>JAQPPZ010001983.1:0-1329410 GCA_028583015.1 Wollemia nobilis
GAGTGAGGAGAAGAAAACACCATTCATTGAAGGTAGAGGGAGAAGGAAAGGTAGTGCACGCGTTCAAGTAGGGATAGTGAATCATAAGGAAGAGTATGTCCTCTTATGAAAATCTTAAATGCACCTCTGACTCCTTGAATTCAAGCTTCGAATATGCTCACTTAATTTAAGCTTAGAATGCACTTCCATATTTTTGTTTATACCTCTGAGTGCTCTTAATTTGGCCACTATAAATACGCTACCCTAATTTGTGTATTTTTTTGGTATGTGTGACAAATGGTGTATGTCTTATGTGAAGCATTGATATGTTACTCCAATTTCTAGAATGCTCTTGGATGAGCATTGTTAATCTATAGATGGATCTCTCATGGATGAGGATTATGAACTGATAAGACAATTGGTGTTGGTCTTATGAGCAATGGATTCCTTTGAAGCATTACTGCAATATACTAGTCTCTTTGAGTGTTACTTCGAATGAGCACCTTTATTCTTAGTTGTAGGTATTATGAGGTATTTTACTTCTTTGTTCCAAGTGGCACTATGTTCCTTACAAGGATTTGGCAAGTGTTCAAACTCCATTTGCATACAATTTACCTCCAATGTATCAAAAAACTTAAATCTTCAATGGTTATCTTTGGCCAACTATTTCTAGGTTAGTTTACTCCTCTATGATAGAAAATTTCTTCTTATAACATATATGTCTTCTATGTGATGGCACGATGAGAAACGACTTGTTTTTCTACTTAGGCAATGATGATACATTTTCCTTATATTTTATCCTTGCCAATTAATGATGATATCTTTCACTATGTCTTGTTTTGCCAACTAGAACAAGATATACTCCTTCTTTCAATATGTTCACCTTATTATCCTTGTTTGTAGTAGGTTTTCAATGTGAAAACTATATTCCAATGAGGTGTTGCCTTTCTGTTGCTTGTTACAATGAGCTATGGTTTTTTTAACACATTGAGGTGGTAAACGTTGAGCTATTTGGATGGATCATGTTTCAAGAACCTTGAACATGCTTCTACACTACTAGCGATGGATGTTGAGTGCATTTGGAATGAATCTCTACCATGATTAAAGTTTACTCCTCAAACTTCAATTATATGATGACCTGGAGATTGTGTCTTATTGTTTGTAATAGTATCTTTAAGACACTCTTTTTGGTGCCAATGTAGTACAAAAACTTTTTTACTAATATTATATTTTTGTACTAAATTTCTACATCTCCTATTAAGCTTCGCTTGATTCTTAAATATGGTGATACTATGCTCTATTCCTTGAGAAAAATATGTAATGTATTATTGCCTTATTTTCTAGAAAACACTAACATCTAATTATTTACTTGAATAAATTTAGCACCAATTAATCCAAGATCTTAACCATGCATCTAATTTTAAAGGTTTAAATTTGCACTATTATTGACTTTAACTAAAAAATACTTAGTGAACTTTGAATAACTAATATAGTGCAATAATAGTTTCTCCTTATTACTCATGTAGATGAATCTGAAATATGCAGCAATTTTAACTATATATTAAAATACGTAGTGCACATTAAAAATATTTAAGAACAATTAGTATCTTACAATATTTATCTCACCATATTGCTCCTTTAAAAAAACCTTAAATCAAACATTATTAATTGCTCCTAAATGTGTTGTAATATCTATAACCTAATTTAGTCTTATTTGTTTTAACTAAATAATAGGAATATGATATTTTTATTTCTATTGAAATATATATAACTTCTATTTTAATGTGAAAGTATAAAAATTTAAAATAATCTTCCTTCTACACTCTTTTGAAGACTATAATATACAACCTTCTCTATGTAACTTCATAAAACTCTAATATGGTGCTTAATGGAACTTGATAATAAAATAATTAAAAGTTTAATCAATGAACATATTTGCACCCAAGTTGCTTACCTTAATTATATCTTAGATTCACCTTATTGCTTCCTTTAACTAAATGAACTTGCAACTCTACTTGGCTATTCAAAATAGCTCTCTAACTCACCCTTTTGTAGCTCCAAAAAACCTCTAACTTGCTACCCTTTAACTGTAGTAGGTGACATTGGTTCTCCTTTAGTATTTAGCCTACAAATCCAAATTTATGAGCTAGTAATGTTGTCCTAATTACTATCCTTTCACAATAGATTTTTGCATTAAAATATTTGAATAACACAAGCTTATACATAGAGGGGGGCTAAAAAGTATAAGATAAAAAAAATTACTTTTCTTTCCAAAGCAATAACTTCAAATATCATCAATTGCAATAATAAAATAATGTGTAAATCATCACACACATAAGAGACATATTTAATATGGTTCACCCAATATGGGCTACATCCACAGAGAAATATTGCTTATAAATTTATCAACAAATTTCATGGGCACCAACCCACAAGAGACACCAATATCCTATTACAATGTTCATGGACACCAATCCACAGGAGACACCAATCCCCTCTCAATTTCTTGGACACCAATCCATAGGAGATACCAATACCCTCTCAAGTTCATGGATACCACTCCATAGGAGACACCAATCCCCTCTGCTTTGGTTTTGTGGACACCACTCCACAAGAGACACCAATCCCATCTACTCTAGTTTTTTGGACACCACTCTATAGGAAACACTAATCCCCTCTACTCTGGTTTTGTGGATACCAATCCATAAGAGATACCAATCCTATATTATCTATTTTTGTAGATACCACTCCATAGGATACACAAATCCCCTCTACTCTAGTTTTGTGGACACCACTCCATAGGAGACACCAATCCCCTCTACTTTGGTTTTGTGGACACCAATCCAAAGGAGACACCAATATCCTTTTATCTAAATAATGCTTATATATGCTTCCAAACCTAATCACAATACTACTCACAACTCTACTCAAATTTGCTCCATAACCTGCTCAACAATCCTACTCACATCTACTAAAATTAGCTCTATAACATGCTCAAACCTACTCCAAAAACATGCTCAAATATGATCCAAAATCCTCCTTAAATCTACTCACAAAAATTGGTCACAAAAATGCTCAACACTTCTCCAAAACCTTCTTACAAACACTGCTCATCTCCTTCCCAAATCTTGCATAATAATACCACCAAGTTCCTTAACTAAAGCAATTCAAACATATTATACCCAAAATTATTTTATCTTCATGAACATATAGAGAATGATATGCACTAACAAATTCCCAATATGTTAATCACATTCATTAAGTCTGTCGCTTTCACATGTCTCACATTTATTACATCAAAAAGTATCTTTAGTCTAGCACTTGATAAATGACCTGGTAATTGCTGGTTTCCACCTTCACTTCAAAACCAATAATAATGCACATATATATCCTTTTCATATACTCCCAAAATCAATCATGAACACTGCATAATTTTGCTCTCAAATAGGATCTGCAACCCTTGTACATTTACTTCCAAATTCAACCAAAACAATGCACATCCAATAATTCCTTATACTTCCAACCATTTGACAACAAAAATATTTTCTTCATATAAAACCACCTTGAGAAAGGAATTAAATCACCATACTTATAAATCTACCTCAATTATGATGATTTGCTTTCATTTTATATCATTGCAAAATACAACTTTGAAATATCTTCCTTATACTTTATAAATCCTATGCTAAAATATAATTTAAATATCATTAAGTTACACCTTATAACTCCTACTTATAACAAGATATATCTTCAATGCAAAATATAATATGAAATACCAAAATTGCACCTTATGACTCCCACTTTAATAAAAATATGTGTGCCCTTACATCAATAGCCAAAAATCTCAACAACCATGAAGGAAATTTGACATATAAAGCTTGCCAAACACAACACTCTACCATGGAACCTTATACTAGTTGAGCTAGCCCAATAGGTGAAACCAAAGGGCTCAAAAAAAAATTATGTCCCTTGTTGCTTTATCTTCCAAGAAAATAATGCATAGTAAAAACCTCACGGTGGGAATTGAAACTTTGACTTATTGTATAGAAATGCCCTATTGTGGGTCAACCAACCAATTGGGCTACCGCATAAGGTGAGAACCAAAGAATAAAATCCAATATTTTAACCCTTGTAGCTTTAATTTTTATTACAGAACAAAAAATGGTGTTGCAGAGTTTTGAACTTTAGACTTCTTGCATAGGAGTGCTTTATAAAGGGGTAGATGACTGGATGGATTTCCCTAGTAGGTGATACCAATGGAGCACGATAAAATATATATCTTGGTTCAAGTCTCATAAAAAGGTCAAATGTCCTCTCTACGCTCTTGCCCTTCTTATTTTTTTAATCTTACATGCTATATTTCATAAAATTGTGTTCACTCAATGACAATTTTTTTGATGAATTTGTTTGCTCCCCATATATATGTATTTTCCTTTTTCACCAAGGCACATCGGTGCTATTTTATTTTTCTCATAAATTTATGAATTTATATTTTTTTTCAATGACATTGGCACTTTTTTTATTTTGAACCCACTTTGTATTATAATATTTTAAATATTATGATTTAAATATTATATTATTAAATTTTAAACCTTTGTCAAGCAATTTTTAAACCTTTGTCTCTCTTTAAATATTTGAATATTTTTGTCCCAAGTCTTTGTCCATATCCTTATAATATTTAAATATTATAATCCTTTACTTCAAAATAATTTTCTTGCCTTGAATAATTATCCATTTTTTGCTATCCACCAAATCCATTTTTGATACCGTTGATATATTGTTCAACCTTATAAACATATCACCCTTAAAAAATATTTTTGCCTTGAATACCATGCTCCTTTGACATCAATGACAACTCAATATTTGCAAAAATATTCCCATTTGTCATTGATGGCAACCTTACAAAAAAAATTGCTTCTACTGCAACTGGATTCACTATATGCTCCCCCTGACAACCTGCTCCCCCTTACTAAAAACTCCCCCCTTTGGCATCAATGGCAAAGGGCTGATTGGGGCTTGTATGATAATACACTAAACCTAGGCCCCTCACCAACTCCTTTTCTTGAGGTCATCAATTATGGTATGGGAGTGAAACTCTCAAATTACTATGCTCATCTTCTCATTTCATTTCTTTCTCCAAAATTTGGAGATCATACCCTTTTGATCATTTTGACCATTCTTCTTTTTACTTGACTTCAAAAATTTAGGGAACACACGCCATCTAGTTGTATGTCCAAAATTGTTATATTTGTAACATATGATATTGTAGTACATAGGAGGTGAAAATGAATTGAAATTCTTCTTGGTGAAGCTAAAATTATCCATAGCATGGACCCTACAATTTACAGCTTTATGACCAAAATGGTTACATGATAAACAATGACCATGGAATAAATTTGGAAACATGTTTGATTACCTTGGAGGATATTGTTGCATGGTTTTCACATTGCTTCTTCTATGATGGTCACTATCCCTTGACGGTGCTTTATTTTCTTCCCTTATTGATTCTTCCATTTCTCAACATATCAACATAGGTCTTAGGCTCTTCTTCAATTTTCTATGATGTCTCTTTTCCTTTTGAGCTTGAATCCTCCTTTTGTTTCTCTTGACCTTCTTCAAAACCAAGTCCAGTATTGATAAACAGAGATATCTATGCTTTGATAATTTCATCCAAGTATTTTGAGATTTTCCTAAACTGTTATATCTTATGATTAAATTTTTCAAGTCCCTTCCTTAGAATGACAACTTCATGTTCTAGTTTTTCACACTCTAGTATTTTTTCCTTTAATTTTTTAAACATACCTTCTTCAATTCTCCTTGCCTCTTCAACCTTTAATTTCAAGTCAATGAGATCTTGTAGAAGCTTTGCCTTTTTTCCTCATCCTCTTATACTTGAGCCTTCAATTTTGAGTTCTTATTTCTAACCCTCTTCAATTCTTCAAGAGCAACAATAAGTTCCTATTCTATGTCAACTGTGGCTTCCTTTTCATCTTTTGAATATTTTTCTTCTTCTTGGTCTTCAATAACAGGATCATCTTCTTTCTCTTCTATGGCCAAAAACAATTTTTTTTCTCTTTCACTATCAGAGAGGCTTTCATCACTACTGCTGGAAGCACTGCTTGCTTCTTCAACATAAAAAATCTTCTTGTGTCTTTGAAATATCTTCTTATCATGCTTGCCTTGACCATGCCTATTTTTATTTTCATGATAAAAAATTATTTCCTTATTTTTATTGTATTCATTTTCTTCTTCATTGCTACTAATTTCATCTTGTGGAAAATTGGATGCATAGTGATCAAATTTACCAGAATTAAAACATTTCACAGATTACATATCTTTGTGTTTTCTTGGACCCTTCTTGTACCTTCACATAAAGTTAGCTTCTTCTCCACTGCTTGATTCTTCACTTGATTCTGGTTCTTTATTATTTTCCTTCTTTGAAACTTTGAATGCTACCTCTTGTTTGTATGTTTCATCTTTTTATATCCTCATATCATAGGCTATGAGAATCCCATGTAGCTCATCCATGCTCAAGGCTTTGAGATCCATAATTTCTTCAATTGTTGAAACCTTTGCATCAAACCTCATTGGAAGTAACCTCAAGATTTTATGAATAATATTAGAGTCTTCAATACTTTCTCCAAGTCCACGAATGGTGTTGAAAATATCATAAAAATGAAGTAGATGAAGAACTCAAGCTTATACTAATAGGGAGGGTGAACAATATAAGATTAATTTTTACTTCTCTTTCCCAAAAAATATTATACAATAATATTAATGGCATTATCAATAGCAATATCAATAAAAGTAATCAAGCAATGCATAAATCGTCACATACAAGAAGACAACAATTTAATGTGGTTCACCCAATGTGGGTTACTCCAAAGAGAAAATATTTCTACTAAATTTTATCAAAAAATCTTCTTGGGAATCAATTCCCTATTATAATATTTATGGACATCAATCCCCTATTATTCTATTTATGGATCTCTCTTCACATGAGAACTCTTTTCTCTTTTCTCTAGTTCATGGAACTTGATCCAGGAGAACTCTATCTCCTCAACTAGTTTGTGGATCTCTTTTGACAAAATAAATTTATCTCCCCAACTAGTTCACAGATTACTCTCCACTGGAGAACTCTTTCCTCTTACTCTGGTTCATGGATTTTGTTCGTGGATATGTATACATAGGAGACCTCAATCCCCTCTACTCTAGTTCATGTATCTCTATCCATATGATACCTCTATCCCCTCTACTCTGGTTAGTGATATTATAGAAGACTTTTTCCCCCACTACTCTAGCTTGTGGATGTCTCTCCATAGGATACCTCTATCCCCACTGCATTGGCTGATGTATCTCTATCCACTAGAGACTGCTATCCTCTTTGCTCCATCATATCTAAAGCTTGCTCTCAACTCTATCTTAAATTTGCACCAAACTCTATCCCAATTCTAGTATAAATCTACTCCAACTTTATGCATAAATATACTCTAAAATCTATCTCAAATATATCCCCAAGCCTTAACACAAAGCTTATATAAGCCAACAATCAACTCTACATAGATATTCCCCAAGTATTAACACAAAGCTTGAAAAAATAACCAATCAACTCTACTTAGATCTGCCCCAAGCCCTAACGCAAAGCTTGAAAAAATCACCAATCAACTCTACTTAGATTTGCCCCAAGCCTTAACACAAAGCTTGAAAAAATCACCAATCAACTCTACTTAGATCTGCCCCAAGCCTTAACACAAAGCTTGAACAAATCAAACTTTCTCTTAATGTTGTTTCAAGTATTCACAAGACTTTCTCAAATATGCCTTCAAGCCTTCTCAAGAAATTTCTCAATTATGCTCTCAAGCCTTCACACAGACTTTCTCAATTCTATCCTCAAGCCTTCACAAAGACTTGCTCAATTCTTTCCTCAAGCATTCACAAAGACTCGTTCAATTCTATCCTCAAGCCTTCACAAAGACTTGTTCAAATTTTCTCTCAAGCCTTCTCAAAAGACTTGCTCAAATATGCTCTAGCACATTCTCAAACCTGTTCTAACACATGCTCAAAATAGCTCACAAGATATGCTCAATCAATCTCAAATTTTGCACACAGTGATATCAAATGCTTTGTCTAATCTTCAAAGTAATTCCTTTAACTTGAAGTAGTTTAGACATATTCTATCAATAATTTTTCTAACCTTTGGAACATATAGAGAATAATATGCACTTGCAAATATCTCAATATGTTCTACTCAATAATTAAGTCTATCGCTTTCACATGTATTACTTTTATTGCTCTTTTAAATATAGATCCAGTCTAGAACATGACACCTATATTTTTTATCTACACTCTTGCTTTCACAAATAGTATTTCTAATATTTGCACATTCACTTTCAATATCACTCAAAACCAATGCTCAATAATTTCACACAATCATTCAACCAATGAAGCACAACTTGATCACAAACCCTAAACAAGTGTTTTCACACTTCTTCCAACAAATATCATAATGAAGGTCTCAAAACCTAGCTCAAATAATTCATAATATCTATCTCAAATTTTCTCAAAATATTTAACATTGAAGCACATAAAACTCACTCAAATATTTCTAACAATGCTTACCAAACAATCCTTTTCACTCCACCTTATGTTTCACAAAATTCATTCCAATAAACACTTCAAACAAAGGATGATGTACCTATAACTCTTTTCTTTGATGGAGACATATCTTCAAAACCTATCTCACCAACAACGAATTCCTTTTGTGCCACTTCAAGGTTAGATAGCAAAATTCTATCTCAAAACCTTCACATGAATATTCCCTCAACAAGATGCTCAAATAATTCTGAAAATAATATTCTAGGACTCTTCTTTAGTTCTCATGGACAATTCATTAAATCTCATAAAAATCTCTCAACAATTTTCCTTTTAATAAAGCAAGAATTACAATAAAATAAAATACCTTTTACACCCTTTATCTCCACTCTTTCAAAACAATTTTCACTCCAATTTAATGTCCAAGAACAAAGAATTACAATGATAAATAAACCACTTACAAACTTATCACTCCAAGCTTAGCATAAAAATAAATAATATCAAAACCCTTTTAAATATAATGCCAAAAAATCATCTCACCTTATACCTCATATGTTCCAAATATAAGCCAAATATTATCTACCAAATATCAACTATAGTCAACAATTATTCAACATGGCACATACCTCATAAATTAATAAACTTTTTTGCATACCTTAGAAAAATTATCTTCATTTTCACGGATGAGAATCGACCCTTCGATCTCTAGCTTCCAAGCGTAGTGCTCGACCACTTGCGCTAGCCAAGCAGTTGAGACAAAAACCTTGGTCTCTATATTTTATATATGTTACCTCTGATGAATATGAAACAAAATGCTTAAACTATCGAAAGAGGGAATAAAGCCCCAAACCTTTCCTCTACCCATGCCTTACATAGGACTCGCCTACCACTTGGGCTACCAGCCCTCACTGAACCAAGATTTCCACTGCCTTGTCATTATCTCTTGTCACTTGCTCGACAAATGGATTTTCAACACGTTTCGCTATACCAAATGATGAGGTTCCCATACCTCTTTACTTTTATGGATATATGTCTTATAAATCTATCTCATGAACAACCAATTCCTTTTGTGCCACTCCAAGGTTAGATAACAACAGTCTATCTCAAAACCTTCACGTGAATATTCCCTCAACAAGATGCTCAAAGAATTCTGAAAATAATATTCTAGGACGCTTATTTAGTTGTCATCTCACAAAACCCTCTCAACAATTTCTCTTTTTATAAAGCAAGAATTACAATCAAATAAAATACCTTTTACACTTTTTATCTCCACTCTTTCAAAATAATTTTCACTCCAATTTAATGTCCAAGAACAAAGAATTACAACGATAAATAAACCACTTACAAACTTATCACTCCAAGATTAGCATAAAAATAAATGATATCAAAATTCTTTTAAATATAATGCCAAAAATTCATCCCACCTTATACCACCTATATTCCAACTATAAGCCAAATATTATCTATCAAATATCAACTATAGTCAAAAATTAATCAACATGGCGCATACCACATAAATTAATCAATTTTTTCTCATACCTTAAAAAATTATCTTCGCTTTCGTGGATGGGAATCGACCCTATGACCTCTATCTTCCAAGTGCAGTGCTCAACTACTTGTGCTAGCCAAGTGGATGAGACCAAAACCTTGGTCTCCACCTTTTATATATGTTGCTTCTAATGAATCTAAAACAAAGTACTTAAATTATTGCTAGGGGGAATCGAATCTTGAACCTTTCCTCTGCCCATACCTTATGCATGATCTGCTTGCCACTTAGCTACCATCTCTCACTGAACCAAGACATACACCACCTTGTACTTATCCACTGTCACTTGCTCGACAAATAGATTTTCGACATATTTCGCTATATGCCTTGTTCGATTCTCTTATGCACATCTACCTTGGATGATTCAAAAATCGATTTTATTTTTTTCTTCTCTTATATATGCTTTCAAGGTAATTGCATGACGTCGGTAGAAAACTTAAGTGCCTCCATTTTCAATTTGAGTTTTTGTGCCCTTTGACAATTTCAAATTTAATTATTATTTAATATAGTATTTAACTTTGGTTTATATATTATATTTTTTAATTTTAGTATTAAATAATACTTTTGTATGGGGGCCTTCGTCAATTCTTATTTTTCTCTTTTTAATAAGCCCTTTTGGCTTAATTATTATAATATTAAAATATTATAATATCTTCTCTTTTCTCTTTAAAACCATGGGTGTAAAATTTTGTCTTCAACCTTTTATCCAACCTATTTGGATTATAATATAAAATATTATAACCATTTGTTTTACCAATTTGCTTGCACAAAAAATAAATTTTCCTTGCACTAAACACTTGACATAGATGACAACATAATTAATCAAAATTTCTAACAATATCCCCCTTTGTGATTGAAAACAACCCCCTTTTTTTTAAACATCCCTTTTTTCTTTTTCAATTTTACTCCCCCTAAGAAACTTCTCTCCCTGACTGAGTGCTCTCTCCCTTACTCATATCTCTCCCCATTTGAAATCAATGGCAAAGGCACTCCTTTGGGGCTAAATATAAGACTCGTAGCTCAGGCCCCTTCCTAGATCCTTTCCTTTAGGTGGTTAATTTTGGGTTGGGAGTATTTCTACTCCCAGCATACAAAGTTATTTTCCTTTTCCCTATTATTGCTTATCTCTGGAAGCTATGGAAAATCGGTTTTGCAACACTTGGCCTTATGCCCAAAATTATTGCACTTATAACGCTTAATTTTGTGGTTCCTAGAAGGTGCAAATATCTTGAAGTTCCTCCTGGTGAAGACATACATATTTTTGTCATGCACCTTACAAAGAATTGCTTTCTGAACAAATCGATTACAATAGTAACAATACCCTTGAAAGAAATATCCATCTCTAAAGTTCCTCTTAGTAATACCGTAATCCTTTCCATGAGTCCTGCAATGCATAGCCTTGTGACCAAAAAACCTATTACATGAAAAATAATGTCCTTTGAAGAAATCTTACCTTGAACCAACTGGTCTCTTAGTCCTATCTTATCTATGATGATCCATGTTTCTTTTTTGTACATTGTTTTATTCCTTGGTGAAGCTTCTACTCTCAATTTATCCTTTACACTTTTCTTCTAAACCACCTTCCTCTTTTGAGATTGAACTTGAACCTTCTTCTTGTTGCCCTTGTCCCTCTTTAAATCCAAGTCTTGTTTTCATAGATGAAGGTCTTTGTGCATTGATAATATTATTCAAAGTCTTTGAACTTTCACCAAACCTATATAGCTTGTCCTTAGACTCTTTTATTTCCTACCTGAGAGAAACTACCTCTTATTATAATCTCTCACATAGAATTTTACCTCTACCTTTTCTTTAAATTTTCTTGTCTTAGCTATTAATTTTGTTAGATCTTGTATAATATTTCCTTTATCTTCATCACATTCTTTAAATTGAGCCTTGAATATTGAATTATGCTTTCCAACCTTTTTCAATTCATTGAGAGCAACAATAATTTCTTCTTCTAGATCTATTGCACCTTCCTCTTCATTCTCTAAATCTTTCTCTACTTCTTGTTCTTCTAGAGCGTCTTCATACTTTTTAGATTTATCTTTAACGGGAACACTTCCTTCCTCTTCTATTGCCAAAAAGATAATATTTTCTCCTTCACTATCTAAATATATTTCATTACTATCAATTGAAACTTTTCCTATCTTGTCCGCATAGAAACTCTTATTATACCTTTGAAAAAACTTATTTTCATGCTTTTTTTATCCATAAATATTTTTCTTTTCATACCTGGATTTTCCTGCTTCATTTTTCTCATGATATTGTTTCTCTTCACCGCTACTACTTCCAGCTTCTAGTTAGTTAGATGCATAGTGACCATATTTACCATAACTGAAACACTTTATTATTTTCATACCTTTCTACTTTCTTGAATACTTCTTGTTTCTTATGCCATAGTTAGCTTATCCATCATTGCTTGACACATCACTTGATTATGGTTTCTTATCTTTTGTATTCTTTTCTAATTTCAAAGTTACCTCTTTCTTGGGAATAAGAGTATTTACTATTCTCATATCATAAGCTACAAGAGTTCCATGTAAATCATCCATAGTAAAATTTTCAATATGTCTTCTTTCTTTTATGGCTAAAACCTTTCCATCATACCTCATAGGAAGTGACCTTAAAATATTTTGAGCAACATCAGAGTCTTCAATTTAAAATCCAAGTCCTCACATGGTGTTAAAAATCTCATCCACACAAAGTAAGTATGCAACAATATTTTTCTCATCTTTCATCTTCAAGTATTTACATGTCTTCTTGTGATTTTGCAATTTTTCCATATTGACCTTTTTATCTCCCTCATATGTTTGCTTTAGTTTTTCCTAAATCTCTTTGATGATTTGTAATGCATAAATTTTACAAACTCTAATTCACGTAAACCACTTAATCTTGCATTCATAGCCTTGGTATTATTAACATGCAAGAGCTTACCATATTTATCTATGAGAGGATTAGCTGTAGGTGTGAATCCATCCTCAACTACTTGCCATGTCTCATATCCTTGTGTCGTCAAGTAAGTCTTCATTCTTATGTTCAAGAAAGCATAATTGTTCCCATCAAATAATGGTACCTTATTTGTTGAATATCCACTCTGAGATGCCATATGTGTTCCTGCACACTCTTCCTTCAAGATATTATACTCTTTTGAAGGAACCCACATTGATACGAATTGAAGAACATAGGCTTATACTGAGAGGGGGGTGAACAATATAAGACCAAGTTTTACTTTTCTTTCCCAAATAATATTATCCAATATTATCAATGGCAATATCAATAGCAATAATCAAGTAATGCATAAATAATTACACAAAAGAGAGACACCAATTTAACAAAGGACATCTATCTAAAGGATACACCAATACCCTATTCTATGATTTGTGGATCTCTCTCCATAGGAAAACTCTTTCCCATTTTATCATGTTCTTGGAACATGATCCAAGAGAACTCTATATCCTCAACTCATTTGTTGATCTCTCTCTATATAAGAACCCTATCTCCCCAATTGGTTCACATATCACTCTCCACTGGAGAACTATTTCCTCTTACTTTGGTTCATAGATCTCTATCCATAGGAGAAATCTATCCCCTTGCTTTATTTTATGGATCTTTATCCACATGAAACCTGTATTCCCTCTACTATGGTTCATGGATATCTATCCACAGGATACATCTATCCCATATGCTTTGGATGGTAATCTCCTATAATACTTCTTACCCCACTACTCTGGCTTGTGGATCTCTCTCCATAGGAGACCTCTATCCCCACTACACTGGCTTATGGATATCTATACATTGGGGACTACTATCCTCTTTGCTCTATTACCTCCAAAGCTTGATCTCAACTCTATCTTAAATATACACCAAACTCTATCTCAATTATAGTACAAATTTGCTATAACTCTTCTCATAAATTTACTCCAAAATCTATCTCAAATCTATCCCCAAGCCTTAACACAAATCTTGATTAAGTCACCAATCAACTTTGCATAGATCTTCCATAAGTATTAACAAAAATCTTGAACAAATAACCAATAAAATCTACTTAGATATATTCCAAAACTTAACACAAATCTTGAACAAATCACCAATCAACTCTACTTAGATCTGCCCCAAGACTTAATGCAAATATTAAATAAATAACCAATCAACTCTGTTTATATTTGCCCCAAGTCTTAACACAAAGCTTGAACAAATCAAACTTACTCTTAATGTTGTTTCAAGTCTTCACAAGACTTGCTCAAATATGCTTTCAAGCCCTCTCAATAACTTGCTCAATTATTCTCTCAAGCCTTCACAAATACTTTCTCAATTATATCCTCAAGACTTCACAAAGACTTATTCAATTCTATCCTCAAGCCTTCACAAATATTTGCTCAATTTTGTCCTCAAGCCTTCACAAAGACTTGTTCAAATTTTCTCTCAAGCCTTCTCAAAAGACTTTCTCAAATATGCTCTAGCACATGCTCAAACCTTTTCTAACATATGCTCAAAATAGCTCACAAGATATGCTCAATAATCTCAAATATTACACACAGTGCTATCAAATCCTTTGTCTAATATTCAAAGTAATTCCTTTAACTTGAAGTAGTTTAGACATATTCTATCAATATTTTTTTAACCTTTGGAACATATAGAGAATAATATGCACTTGCAAATAGCTCAATATGTTCTACTCAATAATTAAGTCTATCAATTTCACATGTATTACTTTTATTGCTATTTTAAATATAGATCCAGTCTAGAACATGACACCTATATTTTTGATCTACACTCTTGTTTTCACAAATATTATTTCTAATGTTTTCACATTCACTTTCAATATCACTCAAAATCAATTCTCAAGAATTTTACACAATCATTCAACCAATGAAGCACAACTTGATCACAAACCCTAAACAAGTGTTTTCACACTTCTTCCAACAAAGATCATAATGAAGGTCTCAAAACCTAGCTCAAATAATTCATAATATCTATCTCAAAATTTCTTAAAATATTTAACAATGAAGCACATAAAACTCACTGCAATATGTTTTGTGTGAGAATGCATAATTGAATTCTTTGAGATGTTAATGGCACTAGTGTTATCACACTTAACTGAAATTGGCTCACTGAAGTTAATACCAAGATCTTTCAGGGTTTGTTCCATCCATAATACCTACGTACAACATGTTGTCATTGCAATATATTTTGCCTCTGCTATGGATAAGGATACTAACTCTTGTTTCTTACTGTGCCACATGACCAACCTGTCTCCAAGATAGAATGCACCTCCATTGGTACTCTTTTTTTCATCCACACATCCTGCCCAATATGCATCTAAATACATAATAAGGGTGAAGTATTTACCTTTCGGATACCATAACCTATACTCCATAGTACCCTTGAGGTACCGAAGAATCCTCTTCACTGCTATCACATGAGTCTCCTTGGGACTAGCCTAAAATCGTGCTACCATGCATACTGCCTGCAAAATATCTGGTCTGGTAGCTGTCAAGTACGATAAGCTCCCAATCATAGATATGTACATGGTTTGATCAACATGTGGAGATTTGTCATCCTTGCTCAACTTGTAACCTGTCGTCATGGGAGTGCTAACTGGCTTACAATCCTCCATTGTGAACTTTTTTAGCATCTCTTTCACATATTTAATTTGAGAAATAAATATGCGCTTCTCATTTTGATTAACTTACAACCCGAGGAAATATGAAAGTTCACCAATCATTGACATTTCAAATTATTTCTGCATCTTATTTGCTAAATATTTACATGACTCATCTTTGTTGTTGCCAAATATGATATCATCTACGTATACAACAAGAACAATAAGATAGCCATTTTCTATTTTGACATACAAATTACTATCCACCATACCTTTCTTGAATCCTTGTTGAGTAAGATAGTTTTCTAGCCTTGCATACCATGCTCGGGGTGCCTGTTTTAAGACATATAATGCTTTCTTCAACTTGCAAACCAAGTTGGTATCATCACCAAGTTGGAAACCATCTGGTTGCTCAATATAAACCTCTTCTTCAAGTTTCCCATTCAAAAATGTTGATTTCACATCCATTTGATAATCTTTGAAATTCTTCTAAACTGCTAAAGCCAGAAACATTCTAATTGCCTCTAGTCTAGCCACAGGTGTAAAGGTTTCCTCAAAGTCAATACCTTCAACTTTTGCATAGCCTTTACATACCAATCTTGCTTTATTCCTGACTACCTGTTCGTCTTCATTCAATTTGTTTCGAAAGACCCATTTAGTACTGATTATATTTTTATTTGCAGGTCTTGGTACTAACTCCCAAGTTTTGTTTTTCTCGATATGATCTAATTCTTCATTTATTGCCTTCATCCAAATTTCATCTTTGCTTGTGTTAGCAACATTTTTGGGTTCAATGCTGGATAATAGAGAGTAGTTACTTACTACTCTTCTTCTTGTCTGAACACCAATTGTGGGGTATCCAATTATTTTCTCTCTAGGATGATATTTCTACCAGCTGCCTGTTTTGAATTTATTATATTCTTCCACTTTTGAATCATTGTTTAAATCATCTGAGACAATTTTTTATTTCTTTTCCGTTTCCTTTTCCTCATCTCCTTTAATAACCTCTTCATAAATTGGGTATTCTCTTCATAGCTAATTACTCGTTCCCTACCTTCATCAACTTTAACATCGACACTATCCACAATTTTTCTTAGCCTCTTGTTGTAGCATTTGTAAGCTTTGCTTTTTGACGAATAGCCAAGAAAAATACCTTCATCCTCTCTATCTTCAAACTTACCAAGGTTTTCTTCAGTTCTTTTGATGTAACACTTGCTACCAAAAACTTTAAAGTATCTTACTATTGCCTTTTTACCGAACCACAACTCATAAGGAGTTTTGCTTTCATGCGTCCTCAACATGCACCTATTTTAGATGTATACCGTAGTATGGACTACCTCTTTCCAAAATCTGTTTGCTACTTTGCTCTCAGTCAACATAGTCCGTGCCATTTCCTGCACTGTCTTTGTTAGATTTACTATAGTAATTCTTATTATTACTTTATTTATATAGGGTAGTTAGTTAACTACCTAGGTTAGTTATGCTATTGTTAGCGTAAAAATATTTGGTCTATTTTTAACTTTTTATTTGAAGACCTAAGCTTTTTATTAGATCCTAAGATTACGATCTAATCTGGGCACTCACTGTATTATTTAAACTTGTTCTAATCAATGGAAGAGTGTTCGTTTATTTCAACATGGCATCAGAGCCAGAAGGGTGAGAGAGAGAGGAGGTGACACATTTTTTGTAGAGCTGGTCTTGCCTGGAGAAAAGCAAAAGTTTTTTTGGAGGAAGCGGAAGATTGCTGGAAGATACACACATTTATTTTTCCAGCGCTGGTCTGAGAATTTTTTTCTCTGTGCGTGTTTTTTCTATGCACGCATTTAAAAAAAAAAAAAAAACTCAGACCCCCCCACCTCCGCTGCGCCACTCCTGTGCGTGTTTTTTTTCACACATTTCCCTCCCTCCCTCCCCCCATGGCGACGTCGCGCATGATTTATTTTCATCATGTGCGTGCCCTACCACCTCAGTGTGTGATTTTATTTTCATCATGCATGCCCCCCCCCACAATTTTTTTTCTTATGCCACCCCCCCTCCCCTACATCGTGCACGATGCGTGACATGTGACACAGGCGGCATGCGCTTCCTGCTGCAGCTGCAGCCACCTACAACAGTCGTGGCCACCTACAGCAGTAGTAGTCGCATGACGTCCTTCCGTCGTGGCCATCTGCTACAGCCGCGGCCGCCTTCAGCCACCATGGCCACCTACTGCAGCCGCTGCGGCAACCTGCTATGGACGCTATCATAGGCCTCCCACCACCACCAGCCATGGAGGAAGTCACGGCCAGGTGGCCGCGCAGGGGAAAGGGGTTGAGGGACCCTCCTCAAATAGGAGGGGGTCCCTGATCCTTTAGGATCAGCCCGCTAGTCCACCTGGTGGTGGACTGTGTGGTAAGGCTCAGGGAGCCTACAGGTCGGGGGTTCAAATCCCGCAGACTCCCCCTTGGAAAGAAAAAAGGTAAAAAAAAAAATTTCTAAAGTTTTTTTTTTAAATTATTATTTTTAGTTAAATTAAAATTAAAATTTTAATTTATTTTTCAATAGTTTTTAAACTATATAAATTAAAATTTGATTTTAATTTATATTTTCATATTTTTTAAACTATATAAATTAAAAAAAAAAAAATTAACTTTAAAAATATATAATAATTATAAAAAAAATGCTTTGTTAAGAGATTTTTTTTACGGGGGTATTTTTTTTTCCAAAAATCAAAGGGGGAACGTGAGTAATTTTTTGAAAAGCAAATTTGGCATTATTGTAAAGGTGCATTTTCGGTTGTGCCCGACACCTAGTGGGTTATTTCTGTGGGCACTTTTATGTTGTATGTTGCATATTTCATTTTTTGCACTATAACATTAAAAGTTAAAATGAAATTCACTCCTAAGTCCTCGGAATAATTAAAACCCATCCGTGCAATTTATTGCACTGCAATGTTCGGTATTTGTGATACCTCTGGCCAGCACTTACAAGTAAAGCTGTCGTGATTGTGCTACTGTATCTACCACCTAATATATCTATCAAAATGATTTCTGAGCTTGTTCTCTATAAATTGTCGGGGAGAGATAAGTTTGTCATTTTGCATTTTTTTACTCCATCCATTACCCTAATAATTCTTGTGTTTAGGCGTAAATCCTGATGAAAGTTCTAAAATCCAAAGTGTTTAGGGGAAGTTACGCCCCATGCATGAGGATTGCAGACTTTCTATGGTAGGTGCCATCAACAAGACTATTCCCTTTCAGTACTGCTTAAGTTCCACATATCGTATGATCTCTAAAAATTACCTATAGTTTCCCTCATGTAAGGGCGGGTGATTTTTTTTTTGATATTTCTAAATACCTATAGTTTCCCTCACGTAAGGGTGGGTATTTTGTATGGTATAATGTCCTAGCAAAAGGTATATCGAAAGGGGGACCACTTGGTGTTATAAGGAACCTTCACCATGTCTACAAAATTAATAACTGATTCTCATCAGTTGTTGAAAGGTCCTAATTACACACCATGGAAAAACAAGATGAAGGCTATCCTAGTCATGGATGACTTATGGGATGTTGTATCTAGAGCAACAACAATACATTCATATGTTGTTGGTGCTACAGCTCCATTTATTGCTCAAAAAGACTTTGACAAGCTAGACAACAAAGCAAAGGTGCTCATTTTGCTTGTTGTTGCTGATGAAGTTCAACCCCATATTGCTGACTATGAAAATAGTAAAGAGGCATGGGATGCCCTTAATACTATATATGAGGGAAAGAATGATTCCACTATTCTATTCCTTCAATCTCAATTACACAGTCTAAGCATGAAGCAGGGGGAGACAGTTGAATTTTTTCTTTGTAGAGTGTCTGAATTGAAAGCAAAGTTGAATTCTTTAGGAGAACCAGTTGATGATAAGCTCCTTACCTCAATTGTATTGAGAACTTTACCTAATTCTTATCGAGTATTGATCACTTCCCTTCAGGTGTCACAATCGAAAGTTACTTTTGTAGAATTGGTTAATATGCTTCAATAGGAGGAGGCATTCCAACTACAGCGAGATGATTCTTCTAACACTGCCATGTACATCAACAGGAAAGGGCTGAACCAGAAGAAGGGTAATTTTTAGAAGGGAGGGAATTCACAAAAGGATTCCAAAGGGAAACAAACTCAAAAACCTCAATAGAAAAAGCGATATTGCAAGATCTGTGACAAAGAAGGTCATGATACAAACAGATGTTGGCATAAGAATAAAAAATCAAAACAGAAAGGCCGAAACAAACCACAAAAGAATAAACAACAAGTGAATGTTGTTGTTGAATAATCTGACATGGATTTTGAGAGAGCCCACAAAGTTCTCATGACTACCACAGTGTCCAAGCAGATGGATCCTATCTGGTATGTTGATTCTGGAGCCAGTAAGCACATGACTGGTGACAAATCATGGTTTGAGTATATTGAGGCCAAAGAGGGAAAACCTGTCACTATTGTTGATGATAAAACCTACAAGGTTCAGGGGGAAGGTACTATTTTAGTCACTCTTCCTGATGGCAAGTGTCAGATTGACAAATTTTTCTATGTTCTAGGATTGGTAAACAATTTGTTGTCAGTCACACAAATTCTGGACAAAAATATGGTTATGAAATTTAGTGTTAAGGGAGGTAAGAAGTGTTGTTATATTTACATGAGGGGTAATACCATTGCAACTACTTCATATATGCATGGCTTATTTGCCTTAGATGCTATCTCTACTCCACATGTAGCCATGAAAGTCTCTACAAAGGAGGCAACTTCCCTATGGCATAAGAGATATGGACATTTGAGTTTTGGTTACTTACTTGAATTAAGTAAGTATGAAATGGTAAAAGGTCTTCCTTCCCTTTCTACCACTTTACCAGTTTGATCTGACTACTTGGCAGAAAGCAGTATAGAGTGCCTTTTGAAAGGAGCTCTACAAGAGCAAAGAAACCTCTGGAGTTGATTCACACCGATCTGTGCGGTCCCTTCACTCCCAACAGTTTTGGGGGTAAGAGGTATTTTCAGTTATTCATAGATGATTACTCACAAAAGATGTGGGTATTCTTTCTTCAACTAAAATCTGAAGCATTTGGCTTCTTTCAGCAATTCAAGAAATTTGTTGAAAAGGAGTCAGGGACTTCTATAAAGACCCTCCGCTCAGATCGAGGGGGGGATTTCACCTCTAAAGAATTATATGAGTTATTGAAATAAAATGGGATCACACAAAAGTTAACTACTACTTATACTTCTCATCAAAATGGAGTTGCTGAAAGGAGGAATCATTCCATCATGGAAATGGTTCGTTGCATGCTCACGAGAGCTAGTCTTGAACAACTATATTGGGAAGAAGCTATCACCACAATAGTCTATCTGTTGAATAGGGCACCCACAAAGGCTCTACAAGGAATGAATCCACAGGAAGCCAAGAGTGGTAGGAAACCTTCCATTTCTCATCTACACATTTTTGGATGTAAAGCTTTCATGCACATACCAAAAGAGAAAAGGAAGAAGCTAGATGAAAAGACATTGAAGTGTATTCTTCTTGGGTATGATGAGAACTATAAGGATTATCATTTTATTTATCCCTTAACCAAGAAGATACACATCAGTAGAGATGTTTTTTATGAGGCTTTCACATTAGAAACCACATCAGATGTATACCTAGACCTTGTGGAACCTAAGGTTGATAAATCTCCTTCATCAAAATTTGGAGGTCCGTCTTCATCATATTCAACACCTCAGAAGAAGAATCCAAAGTGATATACAAATATAATCAAAGACTCTAAGCTATACACTCAACCATATTTGACATTGGATAGGCCTCGTACTCGCAACATGGCTCGACAGGAGAAAGCTGCAATAGAGAATACTGGGGTTGATGAGCTGTGTCAATCTTTTGAGGAAATTTTTGTAGATCCAGAGAGAGATACAAAAGATATGGATATTGATAGTGATAGGGTATTTATGTCTTCCATAGATGATCTTGAACCCGCATCAGTGCAAGTTGCTCTTGGTGAGCCTCAGTGGAAGGTCACTATGGATGCAGAGTATAAGTCTTTGATGAAAAATAAAACTTGGAAGCTTGTCGATCTGCCATACGAAAAGAAGCCCATAGGCTACAAATGGGTGTATAAAGTTAATTATAAGGCAGATGGTACAATATATAAGCATAAGGCCCAACTTGTTGCAAACGGCTATGCTCAAAGAGAAGGCATTGAATATGAGGAAAATTTTGCACCTACTACTCGAATGACAACCATTCGAGTTCTTTGTGCTATGGCATTGCAATATGGGTGGAAAGTACACCAAATGGATGTCAAGAGTGATTTTCTAAATTGTGATATCCAATAAGAAGTCTACATGACTCAACCAAAAGGATTTGAAGTGGAAGGCCAACAACAGAAAGTTTGTAGATTGGTAAAATCCTTATATGATTTGAAACAAGCCCCTCGGGCTTGGTATATAAAAATGGATCATCACCTTTTGTAGCATGGTTTTAAGAGATGTTCGTCAGATGCAAACCTCTATTTTAAGAAATAGGGTTCTAAAATAGTGTTGCTTGTACTCTATGTTGATGATCTGCTCATTACAAGGAGTTCAGAAACAATGATTTCTACTGTCAAAAGAGACTTGTGTCAATATTTTGAGATGTCAAATCTCAGACTTCTCCATTATTGTCTTGGTCTGGAAAATAGCCAGAAGGAGCACTACATAAAAGTGTCTCAGAAAAAATATGCCAAGACCCTATTGGAAAAATATCGCATGACTGATTGCAAGCCAATGTCAACTCTGATGGAAACAGGAATTCAGTTATCATGATATGATGATTCACCTCAGATAGATGGTACTCTCTATCACTTGTTGATTGGGAGTCTCATATATATGACCAACACTAGGCTAGATATCGTATTTGTTGTCAACTATCTTTCGAGGTTCATGCAGGAGCCTAAGACTACACACTGGAAAGCATCAAAGCGTGTTCTTCACTATGTTCGTGGCACAATAGAATATGGCCTAGAATATAAGAGGAACAAAAAATTCTTCTTACAGGGATACACGGACTTTGACTATGTTGGATCATATGATGACCGTAAATCAACTTCAAGATATATGTTTCATCTTGGATCTGGTCCTGTCTCTTGGCACAACAAGAAGAAATAGGTGGTTGCTATTTCATCAACAAAGGTAGAATATCGCACCGCACGTGAAGCTGTGTGCGAAGTGATATGGTTGTGTCGCATCCTAACAAGTATGGGTCTTCCATAAAAATCTCCAATACACTTGTTCTGTGACAACATGGGTATTTTGAATCTTGTCAAGAATCCAGTACATCATGAAAGAACCAAGAACATTGACACACAATGTCACTTCATTTGATACGAAGTTCCAAGGCACCGAATTCAGCTTCATCACATTCCCACCAATGCTCAAGTTGCGGACATTTTCACTAAGGTACTTGCATGTGTCAAATTTGAATTTTTTCGCAGCTCTCTTTGTATTACCACATGATGTAATCATGTGGGATGTTAGTAGTTTTTTAATTACATAAATAATGTAATAAAGGGGGATGCTATATTTACTATAGTAATTCTTATTATTACTTTATTTGTATAGGGTAGTTAGTTAACTACCTAGGTTAGTTACGCTATTGTTAGCATAATAATATTTGGTCTATTTTTTATTTTTTATTTGAAGACCTAAGCTATTGATTAGATCGTAAGATTACGAGCTAATCTGGGTGCTCACTGTATTATTTAAACTTGTTCTAATAAATGGAAGAGTGTTCATTTATTTCAATAGTATTGTTCTTTCTTTCTACCACACCATTCTGCTGAGGTGTCCTGGCTGCTGAAAACTGTCTCCTAATACCATATTTTTCATAGTACTCTATAAAATCCTTTGAAATGAACTTTCCTCATCTATCTGATCTTAAACGTTTAATCATTTTTCCTATTTTATTCTCAAATTGGTTTTTGAAAACCTTGAACATCTCAAAAGCTTATGATTTATGCTTCAAAAATAGTACCCATGTCATCTTGGAATAGTCATCTATACACAACATAAAATATTTGTCACCATTTATGCTTTGCGTTCTCATGGGTCCACATAAATTAGTATGTATTAGTTCTAAAGGTTTGCTTATGTAGTACTCTTTTGTTTTAAATGAGACTCTAGTTTGCTTCCCCTTTTGGCATGAAGCACAAATGCTATTTGATGGTTTTCCAATGGTGGGAATATCTCTCACTGCCCTTTTTGAGCTAATTTTTACTAGATTGTCAAAACTGATATGACCGAGCCTCTTGTGCCACAACCAATTTTCTTCTTCCTATCCAATCAAGCAAGCTCCTTCTGAAGTCTCTAAGAGAGTGTACAAGTTTCTAGATGTCCTCGATCTAGTTGCTATCAACTTTCCACTATTTTCTTTTCTGACTTCACAACCCTGCTTCTTAAAAATAACTTCATGACCTCTATCACAAATATGACTTACGCTCAATAAGTTATGCTTCAGACCAACCACAAACAAGACTTCTTTTGAATTGATTTTTCCATCACTGATCTTAACTGAAACTTTTCCAACTATCTTAGCTCCATCTTTATTTCCAAATTTTACTGAACCACCTTCATATTGTTGTAACTTCTCAAATTTTTGTTTGTCACCTGTCATATGACTAGAGCATCCACTATCAAGTATCCATGGTGCAGATTTATTTTGTGCTTTAAATGCTATTTGTATGATCAAGGATTCCTTTTCTTCCTTAGATCACTCTTTTTCTTTCCACTCTGATTTGATTACAGTTTTGGGCTCTTGTTTTGACTTTTCTTTTTCAATAGCTTGTGCATGTTTTTTGAGAAATTTTCTATTTTGTCTCATTCCATTTGGTTGAAATTTTCTTACATGAAATTTATTTGATGCAAATGTACTTCGACGATTTCTTGCAATGTGCCCAAAATTACGACAGTTATAACATTCTACTACATAATCCATCAAAGGTGAAAAAATATTTCTACTGGTAAAATTCCTTGGTCCTACATTATACTTGCAATCTAAAATCTTATGTCCATAACCATTGCATTTAAAAAAGTAACCAGAAAATAGATGATTGAACCTGGGTGATGGTCTTTGCCATGTTGTTGTAGGATCCATAAATCTTCTTCTTCTTTGATGTGTGACATTTGTGAATCCATCATTGTCAATTCTCCTTTCGTGCCTTGCATTATTGCTTTATTTTACATGAGTCAATTTTTCTTGATCAACCTATTTCTTATCTTCATTCTTTATGGATTATTCATTTATGGCCTTTGATCCATTTGATGATTCTCCTTCATCAAATCCCAAACCAAATTTTATTCCTGTAGTCTTATAGTTATTTATGATCTTATCCAGCTTCATAGAACTTTCTTCACGTTTGTGATAACAACTAATTTTACGATTCATCTCTTCTATCTGCATCCTTAAACCAACAATCTCTTCTTCTAGCTTGCTACAATAATCTATTTTCATGGTTATTTGTACTTCGATATCTTTAGATATTTTCTTGGATTCTTCTATCTGTACTTTCAAACTGGTTATGTTTTCATTTGCATCCTCAAGCTTTCTTGAAATTTTCTTATTCTTTTTTCTTTCTATCTTCAATTCATCCAGAGCTGCAATTAGTTCCTCTTCCAAATTTACTTCGGCATCAATTTCTTCTTCATCACATTCCTGTTATTTTTCTATTTTTTCTTCTTTGAGTGCCATGAAAAGAGCTTCACCTGTTTCCTTTTCAGAATCCTCACCGCAACTGTCTTTGGATGAACTGACATTCTTGGAGATAAAACTTTTCTTCTTGAACTTGCATTTTCTAAAATTTGTTTTTTTCTTCCAGTCATTTCTTTCTTGGTGCGATCCTTCATCACTTCTATTCTTCTCATTAAGTGGATATTTAGCTATAAAATGCCCAACGCCTCCACAATTGAAACATTTAAATGGTAACTTTCCTCTATATTTTCCTTTTCCCCTTTTTAGTTTTCGAACAAAGTTTGCTTCCATTTCATCTGATGTCTCTTCTTCCTCAAATTATTATTTTGCTTTCATATTTTTATGGGCTTTAAAAGTAGATTCTATGTCTGTGGGTTTAGATTTTCCTATTCTCATCTCAAATGCAGTCAAGGAACCATGCATCTCATCCATACTAAAATAATTTAGATCTTTAGCTTCTTCTATAGCTGAAACTTTAGAATAAAATCTTTGGGGAAGAGATCTTAATACCTTTTTCATGATGATAGAATCTTTGATTTCCTTGTCGAGTCCTCTAATCACATTAATGACTTCATTAACTCTTAACATATATGCCTCTATGTTCTCATCGTCATTCATCTTTAATACTTTGAATTGAGCTCAATGTGTTTGTAACTTGGCCTCCTTGATCTTAACGTCTCCTTCATGAATGCTCCTCAGTTTTTCCCATATTTATTTTGTCATTTTACAACTCATAATCTTTACCAGTTCACTGTCCACTAATCCGCACATGATAGCATTCTTTGCTTTTGAGTTATTCTCAAACAGTTTCTTATCGGCATCATCGGTTGGAGAAGTGGTGGGTATTATGTATCCACTATCTACTAAATCCCAAATGTCATATCCTAAAGCACAAATATATGTCTGCATCCTGAGTCTCCAAAATGCGTAATTAGTTCCATCAAACAATGGTGCTTTGTTTGATGAGAATCCTTCACCACCTTCCATTGTGTCACTTCCAAGATCACCCTAGCTGCTTAAGATTGTTCAGGAACCTCACTCTGATACCAATTATTAGTCTCAAAATGACACTGATAGGGGGGTGAATCATTGTAGCTCTTTTAAAACTTAAATATTCAACTCTTGAAGTCGAAACAATGAAAACTTGAAACCAAATAAAGCAAGTATATAACAAAATAACATCACACAACACAATATGTACTGAGGTTCACCAATTTGGATACGTCCTCAAAATGACTGCTTGGAATCCCATCCAAATATAGCCTTCATAAAGCACCAACTTTATAATCAATTTACCAACACCCACTGGAAGGAGCACCAACCCCTGATTTATCTGCACCAATAGAAAGGAGCACCAACCCCTAATTTATTTGCACCAATAGAAATGAGCACCAACCCCTAATTTATCTGCACCAACAGAAAGGAGCACCAACAAATTATGGCCTCTTTGAATGGTGTATTTAAAACCTCTAAATTTTTTTTATTTCTCCTTTCATGACTGTTCGATTTTTCCTTCCATGACTGTTCATTTTCTCCTTCCATGACTTTTCGTTTTCTCCTTCCATGCCTGTTTGTTTCCTCCTTCCCTTGTGCATGCATGTGTTTTGGTTTCCAAAAAGACATTTCATTTCTATTTTATGGCCCTTCGTTTCCTTTTCTCCACATGGGCATGCGTTCGCTTCTTTCTATGTGTAATGACCATCTTATATGATTTCAAATCATTAAAGATTCCTTATGTAATGTTTTTTCTTATTCATTGAATTTTGTCCTTATGTGACAAATTACCTTATTCAATATTCGATTTATTCCTTATAGGTCCACGTCACTATGCAGTCTTCAGTTTCACTATCCTGGTGTTCATCACTAATATCAGACGCACTGTCAACTACTCTGTTCCTTTGGAAAAAATGCAACATGTCGCGATATCATGACACTTTTTTTTCTCTATCTGCCTACCCTTTTTGAGTCATGAAAATGCAACATGTCGCAATATCGCGACACTTTTGTTTCTCTGCCTGCCTACCCTTTTTGAGTCACGAAAATGCTACATGTCACGATATCGTGACACTTTTTCCTTCTTGCTCTTTCTCTTTGCTTTGGACCATGAAAATGCAACATGTCGCGATATCGCGACACTTTTTTCTCCTTGCTCTTTCTCTTTGCTTTGGACCGTGAAAATGCAACATGTCACGATATCGTGACACTTTTTTTCTCTTACTCTTTCTCTTTGCTTTGGACCATAAAAATGCAACATGTCGCGATATCGCGACATTTTTTTTCTCTCTTGTCCTTTCTCCTCTCTTTTGGCCGTGAAAATACATGTCGCGATATCGTGACACTTTTTCTTTCTTTTTCTTTCTCTTCTTTTTTGGCCACGAAAATGCAACATGTCATGATATCGTGACACTTTTATTTCCTGTTCTTTCTCTTCTCTTTTGGCCACGAAAATGCAACATGTCGCGATATCGCGACACTTTTTCTTTCTTGTTATTTCTCTTATCTTTTTGCCATGAAAATGCAACATGTCGCAATATCGCGACACTTTTTTCTCCTTGCTTTTTCTCTTTCTTTGTGGACCGCGAAAATGCAACATGTCGTGATATTGAGACACTTTTTTTTCTTTACGTTGTTTTGCTTTTTCTTTGATCTTTAGCATATGGGCCACTTCGGTCTTATTGGAAAATATGCAAAAATGTGGGTCCCCAATTTTGGGGTATGTTGTGGAGCGACCACAACATGACGATTTTTTCAACTTTGCACAAACAACCTGTAACAACTTCATCCATACATCAAAAACATCCTCATAAGAATTTAACATAACTATACATACTCTGAATAACCTCTGAACTCCTATCCACTACATCAACCGATCTATATGACTGTGTTGACAACAATGACAATACTGTCATTGCACCTTGCTCAACAGGTTGTAAGGCCATGAAGGAAAATACTCTTCTCATGCTATAGCATATCAAACTAGTTGATAAAGAAGGAGATGATTTTTAGAAGACTATTTTATATGTAGGCATGGGGGGACCCCACCTTCATCATTACTACCAAAAACACAATGAGCATTGTTTATAGTGTTCATGAAAAAAGAAAAAAATCTCTTATGCTAAAAAGGCTCCAAGTTAACGTGCAAATAAAAATAGACCTTTATTTTATGTTACTTGTTGGAAGAGAGTATCCTCTTTCCCTAGAAACAACTTGGTATAGAAGGAGAATGAGAAATATCCAACCGGTAGCTAAATAAAGTAGGGGAGGAGCCTAAAAGTAATCATATGTCAATTATCTGCAAGAAGGCCACATGGTGCCTGAGCATGATAAATCATATGAATGGAGCTCATAGTGGCTAGAAATAATAACACATAAATCTCAATAATGTGTCTCATGAAAAAGTCACACCTGAACGCCCAATACATGTCATAGATGATGGTGAATGGATTTATTTATCCTCACTCCAAAAAATAGAGGATTGTAGTGCTACTCTAATTCTACCTGCAAAGGAAATAATTTAGAGTGGGAGATCAGTTTGATTCAAATGCACATGTGTCAAGGTTGTATAAAGTCTACTCAAGTGAAAAAAGTTATGTGTTCAAGAGTACATGGTAAGAAAATAATTATGCACAAAGCTATTGTTAATTACAATGATCCCTGTAATGCATCCAAAGAGTTAGCGCTCTTGAGATATATCAAAAACTGGATTAAAATATTTTTATACATGTTGATGATGAGCTTGGTGTTTCAAATTTTGGGATTGTTCGCTATCACAAAATCCTCTAATATTGGTATATGGGATGCAAATTTTTGTACACCAGGCTACATAGTTACCTGGCTTGTGCAACCTCCAATTTTTAATGCATAGTGCAAATATTAAATTTTTTTACGACAACATTTCATTTTGTGGAAAATAAAATATAGATAAGAGATAGATTCTCACTATGGTGGAGGAGAATGCCAACTTTGCAAAGAGATGGTGAGGATATGAAATCATGAAAAAGTTGTTTTCATTGTGAAAAGATTCATTATTTCCCAAAAATATTTGGGGAGAGAAGATGTTCTAGTACACAACACATTCAACCAAATTGAAAATTTTCCATATTGGCCATCTAATTTTAAAATCACTAGCTCACATTGTTGCAGTTGACATTTTGTTCTCTAATGCAGATGACGAAGAAAAAAAATAAAAATAGTTAGAATTTTACTTTAATGCCTTTAGTTTAGGTTTTTTTTTAATTTTGTAGGACAACATGAAATGTGATATAGACAAATAAGGATATGTTAGTGAATATTTTGTGAAGAGATATTTATATGTGAAGTGACATCGACATGGGGGAGATCCCATACCATACCAATAATTCTCAAGAAGATGCCTTGATCATTAGGAAGGTGCCTTGGTAGAAGGTGCCTTACTCTTTAAGAAGGTGCTTTGGTCAAAGGTACCTTATTCTTTAAGAAGGTACCTAGGAAAAAGGCACCTTACTCTTCAATAAGGCAACTTGGTCAAAGGGTGCCTTACTCTTCAATAAGGCACCTTAGTCAAGGGCACCTTACTCTTTAGTAATATACCTTGGTCAAGGGTGCCTTACTCTTCAGTAAGGCACCTTGGTCAAGGGTGCCTTACTCTTCAAGAAGGCACCTTGGTAGAAGATGCCTTACTCTTCAGTAAAACACCTTGGTCAAGGGAACCTTACTCTTCAGTAATGCGCCTTGATGTCCATCAGTGGAGGTGCTTGATTTATATTAAAAAAAATGGATATGATGAGGCTTCTTGATGCCATACAATAGAGGTGCTTTGATCATAAAAAAAATATCGCTTGGTACATGTCCTACTTAGCATAAAATATATTTTTTCTTTGTAGGAAATTTTGAACTACATGCAATCTACAAGAATCCTAAGAGACAAGGCCTAACAAGAATAAAAATCATGATTACTATTTTTCCTACTTTCATGTGTTGCAGGTAAACTGCCCATATGCAAGTTACAAGCATCTTGAGAGCCAGGGCCTAACAGGTACATATTTCACTGAACTACACTTTAGTTTTTGTCATTTTTTCTTTTGCAGGTGAAATGGCCTGATTGTACAAAAAATAGGCATCTTGGGAGACAAGGCCTAAACTGGCTCAAAATCCATGAACCTACAAATTTTTTTATAGGAGATAGAAACTTGACTATTTTCATCCGAAGGAGATAGTCCCCATCTAGGTATGGACGTGGCTTTTAATTTCCTATAAAGGGAAAATATACCCATATTTGTGCTTGGACGAAGTAGACGCTAATGTAGTACGTGAAAATTTTTGGAGGGCCTGATCAAATCCACAATAGCAGACACATCAACGACTGTTGACTTTTTAACAGTAATAAGATACCTTTATGCATAAGAAAGTGCCTTGATCTCATGGGTTTTGGGTGCCTTTATGCTCAAGAAGGTTCTCTGATATCATGTAGTTTTTGGGTACCCTGATGCTCATCATTAATATATGCTTAAATTCTATTAGAATTCAAAAAAAAAACCTTGTGGAGAATCTAATGGCTAGGAAATAAAAAATTACTAAAAATAAGTTGTAGCCCTTCTTGGAGAAGAGAGCTACAGATCTACTTTATACCAAATAGTTCTCAACTTCTTCTCCCTATATTTGGGGTGCTTGTTATTCAAAGTGGGACCTAATATTAAGAGGGTAGCAGACCTATTGTGTAGAGGGACTTGTTACTGGAGATGAGGGCATCACCAATTTAAGTAGGGGAGGATATGGGTGAACCTAAATCTTTGGAAAGTTTTAAAAAAATAGTGGTAAACTATGGCTATGATGCTAGAATCCACACCTACAAAAAGAATACCTCAATGGAATAATTGGACATCATGAATATACGCTTGAGGAGAACACCATAGAAATAATTTTGTTGTTCATTTACTATTCTCTATGGTGGATATGATTTAGTTTTTTACCCATAGTTTGATGACTGATCATGACTTGTTCAATTTACTGGCTTCACTACGGGAGCAACAATGCTCAAAGGTAGAACAATAGTGATGATTAGTGGTGTGGATGAGGAAGGAAACCAGAAAAAGAAATAAATAAATAGAAATAAATAAAATTCTCTAGATGCAACAATAATATCATTATCTGGTACACAAGGATTACAGGCAACATGAAGACATTTTGCACAATCAACATCATACACATCAGATTATACGAAAATTACCTAGGTATGTACTAAATTTTCTTTTAATTATGTGTACAATTATTTTAAAAATAATTATTATGCTAACATAAATAGATGCCCCGAATGAGGATATTGATCCATATACCTGATGTTTGGGCAGGGACCGACTGGAGCGAAGCGCATGAACTAGGGTTTTTGGAGCTAGGGAAAAACTAGGGCATCAGTTGGGTTGCCGAAGAGATTTATGGTTACTGTGGATTTGAAGGCAAGATTGCTGCCCCAGGAGGGTCCAATGGGGACACCTCCGGATCCTCTTCTAGAGAGAAATAGCTCTTATGCAGATTTGTTAAAAGATAAATCTCCTTCCAAGACTGACGAAGCACAAAGAACTACATTTAAAATGCTCTTCACGGCTGCTGGCAATAGATCAACATCTCATCGAGTCAATGGATGCTTGCCACAGTCAGAATCAAGGCCCAAGATTGTCATTGATCCAAGGATGGTTGAAGAAACAGTATTATACAGAGCCAATCAAGATTTGATCTATAAATTCATGGGTATTCGCCCTACCCTAAATTTTTTGCATTCCTGGGTCCGGCAAAACTAGGAGCCTCATGGTGAGTACTCTTTATGGTTTATTAGAAATGGGTATTTTATTGTTAGTTTTTCTTCTCTGGTCGATAGAAATAGAGCTTTCAAATCATAAAAGAGGAATCATGGTCCGGAAGGATTATTTGTTCAACCCTGGAGAGTGGGATTCGATCCTTGAATTGAACCCACTACTGTCCCGGTCTGGATCCATTTGTATGCACTTCCAATGGAGTTTTGGAGTGAGCAGGTTTTGGAAATTATCGATAATTCCCTTGGAAGACATTTGGGTGTCTCCAAAGACACAATAGAAGGAAACACAACTGTTTATGCAAGAGTATGTGTGGAAATGGATCTTAGCCAGCCTCTACCGACAGAGGTGGAACTTGAACTTGCAAGACTACCTTGGATTCAATAGCTGGATTATGAGGCTCTGCCCTTTAGATGTAGAGTTTGCTACAAATATGGGTATTTGGCCCGATCTTGCCCAAATAATATGAACACAAAAATGGAGGCTCCTCTAGGAATGTCAAATCTTCCTAAGGAGGTTAAATCAGCAATAAAAAAATAACCAACCAATACTTCTCAAGGTAAAGAAGCACAGAGAGATGGTTTTGAACAGCCCAAAAGAAGGAGAAGACAAAAGAAAAAATATGGTAAAGAGCAAACCCAACTCAAGCCCGCCAATAGGTATGAGATTTTTAAGACACTAATGGACCAAGAAGAACAATTCATGGAAGGAGTGGATGGGAATAGTGAAAATAATAACATCCATGTTCAAGCTCCTCTTTCATCTCCCCCCGTCATAGAGCAGGTAATTGAGCACAGTGAGTTACCACAGTTAGAGAGTGTAGAGGCATTGATAGTACATAACCAAGAGCAGCCAATAATTAAGGATTTCAGCATGGGAATAGCAGGAAAGATTAGAGAAAGGCCAACTTTAGGGATAACTCAGGTGGAAAAGAGATTAAAAAATAGCAACTCTCAAGGAGTGGGTAGAAAATCAAATAAGGAATTGCTAGCAGTTCAAGGAGACAAATTGATCACTGGAGGATCGGTGAGGCCAATAGATTCTTACTGCTCTCAAGGTAACCAATGATTATACAATCATGGAATGTTAGGGGTTTAAATAGTAGAACCCATCAATATGTTGTTCGAAGACTCTTAGAAAAATGTAAAACATATTTTTTTCTTATCCAGGAGACAAAAATGTCGTTAGATCTTATGTGTAAAATAGTTAACAAAATTTGGAGGGGTGTTGGTCATATGGAAGTGGCTGCCCAAGGTGCCTCAAGGGGGATTGTTACTCTTTGGAACTCTCTTGAATGGACTGCAATAGAACATATAGCTTGGAGGGGTGTTCTCACATCACATTTTAAAAATAATGTCATAGCTGAACATGTTTTAATCACAAATTTTTATGGGGCTCAAAACCTAGATGGTCAGAGGCTTCAATGGAAATCTGTGCATAACATGAGAGTCTCAAGGGAATATTTAGACTAGATTATTGCTAGGGATTTTAATGCTAAATTATCCTCTAGATATCATGAAGGGGGAACCCCAATTTTGGATCCAGAGGATCGACTTATGATTGCCCAAGTCCAGGCTTTACACTTGGTGGATATTAAATGCCCTGGAACCAACCATACTTGGACTAATAAGAGGAGGGGACCACATAGCAGGAAGGTAAATTTAGACCGTTTTTTGGTTTTAGAGGAGGCATTTGTAAAATGGAATACGAAATTTCATATTTTGGAGGGTTCAGTTTCATATCACTTTCCCATTTTGTTGGAAGGAGGGATTAAGACAAGGCAACATCACAAACCATTTAAATTTGAAAATTTTTGGTTACAAAAAGAGGAACTTCGAAAGAAAATTCCACAGTGGTGGGAATAAGGTCGCCCAACATATGGGACAACAATGTTTAGATTCCACAAACAACTTCATTATGTCAAAGATCAACTAAAACAATGGAGGTGAGCTAACAAGACAGACTTCCAGGTCCAAAGAGCTCCTTTGGTGGCCATATGGGATGAGGTTCAAAAATACTTTAGGGAAGGAACAATTACAGAGCAGCTCAAAGTCGAGGATGATGCCTTGCGTAAAGCGATTGAGGACATTGACAACCAAGAGGAGACCTACTGGAAATAGAGAGCAAGAACCACTTGGTTATTAGAAGGTGATAGAAATACCAAATTTTTCCATCGGACTACCTGTGCTAGGATACAGATGAACAACATGGAAGCTCTTCAAGATGAGAATGGACACTCCTTTGATACACTTCCAGGTATGCTTATGATAGGGTGGAGTGGAGCTTCTTGTCAAATATGATGGCAGCATTTGGTTTCTCTCATGATTGGATAGAATGGGTCATGAGTTGTGTTTCTACTCTAACATACTCAGTGTTAATCAAGGGTCTTCCCTTGCAACCATTTGGAGCCACTCGAGGCCTTCGTCAAGGAGATCCTTGCTCTCCCTATATTTTTCTCATATTGGTTGAAGGATTAGGTAGACTTTTCTTGAGGAGACAAAAAAAAGGTTTGCTAACAGGTATCAAGGTGGGTGAGGAAGTTTTGACTCACCTACAGTTTGTGGATGACACAGGATTGGTGGGAGTGGCCAGCTTTAGGGAAGCAAGAATGATCAGAGATACTCTTAATGTCTACCTTAGGGATACAAACCAAGTCATCAATGATAAAAAATCCAAAGTGGTCTTTTTCAATATTTTTCAAAGGCTTCAGGACATATTTTTAGAGATCTTGGGATTCACAAGGACCTCTCTCCCAGTGGTTTACTTGGGGGTCCCTTTGCATTTTAAAAAACTAAAAATAGATATCTAGAGGAGTCTTTTGGATTGTATCAAGGATAGAATTAATAATTGGTCTCACAAATGGTTAAGCTATCAGGGTAGATTAACTTTTTTACAGTCAGTCATTTAGGCCATGCCAATTTATAAATTCTCTATCCTAACTTCCCCACATACTATTTGGAAATAGTTGGACAAGATGGCTAGAAAATTTTTATGGGAACAAGTAAAAGGAGAGAGGAAATGGGCCTTAGTAGGTTGGGACAAAGTAACCCAGCCCAAGGTAAAAGGAGGTTTGGGGCTGAGAAGATCCAAGTAAAATAATGAAAGCATGAGATTTCAAAAGTTTTGGAAAGGAAAACTATTTCGATGCATTCAAAATTAAACTAACGCTTAAGTCCTAACATTTGAAGTGCATTGAACAAAAGAGGCAAATTGATTGAAATGAGATACAAGAATTTAGAGAAGTCATAGCCCTTTTATTAAACTCTTTAACCTCGGTTACAAAATTGCCTCCTCCCTTCTTAGGGGTTAGGAGCGTTAAATAAATTTGGTTACAATCATGATCAATAATCCTTCTTCTGCATGCCCACATTTGAAATGGGTGGGCCAAAGTGTTGCCACCACTTATGCTGATAAATACTTGCTTCTCGCTGCTTATCCTGCGTTCAGAGACACAATGACGTTGTTAGTAGCACCTGTTGCAAAGAAGAACTTGTTCTCTAAAAACGATAAAAGATACATGTAAAATATTAGCTAAATCGATGAGTAAAATGATTTTAAACGACCTGCACGTTTGAAAAAAACCAGAAAACTTTACTAGAGGGCCACTGCCATTGAAACAGTCAGCCAATCTGCATTCGACTAACAAAAAGCGTAGAACGTAAAGCATGATAATATTCGATAAATGTCTACTACAATCCATATTGTGAGCTATCTAAACAGCGTAGAACGTAATGCAGGATAATCAAGAAATAACAGAATAGACTAAAATGAAACTAACAAAAAGTGTGGGGTGCCCAAGCGGGCCGCCCCCGTTAGAACGTGATTTCGGCGCCAATCCACTAGGGATAGGCCCAAAAACTCTTAGGTTGAATTGTCGACAAATTGATGGATTAATGTGGTCAAATGTCTGGTTCTAAGGTCCGGATTCACCCTTCCAATATCCACCCGATAACCTCTCTTGCGAAAGAGATTAAGGATGTAAAAGAGATGAATCGAAAAGAGGTGCAATAGGGTGTTTAGTTTGGCAGCACTTCGTTGCTTGAAAATGTCTACCAACCCATCCTTTTTGGGTGGGAAAGTCCACCATTTTATAGACCCAGGGGGTCTCTTTGGAGGGGCATGCAAGGATGCCATGTGGCGGCCATGCCTTCCCAAGAGGGAGGAGACTCCTCCTTGACTTGTGCTTCCATGACTGCCTTTGTGACAGTCCTCTAACTGCCAATCTGCCCACCTACGTGCGCCTGCATGGTAGGAGGCAATAATTGACTGTCTCTGGCTGCTACTCGTTTAATGTCTGCTTTAATGTCTGCTTTTATTGGTTTAAATTCCGCCTTCGATTGGTTTAAAGTCTGCCTTTATTGGTTGATGTCTGCCCAGGTGCAAAGACGGGAGTTTGTCGCGATATCGCGACGTCGCGATATCGTGACACCTAAGCCTTAGGTTTCCTTTTGGCCAAAAGTGTCGCGATTTCACGACGTCACGAAATCACGACGTCATGATTTCATGACACTTCTGGCAAAGGCTCTCTTTTGGCCTTTGGTGTCGTGATTTCATGACGTCACGAAATCGCGACGTCACGATTTCGTGACACTTCTGGCAAAGGCTCTCTTTTGGCCTTTGGTGTCGTGATTTCGCGACATCGCAAAATCGTGATGTCGTGATTTCACGACACTTCTGGCAAAGGCTCCCTTTTGGCCTTTGGTGTCATGATTTCACGACGTCACAAAATCGCGACGTCGTGATTTCGTGACACTTCTGGCAAAGGCTCCCTTTTGGCCTTTGGTGTCGCGACGTCGCGAAATCGCGATGTCACGATTTCGCGACACTTCTGGCAAAGGCTTTCTTTTGATTTTTGCCTTGTTTAAAACGACCAACTTTTGTCTGGAAATAAAACAATATTGCGACACCAAGAAGAAGCCAGGGCGCAAAGGCGGATTTGAAGCAGAATGTCTGGAGGTGCCAAATTACTTTTCGACCTTCTAAAACTACTGTGAAAGTGGCTAGGACCACTGTTTGACCTCTGAGGGCTGCCCTGAAGGCTGTGTGTGTCAATGCGATCAGTGTTTGTAGTCACATAATCGGATTGGTGCTATTTTGGTGTCTATAGATGCCCCTTTTTGGGAAGCGTTGCGGGTGACGCAGTGTTGAGCAAAAATAGATAACCAAAGCACTAATGATTAGGGTTTCTTGGTAACCTAACCAACTCTTGATGCCCCAAGTATGGAAAGGGCATGCATTCTTGAATCCTTGCTTCTGACGAGCTAAGGAATTTGATTTCAAGTATTAACTTGTTTTGGTGAGGTTTGACTTGAGCTTAAACATTGATCAGTCATGAATAGGCAAAGGGCGCAACCTTTTGTCCCTGGGGGAACCTTGTGTTCATGCTTCGGGAATGCCAAGTGTTTGATCAATTTGTGATTATTGCTTGTTTACTGCCCCAAGCAGGAGCGTAATTGTCTTTGTCAATGATTCTTTGAATGCATGTCATTTCCTTGATTGGGTATGTGTTTGTTGATTGGTGACTAAGTGTGACTACCCCCTCAAGCGACGAATCGATGAGGGAATGACCTTCGTGAGAAAAGCGACGAGTCGCTTGACCCGAGGTGACTTAGGTTAGGGTGCCTTTAGATGTTTAGCATTGAATGTGTGTGCAGTTTTTCGACATTTAGACCTATTTTTGGTGGGTGTTAACCCTTTTGGTGATGCCATAATGGGGTGAAATCATCGAAAACCCGTCTTCCCGTGGAGCGGTCCGGCTATGGTAGCCTTCTTGGGGAAGTAGGAGAGTGACAATTTGAGCCCCGACATCGATTTTCTATGCCAAGAGGTTAAGTGCAAGAGCACTTGTGTCCGACAATGCTTATTGCTATGTTTTTGTGTTGCATTTTTGTGATGTTTTTGTTGTTTTGATTTTCTTGCTTTGTGTATATGTCATGATTTTATGTTATGCACAATGATTGATGTTGATGGATGCATGCTACTTTATATTGATGTATGCACATGGTATGATAAATACGAATGTTTTTGATATATATGTGATATGCAAAATGTAATGGATGAAATGAATTTGTGTTGTTTGGTTAGGGCACCATAGACTGTTTAGGACTTTGTGATTTTGTTTTTATGCGATTGCTTGTAGTGGATGACTTTGCTTTTGTGCATGCGGTATTTTGTGTATTTCCTAATGATAATGTGATGATGAAAAGTAGCGCAGTGGGTTAAAAATATGTAGCTAAGGTTTTCTAAGACTCAGACGGTTTTAACTCACTAGCCACGATTGTACTTTATCTTACAAGACTTTTGAACAAGGTATGAATCGGACTTGTTTTTGACCAAGCTATTTCACATCCCTGTGTGTGCAATTGAGTTCATTTATGTGGTATTTGTCAGGATACCGCCAGTGCCAGATGGGCTTTCAACCGAACCTGTACTGAGGATCACCTAATTAGCTCCACTAACTCCTTTGTTGTATTTAGTTAGATTAATCTGCGGTGTTATCCAGGATACCATAAGCTAGCTCATCCTTATGCAAACATTGGTCTGCACACATGCAAAGCGAATGTGACAGACATATCGTCATGCGGGTAGGATACCACCATTTCCAGATAGGCTATCAACCAAACCCGTAATGAGGATCACCTAGATGGTTTTCGAATGCTGAGAATTCCAGGGATTCAAGTTCAGGATATTTGTTGGCTGAATGATTTAGAAAGTTGCTCGTCTATATAGTGATGAAAATCACCTGTTTATTTTCTATTAATTCTTTTTGAGCGAGGATTTTGAATAGTGGTGATAACCATTGTTATTTGATTTTGTGTTTTGAGTATTGTGAGTTTGGGCTGGTGAGTGGCCTTGATCCTTGTGGCCTTGGGGACGACTACGCATCCTTTGCAGGGACGTGTAGTATGAATCCTTACGACGTTGGGAACCAAGGGGGTGATGGAGATTATGGAGTAAGGGCATTGATCTTTTAGGCCTTGGGGATGACTACCCATCCTGGTTAGGGGCGGATAGTACGAATCCTTACAACTTGGAGACCAAAGGTGAATGGAAAGTGTTAGGATGATGATTTGTTGGAATTTTGTTTGTGAATGGCGTTGATCCCTTTTGGGTCTTGGGGATGACTACCCATCCTTGGTAGGGACGTGTAGTACGAATCCTTACAACTTTGGGAACCAACTATGATTGGGATTTGGTAGTGGTGAAAACCACTATATATGGAGGTGAATGAATGGGGAAGAGCTCATCCTTTTGTCAATTCTTAGCATTCTGGAACCATTCGCACAGGGGGATGAGCAAGATAACCGTTTCACTTATGGTGACCTGGATTACTATGCAGGTTTCATCTTTCGTTCACACAACTTGGGAATTTTTATGTGTTTTAATTTGTGTTGGGATGTTACGTAACAAGGTGTATTTCAAGTGTAACTCTACCTTCATAAAATATGTCTGACTCGGTACATTACGTAGCTAAAGAGCAAAATGATGACTGAATTACGAAAACTCTTGATACATTAGAAGACCACTGACTCTAGTGTGGTAAAAAGCAATGCATGGTGTTTTTGTTGTTTTTGTAAAATGGAACAGTGTGGAACAAGATGGACTAGTAGAGCAATTACAGCCTATGGTGCCTTTGACCTGTACGACCACAAATATGCAATGTATGGATGCAATGCTTTAATGCAGCTATGTATTTTTGTATTTTTTATGGATTGATTTTTGTGAATATGAAGATGAGGTGCGAGAAGAGCTCTCTATTGATGAATTTGAGTATGCCTAGAAATGAGATGCAAATTTTTTTTTTGTTGTTTTTGATGATTTTTGAATTTTAACTTTTCTTATTTTTGACCAAGCGATTGTGGAAATCCTTGGAGCATTTTGGGATTGACCAAGCGATTATAGAATCCTTGGAGCATTTTGGGGTTGACCAAGCGATTGCGAGAATCCTTGGAGCATTTTTGGGATTGACCAAGCGATTATAGAATCCTTGGAGCATTTTTGGGATTGACCAAGCGATTGCGATAATCCTTGGAGCATTTTTGGGATTTGACCAAGCGATTGCGATAATCCTTGGAGCATTTTTGGGATTGACCAAGCGATTTTATGGATCCTTGGAGCATTTTTGGGATTGACCAAGCGATTTTATGGATCCTTGGAGCATTTTTGGGATTGACCAAGTGATTATAGAATCCTTGGAGCATTTTTGGGATTGACCAAGTGATTGCGATAATCCTTGGAGCATTTTGGGATTTGACCAAGCGATTGCGATAATCCTTGGAGAATTTTTGGGATTGACCAAGCAATTTTATGGATCCTTGGAGCAATTTTGGGATTTGACCAAGCGATTTTATGGATCCTTGGAGCATTTTTTGGGTTTGACCAAGCGATTGCGATAATCCTTGGAGCATTTTTGGGATTTGACCAAGCGATTATGAGAATCCTTGGAGCATTTTTGGGATTGACCAAGCGATTGCGATGAATCCTTGGAGCATTTTTGGGTTGACCAAGTGATTGCGATAATCCTTGGAGCTTTTGGGTGTGACCAAGTGATTGCGATAATCCTTGGAGCTTTTGGGGTGACCAAGTGATTGCGATAATCCTTGGAGCTTTTGGGTTGACCAAGAGATTGCGATAATCCTTGGGGCTTTTGGGTTTGACCAAGCGATTGCGGTAATCCTTGGAGCTTTTGCCTTGCTCTTCAGGGGATAGAGGTACCCCCAGCTTGATGGTCTTTGCACTCTGGATCTGGCTCTGGAGGTATTGGCACGAATGGATCGGCCCTATGCGCGGATAGGAGGACAGGGTCCACCCTCGGCACTGATGTTGCTATGAGGTCTTTGGGTGGAAGTTGATCTTTGTGTGCCCAAAGTGGCGGATGTAATGCTTGGTCCCACTACGATGGGTTAACGTGCCACTCATGCCCTAGTATTATGTTTAGCTGTTGAATTGCTTCATTGATATTTATGGGATGTCGATGTTGTCGCATGTGATTGTTGTGGGCAATCTCTGTTTTATCCTCACCTTCGGCCAGTGAGTATAGCTCATCAAAATCTAGAGATTCTGAGACATGGAGGACTGCATCATCAGGTAGCCCTATGGTTAAAGGTTGATCCTCTTCGAAAGGAGCCTCATGTAAGTTGGGCCTTGGGAGCTCCAAAATATTGGTCTCTATCGACTCTAAGTGCTCTAGCGCTTTGCATGTATCGGGAGATTTGAGCTCCTCCTCTTTGGTTGGTTCTTGTTGAGGAACCTGGGGCCTATGGAGGGGTTGCCAGATAGCACCCCCCATACCTTGGTAGGGCTTTTCATCCCGCTCTTCTTCTCGCTCTAATTCCTTAGAGGCTTCTTGATGAATTTCTAAGGGTGGCCCATAAACCTGAGTGGGTTCCTGAGGAAGGCGCCCGTCATTGGTTATAGGAGTAGCCTCCTGCTCATGTCTAGGAGGCATCGGGGGCGATGCTTGATGAGGTCACGGAGACTTGTCTCGCACTCGGGGGTTGTGCCTCTCATAATGTTTTGTCTTATGTGTGTGAGGGGTTGGAGTCCTCTCCTGCATAGTGTGTTGGAGCAACTCATCCTTCTGGTGCAGAAGGTGCTCTTTATTTAGAAGATACCATTGCTCTAACTGTTGTCGTTCTAGCTCAAGTTACGTGAGTTGCATCCGGTGTGCGAAATGTTTGATAGATTCTAAGATAGTTGGTCCTATCGCCTCATGTCTAGAAGGCCTAGATGCCTCTCCTAGATATCTATCTCGGTCATAGTGATCCAAGATCTCTATAGGCTGCCTCCCTCTGTTGGAGGTAGTGGCATTTATCCGAGGCTCTGGCCTCAGTAGGTGATCCTGATAGCTAGCATTTGTGGAGGCATATTGCTCCTGCGATGTATATTGTTCTTGAGGAAGGTAAGGGTTTTCCTCGTGCTCTCTTTCATAAGTGAAAAAGGGACGGATGGAGCTAGCTCACCCTGCCTGAAGAGCCTTGTGCTCTGGATTTGTCCTTGTAGTCTTGACAACTAGAGGGGGTGAAGGAGGGATAGTGTAATCATGTGGTTCCTTCCGTCGAACCCTATGTTGACTTAGCGCTTCATCGCACGGTGACCACTCATAGCGAGCATCTAAGGGAGCTCTCCTACGGATGTACCCCTCATGGAAGGGTGTGTGCTGAGTGCTATGCTAAACAGGAGTGCTCCTAGAAGGGGTGCCCCTATAGTCCTTATCCGTTAAGGTGTGGAGGGGTCTGCCTTGTGTGTCAGGCCGCCAAGGTGGTATGACCAAATCCTTGGGGCTAAAGCGAAGGTGACCAACACCCTCTCTTTGTGCACCTTCCACAACGTTCTCCCTTTATTGGGATTGGCTACGGGTGTACACCATTGTGGTGCTTCTCTACTAGCTAAGCAGATTTTTATCTCGTTTATGATGATTTTTCTTTTTTGTTACACTAGGCAGAAATGAACACACACATACACAAAAAGTGATTATCTCTTTTAAGGATTAATAGTGTGTCCTAAAATGGTTTAGTGCATTTTGATGTTTTGTTTTGTTTTTGCAAGTTTTGAAGAACGTTTAAATGCATAATGTTGGCTCATATGACTCCCATAAATGGTCACCCCTTCAATATACCATTGCCTGGACGATATACCAACCTCTCTATATACCCGCCCTTACGAGAGGGAAACTATAGGTACATGAGAGCAGATGGTACGTGGAACATAGGCGGTATGGAAGGGGGATTGTCCTGTTAATGACACCTACCATAGAAGACTTATCCTCGCGCGCATGGGAATCACCCCAGCGACACTCGGTCAACTTTCGTCAGGATTTACGCCTAACAATAGTGACAATAAGGGGAAATGGATGCAAAGTCAAGCCAAGGTGGTGATGAACCCACCGTTGGTCTTGCTCAAGGGTTGGGGTCTTACGACCAGCTCCTTGGTTAAAAACGTGCCACGTGATGTGTGTGTGGTTTATTTTACTTAAAAAAAATGAAACATGCAAGCAACCACTATTTTCTTTAAGCACGCAAGAATTTGATAGAAAGTGAAAGCAAAAAATCAAAAAAATGACAAAGACAGTTTGGAACCCTTACCTTTCTCTGCCCAGACTTGCTATTTCTGATCCTCGGCTCTGAAAATTTACAGACAAAAATTACAGTACAGTAATCGTCGCAGGAAAAGACGAATTACAGTCTGCTTTTTTTTTTTTTAAATGGTACCTGTCAAGCACAGAACAAAAAAAATCTGATTAGTTTCTTGATCTTAAAACTAGGGAATGATCCCACCGTGATTGCCACTGAAAGCATGAGATTTCGAAAGGAAAAATATTTCGATGCATTCAAAATTAAACTAATGCTTAAGTCCTAACATGTGAAGTGCATTGAACAAAAGAGGCAAATTGATTGAAATGAGATACAAGAATTTAGAGAAGTCATAGCCCTTTTATTAAACTCTTTAACCTCGGTTACAAAATTGCCTCCTCCCTTCTTAGGGGTTAGGAGCGTTAAATAAATTTGGTTACAATCGTGATCAATAATCCTTCTTTCGCATGCCCACATTTGAAATGGGCGGGCCAAAGTTTTGCCATCGCTTATGCTGATAAATCCTTGCTTCTCACTGCTTATCCTATGTTTAGAGACACAATGACGTTGTTAGTAGCACCTGTTGCAAAGAAGAAGAACTTGTTCTCTAAAAATGATAAAAGATACATGTAAAATATTAGCTAAATCGATGAGTAAAATGATTTTAAACGACCTGCACGTTTGACAAAAACCAGAAAAACTTTACCAAAGGGCCACTGCCATTGAAACAGTCGGCCAATCTGCATTCGACTAACAAAAAGCGTAGAACGTAAAGCATGATAATATTCGATAAATGTCTACTACAATCCAAATTGTGAGCTATCTAAACAGCGTAGAACGTAATGCAGGATAATCAAGCAATAACAGAATAGACTAAAATGAAACTAACAAAAAGTGTGGGGTGCCCAAGCGGGCCGCCCTCGTTAGAACATGATTTCGACGCCAATCCACTAGGGATAGGCCCAAAAACTCTTAGGTTGAATTGTCGGAAAATTGATGGATTAATGTGGTCAAATGTCTGGTTCTAAGGTCCGGATTCACCCTTCCAATATCCACCCGATAACCTCTCTTGCGAAAGAGATTAAGGATGTAAAAGAGATGAATCGAAAAGAGGTGCAATAGGGTGTTTAGTTTGGCAGCACTTCGTTGCTTGAAAATGTCTACCAACTCGTCTCCTTTTGGGTGGGAAAGTCCACCATTTTATAGACCCAGGGGGTCTCTTTGGAGGGGCATGCAAGGATGCCACATGGCGGCCATGCCTTCCCAAGAGGGAGGAGACTCCTCCTTGACTTGTGCTTCCATGACTGCCTTTGTGATAGTCCTCTAACTGCCAATCTGCCCACCTACGTGCGCCTGCACGGCAGGAGGCAATAATTGACTGTCTCTGGCTGCTACTCATTTAATGTCTACTTTAATGTCTACTTTTATTGGTTTAAAGTCCACCTTCGATTGGTTTAAAGTCTGCCTTTATTGGTTGATGTCTACCCAGGCACAAAGATGGGAGTTTGTCGCGATATCGCGACGTCGCGATATCGCGACACCTAAGCCTTAGGTTTCCTTTTGGCCAGTAGTGTCATGATTTCACGACGTCGCGAAATCACGACGTCACGATTTCATGACACTTTTGGCAAAGGCTCTCTTTTGGCCTTTGGTGTCGCGATTTCGCAACATTACGAAATTGCGACGTCGCAATTTCGTGACACTTCTGGCAAAGGCTCTCTTTTGGCCTTTGGTGTCGTGATTTCATGACACTTCTGGCAAAGGCTCCCTTTTGGCCTTTGGTGTCGCGATTTCACGACGTCGTGAAATCGTGACATCGCAATTTCATGACACTTCTGGCAAAGGTTCCCTTTTGGCCTTTGGTGTCACGATTTCGTGACGTCGCAAAATCGGGACATCACGATTTCGCGACACTTCTGGAAAAGGATTTCTTTTGATTTTTGCCTTGTTTAAAATGACCAACTTCTATCTGGAAATAAAACAATATTGCGACACTAAGAAGAAGCCAGGGCGCAAAGGCAGATTTGAAGCAGAATGTCTGGAGGTGCCAAATTACTTTTTGACCTTCTAAAACTGTTGTGAAAGTGGCTAGGACCACTGTTTGACCTTTGAGGGCTGCCCTGAATGCTGTGTGTGTCAATGCAATCAGTTTTTGTAGTCACATAATCAGATTGGTGCTATTTTGGTGTCTACAAATAATAGAGCTTTGGCTGGAAAGATTTACGGGAGGTGGATTTCCCAACCAACTTCCTTATTCAGTAGAATCCTAACTAGTAAATATTTGGGACATGTAAACCCAAATGAGGTGGGTCATTTCCCTTTGGATGGTACTGGATCCTTAGTGTGGCAGGCTCTCAAGTTAGGATCTCAGGTAGTAAAATATCAATTATTTTGGAAAGTGGGGAGAGGGGAGAAGGCACGATTTTGGATAGATTCATGGGATCATTACCCACCTATCATTGTTGAATTTCCTGAATTGCAACCAATAAAAATAGCCATATAATCCACAGGTTGGGTCAAAATTGAAAGTTATTTCACCACTAGTCAGCTGGGGGATTATAAGTTTAAGCAGTTTAAGAATTTGGATGAGTGGCCAATTTCAATCCCTCCAGATTTGGCACCCATTATGACTAAAATATTGACAAAAATATTTCTCACAGGTAGAGACGAGGAGGATGAATTAGCTTGGGGCTATGGGAGCCTTGGTGTCTACACAATGAAGGAAGGATATGACAAGATCCTTCTAGAGCCTCCCCCTCATACATATCAGTTTGAGGATTGGAGAAATCTTTGGCAGTCCAAGGGTTGGCCGAAAGTAAACTTTTTTGCCTGGTAGTTCATGCATAATGGAATTCTCACTTTTGATAATTTCAGATGTAAAGGAATCATCGGTCCATATCAATGTGTCTTATGCTACAAGAGTGAGGAAACAATTGATCACTTGATGTTTGAGTGCCCATTCACTCGCCATATTGGGAGAGATGGTTTTTATATTATAAAATTTGAGTTAATGGTGACTTGAATTGGATTAATATCTGGGAAATATGGAAGAGGGGTAGATTTAAATCTAAAGCTCTTTGTATTGGTTGGGATCTTGGATTAAACTTTATTTGGTGGCAAGTGTGGTTGGAGAGAAATGCTAGAATTTTTAGAGAAACTTTTTCTTATTTAGATGGAGTTTGGCAGGTCATTTGGAGCAAAGTCACAGAAACTGTGGCCGTCTATGCTAAATAGAAAAATCAGGTTGTTATTGGGGAAATGGAAGAGGAAGTTGAAGTGCAAGAGGGATAGGATAGAGCTAGTTGGATACCACCCCCAAAATGTTGGATTAAAATTAATACTGATGGAGCTGCAAAAGGTAATTTGGGTAGAGCTTGAATTGGAGTGGTTTGTCGAAATCATGTTGGAACAGTGTTCTATTGGTAACTACAAGGCTTGGGAAGGGCCACCAAAAATGAAGCAGAAGCCATAGCTATCAAATCTTCTTCTATTTGGGCAGTTAAACAGGGCCACAGGAGGATAATACTTGAATCAAATTCTCAAATAATGGTTGGAGCTCTAGATTGCATGAGGAAATTTGCTTTGAAAGCATGGAGGTTGAGGATTCTTGTCACTCAAATTAAGGAATTATGGAGGGAATTAGATGATGTGATTCCAGTTTATGTGAGTAGAGATTTAAACAAAGTGGCTGACTTCCTGGCTAAGATGGGTGCTAAGAAGGAGGTAGGGGTTCAATTGCACAGTGACATGGCTATTGAGGATGAGGTGATTAGGTAGGGTCTTGAAAGGTCCCTGAGCTAATGATCAAAGAAAAAGCAAATGGAGGAAAGGTGTCACGATATCATGACATGTTGCTTCATCATGGCCAAGGGAGGAAAGTTGTCATGATTTCGCAACATGTTGCTTCGTCATGGCCAAGGGAGGAAAGGTGTCGCAATTTCATGACATGTTGCTTCATCACGGCCAAGGGAGGAAAGGTGTCGCAATTTCATGACATGTTGCTTCGTCACGGCCAAGGGAGGAAAGGTGTCACAATTTCGTGACATGTTGCTTCATCATGGCCAAGGGAGGAAAGGTGTCATGATATCGTGACATGTTGCACCATCGCGGTCACTGGAGGAAAGGTGTCATGATATCGCGACATGTTGCATCATCATGGTCACTAGAGGAAAGGTGTCACGATATCATGACATGTTGCACCGTCATAGTCACTGGAGGAAAGGTGTCACGATATCGTGACATGTTGCACCGTCGCGGCCAAGGGAAGAAAGGTGTCATGATATCATGAAATTTTGCTTCGTCATGGCCAAGGGAGGAAAGGTGTCACGATTTCGCAACATGTTTCTTCATCATGGCCAAGGGAGGAAAGGTGTCATGATTTCGTGACATGTTCCTTCATCGCAGCCAAGGGAGAAAAGGTGTCACGATTTTGTGACATGTTGCTTCGTTGCGGCCAAGGGAGGAAAAGTGTCATAATTTCATGACATGTTGCTTCGTCGCAGCCAAGGGAGGAAATGTGTCGCGATATCGTGACATGTTGCATCTTCACGACCAAAGGATAAAAAGGTCACAATATCATGACATGTTGCATCGTCGCGGTCAAGAGAGAAAAAGTGTCGCGATATTGTGACATGTTTCATCATCATGGCCAAATGAGAAAAAGTGTCGTGATATCGTGACATGTTGCTTCGTCATGGCTAAAAGAGGAAAAATGTCATGATTTTGCGACATGTTGCAACATCGTGGCCAAGAGAGAAAAAGTGTCACGATATCGCGACATGTTGCTTCGTCGCGGACAAAAGAGAAAAAGAGTCACGATATCGCGACATGTTGCTTTGACGTGGCCGAAAGAGAAAAAGTGTCGTGATATCGCAACATGTTACTTCGGCGTGGCCAAAGGAGGAAAAAGTGTCGCGATATCGTGACATGTTGTAACGACATGGCCAAAAGAGGAAAAAGTATCACGATATCGTGACATGTTGCATTGTCACGGCCAAAGGAGAAAAGTGTCGTGATATCGTGACATGTTGCATTTTTGCGGCCAAAGGAGAAATGTGTCGCGATATCGTGACATGTTGAATTTTCACAACCAAAGGAGAAGAAGGAAAAAGTGTCACAATATTGCGACAAGTTGCATCAACAGACCAAACCGATCCCCCTGTTAGCTAGTTAATGGTTCAAGAGATTTGGCTCCATTGCAAATATTTTTTTACTGTTGTAAGCATGTGTTCTCTCTGACTGAGGCTGGGAAAAGTCTCTTCCCAAATTGTAATTGATCTTTGTTTTAATACAAGTTTTTTCAATTTTTTTCAAAAAAAACATCAATAGATGCCCCTTTAAATTCTCTCTACCAAAATCTCCCATCAAATTTCAAGCATATGACATGCCTCGGATAAGAAAAAAATGTATTACCCAAAAATAATTAAAAACTATATAAAAACTATGGCATTCACTTGAATATATTTGACCTTTTTTTATTGTTGCATCATGAGAAATCTATAAGGTGGAGTGCCAAAGAAAATAACATACTGGAAAAATGATTTACTTATGTCACTTCGGGTTCAATTATGGAGCAGAATGGAAATCCGTTGCCAAAAACAAAGTAGTGAGAGTGGAATGGAATCCACTGGAAAATACATGGAAAAATGAGCAGAAAAGAAATCAGTTATTAAAAAAATTAGTCATGAGAATATTAGAATATGTGGATGTTAGCAGATAAAAAAAATATTTCAAGTGGTTGACTTCAACACTTGGACTTCAATGGACTTGCAATCCACTGGTTTTAACAATTACATGACAACATGTATCTATATCAATGCAATGATAATTTGATCTTGGTGTTTACCCGTAGTTTGATGATCAGCCATGACATGTTTTTGACTTCTTCTAGTGTAGCAGTGCTCAATGGAAAAAAATTACAGTGTTCAATCGAAGAAAACTAGCAGTGCTTGATGGAAGAAAAATAGAGATGCTGAAGGCCACTTAAAAAATAAAAGAAATTGGGGGCTATTGTCATGAGGACATGATAATATTTAGTTATGGGGGGTTTATGAGAACTAGAAATGTTTATTTTATGTATATTTTAAGGGTTATAATTACTTTTTTAATTAGCATGTGATATGCATTTTTATTTAACTTATGCATAGAATTGATAGAAAATCCAGTATTATGCTTGACCGATGTTTTAGTGGAAACTGTGTATAAGTGTAAGGTTTACTACTAATCTATTTTTTTCTAGTATACACTCCACTTGGAACTGGAAATGTGCAAGAAAGCACCTTGATGCACAAGTAGACACCTTACTATTTAGGCATATGCCTTACTATAGGCACCTTATTCTTCAGGAAGAGGACTCACTCTTTAGGAAGGTGCCTTACTCTTCAGGCAAGCACCTTACTCTTCAGACATGCGCCTTACTATAGGCACCTTACTATGACCAAGTCAATAGGTAGACACCTTACTCCTTAGGCAAGAACCTTAATATTTAGGCAAATTCCTTACTCTTCAGGCAGGGATATTACTCTTCAAGCAGGCACATTACTCTTTAGGCAGAAGCCTTACTATATAGGTAGGCACCTTACTACCATACATTTGAGGTGCCTTACTAGCACCTTACTACCATACATTGGAGGTGCCTTATTTGAACCTTACTACCATACATTGGAGGCACCTTACTGGTGCTTTACTGCTATACATTGGAGGTGCCTTACTAGCACCTTACTACCATACATAGGAGGTACCTTACTGGAGCCTTACTACCATACATTGGAGGAACCTTACTGCCATACATTGCAGGTGCCTTACTCTAACCCAGTCAACAGTAGGGCACCTTACTCTAATCCAATCAACAGGTAGGCATCTTGATGAGAAAGTAGGTGCCTTACTATCATACATTGGAGGTGCCTTACTGCCATACATTAGAGGTGCCTTACTACCATACATTGGAGGTGTCTTACTCTAACCCAGTCAATAGGTAGGCACTGTGATGAGGAAGTAGGTGCATTACTTCCATACATGGGATGTGCCTTACTGCCATACATTGGATATGCTTAATATGACCAAGTCAACATTGATTGGTTTACCAATGGGGTAAGGAAGTTGTTGCATGTGAAGACAAAGGAGAAATATTCTAATCATGCATTATTATTAAAATATAATAAAACACTTATTATAAACTGATTGGCCGATTAACCTTGTAAATCTCTTAAAGTATTATATTTACGATACATTTATTTAGGATTTGTTTGTTACGTACACCTAAGGATTATTATATTTATCCTTTCGATGAACAGTCATGATGTTAATAGGAGAATAAAATATGTGTATAAACCAATTGTAACTAATCACATCATGTGATTAAAAATATATCAATATGTTATTGTAATGATATTTGGCTGCACTTTATATAAGACACAATCCAGATGAATGAGGGGATGATTAATTACACAACATTATTTTATTTTATTTCTTGTATAATTTATTAAGAGTGCAATTCCTCTTACTTTCCTAAAGCAAGCTCTATGTAATTAGTCAAGCGGACTATCTACGAGATCTTAGGACTACTCCTTGCAGTAGTTCTCCCCTATTTTATTTTAGATATTTTATTTGTTTTCTATAGATTATATTTACTACTTTGTTTTAATTCATTTCCATGTGCTTATTTTCCTACATTTTATTTTCACACTTTTATTTCTAGAACTTTAATTTAGTTTGTAAATTATTTATTTAATTTTCTGCACTTAGTTTTATTTGGTTTGGATGAAATCAAAATGCACAAATATCTCCCAAAAAACTAAATAAGGTACAAAAGGATTCATTACCTCGCACTACAGGAATATACTGTACGTGATACTGACCAGATTGATAATTTATGGTAAAAGAAATGACTATTTTCTAAACATAATTTCTGCTCACCGATTCTCATACTCGATAGCCCAATATATTCTATAATATCCTTAAATGAGATCTTCATAAGTTGGTAGTTGGAAATCTAGATTTGCAATGATGCAACGAGTGTAAGTAAGGTGACTTATTGCTTTGGTTGCTGAATCATTGGCAAAAAGGTCACCAATGGTTTGAGCTATACCTTTAAGAATTCCAAGATGCCAGAACTATGATAGGAGGATCGAAAGCCTGATCTAAATGGGTACTAAATTTATGCTTTGTGTTTCTAGGTCAGAATCATTATTCCATTTTCTCAAGAATAGACTTATTTTGCCAAAGAACCATGGACCTCGAGTAAGGATTCTAATTGAGTCTTGAGGATTGTTTAATATGATTAGGAAAAACCCTATTGGGTAAGTTGCTAGCTCCATGTTACCCATAGGTCACCACTTTGAGAAGGCCCATTTGTGAATGGACACAAAGTCTGGCCTAGAACCAAAAAAAATCCTAATTAGTGACAATGATTCTTAGAATACTAGAGGAGCCATAACTTCAAGAGGAATGACGACTTCACTATTTTAGGAAGAGAGGTCATCATTCCTCCTAAGGTTTTGGCTCTGAATCATTGTCACTAATTGCAAAATTTTTGGTGTCAGGATAAACATTGAGTCCATTCACAAATGGTCCTTCTCGAAGTGGTGACCTATGGGTAACATGGAGCTAGTAGCTTATCCAAGAGGGTTTTTCCTAATCATAATAAACAATCTTAAGAATCAAGCAGAATCCTCACTAGAGGTCCATTTTTATTTGGCAAAATAAGTCTATTCTTGAGGAAATGGGGTGAATATTTTGATCCAATAATACAAATCATAAACTCAACACCCATTTGGGTCAGTCTTTCGAGCCTCACATCATAGTTATGATACCCTAGAATTCTCAAAGGCATAGCTCAAACTATTGGTTACCTTTTTTCCATTGATTTGATAACTAAAGTAAGAATTTACCTTACTCTTGTATCTACATCATTGAAAATCTGTATTCTCAACTACCAACTTATATAGATTTTATTTCAGGATCTTACAAAAGGCATCAAGTGATTGAGTATGAGAATAAACCTACTTTTTGTATTGAATGTAAAAAATAGTGTCATATTCATGCTCAATACCCCACTCTAAAGAATGATTTAAATAAGGATGTAAATCATGGCAAGAATGGATTGGGGAATAGCCAAACAACTCAAATCTTCTAGAAAAATAATCATATTGACAAAGGCAAGAAATATATCTCTCAGACCCAGTTCTCATAGTCCAAATATCAGGTAAGTTATCTTTTCATAATGCCTAATCCTTTCATACTCTTAAATGGTCAATAATCAGATCTTGAAGATACCCCTACTAACCGTGAAACTGTAGATATTATCATAGTTGAAACTGTTCACAATAATCTCACTAAACTATATGTTCACCCTTGCGATGCTCCCTAGTCCCCCACTAGGTCTAGGCCTTCTTTCCCACCTTCAACTATTTTTTTTCCAAAACCCAACCTAGTCCTTCTAGCCTAGGAAGATTCTACTTCATATAAAATTCCTCCTCCCCCTTGACTCACATTCCCCTATTCCAAAGCAACTTCTTAGTCCTCTTAAATAGGCTACAAGAAACCAAGGAAAAAAAATTACTGTCGATGTTGGTAGTGACAATAAAAAGCATAGACCATCAAATAAAGAGAGTGGGAAGATAGAAACTTATTAGGACATTGCCAATGGTTTTTGGTCTACTAGTATTTCATCTCTATAAAATTAAATATACATTGATTTTACCATGTAGGAGGGAAAAAGATCCAAACCACTTCCATATCATGGAAAAGGGGTGGACAAGAAATCTTCCAAAAATTCTAGATGAATATCCTCTCATGGAATGTGAGAGATCTCAATGGAGTAACCAAACAGAGGTTGGTTAGATCCATGAGTAAAATATGAAGCCTAGCATCATTTTACTCCAAAACAAAAACTGATATTGAGAATTATGAAAGTATTGGTATTATTATGGTAAAACAATAAATATGTTTTCAATCCAACCAATGGCTCTTCAGGTGGACTCATGTTCATGTGGGATCCAAACATTATTGATGGAAGACTTATATCACTTTTAGAAATAATAATCAACATTCTATTCTTCAATAAAGACTCCAAACACTAGTAGATTATCTCAAATATTTATGCTCCTAATAGCATTACATCATTCCATTTGGACTACACTAAACCAAATGAGGAACAAATTTCAAAAATAACCTTGGATGCTTGTTGGTGATTTCAATAGCCATCTCTATTCTTTTGACAAGCATTGGGGTAGCTCCAATCACTTATAGATATTTTGAATAATTTGTAGATTTTGTTGATTTGAATGAATTAATGGATGTTCACTTAAAAGGTTCAAAGTATACTTGAAGTAATAGGAGTATGGCAGTCAACTCATCTAGATGAGACTTGATAGGATTATATTATCTAAAGAAGCTATTAAATTTCTTGATGATGCTACTCTAAATGCTCTCCCTAAAATAGGGTTAGATCACAACCCTTTAATATTTGAAGATTTATAGTCAGCTTCCCAGTTCAAAACACCTTTAAGATTCAAGTCAATGTAGCTTCAACACCCTAACCTTTGAAACTACATATATTATTGGTAGAAAGAAAGTTTCTTAGGGTCTCCCTTTGAAAGCAGGAGGAAGAAAAAGAAACTAAGCGTTGACAAGCCCCCAAGCGGAAAACAAAGAAAGGAGATAAATTGGAAACGAAAGAAAAGATATAGGAAAGCACGCCCTCTTTTTTCATTTTCTTCCCCCGCATAGACGTCTCCTCCCTTTTTAGGGGCTAGGAGCGTTAAATTGATCTTTGTTATAATTTGTGACTCGCTTCCTCCCCGCATGCCCACATGCAAAATGGACGAGCCAAAGTGTTGCCGCGCGATGTTTGATAAATCCTCCTTTTCTCCCCCGTAATCAAAGAAATAAGCAAGGCGTTAGTAGCACCTGAAACATGAAACATTTATGCTTTGAAATCAATGAAGGATGTATGCCTAAGATTGTTAAAACGGAATAAGAATAAACATAATCGACCCCAAACCGGAGGTCGAAGACATTAGAGGGCCAACTCCAAACCCCGGGCGGGAGGAGCCGCTGGGGAGCAACCGAGACCAGCCAATGCGAACCCGGGGACCTACAAAACACCGAAACAAAGGGGTAGTGGGGCCATTTTGGGACGACCCGATGGTCGGATTCTCCCCGGCCTCCGGATGGCAAGTTAGAGGGACCACAAAGCGACAAAAAGCATGGTGAAATCTAATCAAAACATCATGGAAATGGAGCTATGAATTAATTAAACATAATAACATAATATGTAACATGAAAAAACAATATAAAATGCTTTAGAAGAAAACTTTAGAAAATGCGGGGGGCCAAGTGGCCCCCACGACATCGGTCCAACCACGGGATGGGCCCAAACCTCTTAGGATTGGGGGGCAAAGGGGTTCAAGGTAGTCAAATGGTTATAAAAAAAGATAGAAAAATCAAAATAAAGGGAAGACAGGGGTCAATTCAGGCTGACTCTGAAACAACTATCGGAGTTTATGGCGCATACATGATTCTGTCTACACCCTTAACCCTATTATCCAAGAAAATTTGCTTTATAAAGGTTAAGTTAAAGCAATAGAATAAATAAGTTTTTGGGAATATTTTCTAGGACAAACAACGAATCTCTAAAAAATTGATGAATATTGAATCTAGTATTTAGAATGGGAATACAAACCCAAGTCTCAAGTAGGATGAATAGAATCTTAATGGTAAATTCTGCAATATGCTATATAAGGAAGAAATCTTCTAGAGGCAAAAATCCAGAGCATTATGGTTAAAAGAAGGGAACTCCAAAACTAAATATTTTCATGAGTCAATGCTTAGACATAGACGTTCTAACAAAATCAAGGAACTCCATAGGAGTGATGATTCAAGCATCAGTGATATTCTTGAAATCAATTTTGAAGTTGTTTTTAATTTTGATAATATTTTGGGACCCAGTGCACCATCCTCCCTCTATACCTGTAATTATATTCTTCAAAACATTCCTTACTTTGTTTCATGAGAATAAAATTTTGATCTTCTTGAGAATTTCACAAAATAATAGATCAAATATGTCATGTTCTCTATGCACCCTGTTAAGACTCTCGAACCTCATGAATTCCCTCCTAGGTTTTTCTAGCACTTTTGAAATATTGTCGAGAACGATGTAACCAATGCTATACAAAAATTTAAACAATCAAAATCCATTCCTAGATATGCGAATTCAAAATTATTGGCTCTTATACCTAAGTCCCAAGTAAGTAAATCCATCTCTAACTTTAGATTGATAAGCCTTTGTAATGTCATTTACAAGCTCATATCCAAGATTCTAGCCAATAGATTCAAGGTTATCCTTACAAACATAATATAACACTACTAAGGGAGCTCCATCTGAGGTAAATTCATAAAAAATGTTATACTTAATATACATGAAATTATTCATTCTATAACAAAAATAAAAAAACCTGGTCTCTTTATAAAACTTTATATCAACAAAGACTTTGATAGGGATTCTTAGGACTTCTCTTTGTAATTTAGAAAAAAAATTGGTTTTCATGATGAGTGGGTCACTTAAATTAAGGAATTCTTAAAATTTACCTAGTTCTCAATCATTATTAATGGTTCAGTAATGGGATACTTAAAAAAATTTAGAGGACTTAGGTAGGGTTACCCTTTCTCACTCATGGCTGAATCACTTGAAAAATACGTTAAACAGACTTACTATTTGGGTCTTATATTTGGTATCAAGCCCTCATCTATTTCCAGGCCCATTACTCAGAAAATTTGTAGATGATACTATCCTAGCAACTTTGTCCTCAATTCTCGAAGCCAAAATAATCAAAATCTATTCTATTTTTTTTGAAGAAGTTGGTAGTGTTGCAAGTGTGAACGAGACCACAGTTGAAGCAACTTAAAAATGTCTTGTTTTCTTATTATAGTGTGAACATGTCTCCTATTTTTCGATAGAATTTTTGTCGACAGAGTAGTTTTGTTTCTCCCCCATGATATTCTCTCTTATTCTTTCGCTTTCCCATTTGTCTTCCCTCTGCGATATTTGCTCCTATCTCCTATATTCCCATTCTTTTTTTTCTCCTCCCTTATCTCCATCCTCAGCCATTGCATCGCCTCCTATCTCCTATAAATATATTGTACTTTCAAATTAATTTATGAATGAATATTATTAAAATTTGTTTAGTTTTCATGCACCATAGAATTGATCGGCTCATTCTGGTATCAGAGCCAGTGTGCGTAGCGGTCGAGGAGCGCCAAGAGGGCATGGAAACCGAGGTTTGAGGTGGTAAGCTGAGATCTGGGCATAGACTTCGAGGAAAATCCAAGGGCACACATCCTGAGGTGGTCATAAGGAGCTGAGCTAGCGTGGATGCTGACTAGCAGTATGTAGTTCAAAACATTGACATGGGTGGCAGAGTGCAGGACATGTGGCACTGAGGTAGCATTGAGCTGGCTGAGATGGTAGCAAGATGACATAGGTGTGTAGTTCGAGGTGTACGAGTGGGTAGGTGTGTTGAGGTGTCACTGCATGGTTGATCGAGGGCAGTAAAAAGGTGTGCGAAGCTAATTGCCCGAAGGCAATCAAACTTCAACTTGCGCATTCCAAGTTTTAAAGGTTCCCGTAGGCTGTATCCCAGCCCATGTGGGATAATTTTTTTTTTTTTTTAAAAGTGAAGTCGCCGCGCTTAAATAAATTTAACCTATTGCTTTGTTGTTCTGTCGGAGCACGTAGCACGAGTGGCAAAGTCTACCACATTGCAAGGGTGAGGTCTCGGGTTCAAAACCCATCGATGGCAAGGGAGATAATTTTTTTTCATATAATAGTATTTTTCCAGCCGATTAAAGGTGCAGGGGCACCCAGTTTGTTCCAAAGGAGACCGTGGGGAGTAGCGGTTGAAACCCCACTTGGAGGCTTGGGGTCACGAGTTCGACCCACTAAAAGGTTTTTTGCATTATTGATTTAAAAGGGTTACATTAATTTTTTTTTATTAAAGTTTTTTTCTTAATATTAATTTAATAATTTAATAACTGCTTTTTTAATTATTTAAAAAATTTTTTTTTTTTTATAATTTAAAAAGGCATATTTTATTATTGAATTAAAAATTAGGAAAAGCTTTATAAAATTTATTGTAAACTTTTATAAGAGTAGTTTTGCACCAAATTGTAAATCACCCAAGGGGCTTTATTTTTTTTGCATTGATGAGTAGATGATCCGATCAACCAAATGTTACCATGCTTTATGCTCTCTACTGCAAAGAGAGACAACTGAATCATTTGATGAATGATTTTGGAAAAATAGACTGCACGTTGTGTTCAGTCAGTTGCAAAATGTTGTTATAGCCCATCAGAGCAATCTAGATTTCGATTACGAGGCTCACTCAAAAGACAACATATTCGAACAATGAGTGGAGGAGTCTGATTTAGTTGAAGTCATACCTAAGGAATAATCTAGTGATAGTTATACCCCACTCTCACCAGAGCCAGTGGATCAAGAGCCAGTGGAGCCAAAGCCAGAGCTTGAGCCAGTTGATCCAGAGCTAGAACCATCCCCTGAAATCATCATCATCATCGATGATGAGGATTCCATTGCCAACAATTTTGGGCATCCAGTACTGGGAGATCCACAACAAGAAGAACAAGAAATTATTAATAAAATTAGAAAAACTAGATTTGATTTGAACTTGTAATTACTTTGCTTTGTTATTGCTTATATTATTCAAATCAAAGTTTAAGTAGTAGAAATGGCCTCAAATACAAGTCTCACAATTCTTGATTTTAATGGTAGTGATTATGAATACTGGTCAATAAAGATGAAAACTATGTTGATTGGCAAAGGTTTATGGGATATTGTAGAAGAAGGGTATGCAGAACCCACAACTACTGAATGGGAAGCCTTAAGTGCCGCTAACAAAAGAGCTAAAAAGGAAGCTCAAAAAAATAATTCCTCTGCCCTGTACCATATACAAACAACCCTAGATAAGAGTATCTTCCCTAGGATAGCATCTTATGTAACTGTAGAAGATGCTTGGAAAGATTTGGAGGAAAGCTTTCGAGGTAGTGATCAAGTAAAATAGGTCAGACTACAAACACTAAAGAGATATTTTGAAAATCTTAGAATGCAAGAAAATGAGAAAGTAGGAGACTATTGCATGCGCCATGGTAGATAAAATGGTCACTCTAGGTGAATATGTTAAGCTTGAGGTTATGGTGAAGAAAGTTTTGCAAACACTTCTTCCAAAGTGGAATCATGTAGCAATCATTATTGAAGAGTCAAAATATTTGACCACTTTATTTTGAAGCACTTATTGGTTCTCTTATTTCACACGAAGAAATATTATAGGACTCTCCTTCCACTAGCCATGGAGGAGATGATAAAGCATTTTATTCACAAGAAGGAAGATCTAGAGGTCATGGCAGAGGTCAGAACAAAGGAAGAGGTAAGATCAGTCCACAAAGCTGAACCCCAAGTAGAGGAGATCAAAACAAAGGCAGTCAGCAAAACATAGGAAAGAATCCAGTCCAAGGAAAAGGCAATGATAAGTCAAAAAAAATTTGTTTCAATTGTGGCAAACCAGGCCACTTTGGTCGTGACTGCCGGTCCAAATCCTCACAAGGGAGTAGCAGTCAGAGTATTTAGTATGACCATTTTGGAGAAGAGGAAGGGACATCTAATCTCTTTCTCTCATATGGCCAATCAAATCAAAATTTGAATGACACTTGGATCTTGGACACTGGGTGTTCAAATCATATGAGTGGTAAATAAGAACTCTTTGCTACACTTGATTCATCAAGCTGGAAGATGATAAGTCATTGTCAGTTGAATGCACTGGAGTCATGGAGGTTCCAATACAAGAAGGCATCAAACAAGTGAATGATATCTATTACACCCCTCAACTCCAACATAATCTTCTTAGTGTTGGTTAAATGATGGAAAATAACTATAAACTTATATTTTATGAGGGTAAATGTGTAATATTTGATAAGAATGATGATAATAGATTCATCACACAAGTTCCAATGACTAAGAATAGGCTATTTCCCTTGAATTTTGGCCATCCAGGGGGAGATAAATTGGTAAATGTTGCCATTTCAAATCCAAGTGTGTTGTGGCACTTACGATACAATCATTTGAATTCAGCCAGTTTGAAGATGTTAACCTCTCAAGCGATGGTGACTGGAATTCCTAAAGTTTAAGACAATAAGGAAGTCTATGAAGGTTGTGCCTTGGGAAAGAATGCTAGGTCCAAATTTCCTCAAGGGCAAGCATGGAGGGTCAGTTATCCTCTCCAGCTAGTGCATTCAGACATCTGTGGTCCAATGCATACCAAGAGCATTTGTAACAACTCTTACTTTCTTCTTTTCATTGATGCTTTTTCAAGAATGGTTTGGATATATTTTTTGAAGTATAACGATGAAGCATTTGACTACTTCGTAGATTTTAAAACAAGAGTTGAAAATGAGAGTGGATATTCTGTTAAGTGTCTTAGATCAGATAGAGGAGGAGAATACTCCTCTAATGAATTTTTGAATTATTGTAAAGAACATGGAATAAAGAGGCAGTTCACTACTGCCTATTCTCAATAGAAGAATGGTGTGGCTGAGAGAAATAACCACACCATTTTAGAGATGGCAAGATCTATGCTTTAGACAAAGAATTTGAGTAATATGTATTGTGCAGATGTAGCCAAGACCAGTGTGTATATTTTGAATAGGAGCCCTAATTCAAGTTTGAAAGGGAAAACTCCTTACCAAGCATGGTATGGTAAGAAACCAAATGTCAAGCATTTCAGAATGTTTGGTTCACTAGATTACTCTCACATTACTGATGAGCAGAGGAAGAAGATTGACCCCAAGAGTCAAGCATGCATTATTGTAGGGTACTGTGAGAAAACAAAAGCCTACAGACTCTACAATCCTAGAACTCGAAAGATTGTCCTTCCTAGGGATGTGATTTTTGATGGAGGAGAATGGGGAGATCCCAAAATGTTTAGCGATGTTGAATATTATGATGTAGGTTCTTCACAGATTCAACATGTGGCACCAAATAAAGGCAAGGATACTCCTCCTCCAAGCCCAAGTAGACATTCTACTTCAAGTTCATCAAAAAATTCCCCAAGTCCTTCTCCACAAAGATCAATTAGTTCTTCACAAATGGATATTGAGTCTCCATCTAGAGGTAAGAGAACACTCCATCATCATCCATCTTACTAGATGTTGGATAAAAATTTTCAAAGAAGATATACTAGAAGTCAACATAGTGAAATGAGTTTAGTTTTGCAAAGACTTGAAAATATGCATTTGTATAGTGATGATGACTCCCAAGAACCTCGGGGAGATGTAGTTAACTATTCTTTGTTAACTAGTGCACAACTTGAACATTCTAGCTATGAGAAGGCTTGTACTCATCGGATATGGTAGGATGCCATGAAAGAGGAGATGACCTCTATAAAAAACCATGATACTTGGTAGATGGTAGAGCTTCCTAAAGGGAAGAAGGTTGTTGGATGTAAATGGGTCTTCAAGACCAAATCAATGCTGATGGAAGCATTGAAAGCCATAAAGCAATATTGGAAGCAAAAGGTTTCACACAAAAGTATGGCATTGATTATGAGGAGACCTTTGCTCCTATAGCTAGGTAGGAGACAATCAGAACAATTCTTGCTTTAGCTACCCACAAAGGATGGAAAATCCAACACATGGATGTAAAAAGTGCTTTTCTCAATGGATACTTGACAAAGGAGGTTTATGTTGAACAACCTCAAGGATTTCAAGAACAAGGTAAAGAGCACCTTGTTTATAGACAAAAAAAGGCACTCTATGGCCTCAAGCAGGCACCATGATCTTGGTACTCACACATTGATGGGTACTTCAAAGATTTTGGGTTCAACTGAAGTAGAAATGAACCCACCCTTTACTACTTGAAGCAATGTAATGACATCCTCATAGTTTGATTGTATGTGGATGATCTCATATTCATGGGTAGTAATGAAAAAGTGAATATGGAGTTCAAGTGCTCCATGATGAAGTAGTTTGAGATGGAGGATCTCAGATTAATGCACTACTTCCTTGGAATGGAGGTTGATCAATCAAATACAGGGATCTTCATCTGTCAACATAAGTATGCTCAGGACATGATCAAGAAGTTTTCTATGGAGCATTGCAAAGTAGTTGCAACTCCAGTTGGACATGGGATCCAATTTAGCAAAGATTATGGAGCACCAAAAGTTGACGTGACCACTTTCAAGATCATGATTGGGATTTTGATGTTTCTTGCCAACACCAGACCTGATATTCAATATGTTTTTTCTCTTATCTCTTGATTTATGGCTAGCCCATATGAGCTACATTTGTAGGAAGCTAAGAGAATTATCAGATATGTAAAGGGTACATCAAATTTTGGAATCTAGTACCATAAATGTAACATTATCAAGCTTGTAGGCTTTAGTGATAGTGATTGGGGTAGCAACATTGATGATAGGAAATCTACTTCAGGGAACTATTTTTGTCTAGGGTCAAGACTAATAACATGGAGTTCTAAAAAGAAGATTGTAGTATCATTGTACTCTACAAAAGCTGAGTATATAGCAGTCACATATGCTAGTACTCAAGCCTTATGGTTGAGAAAAGTGTTGGAAGATATTGGAGAACAACAAAGTGGTCCAACTAGAATCTACTATGATAACATTAGTGCCATTCATTTGGCATATAATCCAATCCACCATAGTAGAACAAAACATTTTGATATGAAATATCACTTCATCAGAGACATGGTGGAGCAAGATATTGTTGAGCTTAAATTTTACTGCATTTTGGAAAATGTTGCAGACAACTTCACCAAAGGCATGGCTAAAGCTCAATTTATAAAGCTGAGAGACTATCTGGTTAGTCCTCTCAACTTTAATGGGGAGAGTGTTGCAAGTGTGAACGAGACCACAGTCGAAGTAGCTTAAAAATGTCTTATTTTCTTATTATAGTGTGAACATATCTCAAGTTTTTCGGCAAAATTTTTGTTGGCATAGTAGTTTTGTTTCTCCCCCATGATATTCTCTCCTATTATTCCACTTTCTCATTTCTCTTCCCTCCGTGATATTTTCTCCTATCTCCTATATTATCATTCCTTTTTTTTTCTCCTCCCTTATCTCCATCCTCATCCATTCCACTACCTCCTATCTCCTATAAATATATTGTACTTTCAAATTAATTTATGAATGAATATTATTAAAATTTGTTTAGTTTTCATGCACCATAGAATTGATCGGCTCAGATGGGCCTAAAATTAACTTTATGAAGAGCAAAATCTATTTCCTAAATACTCCCATTTGTAGATATCTTAATATTGTTAGGATTCTAGGTTGTACTATATCTCAGTTTCCTTCTACTTACCTTCGACTCATTATTTTTTATGGAAATACTTTAGAATTATTATGAAGAAATGTCATTGAGTGAATCAATAAGAATATGGCAACATGGAAAAAATAATGTTAAGCCAAGTGGCTAAGGCTACTCTTGTGCAATATTACCTCCAAAGTATTCTAGTTTTTTCACATCAATCTTCAAAGTTCCTATTTATGTTTACCATAAGATTTAACAAATTCAAAGGAGGTTATTTTGATATGGAAATGGAAATTAGAATAGAGTCTCTTTAGTTTATTGGGATAGAATCTGCAAGAAAAAATACCAAGGAGGGTTAGGATTTAGATAAGTACAAAAAATAAATATGGCACTCATTGCAAAGTAAGCTTGGAGATTTATAATTGAGGATCAATCTACTTGGATTGATATAGTAAAAATGAAATATCTCCAAAAAACCTCTTTCATGGATAACCAACCTCTTCCTCAAGGTTAGTACTTTTGGAATTCTATCATTCAATGCAGGGATATCATCAGGAAGGGAATGAGATGGAAAATTTGCTGCGATAATTTTCTTAGTCTCCTAACCGATGTCTCTGGAAATCCATTTCCACCAATGATCTAGATTTTAATTCCACCTCTGCTACCAGAATCCTTCAAAATTTGCTACAAGTCTTTGTTATTTTGAACTCCCAATCAAAGGATAGCCTCATATAGAATCTTAGTGAGGATGGTAAGTTCATAGTTAAATTTACTTACTATATTCAAGCCCTCACATAGTTGGACCCCTACTAATTATATCTAGGTTAAAAAACTGAATTCAAAAATTGGATTCTTTTCCTGGCTTGTTCATAATTTTTTTTTTTAACTATGGATAATTTAATCATTAGAGGCCTTTTTATCCCTAAATTTTCCCATATTTTCAAGTCTAATTGGGAATCAACTATCCATATTTTATTGTAATACCCTTTTTCTCTTTCCATTATGAATTCCCTGTTTGATTTGGTTAATATTTTTTGGGTTCAACCATATTCCATCATCCTTTTGTTTGAGCAATGACCTGACCATTTCTTTTATTCCCAGTTAAAATTCCTATGGTCCACTTGCCTACAAAAATTTATTTGGTATATTTGGTTGGAAGTAACAATAGAGTTTTCAAAGGAGTTAACAAAGACTCTCAATTCATATTCCTTTGCATCACCACATTTACCTCTAAAAATGCTCACCTTGTATCGTCAAATGGGGACCCCAAAACTAGTCTCAAATCTCACCTATTTGCAAGTTTCAATCTAACAAATTATGTTGTAGGAACTCCTCAACCTATTGTTGACAGATCAAGAATTACTTGGAAACCTCCTTCTATAGGGTGGATAAATCTCAAATTCAATGGCGTGGCCAAAGGAAATTCTAGAAGGGCTGGGAGTAGAGGCATAAATAGGGATGAAAAAGGAAAAATAATTACAACCTATGTAGAGAATATCAAATTTCAAACCAACAACTTGGCTAAGGCGAGAGCTATTTATAAATGCCTTCTTATCCTAGAAGGCTTTGGCTCCAGTAACTTAATCATTAAAGGATATTCCTTGTTGATCATCAACTATCATAAAGCTTCTTAATCCCCTTTGTGGAGCCTTTTCAATAGCACTTATAAATGTAGGAGGCTTTTTAGTAGGTACTCTAATATCACTATCCAACACATGTTTAGAGTAGGAAATGAAGTTACTAACTCACTTACTAATAGAGGCATTGAGGAATAGACCCTTCGGGTTTGACATGCAAATTTCCCTCAGAACCTTAGGTCTGCCTATCAGGATGATGACATTTATTTACTATAAAATTTATTGTGATATTTTTGTAGTTCTTAGAACTGGTTGCACTTGGGTTTATTTGGGTTTCTTTCCTCTCTTTTTTTGGTTTGAGATGTTTTATTTGCTCCATTTTTTGTTTCTTATAAGTTTAATCTTGTTTATTTACCTAATTTTACTTTTATGCTTTGTAAAAGGTTTAGGGTCCTTTTCAAAACCATTTCCCATCAATAAAAAAAATTATGAAATTTCCCTAGAATATGGATTCTTGCTCAAATAATCATATGATTAATATACCTAGGGCAATGGCTTGGCTAAATCAACTAACAAGAGCATCAAAAGGATATTAAAAAGAACTATTTTTGAGTCATAAAGGGACTACCATACAAATTTGTGTAGGGCATTATGGGTAGATAGTTTGACATATTTCATCCACTAAATAATCCCCTTACAAGTTGGTCTATGTGGGAGGATATTGTGCTATTTATTAAGCAATATCTACCATAGTCACAAATAATACCTCCTATTTAAAGGAAATTAAAGTGATAAAATTTCCTTGGAAATTAAAGCAATATCTATTTAGTATCCATAGGGCCATGAATTGCTTGAATCAACTAACAAGAGCATCATAAGAATCTTAAAAATAAATATTTTGGAGTCATAAATAGATTGGTATACAAATTTTTGTAAGACATTATGGGTATATAGGATGACATCTTAATCATTCATTGGCTCATCCCCTTACATGTTGGTCTATGCGAATGAGGTTGTGCTATTGATTAATTTAGAGTTCTCTTCCCTATAGATGTTTTAAAGCTCAAATTGGAGAACACCACCATTAGCCCATGTATTGAAGTTTGAATGCATTGTTGGGTTTGAAAGAGAAAAGATATTTTTTTAGAAGAATAGTGCAAATTCATCAATCCATAAAAATGTGGTTTGGTAAATGAGGCATATAAATGGAGTATAAATAAGCATATATTATATTAAAGTGGTATAAGGATCGAGAAAGACTTAGAAAACACTAGAAGTTTGATTTCTTGTGGAGCAGACCCTGCCAAATTATAATGAATGTGGGCCCAAATGCCTATAATATTACCACCATAGTTGAAGGAATACTACATATTTTTTTAACATGAAACATCTCCAAGTGATTTAGCAAGAAGAATTCTAACGAATAGAATATGTATGTACATATAAATAGTGACTACTATTTTAGTAAATACTCTTTCTTCCTACTTTGACAAACCTTTCCTTTTCTAATCCTTTTAATCTAATAAATTCCTTTTATTTTCTTGGTTTTATCTTTCTTCCCCTTGTCATTTTATGTTGACACATGTTGCCATATCATCTTGATTAAATAGAAAAATAAAAAGTGAGCAAATTGCTCATTAAATGTAAATTGATCATTAAATGTAAGTGACCTTCCCCATAGTAGAAAAACTACAAGATTATGCTAATAATCTCCCTTTTGGCCAAGTACCTTACTTGGAAAAGTCCACACGGGGGATAGATAGCACAAAGGGAGGCCCGTGTAGTCTACGAGCCTATAAAAACCACTTTATACCATGCAACTCATTTGCAAAAGAAAACTAGCATTAATGAAATTATCATGTATTGTAAATATTAAGCGAGTCACTCCCCCTTCACCTATGAAATACCATACAAGTAAAATTCAACCAGATTTATTCTTGAGGATACCTTTGTTCCATGTAAATTTCTTGGTAAAAATTAACTAAGCATGCAATTTGAAATCAAACCTTTCTGATATAAGACAAAGACCTCATAAAGTTTTCTAATTCCATTCACAATGAGAAGATCATTCGAGTTTAGCCAATCATTGAAACCCCCTATAGCTCTCAAAAACCCTCATAATAAGTGATTGGATAAATTTTTATAAGTGAATCATTTGTTTTTGAATAAATAGCTCCTCTTTATAGTGTTTTTTAGAAGGATTCAAAGCAATTGAATAATTACATTTTTGTGATAAAATCACTCCGTTCCCTAGTATAGGAAAAATTACCTTATTCTAGATTTTTATTTTCAATCCATTTTTTATAATAAACCATCATGGCTACTACTTTTACATCCACCTTCCTCTCATTTTATGAATCACATATAGTTTTTCCACCTTACACTACTATCACCCTATCAACTTTCACCCAATTTTGTAGTTTTTGGGGAGGCCAAACCATCATAGAGGTAATGATAAAAAATAAAAAGGAAAAATAAAAGATATAGGGGTCATGTATTCTAAAGAGGGTCAAATAATTTTATAATGATCCCTATCAGAGGGTGGATAAAGAAAAATACACACACACATAATTGGGCAAGTAAGAATTGAATCCATTAAAAATTTTATCCTAATACCATAGACTAACTAATGGAGTGTTGATTGAATTTGGACATCAAGATTAATATGAACCTAGTACCCTATGATTAGAGCTATTTGGTTCTGCTAGAAATAGTAGTGGAAAAATATGACCCCCTAACTAGGATATTTAGGAGTCCTTAATGGATGAAGGATGCTTTCTACATGAGAGAGAGAGAGAGTGTAATAAGGAGGATGCTAAATGTAATTGATGACATTGGTATATGGACTTATTCAACCCTAATAACCAAAAATATTTTTACTATAGACACACCAATACCTAGTAGCAAGATTTATTTATCCCACACTTGAAGAAACCCAACTTGCCAACTAGCTTTAGTATCCTACTAAAGTTGTAATTATTCAAGGAGGATATTTAGATGATGTCGTCTAGCATAGCCATATTATTTAGGAAGTATAATGATAAAAATATGTATGAAGAATACAACACCTTGCTCCACACTATATAAACTTATCCTAGCCATTCATAGATGATTACCAATACAAAATATATTGCATATTAGATGGAAACTAAATTAAAAGCATTCAAGGAGGTGACAAATTATTACACCTCCTAATTGGTCTAGCTAATAATATATCAAAATAATAAGAGTTTCCCACACCATAACTAGACCAAGTGGTAGCCAATAGATAAGGTCCCTCATCCATGGATCTTATAGACACGCTATCAAGAAGGAGCAAGACCTCATGTCGCTCCTATGCTAAGGTGCATTAGGTTATCATGGAGAGGTTTAGAGGAAAGACACAAAGGATGTTAGATGATGCACGATAGCTTCTATTCAGTGGGAAATGGTTAGGTTAAGACTTCTATTTTTAGAGGACCTAATTATTTATATACCTCCATGTCCTTCTAGTATGACTAATCATATGTTCAATTTAGAATCAGTGTGATAAAACTACATGAACCTAATATATTTTAGGGGGTAGAAGAATATCATCTTCTACCCACTTAAGCAACTAATCATGAATATTATCCCAATGTTGTACATGTTTTATCTAGTGGAAAATACATGACTAAGAGAAATATGGTTATAATAGTTGAAAGATCATCGATCCTATGACCCACAATGAGTCTTTAAGAATTCCTTGAGGGACAAAAGGTTATATACATTATTTTATCATGAGAAGATATGTAGTGTGCAATAGTATTCCAAATTATATGAAGATATGACCCTTGCCATCCTAGAATTAACCATAAATATGAAGATAAAATATTGATTTAGTATGCCAACTTACTTGAGTGGCATACCTTCTACATGAAGGTGAAATTCAACTTCAACCTAAACATCAAGATTAACCTTTAGAATATTAGAAAACTTAGAGATTTGGGGTACATATACTAAAATATCTTATCCTGATAAAGGATGAGGTACAAGATGGGTATGATCACTAGTTTTACTAGAGATATCCAAATTTATGCTAATTTCTCTACAATCTGGGCTAAAATACATCCAACATGAATAATGAGGGACTAGATAATTAGTGGAGCAATATAAATTTCCTTAACCCCTTAAAGCATAAGAAGAATATGATACTTGAGGTTACTGTATCTACCACACAAATACATTTTGTTATAATCAGTTCAATGATGAGGTAAATATTTATCAAATGGTAAAGAGGGTTTAAAATATATCAATCCATGTTTGGGAAAATCATTGTAGCAAAGAAGAAAAAACAAGAAAAAAAAATAAATAAACTAAAGGATGATAAATACATAGATGAAGATCCCCTTCTATGTTGGGAATGGTCAACCATGTGACCACCAATACAATCACTTCCACCCCTTATGAAATAAATTGCTTTCCATTTTCTCTCTATTGTTTCTTCTATTTCCACTTATTATGTAACTTTTCATTCTTTTGCTACACTTATCTCACCCTTAACTAGTATAACTCATAGTTATAAAAGTGGAACAATACCCCTAATAGTGTTTGTCATAGTTGTAACCATACCCATCATATCATTTCCATATCGTACAATGCAAATCACTATTAGATAAAAATTGAACCCATAAATTGCATCAACTCCATCATTCATGATATTACCAACCATGTTTCCTCTCACTAATACTCTAGTACAATTAGTATTGTAACCCACTCCCACTACTTCCAATACATTCCACACTATCACCATAAAATTCACTCTGCTATCCCCATTTTCCATTTCTACATGCCCAACATTTCACCATCCTAAGCAAGTTAACTTCTATAGGATATAATTCCCACTTATATAACATAAGGATATGATTTTGTAGAAGCACTTGCACAAAATAGAATAAATACTAGGACAAGCTTAGCATTTGTATAGAAAGCTATAAATATATACTTCAAAAAGGACTTTGATGTCCTCATTACCAAAGAAAAGTAGTGAAAGAAAGAATACAAAATAGAGGACCTCCAAGGATTTTATACTTATGTAGTCATAGTTGTCAAGAAAATAAGATAAATTATACATTACTGATGCTAACAAAACTGACAATTTCCAAGTAGCAAAAAATCCTACTAACTTGACTATTAAATTGTCTAAGCTACATTTAAATAGAATAGACCCATGCTAGATGGTCCAAATAGTAAACTAGATCACACTTGTCATTCCATGAAATTTTGTTGACTCATAGTCAAATATGAAGTAAGGAAAATAACTAATATAGAAATTGAGGTAGAAGTGGATTAACCAAAGATAGAGGGATTAGCTCTAGCAAGAAAATAAAGTCCTCACTGAAGTATATTTTATAAAGGATCAACTGAAGAAGCAAGTCATGGATGTTAAATTCTAACATCATAAAGTTATGAAAAACTTACAAGGACTTGAAAGCAACTTTAATCCCCTCTGCAAATATTTTTTTTGGCACTTAGCTTACTACAATAACTAATGTAGTAGCAGAGTCACCTCTAAGAGGCATTGAAAGCAAAAGACCAAAAAATTACATAGTAGATAGTCTTAAAGCCTATAGATGTAATTGTAAACCCTAAGGGGACTGAAGACATCAAAAAAGTCAATCCCATATGGGAGAAGATCATAGAAGAGGTAAAAAAATGCTTATGAGTACTATTAGTTGACCTTCATCATAGACGAAATCCTCGAACAAGTATCCAAAATAATCAAGAATGTGGAAGAGTGGGTATCCACAAGGAGTAAATATCCAGAGGTTCTTAAACAAATTTTCTTAATGATAGCATCATAGTAATAACAACATAGGATAGATACTAATTACTTGATATAGAAATTAAGAAAAATATCATACATCCAAAAAATCCCCTAAACTTATAGATATTTTGACATCACTAAAATCTAATGTTTAGAAAATAGACAAGGGAATTCAATGGATAGTTGTTATAGTAATGCTTGACATATTTTATGAGTGTTGAAATATTTTACGAGTTTAATCATATCCTTGATGATGATATCATAGATGTTATGTTAGAAGAGAAGAAAATCCAATTTGACTAGGGCGATGTAGCTAAGACCTATGATAATTTAGAGCTAATGTATACCAAGTTGCAAGAGCTATTTATGAAGAAAGATGAACTATTAGAGAATATTGTTGAAGACATAACAGAGGAAGCAAAAGACCTCACCTCAATATAGTTGTTGAGTTATACTAAGTGAAAAAAATTGATTGAATTATTGTCATACAAGACCAAATAAGGAGAACAAAAAAGTTAAATTTTTATCATGGAGGTCCTAATTGTATAGAATCCATACCTAAGGATAAAAACAAAGTTTGTGTTTTCATGCCAATATAGCTTGGAGTCCCAAGTAGTTTCCAAAACTATAGTACATTGGTACTACCTTAAGATTATATAAATTTTGGAGGATGCAATAGAGGAATCCAATAACAAATACATAAAAAAAATATCTTAAAATTTGGCCAAGTATAGAATATATATCAATTGACTTAGAAAAAGAGGTCGATTGACTCCAAGCATCAATTTGATTGCTAAACTAGAGTGAACCACTCAAATGGCCATAAAAGTAAATTGAAGTCATAGATCTTGAGGTAAATACTCTTGAAAGATACATATTGGCATGTAGTGATACGTTAAGTTACTTTGGAAGTCTTCTAAGAAAGTTAGAGGAATGTAAAATTGGGTGGTGCATCATTTTGTTAAAGATAACCTCAAGTATTACTTTTACTAAGTAATAATATTTTTTACAACAAGTAAATTAGGAGTAAATATTTACTATAAATAGGGGTGTAGGTCCCTAATTGTATTCATATTTTTGTTGTGATAATTCAAACCTACACTCTATAAAACCCACATTAATATTTGACCTTATGAGATTGTAATAAATTGGAAAGTCCTTAGGCATTCCATCATTGGTATTACCCTTCTAGTTTGCTAAGTGCATGACGATTGTGGCATAACCCTTCTAGCCCATATTGTCATTTTTTTATCAATTTCATAATCTAATTTGGGTGTGTACTTTGATGATATTTGATTTATTATGTGTTGATTGATCATACACTTTCCACAATATGGTTTAAACATGTATTTGTTTGAGTCACCCTTAAACTTTTCTATATTTTTTTTTTTGCACATTATTTTTCTACAATTTACTTTCAATGTTCGTTAGTGTAGGTTAGCATAGGAGTATTCTACAAGAAAAATGGGGAGTTGGACTCAATCTCAAGGTTGGGATAAGCCATCGACAATACCTTCTAACTTTATTGAAACTTGAATTGGGACATAAATCTTAATTAGAAGTTAGAACAATTCACTTGTTGAACACTTCTATAAGGAGAATTATCCTCTATTTATAAACTCATGGGAGCTATATATTTCATGGAAGAAGAATTCTATATGTGGATGATTTCAAAATTTTATAGATATCTCCAATTGAACTATTACCATGATAATTTATAATTACATGAAATGTCAATGTATCACTTGGTTCTATATATTGACTATTTGGAATTCTATAATAATATTTTATAATTAGATGATGGGGGACGGGAAATTCAAACACACGTAAATTCCAAAAATTCTTTGATTAAGCTGATATCATTTACAATAACCAGATAAACAGCCCGAGGCTTACAATAACCAGAGCTTGTCTGGTATTTTCCCACGCACACTCTCTATCTCCTTGACCTTCCAATCCACCATCGCGATCTATTACAAATTCTGAGTTTTTATCGAGGTCTCGGCCCTCTAGGTCATTAATGACCCACGAGCACGAAAGTATTAATCAAAACCTGCAAAATCGGCTTTCCCCGCCGAGTCTTCAATTTTCCTTCTGTAATTGGCCAACTCCCTGATCTGCCATGAAAGCACGCATTCAATAGGCCCTTGACCTACAACCGCTACTTTGTCAGACTATCCACCTGTGACTGTTGCCTCTTTTCCCGTGCACATGGCCGTCCATGTGTCTATTTTACATTTGTTTTCTTCTAGCCGTGATATCGTGACATGTCGTGATATCACGACCATTTTTCCTCTGAGTCCCTTGCTCAGTTTCATGTCACGACATCGTGACCGTTTTTCCTCCAAGTCCCTTGCCTTCTTTTATGTCGGGATATCGCGACGTCACGACATCGCGACCATTTCACCTTCGAGTGCTTTGCGCTATTTCTTATCGCAATATCGTGACATCATGACATTGCAATCGTTTCTCCTTTGAATCCCTCACTCTCCTTTATGTCACGATATCACGAAATCGTGATATCGTGATGTCACAACATTGCGACCATTTCTCCTTCGAGTCCTCCGCATTGTTTCTTGTCGTAATATCGCGACGTTGTGATATTGCGACGTTGTGACATCGCGATCGTTTTGCCTCCGAGCCCCTTGCCTTGGGCTTTCCACCTCTGAGTTTTGCTTCTGCCTTTCGCCTTTCACCTTCGAGCCCATGCCTTATGTTTTCCACCTTTGATCCTTGCTTTTGATTTTACGTCGTGATATCGTGTGTCGCAATATCGTCACCACTTTTGCCCTTGGACTACGTTTCACGTTTTTCTCGTGATATCGCGCGTCGTGATATCGCGCGTCGTGATATCGCGACCATTTTTGGCTGTGAGCCTGTATTTCACTTTTATGTCACAAAATCATGACATGTCACAAAATTGTGACATGTCACGATTTCACGACCCTCCAACTTTTGCCTTGTTCCTGCTAAACACTTCGAAACAAAAATAAATTTTGGAAACACTTAGAAAAATTTGGTTGATGCAGGATTGCTCTACTGTTGTCGGATGCTCCTACATCAGACACCCGGGGTAAATGGAGAAGTGACCTTCACTTCTATGCTATTCGGTCTGCGTCTCTTGTATCAGCTCCAAACGTGCACCTGCCTCTACAGCCCGCTTAAACCCCATCTCCTGGCAAAAATATTTTCTACCTTCTACCAGACAAATTTTGGCATTGCTGCACACCTTCTCGTCCACTGCCTGCAATGGCTTTAAATTGTGGTGCACTCCATATTTCATCAAGGAGTACGTATTTGCATGACCATCATGCACTTAACTCAGATCAAACTGCCATGGCCTTCCTAACAGCAAATGGCAAGCATCCATGTGGAAAACATCACACAGGACCTCATCTTGGTATTTCCTAATATTGAACGTGACTAAGCACTGTTCACGGACCCATGCTCTATGGTCCTTCTATAACCACGCAATCTGGTATGGATGCAGGTGTCTCCTCCTCTCTAGTTGTAACTTAGCAACCATCTCTTCGGAGACTAAATTATCTATACTCCCATTATCTATAATAACATTACAGACTTTGCCTGCACTTTTGCACTATGTGCGAAACAAGTTTCTCCTCTACTCTGGCTTGTCTTCCTCAATCAACATGGTTCTCATCACAATCATTGCTTCTCCTTTATCAACTTCTTTAGAATGTTCTGATTCAACATCTTCCTCTACCATAGCAGCTCTGGCAGGACCCACTTGTTTCTTGTTCACTCTCTCGGGGTGCTGGGGACACTCATATGCTTGATTTACCTCTTCTCCATAGTGGAAACATGTTCCCTGAAACACTCCTCTTCCATACCCATGTCCAGATCTACCTCTTCCCCTTGGGTAGCCATTGTTTTGAACTTGGGGTTTGGGTTCCTGATCTTCCTTCTAATATCGACTGTTGCTAACCTCTTCTTTCTTCTCCTCTTTTCCTTCCTCTTTTCTTCCACCAGTATTTCCTCAGTGCCCTTTTCCTCTTTGCTTGCTCTCAAACCTTCTGTTTAGTTTCTCTTCAACCTTCAAAGCAAACTAGTAAGCATCTTCAATGGTGCACACCCGAACTAAGCTCAACTCCTCCTAGATACTGGGTCTCAACCCATTGATATAATGGGACACCTTCTCCTTGTTTGCTTCTAAATGGATAGTTCTGATGGAAATCTTATAAAACTCCTCCGTGTATTCTTGGACAGTTTTGTTCATCTGTCTCAAAATCTGCATTTTCCTCAGCAGATCCAATTCATAATCTGTTGAAATAAATTGTCTTTTCAACTTTTCCACCATTCTATCCCATCTTGTTATTCTTTCCTTCCCTCTTCTGTTCCACTCCAGCTGAACTCCCTTCCACCATATGCTGGCATGACCCTTCAGCTTGGTCTTGGCAAATCTGACCCTCTCAGGATCTTCAACTTCTTCATACTCAAAGTACTCTTCCAAATAATTGATCCAGTTGATCAATTCCTTCGGATTTAGGTTCTCAAAATACATGGAAACCTCCATCTTCGGCCTCTTCCCAATCTGGGATATGGCTTTGTACAATCTAGCTTGTGCCGGATCTACAGCCTCTTCTTCTTCTTCAGACTGGTTTTCTTCTTCATCTACTTCATCTTCACTGTCTGCATCTCTTCTTGGTTTGTGCCCTCTATGCAGTTCTTCTTGTAGGGCCTGAACTTGCCCCTACAAAGCTCAAAAATTTGCTGCTGTCATCATGCCTCCCCCACCAATAGGGTTTCTTCTCGGAGGCATTCTACTCACTTTCTCACGAGCCTTTCCATAGATCCTGGTGTAACTGCCTCACGTCCGGTGATCTGTTACACACTCAGGAACTTTCGACTCTGATACCACTGATGGGGGATGGGAAAGTCAAACACACGTAAATTCCAAAAATTTCTTTGATTAAGTTAATATCATTTACAATAACCAGATAAACAGCCTGCAGGCTTACAATAACCAGAGCTTGTCCGATATTTTCCCACGCACACTCTCTATCTCCCCGACCTTCCCATCCACCATCGTGATCTATTACAAATTCTAAGTTTTTATCGAGGTCTCAGCCCTCTAGGTCATTAATGACCCACCAACACGAAAGTATTAATCAAAACCTGCAAAATCGGCTTTCCCCGCTGAGTCTTCAATTTTCCTTTCGTAATTGGCCAACTCCCTGATCCGCCATGAAAGCATGCATTCAATAGGCCCTTGACCTGCAACCGCTACTTTTTCATACTGTCCACCTATGACTGTTGCCTCTTTTCCCATGCGCATGGCCATTCGTGTGTCTATTTTCCATTTATTTTCTTCTAGCCGTGATATCATGACATGTCATGATATCGTGACCATTTTACCTTTGAGTCCCTTGCTCAGTTTCATGTCATGATATCATGACATCACGATATCACGACGTCGTGACATCATGACCGTTTCACCTCCAAGTCCCTTGCCCTCTTTTATGTCACGATATTACGACGTCGCGATATCGCGACGTCGCGACATCGCGACCATTTCACCTCTGAGTCCTCCATTTTGTTTCTTGTCACGATATCGTGACGTTGTGATATCGTGACATCGCAACATCATGATCATTTCTCCTTCGAGTCCCTCGTTCTCCTTTATGTTGTGATATCATGACGTCGCGATATCATGACATCGCGACATCATGACCGTTTCTCCTCCGAGTCCTCTACACTGTTTCTTGTCGTGATATCGTGACGTCGCGACATCGCGATCGTTTTGCCTCTGAGTCCCTTGCCTTGGGATTTTTGCCTTTGAGTTTTGCTTCTGCCTTCCGCCTTTTGCCTTCAAGCCCATGCCTTATGTTTTTTTCCTTTCATCCTTTCTTTTGATTTTTTTTTGTGATATCGCGACCACTTTTGCCCTTGGCCTACGTTCCGCGTTTCTGTCGTGATTTTGCGCGTCATGATATCACGACCATTTTTTGCTGCGAGCCTATATTTCGCTTTTATGTCATGATTTCGCGGCCCTCCAACTTCTACCTTGTTCCTGCTAAACACTTCGAAATAGAAATAAATTTTGGAAACACTTAGTAAAATTTGGTTGATGCAGGATTGCTCTGCTGCCGTCGGATGCTCCTGCATCATTAGAAAGGATTATCACAACTCTAGAGATTTACTTTTGGGTTTAGTAATACTTTGAATGGTATGTTTACTTATTCTATAAATTTGAAATGATACACTCAATTATTAAAGAATATCTTCAAGATACCTTACATTGTGAAAAAAATATTTTACCATGACATTGACACTTTTACATTTACTATTTGTTTTCATTTTTTACAATAAGCAATCCTTATCATTGTATTCCTTACATATAAACATTTTGCTTGTAATATCATTAGTCCATGGTTGTCACATTCTTCCAAATAAGTTATTGCATAATTATCAACATGACAAGATTTGCAAACAGACTACTCCTTATGCTATTATATATGCAAATAATATGTCAAAAAGTTATGATAAAAATATAATTAAATTTTAAATAAAAAATACAAAATTTTATAAAATATCGATAATATAATAAAATATTATTCAAACTAATATATTTAAATTATATAAATAAAATAACTAAATAATAAACTTCCAAATGTTACAATAATTAAATTCTTTACTAATATTTATATCCTAATTGGTAAGTGATTAGAATAAAGAATAGAAATTTTAATTTATAAATCCTAGCTTCTATTTTCTAATTGAATTTTAAAATTTTATTGAAGGATTATATTCATAAAAAATATATATTAAATTACATATGATGTTAAAGATTAAAAATAAAAAATTAATATGTTTTATTATCTTCTTTTTAAGATAAATAAGTTCACTATAAATAATAATATGAGTTGATAAAGGAATGCCTTCAATCTTTTATATTTTATATATTTTATCCGTGTAAAAGAATATCTAAATAATTTATAAAAACGTAAAAGAGTTGGAGTTTTGTATTATTCATTTATTACATTTTACCAAACATTATTATGTTTTAAATCAGAACTTCCTTATAAAAGTTCTAATTATACGGTGATGACGCTAGCGATTCCTCCTTCCTTCGTCATCGTTGATGATAAGCCAACCATCAATGCTATTTTATTTTATTCAAATATCCTCGAAACCTTCAACAACATTGTTAACGAGCCAATCTGAAATACTTATTTATTTTTTCGAAACACAAAGTATGCAGCAAGGTAGATTATGTGGCACCTTTTTTATAATTTAAACTAAGTCTTTATAAAGCAAACTCAATATCTTTCCTATTACAGTGTTTCTTTTTATTTGATTTTCCTTCCTTTTTATTTTTGTTTTTATGCTTCTGCTCTAAGTTGACAACATGTTTGCATGTCTCTCTCAATGTTTTCGATTCAAAGAGATCTATGTCATCTAAAAATACCATTTTAGTCTATTATACTACTTAAGAATTTGATGCCTTTTAGTACCTTGAATACATAGATTTTGTTGCAATGGAATGAAAAGCCTCAATATAGTCTTAAATATATTAATATTTACATTGATACAATTATTGTCATGGCATGTATTAATCTTCATAAGATTTCCTGGGATAATATTCTTCATTAACATCCTCCATAAAACAATACCATGTGAATACTAATTCTTCATCTTCATTCTCCTCCTTAAGCCTATTACAATGTACATCACACCAATTTAAAATAGCTACTGAAGCTTTCAAAGGTATAAAAGTAATCTTCTCATTGTTGTAAATTTATTTAAAAAGAAACATGAAAATATCTATTCTAACCCATTTCTATGGTATCATCATTTATTTTTTCTTCAAATATAGGAATGTCAAAATTATGTACACCTTGAAAGTTATGAGCGTACTAAATGGTCCTAGGGCATTAAGATGTCATATAAAGGAGGTTGTAGAATTTGCAGTAGGGAACGGTTGAATAATTTGTGAAGATTGATCCATCATATCATTCCTCTATTTCATGAAGGATTTGCTTAATGTATCCTTGAAAGCCTCCACTATATTGGTGTCATCTATTCTAGTTCCGATCTAAGATTATTTTTTAATGACAAAAGTAGTTTTATGGATTTGACATATGATACCAAAACATTCAATATCGCAATCTCGTATTTATGAATATACATTCCAAAGACACCTCTATGATACCACTGATCCAAAACTCATGATTTTGATTTAAAGATGATAAAAAGGAGTACAATTTAGAAATAACAAAGTTTAACAAATCAGAATAAAATTATATAAGAGAAATAATAATATGGTTTTACTACTCAAAAAATATATTACAATGTAAGCAATCTCTAAGAAGTGATGCAAGGCTATAATATCACATATAGTACTCATTATTCTATTATGAAGGGTACATCTCCCTTAATACAATATTTTTTGATGTTCTAGAAATCCACCTTATTGAATGTGGAAGGTCACTCACATGGAAATGTGGTTGTTCATATTCCATAAATTTGGAGGTCATTTATATGAAAATATGGTGAATCACCTTCCATGAGTTACAAAGTATACATTAAATAAAAATTATATACACATAACTTGTCCTTCTGTATTTTATCTTCTACTACTGTGTCAACATGGTTGGAAATGCATTTTGGCAACAAAAATCTAAAAATTCAAAATTAGTATTTTTTTTAGTAAATAGTTTATCTTGGATTTTAGAGTGTCTTTCAAGCATTTTTTTTATGCAATAGCTCCCAATCTTGTATTTTATAGAGTTTCCTATTAAAATTGTATTTCTCCTTCTATGTTTTAAATGCTTATTGTCATAACAATTATGCTAGATTCAATAATCAATAATGAATACAATGTTCAAATAATGTTCACCATATACTAGGATGCATCACACATATTCAATGCATGACTCTCAAAAATGAACATATACTCTATATTTACATGGATGGAAAAATTACAATGCCTTACAATGTGAAATAATGTATTACAATTCACATTATATTTTTTCCACTTATGTTGTACTTGTTACTAGCCTTCATAATGAGTCTCCTAACATTTCAACTTCAACCAAATCTTCATCTCCTGAGATTCATAGGAGATATGACTCTTCATATTTCTCATAGAAGAAATATATTTATTGACTCTAATAATAACAAACATTTACAAGACACTTAGAAAAAATATTTTTAAAGTATTCATAATGTAAATGCAAGGTACCAAATAATGTAATAATCTTCAAACCCCTCCCCATATTACAATATTTGATATACTGTCAATATCTAACTCTCATTCTATATTTTAAGTTCTGGTTCTAACACTGAATCTAGCTCTCACCATTTGTATTTTGATTTTTTTATTATAGCTTGGGATTTATTCCTAACTTTGAATCAATTAGATCAAGTAATATTCTTGTTGTATTATTTGTGCAAAGATAGTTACAAAATATTTCAAACTTTTCTTGACCAAGTACCTTCATAAAAGTATCAAAAAGTTGATCTTCAATAGGGATATATTTAAGTTGAATGTGATGATCTTGAACATGATCATTAATAAAGTGACACTATGCTTAAATATGTTTAGTTCTTTTATGAACCACTATATTTTTAATTAATTTAAAAACTCCTTGATTATGATAATTTAATACTATAGAATTTCTATTTATCCCCATATCTGATAGAATGTAATATAACCATAGTGCCTCACATGTAGTATCTATTACAGAAAAATATTATACTTTTGTGGAGGATAGTGCCACTACATGTTTTCTTTACTATGAAATGAAATAGGTCCCAATCCAAGATGAAATACATATCCCAATGTTCATTTTTTTCATCTATTGATCCAATGTAGTATGAGTCCAAATATACCTATAAATAGAAATTATCATTTTTTTATATTCTAAACCGTATTTTGTAGTGTTGTTGACATAATGTAGTATCCTTTGTGTAGCTTTCCAATTATTTTTTTTAGGATATTTTATAAATATGGATAAATAGTCTATATCAAACACAATATCTGGTTTGGTAATTCTTAAGTATAAGAGGATTCTAATAAATGATGATATAAGGTAGTAGATACTTGATGTAATTGATCATGTATTGATAATCATAGACCTTATTCCATGGGTATATATTTAGATTTGCAGTCTATCATTATGTATTTGTCAAGTATTGTTTTGGCATATTTAGTTTGAGTGAATGTGATATTATTCTTGTTTTTTTAATATTCTAAAACAAGACAATAGTGCACAATTCCCAAGTCTTTCATTTAAAATTCCTTTATAAAATCATTTTTCACACTATCTATAATTTTTCTAGACTTCTCATGATTACTAGATCATCAACATATACTACAAAAACAACTATATCAGATCCACTTTTCTTAACATAAATATTTGAAATAGAGGAACTTATTTTAAAACCATGTCATAGAATATGGTCATTGGTTTTGATATACCATGTTCTAGGATCTTATTTCCAACCATATAGTTATTTTATTTAATTTACAAATATTTAGTTCCTATACCTTACCAAAAAATACTTCTATTTGAGTCATGTATACTTCCTCTTCAATATCACCATTAAGGAATGCACTATTGACATCCATATGATGCATTTTCCATCTTAATAGAGCTGCTATTCCACAAATTGTATGAGTTGTAGTTAATTTTACTATTGCTACAAATATTTATTCATAATAAATCCATTTTATTTTATCAAAACCTAATACAACTAGTTATTTCTTATATTTTTCAATCAATCCATCTACTTTATACTTTGAATTGTATACCCATTTACATCTTATATTTTTCCTGCCTTTGGATAGATCGATTAAATTCAATGTCTTGTTGATCATTATCATTGTGTATTTAGATTCCATTGTTTCTTTTAATTTATGTTTACTTATTTCATATTGTATTGAGGTTGGTTCTTTATTTTCCATTACTAAAATAATTAGACCCATATTTTCTTCTCCTCTTGTGATAGTAAAAGTTTGAAGTCTTGTAGTGGAAATATCAGGTAGGTTTTTTATTTTTGAATATTTAACTATTTTTTTTTGAAGAGGTATAAAAGTGAGGGCATATCAAGGGCCACCCTTATTTTGAATTCAACTTGGATCTTCATTAAAATATCCCAATGAATTTTTCCATTATGGTGTCCCTATTGGGACAATTTTTAAGAGTGGTTGTATCTCATTTTACATCCTTTTTTTTTGATATGATGTTGTAATTCCTATTTCTTGAAAATGGCCATTTACTAATTTTGATTCTTCTTTAGAATATTTTTCATAAATTTCCTTATCTGATGCAATATCTAGAATAGGAAATGTCGTGTCCTTAGAATATTCAATATTTTCTTTCCATCCTCCATCAAATACTACATATCTACTTAGATTTTTTGTTTTTGTGATTGGATCAACTATTTTGTAACCTTTGTAAGCATCATCATATCCAAGAAATATAACACATAATTTTTTTGTCCTTTTTTTATTTTAGAAAATGAATGTATACTTTACATCCAAAAATTCTTAAGTGTGCTACTGATGACTTATGTCCTAACCAAGCTTATTTATGAGTAATATTTTTAATAATTTGTGTGGGATACCTATTTTTAGTGTATATTGTAGTACTAACAACTTCTACCCAACATTGCTTTTCAATATTTGCTTCCTTAAACATACAACGAGCCATTTCCATAATAGAACGATTTTTTCCTTTAGCAATACCATTTTGTTGTGGTGTATAAGCTATAGTAAGATGTATTTTTATTCTTTTAGAAATGTTTCAAATTATTTAAACAAATATTCTTTACCTCTATTTGAGCAAGGTTTTAAATTGAATGCCCAATTTCTATTTATACAAGTTGTTTGAATTGTTTGAAGTATATAAAGGCTTCTGATTTAAATTTCAACACGTTTACTAACACTTTATATGAATAATAATAAAATATTAGGTAATAGTATATATGTCCATCAAGAATGACTAAAAGTGGTCCATATAAGTCTCTATCACTTATAATTATTCCTTGGCTCTATGCGAACTTCGTTTGAATGGTATTTTGTGTTGTTTTCCTCCTAGGCATTATAGATAAATTCTAGTATACCATATTAGATTAGGTAACCCTATAACCATATGATATCTACTCATCTCATTTAAATATGACACACTTATATGCCAAAATATATTATTCTAAATATTTGCTACTTCTAATGTTTTAATGGATAAAGAAATATCTATTGATGATGAAATACCAAGAGAAAATAGACCATTTATGAAATTTTAAATAGCTATAAATTTCTTTGTTTGGTAATGATGCATTTCATTTTTCTATTAAATTTTTTAAATTCAACCATATTGTTTTAGTATAATATTAAAGAATCTAACAATAGGGTATTAGATAACCTAGGTACATACAATACATTCTTAATTGTGCAATTTCCATCAGGTATATTGATTGAAACATTTCCTATGCCTTTGACCTCATAAGTTTTATCATCTACAATTGTAACTAGTTTTTCATTTCTTTCTTGAAAAAACTTAAACCACCATTTGTTTCTTATCATATGTTTGCTTGCCCTTGATTCAATATACCAATAATTTTTATTTTAATTTTTGAATGTTTGATTTAGTAATACTTTGTCTATAATTTCTATTATGGGAGCTAAAATGTTTCTTTCTTTTATTCTTCAAAGTATGTGATCTTTAATATCTTTTTTCTCCTTAATTATTTTCCTTTCAATATTTTAATATATTTTGGAGGTAAAAAAATATTTCATACCTTAGAAAGCATGCTCAATAATATATCTTCATTTAAATTAGTTTGAATGAAAAATAATCCAATTCATATTTTGCTAGCAAATCACTCCAAAATTATGAGCAAACCATCTAATTTTATGATAAAATCATCCACAAGTGGATTTTTTAACTTTTGCAAATTTTAATCCTAAAATTCTATCCATGTAGGTATGTACATGTAAGCTTATGAATATATGACCAAATATTTTAAAAAATAGGGAAAGGATACCTATTAATGGACATCATTGTGTATCACTGAAGAAACATGAAAATAAAAAGAAAATAATAAATCATGTAGGTGCATCCAAAGTATGAATTTGGAGAGATTCTAGTGTCTAATCCTACCTTATTAAAATGTATAATCCCAATGGGTAATCCTATTAGTCAAGGATTTATGCCACCATAAATTGTTGATTTGATCCAAAAAATTAGTTATTTATTTTCTCTATCTTATCGGACTTGGCTCAATATGGATTTGACCTTAACACATATAAATCCTCTTTATTGGACATGTATTGATGTAAATAACCTCACGAATAACCCACTCTCTTAGGGTATTTTGATAGTATTAGTCCAATGCTTACCTCTAATATATAAAACATCCATCTTGCAAGTGATTCTTTAGCCCAATACCTACAAATATATAATTTTTCAAATACATCTAATATCCCTCTGGGCCTGAATTTAGCTCCTAATATAGGATCCTCAAGACTATACCTAAATATCACTCAATATACTCAAGTGATGCAAGGACAAATGAGATCATTGGTGTTCTAGGGAAACACCCAGGTAGTAACATTGATTTCAACTAGTCAAGTTTAGTAGAATGTGCATGGTCCACCACCTCAAAATCATCACATTTCACAATTAGGTATGAATTATTATCCTCCATAATAGAATATGCAACTACCTCCAAATCAATAGAGGGTTTACTAGAATTGAATTTCATACCCTTAACCTTATTATTATCCATATACTTTGTACCAAATTCATGGATATGCAATGTATCCCTATTCACCTCCTTAACAACAATATGATCAACATCCTCCTCAAAAAACAATCTAGTAGCACCTTATAGAACAAAAATCCAACTTCTATATTAGAGGCATATGATATTTAACATCATACTCTACAAATATTTTAAAGGCATCATAATTTAGAGGCAATGATGTCATAATCAATAGTTTGAATGTTGGGCCAACCAAAAGTGATTATTGGATGCAAAATAAATCTAAGGCAAAAAACATAGCAAGGAAACCTAACATCTGACATTGTGTATGAGAAACATGGTTGGATTATCCAAGAATTGACATCATCAAAATAGAAAAGTATATTTGACACCTGACATGAAGAAATGACAAAGGAGATAACAATCAACCCAAATAAACTATCTTGTAATAGGCAATATGCTTTCATGTTGCTATCCTTTGAAAAATGCTCTAGACTCATCCTAGTTAGTAAGGTCACATATCCCAATCAAATACTAGGCATCATTATTGTTAGATGATCTCAACAGTTGAAGCCTCTTCTATCATACACCAACCCTTGCTCAATTGGATAAACATAATGGAAAGGAGTGGATTATCATCTAATGATGTAGCACACAAGCTAGCTTGAAAGTAAAAATTCTTACCACACATGTTAACAAAGTATGCTTGAATTAATTAAGCATAACTAACTTGAATGTGATAGCCTCATATCGTACCTATTTTGATAAGGTTATGCATAAGGGGTTAGACCTAAAATATATTTATAAAAATGGGGCGAATTACTTTTTAAATCAAGGTGAATCATGTCCAAACTCATGTAGGATACATGGTGAATTGCCTTTATTTTCCACAAAAAAATATAGAATATTTGGTGAATCAATTGCAAAATCTTATTACCACTCATTTTTCATATATTCTTGTGATAAGACAATAATATTTACTAGATCCATAATTTTAGGTTACCAATATCTAGCATCCTTTAAGGGTTTCTGCACATTACCCTTACTAGATCTCTACTTGCTTTTTCTTAGGTATCACACTTCAATAATTTTAGAGCTCATTTTGAAGGTCTTCTAAGGGTTTTTTGAGGATTTTACAAAGCACTAAATTGATTACATATTAGTTAAAAGGATAGATCTCATTGAGCTAGGTGATTTCAAAACAAAATTTGAAAATGGAGCTCTAGATAAAAAATTATACCATCTAGAAGGTTTCCTACTTCAAAAGTAAAAAAAAAAAACTTCATTGTCCTTTTCATAATGGCTTCTAAGCTTTGTAAATTGATATCTACTACCAATAAATAAAAAAGAATATATTTATTGATAATAGAGTAATTTTTACCGATGGAAAATATAGTAGATATTATTGATTGATAATAAAGTTGATGCTATCAATCAACATCTATTTTGTTGTTGATCGATAATTACTAATGTTGTCAACTGTCATGTTCTATTGTTGATTGATAATATCTAATTTGTTTTGATTGGCATTTTTTGTTATTGATAAACAATATTTTCTTTATTATTGGTCGGTCTATTCTGTTGTTGATTAATAGAATTTGCTCATTTTGAAATCCCATAGGAGCAAAAATCAACTAGAGTTCTTCCTCAAGAGGCCTTTGTTCTTTGCAAATTACTTGGTAAAAATAAACTAAGCATGTAGTTTGATATCAAATCTTGTTGACATAAGAAAAAGACCTAAAACAAATTCCTAAGTCCCTTCATAATGAGAAGATCACTCAAGTTTACCAACCCAGTCATTCAAACCCCCATAACTCCTGAAATCCCTCATAATAAGTGATTGGATCAATTTTTACAAATGAATCCATTTTTTTTATGAATAACTCCTTTTGAAAGTGTTTTCTAAAAGGATCCAAAGAAATTGAATCATTACATTTTTGTGATCAAATATCTCCATTTCTTAGGATAGGAAAATTTTGACTAATTCTAAATTTTCATTGCCAATGTTTTTTTTATGCTAAACCATCATGGATACTACTTTTGCATCAATTATCCCCTTATTTCATGAATCATATCTCATTTTTCCACCTTACACTATTACCACCCTTCTCAGGGTAGCTACGAATGGATATTTGCAGATATATTATTATATTGTATAAGGGTTGGCATGGGCCACAAATAACGTAAGGTTGATTGTATTATAATATTATATTATATTATAATATAATATTATATTAGTAGTAGGCATGGGCCAAAGTAGAATGAGAATATGGATATATAAAGAAGACATACTTATCATTGTAATCATGATTGGATATGAATATTATGTAATCGTATTTGCCCATGAAGTGGCTTATGGGACTTTACCCTCCTTGAGTGTCTTTCTCATCTTGGGAGTTCTTGTGGATTGATTCCTTCCTTAAGGATTATTATTGGTGTTTTCCTATATTAAGGGTATTATCTATCTCTCTCTCATTTTTGGATGAATGATTTGATATTTTTGCATATTGGTGAATGATTTTTTTAAATGATAATAAAGGTCCGCAATAAGTGGTATCATAGCAATGTTTTGGCAAAGTGGAGATTTGGGCATTTTTTTTTGGAAAAACATCTCATCTTTTAGGGTTCATATCTTTGTGAAAGTTTATCCTATTTAGGCGATTCTTAGATTAGTTTGTGTAGAATTTGAATAGATTTAAAATGAGTGGTCATATGAAGGAATATGAGAAGTATTGAGGGAGATACGACCTTTTGAATTTAGTCATCCAAAACAAGGATAGTGATGAATTTTGCAGTTTTTTTTGGAAAAATGTCTCATATTTCAAAAGCCATATCTCTCCGAAAGTTTATCCGATTCAGGCGATTCATGGATCAATTTGCAAAAAAAATGAAGATATTTAAAATGAGTGGTCATATGAAGGAGTCTGACTAGTATTGAGAGAGATACAAAATTTTGAAGTTAGTCATCTAGAACAAGGACAGTGATGAATTTTCAATTTGTAGTTTTTTCGAAAGATGAAATTTGTTTAGTTTGGGTATGCAAATAAGTTGCACTTTATATTTTTGAAAGAAAAATTGCAGATCTAGTTTTCTATGTAGATTTTTAGCTTCAAATCGATGGGAATATATTTATTTCCATAAAAATCTAGTTTGCATTAGGGCATGATATATATTGTCAAAAAACACTAGTTTGCATTAGGGCATGATATATATTGTCAAAAAATACTAGTTGCATTAGGGTATCAACTATGTCACTAGAAAAGTTTAATGGAGAAAATTATATTGATGTGAGAGAGTGGTTGAAAATAGTAAAATATCAATGTAATGAAGACATGTTCAACCTTCGCTTTTGTAATTTTTTTGCGGGGGAAGCTTTACAATGGGTAGACAACTTTGCTAGGGGTAAATTCTTGTCCTTTTGGGATCAAATTGAACCAATATTAGTGAGCACATGGGTACATATTCAATTATGAATAAAGTTATATTGTAATAAATATCTTAAGGAAAGACTTGGGAAAAGGGATAAAAAGATAGATATCTTGATGAATATCATCACATAACTTAAAAAGAAAGTACAGGAATTTCTAAATGTGTAAAATGAGATTAAAGGAGAATGGAAAGTTTTCAAGAAACACAATGAAGACTATGAAAAATAAATAAAATTGCTCAAGAAGAAAGAGGAAAAGGTTAGAAAATATAATGAGAGGAATATAGAAGGCACATTGTTGGATTTACAAAAGCAAGAGCAGAATAAAAAATATTTAAATTTAGCTAAAAATTATATTTTACAAGTTCATGGAAGCATTCAAAAGAAATATGTTATTATTTCCATTGACCCTATTAGTAGATATAATTTTATTAATATTTCTTTGGCTAAGAAGTTGCAAGTTCAAGCAACAAAAATTAAGGACATACAACTAGAGGGTGAGAATATTCATATTTTTGAAGATTTGAAGATCACCATGGATAAATGTGTTTTACATTCATATTTCTATGCTATTGATATGGATGATGAGGATATCGTTCTTGGTTATCCTTGGTTAAATTATTTGGGTACTATTAACATTAATGTGCAAAATAAGTTTATGAAGTTATGGTACAAGAAAAATAAAATAACATTGTAGGATATTTCTCAGCTTAAGGAGGAAGGATCTAAGGAAAATCAATAAGTGGTTGTAGAGAAACAAATTGAAGAACCTAAAATAGAATCCAAGAATATAGTAGCAACAACAAAGTCCATGGAAGAAGTAGCAGCAACGAATTCCATGGAAATAATAGTAACATATTTCGAGGAAGCTTTGATAGAAGATAACAAGGACACACCAAACAAAGAGAACATGAAAGAACAATGTGTATAAGAATTTAAAACAATGGAGCCAAATTTTGAGAATTTAAAGAATGTAGAACATCAAGTTAAGGTTGCACCCTATCACCATCCACACCACCATGAGTGGCAACAATATTGGAGGTATGGTCCAAGGCAATAATATTATGGTTCTACATGGAATCAAAAGAGCACCAACTATGGCAGTGTTTGGAAGAGAAAGCATAGTGATCCTAGTTTTCAAAGTGGTTCATCAACATCAAGGAATAAGTGGACCCATCATTCAAGTTATCAAAATATAGCAATAGAAGCATGGGGCCAACAATGCAGATTTATATACTCAAGTAACAAAATGACATACCGATATTAACATGTATCACTTGGATGGATGGATGATCGAGATTGGTGCTAGTTGCTAACATTGCTTAGAAAATCATATTATCTTGTTTCTTCACATATTTTAAGGATGAAACATTTGTAATAAGTTTAGCATGTTAGGGTACGTAGGAATAGATATTTGGGGATATATTATTATATTGTATAAGGGTTGGCATGATATACACATAACCCAAGGTTGATTGTATTATAATATTATGTTATATTATAATGTTATATTATATTATAATATAATATTATATTAGTAGTAGGATCCCCAAAGTAGAATAAGAATATGGATATATAATATTTGTCATTGTAATCATGATTGGAGATGAATCTTACGTAATCATATTTTCCCACGAAGTGGCTTATGGGACTTTACCCTCATTGAGTGGCTCTCTCATATTGGTATATCTTGTGGACTGATTCCTTCATTAAGGATTATTATTGGTGATTCCGTACCTTTTGGGTATTATCTATCTCTCTCTCATTTGTGGATTGTTATTGTGGATAATTATTTATAGATGAATGATTTGATATTTTTGCATATTGGTGAATGATTTCTATTAATGATAATAAAGGTCTGCAACAACCCTACCTACTTCCACCTATTTTTGTAGTCTTGGGGTAGGCCAAACCATCATCCAGGCAATAATAAAAAATTAAAAGGGTAAAAGGAATTATATAGGTCTCACCTCTTATAAAGATGCATAATTTTATAATGATCCCTATTAGAGGATGGAGGAAGGAAACTACACACATATACACTAGGGCAAGTAAGAAAATAATCCCTTAAATATTTTAATGTAATTCCATAGACTAACGCATGGAGTGTTAATCAAATTTAGACATTAGGATTGTTTGTGAATATAGTACCCCATGATTGGAACTATTTGAATTTGATAGAAATAGTAGTGGAAAGGTATGACCCCCTAACTAGGATCTTTAGGCTTTCATAATGGATGGAGGATTATTTATACATCAGAGAGAATGTGTGATAAGGAGGATGTTAAAGGTAATTAATGATATAGCTATATAGATTTATGCAACCCAAATATCCAAAAATACTTTTACTACATAAACACTAGTACCTACAAGTAGGATTTTTAATCCCATATCTAAAGAAACCCAACTTGCCAACTAGTTTCAGTATCCTATTAAAGCTAATATTCTTCAAGGAGAATGTTTAGATGAAGTTGTCTAGCATATCTAGAGTATTGGGGAAGCAAAGTGACCAAAATATGTATGAACAATACATCATATTGCTCCACACAATGCAAACCTATCCTAGCCATTCATAGATTATTACAAATACCAAATAAATTACAAATTAGATGGATATTCAATTAAAATTATTCAAGGAGATGATAAAGTATTACACCTACTTGGCCTATCTAATCCTATATCAAAACAAATATAAGTTTACCACACTATAACTAGACCAAGTGTGAGCCAATGGACAAGCTCTCTCATCCATGAAGTGTATAGACACCCTACCATGAAGTATAAAGACCTCCAATTGATTTTATGATGAGGTTTATGATGTCATCATTCAAAGGTTCAGGGAAAAGACACCAAGTATTTTAGATGATTCATAATAGATTAAAATTGATGGGAAATGGTTAGGTGGAAACTTCTATTTTAGAAGTACCTAATCATTTATATGCCTCCATGGATTTTCATCCATGCTTTTCTAATTTTCTACAAGTATACCTAATCACATGTTCAATATAAAATTTGTGTGATAACTCAACTACAAGATCTAAAGTATTTTAGGGTGTAGACGAAGATCATCTTCTACCCACTTAAGAAGCCAATCATGAGAATTATCCTAAAGTTGTGCAGGTTTCACCTACTAGAAAAGGTAATACTAAGAGAAATGGGGTTATAATAGTTGAAATATCATTGATCCTATGACCCACAAGGAGTCTTTGAGAATACCTTGAGGAACAAAAGATTATATGCCTTCTTTGATTATGATAAGAGGTATAATATGTAATAGGAGGTCAACCTAGATGAATAAATTACCCCTGCCACCCTAGGAATTAACCATAAATATGAAGAAAAAATATTAATTTCTCTATCATCTAGGCTAGAATACATCCAATATGAATAATGAGGGACTAGATAATTAGTGAAGTGATAGAAAGTGAGTTAACCCCCTAAAAAACAAGAATAATATGATACCTAAGGTCACTATATCTTCCACACAAATAAATTTGATTATAGTAATTTGAATTATGAGGTAAACAATTATCAACTTGTAAGGAGGGTTTAAAATATATGATTCCATATTTGGGAAAATTATTGTATAAAAGGAGCAACAACAATAATAGTAGACAAATGAACTAAAGGAGGGTAAATCCCTAAATGAGGATCCCCTCCTATGTTAGGAATGGCTAGCCATGTGACCACCACTACAAACACTTCCACCACTTATGACATCCATTGATTCCCCTTTTCTCTCTATCCTTTCTTCTTTTCCAAATTATTCCACAATTTTTCATTCTTTTGTTGCACTTCTATCACCCTTCGCTAATGCAACCCATAGTTCTATAAGTGGAACAACACCCCCAATAGTTTCTATCGTATTTGGGACCATGACCGTCATATCCTTTCCATATCCTACCATCCAAATCATCACCATATAACCATTATACCCATAATTGTATTGCCTCCATCAATTATAAAATAATATATCAAAAAATATTATCTAATTGTTAGAGGTGATATATTCTCATAAATAGTTTCATTTCCAACCATTTTTCCTCCCACTGATACTCTAGTATGATTGGTATTGTAGCCCACTACCACCATTTCCACTACATTTCCCACCATCAACACAAAAATCACTCTACTATCTCCATATTCCACTTCCACATGCCCAACATATGCACCATTATAAACAAGGTAAATTCTCCTATAGGAGATAATGCCAAATCTATAACATAAGTATTTGAGTCTATAGGATCACTTGCACAAATCAAATTAGCTACTAGGTCAAGCTTATCCTTTGTGTATAAGGTTATAGAGATAGATTTCACAAAGGATTTTGATGTCCTCATTGCCATAGAAAATAAGTGGAAGAAAAAATGTAAAAGACTCAAGGAGAGGACCTTTGAGGCTTTCATACTCATTTAGCCATATTTTTCAAGGAAGAGGGATAAAGTATACATTACCGAGGCTAACAAAACCAACCATTTCAAAGCAACAACAAATCATACTAACATAAATATTAAATTATCTAAATCACTCTTAAATAGAATGGACTCATGCTAGATGTTTCAACTAGCAAACTTTATCACACTTGTCATTCCATGAAATTTGGATGACCCATAGTCAAGGATGAAGTAAGAAAAATAACGAATATAGAGCTCTAGGTAGAAGTGACTTAACTAAATATAGAGAATGTAGATCTAGCGAGAAAATAAAATTATTAAGAAAATATATTTTGCAAAGGATCAATTGAATAAGCAAGTCAAGGACATTAAATCCTAATATTATAAAGTTAAGAAAAAATAACAAGGATTTCAAAGAAACTTCAATCTCATCTACATAATTTTTTTTGGAACTTAGCTTACTACAATAAGTAATGTATGAGCAGAGCTAACTCCAAGAGAACTTGAAATAATAAGACCAAAAAATTGAATAGTTGATATCCTTAAAGCCTATAGAAGTAATTTTAAACCCTATGTGGGATGTAGACATTAAAAAATTCAATCTCCTATGGGAGAAGATAATAGTAGTGGTAAAAAATTCTTATGAGAAATTTTAACTGACCTCTTTCATAAAAGAAATCCTAGAATAAGTATCCAAAATAATCAAGCATGTGTAAGAGTGGGTATCCACAAGGATTAAATATTAGGAGGTCCTTAAATAATTTTTCTTAGTGGTATCATCATAAGAAAAATAACATAGGATCAGGGTTATGCATAGTGGTGAATATTTGCAAATTGGGCAAATATTAGGATTTCCAAAACTAGAAATTGACGAATATGAGGACCCTCGACATCGGTCCATTCACCTAAAATTTTTAGGACCAAGTTTTTATTAGGGTCAATTTGCTATAATATATATCCAAACATAGGTATATTTGTACTCGTTGGAAATCTCTTTTCAAGAATGATCTAATGGTGGTTTTTTTATGAAGTTATAAGATGATTTAGTAGGTCAAAAGTGGTCCCAAATATGAATTTAAATTTTAGGGATTCAAACACCCCAAGTTTTGGTATGAAGATGCTCGATTTAATTTTCTTAGTATTCTCCATGATTCACCTTGATTTTGATTAATATTCACCATTTTTTTATTATACATTTTGAGTCCAACCCCTTATGCATAACCCTGCATAAGATAGATCATAATGACTTGGTCTAGAAATTAAGAAAAATCTCATACATCTACATAAACCTCTAAAATTATAAAGACAACTTGATATCATTGAAATGCTAAGTTTTGGAAATAGACAAGGGAATTCAATGGTTAGATTTTGTAGGAATGTTTGACATATTTAATGAATAAAAACATATCCTTGATGATGTCATCATAGATGCTATGTTAGGAGACAAGAAAAACCAAGTTGACCAAGGGGATGTATCTGAGACCTATGAAAAGCTGGAGCCAATATATGCCAAGTTGCAAGAGCTATTTATGAATAAATAGGAAATATTAGAGAATAATTTTGAAGACATCATAGGGGAATAAAAAGACCTCACATCAGTATAGATGTTGAGTGACACTAAGTGGTAGTCATACAAGACCAAATAAGGAGGACAATTTAATTAACATTCTTATAATGGAGGTCCTAATTGTGTAGACAATATGCCTAATCTAACTTGGTTTCCTAAGCATTTTCCAAAACTATAGTACATTCATACTACCTTAGAATTGTATATTTTTTTTAGGAGGATGCAATAAAGGAATCCAATAGCAAAAGCATCACAAAAAAACTCAATAATTGTCCAAGTATGGAATAGGTACCAATTCAATTGCAAAAAGAGATTGATTGACTCCAAGGATCAATTTTATCACTAAAATAGAGTGAACTACTCATATGGTCAAAAATGTAGATTGAAGGCACATATCTTGTGGTAAATCTCCTTAAAAGAGACATATTAACATGTAGTGATACACTAAGTTATTTTGAAAGCCTTCTAAGCTTGTTAGAGGCATGTAACATTTGGTGGTGCATCATTTTGTTAAAAATACCCTCAAATATTTACTTTTACTATATGAAATTATTTTTCACCCCAAGTAACACATGAGTAAATATTTACTATAAATAGTTTTGTAGCACCATCATTGTATTTTTTTTGTGGTTGTGATAATTCAAACCTACACTCTATGAAATCCACATAAGCAGTTGACCTTATGAGATTATAAGAAATTGTTATACCTTTAGGAATTCCATCAGTGGTATTATGGTATAGGTTTACTAAGTGCACAATAATTGGGATATAACCCTTCTAGCCCATCTTGTCATTCATTTATCAATTTCATAATGTAACTATTGGGTGTACATTGATGATATTTGGCTCCTTATGTGTTGATTGATCATACACTTTCCTCAGTATAGTTAAAACATGTATTTGCTTGAGTCACCCTTAAAATTTTCTATATTTCTATTTTTTAACATTATTATTTTACTTTTTACTTTTAATGTAGGTTAGCATAGGAGTATTCTATAATAACAATGGGGAGTTGACATAAATCTGGAGGTTGGGAGAAGCCATTGATAATTCATTCCAACTTTATTGAAACTTAAGTTGGGACATCATTGTTAATTAGAATTTAGAAGAGTTCCTTGGTTTAAGAATTTCATAAGGAGAGCTCATAGGTATCTCCTCTTGGACTCTTGCCATGATAATTTAAAATTACATGAAATATCAATGTATCACGTAGTTCTATATATTTACACTTTGAAATTTTTGAATAATATTTTATAATTACAAAGGATTATCGCAACTATAGAAATTTCCTTTTGGTATTAGTAATACTTTGAAAGGTATGTTTAATTATTCTATAAATTTGACATGATGCACTCAATTATTAAAGAATATATCCAATATACCTTGACATTGTGACAAAGATATTTTACCATGGTAGAGATGCAAGCTTAATGCAGTGGTAAGGGCTTTGGTTTCTCTTTGAGAGGTTCAAGGTTCAAACCCCACTCAATACGAGGGGACCATGGCCCCTCAAAAAAATATGTGTAAACTCATTGAAATAAAATAGTTTACCATGACATTGATTTACATTTACTATTTGCTTTAACTTTTGCAACAAGCAATCCTTATCATTCTACATATAACTATTTTATTTGTAATATCATTAGTCTATTATTGTCACATCATTTGCCCAAATAAATTATTGCACCACAATTGTCAAGATCACAAGGTTACTAAACAAGCTACTCCTTATGCTATTATATATGCAAATGATAAATGACATGTCAAAAAGTTAGGGTGAAAATAAAAATATATTTAAAATAAAAATATATTTAAAATAAAAATTTAAAATTTTATAAAATTTTGATAATATAATAAAATATTCTATAAACTAATATATTTAATTTATATAAATGAAATAACTAAATAATGGTCAATTGATTATTGATTCAACATCTGGAACAAATAGTTGATGTAGCCCACAACAAGGTTCAAACAACCCTTTGAAAAACCCTACTTATTTTAAATTGTAATAATTAAAAAATGAACTTCAAACTGTTACAATAATTATAAATCTTAGTTATTGTTTCTTAATTAAATTTTAACATTTTATTCAAAAAAAATATTATATTAAATTACATATGACATTGTTCCAAGGGGTAGGTGGATTGGCAAGACATTGGGCATTTTCCTATAGGAGAAGGTAATAGTCTAACCTGAGTCTGCTAAGAGTCCACGAGCTTGATGACTGTGGTACCAACCCTGAACCACTAGAGGTCTCCTTCACTCCAAGTCATGTTTACTAAGGTCAAATAGGAGTTACAGTGGTAACACCATTCAAAAACAATACCAACAAATTGATACCCATTCTTCTATGTATTGAAAAAAAAACAATTACAGATAATATTAAAAATAAATAAAAAATTAATTACTTTTATATTTTTTATTATCTTCTTATTAAGAAGTGTACTAAAATCTATACGGGTAGATCAAAGAAACTCTAAATAATTTATAGAAAGATAAAATAGTTGGAGTTTTGTATTATACATTTCTTACATTTTACTTTTAAATCTGAACTTCCATATAAAAGTTTAAATTGTACGGTGATAACGCTAGCGATTCCTTGTCCATTCGCCATCGTTGTTGATAAGCCAACCTTACATTTAATTTTCCTTCGAGTTCATCGTCGTTCTTAACAAACCAATTCAAACACTTCCTTAAATCTACTGTAACAGCCAAAATCTGTAACAACCAAAATGGGTACATTGCAGGCTGCCCACCGGACTACATTTTAATTTTCCTTCGAGTTCATCGTTATTCTTAACCGAACCAACTCAAACACTTCCTTAAATCTACCATAACGGCCAAAACATATAACTGGATACATTGAAGGTTGGATACATTGAAGTTTATCCACCGGACCAAACATATTATTGGATACATTGAAGACTACCCACCCGACCAATCAAACTTATTTTACATAGAAAACCTAAACATTTTCACTCATCCGCGCGTGACTGTAGTTTACCAATAAGAATTTCATTTATATAAGAAATATTGATTTAAAAAAATTATTTTAAATAATGTGTTACAACTCATAGAAGCAAAAATTTAATGCACATTTACTATGTCACGGCTCATATAAGGTGACCCTAGAGCAAACATAAACTCCTAAGAAATATATATATATATCAACCTCGGTGGGTTTAGTTGGATTGGTAAGTTGGGGTGTTTACTGAGAGGAGACCTAAGTTCCAATTTCACGGGTGTGCCCATAGCCAGTAGTAGTCCAAACTGACTCCTCGACGTGTTAGACGGTGCATGTTGCATCTGACTGATGACAGCCATTTCATGCCATGTGTTGAAACAGACTCACGAAGACTATGCCAATCCCCCATCTCACGCAGTGTTACCATTAACGAGAGGGTTCGCACCATTAACGAGAGGGTGGGTGTGTTGGAAACCTTCGCTGATAGTTTGAACACTGGTTACTAAAAATTGTGATTATAACCAATTCATAACAAAAAAAAAAAAAAGTATATATTTAAGAATACCTCAAGGAAGAAAGTAGAGATATTCATAAACAAGACGGTGTGTGTTGCACCTGACTGATGACAGCGATCTGTTTCCTGCTTGTGCAACGGTTATCCACGTGTTTAACCAGACTGACCAAGACGGTGCCACCCCATCTTAGTGTTACGAGAGAGGGTAGGTGTGTCCAAAAAAATATATTTATAAATACCTCGACGAAGAAAGTAGAGATATTGCCATTCAACATAGCCCACCAGAGATTCATCCAATGCACGCATAATGTCGATGGCATGTGGAAACTCAGATGAGGATTTGCCTTCCTCATGAAAGACAGAGACACGTTTTGCTTTAAAGCTGAACACGGCTTTCAGTGCTTTCTCACACCTAGGCGGAATCTGCGATAGCTCTATACTTTATGAGAGCTCGTATACGAGGCATACAACAAACAACAATACAAGCATGGAAAATTCACAAGCACCTAACTCTATGTACCCAATCCTTGCTTAACATTCCCTGTTGTAACTTTCGGGCTATCATGTATTCTTGATCATAAGTCTTTGCAGATGTGTGTTGAGCTATAATCCCATATATTTCGTTGCAGATGGTGGAGCGAGGACACAGTGGCTGTCGTAACAGGATCCAACAAGGGCATAGGGTATGGAATTGTTCGTCAGTTGGCAGCCAAGGGAATCCGTGTAATATTAACTGCCCGAGACGAGCAGAGAGGTATGGCTGCTACCAAGGCCCTCAACGATGCCGGATTTCATAACGTTCGCTTCCATCAACTGGACGTGCAGGATTCCACAAGCATCAATGAATTTGCCAAGTGGATGAAGGCCTATTATGGAAAGCTTGACATTCTGGTATTCTATTATTCCGCCGTTTTACGATTAGGAAGGGAGTTTGAGATCAACTTTTTGATCTAACCTTGAATAATACAGGTTAACAATGCGGCAATAGTAGGCCTTGGAGTAGATTACGACATTGTGAAGGCTAACAAGGCAGATCGGACGCAGTTATTTGTGAGTACTCCATAAAATTTCATAATTAAGTACTCAATTTCAGATGATATGTTAATTAATTTTGGTTTTGTTTTTGAAAGACTCCTCCTGGAAGTAGAGTGGAAGAAATTTCTGAAAGCTTTGAAATGGCAAAGATGTGTATGGACATTAACTATCATGGCACAAAAAGAGTTGTGGAGGCGCTTCTTCCTTTTCTGAAGCTTTCTGGTAAGGCTGGAGGCCGAGTTGTGAACGTGTCCTCTCGTGCCGGTGTCCTTGAGGTAATCGAAGCGCAATAAAGCAAACCCGAGGGATCCAACGTACAATATCGTTTTCTTTTGTTTAATTAAATTCATTTGCGATTTGTACAGCTTATTCCAAGCGAGAGTCTGAGGCAACAATTGAGCGATCTCGATAGTTTGACAGAGATTAAAATAGATGCATTCGTCCAGAGTTTTCTTAAGGATTTTGAGCAAGGGTTACAGAAGAGCAATGGATGGCCTGTGAGGTATTCGGCCTATTTCGTTTCCAAGGCGGCTGTGAATGCTTACACAAGGGTCGTTGCACGCCAAAATCCTGAAATGTATGTGAACTGCGTGCATCCGGGATCCGTGAAGACGGATATGAATTTTGATGCAGGAACACTTACAATTGATGAAGGGGCGGAGGGTCCTGTCATGCTTGCGCTTCTGCCTCCTGGTTCCAGTACAGGTCAATATTACGATAAAAAAGAAAAAGGCAGCTTTTGCGTCCTGGATAAGCTGGAAGGCGTCTGAGCGGCAAATCTTAGTTCTTTGAATGTTCTCAAAATTTTAATGGAAAATCTCGTTATGTTATGCGAGATAAATCAGAATGAGATTCTATAACGGACACCTGTTGATTTATTAATTACTTTGGCCATGAGAGCTATTGATTATTGGTATTGCTAGATAAGGTCATCAACAGACCTCGATTGCCTCAATTGCTTTGTGGTGCTGTCTTTATTTTTTTTTATCTGGGTTGTTAGGTTGAAATTTTGATGTTTTGTATGTATATGGAAATTAAAATTCGAGTATATAGTATAACCACATATCATAAGTCACTGATTCGTTTATAACGAAGATTTATTTGTTTTAAAATATATATATTTATTTATTTATTTTAAATATATAAAATAATTCAATCGTAATGTGATTAAAATACAGGAAGAGTTTTAAGTCCAAAAGACGGGTCCATCGAGTGAGAGATTATGTATGTTTTGCTATGGGATATATTGTAGATATTAAATTTAATCATGTTGAAATAATAATGACTGGAATGTAGTTTAAATTTTATTTAGCAATAATAAATTTAATTAAATTAATAAAAATTTTCCATGTATATTTATATTATAAATAATTTTTAAGTAGCTTATTTTTATATTATTATGTAATAATTTTTCATGTTTTATAGATATGTAAATATGCAATACGCATATACAAAATATTATGTACATATTTTTCATATATAATCTAAAGTTATATATATAATTTTAAACATTTTTAAAAAATAATTTTATTAAATTATAATAAAAATAATAATAAATTTATTGTATTAGTTCTATTGTTTAAATTGTTCAATATTTAAAGAGAAGACCAAGGTTCAAATCTTGCTAAACCATATATGGACAATATGCAAGCAATGTTGTAATACCATTATATGACGATGTAATATGGGTGGGTATGTTTCAATTTCATATAACCAATTGAAAATAAAATAACAACAATAATAAAAAAATTAATATAAAAATAATAATTTAAAACATAACATCCATATTAACTACGTATTCAATAAAAAATTAATATTGTTTGTAATCTTAACTAAATATACTTATATTATTCATTTTTTTTTCATCAATGATGATAATTAAGAAACTCTCTTTCTTCTTACATAATATTAATGGTCTATTGCATTTTTTTTTTTACGATTTCTTGTAAGTTGTTGAGTTTGAATTTGATTTTATTTTTTATTTTAAATGTGTTACTAAAACATTTAACTTTATAAATATTTTTATATATTGAAAAAACATATAAATATATTATCCTTTAAACCTTGGTTCACCCCAAAATTATATAACCGCGTGTCTCAAACTTACATAGTCTGAAATTGAAATGGCTTATATAACTACGTGTCTCAAACTCACATAGTCTGAAATTGAAATGGCTTATAAATTATTTAAAGAGATTTTATATTTTATGTGTAACCATGTATTAACAAAAAAATATATCTAATCTTTATTCTATAATAGTTTCCTAAATGTATTTATTATCCTAGGCATTGTTTTAAAATTTGTAACTAGGGAAAATTTTAGGAGACTAATTTTGGAGGGTTATTTGGCAACTTAGAAAAACTCAACAATAAAAAAAATGAATTTTTTTTTCAATAAAAAAAAAAAATTAAACAACCAATTTTGTATTAGATATTCATTGCAATTACAAAAAGTACAATTAAATTTTATAAAACAAAAATTCAACCCAAATGGAAAATACAACATAAAAATAAATGCAACATTTTGAAATGTAAAGGAGTTTTAAATTATCTTTTGCTTTTACCTTTTTCCCCTTGTAGTTGATGTTGATTATTGCCTTTGGCTCTAAAATGGTGTGTAAATTGGAGGCTTCTTAAGTGTAGTATCATCATGGGATATCTCCTCCAATCATATTAAATGTTTTGCTTCCTCCTCAAATGACTCAATATCCTTCTCCTCAAATGACTCAAGATTATCTTTAGTAAACTCACAATTCATAGAAGTCTCAACAATCTAGCTCATCCAATTATAAGATTCAGTAACCTCCACCTGTCTTGTGCAAAGCTTAAGATTGTATTTCATAAATACAAAAGCATTGAGGCCTCTTGCACTTCTTGGTGTGTATATCCTCAAATAAAGACCAATTATACTCAATATAAGTGAGGTATGGCAAGATGTATTACATACCTCAAATTATATGGAGAAAATAAGGAGTATCACCTATGTAAAAAAAATCTTTATATCTTCTTGTACTAAACTTACTAATTTATGTCACAATATGTATAAGATCACAATATAAATATAAATAATTGTAAAAGTCTTAAATATGATTAAATCATAAAATATATTTTATTTATAAATTGATAAATAAATTTATAATAAATATTGTTTTATAATATTTATATTCATTTTATTTTATATGTTTAATGCTTTACACAATACACTGTCCATTTTATTTTTATATAATTAAATTTAATATATTTTATAAAATTTTGTTTAGGCATTTTGTAACCTTATTAACATTTGTAGATTGTTGTTTGTAAAACAAATAATCTCTATTTTTAAGACAATTTTGAATACAATCTATGGACAAGCTTCTCTTTAGATTAGGTTGTGTCATGCAACCTAAAAAATAAAAGTAAAAGGAGTATAGTTTCTTAACTTGTTATATTTATTAAATAATAGTTTTTAGAGATATTTTAATTTTATAAATGGCATAGCAAAAGTAAATACTGGTCTCAACCTTCACCATATTAAATGTCACTATTTTGATGGTGTGGGTAGTTCACATTAGTCAAGTAGTTGGGACGTCCATCCAGAACATTCACACCAGGTTGTGGATTGGGGAGATGTACCTCTAGTGGCACCAGTAAATGATCTTGACTGGCTTGATGACGACCAAATCATTGTTGATATAGGTAGTTCCAGTGCTGCTGTAAATGACCTGCATGCTCCTATTGCTGACACCCCTTGGCAGTCTAATGATAATGTGGACAATGATGTCCTCCCTACTGTCTCGAAATGATTGGTTACAAGTTGCCTTGGTTTTTTTTGACAAAGAGGATGATATTAATGCCCTTTTTTTTGTTAATGTTTGCTAGACTCTTTCTCGTACTATTTTCTAACCATATACGGTTAGAGTAATATTGGAGACCCTACTAGGGTGTGTGCATCCACCTACTTATGTATGATGAAGTTGTATTTATAATTGAATATAGCTTATTTCATTAAAAAAAAGTAAATTTCAAAATTAAATGAGCATTTAATGAAATTTGGTTGACTAATTTAACAATTATTTTTTCATTTCACAGAAAAACAAAAATCATAAAAATAAAATTATATATTATAAAATAAGGAGAAAAATTATTTTATATCACTTTTACCACTATCTTTATGTAACTTGTATCTAATAATTTTCATAGGTTTTATGAAGTAACCTCAAGTGTAAGTGCAGGTTTAAAGAGCCTTTCAAAAATCCTCATAAAAATTTGGAGCCCTTTAAAAACTTTTTTTTATCTAATTAAAAAATAAAATACTTATCTAGAGTTCAGACAGAAGAGACTCACTTATTTGGACTTCTCAAACATTGGGTTTGGCAACCAAATTCCTGTATAGCTCGAAAATCCTCTGACTTGCTTCTACCAATATGAGTCATGAAGAGTTTTTGGACTAGAGTTTTAAAAAGAACTTCGAGGGTATTCAGAGGCAACCTACCAGTTTTAAAACCAAGGTTCCACAAGCCTAAGAGACGAAGGGATGAAGGTCAAGGGGATGGGTTTTCAGGGAAAATAGGGATAACAAGCCTATTTTAGGGGATGACTACCAATTTTAGGGGATGACTCAAGGACGACTATGGGGAACGACTGGTATAATACTATAAAAATTTAATTTTTTAGAAATTTAGAATAATCTACGCATTTAGAATTCTACATATCACAAATATGATATTAGGATATTGAATGTTCATACTGATAGTAGTTACTAAGTGCAGCCATTTAATTGTTTCAACAAATATAACTTGAAGGTTCAACCAAGGATATCAAGTGCAATCTGCCAATCTCTAACTGTTAACCAAATTAGTTGCTATTTTTCAAGTAATGAATGTCACATTATTCATTTTTTTAAAGTTATCATTTTCAATAATGTAATAAATAACATAAAGAACAAATTAAAGCAAAAGTTATAGTATTCTAAAATTATAGTATTCTAAAATAAATGGATTTGTCATTGATGACAATGTCCTAAAGCAAAATACCTACGTGTTGTAGGTGAGTTGGAGAGGAGAGGGAAATCCTCCAAGGGAGGTCCCAGGTTCGAATCTCTACCCTGCCAAAAAGCTGAATTGGGTACCCAAAATCCAATTGATAATGTTGGTGCGAGCGGGGTGAGTGCGATCCTCGGGTGACTTTGACAGTGTAGAACCCCCTGTTCGTGGTCTCTTAGACCAAGGCGACCCCGCAAGGGGTTTTTCGCTTTAAAAAAAAAAAAAAAAATGTCCTAAAGCAAAAGTTACAATTTTCTCATTGAAGTCAATGTCCTAAACTCAATGGGATTTTTTTTTTTTTTGTAAAAATAAGCCATGTTGATGCCAAGCATTCCTCATTTTGTATTTTCTCAATGGAAGTGTATGCAAAGCAAACAATTTAGGCCACTTTGCAGCAAATCAATAACCATTTATACCAACAAAGGAACACACTTTAAAGCAAAAAAATGAACATGTCTTTAATTGAATACTATCTGTTTTACAAAATCTTCATTCTTGAATATTTAATAAATCAGCAATAGAAGCATTTTGGACTAGTGTATTTTCCCCACCAAATAAAGTGCCATTCCAGTAAGAGTCATCATGCCACTTTTACTAGCCAACAACTTCATCATATTTTTACCTTACACAATTTTCTAAATTATGAACCTGAAATAAGACATGCAAAGCCATGATCTAAAAATATTTTAAAAAATGAAATCAAAAGGCATGTTGTTCAGAGTCATGTAAAACATGCTTGTTTCACTTTTTAACATCTTACAATTTAACTATTTTTCCCTTATCAACTTCCTTCTCATAAGATTTTGATTAAACTTTTTTAAAAGGATTTTGTAAATTTATGCTTATTAATTTTGTATTCTTAGTTTTCTTTGGAACACTATTTCTAGCTCTTTCCAAACTATTGTTACACAATGTAGTATTTGAGTCCAAATACCTGCTTTGATCATCTACAAAAATTAAGAATATTCCTTTATTTCTAACTAATTTTCACTAGTATGAGTAGGGTATCTCTTTGTTACTCCTTATGTTATTCAGTGATTTCTACTTATTATATAAACAATCTTTATCCCTCTGTAATTTTAGAAGACTATAACTTTTGCTTTAATATTCATAGAATAGATTGGATGAGGACTTGCTTTAGAATAGTGTAATTTTAGAAGACTGTAACTTTTGCTTTAATATTCATAGAACAGATTGGCTAAGGACCTATAATTTTAAATAACTTTTGCTATAATATTAATTTGTGGAAAGTCATCATTTTCAACAATGTATTAAATAACATATTGAAGAACATAAATGTTCAATGCTTTTTATTTTATTAAATTTTAATTTTTAATTTTTTTTCTTTGATGGCTGGGTTCCTTTGGAGATGCTCAAGCCATCCCTAGGGATGTTTGGGCATCCTCAAGGATGTCTAGACACCTTTGAAAGGTTCCTATCCATCCTTGGGGATGCCTAGCCATCCCTAGGGATGGCCTAAGCATCCCAAAGGGACCCAACCATCCCAAATAATACCCTAAAATAAGTAACGTCTTAGGGACGGAAGGCCATAGGCCTCATGCATCCTGAGGATGTTTCCCAACCATCCCCTAAAATGGGGATGGGCGAAACCTTCCCAATGTCGTCCCCGTACTGGGGGACACAAGGGACATAAGGACGCGTAAGGGATGCGTTTACTTAGAGCACTGTTTAAAACATTGATCTTAAGAATATTGAAGATTAAAATATTAACAACCATTAGAAGTGATAATGCTAATAATTTTTTTTTTTCATTTAGATTATCTATAGGTATCATCGTAAAACTATGTTCAAGTGTTATATATATATATATATATATATATATATATATATAAAACTAAATAAATAAATATAATTTAAGTTTGTGCTGATGTTTATAATAAAGAAAAACTCTATATTTACAATTTTGTTTATTAAAAAATTACTTTTAATTGTAGTAAATTTTTATTTTATTTTTGTTTTGTTATTTTTTTATTTTTTATTTTTTGGTGGTGGCCAGACTGTGACCACGAGGGAACCATTACATAACATATCCGCAACATGTGAGGTGAGAGATTTGAACCTGGGCCTCTCAGCAACTAGAGAGGTTTAACTACCCACTTGCTCTCCAACTCCTCTACATGGATACATATGAATTTATAACTCCAATTCTAATTTTTTATATAAACAAGACTATTAACTTATTTTTATTTTTAGTAATTGTCTATTTAATTTATATTTATTTTATATTGTTGCAATATCATTTGAAGCTCTAATAATAGTAATTTTTAAATGATCCCATATATTCTAAATCCTTTTCAAGACATCCTTATACTCTTCAGCACTTTTATTTGTTTTTATGCTAAAATAAACTTAGGATTATAAAAATCTATAAACTCCTAAATTTTTAATTTTTTAGGGACTTATTAGTACCTCTAGAATTCAATAATCCAATTCTCATCATCCATTTTTAATTTTTTTACTAACATTTGTGATATATACATTTTTAATTTACATGGTGGAATTGGTAGCTGCCACGAATCAGGGGTAGGCTATCCAGTTTTTATGACCACCATATTATTCTATGTTATCTGTCCCGAAATCCACCATACAAATTTTCATGTAGTTTGTCCCTATAACTACCATGCCACAATCATTTTAAACCTTTTACGCCATTGAAAGCAACAGGAAAGGGACAAGCGTTCAGTCCAACGAGACTCGAGATTTGAACCTTGGACCTCCACTCCCCTTACAAGGTTTGGCCGAACTAATTGCTCTACACCTTGGACTTAACATGTGTGATATTAATTTTTAGTTTCTCTAATAAATAACTCTTTGAGTTTTATTTTATTTTTATTCTTGTTTTAAAGGCCTTTCTCTCCTCTTTTAGTGTAATACCTATTGCTTGGACACAACTTATCACACATTTAGTATTTATCTTATTCTTTACTAGGATATTCTTGCTTTCATTTAGTTATTTCATATATGGATTTCTTTCCATGCAATCTAACTTTTCCTTTTAAAAATTATTTGTTTTTGTGTTTCTTCAAGTATGAATAAGAAAATATGAGACTCGTCACTTACTCACACTTATGACCTTCATATTTTTTTTATTAAAACTTTCTTTCAATACCTACATGCTTAGAAAATATTTTATACTAACATTATATATATATATATATATATATATATATATATATATATATATATATATATATATATATATATTCTTTATATGCACTCAAGTTTAATATATTTTTTTAAATTGTTCCATTACAAAAAAAACTATATAATACTTGACTAGTCTATAAAATTATATAATATAAATTTAATTAAAATGATTTTTTTCTTAAATACTTATGTAGACACCAAATTTTTCTCACTCCATAGAATTTTAGGACTCTATTCAATTTTGGCAACATGCCTAAGTCATGTTTCATCCTTCATTGTAAAAATTGGAGACTCAAAACAAGTTCACCACTCAGAGATAATTTCATAGGTTGTAAATTTATCTCCTTGTAAAAAAATCTAATCTAGATCCCAATCATGAAAATACTATCTCTCCAATATTCAAATGGATGAATTTGTAGCCGAGAAAAGTTCATATCCATGAATTTGTGTAGGCAGTAAATTTACCTTTGATCTTTCAGAATGGAAAGTTTCTTATTTTAACACTTGTGTCTATCCATGCTAGCAATTTTCCAATGCATATTGGATTGATGCACCTTAGAAAATTTCCAATTTGGCTTGTTTTTTGTCTATGTAAATCCTCGATGTAGCCTTTTAAAAAGTGGAATATTATTTTTCTCTCTTTCAATCCCTACACATATTTGTCACAATATTGCCTGCTTATCTCCTCAAGAAGCCCCAAAAATATATAAATTGGGGCACCTCCCTCTTAAAAAGGATAAATAATCAGATAAAACAAAGTTCTATCAAAATTCTAGCAATTAAAACAAACACTATTCTTCAAGATACTTGTTTTTCTCCAAGCCTCCTATGGCATTGCATGTAGTAAGACATTTTTCATGGTAGAAAGGGGAATTTTATTGTCATTCTTGTTAGTTTTTTGGGTTTTTTAATTTTTTATTACGCCTTTTTTGCTCTAATCCATTGCATTACACTTCTTCATATTTTTCTTTTTATAGGATCTTAATTGCTATATCTAACACATTTTAGCATGCTAATTTTATTTGCATTAGCCTTCTTGAATTTTCTTGACTACCTTGTAGGATATGTAAAACACCATTCAATAAAATCCAATCACCTTCTTGTGCCAATATCTAGTAAATTTTGCCCTAATTTTACCTTTGCAACTTTATACTATAAAATCATACCTAGTAGGACTAGTAGGCTTCAAATTTTCTTAGTCTAGCCATAGGTTACATTCTCCATAGGCTATAAACCTATCCTACAAGCGGTGAACTCACCCTATAGGCTATAAATATATCTCATTCAATAATTTCATTAATTCCAACATCAAACAATTAGTACGCAAGCCTAGGGAAATCCTCGCACCCTCCTAGCTAGTTGATTTTGGTATTTGAAATAATTCTATTTTAATTTTATGCAGATAATCTTCCTCCAAAGGTCAAAATCATTTTTTTAAAAAGGAATAGAGGGCTTTCCTATAGACAAGAAGTTTAATTTATTCCCAAGAATCAAGTATGTTGTCTAAAATTTAACTCACCTATTGTTTCCCTTTTTTTGCATTTTCTACAAATTTATAGGTTAATAGGTGGTGAACTTGTCATAGATGATGTATCAATGTGTAGGTGCAAAACATGTGATAGATGGTAGAAAAAATATTAGGTGGAAAAATTACCTTCAACAGGATTCTAGGTAGGTTCTTGTCAATTATTTATTTATTTTTAAATATTGATTACTCTTTGCTTATTTGTAGTTCTTTGTTTAGTTCATGTAGATAGCATAAAATCAAGGAACTAGTACTAGTATTTGTTAATTCATCAAATTTACTTTCACTCAATCATACCCATTAGGCATATAATCAAATCACATATATTTGACATGTAGGTTAGAAATTGCTTGTGCGTTTCCTCTTGCACTCTCGTCCAAATATGGAGACATTGATTTTCTATTTTAGCATAATATTGTAAAACCAAGAACTAGATTTTATTAATCATAGCAGAGTTTAAATAATATTACAACTACCGGGAATAGAACACCGGCGCAACCAGAATTGAACTGAACTGTTACATCAGTTGTAACAGTGGGCTAAATTACGTAGTATAGACAAAAGGGAATTAAGTACGCTAACATCCCCATTTATTACATTATTTGGGTAATGTAATAACTAATAGCTATACTAGACTACTAACATCCCCTTACATCATTTTGCAATACAAAGTGAGTTGTGAAACAATTCAAATTTGACACGTCCAAGTGCCTTAGTGAAAATGTCTACAACTTGAGCATCGATGGGAATGTGCTGAAGTTGAATTCAGTGCTTTGGAACTTCATCTCGAATGAAATGACATTGTGTGTCAATGTGCTTTGTTCTTTCATGATGGACTGGATTCTTGACGAGGTTCAAAACACCCTGATTATCGCAAAACAAGTGTATTGGAGATTTTGATGGATGGCCCATACTTGTCAGAATGCGACGCAACCATATCACTTCGCACACAGCTTCATGTGCGGAATGATATTCTGCCTCTGTTGATGAAATAGCAACCACCTGTTGCTTCTTGTTGTGCCAAGAGACAGGACCGGATCCCAGATGAAAAATGTATCCAAAAGTTGACTTGCGATCATCAAATGATCCGGCATAGTCGAAGTCCGTGTATCCTTGCAAGAAGAATTTGTTGTTCCTCTTGTATTCTAGGCCATATTCCATAGTACCACGGACATAGTGAAGAACACGTTTTGCTGCTTTCCAATGAGTGGTCTTAGGCTCCTGCATGAACCTCGAAAGATAGTTGACGACAAATATGAGATCTAGCCTAGTATTGGTCAAATATATGAGACTCCCAATCAACTGTCGATAGAGAGTACCATCTACCTGAGGTGAATCATCATATCACGATAACTGAAGTCCATTCTCCATTGGAGTTGCCATTGGCTTGCAGTCAGTCATGCGATATTTTTTCAACAATGTCTTGGCATATTTTTTTTGAGACACTTCGATGGAGTGCTCCTTCTGGCTGAATTCCAGACCAAGACAATAATGGAGAAGTCCGAGATCTGTCATCTCAAAATATTTGCACAAGTTTCTTTTGACAGAGTAGAGATCATAGTTTCGAACTCCCCGTAATGAGCGAGATCATCCACATAGAGTACAAGCAACACTATCTCAGAACCCTGTTTCTTGAAATAGAGGTTTGCATCTGACTGAACATCTCTTAAATCCATGTTGCATAAGGTGATTGTCCATTTTTATATACCAATCTCGAGGAGCTTGTTTCAGACCATACAAGGATTTGACCAATTTGCAAACTTTCTACTTTTGGCCTTCCACTTCAAATCCTTCTGGCTGCGTCATGTAGACTTCTTCTTGGAGATCACCATTTAGAAAGGCACTTTTGACATCCATCTGGTGAACTTTCCACCCATATTGTGCTGCCATAGCACACATAACCCGAATTGTGGTCATCCGAGCAGTAGGTGCAAAAGTTTCCTCGTAGTCAATGCCTTCTTTTTGAGCATAGCCCTTTGCAACAAGTTGGGCCTTATGCTTATCAATTGTTCCATCTGCCTTGTACTTGAATTTATATACCCATTTGCAGCCAATAGGTTTCTTTCCATGTGGCAGATCAACAAGCTTCCAAGTTTTATTTTTCATCAGAGACTCATACTCTGTATCCATAGTGGCCTTCCACTGAGGCTCACTGAGAGAATCTTGCACTGATGCAGGTTCAAGATCATCTATGGTAGACATGAATGCCCTGTCATCATTAATATCCATATCCTCTACTTCTGTACTTGGAGTCACAGAAAGTTCCTCAAAATATTGACAAAGATCATCAACCTCACCAGTTTCTTTGGCTTCTTTCTCATTTTGAGCCATACTGCGTGTACGAGGTCTATCCAAATTCAAATTGGGAGGAGTGGATAAATTTGCATCTCTGATTGTATTTGTACACCATTTTGGATTCTTCTTCGGTGGTGGTGAAGAAGATGTAGAAGGACCTCCTGTCTATGTTGACGAAGGGATCTTCTCTTCCTTAGTTTCCACAATATCTTGGTGTACTTTAGATGTGCTTTGTGATGTGAAAGCTTCATCAAAGACAACATCTCTGCTGATATGAATTTTCTTGGTCAAAGGATCTATCAACCGATATCCTTTAGAGTGCTCAGAATAACCAAGAAAAATACATCTCAGTGTTTTCTCATCTAGCTTCTTCCTTTTCTCTTTCGGTATGTGCATGAAAGCGTGACATCCAAAAATACGTAGATGAGATATGGAGGGTTTTTGACCACTCCATGCTTCCTGTGGAGTCATTCCTTTTAGGGCATTTGTGGGTTCCCTATTCAATAGATACACTACAGTGGTGACAGCTTTTGCCCAATATTGTTTCCCAAGAGTAGCTCCTGTGAGCATACAACGAACCATTTCCATGATTGAATGGTTCCTTCTCTCAGCAACTCCATTTTGCTAAGGAGTATAGGCAGTTGTTAATTGTCTCTTGATTCCATTCTTATCTAGGAATGCAAAAAATTCATTAGAGGTAAACTCTCCCCCTCGATCTGAGTGGAGGGTTTTAATAGAAGCTCCTGACTCCTTCTCAACGGATTTCTTGAATTGTTGGAAGAATGCGAAAGCTTTAGATTTCAGTTGGAGAAAGAAAACCCACATATTTCATGAGTAGTCATCTACAAATAACTGAAAGTACCTCTTCCCTCCACAACTATTGGGTGTGAAAGGACCACATAGATCGGTATGAATTAACTCCAGAGGTTTTCGTGCTCTTGTTGAGCTCTTCTCAAATGGTACTCTATGCTACTTTCCTACCAAGCAGTTAGAGCACACTGACAATGTGGCAGAAAGGGAAGGAAGACCCTTTACCATCTCATACTTGCTGAGCTCAAGTAAGTAGCCAGAACTAAGATGCCCATATCTCTTGTGCCATAGGGAAGTTGCCTCCTTGGTAGAGACAGTCATGGCAACATGTGGAGTAGAGATAGCATCTAGTGCAAACAAGTCGTGCTTATATGAAGCTGTTACAATCTTCTTACCCTTCCTGGTAATTGTACAACACTTCTTTCCATTCTCAACATGAAATTTGACAACCATATTTCTATCTAGGATTTGTGTCACTGACAACAAATTGTTGGCCAATCCCGAAACATAGAGGACTTTGTCAATCTAACACTTGCCATCAGGAAGAGTGACTGAAACTGTACCCTCTCCCTGAACCCTATAGGTTTTATCATCAACAATGGTGATAGGTTTGCCCTCTTTGGCCACAAATGATTCAAACCATGATCTATCGCCAGTCATATGTTTGCTAGCTCCAGAATCGACATACCAAATAGGATCCCTCTATGTGGAATCTATGGTAGTCATGAGCACCTTGTGTGCCCATTCAGAATCTGAGTTAGATTCTTCAACAACAACATTCACTCGGGGTTGCTTGTTTTTATTTTGTGGTTTGTTTTGGCCTTTCTACTTGTTCTTATGCCAACACCTGTTGGTGTCATGGTTGTCTTTCTCACAGATCTTGCACCACCTCTTCTTCTATTGAGGTTGTTTGCCTTTTCCTTTTGTATCCTGTTGAGAATTTCCTCCTTTCTAAAAATTGCCTCCTTTTTGCCCATTACCTTTCTTCCTAGAACCCTGCCTGTTGGTGTATAGGGCTGTATTGGAAGAATCATCCTTGTGAAGTTGGCGTGCCTCCTGTTGTTGAAGTAGATTGACCAACTCGATGTAGGTAATTTGTCATTGAGACACCTGGATGGAGGTTATCAACATATCAAATGAAGAAGGTAAAGCTCTCATCACAAGTGAAATGAGAAGCTTTTCATCCATAGTATCTCCTAGAGAACTCAATTTCTCTTTCAACTCAGACACTCTGCACAGAAAGAGTTCAACTGTTTCACCCTGCCTCAAACTCAGGTTATGAAGTTGTTGTTGAAGATGAAGAATGGTGGATTCATTCTTCCCCTCATAGATGGTTCTAAGGGCATCCCATGCCTCTTTACCACTTGCTTTGTCAGCTATATGAGGTTGCACTTCATATGAAACAGCAAACAAAATGAGCACCTTTGCTCTACTATCTTTCTTGTCAAAAGCTATCTGATCTGCTGAAGGACCTGTGGATCCTACTGTTGGTGAAGGCCTAGTTGCTACTCCAGTAAAAATATCCCACAAATATTCCATTTGGAGAATAGCCTTCATCTTATGTTTCCATGTTGTATAATTTGGACCTTTCAATAACTGATGCGGATCAGTCATCAACTTTGCAACAACGGCCATAGTGAAGGTTCCTTATATCACCAATTGGTCCCCCTTTCGATATACATTTTGCCAGGCCAATATACCGTACAAAATACCCGCCCTTACGTGAGGGAAACTATAGGTATTTAGAAAGATAAAAAAAATCACCCGCCCTTACGTGAGGGAGACTATAGGTGAGTTTTAGAGATCATACGATACGTGGAACATAAGCGGTATCGAAAGGGAATCGCCTTGTTGATGGCACCTACCATAGAAGATTATTCTCATGCGCGGGGCGTAACTTCCCCTAAACACTATGAAGAATACTTCATCAGGATTTACGCCTAAACACAAGTGCGATAAAGGGTAGTGGATGGAGTAAAAAAATGCAAAAAAATGGCGTACTAATTCCTCCCCGACGATTTATAGAGAACAAGCTCAGACGTCGCTATAGCAGTTATATTAGGCGGCAGATACAGTAGCCAAATCACAACAGCTTTACCTGTAAGTGCTGGCCAGAGGTATCACAAATACCAAATGATGCAGTGTAATAAATTGCACGGATGGGTTTTAATTATTCCGGGGACTTAGGGAGAGTTTTGATTTTAATTTTTAATGTTATAGTGCAAAAATGAAATATGCAACATACAACAAAAAAAATGCCCACAGGAATAACCCACAAGGTGTCGGTCATAGCCGAAAATGCACCTTTTACAATTTGCCAAATTGCCTTTTCAAAAAATTACTCAACATCCCCCTTTGATTTTTTGAAAAAAAAATATCCCCCCTTAAAAATCTCTTTAACAAAGCATTTTAATAATTATTATATATTTAAAATTAAAATAAATAATTATAATTTATATAGTTTTAAAACATAAGAAAAATAAATTAAAATTAAATTTTAATTTATAAAGTTTAAAACTATATTAAAAAAATTAAAATTAAAAATTTTAATTAAAAAAATAATAATTAAAAAACAACTTTGAAAAAAAAATTATACCTTAGGGGGGAGTCGACGGGATTTGAACCCCCGACCTGCAGGCTCCCTGAGCCTTACCGCACAGCTCACTACCAAGTGAGCTAGCGGGCTGATCCGGAGGGATCAATGGACCTGCTCCTCTTTCAACCCCGGATGCTCCTCCTCTGCAACTCGCGGGCGCGGCTTTGCTTCGTCGCGCGTTCCTGCTTCCGCTCCCTCGCACTGCATTTTTTTTTTTTTTTTTTAAATTAAAAAAAAAACAACTTCGCCCCGGCCGCTTCCGCCTGCAACTTCGTCCTCCCATCGGGAAAAAAAAATTTCTTATTCCTCCAGGGGCAAACAACTTCGCCCCGGTCGCTTTCGCCTGCAACTCCGTCCTCCAACCGGAATTTTTTTTTTCTTATTCCTCCGCGGGGGGGGCGGGGCGATTGAAAAAAAATCGCAGCCGCGCGCAAAAGAGGGGGGGGGTTTATACCCCGCGCCAAAACAGGCGGGAATTTTAAATTTTTTTGGGGGGGGGGGAACGGGAGCGGGTAAATCCCCGCACGCGGACGGGGGTGCTGCCTCGTCCCCAACTCCTCCGCAGTGCTGTGTGTGGGGACGCTGTGCACTGGCGACCACTGTACGCTGGCCATCAGCGTGGACGCTGTGCACTGGCGATCGTTGTCCACTGGCAGTCAGCGGGACCGCTGGACATCACCGCCTGCGTGGTGCGAGCGCGTCGGGGCCTGCCTACGCGCGCGTTGTGGCCTGCGTGGGGCAGCCGTCCGCCCAGTCGCTTCGATGCGATCTTTTTTTTTTTTTAAATCATGCACCCTCGACGCACTGGCTGCCTGCACGCAGCTGTGTTCGCAGGGGGGTCTCCTCCAAATCACGCGGCAAAATTTTTTTATAAAAAAATTCCGCACTGCACGTCCGCCTCCAACCTTCGGCTTCTCACACCTCCCTGCAACTTGGCTCTGATGCCATGTAAAACCAGGAACTAGATTTTATTAATCACAGCAGAGTTTAAATAATATTACAACTGCCGGGAATAGAACACCGGCGCAACCAGAATTGAACTGAACTGTTACATCAGTTGTAACAGTGGGCTAAATTACGTAGTACAGACAAAAGGGAATTAAGTACGCTAACAAGTACTACAAACAATTAAGAAAAGTACATAGGACTTAGTTCTTATTTGTTGTATTATTTTCTTCTCTAATTTGCATTGTATTTACATCATTAGGAATATTTCCTTTCTAAGCAGGGTTATGCATAAGGGGTTGGACTCAAAATGTACTTGTTAAAAAATGGTGAATCCTAGTCAAAATCAAGGTGAATGATGGAAAATGCTAATCAAATCAAATTGAGCATATTCACACTAAAATTTGGGGTATTTGAAGGCCTAAAATATAGGTTCATTTTTGGGTTCAATTTTGGCTATTAAATAATCCTATAACTTCATAATAATACCACCATTAGATCATGCTTGAAAAGAGTTTTCCAACGAGTACAAATATGCCTATGTTTGGATATATATTATGGGAAATTGACCTTAAGAAAATATTGGTACTAAAAATTTTAGGTGAATGGGCGGACATCGAGGGTCCTCATATTCACAAATTTATAATTTTTAAAATCCTAAGATTTGCTCAATTTGTGAATATTCGCCACTATGCATAACCTTTGTTTCCAATATTCTAAAATATTAGTTGCTTACTTAATACATCCATCAAAAAATATAATTTAGAGTGAATACATAAAACATTCTTGGTGAACCCTTCCTCCCCACCAAATAAATCAAGTAAACAATGGGATTTAGGCAAGTGTATTCACTGAAGTGTAAATCGTCGAACTTGAAGAAAAACATCACTAAATCCATGTCTACATATTTGGTGAACCCAACATAAACACCACACAGGTCTTGAAAACTTTGGCTTAAACCATTTTTCCTTAATGAAATTTAAAAATTTAGTACACTTTAATCAAATATGACCTAAACTATTGATTACCTTAAATTATATTAAATTAAGATAATAAGAACTTAATAAGAAGTTAGTCATACTAGAGGAAGGTTAATAAACACTTGAGTAAATTATTGTACAAACTTTGAGGGTTATCTCTCTTGGTGAGTATAAAATGGTGGGCTAATAAGAGTCATAAGGAAGAACAATGCTATCACAAAGGGTATATACATATTCTTAAAACATCTTCTCATTCTTCTCTGATCAACTCTTTAACCTTAGTAAAATTAACTACTCTTTACCAATATACCTGAACAATCACATCATATATAACTAGAATTATGGTTCATTAAATGGTCTACAATATAGAACCTTTATCTCTCCTTCCTAAAAATTTAATAGCATTAAAGAATGTTGTATACAAAGAAGATGAGGAAAAAATTACTCCCTCTAAAATCTTTCCCCTTTACAGTAAAAAAGGAGAAGTGGTCTTTGGATCTATGAATCACCTTGCTACTTTTACCCATAAAAATAAATAAACTCTATTAATGATTATGAAAATATAAAATTTAGAACATTTAGACAAGTCATCTCACCCCTAGGTTGACTCCATCTATTTTCAATCCAAAAAATATTTTCTATGGTACCTTGCATATAGAGCTATAAAATTTAGGGTATGGACCTCCTAATGTTACTATAGAAGTAGATAATATTAACTTATCCATTTTTATGGAGTAACAACCCCCATTACATTCTATAGAGGAATAATTGAATACAAATCATAGTCATATTGCACCTCCAACTATGTAACAACCCAGAAAATCAACCCAAAAGATAGAGATTTTTTTTCATTTTCACAAGAAGTAACTCACAAGGAAGTTCTAATATTGTTTTAGCATTATAAGGCATAATCACATTTTGAGTTTAATATTGTTATAGATGACACTAAAGTGGAGAGGAGTTTCCACCTTCTCGTACTTCTAGTGTCCACTCTTCTAAACCTCATCATTTAGAAAATATGCCATTAGTGATCCCCCCACTTTTCCTATAATATCATCGATATAGGAAAACTTGACCATGACATATGGATTATCCTATAAGGCCCATATCACTTAAAATGAGATATTTTTTACCTAACCCTACATAAGTCTTGTTCCACTTCTCTGCATCCATTCCTTGGCCTTGTCGTAGGTCCCTGATCCTGTCCTAGTTTCCCTAGCTCTTCCTTAAGCCTTCCTTCTTGGCAGGATGGTGTTGTAGACGATCTCTTTAGGGTGGGAGATCACTGTTCCAATGTTCTGCTCATTTCATTGCCTTACGATGGGATTTTTCTTTGGTTCTTGGGTCCTGGGATGGTTTTGGATTTTTCCTTGGGACTTTTCCTGGGTTTTCTAGGTTGTTTGGGGATTTTTCCTTGGATTTCCTAGTTTTTTCCAGGTTTTCATGGTGTCTTCTTGATGTTTACCCTTGGAGGATCTTCAGTTGTGGAATGTTGGGTCTGTTGGAAAGTGGCTTCATGAGCAATTTTGCACAACATATTTTTGGTCTTGGGGAGGAGTACCATGTGATTTTTTCTATAACTCTGCTCTTTAGGATTGATGTTGCTACTTGGGATTTCTAGCTGCATATTTCCTATGTTTTTCCTATGGTGTCCTATTCTACTTTTGTTTCTTCCTCTACTAGGTTGGCATCCTTGAAGGCTCTTTTATTCATTGCATGAGGACTTCATGGCCTATGGAGTTCCTCTATATGTTGACCCACTTTTTAGGCTGGTGATACATTGCATGAGGATTTTGTAGCCTGAGGAAATCCTTTGATTGTTGTTCCTCTTTTTAGGCTCGCAAGGGATTTGTTTTATCATAGTTTGAATGATCTTATGGCATCCCTGACTGCTACTCATCCTCATTCTGATGGGTTTTACTGTAATCTCTATTTTTCTACTCCACCTTTTGGCATAGGGTGGTTTTTTCTGCATTTAGCTAGTTTTTCCCTACGTGGGAAGTGGTTTTTCTCCTGGATCTTAGTTTCCCATGGGTGGTTTGATGCATTTCTCCTTTCTTTCCCTTAGGATGTTTCAAATTTCAAGCTAGGAACCTTTTTTTTTCCACCTATGGGAAGTTTCAATTTTGGTTTTAGGTAGGATTTTTCGTTCTTTTCTGTCGCCTTCTCCTTTCTGGCCTGGCAAGATTTTAAAAATTTGTTCTGTGCAAATTTCCTCACTGCATTCCTGTTTGCTTTCCTAGAATGTTTCCTCAAGGATTTCCTCAAGCCTTTCCTGAAGGTGTTCCTCAAGGATTTCCTCAAGCCTTTCTTGAAGGTGTTCCTCAAGGCTTTCCTTAAGCCTTTCCCCGAAGGTGTTCCTCAAGGCTTTTCTCAAGCCTTTCCTATTGTCCTTCCTTGGACTGTTGTAATCAGGTTTTGGGATCCTTGATAAAAATCCACTTTTTAATTCAACTTAACTTATTAAAAAAAAATCTAGAGGGGATGAGGCTTTTAGAGAACTACTTGGGTGGAAAGGATCTTGATGTTGCTTTCCAAGAGCACATCTAGGACAAACTGCATCACTAGAAGAGACTTGGGGTAAACATGTTACCATATAATTGGTGCTCAAATCCTTTAGTTAGTTGTAACTAAGATGAACAAACCTTTCATGCCAAATTTGGCTTTCAAGATCTCCATGAGCCATAAAACAGGAGGCTCCTTCTAGATTTTGGAAACCTTTGAAGTGAAATAGATGAAAGTTATGATCAATATTTCCTTTGGCTATAAGATAATGGGTAGCTTGAAAGTATCTTATCTCAACACATTTTGGAGAGGAGAGAACAATTTTCCCCTTTCTAGAAGTACAAATTTGATATACAAAAAGGAGATTTGTGGAAATGTTTGGAAATGTTTGGAACATAGAGAACATTATTTATATAGCCACCATAAATGGTTATATCCCTTTTCTTTGATAGGGATAAAGGAAGAGTTACCCACTTCTATGCTACAAGTAGATCTAGAGGAGATAAAATAAAAAGACTTATATGAAGCAATCATTGGATGAGTAGCTCCAGAATCTAGGACCTAGAAATTAGAGGAAGAATTGGAGGTTTTTCCTTGAACATTAAGAGCTTTTCCTATTTTATTTTTATTTTTTATATTTTTATTTTTTATATTTTTATTATTTATAGCTACCTCTAGTTGTAATATTTTTCAGTATTTGCAGAGTGACCATTCTTTTTGTAGTGAGTACAGGTTATGGGGGTCTTTTCCTTATTTTTGATTTTTTCTTTAGAGAAGGTGGAGGCTACTAAGGATTTATAGGAAGAGGAGGAAGAAGATATTTTATATATAGCAAGTTTTTTTCTTCCCTAGTTTATCTATCACAAAAATATTCTAAAGAAGGCAATTTAAAGGTTGCACCAAGAGCATCTTTGGTAGATATAAAGGTGGTAGAAAAAAATTGAAAAACACCATTTAGGTTAGAAAGGATTAGATAAATGCATTCTTATTCAGTCTTAATATTTCCAATGCCTTTGTATTAAGTGAGGACTTATTTGAACTTAGTATGGAAGTCAAAAATACTACTAAAATATTCAGGAGACAAAGATGTTAGTTCCTACTTCTAGTTGCAATGATCTCATCTGATCTACTTTCCCAAACAAGGTTTTTAGTTTCTCCCAACTTTCATGAGGATTTTTCCAATCTGTAATGTGAAACCACTAAATGTCATGAATATTAGAGCTAATAATACCCATTATTTCATGCATCTTTTCTTTATGAACAAAAAATTCATATTCTTTCTCAAAATCTGGTTGCTTTTCTTCTAGTAAATGAGTAAGACCTTTTTGAGAGATCAGATTTAAAATTTTCAGTTTCCAAGTGTGAAAATTATGAGGGGTGAGAGGTTAAATTGAATTCATCATTTTAACACAAGAAAAAAGTTGAAGTTTTAACCAATATATCCCCCCTTAGAAATTCAAATTTAGGATTAATGAATTGATTTTAGGGAGAAAAATGAAGTTGTTCAATATATAAAACACAAGATACCCACCCTAAAAAGAGAGAAACTATAAGTATTTGTGGTTTGAATATTGTTTGCTTATGATATGCCAAATCATCTTAGTTCCTCTCAATACTCGTCCTTACTTGAGGGAAACTATAAGTATAGAGAAGATTTTTAAGGGTTCTATGCTTGAAATGCAAGGATATCAACCAAATTTTTAATTTTGATATTCTCAATACTTTCCTTTACTAGAGGTAAACTATAAGTGAGAGAGATATTGAATATAAAAATTGGTTTTTTGAAAAATATATGCCAAGCCTTTATACCAATTGCCTCTGCCCTTACGTGAGGTAAACTATAAGTTTTTAGCGGTAATGATATATGGAACATAGGAAAATATATTTTAAGGAAAAGCTTATTATTATAATTTTTATTTAAAGGTTTTTCTTCTTAAATATTTATTGAAGATTAATAAGAAAAAATACAATTTAAAAAAATATATATTTGTTAAGATTTAAGAATAAAATTAACAAATATGAATTTAAAGAAGCAAATAATACGGAATCTTATTTAAATTTTAAAATTCCAACTGTAACACTTATAGTTTATATAGATCTCCTTTAAATTTAATATTTAAAAAATAAACATAAAAGGAGTTTTAAGTTTTTGCAATTAGAGAGTGTATTCCATATGAAATATAGTTTCTAATATTTCAACAATAACACTTAGAAAAACTTCTTAAAAAAGTTATAGAAAACATTTTAGAGGAAGATAGACAAAAAATGATGCAACTCCCCCTTAAGGAACACAAAATGTGCAAATAAATGCACTACCCCCCCGCCAATAATTTTTTTATTAAAAGGTTACAATATTGTCTCACTATTCGATTAGAGCCTTGTAAAATAAGGCTTTGTGAAAAGGAGGTAAAACAAATGACCTTCGAAATGGGAGGATAAAAAAAAAATAATACAACAAGATTTTTATGGATATAAAAATTATAAAGTTGTTATGTCCTTGATAAAGAGAGCATTCTGAAATATGAAGATGCCTGATGAAACAATGATTTCACAGCAGAGGGTGGAGACTATTGAGATGGTTGCTTCAAATTAAAGGTGAAGCCTACAACCAAAATTAAAAAATTTCCTCCTCTTCAAATATGTGGTGATCTATTGATGTCTTCACCAAAGCAATAATTAGTCTTTTAAGACGACGAGTGTCAAAGTATTCTTCCTTTTATGATTTGGAGTATACAATATGTGCAGACAAATTAAAGGAACCAACAAAAATTTATAAAAGGAAATAACCTAAGTTTACTCAGAAGACATTAAACTGGAGAATCAGAGAAGTCTGCAAAAAATGTTAGTTATTTTAAGAAAATAATCTCTGTAAAAAAATCGGAGCCTGAGGTGCCTACAAAACAATTTATTAGAATCAGTACATGCTATTTGAAGACGAATCATGCCTGTCAATAAATTTCCCTACAAAATAAGGTTAGAGAGCCCAAAATAAAGGGTTGCAAAGTCCTTTGAAGATGCCTCATTCACATTTTAATGGGAGCCTCTGACAAAGCAAGTTTCTATCGAAAAATTGTATAAAAAAAGGATAGGACAGAGAACAATGCTATTTGAAAAAATATTTCCTAAGGAAACCACTATAACATTCGAAAGGAAGAAGTGATGAGAAATAATATTGATCGAACAATATTTTAAAGGGACCCATCTGTAGACACCAAAATAGCACCAATATGATTATGTGACAACAAGCATCGATCGCATTGACACAAGTAGCCCCTAGGGCAACCCCCATAGGTTAAACAGTGGTCCTCACCACTCCCACAATAGTTTGGAAGGTCAGAGGTCAATTGGAACCTTTTTGGCACTTTCCTCCCTACTCATCCCATCCTGGAATGATTACAAACTAGTATTCGTCCCACCCAGGGATGATTATCAGCATTCGCTCCAGGGTGGGGTGAATAGCAGGTTTGACTGGCAAAAGTCAAACCTCGACAGGTCCACCAGTTAACTGCAGCTTCAAGCCATGCAATTGTAAGAAACGGATTCAAATAAAAGAGAGAGACTTTAGTCATGCATGTCTTTGATTTTGGAGGCCTCATGCAAGGAGACTCTAAATCAAGGAATAATCTTTTCTTTCAAAATAGGACAAGGAACTCAAGTGGCGCCCTCGCATGCACATTCAAAGAGAGAGACCCTAGGTCTATAAATTGGTAAGTCTTCTCACCCAAAATGAGAGAAAATAGAGGAGATTTTGGAGCAATGAAGTGCTGCCAAATTAAATCCTCACCCATCGATTGTGCTTTTACATCCTTGATCTCTCTTTTGGAGGGAGGTTATTGGGTGATTATTAGAAGCGCAATCCGGATCCAAACCCGAACATTTGGCCATAATATCCCACCAAATTTTTTGAAAACACCCCATAAGAGGTTTTTGACCCATACCAAGTGGATTGGTGCTGAAATAGAGTCCCAAACAGTGGGTTTCCTGACCCCGGGCGCCTCCCAAACTGTCGCAGTCCTAATCGTCCCACCCCGGAGTGATTAGAAATATGTGTAATATTTCCATGATTTTTATTTTACATATGATTTTAGGTTGTTTACATATGCTATAATTTAAATTTCATGTGATTATGACAAGTTTTGATCATGCTTTTATCATTTCCCACCTTTACTAACATGCAGGTAGCATCATCAAATTCCCAGTGATAGAGGCCAAATTGGGAAAATATGACCTTCTGGGTCTTCCCAAAATTTCCCCAATTAGCTAACACCCAACTTTGTAGGTGATTTGGAGCTTCCCAGATGTGACATTTAGGACAATACTTTTTGGCGCTTTGTTGTAGGTCTATTCGTCCCACCCCGGAGCAAATACGAATTTGTGGCAGATTTTTTGACTGTTCTTTTTGTAGTGCATTCTCGATGATGTTTTTATTCCCCTATAAATATTTTAGTTCATTTGGATATATTTTAGTTATCATTTTATTTATATTTTGCATGTGCTAATTGAAGGCGTGGGGATTGCATGTTTCATTTTATCTACAGGTGCTACTGACTATTTTTTGTTTCCTTGAATGTAGGATCTAGACATTAGAGGATCAGAAAGGAGTCAATATTCATCAACGTAAGTAGCGGTGATGTTTGGTCCACCCATTTTACATGTGGGCATGCGAAATAAGGAATAGCATCCATGGGTGTAACAAGAACACATTTAACGCTCCTAGCCCATGAAAATGGAGGAGGAAAATTGTAACCGAGTTCTAAAACATATTAATAAAAATGTTTTTCTTCCATATTGGATTTTTATGTGGTTTCGAGTCATTCATGCCTCTTTCCTTTCATGCACTGTCAATTCATAGGATTTAGCGTTATCTTTTGTTTCATTTGCATCGCATCTTGGATTTTCCTTTTTGTTTTTGTGTCCTTGTGATTTTAGTGGTGATCATGGTGGGACATTTGTCCCTTGGTTTTAAGATTAAATTTCTGATCAAAATTTTCTTGTTTTTGTTTACAAGTATCAATATTTTAGGCACTGGACTGCTGCTCGTTCCATCCTGTAACGAATACAGAGCTAGAATTTGTGCCACCCTGAGATGAATAGGAATTCGTCTCACCTTGGAATCAATACATATCTATTATTCATATCACACTGGGATGAAATTTAGAGGCATCTGATTTGGGCAGAGAAGAGGTAGGGGTCCTAAACACCTGTCATTTTTTGCTTTATGTTTTCTATTTTTTGGTTATTTACTTTCACAGGAGAGTTTGAATGCTTGTTTTCTTCATTTATGCAAATTAAAAATAACCCCACACACCACGTGGTAATTGAAACAACAAGGAGTTGGTCATAAAACCCCAACCCTTGATCAAGACCAATGGTGGATTTCATCACCACCTTGGTTTTATGACCAATGGTCATAAAACCCCATTCCCAGTGCATGATGATAAGTCTTCTATGGTAGGTGTCATAAACAGAGTGATTCCCATTTCGTATCGCCTATGTTCCATATACCATCTGCTCTCATGTACCAATAGTTTCCCTCACGTAAGTGCGGGTATATAGAGAGGTTGGTATATCGGACTGGCAATGGTATATCGAAGGGGCGACCCTTTTAAACGTATATGGTAAGAGCCATCATATTGCATTTAAACGTTCATTACAAAATCTTTCAAAACAAACATCAAATCACACTAAACCATATTTAGGGCACACTTTTAAAATTTAAACGAGATAATCATTATTTTGTGTGTGTGATATTTCCTGTTTAGTGTAGCATAAAAATCATAAAAATAAATAAAAATATACGCATATTTTAGGAAAACATCACCATGGTGTACACCCATAGTCGAGCCTAATCACGGGCAGAAGCTGTAGAGAGTGCACAAAAGGAGACAAGTCGCCTCCGATATAGTCTTGGGACTTGGTCATCCTGCCTTGGTGGCCTGACACACAAGATAGTCCACATCATGCCAATACAGAATAGGACTATCGAGGCACCTCTTTGAGGGGCACCCCTACTCAGCATAGATCCTTTCAATAGGAGGACATATACGTGGCACTCAATATAGACAGGAGGGCTCCCTTAGATGCTCGTTATGAGTGGCCTAGTAATGAAGTGCTAGAGAAACATAGGGTCCATAAGGAGGGGCCATATGATTTTTTCATCCCTCATTTATCCCTTATTATTGTTAGAAACACTAGATAAGATCCAAAGCACAAGGCTCTCCAGACAGGGCAAGCCAATTCTACTTGCCCCTTTCACACATACGAAAGGGAGTATGAGGAAGACCACTACATTCCTCAAGAGCAACACACAACATGGGGGCAATGCACCTCCGCATCTGCTATGTATCAGGATCACCCAATGAGGCCAGATCCCTAGGTGAATGCCTCTAACCTCGATAGATAAAAGCAACCCATAGGGATCTCGAATCACCATAATTGAGATAGACATGTAGGAGAGGCATCTAGGCTTCCTAAACACAATATGGTGGAACAAATTGACTTGGAATTTGCCAAACATGTCACCCGCCAAGTGCAAATCAAGCATCTCAGGCAAGACCAACAACAGTTAGAGCATCTATATCGCCTTAGCAAAGAGTGCATCCAACACCAAACAGATGAGCTACTCCACAACACTATGCCTGAGAGGGTTCCAACCCCTCGAAAATAGAGGGCAAAAAGGCATAACCCCCTAGTGCAAGGTACATCTCTAAGACCTTACCAAGTGCTACCTCTGAGACCCCCTAGACCTGAGCAGGAGGCCACTACCATAAAAAATTATAGGCACCCTCCATGGGCACCGACCCATGGTCATAGGTCTCACCTAGGAACTCCTCAAGAAGCTTATGAGGAGTATGAGCAAGAAGAAGAGTGGGAGGAAATGCCATACCAAGGTAAAGGGGGCGATATTTGGCCACCCCTCTATAGGCCTCAAGTTCCTCATAACCCACAGTGGAATCAAACCAAGGAGGAAGAGATCAAATCCTTCGATGCATATAAAGTGATGCTAGAGTGCTTAGAGTCTATGGAGACCAAAACTTTTGGGCCCCAAAAGCCCACTTTACGCCAGCTCCGTAGTCACCCTGTGCATCCATCAATGTCGACACCCCCATACCTTGAACACTTTAAGCTACCCCAGTTGGCACTCTTTAGAGGGGAGGAGGATGCCAAAGAGCACGTGACTATATTCCTAAGCCAATGCTTTGGCATTCAGGACAATGATGCTTTGTTTTTAAGAACATTTATAACCATGTTCGTAGGCCCTACCTTAGATTGGTTCACTGAGTTGCCAAAACATAGCATTAGTAACTTGGATCAGCTAGTGGAGGTGTTCCTCGAATGCTTCACCTTCAATACCAAGAAAAAGGCATCACTAAGTGACCTAGCTAGCCTCAGGAAGTATGAGGAAGAAACCATGGTGGCATATGGGAACCAGCGGAGGACGTTGCTTTCAAAGTTGCCCTACCTCCCTCCCATGTCCAACCTGACCCAAATATTCTCAAAAATTTGTTTGAGATCGATCTTCATGCTATTGCAGCTATAGCAACATACCACTTTAGAGGAATCTCTGGTGCAAGCTAGAATCATTGAGGAGATCAAGATACAGGATGGCGAGATTGCCAAGCCAAAGAAGAAATAATGGTCTAAGAACACAAAAATAGGGACCCCGTAATAGAAACCTGCTATAGTCAACCAGGTTTCTATAAACGTCCCTAAGCCTGCACAAGAAACACATCCCCAAAAGGCTAACTATCAGGCGATGCCTCTTAACAGTTATGACAGAGAAAATCATAGGCATGAACAAAATCAACAGCGTCGCCCTAGGCGATAGTTCACACCTTACACAGAGTTGAGGGACTCCTAGTTTGATCGCTTGTCAGTGGCAAAATTGATCAACCTACCCAAGATTCAAACCATAGACCCCAATGCACCAAAGCCTAAGGGGTATAGGGAGGAATTGTACTGTAGGTTCCACAAACGGAAGGGACATGACCTTAATGCATGTTGGAAGTTTAAAGGCTTGGTGCAAGACCTAATCGGCAACAAGATGTTGGTAGTGAACAACCCTGTAGTTCCAAAAAACCAATATATGGGAGCCTTCAGAGATCCCCTGCCTACCCATGATGCGTAGATAAAACCCCTTCAAGTCAACGAGGTGACACAGAATTGCCCCATGTAGGGGTATGTAGGGATTATAAGCATAGTGACTAGGAACAGGAAGTACCCACGAGCTACCCCCGCAGCGGCCACAAGATAGGTTCCATCGATGTCACAACCTTAACAGCACCCTACGCAACCTCCCCCGCATAGACCAGTGGCCATGATTTGGACTAGACTACCCAAAGTCTAAGGACCATGTCGGCTAGGCTCTCCATATATGAGCTCATTCAACAATCATTGCCCCATCGGGAGGCTCTTATGGAGATATTAAAAGGCATTGAGCTGCAGCCCCACGAAGCAAACTCTTTCAACAACTTCGTGGGACATGTAAAACAATGTATAGAACCAGTCATCACCTTTAGAGAAGACGAATTGAAATTAGTGACTGGTGATGTGGCAGATCCACCCCTGCACGTCATTGCGTGGGTCAACGGGATTCCATATAAGAGGGTGTTGGTGGACACTTTCTCATCCAGTAATATAATTACAACAGAATCATTGAAACATCTGAAGTTGTCGACATCTCACATCGTGGCCTCCACCTATACTCTTCGAGCATTCAATGATGCAATATGCTCGATGGTTGGAACAATTGTCCTACCCATCCAAGTGGGACAAAATACTATTCATACATTGTGCTACATCTTGGAAGGCGAGATGGCCTATAATATCTTTCTAGGGCGTCCTTGGATCAGGGATATGAAGTGTGTCCCTTCGATAGCTCATCAATGCCTAAAGTATGCATTTGAAGGACAAGTGCATGTAGTCTTGGCAGACTTTGAGCCCTTCAAGTACTGCAATACGATGCATCTAATGCCACAGTTGACCCTTCCATCAATGCATTTGGATTTTTAGTTGAATCCATCTAATCGGGGTCTGATTTTGCATGCACCCCCATTGTCAAGTCTATCAAATCCCCAGTTAGGTCCATATTGCTCATCTGGTCCTTCACCAATGATGCCACCTATGATAGACACATCGAAGAACAAGGGAAATAAACCCTTAGAAGAGGAACCACCCCTTGTCTCAACCATATCTACCGAAGAGATTCCTAGACGAATGGAAGTCGAGATGCCTAGTTCACCCTACATAGATTGGACTTAGGAAGAACTCCCATTCACTCCCCCTCAATTGCCAATGATCACTGTTGAGATGACCAACATGGGCCTGGGGGAGTATCTAGTGCGGAACATTGTAGCAACACCCACACTTGAGTCCATGCAGGACATGGGGAGACCTCGACTCCCCATTGGCTCTGTGGTCCCGCTAGGCTACCCACCCAATCAGACAAAATTTTTTTATGGGGGCCTTGATAATGGCAACGAACCTTACATGCAAGAAGACGAAGATGAAGAGCCCTTTGCTGAGGACATCAACTATTTTTCCAACCCAAATTTTGCTTTGAGATATCTTGGCCAATGTAATTGGCATGGATATGGGTTGGGCAGGTATGAGCAAGGAGTGTGTGTTCTTTTCCAACCAAGATATCAAATTTCGTATGAAAAGTCAGGAGTAGGGTTCAACCACCCCCTACCCCTTGACATATTGGTCGAGAACATGCAAGGCCTAGGGATAGGCAACAAGGATGGGTTGGCATTAGATTCATATGCCAATCCTAACACAACATATACATTGGGGGATTATCTGCCATTGCTAACAACCAACCTTGTTGACCTTAACAACCCTTTCTCTTTGGTTTAAAAGGGAGAAAGTTCAAGGACTCACCTACATGAGGGATATAGACAAGACCAAGAAGGGTCTTCAAAAGATGAGTCAGAGTACGAGGTAGCACCTTGGGATCCTTTCGATTCTGATAGCAATAATTCACAAGTGACTCCCATGGATGATTATCAGGAGAGCTTCATGACAATGTTCCCTTTGGATGCTCCAATTGAGCATATGTCACCTCAAGAGAATCGGGTCCCCCCATAAAGAGTGGAACAACCCCGATGGGATCACATTAATTTGCTCGAGCAAGATGAACCTCATATGTTTCAAACATTTGTTGGAGCCAACGAAGGCCTTTGGATCTCCGAGAGTGATTATGAAGATGAAACTGAGATGGCCTGTCTTAATCATATGCGATAGCAGCAATATCCCTTGGACATAGACAACATGTTTGAACAACTACACATAGGCCCAAGGCATAGGTGGCATCTAAACTAGGCATAGTTGGACCAATTATTGCACCCACCACTCCAGGTATATAGAGAACATATTCTGCTTAGAGACCCTATAGAGCCATCAGTGCCTAGGGTGGACCCAGTCCTCTTATCCACACATAGGGCCAATCCATTTGTGCCAGTACCCACAGAGCCAGATCCGAAGCATAAAGATCACCTAGGATGTCCGAGTAACCACACCTGAGGTAATGGAGACCAAAATCATTTCATTAACATGATATGCATTGACTTAACTGCCCCCATCCACAATCCAGATGACCTAACATAGTCATTGCACCTAGAACTAGATGCTATAGACTAGGATCATGCTGACACACTGCCATACCCATCAGAGTACTGTCCATGCGATGGGATGTTCCATTTCACCCCAGGATAGACTCAAGATGTCTTCCATGCTGAATAGGAACCTGATGTTCTGAACGATGATCTAAATTCAGAAAATGATATCCACTTGATCACAACTCCACACCAATTGGAGTACGAGTCCCACATGTCAGTCGAGAAGATGACTGACGTAGCCATTAGCTTTGATCCAATGAATTTGCAAATCATCAAGCTTGGGGTAATTCTATCCCCCAAAGAGCAAGATGACTACATTACCCTTCTCAAAGAGAAGAAGGAGGTTTTTGCATGGTCCTACAAAGACATGTCGGGGCTAGACCCGCAGCTAGTCACGCATAATCTTACGCTTGATCCGACAGTCAAGCCAGTAAAGCAAAAACTACATAAGATGCACCCAACAGTGGCCTTAATGGTCAAATACAAGCTACAAAATATATTGGATGCATATTTTATCATCTACGTGGATTACCCACCATGGTTGTCTAACATGGTGCCCATCAAAAAGCCTGATGGGAGGATTTGCATATGCACCGATTTTTGAGATCTAAACAAAGCGAGTCCTAAGGATTATTTCCCATTGCCTAGCATTTATGCATTGGTAGACGCTCCAACAGGCCATGAAATGCTTTCCCTCGTGGATGGTTTCTCAAGATACAATCAGATTCGTATTAATCTTGAGGACAAACTGAAAACGGCGTTCAGAATGCCTTGGGGGACATTTTGTTATAAGGTCATGCCCTTTGGCCTTAAAAATGCTAGTGCCACCTACCAACATGCCATGATGTACATCTTCCATGATCACATGCACAAAAATTTGTAAGATTACATGGATGATTTGTTGGCCAAATCTCTTTTGCGTCTAGATCATCTCGATGAATTAAGTAAGATCCTCGATCGCCTCATTGAACATAAAGTCAGACTCAACCCCAAGAAGTGCGTATTTGGCATCACAAATGGAAAGCTCTTGGGTTACATAGTATCCAAATGAGGAATCGAGGTAGACCCACACAAATTCAAGGCAATCCTTGAAATGCTTCCCCCAACTACCATCAAGCAGCTCATAAGTCTGTAGGGAAAGGTCATGTTGATCAAGCGCTTCATAGCACAGCTATCTGACAAGTGTCGACCCATGAATAAATTATTGCATAAGGGGGTCGCATTTCACTGGGATGACAAGTGCCAGTCAGAATTTGACAACATTAAACAATACTTGGCTTCTCCACCAGTATTGGCACCACCTAGACCAGGAGTGTCATTCTACTTATACATCTCAGCTACTAAGGTGGCATTGGGTGCCATGCTAGCCCTGAAAAAATGAACTACACAAAGAACAGGCTACTTACTATCTTAGTCGCACCCTGGTTAGTTATGAACTTAACTATGCATACGTTGAGAAGCTCTGCTTGGAAGTGGTGTTTGCTACCAAAAAGCTATGCCACTACATGCTCAGCAATACAACGTATGTTGTGTCTAAGGAGAATCCATTGAGGTACATGATGAGTCATACTTATCATAGTATCCGCACGGCAAAATGGATCATGTTGTTGATGGAGTTTGACATAGAATTCATTGGACATAAATCCATAAAAGGTTAAGTCATCACCGATCAACTAGCATAGGATCCTCTTGAAGACAATTAGCCTCTAACCGTAGAACTACCTAATGATGGGGTCTTCCATGTTTCATAATTGCCAGATTCTAATGAGCCTGAGTCTCAGGCTAACATGACCCTATTCTTTGATGGTTCTAAATGTGAGCAAGGATGTTGTGTGGGAATTGTATTCTTCACACCGCAAGGGGCTCCAATGCCTCTATCATTTAAATTAGACTTCCCGTGCACCAAAAACAATGCAAAATATGAAGCCTTGCTCATAGGTCTTTAGACAATAATCACCATGAACATCAAACATTTAAACATCTTTGGTGATTCGTTGTTAATTGTCAATCAAGTCAAACGGGTTTTCCAATGTAAATGCCTAGTTCTGTAGGCCTACAAATCCCTTGTGTACAAATTCCTGGTACAGCTTGAATCGTACGACATCGAGGCACTCCCTCGATCATCGAATCATTTTGTAGACACTATGGCCTCCTTGGGGTCACTAATCCCGCAAGACCCTTCCGGTGAGATGACAACCATTCAGGTCAAAACATTATCGTAATCTGCGATGGAGCGTACACGCTCTGACCTAACACTAGGAATCTAAAAGCATGAGATTCTGAAAATAAAAGAAACACTAATTTCAATGTAAACTAAATAGATTGATGCATGAAATAACATGGATATAATCAAATCAAAAGCAGGAGAATAGCCCTTTTTATTAATTTGATTCCAAATCGGTTACAATACATCTCCTCAGTTACATATTTTCGGTTACAATCATGAATAGTGATCTTCTTTTCCGCATGCCCACATTTGAAACGGGCGGGCCAGTGTTGCCATCGCTAATGCCTGATAAGTCCTTGCTCCTTGCTATTCTTCCTGCATTCAAAGAAATAGTAAACTATTTAGTAGCACCTGTGTTAAAAACGTAGAACGTTTAACTTTAGAAATCGATAAGAAATACGTGCGATAGATTGACTAAATGCGTGCAACCAAAACAACTCTATGCAACCTGCAATTCGGACAGAAATTAGAAAACGTCACCAGACGGCCACTGCCACTAAAACAGTTGGCTAATCCACCACGAATCAATGTTGTTACCTGCAGGTTAGTGGGACAGCAAATGACAAAAGCATGATATATTCACTAAAATCTTCTGAAATCCAGATTAGACGTAAAGTGTAATGCAAGATATACTCGAACAGAAAACGTAATGCATGATATATTCGGACGTAAAGCGTGAACTATTTAAACAACATAAAGCATAATGCAAAACAACACGCAATGACCGAATGGATTAATCATGCCCACATTTGAATCGGGCGGGCCAAAGCGTTGCCGCCGCTTACGATGATTAATCCTTGCTTGCTGCTGCTTCTCCTACAGTCAGAGAAACAATGAAAGCGTTAGTAGCACCTGCAACAAGAGGATAGAATGTTTGTCTTTAGAAAGCAATGAGATATGTATGCAAAAGATTGATTAAATCATCACCAGAAGGCTGCTGCCAGCAAAACAGTCGGTGAATCTGCTTGCTGTTGCCTGCAAGTTAGTAAAGAAGCAAAGATCGACAAAGACATGACAATATTCGATAAGCAGCTTCAGATGTAAAGCGTGATGCAAGATACGTTCGAACATACAACGAACTGCAAGATATTCTAACGTAAAACGTGAACTTATTTAAACAGCCAGCCGATCTGCATTCCAAGAGCATGATAATATTCGACAGAGATCAGAATGAAATCTAGATAAATACGCAATGACAGAATAGATTAATCATGCAACTAACAAAAGTGTGGGGTGCCCAAGCGGGCCGCCCCGTTAAAACTCGACTTTGACGCCAATCCACCAGGAATGGGCTCAAAATCTCAGAGAATGGTGTCGTCGAATGGATGGGTTACCTGTGGTCCAATGTCGGGTTTGAAGGTTCGGATTCACCTTCTAGCAACCACCAATAACCTCTCCTGCGAAAGAGATTACGGGTGTAGAAGGGATGAATCGGAAAAGAGTGCAATCGGGTGTTTGGTTTGACAGCACTTCGTTGCTTTCAAATGCCTGCCAACTTGTCTTTTGGGTGGGAAAATCCACCATTTTATAGACCTAGGGGGTCTCTTTGAATAGGCGTGCATAAGCGCCACGTGTTGGTCAAAGGTGCCATGTGGCGGTCGTGTCTCCACGAGAGAGGAAAGTCCTCCACGACTCGGGCTTTCGTTAATGCCACTGTGATAGTCCTCCAACGGCCCACGTAATTGACTGACTTTCACTGCCAGTTGTTTAATGCCCATTCTCGTATCTTTGTCAAAATGCCTGTATTTGTTTAAAGTTTGCCTTTGTTGGTTAACGTGCACTTTTTATTTGTTTAATGTCTGCTTTTAACGGGTTGAATTCTGCCTCTGATTGATTGACTGTTGCCTCTGATTAATTGAATTTCTGCTTTAAGTGCAAAATGCCGAAGTGTCGCGATATCGCGACACTTCGACCGAGGTTCCCCTTTGGGCCTTAGGTGTCGCGATTTCGTGACGTCGTGAAATCGTGACACCCTCGGCCGAAGCTCCCTTTCGGGCCTTAGGTGTCACGATTTCGCGACGTCGCGAAATCGCGACACCCTCGACCGAAGCTCCCCTTCGGGCCTTAGGTGTCGCGATTTCGCGACGTCACGAAATCGCGACACCCTCGGCCGAAGCTCCCCTTCGGGCCTTAGGTGTCATGATTTCGTGATGTCGCGAAATCGTGACACCCTCGGCCGAAGCTCCCTTTCGGGCCTTAGGTGTCGTGATTTCGCGACGTCGCGAAATCGTGACACCCTCGGCCGAAGCTCCCTTTCGGGCCTTAGGTGTCACGATTTCGCGACGTCACGAAATCGTGACACCCTCGACCGAAGCTCCCCTTCGGGCCTTAGGTGTCATGATTTCGCAACACCTAAGGCCAAGGTTCCACTTTGGGCCTTAGGTGTCACGATTTCGTGACGTCGTGAAATCGCGACGTCGTGATTTCGTGACATCTAAGGCCAAGGTTCCCCTTTGGGCCTTAGGTGTCGCGATTTCGCGACGTCGCAAAATCGCGGTGTCGCGATTTCGTGACACCTAAGGCCAAGGTTCCCCTTTGCTTAAGGCTTGCTTGCTTAAGTTTTGCTTTGAATTTAAGGCTTGTTCTTGCTTAAGTTTTGCTTTGAATTTAAGGCTTGTTCTTGCTTAAGTTTTGCTCTTCCTTAAGACTTTGTTTTGCTTAAGACTTTGTTTTGATAAAGGCTTTGTTTTGATAAAGGCTTGCTTTTGACTTTGATTAAGACTTTGTTTTGATAAAGGCTTTGTTTACTTTTTGACCTTCTGAACTGCTATGTAAGTGGCTAGGACCACTGTTTGACCTCTGAGGGCTGCCCTGAAAGTTGTGTATGTCAATGCGATCAGTGTTTGTAGTCACTTAATCGGATTGGTGCTGTTTTGGTGTCTACAGATGCCCCTTTTTGGGAAGCGCTGCGGGTGATGCAGATGCTGAGCAAAAATAGATAACCAAAGCACTAATGATTAGGGTTTCTTGGTAACCTAACCAACTTTTGATGCCCCAAGTATGGAAAGGGCATGCATTCTTGAATCCTTGCTTCTGACGAGCTAAGGAATTTGATTTCAAGTGTTAACCTATTTTGGTGAGGTGTGACTTGAGCTTGGACATTGATCAGTCATGATTAGGCAAAGGGCGTAACCTTTTGTCCACGGGGGAACCTTGTGTTCATGATTCACGAAATGCCAAGTGTTTGATCAATTTAATGATTGCTTGTTTACTGCCCCAAGCAGGAGCGTGATTGTCTTTGTCAATGATTCTTTGAATGCATGTCATTGCCTTGATTGGGTGTGTGCTTGTTGATTGGTGACTAAGTGTGACTACCCCCTCAAGCGACGAATCGATGAGGGAATGACCTTCATGAGAAAAGCGACGAGTCGCTTGACCCAAGATGACTTGTGCAAGGGTGCCTTTAGATGTTTTACCATTTAAGCATGTGCAATTTCCTGACATTTGGACCTATTTTTGGTGGGTGTTAACCCTTTTGGTGATGCCATAATGGGGTGAAATTGTCGAAAACCCGTCTTCCCGTGGAGCGGTCCGGCTATGGTAGCCTTCTTGGGGAAGTAGGAGAATGACAATTTGAGCCCCGACATCGATTTTCTATGCCAAGAGGTTAAGTGCAAGAGCACTTGTGTCCGGCAATGCTTATTGCTATGTTTTTGTGTTGCATTTTTGTGATGTTTTTGTTGTTTTGATTTTCTTGTTGTTTTTTAGTGGGCTTTGACCCATTTGTGACGCCGTTTGGGGGTGAAATTGTCAAAAATCTGTCTTCCCGTGGAGCGGTCCGGCTATGGTAGCCTTCTTAGAGAGTAGGATAGTGACAATGTAAACCCCGACATCAGTTTTTCTATGCCAAGAGGTTAAGTGCAAGAGCACTTGTGTCTGGCAATGTTTATTGCTTTGTTTTTATGTTGCATTTTTGTGATGTTTTTGTTGTTTTGATTTTCTTGCTTTGTGTATATGTCATGATTTTATGTTATGCACAGTGATTGATGTTGATGGATGCATGCTACTTTATATTGATGGATGCATATGATATGATAAATGCGATTGTTGTATGTTGATTTTTGATGGATGCATATGTTGTGATGAATGCAAATGTTTTTGATTTATATGTGATATGCGGAAATGAAATGGATGAATAGAATTTGTGATGTTTGGCTATGGCACCATAGACTGTTTATGACTTTGTTATTTTGTCTTTTAGGCGATTGCTGTAGTGGATGACTTTGTATGTATACATGTGGTTTTTCTTTTTTTGTATTTTCTGATGGTATTGTAAGGATGAAAAGTAGTGCAATTGGTTTAGAAATGTAGCTAAGGTTTTCCGAGACTCAGACGGTTTTAACTTACTAGCCATGACTGTACTTTATCTTACAAGACTTTTGAACAAGGTATGAATCGGACTTGTTTTTGACCAAGCTATTTCACATCCCTGTGTGTGCAATTGAGTTCATTTATGTGGTATTTGTCAGGATACCGCTAGTGCCAGATGGGCTTTCAACCGAACCTGTATTGAGGATCACCTAATTAGCTCCACTAACTCCTTTGTTGTATTTAGTTAGATTAATCTACGGTGTTATCCAGGATACCATAAGCTAGCTCATCCTTATGCAAACATTGGTCTACACATATGCAAAGCGAATGTGACAGACATATCGTCATGCGGGTAGGATACCACCATTGCTAGATAGGCTATCAACCAAACCTGTAATGAGGATCACCTAGATGGTTTTCGAATGCTGAGAATTCCTAGGGATTCAAGTTCGAGATATTTGTTGGCTGAATGATTTAGAAAGTTGCTCGTCTATATAGTGATGAAGATCACCGTTTATTTTCTATTAATTCTTTTTGAGCAAGGATTTTGGATAGTGGTGATAACCACTGTTATTTGATTTTGTTGTTTTGAGTATTGTGAGTTTGGGCTTGTGAGTGGCCTTGATCCTTGTGGCCTTGGGGATGACTACGCATCCTTTGCAGGGACGTGTAGTACGAATCCTTACGACGTTGGGGACCAAGGGGATGATGGAGATTATGGAGTAAGGGCATTGATCTGTTAGGCCTTGGGGATGACTACCCATCCTGATTAGGGGCGGATAGTACGAATCCTTACAACTTGGAGATCAAAGGTGAATGGAAAGTTTTAGGATGATGATTTGTTGGAATTTTGTTTGTGAATGGTGTTGATCCCTTTAGGTCTTGGGGATGACTACCCATCCTTGGCAGGGACGTGTAGTACAAATCCTTACAACTTTGGGAACCAACTATGATTGGAATTTGGTAGTGGTGAAAACCACTCGTATATGGAGGTGAATGGATAGGAAAGAGCTTGTTCTTTTGTCAATTCTCAGCATTCTAGAACCATTCGCATGGGGGGTGAGCAAGATAACCGTTTCACTTATGGTGACCTGGATTACCCTGTAGGTTTCATCTTTCGTTCACACAACTTGGGAATTTTTATGTGTTTTAATTTGTGTTGGGATGTTACGTAACAAGGTGTATTTCAAGTGTAACTCTACCTTCGTAAAATCTGCTTGACTTGATACATTACATGGCTAAAGAGCAAAATGATGACTGAATCACGAAAACTCTTGATACATTAAAAGACCACTGACTCTAGTGTGGTAAAAAGCAATGCATGGTGTTTTTGTTGTTTTTGTAAAATGGAACAGTGTGGAACAAGATGGACTAGCAGAGCAATTATAGCCTATGGTGCCTTTGACCCATACGACCACAAATATGCAATGTATGGATGCAATGCTTTAATGCAGCTATGTATTTTTGTATTTTTGATGGATTGATTTTGGTGAATATGAAGATGAGGTGCGAGAAGAGCTCTCTATTGATGAATTTGAGTATGCCTAGAAATGAGATGCAAAATTTTTTGTTGTTTTTGATGATTTTTGTTGTTTTTGAATTTTCTTGATTTTTGACCAAGCGATTGTGGAAATCCTTGGAGCATTTTGGGATTTGACCAAGCGATTGTGATAATCCTTGGAGCATTTTTGGGTTTGACCAAGCGATTGCGATAATCCTTGGAGCCTTTTTGGTTTGACCAAGCGATTACGATAATCCTTGGAGCATTTTTGGGATTGACCAAGCGATTGCAAGAATCCTTGGAGCCTTTTGGGTTTTGACCAAGCGATTACGATAATCCTTGGAGCATTTTTGGGATTGACCAAGCGATTGCATAATCCTTGATTTTGGATGACCAAGCGATTTATGGAGATTTTGGGATTGACCAAGCGATTGATAGGATCCTTGGAGCATTTTGGGATTGACCAAGCGATTGCGATAATCCTTGGAGAATTTTTGGGATTGACCAAGCGATTATAGAATCCTTGGAGCATTTTTGGGATTGACCAAGCGATTATAGAATCCTTGGAGCATTTTTGGGGTGACCAAGTGATTGCGATAATCCTTGGAGCTTTTGGGGTGACCAAGTGATTGCGATAATCCTTGGAGCTTTTGGGGTGACCAAGTGATTACGATAATCCTTGGAGCTTTTGGGGTGACCAAGTGATTGCGATAATCCTTGGAGCTTTTGGGGTGACCAAGTGATTGCGATAATCCTTGGAGCTTTTGGGGTGACCAAGCGATTGCGAGAATCCTTGGAGCTTTTTGGGTTTGGACTATGGCTCTTCAGGGGATAGAGGTACCCCCAGCTTGATGGTCTTTGTGCTCCGGATCTGGCTCTGGAGGGATTGGCATGAATGGATCGGCCCTATGCACGGATATGAGGACAGGGTCTACCCTCGATACTGATGTTGCTATGAGGTCTCTGGGTTGAAATTGATCTTTGTGTGCCCAAAGTGGCGGATGTAATGCTTGGTCCCACTGTGGTGGGTTAACGCGCCACTCATGCCCTAGTATTATGTTTATCTGTTGACATGCTTCATCGATATTTATAGGATGTCGATGCTGTCGCATGTGATTGTTGTGGGCTATCTCTGTTTTATCCTCACCTTCGACCAGTGAGTATAGCTCATCAAAATCTAGAGATTCTGAGACATGGAGGACTGCATCATCAGGTAGCCCTATGGTTAAAGTTTGATCCTCTTCGAAAGGAGCCTCATGTAAGTTGGGCCTTGGGAGCTCCAAAATCTTGGTCTCTACCGACTCTAAGTGCTCTAGTGCTTTGCATGTATCGGGAGACTTGAGCTCCTCCTCTTTGGTTGGTTCTTGTTGAGGAACTTGGGGCCTATGGAGGGGTGGCCAGATAGCACCCCCCATGCCTTGGTAGGGCAGTTCATCCCGCTCTTCTTTTCGCTCAGATTCCTTAGAAGCTTCTTGATGAATTTCTAAGGGTGGCTCATAAACCTGGGTGGATGTCTGAGGAAGGCACCCATCATTGGTTATAGGAGCGGCCTCCCGCTCATGTCCTTTAGGAATCGGGAGAGTAGCCTCCCGCTCCTATCTAGGAGGTGTTGGGGGTAGCGTTTGATGAGGTCGCGATGACCTGTCTCGCCCCCATGGGTTGTGCCCCTCAAAATGTTTTGTCTTATGTGTGTGAGGGGTTGGAGTCTTCTCCTGCATAGTGTGTTGGAGCAACTCATCCTTCTGGTGTAGAAGGTGCTCTTTATTTAGAAGATACCATTGCTCTAACTATTGTCGTTCTAGCTCAAGTTGCGTGAGTTGCATTCGGTGTGCGAAATGCTTGACAGATTCTAAGATAGTTGGTCTCCCCGCCTCATGTCTAGAAGGGTTAGATGCCTCTCTGACATATCTATCTTGGTCATAGTGATCCAAGATATCTATAGGCAGCCTCCCTCTGTTGGAGGTAGTGGCATTTATCCGAGGCTCTGGCCTTAGTGGGTGACCATGATAGCTAGCATTCGTGGAGGCGTATTGCTCCCATGATGTATATTGTTTTTGAGGAAGGTAAGGGTTTTCCTCATGCTCTCTTTCATAAGTGAAAATGGAATGGGTGGAGTTGGCTCACCCCGCCTGAGGAGCCTTGTGCTCTGGATTTGTCCTTGTAGTCCTGACAACTAGAGGGGGTGAAGGAGGGATAGTGTAATGATGTGGTTCCTCCCGTTGAACCCTATGTTGACCTAGCGCTTCATCGCGCGGTGACCGCTCATAGCGAGCATCTAAGGGAGCTCTCCTACGAATGTACCCCTCATGGAAGGGTGTGTGTTGAGTGCTATGCTGAACAGGAGTGCTCCTAGAAGGGGTGCCCCTATAATCCCTATCCGTTAAGGTTTGGAGGGGACTGCCTTGTGTGTCAAGCCGCCAAGGTGGTATGACCAAATCCTTGGGGCTATACCGGAGGTGACTTGTGCCTCCTCTTTGTGCACCTTCCACAGCGTCCGCCCTTGATTGGGCTTGGCTACGGGTGCACACCATTGTGGTGCTTCTCTACTAGCTAAGCAGATTTTTATCTCATTTATGATGATTTTTCTTTTTGTTTACACTAAGCAAAAATGAACACACACATACACAAACCGTGATTATCTCTTTTAAGGATTAAATAGTGTGTCCTAAACTGGTTTAGTGCATTTTGATGTTTTGTTTTGTTTTTGCAAGTTTTGAAGAACGTTTAAATGCATAATGTTGGCTCATATGACTCCCATAAATGGTCGCCCCTTCAATATACCATTGTCGGACCGATATACCAACCTCTCTATATACCCGCCCTTACGAGAGGGAAACTATAGGTACGTGAGAGCAGATGGTACGTGGAACATAGGCGGTACGAAAGGGGGGATTGTCCTATTAATGACACCTACCATAGAAGACTTATCCTCGTGTGCATGGGAATCACCCCAGCAACACTCGGTCAGCTTTCGTCAGGATTTACGCCTAACAACAGTGACAATCGGGGAAATGGATGCAAAGCTAAGCCAAGGTGGTGATGAACCCACCGTTGGTCTTGCTCAAGGGCTGGGGTCTTACGACCAGCTCCTTGGTTTAATTTTACCACGTGAAGTGTGTGTGGTTCTTTTTATTTAAAAATGAAACAGGCAACAAAAAAGAAACTTTCCCTAAGCCATACAAACACTACAAACCGGAAAACAGCAAATAGAAATTTGACGGACTAATTTTTTTTTTTTTTTAATTAAATAAATAAATAAAGCATGAAAATTGACGACAACTTTCTCTACCCTTCTTTAACAATTAAAGAAAATGAAAGTAAAAAAATAAACAAATAAAATGATTTTTTTTTAATGGATTAAAACTTTTCCTAAGAAGGCAAACATAAAAGAAAACAAAAATATCACAAAAAATGACAGGGACAGTTAGAAACCGTTACCTCTTTTCTGCCGACTTGCTGTTTCTGATCTTCGGCTCTAAAATTTAAGCAAAATTCTTCCGACCTTAAAAAAATGGTACCTGTTAAGCACAAGACACAAAAATCTGATTAGTTTCTGTGATATTAAAAATCAGGGAACGGTCCCACCGTGATCGCCATTGAAAGCATGAGATTTCGAAAATAAAAGAAACACTAATTGCAATGTAAACTAAATAACTTGATGCATGAAATAACACGGATATAATCAAATCAAAAGCAGGAGCACAACCCTTTTTATTAATTTGATTCCAACTCGGTTACAATACATCTCCTCAGTTACATATTTTCAGTTACAATCATGAATAGTGATCTTCTTTTCCGCATGCCCACATTTGAAACGGGCGGGCCAGTGTTGCCACCGCTACTGCCTAATAAGTTCTTGCTCCTTGATGTTCTTTCTAAATTCAAAGAAACAATAAACTATTTAGTAGCACTGTTAAAACGTAGAACGTTTAACTTTAGAAATCGATAAAATACGTGTCAAATTGACTAAATCGTCCAAAACAACTCTATCACCTCAATTACAAAAAAAACGTCACCGGACAACCCATCGAATCAATTGTTACGAAGTTAGTGGAAAAACAAAACAATATATCCACTAAAATCTTCAGTGTAATAAGAAACAAAATATATAAAAATACTATACTATATGAAAAAAATCATGATAATCTTCTTTTAGAAATTAGAAAAATTTCTTAAAAAAAATATATCAAAATTGATAATCAAAGTCAATTTAAAAAAGATAACATGCAATATTCAACTTTTAAATTTTAAGATATTCTAACGTAAACGTAAACTTATTTAAACCAATCGATGCATTCAAGAGCATGATAATATTAAGAGATTAGAATGAAATCTGGATAAATACGCAATGACAGAATAGATTAATCATGCAACTAACAAAAGTGTGGGGTGCCCAAGCGGGCCGCCCCGTTAAAACTCGACTTTGATGCCAATCCACCAGGAATGGGCTCAAAATCTCAGAGAATGGTGTCATCGAATGGATGGGTTACTGTGGTCCAATATCGGGTATGAAGGTTCGGATTCACCTTCTAGCAGCCACCAATAACCTCTCCTACGAAAGATATTACGGGTGTAGAAGGGATGAATCGAAAAAGAGTGCAATCGGGTGTTTAGTTTGACAGCACTTCGTTCTTTCAAATGCCTGCCAACCTTTCTTTTGGGTGGGAAAATCCACCATTTTATAGACCCAGGGGGTCTCTTTGAATAGGCGTGCATAAGCGCCACGTGTTGGTCAAAGGTGCCATGTGGCGGTCGTGTCTCCACGAGAGAGGAAAGTCCTCCACGACTCGGGCTTTCGTTAATGCCACTGTGACAGTCCTCCAACGGCCCACGTAACTGACTGACTTTCACTGCCAGTTGTTTAATGCCCATTCTCGTATCTTTGTCAAAATGCCTGTATTTGTTTAAAGTCTGCCTTTGTTGGTTAACGTGCACTTTTAATTGTTTAATGTCTCGCTTTTAACGGGTTGAATTCTGCCTCTGATTGATTGACTGTTGCCTCTGATTAATGAATTTCTGCTTTACCAAATGCCGAAGTGTCGCGATATCGCGACGTCGCGATATCGTGACACTTCGGCCGAGGTTCCCCTTTGGGCCTTAGGTGTCACGATTTCATGACGTCGTGAAATCGTGACACCCTCGACCGAAGCTCCCTTTCGGGCCTTAGGTGTCGCGATTTCGCGACGTCGCGAAATCGTGACACCCTCGATCGAGGCTCCCCTTCGGGCCTTAGGTGTCACGATTTCACGACGTCATGAAATCATGACACCCCCGGCCGAAGCTCCCTTTCGGGCCTTAGGTGTCGCGATTTCGCGACGTCGCGAAATCGCGACACCCTCGACCGAAGCTCCCTTTCGGGCCTTAGGTGTCACGATTTCGCGACGTCGCGAAATCGCGACACCCTCGGCCGAAGCTCCCTTTCGGGCCTTAGGTGTCGCGATTTCGCGACGTCGCGAAATCGTGACACCCTCGGCCGAAGCTCCCCTTCGGGCCTTAGGTGTCGCGATTTCGTGACGTCACGAAATCGCCATTCACACCTAAGGCCAAGGTTCCCCTTCGGGCCTTAGGTGTCGCGATTTCGCGACGTCGTGAAATCACGGCACGTGACACCTAAGGCCAAGGTTCCCCTTTGGGCCTTAGGTGTCACGATTTCGCGACATCGTGAAATCTCGACACCTAAGGCCAAGGTTCCCTTTGGGCCTTAGGTGTCGTGATTTCGCGACGTCACGAAATCGCGACGTCGCGATTTCGCGACACCTAAGGCCAAGGTTCCCCTTTGCTTAAGGCTTGCTTGCTTAAGTTTTGCTTTGAATTTAAGGCTTGTTCTTGCTTAAGTTTTGCTTTGAATTTAAGGCTTGTTCTTGCTTAAGTTTTGCTCTTCCTTAAGACTTTGTTTTGCTTAAGACTTTGTTTTGATAAAGGCTTTGTTTTGATAAAGGCTTGCTTTTGACTTTGATTAAGACTTTGTTTTGATAAAGGCTTTGTTTACTTTTCGACCTTCTGAACTGCTATGTAAGTGGCTAGGACCACTGTTTGACCTCTGAGGGCTGCCCTGAAAGCTGTGTATGTCAATGCGATCAGTGTTTGTAGTCACTTAATCGGATTGGTGCTGTTTTGGTGTCTACAAAATCCACCTGATCTAGATTGAACCATCTTAGGATAGGTTCTCTCGAATCCATGATTGTCTAACTCAGGCCAACTGTGGGTCCTTGTTCTCCCTGACCCCTCTTAATAACAGCACAACGTTGTTTTTACAAGTTCTTTCCTGCTCAGCTTTTGCTAGGGATGAACTTCAAGAGGGATTGGTAATTCATACCATCAAGGTTTTTGATTAGCAGGATTGGTACACACCCATTAGGGATTACCTCAAGCTAGGTAACCTACCAATTGGATTGACACAAGCTGTGAAAAGATAATTTAAGCAGAAAGTGACAAAACATGTCTTTCCAGGAGATATTTTGTATCATCAAAGCTATGAAGGAATCCTCCTCCATTGCTTGGACTAGTAAGAGTCTTCTTGAGCGATCACCCAAGCCCACGATGGTACATGTGGTGGCTACTTCAGTGGTATGGCCATCGCAAAGCGCATTCTCCACATGGGCTTTTATTGGCCATATTTAGAGCGATATTGTTGCACATATGTAAATAAGTGCGTGAAGTGTCAACACCATGCTAATTTGACACACGTACCTTCTCAGGCCTTGCAATCGATTCAATCGGCTTGGCCTTTTTTGTAGTGGGGTTTTGATCTAATCAAAAATATCTCCCCTGTGTCGTCAGGTCATCACACGTTCATCATAATGACCACAGAGTAGTTCACCAAGTGGGTGGAAGAAATTTCGCTAACCTCTATGACTGGAACCCGCATTGCAGAGTTTATTTTACATAACATCATATGTCGTTTTGGTATTCCATCCAAGATCATCTCGGATAATGGGATGTAATTTGAGAGTAAATATGTGCATGCTTTGATAACAAAATACAAAATTCAGCATAGTTTTTCCACACTTTATTATCCACAAGAAAATGGGCAAGCAGAGGCGTCAAACAAAATGCTAGTTGCCATCCTCAAAAAGACAGTCACAGATAGTCATAAGGATTAGAAAATTCAAATCCTGCTTGCCCTGTGGGCTTATCGCACTAGCATTCGAACACCCACTGGGGCAACTCCATTTTTGCTAGTGTATGGCTCCGAGGTTGTCATGCCTCTCGAGTTGGAAATCCCTTCCTTGTGCATTTCAATGCAAGAGTTCATCGATGATGACACTGCATGATATGCCCGATTAGATCAACTTACGTTGCTCAATCAATGATGCGTCAATGCTCTTGAGCATTTACGTATCTATCAAGAGCAACTTAAGAAAGCATACAACATGATGGTCCACTTGAGGGACTTTTAGGTTGGTGACTTGGTCTTAAAAGAGAACCAACGTAATTCTAATTTTTTGCCCCATCTAAGGGATAAGTTTATGGCAAACTGGTTAGGTCCTTATGTGATTGATAGTAAAATAGGACCTGGAACATATCGACTTACCTCTCTTGAAGGAATCAAGGAACTAGAACCCTTGAACATTAGTCATTTAAGGCTATTCCAAATTTAGAGAGAGTCGTAGTCCACCAAAAAGCTCCAAGGATTCCCACAATCGCTTGGTCAAACTCAAAATGCCCCAAATGTGTCCATGAACCCTTTTTTCAAACAGAAATCTCCAAAGATTCCCACAATTGCTTGGTTAACCCTAAAATGCCCCAAAGGTATCCATAAAACCTTTGGTCAAACCAAACACTTCAAGGATTTTTGCAATCACTTGGTCAACCCCAAAATGCCCCAAAGGCGTCCATAAACTCTTTGGTCAAACCAAATGTTCCAATGATTCCCACAATATCTTGGTCAAACCCAAAATGCCCCAAAGGTGTCCATAAATCCTTTGGTCAAACCAAAATCTCCAAGGATTCCCGCAATCGCTTGGTCAACCCTAAAATTCCCCAAAGGTGTCCATAAACCCTTTGGTCAAACCAAAAGCTCCAGGGATTCCCACAATCTCTTAGTCAACCCCAAAATACCCCAAAGGTGTACATAAACCCTTTGGTCAAACCAAAAGCGCCAAGGATTCTCGCAATCGCTTGGTCAACCCTAAAATGCCCCAAAGGTATCCATAAACCCTTTGGTCAAACCAAACGCTCCAAGGATTTCCGCAATCACTTGGTCAACCCCAAAATGCTTGAAAGGTGTCCATAAACCCTTTGGTCAAACCAAACACTCCAAGGATTCCCGCAATCGCTTGGTCAACCCTAAAATGCCCCAAAGGTGTCCATAAACCCTTTGGTCAAACCAAATGCTCCAAGGATTTCCACAATCACTTGGTCAACCCCAAAATGTCCCAAAGGTGTCCATAAACCCTTTGGTCAAACAAAAAGATCCAAGGATTCCCGTAATCGCTTGGTCAACCCTAAAATGCCCCAAAGGTGTCCATAAACCCTTTGGTCAAACCAAATGCTCCAAGGATTTCTACAATCACTTGGTCAACCCCAAAATGCCCCGAAGGTATCCATAAACCCTTTGGTCAAACCAAACGCTCCAAGGATTTTTGCAATCGCTTGGTCAACCCCAAAATGCCCCAAAGGTGTCCATAAATCCTTTGGTCAAAACAAACACTCCAAGGATTTCCATAATCACTAGGTCAACCTAAAATTCCCCAAAGGTATCCATAAACTCTTTGGTCAAACTAAAAGCTCCAAGGGTACCCACAACTGCTTGGACGAAACAAATATTCAAAAACAAACAAAAACAATAAAATAACTCAACAATAACAAAAAAATTGCATCTCAATTCCATGCATACTCGTAAAAATAAAAATACAAAAATATAAGTTGCATTAGGCATTGCATCCATACATTGCATATTTGCTGGTCATACATGTCCCAAACACCATAGACTGTAATTGCTTGACAATTCCTTCATTTTCCACATTCCACCCATTTTTATAAACACATACATCCAGAATAACACCATCCTCATTTCTAGCATAGACAATTGTCTCCTAATGTATGTAGGGTTTTTGTCGTTCAACTGTCTTTAAATTTCTCGCCAAAAACTGTACAAAGTTAAACGGATTTTACCATGGAAAGTTTTACTTGGATCACACCTCATTATGTAACATCCCTACACATGTTAAAACACATAAAATAACTCCCAAGTCATGTGAACGCAAGAGAAACCTACAAAGTAGTCTAGGGTACCATAGGTGAATGGTTAGCCTGTTCATCCCCCTATGCAAATGGTTCAAGAGTGTTGATAATTGACAAAAGGACAAGCTCTTCCCCATAAATTCACCTAATAAATAGTGGTTTTCACCACTAGAAAAAATCCCAATCATCTTTGGTCCTCGAAGTTGTAAGGATTTGTACTACACATCCCTGCACAAGATGAGTAGTCATCCCCAAGGCCTAAAAGGATTAATGTCATTCAAAAGAAAAATCTCAACAAGCCATCATCACGACCATCTCCAATCACCTTTGGTCTCCAAAGTCATAAGGATTCGTACTACACACCCTTGACAAGGATGGGTAGTCATCCCCAAGGCCTAAAAGATCAATGCCCTTACTTCATAATCTCCACAATCCCCTTTGGTTCCCAAAGTCGTAAGGATTCGTACTACACGTACCCACATAGGATGGGTAGTCATCCCCAATGCCAAAAGGATCAATGCCATTAACAATCCACAAAACTACAAGCTCAACCTTACGAAGCTCAAAATGCCAAATCACATAACAGTGGTTATCACCACTATTCAAAACCCTTGCTCACAAAGAAAAACACAAAAAGAAAAATAAATAGTAATTTTCATCACTATGTATATGAACAAGTATCCTAACATGTTGAGAAAATACAAGACGCCCGAGCTTGAATCCCTAGAATTCTTAGCATTCGAAAAACCATCTAGGTGATCCTCATTACGGGTTTGGTGGACAACCTACCTGGCAATGGCGGTATCCTAAACGCATGACGATATGTCTATCACATTAGCTTTGTGTGTGAGCAGACCAATTTTTGCATGTGGATGAGCTAGCTTATGGTACATTAGATTGTCTCATGGATTAATATTACTAAATTCAATAACAAAGTTAGTGGAGCTAATTAGGTGATCCTCAGTATAGGTTTGGTTGACAGCCTATTTGGCACTGGTGGTATCCTGACAAATACCACATAAACTAACTCAATTGCACACACAGGGATGTGAAATAACTGGGTCAAACTCAAGTCTGATTTATACCTTGTTCAAAAGTCTTGTGAGATAAATGTACAACTTTGGCTAGTTAGTTAAAATATCTAAATCCTAGAAAAGCCTAACTACATTTTAAAACAACTAGTACATTTCATTATGTACATCACCATCTGATAATACAAAAAATACAAAAACAAAGTTATCACATGCACAGTCATTCCACAAAGTCATCACATAAGTATAGAAATCCAGTGAATCTTGTACAGTCTATGGTGCCATCGAAAAGTTATCAACAACTCATTTCATTATTTCCATATGCATACATCATATAATTAGAAGCATCCCATTCATAAAACGACATGCATACATCTAAATGTGCATAAATAGAAAAAAATAAATCATGACAAGTGTTCAAACACAAAGAACGTCATCTATATATATATCATCAACAATGTCCGCAGGCTACAATGAACCAGTCCTCTGACCTCGCAACAAAGCAAAAACTCACAAAACCCTGAAGCATAGGGTGTCGACCACCATGATCATGAAGTATCAGTGCTACAAGAACTACCCCCCATATTGTGGGTGCTATGGGACCCCTCAGGGCGGTTGTTGCTTGCCCTCGCATCACGACCGCTAGCATCCCCCTCATTAAATCACCTACAACGAGACGATGCTGACTACTCAATATCACTACCCCTCATTCGATGCGAAGAACCACCTCTAGAGGGCTCAGGTATCTGCCCCCCGAGGTAGATAATATCTCCCTCTAGATCCATTCGGTGCCAAAACCACTCTGCCTCCCATCGACGGTATAAAGCTACTACATCGTCGCACTGTGCCAATGCCCTCTCCCTCTTCGCCAGCTACATCCGTAGAAGATCCCTCTCCCGTGCAACATCTGTGTCCCCATCCTGCCGATGGTACACAAAAAATGCATTCTCCTACTTAGCCAACGAAGTTCTTAGGAGATCCCTCTCCTATAGATCCTCCCACAGATCCTCATCTTGCCTCCGTAATAGCCCCTCCAATCATGCATTCTTAGCATGTAACCCTGCCTCCATGTACTCTAAGACTTCTTGAGGCATTGGCATCTCTGGCATAGCAGCATGCTCTGGATTTCATTGCTCTGGGACATCCTACGTCTTTGACTGATCCGAAACCCCAAAATCCCCCCTAAAATCATCCACCTCTACCATGTCTGCCTCCTCGAGTGAAACCCCCTAGCCCTATACTAATGCCTTTGCATCATCACCCCCTATTTCTATTGCCTCTACGCCCCCTAGAGGCCCCTTGCCTCACCATCGCCGTAAAGTCCACCACTGGTCATACTCAGTGGTAACCCCAACATCATCCATGTTCGAGATGTTAATCATTGTATCTGAATCCTCATCTAGTGGTGCAATGACTAGCCAGACTAGATTCCTCTTGTCCCCCTGATGTCGATAGATTAAGGGCTCACTAGGTAACCCCTGGTGCACCCTAAACTATTGTGTCACCTGGATATACAGGAAGAACTCCTGCTTAGTCCCATGCTGCCCAATCAGCCACCACCCCCTGTGAACCCGTCGGTGCCACTCTCTAGCCTCAGGCTAGGCTGGACAGTCCCGGTAGGGGCACAAAAACATCTCCCCTGGAGTAAGCTGAATGAAGGCATCGACATAGTGCCCTACGACACCTGTCCACTGCCAAATTTGTCCCTACTATTCAGACTGCCGCAATAGAGCCACATAACCTATATCCCTATCCACCATCTCTACCCGAGTATTCCATGGCAACCCAACCGACCTCTCCATCGCTATGTCCTGCCAAGCCCAACACTACAACAGATAGCTACATCCAATACCCTTCTGCCTCTGGCAGCGGACCTCGAACAACTCATCATAGAGTTGTGCCAATAGAGTCTGTCCCCCTATCATGATCATTGATGCCTCCGTAGGACACTCCACCAACCTGAACACCACCTCCAACAGATTACATGGGAACCTCGCACCTAATGAGTTGAGTAGCAGCATGTTGGAAATAAGGCCTATCAGTACTGCGTGCCTCACTCCAAACATGCCCCTCTCTAGCCACCATCGAACCAATATGCCACCAATGTAGCAGTCACCCTCTGCCATCTCCATTGGGTTGTCCACACCCATCTCCTCCCCATGCCCAAAGTAGTGTGTTAGCACTATTGTTCACTGATCCCATGATGTCGTCCTTATCGGCAGTTCATCTATTAGAATCCACAGAATTTGGTAGACGTCCTCCAAGGTCACTGTCACCTCCCTTGTTGGGATATGGAAGGTATTGGTCCGGGGTTCCCACAAGTTGATAAGGGCCATCAGATAGGCCTTATTCCTGACCACAGGCTCTAGTCGAGTCACCTGCTTGAGCCCAAGGGCATCAAACCACTCCCAGTCTGCCAAAGTCAGCACCTCCCACGCTTCAGAGAAAACTGTGGGTACATGGTATCGACTCTTCACAACCTGCAAAGAACACAAACACAAAAACATTAAAAACAATGAAAAAATTGTACAACAATAACATGAATATACAAAAATGCATAACCAAAATGTACAGCCAAAAAATATTCAAAAATAGTTTGTCAGTCCTAGGGTTTTTAACTCTACGTCTGCACTAATAAATTCAAAACAAAAAAAACAAAAACAGTTAAAAAATTCAAAACACTGTTTGTCAGTTCTATGGTTTTTAACTCTAAATAAAACTGACAAATTAAAAACAACAAAAAAAATTCAAAACACTATTTGTCAGTCCTAGGGTTTTTAATTCTAAGTTCAACTGACAACTTAAAAACAACAAAAAAACATCAAAACAATGTTTGCTAGTCCTAGGGTTTTTAACTCTAAGTTCAACAGAAAAATTAAAAACAACAAAATAAAATTCAAAACACTGTTTGTCAGTCCTAGGGTTTTTAACACTAAGTTCAACTGACAACTTAAAAAAAAAAATTCAAAACACTATTTGTCAGTCCTAGGGGTTTTAACTCTACATTCAATTGATAAATTAAAATACACAAAAAAATCAAAAATAAATTTTCAATCCCTAGGGTTTTTAACTCTGAGTTCACCTGATAAATTTAAAACAAAAAAAAAAATTATAAACAAATAAAAACAAAAATATTTTTTTTCTGTCCACCTAGGGTTTACCCTTAGTCTACACTGAACAAATAAAAACACCAAAAAAAAAATAATAATTAAAACAATTTTTTTTTTCAGTCCACCTAGGGTTTACCCTTAGTCTACACTGAACAAATAAAAACACCAAAAAAATTAAAACACAACAAATTTTTCAGTTCACCTAGGGTTTACCCTTAGTCTACACTGACAAAAAAAAACACATAAAAACAAAAAAACAACTAAGGTTAAGCGACGTTTTTAAACTCAGTTTTACACTAAGTTTTTAAGCTAAGTTTTGATCTTTGTTCAACTAAGGTTAAGCAATGTTTTTAAACTCAGTTTTACACTAAGTTTTTAAGCTAAGTTTTGATCTTTGTTCAACTAGGGTTAACCTAAGTTTTTAAGCTAAGTTTTGATTTTTGTTAGACTAGGGTTTCTTTTAGTTTATCACATATGCCAAATAAACATGGTTTCCACTAGGGTTTCAACCTACATTTTAATGAAGCCATACAAAACACAACCACTTCTTTTTAGAGTTTCATTTTTAATTTGAAAAACAAAATACAAAAGAAAAACAACTAAATTGCGGTTTTAAAAACTATAACAAACAACACAAACAATACAGAGGACAAGTACTCACTGGTCTTGCTTCGGCTCCGCCGCTTGACAATCCAGTCCGTGAAATCATGGTGGTAGGAAAAATTTGGCAGCATTTCACTTCGTAGAATTGACCTCCTCCTCCTCAGATATCCAAATCGCCAAGAAAAACAAATGCAAATGAGCCCAAAACCTAGTTTTGGCTCTTAAATAGGATTTTTTAGCCTATAATCGTTCCACCCTTGGACGAGCATTATAGTTAGTGCTCGTCCCACCCTAGGATGATTACTAAATAGGTATTCGTCCCACCTAGGGACGACTATAGAGCAAAACTTTCAAAAACAGCAAAAATTGCACCAAAATGCACAAAAAATAGCAATACAATTGTCCAATAAAAGTGCTTTTGCACTTGACATTCTGGGCATGCAAAACAGACGTCGGGGTCACAAATCCTCACTATCCTATTCCTTAAGAAGGCTACCATAGACGGACCGCTCCACAAGAATATGAATTTTCGAGAATTTCATCCCCAAATGACATCACAAAAAGGGTCAAAACCCAACCAAAAATAGCAATAACATTTCCGAATGAAGGCGCCTTTGTGCCTAACATTCTTGGCATTCAAAATAGACATCGGGGTCACAAATCCTCACTATCCTATTCCCTAAAAAGGCTACCATAGCCGGACCGCTCCATGGGAAGACAAATTTTCAAGAATTTCATCCCCAAACGGCATCACAAAAAGGGTCAAAACCCAACCAAAAATAGCAATAACATTTCCGAATGAAGGCGCCTTTACGCATAAAATTCTTGGCATCCAAAATAGTATTCGAGGTCACAAATCCTCACTATCCTATTCCCTAAGAAGGCTACCATAGCCGGACCGCTCCACAGGAAGATGGATTTTTGAGAATTTCATCCCCAAACGACATCAGAAAAAGGGTTCAAACCCACCAAAAATAGGTCATAATGTTTGAAAACTACATAAGCATTCAACGGAAAACAACTGAATGCACCCTTACCTAAGTCATCTTGGGTCAAGTGACTCATCGCTTTTCTCATGTCGGTCATTCCCTCATCGATTCGTCGCTTGAGGGGGTAGTCACACTTAGTCACCAATCAACAAATACACACCCAATCAAGGAAATGACATGCATTCAAAGGATCATTGACAAAGATAATCATGCTCCTGCTTGGGGCAGCAAACAAGCAATAATCACAAGTTGATCAAACACTTGGCATTCATGAATCATGAACTCAAGGATCCCACAGACAAGGTTGCGCCCTTTGTCTATTCATGGCTGATCAATGTCCAAGATCAAGTAACACCTCATCGAAAAAGGTTACTACTTGAATTAAGCTCCTTAGCTCATCAGAAGCAAGGATTCAAGAATGCATACCGTTTCCATACTTGGGGAATCAATATTTGGTTAGGTTACTGAGAAACCCTAATTATTAGTGCTTTGGTTATCTATATTTTCACAGTGTTGTGCCTTGCACAATGCTTCCCAAAAAGGGGCATTTGTAGACACCAAAATAACACCAACCTGATTATGTGACAACAAGCATCGATCACATTGACACACATAGGCCCTAGGGCAACCCCTAGAGGTTAAAAAGTGGTCCTCACCACTCCCACAATAGTTTGGAAGGTCAGAGGTCAATTTGGCATATTTTTGGAACTTTTCTCCCTACTCGTCCCACCCTGGGACAATTACAAACTAGTATTCGTCCCACCTAGGGATGATTATCAGCATTCGCTCCAGGGTGGGGCGAATAGCAGGTTTGGCTAGCAAAAAGTCAAACCTCGATAGGTCCACCAGTTAACTGTAGCTTCAGGCCATGCAATTGCAAGGAACGGCTTCAAATCCAGGAGAGAGACTTTAGTCATGCATGTCTTTGATTTTGGAGGCCTCATGCAAGGAGACTCTAAATCAGGGAATAATATTTTCTCTAAAAATAGGACAAGTAACTCAAGTGGTGCCCTCGCATGCGCATTGAAAGAGAGAGACCCTAGGTCTATAAATTGGTGAGTCTTATCACCCAAAAGGAGAGAATAGAGAGGAGCTTTTGGAGCAACGAAGTGCTACCAAATTATATCCTCACCCATCGATTGTGCTTTTACATCCTTGATCTCTCTTTCGGAGGGAGGTTATTGGGTTATTATTGGAAGAGCAATCCGGACCCAAACCCAAAAATCTAGCCACAATATCCCACTAAATTTTCCCACATCACCCCATAAGAGGTTTTGGACCCATCCCAAGTGGATTGGTGCTGAAACAGAGTCCCAAACAATGGGCGTCCTGACCCCAGGTGCCCCCCAAACTGTCGCAGTCCTAATTGCCCCACCCCGGAGTGATTAGAAATTTGTGGTAGATTTCCATGATTTTTCTTTTGCATCTAATTCTAGGTTGTTTACATATGCTGTCATTTAAATTTCATGTGATTCTGACAAGTTTTGATCATGCTTTTATTATTTCCTGCATTTACTAACATGCAGGTAGCATCATCAAATTCCCGATGATAGAGGTAAAATTGGGAAAATATGACCTTCTGGGTCTTCCCAAAATACCCCCAATTAGCTAACCCCCAACTTTTTAGGTGATTTGGAGCTTCCCGAATGTGACATTTGGGATAGTGCTTTTTGGCGCTTTGTTGCAAGTCTATTTGTCCCACCCCGGAGCGAATACGAATCTGTGGCAAATTTTTTGACTATTCTTTTTGCAGTGCCTTCCTGGTGATGTTTTTATACCCCTGTCAAGTTTTTAGTTCATTTGGATCTATTTTAGTTATCATTTTATTTATATTTTGCATGTGCTAATTGAAGTCGTGGGGATTGCATATTTCATTTTATCTACAGGTGCTACTGACTATTTTTTGTTTCCTTGAACGCAAGATCTAGACATTAGAGGATCAGCAAGGAGTCAAGATTTATCAATTCAAGCGACGATGAAGTTTGGTCCGCCCATTTTACATGTGGGCATGCAGAACAAGGAATAGCATCCATGCATGTAACAAGAACACATTTAATGCTCCTAGCCCGTGAAAATGGAGGAGGTGAATTGTAACTATGTTCTGAAACATATTAATAAAAAGGGTTGTCTTCCATATTGGCTTTTTATGTGGTTTCGAGTCATTCACGCCTCTTTCCTTTTATGCATAGTCAATTCATAGGATTTAGCGTTATCTTTTGTTTCGTTCACATCGCATCTTGGATTTTCCTTTTTTTTTTTCGTATCCTTGTTCTTTCACCAACTATAGTCATTTTTTGAATGCCAAATGGATTAGATATGCTTGGCATCATTTAAGGATTTTGATTTTGGGAAAATCTGATTCAAAATGAGGGCACCAAAATATAATAAAAATATTCTTAACAATACTTATTTAAAGAAGTAAAGGCAACTGAAAGAAATTGGATGAAGGGAGACAAATTTTTTTTTTTAGCTCCAACGTTCAAAGAGGGAGACCACCAAAAGAGAGTTTTGCGGAAGAGAGGTGGGCACTGAAATAAAACGTAATCGAATAAAGGGAGACAAAAAATTTATTAGCCCAAATGTTCAAAGAGAGACTCTACCAAAAGAGAGAGTTGCGAGAGGCACCACGTGTTGCCTTATGGAACCCAAATTTGGGTGTCGAGGTAATGAAAGAAGATGCCTTCTCTAAGAACACTCTTAGACAACCAAAGAAGAGGCTAGATATTACTTGCAAAAAAACTTGAAAAGGATTTAACCTGTATTTCACGATATATGTGAAAATAATTCTCAAATCCTAAAGAAGATATTAAAGTTTGAAGGTTTGAATAGCCAAGTGATACATGCATAGTTGTCAAGTTATTATAATATCACAATGTGATCATGATGTAATATGGATAGGTCCTAATTCAATCCTCTATAACCTTTTGAATATATAGAACTAACTAAATAAATTAATGGTCACTTTTTAATTAATGGTCACTTTTTTGGGGGGGGGAGGGGGTGTACGAAGAGGTTTTTGAATGGCACCCAAACATTTTATATATAATTTTTGGGAGGGTCTGCCAACCTTTACAAACCCACAAAGATATTAAAAAAAAAACCAAATAAGATCACAAATGAGACTGCATCCCTAAGCAAAAATTGATTCAAAATCAAAAAAATATTGATCAAGCATCCAAGACATTAAAATCTTGCAAATCCAAAAATGGAAAGTATTCACAACTTTAAAATCAAACATAGAAATGATCTTCCTACCCAAGCCACCATAGAAGAAGTAAATCTAGAAAATGGGATAACCATTCATGCTATCTAAAGATAGTTTAATTTTCAAATTTAAATAGAGCACTCAGTTTAGAAATATTCTACTCAGACATCAAGACAGCTCAAAAAACTAGAGAAAAATGTTAGGCCTTCTTGTCAGGAATAGAAATCCTAATTCTACAAACTTAGGTCTCCACCTACAGGTACCCAACACCTTCAATAATCACTTTGGTAGCAATAAATTTGAATCCTACCCAAATATGAGGTATTAAAAGGTTTCCCAAACCTTAAAAAAAGGGTTTTGAAAGGATCCCAAAAATTGAAACGAGGGGATTTTGGAAGGATTCCCAAATCCTTAAGAAGGATTTTTAAAGGCTCCTAGAACCTTATAAAAAGGGTTAGGCCTCAAGTAGAGGACTACAAGATTTTGGAAGAATTCCTAACCTTGTAAGGGGGTGTTTGGAAGGGTTCCCAAACCTTAATGAATAGGATTTTGAAAGGCTCCCAGAACCTTGTACAAGTGGATCGGGTCTCAAGCAGAGGACCACTAGATTTTTTATAAGCTCTCGAAGCCTAAATAAACACAAGGATGAAAATAACAACCATTTCCTATCGAAACAAAACCAAGAGCACTAAAATAATTCAAAATTCAATTTGCCACTCAAATACTAATAGTGAAATAAAAAATTAAGGCTCCCAAAACTTTTTGTAAATGAATCTGACCTCTAGTAGAGGACCATAGGGTTTTAGAAGGTTTCCAAAACCTAAAAAATACTAAGATCTTAGATATTCAAAAGAACCAGAAGGCCCACATCTCAGGGAAAATAGGACACATTATTTTTGACCATTATATTTATAATTTGGAAACTCCCTCGTAATCTAAATGGAAAAGAATTGTAAAAAGAACAATCAATAAATAACCACTTCCTACTCAAAATTGAAACTAGAAAAAACTTCCCTCCTAAAAAGGTAACGACCTAGAAGACCGTCAAAAACACTAAAATTAGAAATAAAAAGAATACCAAGGCTATGCAAAGAAATAAAGACAAATGGATGATTCCCAATATCACCCATAGCTTCTCCAAAATGGATCTAGGTATAAATTATGCCCAATTAGAGCAATATTTAAATGAAAATAGATCTAGAATCTAAGATCCATCTAAGAAATGAGAGCAAACCCCTAAAATAAGGTATGAGGAAAGATATAAAGCCCCCTAATAGACATGTTTTAGCATTAGGGCCAACACCCATCCACGAAGTCAAAAAAATAGAACCAGATATCACTATCCAATAAACTATGCACCACTACATGAAAGAAGAATAGCATCCCAACATCTACACCCAACAACCAATAGATATTAAGGTTCAAATAGAAGAGCTCCCCACTCCCCGCTCCCCTAGGAAGTGACTCCTTGAAACACTAGGAAGAAACTCTCTAAAACCCTAAAAAAAGCAAAACCAAGTTCCACTATCCAAAAATCATGCACTACTACATGAAAGAAGAACAACATCATAGCATACTAATCCAAAAACCAGTAAAGATTAGGGTTCAAAGAAAATAGCTTCCTCTCCCTACTCCATTGGGGAGTGGCTCCCTAAAACCCAATCTTGTTCATTAAAAGGCTTATAGTAGCTATTATGATTTGAAAACCAAAGTTGAATGAACCCACGATATGGATCATAGACCTCATTTGGTTACCTCATACCAACTTGGCAACTCACTCACCCTTAAATTTAAGATTAGATGAGTTTTTATGAGGGGTCCAAGTCCTCTCTTGCTAGGGTTTGAACTTTGATATCATGGATGAAAATCTAATTTTATGTGAACATTATTTCTAGCAATTGGTCAATTGGTTAATTTATAGACAAGCTCACATAACATCTAATTTTTAACTTGTTATTTTTTTATTTTTAATTTATAAATTATTGATGTCATTTATCATTTGTTTAAGTTATAATTTTATTATAATTTATATTGTAATAAATATTCATCTAAAAAAAGTCTATTATTAGGAAGAATGACATGATATTTAAATACTGCTCATTAATATTTTTGAATTTTTTTTTCCATATATATATATATATATTTTTTTAAATATAAGGTTGTGCACACCTACTAGTAAATAATCGCAAACAATTGAAACATATATCCTAATTTATATATTTTACATTAGTTTAATATATTGACATTGTTATTTTACAATAATGTTTCATAAAATTAGTTTAATTAAACTATTAGATTATATAATTGAAATAATATGAAAATTAAAATTATCATAAAAAATGAATGTTAAAATATCATTTTTTAACCACAAAACAAATTACTATATATAATTAGCATTTTTATTTAATTAGTTTAATAATATTATTTTCCTTTAGTATATCATATACCATAACAGCTACCCTTCTCCGCCAGAGGACATGTCCCTCTCCCCTATTCAAAAAATGATTCTTATGGCGACAATACCATCGCGATAATACGCCACAAAAGTGGATATTAGTAAATCATATAAATATTTTGGAACATACTGAGTTTGGAATACATGAGTGACCTGCTTGGCTGCTTTATTACGAATTTGATCCACCCACTATCATATGTCGGCAAAGTTAATAGAGTGGCAGACAGCCATTTACCCATACATAAAGTACTAAAGAAATTGGGCCCCAGGCACCACAATTTTTAAGCAACATTGGAAAGGCAAACTGTTCAAAATGTAAGCTTTGTTTTTTAATGGAGTCATTTTCTTGTAGTAAGACATGGCAGGATATGAAACATGCGATTGCATCACAGGCCTCCCCAACAAGCCATCCAATACTATAGATGTATATAATATGAAAACTTTTTATGGTGGTAACTTAAATATATTTAGAACGAAGATTTTTATTTATTATAAAATTTAATTAAGTATTGTTTAACTTTAAAATGTTAAATTTTTATAAATAAAATTTTTAAAATTTGAGTTTAAAATATTTAAAAATTTAATATTTTTATTAAAATTTTATTTTAATTGTTAACCGATTAAAATCAAGAATTAGAAAGCCAAAAAGTTCGTTTTTTTGTAAGTCCTAGTTACTATTTAAACGATTTTTAATATTGTATTCAAAAAATTATCTAAAAAATAATATATTATACTATTTTACATATCTTAAAACTTATTAACATTGCATATAATAAAAAATTAATTAACATTTTTAATGTATTTTATCATATCAAAATAAATCTAAATAATTTAAGAAAAACAAAAAATGATGTTATATAGTATTTATTCCATGTATTTTATCAAAAAAAAATTATAATGTTTTAAATGTGAGCTTCTACATAAGCGATTTAATTCTATGGTGATGACGCTAGGCATTCATCATCGATTCGTCATCATTATTGATAAGCCAACCTCCTGAAACACTTCAAATATTCGCTTAGATATCCCTTTCTCGGTTGTAATGGTGTCGCTTTCCTCCCACAATGAAAGGAATCTCGCATGATTAAACATTTTCACTCAGTTTTTCATCTCCAATACTTTCATGCCCATATAGTGCGTCACAGCTCATATGGTAAAGTGACCCTCAAGAAAACAAAAACCATAGAGTTTGTACAACATGGCTGTTGATGTAGAAACAAGTGTATCTTTTTCTCTCCAATTTTATAAATAGCTTTCAATTGAATTGTATTTTTTCTGTTAATTAATGTTAGCTTTTTTTCTTGATGCTTTGTTTTAGGTGCTCTGTTTTGCAGCCCTGTTTTCAACAGAATCTCCAATAGCTCTATAGTATATGAGGCATACAACAAACAACAATACAAGCATGGAAAATTCGCAAGCACCTAACCCTAAGTATTGAAGCCAGGCTTAGCATTCCCTCTTGTAACTTTCGGGCTATCATGTATTCTTGATCATAAGTCTTTGCAGTTGTCCATTGAGCTATAATCCCATATTTTTCATTGCAGATGGTGGAGCGAGGACACAGTGGCTGTGGTAACAGGAGCCAACAAGGGCGTAGGGTATGGAATTGCTCGTCAGTTGGCAGCCAAGGGAATCCGTGTAATCTTAACTGCCCGAGACGAGCAGAGAGGTATGGCCGCTACCAAGGCCCTCAACGATGCCGGATTTCATAACGTTGTCTTCCATCAACTGGACGTCCAGGATTCCACCAGCATCAATGACTTTGCTAAGTGGATCAAGGACTCTTATGGAAAGTTTGACATTCTGGTATTCTATTATTCCGTTTTACGATTAGGATTTTGATATCGACTTTTTGATCTAACCTTGAAAAACACAGGTTAACAATGCGGCAATATCAGGCCTTACAATAGATTACGACATTGTGAAGGCTAACAAGGCAAATCCGACGCAGTTATTTGTGAGTCCTCTATTAAATTTCGTACTCAATTTCAGATGACATGTTAATGAATTTTGGTTTTGTTTTTGCAAGATTCCTCCTGGAAATACAGTGGAAGGAATTTCTGAAAACTTTGAAATGGCAAAGATGTGTATGGACATTAATTATTATGGGACCAAAAGAGTTGTGGAGGCGCTTCTTCCTCTGTTGAATCTTGCTGGTGTTGCTGGAGGCCGAATTGTGAACGTGACCTCTCGTGCCGGTGTCCTTGAGGTAATCGCTACGCAATAAAGCAATCCTGAGGAATCCAACGTACAATAGACTTCCCTTTCTTTAATTAAATTTATTTGTGATTTGTACAGTTTATTCCAAGCGAAAGTTTGAGGCAACAATTGAGCGATCTCGAGAGTTTAACAGAGGATAAAATAGATACATTCGTCCAAAGTTTTCTAAAGGATTTTGAGCAAGGGTCATTAAAGAGCAATGGATGGCCTGTGACGTATTCGGCCTATTTCGTTTCCAAGGCGGCTGTGAATGCTTACACAAGGGTTGTTGCACGCCAAAATCCTGAAATGTATGTGAACTGCGTGCATCCCGGATTCGTGAGGACGGATTTAAATGTTGATGTAGGAACACTTTCAATTGATGAAGGGGCAGAGGGTCCTGTGATGGTTGCGCTTCTGCCTCCTGGTTCCACCACAGGTCAATATTACAATAAAAAAGAAATTGGGAGATTTTGCATCCTGGATAAGCTCGAAGGCCTCTGAGCTGCAAATATTAGTTCTTTGAATGCTCTCAAATTTAATAGAACATGTACGCTTAGTTGACTCTCTAATTTAGACGTTTGGTTTGTCCAGACGTATAGGAATTCTTGTGAAGTAACACTACATAAGTCATAATGAGATTCTATAACGGAACCAGTCGATTTATTTGCTGCTTTGGTCATGGTTCTCGATAGATCCATGGATGGTTGGTATTCCTGATAAGGCCATGGAGATTGTAACCACAAACGTCGTTTGCTTTGTAGGGCTATCTTTATTATGGTATTTATGTGTATGGAATTTAAGATTAGAGAAGTAAATATTATAAGGATTTAAGTCATTGACGTTTTTATATGGGAGATCTATTATTTAGTTTTAGATTATTTATAAAATATATATTTTTAATTAGATATAATTTAATTGTAATTTGATTTAAAAAGAAAGTTTTTATGTTAAAAGAGAGTCTATGCGCTGAAAGATTTTTATGTTTAGATTTCTACTAAAGTTATGGGATGTATTATGGATAATAAATTTGTTTATATTACAATAATAAGAATTGTTTTTATTTTTTATTTTATTTATGAATAATAAATTTAATCAAATAATTTTAGCTTTTATGTTTAATTTCATTGGTTTAAATAAATTATATTATAATTTTTTTTAAGTAATTTATTTTATATATTATATAATTATTGATGATATTATATACCTATGCAATATGCATTTACAAAATATCAATATTCAGGTATTTTTATATTCGAATATGCTATGTAAAGTTATGTAACTATTTCAATCATTTTTTTTTAGTTTTATTAAATTATCAAACTAAAAATAATAAAAAATTAATATGAAAAATAATAATTCAAAAAATATATAGTTTTAATCTTTCTATTGAATGTTTGTCCATGCTTTTAGCTTGTAAAAGGTTTAAAATTATTGTAGCATGATTGTTATAGGAGTGGATTATGCGAATAACTATGTGGCCACTATTCACAATACATCCCAAATACTTATTAAATCCATTATATATTTTTCTATTCCAATAATAATAATTAAGACAATATTTTTTCTTACACATAATATTTTGGTCTATTTCTTTGTTTTTTTTACTATTTCTTGTAAGTTGTTGAGTTTAAATTTCATTTTTTTTTTTTTAAATATGTTATCAATATATTTAAAATTCTAAATCTTTGGCTATCCCTTCACATATTTTATATTTTGAAGAACATATAGATATTATATTCTTTAAACCTTAGTTCATCCCACCAAAATATAACAATATAAAAATAATGAAGGTCTCAAATCTACATAGACTAAAATTAAAATGATATATAAAATTTATTAATAGATGTTTTTTTTTTTTTTAAGCGAAAAACCCCTTGCGGGGCCGCCTTGGTCTAAGAGACCACGAACAGGGGGTTCTACACCATCAAAGTCACCCGGGGGTTGCACCCGACCTTGCGTGCACCAACATTATCAATTGGATTTTTGGTACCCAATTCAGCTTTTTGGTAGGATGGAGATTCGAACCTTGGACCTCCCTTGGAGGATTGCCCTCTCCTCTCCAAATCACCTACAACACTTGGGTAAAACTAATTTATAGTGGAAAACACCCCTTTTGCGGTGCCACTTTCAACAGGTTGGGCATAGGAGGAATGGAGCATTGTTGGCCTCTACCAGCACATAGGACATTCCTAACTATACCATATATTTGCAGGATGGAGACAAGGGGTGATGGGGCACCGAGAAACAGGGGACCTTACTAACTCTGCATTCTCATTCCAATTTCAAATATTTACATGCATTCAAAATAAAATAGCCCGCAGGCTTACAATGGCCGGTCTCGACTTCAGCTCTGTTCTCTCCTCTCTATTCTACTTTCTCCTTTGTTCTCCGGTCCGCCGTCCCCTTCTGAAAACAAAAATTCCATATCCTTGAAGAGGTCCCCCCGGTCCTCCCCGCAATCAATGCCCCCACCAAACAAGATTTCCCAGTTCAAATTTTCCCTCCTTCTCGGTTTTCAAAATTTTGTCATAAATGCCATCTGCCCGATCTCCTACAGAGCTTGCATTGATGGCCTCTCTGCATCGGCCGCATCATTTTGACCATCCTTTGTACTGTTGTCCCTTCCATTAAACCATCACCTGTAAATGCTTTGATGCCAATAAATCCAAGACGGAAAGAGCACGGTCGACACCTTCCTTAATAGCTTAAGAGACCCCCAAATTATCTTGCATACACGTGGTCGACTGCGTGTACATCCATCCAATCTTTCTCCTTGTCGCAACATACTCGACCAACGTGTCCTTCACAACTGCCACGTGTTCAGTTTGGTCTAGCCCGACCGTTCGCTAATCACCCCTGGTCTCATCCTCTATCTTTTTTTAACTTTCAACACTATCAAAATACTGGCCACGTGTCCCCTTCATGACCGCCATGTGTCGCCCCTTTACTGGTCGTGATATCGCGACCAAACTCCAACTCCACTGCTTCATACTTCTCCCCCTCCTTTCTTTTCTACGCCTTCACTTTAATGATACCTTGCCATGCCTTTCGCTTGCCACGTGTCGGCTTCACACTGGCCGCGATATCATGATAAACTACGTCTCGTCTTCTCGAAGTCTTCGCTACGCCTTCTGTTTTGTGTTTGATTTTGGGCCACCTTAAGACTCTGCCACGTGGCGGCTTCACACTGGTCGCGATATCGCGATAGGTCACGATATCGTGACCGTCACGATATCACGACAGGACTCCTTCCTCCGCTTTGCCTTCAAAGACCGTCGTGATATCGCGACGTCGTGATATCGTGACGTTGCGATATCGTGACGTCTAGAGCTCCTCCTCCCCTTCTTTGTAATACCGTCGCGATATCGCGATGTCACGATATCATGACGTCGCGATATCGCGACATTTGAAGACCCTCTCCTCTGCATATTAAAACCGGTCGTGATATCGTGACGTCGTGATATCGTGACGTTGCGATATCGTGACGTCGTGATATTGCGACGTTGCGATATCGTGACGTCTAGAGCTCCTCCTCCCCTTCTTTGTAATACCGTCACGATATCGCGATGTCGCGATATCATGACATCGCGATATCGCGACATTTGAAGACCCTCTCCTCTGCATATTAAAACTAGTCGTGATATCATGACGTCGTGATATCATGACGTCACGATATCACGATGACTTACGCTCTCTCCCTCTGCTTTGGACTACGGTCACAATATCACGACGTCACAATATCGCGACGTTGCGATATCGTGACAAAACTGGCTCAAGCCCCGCCAAGCCTTTTGAGGTCGTGATTTCGTGACATGTCGCGATTTCGCGACCCCAACTCAATTTACGCACAAACTTTACAAACTTCCCCCTTCTGCTTCGCACAACTTCCCCTCCCGGGAATGAATTAATGTAATTCAAAATACAAGTACTTGAAGAAAATTTTGAAGGATGCGAGATTGCCCACACTGTCACCGGATGCTCCTGCATCAGATTCCCGGGGTAACAAGAGAAGTGACCTTCACTTCTAAGTTGTTCGGTCTGCGTCCTTTGCAATGTTTCCGAACACTCCTCTATCCTTTCAACCTGTTCAAATCCTGCTTCTTGGCAAAATTTTATGCCTTCTACCAGACAAATCCTGGCATTGCTGCACATCTTCTCGTCTTCTATCTGCAACGGCTTCAACTTGTGCCGCACTCCATCCTTCACCAAGGAATAAGTATTTGCACGGCCATCATGTACTGCACTCCGATCAAACTGCCATGGCCTGCCCAATAGCAAATGGCATGCATCCATAGGGAATACATCACACAGGACTTCATCCTGGTATCTCCCAATCTGGAACATGACTAAACACTGTTCCTGGACCCAAGCTCTGTGGTCCTTTTGCAACCACGCAATCTGGTACGGGTGCGGGTGTCTCCTCTCTAGCTGTAACTTAGTAACCATCTCCTCGAAAACTAAGTTGTCTGTACTTCCATTGTCGATGATCACATTGCAAACTTTGCCTGCACTTTTGCATCGGGTGCGGAACAAACTTCTCCTCTGCTCAGATTTGTCTTCCTCAACCTGCTGGGTCCTCCTCACAATCATGGTCTCTCCCTTTTTAGCTTCTTCAGAATGCTCCGAGTCAGCATCTTCAACTGCTATAACTGCTCTGGCAGGACCCACTGGCCTCTTGTTTGTCCTTTCTCGATGTTGTGGGCACTCAAATGCCCGGTGTCATTCTTCTCCACAATGGAAACATGTTCCACAAAATATTCCTCTTCCATACCCGCGTCCAGATCTACCTCTTCCTCTCGGGTAGTTATCATTCTGAACTTGCGGTTTTGGGTCTTCATCTTCTTCTTTCTGACCTCGACTGCTGCTCTCTTCTTCCTTCTTCTCTTCCTTTCCTTCTTTCTTTTCATCATTATTTCCTCCCGATTCTTTCACTTTTTGCTTGCTGTAAAACTTTCGTTTTAGCTTTTCTTCCACTTTTAAAGCAAAATGGTAAGCGTCTTCGATGGTGCTTACCCGAACCAAGCTCAACTCCTCCTGCACACTCGGTCTCAACCCATTGATGTAACGGGCCACTTTTTCCTTGCTAGCTTCCAAATGCCCGGTTCTGATGGAGATTTTATAAAAATCCTCTGTATATTCTTGAACTGTTCTGTTCATCTGCCTCAAGCTTTGCATTTTACGTAATAGATCCAGCTCATAGTCAACAGGGATGAACTGTATTTTTAATTTCTCCACCATTCTGTCCCACTTGGTAATCCGTTCTTTTCCTCTTCAGTTTCTCTCCAGCTGTACCCCCTTCCACCAGATGCTAGCATGACCCTTCAGTCGGGTCTTAGCAAATATGACCCGGTTAGGGTCTTCAACCTCTTCGTATTTGAAGTATTCTTCTAATTCATTCACCTAGTCTATCAATTCTTCTGGGTTCAAGTTCTCGAAATATGTGGGAACCTCTAACTTCGACCTCTTCCCGATCTAGGATATGGCCTTGTATAGCCGGGCCTGTGCCGGGTCTACATCTTCCTCCTCTTCTTCAAACTCATTCTCATCTTCCACTTCATCCTCACTGTCTGCATCCCTTCTTGGCTCACGTCCTCTGCGTAGCTCTTCTTGCAAGGCCTGGACTTGCCGCTGCAATGCCTAGAAATCTTCCGTTGCCATGCCTCTTCCACCCATCGGGTTTCTTCTCGGAGGCATCTTCACCTGAACTCAAGCCCTCCCACATGTCCTGGTACAACTGCCTCTCTCTTTCGGCGGTCTGTTGTACGCTCAGGAGCTACGGGCTCTGATACCACTGACGGAGACGGAGAAACAGGGACCTTACAAACTCTGCATTCTCATTCCAATTTCAAATATTTACATGCATTTAAAATAAAATAGCCCATAGGCTTACAATGGTCGGTCTCAGCTTCGGCTCTGTTCTCTCCTCTCTGTTCTACTTTCTCCTCTATTCTCCGGTCCACCGTCCCATTTTGAAAACAAAAATTCCATCTCCTTGACGAGGTCCCCCCGGTCCTCCCCGCAATCAATGCCCCACCAAACAAGATTTCCCAGTTCAAATTTTCCCTCCTTCCCGGTTTTCAAAATTTTGTCATAAATGCCATCTGCCCGATCTCCTACAGAGCTTGCATTGATGGCCTCTCTGCATCGGCTGCATCATTCTGATCGTCCTTTGTACTGTTGTCCCTTCCATTAAACCATCACCTATAAATGCTTCAATGCCAGTAAAGCCAAGACGGAAAGAGCATGGTCGACACCTTCCTTAACAGCTTAAGAGACCCCCAAATTATCTTGCATACACGTGGTCGGCTATGTGTACATCCATCCAATATTTCTCCTTGTCGCAACATACTCGACCCACGTGTCCTTCACAACTGCCACGTGTTCGATTTGGTCTAGCTCGGCCGTTCACTAATCACCCTTGGTCTTGTCCTCTATCTTTCTTTAACTTTCAACATTATCGGAATACCGGCCACGTGTCCCCTTCACGACCGCCACGTGTCGCCCCTTTACTGGCCGCGATATCACGACCGAACTCCAACTCCACTGCTTCATACTTCTCCCCCTCCTTTCTTTTCTGCGCCTTCACTTTAATGATACCTTGCCATGCCTTTCGCTTGCCACGTGTCGGCTTCACACTGGCCGCGATATCGTGAAAAATTGCGTCTCCTCTTATCGAAGTATTCGCTATGCCTTTTTTTTGTGTTTGCTTTTGGGCCACCTTAAGACTGCCACGTGGCGGCTTCACACTGGCCGCAATATCGTGACAGGTCACGATATCATGACAGGACTCCTTCCTCCGCTTTGCCTTCGAAGACCGTCGCGATATCGCGACGTCGTGATATCGCGACATTGCGATATCGCGATGTCTAGAGCTCCTCCTCCCCTTCTTTGTAATACCGTCGTGATATCGCGATGTTTGAAGACCCTCTCCTCTGCATCTTAAAACCGGTCGCGATATCGCGATGACTTACGCTCTCTCCCTCTGCTTTGGACTACGGTCGCGATATCGCGACGTCGCGATATCGCGACATTGCGATATCATGACAAAACTGGCTCAAGCCCCGCCAAGCCTTTTGAGGTCACGATTTCGCGACCCCAACTCAATTTACGCACAAACTTTACAAACTTCCCCCTTCTGCTTCGCACAACTTCCCCTCCCGGGAATGAATTAATGTAATTCAAAATACAAGTACTTGAAGAAAATTTTTAAGGAGGCGAGATTGCCCACACTGTCACCGGATGCTCCTGCATCAAGGGGAATAGCCTTTACTAGCACCCAGGGCATTTACCACTGCACCACAACAAGAAGATCTATAAATAGATGTTATAATTTACAAGTAATCATTTATTAAATAACAAAAATATGTTCGATATTTCTTTTATATGGGTTTGTCAAATATATCTATTATCTTAGGTATAGTAAAGATTTAGAGAAAAAACAACCAAATGATCATTCATATTTAAAATGGAAGCAAATTTCTTCATTGATTTAGACAATCCATAACTATCACCCTACTTTTCTAAAGTACATAAAACCTATGTTCAAGTGTTCTATATATATATATATATATATATATATATATATATATATATATATATATATTAAAAAATATATATAATTGTATTGTGATTAAAAAAATATTTCGTCTAAAGAGATCCATCCAGTGAAAGGTGTTCATATATATTATGCATAATAAATCTAATAAAATTGAAATAATGGATATTTATATATAATTTAAATTTAAATTAAAAACACATATTTTAATTTAAAAATATGTATTTCTAATTTTATTTATCAAAATTTTAATTAATTTTTTAATGTTTTATCATTTATGATATGCATGTGTAAATATGCAATGCAAAATATCATATTATAAATAGAGAGAGTGAGAGGTTGGATTAATGAAAAGAGGGTTTTGAAAGGATTCCTTAAACCTTGTACATCAATTCTGAAAGGAGATCAAATTAGACAAAGACAAATAAAACACTTAGAATCCACCCCAAAAGGAGGCATCTAGCTAAAACACCCCGAGAAAAAATATAAGGATGAAAATTGACACCAAAATAAAAAAAATGAATAATATCACAGAGCAACCCGGCTAGCAACAGGAAATTGCATGAGCTAAAACATGGAATTAAACTCCTCCATTTCCTTCAAAATAATGCCCAACTGCACGTAGATATCACAAAACACATCAATAAACAGATTAATATGGACCATACAAGAATTATGTTTGGCCTCTACTTTCATGAAATTAAGAAGCGGAGAATTGTACTTATCCAAATACTTGATGTCCTCTAATCCTCTAGACTTTTTAACCATTCTTAGAAACTCCTTAGAATATCACAGGCTTCCATTATATCATTAAGGTATATTTCCAACCCATAACTGATACCAATATCCACAGAGTAACTGCACACAAACAAAAATTTAAATTTTGAAATCTTCGTGTCTCACATATATGGCTAAGCAAAAATATCTCTCTGTCAAAGATAAATTCTCATGCTCCACCAAGTCAAAATTATACCGAACACTGATAACACAAATACATCCATTATTTTGAAATATTTAGCACATCTATCAAAAATTTCTCCCTCCACACTGAAAATCCTAGGTGGGTAGTCCCATAATTGGTCATCTTGTCAGCCAAATCATTTTCTTCTTTGAAAATGTGTGAAATTTAAAATTGTGAGAAATCATGGAGGAACCTTCTTGCCTTAAAAATGATGTTGTGAATGTTCCAGGTAGGGGCTAATGAAGACTAATAAGGTTAATGATATTCATGGAATATCCTTCCACCACGACATGATCAACTTTGAGCTCAACCAATAACTTTAATTCAAGGTAGGCTGCTCTCACCTTAACTACATGGGATATTTGAACAAATAAATATTCAACATACATCATAATTACTATACCATGATTGTTTCTAATAACTCCATCGGTACCAGCAATTCTTGGGTTGTATTTCAAGGTCCCAACAAAACTAAGCTTGAAATAACCTTCTGGAGGGGCCCGCTATCTCACCAATCACCTAGGATTGGGCACATTTTGGGCATGAGGTAGTATTGGTAGTCCCAAGGTACATTCAATCTCAATTTTCATCAGAAACACTACCTCGTATTTCCCATATCAATTTGCACAACCATGATATAAATATTATATTGTAAACCACAAGGCTCTCATGCTAACAAAGTGGGAATTTTTGCTAACATTATTAAAGGAAAATCAATTACGCTCTTTCCAAATTCCCCAAAAAATATGGGGTATAATAGGACTCCACAGTATCTTGATGTGCTTAGACCAAAAGGCTAAAGACCACTAACTAAAAAAATTAGCAAAGGAGCCTAGGATAACATAATTGACTTGCAATTTTTCTATAATTTTATACAAAATACCTTGAAAGAAAAAGCAATGCATAAATAGGTGGGTAGAGGACTACTCCTCCACCCCACACAAATAACATCTATTAACCAACACCATCCCTCTCTTTTAAAAGTTTTCCACCATCTTGAATAGCCAACAAAAAGAAAATATTAATTTTGGGAATCATGCTTGACCAATACTTTGCCATAGGGGCATACAATGTTATATTACTTTAAGTGCTCTTGTAAAAGTTACTTTACAAAATTTCAATAAATAAAAAATTATAAAAGTAGAATAATTCAAAACATAACATTCATAGCATTAAATATTAGTTATAATAAATACCTGCATAGTCAAGTAGAGAATAAATATTATTTTTTAAACTTAAGTAGAAATATTAGCCCCTAAGGTCTAGGTGGATTGGTAAGTGCTTGTTTGTCCAAGCACTTACCAAGAAGATACACATGTTCAAACCTGAGGGGTAGCCTATTTGCAAAGGTAGTAGTCTGATTTGAATCCTCTAAGTACATGCCAGATCGATGATGACGGTATGAATCCTGAGTGATTGATGGTCCCCTTCATTTTAGGTCAACAATAATGAGGTGGAATAGGTCAACAATAACGAGGTGGAATAGGTCAACATTAATAAAATCTCCTATGTAACCAAAAAAACCTTAAGTAGAAATGTTTACATTATTTATATTCTCTTTGGATATGACTTCCTTTTTTAACAATTATGATAATCATGAAATAATTTTCTTTCTTGCACATAAATATCCTTGTCTATTCCATTGATTTAAACTATTTTTTGTAAGTTTCCATTTAATTTTCTCTTTTATTTTAAATATGTTAGCAATATGCTTAACATTCTAAATATTTTTTTATCACTTTAAATGTTTTATATACTAAATAAATTTACCGATATGTTATCCTTTAAACCTTGTTTCATCCTATTATAATATAATCATAAATAATTAATTAATATCTCAAAACAACATATATTTAAATTGAAATGGCATTTGATAACCATTGTTCAAAATATCACATCTTGATCGATAAATTCTTTAAATATATATTATAGTTTATGTGTAAGCATATATTAGACTAAATAAAATGTATTCTATCTTTATAATATATGCTTTTGCAAACAATATCTATTATCCTAGGTATATTGAAAGTTTGAGTGAATAAAAACCAAAAGCTCATTTGAATTGAGAATAAAAAAAATCATTAATTTGGACTATCAATAATATCACATCTCTTTCCTAAAGGATATAAATAATATAAGGTCCTTCTAATATTTATAATGAAGAGTAAATCTAGTTAAAACCTATACATTTATAACTATAATATTTATTCGTTTTTCTTAAAAAAGAAGCAAAAACCCAATTAATTTATACTTTTGTTGATTTTCCATTCTATTTTTGTTTATTCTACATTGTTATAACGAATCTTGCCTATAGACACCAAATTTTTTTCACCAATTGTATCACCCATCAATCATTTTGACCAATTCAAAAAAATTGACCATTTTGTGCCAAAATTTGGGGTAAAGAATAGCCTACCATTTGAGGTTCACAAAACTCTATCAAACCCTTACAAATTTTGTTAAAAGTGGTACCATTGGAAAGAGCTCAAAAAGTCTTTCTAACTAGTGTAAACATGCCTATTCTCTTCTAGGGTCTAATATTCCAAAACATCCAACAATGATAGCACCACAACCCTGTGAAAGTGCATACAATGCTCTTTTCTCTAACAAAAGTGTGTACGATGCTTTTAGATTGGCTTTTGGAATGGTACCACTAGAAATAAAGTGTTAATAGCCTAATTACTTATCCTCGTAAGTTAACTCTTCATATCACCTTGTTAAAGGGTCAATAATGTGATTAAAGGTTTATAACTATCAATTAATATGACTACACAAAATATAACCCCTTTCAAAATGGTTTATACTTATTATCAATCCAATTAGGATCTCTTGCAACTTCTTATGACTTACCACTTCACCTTTTAACTATCCACCTAATCTTCTTTGTTATCACCTCCTAGATATTCACATTAATCTTCTTAAAATGCTCAAGGATATTATAAAATTACCCCTTGGGGGTAGCCATTGAGAAGAATATATTCTTGTCCATAGATATATATTTTTACTATTAATCCTTGGTGCTCCCACTTATATATCTAGTATTTTATTTTAAATTATCTTCGATCAAGAATTTTGATAGATTCATGTCAAGGAACATCTTCAAAGAGACATTGGATAAGCATCATTCATAGTAGGTCTATAACTAATCACAAAAAAAAATTCAAAATTTCCATTGTGATATACATCTCATCCCTTAGCATTTCACATCCCTTTCTTTAATCAGTATTTTGGTCTTTCACATATATTTATTTAATTTTATTTTCGTCATTACTTCTATTATCAACCATAAAGAAAACTAGGGCGTAATCCCTCCATCAAGAATGTTTGTCATTGCTAATGATATTTGAACAAAAATTACATACTAATTATTGATTTTATCTATTTTTTTTTGTAGGTTTATTGTTTTGTAGGCACATGATGAGAGTGCCACAAAATTATAAATGCACAATATGAAAAAATATACCTAAATAATGAATATATCTAAAGAAGAAAATTGTACTTGTATGGCACATCTATTTGAGGGAGAAAAATACACTGGTATGACACATCTATTTGAGTAGATGAATTAGGTTTGCACTTTCTATTATATCTCTATTTTAGCCTTAGATCTATATAATTATAAGTTGTTTTATTATTTCATAACTATTGGGAAATTTTATACATTTTGTATAAAAACACGTAAATTTACATTTTATAGTTACAAAATAAATTAAAACCTAGGTATGAGTAATAAATTATAGCATTTGTGTTAATATTGAAAGGTAAATCCTGAATTCCATAAGGAAAATCTCTTTGAATTCAATGTTTGTGATTGATTCTTTTACCTTGCATAAATTTTGTAAAGGAGATAACACTTTTGTAACTATAATTGGGAATAAAATCTAGTTGATATTGTTGCACATAGGCATGAAATTAATATGCATGTAGCTTACACTATAGGATAATTTCTTTATTTGCATGCATCATTAAATTACTACTTGTAAAAAGGAATTTTTACCACTTGTTTTGTAATATTTCAAATGAAGGATCATGTAGCATAGAAATTATGTGTTACATTCTTGTTTTCACCTACATATTGCATTAGTAGTCCAATATTCCAATTAGGATAGAAATTAGATCTTAAAAATCTAGGTGTGTGTGTTCAATTAACTTACGAAATTAGATTCATATAACTCACAAAAATATCCCCTAAAATTTGAATGTGTTCCAATGTGAAATAGGATTCTTGTATTCATGGTATATATATTATTTTATGTGATCACATCTTTGGTGAACCCAACATGAACACCACATGGATCCAAAAATTTTGCTATCTCATCCAAAACCCCGGACTATATAAAAAAACTGGTTAAACACCTAAACAAGACCATATAATTTGACTTATAAAATATTAACTAAATACTAATAAAAAACTAATCAAAGTTTAGTCATATTAGGGATCATATATGACCCCTTAAGTAGCCATCGTATGAACCTTGATGATATATTAAGTATATAGCAATACCAATATGTCAACCTCTCATATAGGGTCTTGTAGATACTCTAAGTATTCTAGGGAGTATATTATGGTGGTCTAATGGGAGTCATAAGGAGACATAATTAGTACCTCTCATGTACTTGTATTGGATCACATGACTAAGAAGTTCATTCCCATGTATTAATCTCTTTCATGCACCTCAATGTGTCTTTCTTGTAGGGTTATGCATTAGGGGTTGGACTCGAAATGTACTTGTAAACAAATGGTGAATCCTAATAAAAATCAAGGTGAATCCTAAGCAAATTAAATAAATCATATTCACATCAAAATTAGGGGCATTTGAAGCCTTAAAAAATAAGGTCATCTTTTGGGTAAATTTTGACATATTAAATCACCTTCTAAATTCATAAAACTACCACCATCAGACCAGGATTGAAAAGAACTTTCCAATGAGTAAAAATATGCCTATGTTTGGATAATTATTGTGGCGAATTGAACCTAAAAATAATTTTTGTTCGAAACAATTTAGGTGAAAGGGCCGACGTTGAGGGTCCTCATATTTGCTAATTTCCAATTTTGGAAATCCTAATATTCACCCAGCCACTATGCATAACCCTGCTTTCATGTATGATTGCATATATCAAGAGGACTAACTTCATCCACATAACAACAAGTAATATGAAGGGTAGATATATTGAAAGGTTTAGGTATATTGACAAGATCAATATACCAAGAGAAGGAATTATAAGGGCATCACATATCTTCTATTCTTCTTTTAATTATTGCTAAAAATAAAATACAATTTAATTTCTCACACTTCTCCAAACCATGACCAAACATCACTATCTTACCCAATGTATTGCACACCAATTGTATCATAATCCTAACTCATTTACCTCCATGCATCTAAAATGATCAATCCACATTTGAAAATACCACATTTAACTAGTAAGATGAGGGATATCCTACCTTTGGCCCTCTCTCTCTTGTTCAATATAAATAATTTAGAGTAAACTTTAGTTCCATTGATCACTTAACCTCATTTATACATAGAAATAGAGAGACCATACAAACCATATGGAGATGAATTAGAGATCATTTTTTCACTTCTACCAAGGAAGAGTTCCTTATGGATTTTACTCAAAAAACCAAATATAACAACCCAAAAATTGGCCATATGGACCTATCTAATGGGTCTTTATACATAGACATTAATATACCAACCTTAAATTGTATAAATTAAAAACCTCTTATTATCACAACTTCTATGGGTAGTGGACCACAAAATACTCCCTTGTCCTTATGAGTTCAACCAACATTGTCTTCCCTTGAAATAATTTATAAGGTTCAACATGACTGATCTTATCAATTAGCAAGTAAGCATGAGCTATGTGCTTACTAGTACTCCCACATCTCAGTCACCTTAAAATCTGCCACCAATACAAATTATGAGATTCAATTCAACAATCTCTAATTTTAAATCCCCTAATACTTTCATCCTAAATACCTTTGAGTAAAATTATGTGATGCTTAATTTAATGTTGTACATGTTAATATTTCAATATTATGTAAACAATCCAAATATCTTATTTTCACAACACATCCACCATCTAATCCCAAAATTCAGACCTTGAACACTCAATTGCATGAATTATTCCAATGAATGGATTCTCTTCAAGCACCTTCACCTAGTCATGAATATTCTTATGATGATATATGTAATAAACCCCTAGATCCAAAATTTGCAAGCTGCTTGTTTCCCCCAAAATTTGAGACATCAAAATTTCAAATGCATTAAGAAATAAAAGACCCTATAAAAACCTTTTATTCTTCTAAAATTATTGTAATTACATTGCATATGGTGAGATGTTATTATTACAATATTTTCCTAAAAGACTTCCTAGACATGTATTTGAGTGGTACTATTAGATAATCTATTACTCCAATAGAATTTTTAAGGATCTTGTAAATTTATTTGTGCAATACGTTTTAGTCTATATGGAGAAAAGGATCACCATTGGTGACCTATACCAAGTTAAACAAGATAGAGACAAGAGCTATATAAGTTTATTGGAAAAATGGTGAACACCCATGGGGAGACTCCAATACACCTCTTGAAAAGGATATTTTGGATATTTTTGTACATAACCCACATGACCAATTGTCTTACCCCTTGGAAAAAAACAACATATCTATCTTTGCAAAGGCAGTTGATTTTGAAAAATATGTAGAAGTTGCCCTCCTATAGAGAGGACAATTAAAAGTCAATAAGTAGGAGGAAAAGTCCTCCTTCATCTATAAATAATATTATAAAAACAAGCATGTTGTGGACCATGGGTTCACTAAATCTCACATAGATAACAACATGAATGCTAATGCAGTCCTCCAAAAACTAGTTATAGAAAATCCCAACAACAAAAATCTAAAATAAAATTTACTAGACTTGACTAACCCTTGGCAATTATGCTTGATCAATTCCTATATTCTAGAATGATATATTTACCACTAATTAAATCCTTATATGCTAAAATATATAATGTTCCTTGGTTCCATATCAATGAGCAATATGCTTTTCACTATGTTAATGGTCACCCAATAAACAAATGCAAAACCTATAGGAATCATATTCAAGACTTGATATATGAAGTCACTATTATCTTAAATGATTCTAAAGGTTGGTCTTCTTTTAATCAATATCTTAGGATCTTTTAGGTTTTATTACCCAATCATGACCAAAAAATAACTAACCATATTTGTAACATAGGGGAAAGCATTCTATAAGGGGAGGTGAAATGGGAGGTTTTGGGATGAATTCCAAGGTTTTGTAACTAATTTGGCCCAAATTGTATAGTTGTACAGTTTGCAAATATAAAATTTACAAAACTCATAAAAAGAGACTGTATGGTTCCAAATAATTTAGTTGTATGGTTATAACCATACAATATGCCAATACTCAATTTATAGATAAAAACTTGGTAGTTTTGCAATCATTCATTCTAAGACTATTTTTTTTCCACCTTGGACAAGTTCAACTATGCAATTGTGAGTACAAAATAAGGCAATTGATTAGTTATACAGTTTGGGAAGGCTAACTATAAATTTTTTTACAATTCCTCAATATCAGATCTGTGAAGTTATATGTAAGAATTCATCATAAAAAGATTGATTAACCCTAATGGTGGAATTATACCTATAGTATTCCAACATGCACATACAAAATCACCATGCTTAGTATGTACCAAACATTACACCTATTATAAATATAAAGTATATTGAGTTGTCATTTATGTCAAAGGATTTATGTCAAAGAGAGTTGGTATGGCCGAAACATTCTTCTATGGTTGGATAATTATGCAAAGACAAGGTTTAAAATAAAGCCCATGGTTTAAGAGAGAAGAGACAATAGTATAATATATTTTATTATAATACTTGGGCCAAAAGGACTTATTAAAAAGAAGAGGATTGAGATTAATTTGACAAAGGACTACAAGAAAAAATATTATAGTATTTAACACCAAGGTTAAATACTATAATAAATAATATTTAACACCAAGGTTAAATATTATATTAAATAATAAATTTGAATGGTCAAAGGCACCAAGAATTTAAATTTTAAAAATGTGGCAATACAAAGGTTGAGCTAACACCATGACAAAAATCAAATGCATATTTAAGGAGGAAAATAAATCATTCTTCAAATGTGAAGATATGCATTTTTTGAAGCCATTTTTTGAGTGCTGAGAGTGAGGAGAAGACAACACCATTCATTGAAGATAGAGGGAGAAGGAAAGTTAGTGCATGCGTTCAAGTATGGATAGTGAATCATAGGGAAGAGTGTGTCATCTTATGAAAATTATGAAAATATTAAATGCACTTCTGACTCCTTGAATTCAATATTTGAATATGCTCACTTAATGTAATATTAGAATGCACTTCCATATTTTTGTTTATACCTATGAGTGCTCTTACTTTGGCCACTATAAATATGCTACCCTAATTTGTGTATTTTTTTGGTATGTGTGACAAATGGTTTATGTCTTATGTGAAGCATTGATATGTTACTCCAATTTATAGAATTCTCTTGGATGAGCATTGTTAATCTATAGATGGATCTCTCTTGGATGAGAATTATGAACTGATAAGACAATTGGTGTTGGTCTTATGAGCAATGGATTTATTCCTTTGGAGAATTACTGTAATATACTAGTATCTTTGAGTGTTACTTCGAACGAGCACCTTTCTTCTTAGTTGTAGGTATTATGATGTATTTGACTTCTTTGTACCAAGTGGCACTATGTTCCTTACAAGGCTTTGGCAAGTGTTCAAACTCCATTTGCATACAATTTGCCTCTAATGTATCAAAAAGCTTAAATCTTCAATGCTTATATTTTGCCAACTATTTCTAGGTTAATTTGGTCCTCTATGATAGACAATTTCTTCTTATAACATAGATGTCTTCTATGTGATGGCACGATGAGAAATGAATTGCTTTTCTACTTAGGCAATGATGATACCTTTTCCTTATGTTTTATCCTTGCCAATTAATGATGATATCTTTCCACATGTCTTGTTTTTCCAACTAGAACAAGATATACTCCTTCTTTCACTATGTTCACCTTATTATCCTTGTTTGTTGTAGGTTTTTAATGTGAAAACTATCTTCCACTAAGGTGCCACCTTTGTGTTTCTTGTTGGAATGAGCAATGGTTTTTTTAACACCTTGAGGTGGTAAATGTTGAGCTCTTTGGATGGCTCATATTTAAAGCACCTTGAACGTGCTTATACACTACTAGTGATGGATGTTGAGCACATTTGTAATTACTCTCTACCATGATTAAAGTTTACTCCTCAAACTTCAGTGATATGACCACCTAGAGATTGTGTCTTATTGTTTGTAACAATATCTTTAAGACAATATTTTTGGTGCCAATGTAGTACAAAAACTTTTTTACTAATATTATATTTTTGTACTAAAGTTCTACATCTCCTATTAAGATTCTCTTGCTTCTTCAATATGGTGATACTATGCTCTATTCCTTGAGAGCAATATGTAATGTATTATTGCCTTATTTGCTAGAAAACACTAACATCTAATTATTTACTTGAATAAATTTAGCACCAATTAATCCAAACTCTTAACCATGCATATAATTTTAGAGGTTTAAATTTGCACTAATATTCACTTTAACTAAAAAATCCTTAGTGAACTTTGAATAACTAATATAGTGCAATAATAGTTTCTCCTTATTACTCTTGTAGATGAATCTGAAATATGTAACAATTTTAACTATATATTAAAATACTTAGTGAACATTAAAAATATTTAAGAACAATTAGTATATTGCAATATTGATCTCACCATATTACTCCTTTAAACGAACATTAAATCAAGCATTATTAATTGCTCCTAAATGTGTTGTAATCTCTATAACTTAATGTAGTCTTATTTGTTGTAACTAAATAATAGGAAGATGATATTTTTCTTTTTATTGAAATATATCTAACTCCTATTTTAATGTGCAGGTATAAACCTTTAAAAGAAACTTCCTTCTACACTCTTTTGAAGACTATAATATGCAACCTTCTCTTTGCAACTTCTTAAAACTCTAATATGGTGCTTAAAGGAAATTGATAATAAATAATTTAATGTTTAATCAATGAACATATTTGCACCCAATTTTCTTACCTTAATGATATCTTAGATTCACCTTATTGCTTCCTTTAACTAAATTAACTTGTACCTCTACTTGGCTCTTCAAAATAGTTCTCTAACTCACCTTTTTGGAACTCCAAAAAACCTCTAACTTGCTACCCTTTAACTGTTGTAGGTGACTTTGGTTCTCCTTTAGGATTTAGCCTACAAATATAAATTTATGTAGCTAGTAATGTTGTCCTAATTACTATCCTTTCACAGTCAATTTTTGCATTGAAATATTTGGATAACACAAGCTTATACATAGAGGGGGGCTAAACAGTATAAGATAAAACTTTTAATTTTATTTCCAAAGCAATAACTTCAAATATCATCAATTGCAATAATGAAATAATGCACAAATCACCACACACATAAGAGACATAGATTTAATATGGTTCACCCAATATGGGCTACATCCACGGAGAAATATTGCTTATAAATTTCTCAACAAATTTCATGGGCACCAACCCACAAGAGATACCAATCTCCTATTACAATGTTTGTAGACACCAATCCACAGGAGACACCAATACCCTCTCAATTTTTTAGACACCAATCCACATGAGATACCAATACCCTCTCAAGTTCATGGATAACACTCCATAGGAGATACCAATCCCTCTGCTTTGGTTTTGTGGAAACCACTCCATAGGATACACCAATCCCCTCTGCTCTAGTTTTGTGGACACCACTCTATAGGAGACACCAATCCCCTATGCTCTGATTTTGTGGATACCACTCATAGGAGATACCAATCCTCTCTTATCTATTTTTATAGACACCAGTCCATAGGATACACAAATCCCCTCTACTCTAGTTTTGTAGACACCACTCCATAAGAGACACCAATCCCCTCTACTTTGGTTTTGTGGACACCACTCCCAAGGAGACACCAATCTCTTTTTATGTAAATAATTCTTATATATGCTTCTAATCCTAATCACAATACTACTCACAACTCTACTCAAATTAGCTCCATAACTTGCTCAACAATCCTTCTCACATATGCTAAAATTAGCTCTATAACCTGCTCATAAATCCTTCTCTCATCGGCTCCAAAAACCTACTCAAACCTACTCTAAAGACCTGCTCAAATATGATCCAAAATCCTACTTAAATATACTCACAAAACCTAGTCACAAAATTTCTCAACACTGCTCCAAAACCTGCTTACAAACACTACACATCTACTTCCCAAATATTGCATAATAATACCACCAAGTTCCATAACTAAAGTAGTTCAAACATATTATACCCAAAATTATTTTATCTCCATGAACATATAGAGAATGATATACACTAAAAAATTCCCAATATGTTAATCACATTCATTAAGTCTGTCGCTTTCACATGTCTCACATTTATTACATCAAAAAGTATCTTTAGTCTAGCACTTGATAATTGACCTAGTAATTGTTGGTTTCCACCTTCACTTCAAAACCAATCATAGTGCACATATATATCCTTTTCATATACTCCCAAAATAAATCATGAACAATGCATAATTTTTCTCTCAAATAGGATCTACAACCCTTGCACATTTACTTCCAAATTCAACCAAAATATTTCACATCCAATAATTCCTTATACCTCCAACCATTTGACAACAAAAATATTTTCCTCAAATAAAACCACCTTGAGAAAGGAATTAAATCACCATACCTCTAAATCTACCTCAATGATGATGATTTAATTTTTGCACGAACTTTCCAAACCTGTCTTTGAAAATTGTTTTTTTTTGGTCCCTTCAAAAATTGATTAGCAATATTCTATTTCTTGCATAGATATTAAATTATACTCTTAAAAATTTATCAAAATATACACAATAAATCTCAAAAAAAAATTCCTTATATCTCCTTTTTGAAACTCAAAAATCTCTTCTTATACTTTCATTTTATATCATTGCAAAATACAACTTTGAAATATCTTCCTTATACTTTATAACTCCTATGCCAAAATATAATTTAAATATCACTAAGTTACACCTTATAACTCCTACTTATAACAAGATATATCTTCTATGCAAAATATAGTATGAAATACCAAAATTACACCTTGTGACTCACACTTTAATAAAAATATTTTTGCCCTTACATAAACATCCAAAACTCTCAAAAACCATGATGGAGATTTGACATCTAAAGCTTGCCAAATGCAGCACTCTACCATGGAATCTTATACCAGTTGAGCTAGCCCAACAGGTCAAACCAAAGGGCTCAAAAAAAATTGTGTCCTTTGTTGCTTTATCTTCCAAACAAATAATGCACAACATAAACCTCATGGTGGGAATCAAAACTTTGACTTCTTGTATATAAATGTCCTATTGTGGGTCAACCAACCAATCGGGCTACCCAGCAGGTGAGAACCAAAGAATAAAATCCAATATTTTAACCCCCGTAGCTTTAATTTTTATTACAAAACAAAAAATGGTGTCACGGAGTTTTGAACTTCAGACTTCTTGCATAGGAGTGCCTTATCAAGGGGTAAATGACTGGATGGACTGCCCTAGTAGGTGATACCAATGGAGCTCGATAAAATATATATCATGGTTCAATTCTCACCAAAAGGTCAAATGTCCTCTCTACGCTCTTACACTTCTTATTTTTCGAATCTTACATGCTAGATTTCATAAAATTGCGCTCACTCAATGACATTTTTTTTGATGAATGTGTTTGCTCCCAATATATATGTATTTTCCTTTTTCACCAAGGTACATCGGTGCTATTTTATTTTTCTCATAAATTTATGAATTTATATTTGCTTTCAATGACATTGGCACCTTTTTTCTTTTGAACCCACTTTGTATTATAATATTTTAAATCTTATGATTTAAATATTATAATATTAAATTTTAAACCTTTGTCAAGCAATTTTTAAACCTTTGTCTCTCTTTAAATATTTGAATATTTTTGTCCCAAGTCTTTGTCCATATCCTTATAATATTTAAATATTATAATCCTTTACTTAAAAATATTTTCCTTGCCTTGAATAATTATCCATTATTTGCTATTTACCAAATCCATTTTTGACACCATTAATATATTTTTCAACCTTATAAACTTATCACAATTAAAGAATAATTTTTCCTTGAATACCATGCTCATTTGACATCAATGACAACTCAATATTATCAAAAATATCCCCCTTTGTCATTGATGTCACCCTTACAAAAAAAATTGCTTCTACTGCAACTAGATTCACTATCTGCTCCCCTTGACAACCTACCCCCCCTTACTAAAAACTTCCCCCCTTTGACATCAATGCCAAAGGGCTGCTTGGGGCTTGTATGATAATACACTAAACCTAGCCCCCTTACCAACTCCTTTTCTTGAGGTCATCAATTATGGGATGGGAGTGAAACTCCCAAATTACTAAGCTCATCTTCTTGTTTCATTTTATTTCTCAAAACCTTGGAGATCATACCCTTTTGAACATTTTGACCATTATTCTTTTTGCTTGACTTCAAAAATTTAGGGAACACACACCATCTAGTTGTCTGTCCAAAATTGTTATATTTGTAATATATGATATTTTAGTACATAGGATGTGAAAATGAATTGAAATTCCTCTTGGTGAAGCCAAAATTATCCATAGCATGGACCCTACAATTTACAACTTTATGACCAAAATGGTTACATGAGAAACAATGACCATGTAATAAATTTGGAAACATGTTTGATTACCTTGGAGAATATTGTTTCATGGTTATCACATTACTTTTTCTATGATGGTCCCTATCCCTTGATGGTGCTTTATTTTCTTCCTTATTGATGCTTCCATTTCTCAACATATCAACATAGGTCTTAGGCTCTTCTTCAATTTTCTATGATGTATCTTTTTCTTTTGAGCTTGAATCCTCCTTTTGTTTCTCTTGACCTTCTTCAAAACCAAGTCCAGTCTTGATAAATCGATATCTCTGTGCTTTGATAATTTCATCCAAGTATTTTGAGATTTTCCTCAACTGATATATCTTATGATTAAATTTTTCAAGTCCCTTCCTTAGAATGACAACTTCATGTTCTAGTTTTTCACACTTTATTTTTTTTACCTTTAATTGTTCAACCATACCTTCTTCAATTCTCCTTGCCTCTTCAACCTTTACTTTTAAGTCGGTGAGATCTTGTAGAAGCTTTGCATTTTTTTTCTCATCCTCTTGTACTTGAGCCTTCAATTTTGAGTTCTTATTTCTAACCCTCTTCAATTCTTCAAGAGCAACAATAAGTTCCTATTCTATGTCAACTTTGGCTTCATTTTCATCTTTTGAATCTTTTTCTTCTTCTTGGTCTTCAATAACATAATCATCTTCTTTCTCTTCTATGGCCAAAAATAAGATTTTTTCTCTTTCACTATCGGAGAGGCTTTCATCACTATTGCTGGAAGCACTGCTTGCTTCTTCAACATAAAAACTCTTCTTGTGTCTTTGAAATATCTTCTTCTCATGCTTGGCTTGACTATGCCTATTTTTATTTTCATGATAAAAAATTCTTTATTTATTTTTCTTGTATTCATTTTCTTCTTCATTGCTACTAATTTCAGCTTGTGGAAAATTAGATGCATAGTGATCAAATTTACCACAATTAAAACATTTCACAGACTACATATCTTTGTGTTTTCTTGGACCCTTCTTGTACCTTCACATAAAGTTAGCTTCTTCTCCACTGCTTGATTATTCACTTGATTTTGATTCTTTATTATTTTCCTTCTTTGAAACTTTGAATGTTACATCTTGTTTGTATATTTCATATTTTTCTATCCTCATATCATAGGCTATGATAATTCCATGTAGCTCATACATGCTCAAGGCTTTGAGATCCATCATTTATTCAATTTTTGAAACCTTTGCATCAAACCTCATGGGAAGTGACCTCAAGATTTTCTGAATAATATTAGAGTCTTCAATACTTTATCCAAGTCCAAAAATGGTGTTGAAAATCTTATCAACACAAAGTAGATGAAGAACATAGGCTTATACTAATAGGGCGGATGAACAATATAAGATTAATTTTTACTTCTCTATACAATAATATTAATGACATTATCAATAGCAATATCAATAACAGTAATCAAGCAATGCATAAATCATCACACACAAGAAGACACCAATTTAATTTGGTTCACCCAATGTGGGTTACTCCATAGAGAAAATATTTCTACTAAATTTTCTCAAAAAATATTCTTGGGAATCAATTCCCTATTACAATATTTATGGACATCTATCCAAATAAGACACCAATCCCCTATTCTCTGATTTATGGATCTCTCTCCATAGGAGAACTCTTTCCCTTTTCTCTAGTTCATGGAACTTGATCCAGGAGAACTCTATCTCCTCAAATAGTTTGTGGATCTCTTTCGACAGAAGAACTCTATCTCCCCAACTAGTTCACAGATCACTCTCCACTGGAGAAATATTTCCCCTTACTCTGGTTCATGGATCTATATCCATAGAAGAACTCTGTCCCCTTGATTTGGTTCATGGATCTCTATCCATAGGAGACCTCAATCCCCTCTACTCTAGTTCATAGATCTCTATCCATATGAGACCTCTATCCCCTCTGCTCTGGTTGACGATCTTATAGAAGACTTTTTCCCCCACTACACTAGCTTGTGGATGTCTCTCCATAGAATACCTCTATACCCACTACACTGGCTGATTGATCTCTATCCACTAGAGACTTCTATCCTCTTTGCTCCATCATCTCCAAAGATTTCTCTCAACTCTATCTTAAATCTATACCAAAATCTATCCCAATTTTAGTATAAATATACTCTAAATTTGTGCATAAATCTGCTCTAAACTCTATCTCCAATATATCTCCAATCCTTAACACAAAGATTATATAAGCCACCAATCAACTCTACATAGATATTTACCAAGTATTAATAGAAAGCTTGAACAAATTACCAATCATCTCTGCTTAGATCTGTCCCAAGACCTAACACAAATCTTGAAAAAATAAACAATCAACTCTACTTAGATCCACCCCAAGCCTTAATGCAAAGATTGAACAAATCACCAATCAACTGCTTAGATCTTCCCTAGCCTTAACATAAAGCTTGAACAAATCAAACTTGCTCTTAATGTTGTTTCAAGTATTCACAAGACTTTCATAAAACTGCCTTCAAGCCCTCTCAAGAACTTGCTCAATTATGCTTTCAAGCCTTCACAAATACTTTCTCAATTCTATCCTCAAGCCTTCACAAATACTTACTCAATTCTATCCTCAAGCCTTCACAAAGAATTGCTCAATTCTATCCTCAAGCCTTCACAAATACTTGTTCAAATTTGCTCTCAATCCTTCTCAAAAGACTTTGCTCAAATATGCTCTAGCACATGCGCAAACCTGTTCTAACACATGCTCAAAATAGCTCATAAGATATGCTCAATCTATCTCAAATCTTGCACACAGTGTTATCAAATGCTTTGTCTAATCTTCAAAGTAATTCCTTTAACTTGAAGTAGTTTAGACATATTCTATCAATAATTTGTTTAACCTTTGTAACATATAGAAAATAATATGCACTTGCAAATAGCTCAATATGTTCTACTCAATAATTAAGTCTATTGCTTTCACATGTATTACTTTTATTGCTCTTTTAAATATAGATCCAATCTAGAACATGACACCTATCTTTTTGATCTACACTCTTGCTTTCACAAATCTGATTTCTAATGTTTGCACATTCACTTTCAATATCACTCAAAACCAATGCTCAATAATTTCACGCAATAATTCAACCAATGAAGCACAACTTGCTCACAAACCCTAAATAAGTGTTTTCACACTTCTTCCAACAAAGAGCATAATGAAGGTCTCAAAACCTAGCTCAAATAATTCATAATATCTATCTCAAATGTTCTCAAAATATTTAACAATGAAGCACATAAAACTCACTCAAATATTTCCAAAAATGCTTATCAAACAATATTTTTCAGTCCACCTTGTGTTTCACAACATTCATTCCAATAAACACTTCAAACAAAGGATGATGTACCTATACCTCTTTTCTTTGATGGAGATATATCTTCAAAACCTGTCTCACCAACAACCAATTCCTTTTGTGCCACTTCAAGGTTAGATAGCAATAGTCTATCTCAAAACCTTCACATGAATATTCCCTCAACAAGATGCTCAAAGAATTCTAAAAATAATATTCTAGGACTCTTCTTTAGTTCTCATGGACAATGCATTAAATCTCACAAAACTCTCTCAACAATTTTCCTTTTTATAAAGCAAGAATTACAATAAAAAAAAACACCTTTTACACATTTTATATGCACTCTTTCAAAATAATTTTCACTCCAATTTAATAACCAAGAACAAATAATTACAATGATAAATAAACCACTTACAAACTTATCACTCCAAGCTTAGCATAAAAATAAATGATATCAAAACCCTTTTAAATATAATGCCAAAAAATCATCTCACCTTATACATCATATGTTCCAAATATAAGTCAAATATTATCTACCAAATATAAACTATAGTCAACAATTAATAAACATGGCACATACCTCATAAATTAATCAAATTTTTCACATACCTTAGAAAAATTATCTTCATTTTCATGGACGAGAATCGACCCTCTGATATCTAGCTTCCAAGCGCAGTGCTCGACCGCTTGTGCTAGCCAAGCAGTTGAGACAAAAAACTTGGTCTCTGCATTTTATATTTTTTGCCTCCGATGAATCTAAAACAAAATTATTAAAATTTCAAAATAAGGAATCGAACCCCACACCTTTCCTCTGCACATGCCTTACGTAGGACTCGCCTACCACTTGGGCTACCAGAACTCACTAAACCAAGATGTCCACTGCCTTGTCCTTATGTCTTGTCACTTGCTCGACAAATGGATTTTCAACATGTTTCACTATACCAAAGGATGATGTGCCCATACCTCTTTGCTTTGATGGAGATATGTCTTCAAAACATGTCTCACCAACAACCAATTCCTTTTGTGCCACTTCAAGGTTAGATAGCAACAGTCTATCTCAAAACCTCCACATGAATATTCCCTCAACAAGATGCTCAAAGAATTCTGAAAATAATATTCTAGGACTCTTCTTTAGTTCTCATGGACAATGCATTAAAGCTCACAAAACTCTCTCAACAATTTCTCTTTTTATAAAGCAAGAATTACAATCAAATAAAATACCTTTTACACCTTTTATCTCCACTCTTTCAAAATAATTTTCACTCCAATTTAATGTCCAAGAACAAAGAATTACAATGATAAATAAACCACTTACAAACTTATCACTCCAAGCTTAGCATAAAAATAAATGATATCAAAACCCTTTTAAATATAATGCCAAAAATTCATCTCACCTTATACCTCCTATGTTCCAACTATAAGCCAAATATTATCCACCAAATATCAACTATAGTCAACAATTAATCAACATGGCGCATACCTCATAAATTAATCAATCTTTTCGCATACCTTAAAAAAATTATCTTTGCTTGTCGTGGATGGGAATCGACCCTCCGACCTCTAGCTTCCAAGTGCAGTGCTCGATCGCTTGCGCTAGCCAAGCGGTTGAGACCAAAACCTTGGTCTCCACCTTTTATATATGTTGCTTCTGATGAATCTGAAACAAAACACTTAAATTAGTGCTAGGGGGAATCAAACCCCGAACCTTTCCTCTACCCACACCTTATGCAAGATCTGTCTGCCACTTGGGCTACCAACCCTCGCTAAACCAAGACGTCCACCACCTTGTCCTTATCCACTTGTCGCTTGCTCGACGAATGGATTTTCAACACGTTTTGCTATCTGCCTCGTTCGATTTTCTTATGCGCATCTACCTTGGATGATTTGAAAACCAATTTTATTTTTTTCTTCTCCCTTTTATATGCTTTCAAGGTAATTGCATGACGTCGGTAGAAAACTTAAGTGCCTCCATTTTAAATTTGAATTTTGGTGCCCTTTGCCAATTTCAAATTTAATTATTATTTAATATAATATTTAACTTTGGTTTAAATATTATATTATTTAATTTTAGTATTAAATAATACTTTTGCATGGGGGCCTTCATCAATTCTTATTTTTCTCTTTTTAATAAGCCCTTTTGGCTTAATTATTATAATATTAAAATATTATAATATCTTCTCTTTTCTCTTTAAAACCATGGGCGTAAACTTTTGTCTTCAACCTTTTAGCCAACCTTTTTGGCTTATAATATAAAATATTATAACCATTTCTTTTACCAATTTGCTTGTACCAAAATGAACTTTGCCTTGCACCAAACACTTGACATCAATGACAACATAATTACTCAAAATTTCCAACAATCTCCCCCTTTGTCATTGATGGCAACCCCTTTTTTTAAACATCCCTTTTTCCTTTTTCAATTCTGCTCCCCCTAAGAAACTTCTCCCCCTGACTGAGTGCTCTCTCCCTTACTCAAATCTCTCCCCCTTTGACATCAATGGCAAAGGGACTCCTTTGGGGCTAAATATAAGACTCTTAGCTCAGCCCCCTCCCCACCTCCTTTCCTTGAGGTGGTTAATTTTGGGGTGGGAGTATTTCTACTCCTAGCATACAATGCTCTTTTCCTTTGTCAACCTTCTTTCTCAACATACCCTTTTGATTCTTTTGAGTATCCCTGTTCTTGCTTGTCTCTGGAAGCTCTGGAAACTCTGTTTTGCACCACTTGGCCTTATGCCCAAAATTATTGCACTTATAACACTTAATTTTGTGGTTCCTAGAAGGTGCAAATATCTTGAAGTTCCTCCTGGTGAAGCCATACCTATTTCTATCATGAACCCTGCAGTGAATTGCTTTATGACCAAATCGATTACAAGAGTAGCAATACCCTTGAAAGAAATATCCATATTTGAAGTTCCTCTTAGTAATACCATACTCCTTCTTTCCATGAGTCCTGCAATGCATAGCCTTGTGACCAAACATGTTACATGAAAAACAATGTCCTTTGAAGAAATCTTGCCTTGAACCCACTGGTCTCTTAGTCCTTTCTTCTCTGTGATGATCCATGTTCCTTGTTTGTGCATTGTTTTCTTCCTTGGTGAAGCTTCTACTCTCAATTTCTCCTTTACTCTCTTCCTCTAAAACATCTTCCTCTTTTGAGATTGAACTTGACCCTTCTTCTTGTTGCCCTTGTCCTTCTTCAAAACCAAGTCCTGTTTTGATAGATGAAGGTCTTTGTGCATTGATAATCTTATCCAAAGTCTTTGAACTTTTCCCAAACCTATGTAGCTTGTCCTTAGACTCTTTCATTTCCTTCCTTAGAGAAACTACCTCATGTTCTAATCTCTCACATTCTAAGACTTTTACCTCTAGATTTTCTTTAAATCTCCTTATCTTAGCTATTGAGTTTGTCAGATCTTGTATAAGCTTTCCTTTCTCTTCATCACATTCTTGAAATTGAGCCTTGAATCTTGAATTCTGCTTTCTAACCTTTTTCAATTCTTTGAGAGCAGCAATAAGTTCTTCTTCTAGATCTACTACGCCTTCCTCTTCATTCTCTGAATCTTTCTCTACTTCTTGGTCTTCAAGAGCATCTTCATACTTTTTAGATTTATCTTCAACAGGAGCACTTCCTTCCTCTTCTATTGCCAAAAAGAGAATTTCTTCTTCTTCACTATCTGAGGATCTTTCATCACTATCACTTGAAACCTTGCCTGTCTTGTCCGCATAGAAACTCTTCTTATACCTTTGAAAAAACTTATTTTCATGCTTGCTTTGTCCATACCTATTTTTCTTTTCATACCTGGATTTTCCTGCTTCCTTTTTCTTATGATCTTGTTTCTCTTCATTGCTACTACTTCCAGCTTCTGGATAGTTAGATGCATAGTGACCATATTTACCACAATTGAAACACTTTACTATTTTCATACCTTTTTGCTTTCTTGAATCCTTCTTGTTTCTTCTGCCATAGTTAGCTTCTTCATCATTGCTTGACACATCACTTGATTCTGGTTTCTTATATTTTGTCTTCTTTGCTACTTTGAAGGCTACCTCTTTCTTGGGAATAGGATCCTTTACTATTCTCATCTCATAAGTTGTGAGAGTTCCATGTAACTCATCCATAGTCAAATTTTCAATATCTCTTGTTTCTTCTATGGCTGAAACCTTTCCATCATACCTCATAGGAAGTGACCTTAAAACCTTTTGAGCAACATCGGAGTCTTCAATTTTAAATCCAAGTCCTCGCATGGTGTTAACAACCTCATCCACATGAAGTAAGTATGCAACAATGTTTTCCTCATATTTCATCTTCAAGTCTTCAAATGTCTTCTTGTGATTTTGCAATTTTTCCATCTTGACCTTTTTATCTCCCTCATATGTTTGCTTCAGTTTTTCCCAAATCTCTTTTGCTGATTTGCAATGCATAACTTTTACAAACTCTGCTTCACGTAAACCACTTAATATTGCATTCATAGCCTTGGCATTATTCACATGCAAGAGCTTACCATATTTATCTATGGGAGGATTAGTTGTAGGTGTGAATCCATCCTCAACTACTTGCCATGTCTCATATCCTTGTGCCATCAAGTAAGTCTTCATTCTTATGCTCCAGAAAGCATAATTGTTCCCATCGAACAATGGTGCCTTATTTGTTGAAGATCCACTCTGAGATGCCATATGTGTTCCTGTACACTCTTCCTTCAAGTTGTTAGACTCTTTCGAAGGAACCCGCTTTGATACCAATTGAAGAACACAGGCTTATACTGAGAGGGGGGTGAACAGTATAAGACCAACTTTTACTTTTCTTTCCCAAACAATATTATCCAATATTATCAATGGCAATATCAATAGCAGTAATCAAAGCAATGCACAAATCATCACACACAAGAGAGACACCAATTTAACGTGGTTCACCCAATGTGGGCTACTCCACGGAGAAAATATTTCTACTAAATTTTCTCAACAAATCTTCTTGGGAATCAATTCCCTATTACAATGTTTATGGACCTCTATCCAAAGGAGACACCAATCCCCTATGCTATGATTTGTGGATCTCTCTCCATAGGAGAACTCTTTCCCCTTTTCTCTAGTTCGTGGAACTTGATCCAAGAGAACTCTATCTCCTCAACTAGTTTGTGGATCTCTCTCCATAGAAGAACTCTATCTCCCCAACTGGTTCATGGATCACTCTCCACAGGAGAACTCTTTCCTCTTGCTATGGTTCATGGATCTCTATCCATAGGAGAACTCTATCCCCTTGCTATAGTTTATGGATCTCTATCCATAAGGAGAACTCTATCCCCTCTACATCTATCCCATCTGCTTTGTTGGTGATCTTCTAGAAGACTTCTTCCCCCACTACTCTAGCTTGTGGATCTCTCTCCATAGGAGACCTCTATCCCCACTACACTAGCTGATGGATCTCTATCCACTAGAGACTACTATCCTCTTTACTCTATCACCTCCAAAGCTTGCTCTCAAATCTATATCAAATCTACACCAAACTCTATCTCAAGTCTAGTACAAATCTTCTCTAACTCTGCTCATAAATCTACACCAAAATCTATCTCAAATATATCCCCAAGCCTTAACACAAATCTTGATTAAAAACAACTCCCCAAACAAATATTAAAAAAATCACCAATAAAATCTACTTAGATATACCCCAAGCCTTAACACAAATCTTGAACAAATCATCAATCAACTCTACTTAGATCTACCCCAAGCCTTAACACAAATCTTGAACAAATCACCAATCAAATCTGCTTAGATCTACCCCAAGACTTAACACAAAGCTTGAACAAATCAAACCTACTCTTAATGTTGTTTCAAGTCTTCACAAGACTTGCTCAAATTTTCCTTCAAGCCTTCTCAAGAACTTGCTCAAATATACTCTCAAGCCTTCACAAAGACTTTCTCAAATCCTCAAGCCTTCACAAAGACTTTCTCAATTACTCAAGCCTTCACAAAGACTTGCTCAATTCTATCCTCAAGCCTTCACAAAGACTTGCTCAATTCTCAAGCCTTCTCAAAGACTTGCTCAAATATACTCTAGCACATGCTCAAACTTGCTCTAACACATGCTCATAATAGCTCACAAGATATGCTCAATCAATCTCAAATCTTGCACACAATGCTATCAAATGCTTTGTCTAATCTTCAAAGTAATTCCTTTAACTTGAAGTAGTTTAGACATATTCTATCCAAAATTCATTTAACCTCTGGAACATATAGAGAATAATATGCACTTGCAAATAGCTCAATATGTTCTACTCAATCATTAAGTTTATCGCTTCCACATGTCTTACTTTTATTGCTCTTTTAAATATAGATCTAGTCTAGCACATGACACCTATATTTTTGATCTACACTCTTGCTTTCACAAATATGATTTCTAATGTTTGCACATTCACTTTCAATATCACTCAAAACCAATGCTCAAGAGTTTCACACAATAATTCAACCAATGAAGCACAACTTGCTCACAAACCCTAAACAAGTGTTTTCACACTTCTTCCAACAAAGAGCACAATGTAGGTCTCAAACCCTAACTCAAATAATTCATAATATCTATCTCAAATGTTCTCAAAATATTCAACAATGAAGCACATAAAACTCACTCAAATATTTCCAACAATGCTTATCAAACAATCCTTTTCACTCCACCTTATGTTTCACAACATTCATTCCAACAAACACTTCAAACAAAGGATGATGTGCCCATACCTCTTTGCTTTGATGGAGATATATCTTCAAAACCTGTCTCACCAACAACCAATTCCTTTTGTGCCACTTCAAGGTTAGATAGCAACAGTCTATCTCAAAACCTCCACATGAATATTCCCTCAACAAGATGCTCAAAGAATTCTGAAAATAATATTCTAGGACTCTTCTTTAGTTCTCATGGACAATGCATTAAAGCTCACAAAACTCTCTCAACAATTTTCCTTTTTATAAAGCAAGAATTACAATCAAATAAAATACCTTTTACACCTTTTATCTCCACTCTTTCAAAATAATTTTCACTCCAATTTAATGTCCAAGAACAAAGAATTACAATGATAAATAAACCACTTACAAACTTATCACTCCAAGCTTAGCATAAAAATAAATGATATCAAAACCCTTTTAAATATAATGCCAAAAATTCATTTCACCTTATACCTCCTATGTTCCAACTATAAGCCAAATATTATCTGCCAAATATCAACTATAGTCAACAATTAATCAACATGGCACATACCTCATAAATTAATCAATATTGTGCATACCTTAAAAAAATTATCTTCATTTTTATGGATGGGAATCGACCCTCCGACCTCTAGCTTCCAAGCACAGTGCTCGACCACTTGCGCTAGCCAAGAGGTTGAGACAAAAACCTTAGTCTCTACCTTTTATATCTATTGCCTCTGATGAATCAGAAACAAAATGCTTAAACCAGCGCTAGGGGGAATCGAACCCCAAACCTTTCCTCTACCCATACCTTACGCAGGACCCACCTGCCACTTGGGCTACCAACCCTCACTGAACCAAGACGTCCATTGCCTTGTCCTTATCCCTTGTGACTTGCTCGATAAATGGATTTTCAACACGTTTCGCTATATGCCTCATTCGATTTTCTTATGCGCATCTGCCTTGGATGATTCGAAATCGATTTTAATTTTTTCTTCTCCCTTTTATATGCTTTCAAGGTAATTGCATGACGTCAACGGAAAACTTAAGTGCCTCCATTTTAAATTCGAATTTTGGTGCCCTTTGCCAATTTCAAATTTAATTATATATTTAATATAATATTTAACTTTGGTTTAAATATTATATTATTTAATTTTAGTATTAAATAATACTTTTGCATGGGGGCCTTTGTCAAATCTTATTTTTCTCTTTTTAATAAGCCCTTTTGGCTTAATTATTATAATATTAAAATATTATAATATCTTCTCTTTTCTCTTTAAAACCATGGGCGTAAACTTTTGTCTTCAACCTTTTAGCCAACCTTTTTGGCTTATAATATAAAATATTATAACCATTTCTTTTACCAATTTTCTTGCACCAAAATGAACTTTACCTTGCACCAAACACTTGACATCAATGACAACATAATTACTCAAAATTTCCAATAGTAGATACCTAGCAATATCTTCCTCATCTTTCATTTTCAAGTCTTCAAAATTTCTCCTGTGGATTTGAAGTTTTACCATTTTAACCTTGTTATATCCTTCATATGTTCTCTGTAACTTGTCCCATGTTTCTTTTGTTGAAGTGCGTTGCATGACTTTCACAAATTATGATTCACATAAGCCACTTAATATTGCATTCATTACCTTGGCATTATTTTCATATGGTTTATTACCATTTGAATTTATGGGAGGAGTTGTAGGTGGAGTGAACATATTCTCAATAGATTGCCATATATCATATCCATGTGTCATCAAATTATTCATCCTTATGCTTCAGAAAGCATAGTTAATCCCATCAAACAATGGTTCCCTATTTGATGAAAACCCTTCTTGATGTGCCATGTGTATTCCTGTAAGATCTTCCTTCAAGATGTTAGTCTTTCACGAAGGAACCCACTCTAATACCAATTGAAGAACACAATATTATACTAATATGAGGGGTGAACAATATAAGATAAAACTTTTACTTTTATTTCCAAAGCAATAACTTCAAATATTGTCAATTACAATAATGAAATAATGAACAAATTACCACACACATAAGAGATATAGATTTGACGTGGTTCACCCAATATGGGATACATCCATGGAAAAATATTTCTTATAAATTTGTCAACAGATTTCATGGGCACCAATCCATAGGAGACACCAATCCCCTATTATAATTTTTGTGGATATGAATCCATAGGAGACACCAATCCCCTCTCAAGTTTGTGGAAACCAATACACAAGAGACACCAATTCCCTCTCAAGTTCCTGGACACCAATCCATAGGAGACACCAATACCCTCTGCTCTGGTTTTGTGGACACCACTCCATAGGAGACACCAATACCCTCTAATCTGGTTTTATGGATACTACTCCACAAGAGACACCAATCCCCTTTGCTCTAGTTTTGTGGACACCACTCCATAGGAGACACCAATCCTCTCTACTCTATTTTTATAGATATCACCACATAAGAGATACCAATACCCTCTACTTTGGTTTTATGGACATCACTCCATAAGATACACCAATTCCCTATGCTTTGCTTTTGTGGACACCAATCCTCTTTGCTCTAAATACTGCTTAAATATACTCTTAAACCTAATTATAATACTTCTCATAACTCTACTAAAATTAGCTCCATAACCTGCTCATAAATATTGCTCACATCTACTCAAATCAACTCTATAACCTATTCATAAATCCTGCTCACTTATGCTCCAAAAACTTGCTCAAAAGTCTTACTCAGACCTACTCCAAAAGCCTACTCAAATCTAATCCAAAATATTGTTTAAATTTACTCACAAAACCTTCTCACAAAAGTTCTCAACACTGCTCCAAAACCTGCTTACAAACATTGTCCATCTACTTACCAAATATTGCATAATAATATCATCAAGTTCTTCACCTATTATTCAATGTGCTTTTCTTAACTAAAGTGATTCAGATATATTCTACCCAAAATTCTTTTATCTTAATGAACATATAGAGAATGATATGCACGAAAAAATGCCTGATATATTAATCACATTCATTAAGTCTATCACTTTCAAATGTCTCACATTTATTACATCAAAAGGTAGCTTTAGTCTAGCACTTGATAACTGATCTGGTAATTGCTAATTTCCACATTTACTTGAAAACCAATCATAGTGCACAAATCTATCCTTTTCATCTACTCCCAAAATTAATCATGAACAATGCACAATTTTGCTCTCAAATATGATCTACAAACCTTGCAAATTTACTTCCAAACTTAACCAAAATAATGCACATCCAAAAATTCCTTATACCTCCAACTATTTGACAAGAAAAATATTTTCCTAAAAAAAAACCACCTTTCGAAAGGAATTAAATCACCATACCTCTAAATCTGCCTCAATGATGATGATTCATTTTTTGCATGAACTTTCTAAACCTGTATTTGACAAAAATAATTTTCCTTTTGTTTGTCCCTTCAAAAACTGGTTAGAAATCTTCTATTTCTTGTATAGATATTAAATTATCCTCTTAAAAATTTATCAAAATATACACGATAAAGCTCAAAAAATATTTTATTATATCTCCTTTTTGAACCTCAAAAATCTCTTCTTATACTTTCATTTTATATCATTGCAAAATACAACTTTGAAATATCCTCCTTATACTTTATAACTCCCATGCCAGAATATAATTTAAATATCACTAAGTTACACCTTATAATTCCTACTTATAACAAGATATATCTTCGATGCATAATATAATATGAAATACCAACGTTGCACATTATGACTCCCACTTTAATAAAAATAAATTTTCCCTTACCTCAACAACCAAAAATCTAAACAAATATGAAGGATATTTGACATCTAAAGCTTGCCAAATGTGGTGCTCTACCATGAAATATTAGATCAATTGAGCTAACCCAATGGGTGAAACCAAAGGGCTCAGCAAAAATGTTTATGTCCTTTTTTGCTTTATCTTCCAAACAAATAATGCAAAACAAAAACCTCACGGTGGGAATCGAACCTCTAACTTCTTGTACAATAGCACCCTATCATGGGCTAAAAAATTGGTTGGTATACCCACGAAGGTGAGAACCAAATAAAAAAATCCAATACATTAACCCCCGTAGCTTTGATTTTTGTTACACAACAAAAAATAGTGTTGCAGAGTTTTGGACTTCAGACTTCTTGCATAGCAGTGCCCTATCAAGGTCTAGATGACCGGTTGGACTTCCCCAACAGGTGAGACCAATGGTACACGATCTAATATATATCCTTGTTCATATTTTTCCAAAACATCAAATGTCCTCTCTATGCTCTTGTCCTTATTTTTTGAATCTTACACGCTAGATTTCATCGAATTACGCTCACATCATGACATTTTTTTTGATACATTTTTTTGCTCTCCATATATATATGTATTTTCCTTTTTCACCAAGGGACGTCGGTGCTATTTTATTTTTCTCATAAATTTATGACTTTATATTTTCTTTCGATGGCATTGGCACCTTCTTTCTTTTGAACCCACTTTGCATTATAATATTAAAAACCTTTGTCAAGAAACTTTTAAACCTTTGTCTCTCTCTTTAAATATTTGAATATTTTTTTCCCAAGTATTTTTCCATCTCCTTATAATATTTAAATCTGATATTTAAATATTAAAAATATTTGCCTTGCCTTGAAATATACCTTACCTTGAATAATTGTCCATTGTTTGTTATTTACCAAGTCCATTTTTAACATCGTTGATATATTGTTCAACCTTATAAACTTATCACCCTTGGTGAATGTTTTTGTCTTGAATACCATGATCCTTTGACATCAATGAGAAAATATTTCCAATAATATCTCCCTTATAAATTGGTGGCAAACCTACAAAAAACAATTTCTTGTACTGCAATTGGATTCACTATCTGCTCCCCTTGACAATATTCTTTCCCTTACTAGAAACTCTCCCCCTTTGACATAAATGGCAAAGGGATTCTTGGGGCTTGTAAGATAATACACTAAAACCAACCCACTTACCACCTCATTTTTATGAGGTGATCAATTATGATATGGGAGATAAACTCCCAAATTACTATGCCCCTCTCCTTGTTTCATTTTATTTCTCCAAACTTTGGAGATCATACCCCTTTGAATGTTTTTACCATTCTTCTTTTTTCTTGATTTTGGAAATTTACGAAACATAGTTCTACACCATCCAGTTGTATACATAAAATTCTTACATTTGTAACATATGATATTTTAGTCCATAGAAGGTGCAAATGAATTGAAATTCCTCTTGGTGAAGCCAAAATTATCCATAGCATGGACCCTGTAATTTACAGCTTTATGACCAAAATGGTTACATGAGAAACAATGACCATGGAAGAAATTTTAAAACCCGGTTGATTGTATTGGAGGATATTCTTGCATGGTTCTCTTATTACTTTTTATATGATGCTCCATATCCCTTTATGGTGCTTTATTTTCTTCCTTATTTATGCTTCCACTTCTCAACATATCAACATAGGTCTTAGGCTCTTCTTCAATTTTCTTTCATGCCTATTTTCCTTTTGAGATTGACTCCTTTTATTTATCTTGACCTTCTTCAAAACCATGTCCTATATTGATAAATGAAGATCTTTGTGCTTTGATAATTTCATCCAAGTTTTTTGAGATTTTCCTAACTAATATATCTTATAATTAAAATTTTCAAGTCCCTTCCTTAGAATGACAACTTCATGTTCTAGTTTTTCACACTCTAGTTAATTTTCCTTTAATTGTTCATCCATACCTTATTTAATTCTCCTTGCCTCTTCAACCTTTACTTTTAAGTTGGTGAGATCTTGTAGAAGCTTTGCCTTTATTTTCTCATCCTCTTATATTGGAGTTATTATTTCTAACCCTCTTCAATTCTTCAAAAGCAACAATAAGTTCCTCTTCTATGTCAATTGTGAATTCCTCTTCATCTTATGAATCTTTCTCTTCTTCTTGGTATTCAATAATAGGATCATCTTCTTTCTCTTCTATGGCCAAAAATAAGATTTTTTCTCTTTCACTATCGAAGAGGCTTTCATCAATGTCGTTGGAAGCAATAATTGCTTAATCAACATAAAAAATCTTGTATCTTTGAAAGATCTTCTTCTCATGCTTGCCTTGAACATGCCTATTTTTATTTTCATGATAAATTTTTATTTCTTTATTTTTCTTGTATTCCTTTTCTTCTTCACTACTACTACTTTCATATTATGGACAATTGGATGCATAGTGACCAAATTTACCATAGTTAAAAAAATTTACAAACTGCATATATTTGTGTTTTCTTCGATCCTTATTTTACCTTCGCATAAAGTTAGCTTCTTCTACACTACTTTATTTTTCACTTGATTTCGGTTCTTTATTCTTTGTCTTCTTTTAAACTTTGAATTTTAACTCTCATTTGGATGTTTGATATTTTTTTTCCTCATCTCATAGGCTGTGAGAATCCCATGTAGCTCATCAATGCTCAAGGCTTTGAGATCCTTCATTTCTTCAATTGCTGAAACCTTTACATCAAACCTCATGGTAGGTGACCTCAAGATTTTAAGAATAATCTTAGAGTTTTCAATAATTTCTCCAAGTCCACAAATGGTGTTGATAATATCATCAACACGAAGTAGATACCTAGAAATATCTTCTTCATATTTCATCTTCAAGTCCTCAAAATTTCTCCCGTGGGTTTGAAGTTTTACCATTTTAACTTATCATCTCCTTCATATGTTATTTTTAACTTGTCCCATATTTGTTTTTCTGAAGTGCATTGCATGAATTTCACAAATTTTGATTCATATATCCACTTAAAATTACATTCATTGCCTTTGAATTATTTTCATATGGTTTCTTACCATTTGCATCTGTGGGAGGAGTTGTAGGTGGAGTGAATCCATTCTCAATGGATTTTCATATATCATATCCATGTTCCATCAAATAAGTATTCATCCTTATGCAAAACCATAGTTAGTCCAATCAAACAACGGTGCCCTGCTTGATGAAAACCCTTCTTGATGTGCCATGTGTGTTCTTGTAAGATCTTCCTTCAAGCCTTTAGGCTTTCGTGAAGGAACCCACTCCAATACCAATTAAATAATGCAATATTATATTGATATGGAGGAGTGAACAATTTTTCTTTTCTTTCCAAATAAATAACTTCAAATATCATCAATTACAATAATGAAACAATTCACAAATAACCACACACATAAGAGACATATATTTAACATGTTTCATCCAATATGAGCTACATCCATGGAGAAATATTGGTTATAAATTTCTCAACAAATTTTGTGGGTAGCAATCCATAAGATACACCAATCCCCTATTACAATGTTCATGGACACCAATCCACATGAGACACCAATCCCCTATTAAGTTCATGGACACCAATACATAGGAGACACCAATACCCTCTCAATTTTGTGGACACCACTCCATAGGAGACTCCAATTTTCTCTACTCTGGTTTTGTGGACACCACTCCACAGGAGAAACCAATCCCCTTTGCTATGGTTTTGTAGACACCACTCCACTAGAGACACGAATCTCTTATGGTCTAGTTTTATGGATATCACTCCACAAGAGATACCAATATCCTCTACTCTGGTTTTGTGGACACCACTCCAGAGGAGACACCAATACCCTCTTCTCTAGTTTTTTAGGCATAACTCCACAGGATACACTAATCCCCTCTATTATAGTTTTGTGGATACCACTACACAATAGACACTAATCTCATTTGCTCTAGTTTTTTCGACACCACTCAAAAGGAAATATCAATCTCAATTTCTCTAAATAATGATCAGATATACTCCCAAATCTGATCACAATACTACTCATAAATTTTATCAAATTAGATCCATAACCTGCTCACAAATTTTGCTTACATCTATTCAAATAATCTCTATAACCTGCTCAAAAATCCTGCTCACTTATGCTCCAAAAACATGCTAAAAAATATTTCTCAAACCTACACTAAAATCTTGCTCAAATCTAATCCAAAATATTTCTCAAATCTTCTCATAAAACTTGCTCATAAAAGTTCTCAACACTACTCCAAAACTTGCTTACAAAATCTGCTCATCTACTTCCCAAATATTTCATAATAATGTCATCAAGTTTTTCACCTATTCTTCAATGTGCTTTCCTTAATTAAAGCAATTCAGACATATTCTACCCATATTTATTTTATCTTCATGAACATATAGAATGATATGCACTAACAAATTTCCAATATGTTAATCACATTCATTAAGTCTGTTGCTTTCACATGTATCACATTTATTACATCAAAATGTAGCTTTACTCTAGCACTTGATAACTTACCTGGTAATTGCTAATTTCCATATTCACTTCAAAACCAATTATAGTGCACATATCCATCCTTTTCATCTACTCCCAAAATCAATCATGAATAATGCACAATTTTATCAAAAATCTAATCTACAATCCTTGCACATTTACTTACAAATTCAACCAAAACAATGCACATCCAATAATTCCTTATACCTCCAAACATTTGACAAAAAAAATATTTTACTCAAACAAAACCACCTTGAGAAAGGAATTAAATCACCATAACTCTAAATCTACCTCAATGATGATGATTTGATTTTTGCACGAACTTTATAAACCTTTCTTTGACAAAAGTAATTTTCCTTTTATTTGTCCCTTTGAAAATTTTTTAGCAGTCTTCTATTTCTTGCATAGATATTAAATTATCCTCTTAAAATTTTATCAAAATATACACAATAAAGATCAAAAATATTTCCTTATATCTCCTTTTTGAAACTCAAAAATCTCTTCTTATACTTTCATTTTATATCATTGCAAAATACAACTTTGAAATATATTCCTTATACTTTATAACTCCCATGCCAAAATATAATTTAAATATCACTAAGTTACACCTTGTAACTTCTACTTATAACAAGATATATATCCCAAGAAAATATAATATGAAATACCAACGTTGCACCTTATGACTCCCACTCTAATAAAAATATTTTTACCCTTACCTCAACAACCAAAAATCTCAACAATCACTGAGGAGATTTGACATCTAAATCTTACCAAATGTAGTGCTCTACCTTGAAAATTTGGACTAGATGAGCTATCCCAATGGGTGAAACCAAAGGGCTCAACAAAAATATTTAAGTCCTTGATTGCTTTATCTTACAAAAAAATAATGCACAACAAAAACCTCATGGTGGGAATCAAACCTCTAACTTCTTCTACAATTGTACCCTATCGTGGGTCAACCAACTAGCTGGGCTACCCCAACAGGTGAGAACCATAGAAAAAAAATCCAATACATTAACCCTCATTCATTTGATTTTCATTACACAACAAAAAATGGCACTGTAGACTTTTGAACTTTAGAGTTCTTACATAGTAGCATCCTATCAAGGGCTAGACGGCCGGTTGGACTGCCCTAGCAGGTGATACCAATGGTGCACAGTTAAATATATATCCTTGTTCAAATTTTACCAAAATGTCAAACATCCTATTTATGCTCCTACCCTTCTTATTCACAAAATATTACACACTAGATTTCATCGAATTGCGCTCACTGCATGACATTTTATTTTGATGATTTTTTTTGCTCCGCATATATATGTATTTTCCTTTTGCACCAAGGGACGTTGGCGCTATTCATAAATTTATGAATTTATATTTGATTTCAGTGACATTGGCACCTTTTTTCTTTTGAACCCACTTTGTATTATAATATTTTAAATCTTATGATTGAAATATTATATTATTAACTTTTAAACCTTTTTCAAGCAACTTTTAAACCTTTGTCTCTCTCTTTAAATATATGAATATTTTTATCCCAAGTCTTTGTCCATCTCCTTATAATATTTAAATCTGATATTTAAATATTATAATCCTTTACTTAAAAATATTTGCCTTGCCTTGAATAATTGTCCATTGTTGGCTATTTACCAAGTCCATTTTGATACCATTGATATATTTTTCAACCTTATAAAATTATCACCCTTGGAGAATATTTCTGCCTTGAATACCATGCTCCTTTGACATTAATGACAAATCAATATTTCCAAAAATCTCCCCCTTTGTCATTGATGGAAACCCTACAATAAAAAAACTTTCTTTTACTACAACTAGATTCACTATTTGCTCCCCCTGACAAGCTGCTCTCTCTTACTAAAAACTCTCCCCCTTTGATATAAATGGTAAAGGTATCCTTGCGGCTTGTAATATATAACACTAAACCTAGCCCACTTACCACACACTTTTCTTGAGGTGAAACTCCCAAATTAATATGATCCTCTTCTTGTTTCATTTTCTTTCTCCAAACTTTGGAGCTCATACCCTTTTGAATATTTTGACCATTATCCTTTTTTATTGACTTTAGAAATTTAAGGAACACTATTCTACACCATCTATTTGTATGCCAAAAATGTTTACACTTGTAACATATGATGTTGTAGTCCATAGCAGATGCAAATAAATTGAAATTCCACTTAGTGAAGCCAAAATTATCCTTAGCATGGACCCTGTAATTTACAACTTTATGACGAAAATTGTTACATGAGAAACAATGACCATGGAAGAAATTTTAAAACCTGTTTGATTGCCTTGGAGGATATTGATGCATGGTTCTCTCATTGCTTTTTATGTTATGGTCCCTATCCCTTTATGGTGCTTTATTTTCTTCCTTGTTGATGCTTCCACTTACCAACATATCAACATAGGTCTTAGGCTCTCCTTCAATTTTATTTGATGCTGATTTTCCTTTTGAGATTGACTCCTCCTTTTATTTCTCTTGACCTTCTTCAAAACTAAATCTAGTCTTGTAAATGGATATGTCTATGCTTTGATAATTTCATCCATATTTTTTGAAATTTTCCTAAACTGATATATCTTATCATTAAATTTTTTAAGTACCTTCCTTAGAAAGATATTCTAGTTTTTCACACCCTAGTTATTTTAATTTTAACTATTTAGCCATACATTCTTCAATTCTCCTGACCTCTTCAACCTTTAATTTTAAGTCAGTGATATCTTGTAGAATATTTGCCTTTGTTTTCTCATCCTCTTGTACTTGAGCCTTCAATTTTGAGTTCTTATTTCTAACCCCCTTCAATTATTAAATAGAAAAAATAATTTCCTCTTCTATGTCAATTGTGGGTTCGTCTTCATCTTCTAAATATTTCTCTTCTTCTTGGTCTTCAATAATAGGATCATCTTCTTTCTCTTCTATGGCCAAAAATAAGATTTCTTCTCTTTCACTATCGGAGAGGCTTTCATCACTACTAGTGGAAGCATTGCTTTCTTATTCAACATAAAAACTCTTATTATGTATTTGAAATATCTTCTTATCATGCTTGCATTGACCATGCCTATTTTTCTTTTCATGATAAATTTTTTCTTCTTTCTTTTTCATGTATTATTTTTCTTCTTCACTGCTACTACTTTCAGCTTGTGGAAAATTGGATGCATAGTGACCAAATTTACCACAATTAAAACATTTCATAGACTAGATATCTTTATATTTTCTTGGGCCCTTATTGTACCTTCGCACAAAGTTAGTTCTCCTCCACTTCTTTACTCTTCCCTTGATTCTAGTTCCATATTCTTTGCCTTATTTGAAACTTTGAATGCTACCTCTCATTTGGATGTTTGATATTTTTCTATACTCATATCATTGGATATGAGAAACCCATGTAGCTTATCTATGCTCAAGTATTTGAGATATTTCATTTCTTCAAATTTTGAAACCTTTGCATCAAACATCATGGGAAGTGACCTCAAGATTTTTTGAACAATATTAGAGTCTTCAATACTTTCTCCAAGTCCACGAATGGTGTTGAAAATATCATAAAAATGAAGTAGATGTAGCATAGGGGTGTAGTATTCCTAGTGGGGAGGTGGTTATCAAAGGCTTAGAATGTTAAAATTACTATACTCAATTGAAGAACCAAATTGTACAATCATATAGTCTCCACAACCACTAATATGCGATAGTAAAATAGCTTGTACGAATCCCAAATCATACAACTATGCAATCCCAAATAATATAGTGATGATTATTGTACTATTTTACACTTATCAAATCCTTCAAATTTGATTTTGCAAGCTGCCATACACTATTTTGTAACTAAATTGTTCGATTTAACAAAAATATCACCAAATCACGTAAGTTTACCTTAATCACATAAAATACAAAATCAGGTAAGCTTATTTTGTATGATTTGTAACATGTATGGTGTACAAATTGTATGAAATAAAAGTTCAAAAATATACCAATTTGGATACTCTTCTATATCAATCTCTCTCAGAAAAGTTTTGGGAAGTTCTAGAATAACAATTACTCCATTCCTAACAACGTGCAAGTTCTATCTTCAGGGTTTGAGATAGTTCTATTCAATGGCATTATATAGAAATTGTACAATAGCCTTTAAGACATATTTATTAATACTATCTACCTTACAGATAATTCCTAAGGCTTACATCAGTGCTAGTTCAATTCCATCCATCCAATAAATGCACTAATCATCAACCACAAACATAAAGAAGTACATGCAACAACTAAATACTACAAAAAATTACTCCATCATTATAGAATCATACAATACCTGATAAAAGACTATGAATTGTGGTTTTTATTCATTACTTATCAATAGTGCAATAGAATCACTAAAAGGTACACAATAATCATAGATATGCACTCCATACTCAAACTAATCAGACCAAATCATAACAAAACTAACTAGACCATGAAATTTGAAAAGGGAGTCTTATATAATGTTCCCAAGACGTCCTAAGTTGTTCCTGAAGCAATTAATTATTCACAACCGCCCATGCATAACGAAATATATAATTATATCCTTTTACTAAGTTTAAAAACACAATTTATCAAATTCATGTGTAATTACAACTTTGTATTTCCTTTGCATTTCATTACATTTCATGAAACTTTGTACAATTTGCCCTCTAGTTTGTATGTTCTAGATCCTCCTTATATGGTTTACTCCTACTTGTATGGTTTACCAAAACTTTCAAAATTATAAAAACTGGGAAAATCCTCTTGTCACTTCTTCTTCATCATGGAGGTGGATTTGTTGCCTACATCTACCCTCTTGTTTGATTTGGTCGGTGTCCTTTCTGACTTGTCTTTCTATTTTAGTTAGGCCTCATAATATTTGACTAAGTATTCCATGTATTCTAGTCGGGTGTGAAGAATTATGCATTGATTCTACCCCCCCCCCCCCCCCCCCCCCCCCCTCCCCCTCCCCCCCCCCCCCCCCCCCCCCCCCCCCCCCCCCCCCCCCCCCCCCCCCCCCCCCCCCCCCCCCCCCCCCCCCCCCCCCCCCCCCCCCCCCCCCCCCCCCCCCCCCCCCCCCCCCCCCCCCCCCCCCCCCCCCCCCCCCCCCCCCCCCCCCCCCCCCCCCCCCCCCCCCCCCCCCCCCCCCCCCCCCCCCCCCCCCCCCCCCCCCCCCCCCCCCCCCCCCCCCCCCCCCCCCCCCCCCCCCCCCCCCCCCCCCCCCCCCCCCCCCCCCCCCCCCCCCCCCCCCCCCCCCCCCCCCCCCCCCCCCCCCCCCCCCCCCCCCCCCCCCCCCCCCCCCCCCCCCCCCCCCCCCCCCCCCCCCCCCCCCCCCCCCCCCCCCCCCCCCCCCCCCCCCCCCCCCCCCCCCCCCCCCCCCCCCCCCCCCCCCCCCCCCCCCCCCCCCCCCCCCCCCCCCCCCCCCCCCCCCCCCCCCCCCCCCCCCCCCCCCCCCCCCCCCCCCCCCCCCCCCCCCCCCCCCCCCCCCCCCCCCCCCCCCCCCCCCCCCCCCCCCCCCCCCCCCCCCCCCCCCCCCCCCCCCCCCCCCCCCCCCCCCCCCCCCCCCCCCCCCCCCCCCCCCCCCCCCCCCCCCCCCCCCCCCCCCCCCCCCCCCCCCCCCCCCCGCCCCCCCCCCCCCCCCCCCCCCCCCCCCCCCCCCCCCCCCCCCCCCCCCCCCCCCCCCCCCCCCCCCCCCCCCCCCCCCCCCCCCCCCCCCCCCCCCCCCCCCCCCCCCCCCCCCCCCCCCCCCCCCCCCCCTTAACACACCAAATTATCTTCTCCCCTCATATAAATTGGTTTGTATGATCTGTTACTTAGAGAAATGTTTCTATTTTATTTCTCTTGAAGAGGTCACTGTTTCCTATTTTCAACCAACTTTCTTCTTAATTGCATCCCAAGGAATTTTCACAACTAAGGAATTTTATTTTTTCTCTCTTTTTTTTTTCCTAATACTATTTACACTTATCGTCGTGGGAATCACACAATGACATTCCCTTGTATGATATCATTTGATTCTTCTCTTAGAGGTTCAACCATGACATTACGAGTTATTATATCATCTAGAGCCACTTGCTCTCTAGGATGATTCATGTCCACTTGTGATGTTATCGAGTTCCCGTGTGTACAATTTAGAATTGTACAATTGCAAGCTGTAGTATCTTCACCTGGTGTCTCTTCCTCTTGTCATATAGGTGATTTATCCCTTGGTAGTAGTGATGTAACTATTATACTATCATTTGAGCAAATTATCCTCCTATCTCCTCAAATAAATTCTATCTCCAGACTCAAAAATCAAATCCTTTATTGTCCTTAGTTTCTTTCATCTACAAAATGCACTCTTCCTCTATCAACAAGGCCTCTACCTCACAAGTTCCTTCCACATCCTATTTCTATTGACATTAGACTTCTTTGTGTTAGTTATGATTCGTCCCTTTATTGGAGTAATCCTCTACCTCCTACCACTCTTCAAGGTACTTGTCGGATTAGGGGTGTTCATCCCAATGTATACCAACTTATGGGGTTTGGTAAGATTCCCCTTATGCCTGGTATACCTTACATATTCCTTGTCTAGTTAAAACATGCCAAAGGTGTGTCTCCCTACCATCTAGGAGTAGGAGGTCAGAACCTTCCTTATCCTCTTCGTCCTCTAAGTGTAACATCACCTTGACTTATTGTATTCCCTAGTCGAATACCTCCTATCCTGCATGGTTGAATCATTAAGGGTCCTTATCAATTTATTCCTCTTGTTGCTTGATTATAAGGAGTTATCTCTACCAAATAAATGTTGGATAGTGGACTTCTACTTCATCTTACACTTGATTAAAATTGTCACAGTTCTCTCATTCTATGATATTTATGTACTAAGTGATGTCTCCATATTATTTCCTCGAAGCATCTTTGTGGATATGAGGTTGCTAGGATATATCTATATGCATCAGAAAAATCTATCTCAGAACATGAGTCATTACGATTATATTCTCTTTTTTCTAACCATCACTTGGTAAATTCATCAATATCTCCAATATCCTTACTTATTTCCTTTGTCTTTGTATTTGTTGATAGGCTATTTTATAGGCTTGCAAATCAAGGTTGGCTTTATGCTCCTGAGATATCCCTAATTATTGATGTATTGTTGTGTAGGCTATGGGATCATGATTATCCTAAGGATTCTATGGTCTCCTTAGGCAATCGTCATCATCACTGCTTTCTATTTTAGGTTTCCTCACTATCCAAGGCATTCCTTCATCACTAGATTCACTCAAATCTACTCGTGCATTACCTTGATTTTTAGGTGATGTGGTTGCTTCCTCAATGTCTCACCAAAGTATTGTTGCATCTTCATTTATCATTGGTGGGTCACTTGGTGGTACTTGTGAACTTGTTCTTGCATCATCATTCTTTATACCACTTCTTGGTATTATCCCCTCATTATCCTTAGCTTCCCCTTCTAGTTCCTATAGCCTAGTTTTTCTTTGTTCATCCAACCTTCATATTGTAATATCCAATATTTGGATGGTTTATTCCCTCAAGCTCGCATTATGATATCATAATATCTGATATTCCTCTTGTAGTTTCTAGGTTTGTAGTAAAATTATTTGATGTAATAGCCCTAAATGCACTAATGGAGTAAGTCCTACCAATTCTTTGTCAATGGTCTCATTCTCATTTTCCTCTGGAGCTTCTATTTCAAAAGTGTCCAATCTATCTTCATATCATATTGTTAATCGTACCCTTATCCATCCTTCCGCTTGCTAAGGTAGTTCTCTACATTCCACCTGGGGATACATCATATTTTTATTTACTTGAGGTGTTTCTTCTTGCATTCCCCTATTTCTAGGTAATATTTTTATCTCCTGGTATCCATTTTTATTTGGAGAAATTCATTATTCATCCTATTTTGTTACTCGTCTGATCCAATCTAGAAATTTGACATGCACCCATAATCTTCTTCTTTCTCTGAGTCAAGGTACCAACTCCTACTATTATATCGTTGGTATTATTTCCTCCACCTACAAATAAGTGTGTGAGTCTTCTGTCCAACTCTTTCTGTGATGGACCTTGTTCACCTTGAGTTCTCCATTGAGCTCCTACTCATCTTCTTTGTTCAATCTCTTCTAAAGAAATTAATGAGCACTACACTTTATAGGGATTCAACTTTGACCTATTCATAGTGTTGGGTACCTTAGTCCTATTCAATTTTTGCAACTTGAATGCTCCATTATAAATTAGTTCTACCACTTTGTAATGACCAATCCATAAAGTATTCAACTTACCAGGCTTGATTTCCTACTTTCCATTAAACTTTTGAACCAAGTCACTAAGACTAAGTTCTAGCTTCCTCAAGTGTTTGTCATGCCATAGTTTACTTCCTTTTTGGTCTACCTAAATTGCCCATTATACCATAAATATTCTTTCATCCAACTTGATCAGTGATGTCAGTCGCTCTTCCAAAATGTTTTGATCACCCAACTAATGCTCCACTACGACTCTCAAAATTGGTATCAAGAATTCAAATGGCACCACTGAATCTTGTCCATACATCAGTTGGAAAGGTGTATGCATTTTTGTTGGTTTAAAAGTGGTTATGTATACCTACAAAATAGATAGTAACCTTTCCTCCCAATCTACTCCTATTCCACAAGTTTTATACAAAGTAGATACCAATACTTTGTTTGTTGCTTCCACCTGCCCATTAGATCTGGGATAGAACGAATTAGACAATGAATGTAAAATCCTAAATTCAATTGTTAGAATCTTGATAATTTCATTTACAAATTTTCCTCCTCGATCACTTGTTATTTGTAGTGGAATGCCAAATATTGTAATTACATGATCATACAAGAATCTTGTTGTAATTTTAGCTAAGATATCAGGTAATGCTCTCACTTCAACCCACTTCATAAAGTACTCTATTGCTACCACAATGTACCTACACTTCCTTCTTTGAGAAGATTTTAATGGTATAACCAAGTCCAATCCCCATATTTTGAATAGTTCCTGGGTTGTGATGGATGCAATAACATAAAGTCTCTCTTTACTAGCTTCCCTATCCTTTGACAAGTATCATATGCTTTTACATATTCTTTTGCATCATTATATAGTGTGGGCAACAATAATCCTAGTAGTGATATTTTCCTAGCAGTTGTATTTGGTCCCATGTGTCCTACTGCTAAGCCTTCATGAGCTTATTTTAATGTCTCTTTAACTTCTTCCTCCATCACACATCTTCATAAGATACCATCACTTCCCATATTATAAAACAATCCAGTTATAAATTTGAAAGGTGTTGACTTCATAATCACTTTATTTTTCTTAGTTGTTTTCATTTCTTGTGGTAACTCTCATGTGGGTAGATATTGGCCAATAAACTTATATCATGACAAAACAACATTGATGGCAATTAACTGTGCATCAGGGAATTCATCCAAAATATCTATTCTTCTAGGCTCTCCTGATCGTATTTTAGATATCTAGTTTGCAATTAAATGATTCTTACCAAGTCTCACTACTACTTAGAATACGAACTCCTATAGAGTTACGAGCCACCTATTGACGTAATCCTTGTACCACTGGTTTTTTATCAAGTAAAGCATAGCTTGGTGATCTACATAAAAAGCAAAGAGATTCACCAATAGGTAGTTCCTAAAATTTTGAACTGCATATACCATTCCCAAGGCTTCTATTTCGGTTGTACTGTAGTTTCTCTCCACCCTTGAAAATAGGTGACTAGCAAAGAAAATAGGTTGATCCAATCTGAATTGTCCTTGAGCCAAAGCACATCCGCTTGTAAAATTTGAAGTGTCAATGTGGATATGAAATTCCTTATCCTAATTCAAGAACACCAAAATCAAGCTACTAACAAGCTTGGCCTTCAACTCTTCAAAGGCTCCTTGGTGCTCCTATGTCCATTTGAAAGGAACATTTTTCTTTGTCAATGAGTCCAATGGATAAGACACATGTGCATAATTCGTGATAAACCTTCGATAATACTCCATCGATCCTAGGAAGATTTTAAGTGAACTCACATCATATGGTTCTTCCATGTGCAATATCACATAAATCTTATCAGGATATTTTTTTAATCCCTCACTGCACACTATGTGCCCTAACAACTTCCCATATGGTACCATCAGGTAATAATTTCTAGGGTTTAATGAGATCTATGTATTTTTGCACCTACTCATATATTCACTAAGGGTAGGAATATGCTCCTTGATCTTCCCATAAATGGACCAGTCATCCAAAAATGCTTTGAAGGTCCCCATTGTCAATTGATAAAATATATATAGTATGATACTTTGAAACATAGCTGAGAGAATTATAGAGCCCAAATGGTATTTTATTGTATGCATATATGCCATTCTCCACAATAAATGTGATCTTCATCTTATCTTCCTTAGATATGCTTATTTTATTATATCCCTAAAATCCATCAAAAAATGAATAGATCTCATGCCCTGTTACTTCCTCTAGGATGGAATATGTGAAGGGAATAGGGAAGGGATCCTTAATGTTTAATGTGTGTAGAATCCTAAATTCCACACATATTTTTATTTTTTCAACTTTCTTCTTCAAGGTGACCACTATAGGTGATACCCATTCACTAGTTATAACCCTAATAGTATTCCTACCTCCAACATCTTCTCTATCTCTGTGCCCATTAATGCAATATATTTTGGATTCATCCTATACAGTCTTATCCTTATTGGTTGTTCTCTAGTAATTAGTGTGATCTTATGGACAAATAAATCAAGTGGTACTTCCTTCAATTCCTTGTATGTCCATGCAAATACATCTTTATATTACAAGAATATCTTAAAATCTATCGCTTTCAATACAAGGTTCCAATCATCACCACAGTGAATCATCCTAGGTTCATCCTTCATCCCTAAATTGATGTTCACTATCTGAGGTCCTTCATATTTTATATTATCTGGATCACTCACTGCTTTATCCATGTTATTTGGGTGTGTCGGTCTTGCATCAATTTCTGCATCTCCTACTGTATATTCTATAAATTTTTTTGGAAACATCCATTTCTATTCCACCTCTTTCTTAGGTTCCTGGCTGAATTTGGTTTCATCTTATTTTCCTTGATCTTATCTAAGTAAATACAAAGGTAGTTGTGCTAAAAAATTTCATACTCCTTCATTTGCTAATGAAGAAGTCCACTATCAAATCTAGCTTCATATCCACTACACTCATCTAGGTACAACATTCCTTATCCATCTGATTCATATCCTTCATATCTTGAGGATTTTTATGATTCATCGGTCGTGGTTACATCCTCACTGACCTTTTGTTTAGTCAAATTAATAATATAATTATGTTGTCTATTCTTAAAAGTGATCTTATTCTTTCCTCAGTTGTTATTAAATTTCATTACATGTAGCCATCCTCTTCCCAATATAGCATCATATGTAGAATTTTTCATCGTAATCACAATAAAATCCAAGATGAACTCTTGATTAGCTATCACCACTTATTATTCTATCAAGAATCCCTTTGTCTCAATACCATACTGGTCAGCACCATATAATAAAAAGCTCTATGCCCATAAATATGGAGTGCCTAGATCTAGCTAAGTTCTTTCAGGTAGCACATTGATGTTATATCCTTTTTCGATGATAACTTGCATCAATTTGTGCCCTAGGATATCCATATGAACTAATGTGGGTTTCTTTCTGACGTCAATCATTAATATGGTGGGGTCCTTAAATTGGTCTTTTTATTTCTTTTCCTGAATTGATTGACTCTACAATTCCATCACTTTGTGGGGTTGTATCTCTTCTACCATAACCTTTTTTAATTATGGGATATATTCTAATCGGTTAGACATTTTGATCTCTACTATGGTGTTCAAAACCTGTGCTGATAGATTATGCACAACTACCTTCTCTTTTGATGGTTTTTTAGTTCCTTCTCTTCTGCTAGTTTCACTTTTTTATATTTTTGTGCTTCATATTGTAGTACTTTATTTGCTACTTTCCAATGCTACTTTTCCTTCGTTGGCTTAGGATACTTGTCCTTTTTAGCTTGATTCCTTATCACAGGTAAAACTTCCTTAGTTTCCCCTTTAACTTGATAAGCCTCAATATCTAAATAGTTTACATTTTTTGGGTTACTTAGACTTGTCTACTTGGGGTAATTTGCTTCCTTGTGGTTACCCAGACCACACCACCTACACATGTGTATAGTTTTCATTTGTTGTATTTCTTGTCTTTGAGGTGAAGGATATTTTTTTGTGAAATTACCCCAATATTGGTAATTATGACATTGTATGATTGGCCTCCCTTTCGAATCATACTTAAAATGGTTCTATCCTCCTTATTGATTTTCCTAGTTCTACCTTCCACCTCACCAGCTATTTCTATAACCACCACTTATTGTTTGTTGTCTGCTTCCTAGGGCCTTTGGTTTCTATTCCTACTCCTAGATTATTGGGACCTATGGACATACTCTTGCATTATATGCACATAGCATCACCTCGTATCCCATCACATTATAGATATGAAATTAATAATTCCATGGATACTTTACATTTGTATGACCCTCATTTTCACATTTTGTGCACCAAATGTCATTCCTGTCAGGTTGGCTTCTTTTTTCTTTCATGATCTTGTCAAATTATTTCTGAAATGATGCTACTATAATTTGTATAGTGTCATCTTCTCCACTATTTAAATAATTGGAATTGGGATGAGATAATATTCCGATGTATGTCTACTTTGAGTCACTTTCAAAATTATTTGCATGCTTCAAAGCTTCATCATACATTTATGATGGTACTGCCTTCATATTTTTCTTATATTTTGGTATCAATCCATCTAAAAATAACCTCTTTATAAATACATCTACCAAGGGTATTTGCATCTTATCTAATAATTATTTTAGTCTATGATTGTATGATTTTACATCTTCATAAGGCCTTTTATTTGTCATACAAAGTTTAGTGACAATGTCTCTGTCATCCTTCAAGGGATAAAATTCTTCAATGAATTTCTCCTTCAATTAATTCTAAGTCTATAAATCTAATGTATTTTCCATTTTCACATACCAATCCATCACCAATTCTCTCAAGCTAGCAGGAAATAAAGTCAACCAGTCATTTGGTTTATCTACGCCATTTTCCCTCCAAATGGCTATACAAATTTTGATATGTCTTGTAGGGTCTTCCTTACATTCACATGTAAAGGATGGGCATCACTACTTAGCTACCTTGTTAGCCATATTTAGAGAATCATCCTCATCACTTGAGGTGTCCCATGGAATCTCTATTTGATTCCTCCTTGGGGGTATTTTACTACACTCATCATCAAAGTTTTAAATCCAAGGTATATTATTATATCCCACCAATAATTGACCAAAATCATGTGCATATTCACTTCATGACTTCCTTAGCTAATGTGAGGGAGATGGTCTTGGTATTTCTTCTTGAGACACCACATTATGTTGCCTTGGTTCCTGACTACCATCCTCTACACTCCCTTACAACCCTTCCATTGCTTTCTCAAGTGTCACCATCCAATATCCTTCCTTGTGCACTACTTCTATTCCAAATTTCTCCTCTACATTAGGTGGTTCTGGTACCTCCCCTTCTGTCTCTATCAATAGCACCTCAAAATCTCCTTCTTCAGATGTCCAAACTTGTTCTATTTTTGGTTCATGTGTACTATGGTCTGAATAACTTGCATTATCTCTTTGAGAAATTTATGTGCTCCTTATTACTAGAATGTTATATCATACTTCTCATATCCTATATCTTTGCACACTGGTGTGTGTCATTCACCTCTAGTTTTGTAATATTCTTCTTTGTCAATTTGACCCATTTTAAAAAAATACCAATTTTGATAAGGCAACAACAAAAAATGTAGCATAGGGATGTAGTATTCCTAGTGGGGAGGTGGTTTTAAAAGGATTATAATGATAAAATTACTATCCTTAATTCAAGAACCAAATTGTACAATCGTACAATCTCCATAACCACTAATATGCGATAATAAACGGATCCCAAATCGTACCACTATGCGATCCAAAATCATACATTGATAGTTCTTGTATTATTTTGCACTCATCTAATCCTTCATATTTATTTTTACAAGCTTCCATACATAGTTTTGTAACTAAAATGTTTAATTTACCATTATCACCAAATCGGGTAAGTTTTCCTTAATCACATAAACTACCAAAATAAGTAAGTTTATTTTATACGATTTGTAACACATTTGGTGTACAATTTATACAAATTTAAAGTTCATAAATATTCCAATTTTGATACTCTTTTGCACGAATCTCTCTTAGAAAATTTTTGGGAGTTTTGGAATAGCAATTACTCCATTCCTACCAACATGCAAGTTCTATCTTCAGGGTTTGAGAGAGTTCTATCCAATGGTAATATCCAAAAATCATAAAATAGCATTCAATATGTCTTTCTTAATACTATATACCTCATATATCATTCCTAAGGATCACACCAATGCTGGATCAATTCCACCCTTCCAAGCAATGCATTAATCATAAACCACAATCATAAAGAAGTACATGCAACAACTAAATACTGCAAAACATTAATCCATAATTTTAGAATCATAAAATACATGAAAAATACTATGAATTGTGGTTTTTCTTCATTACTTCTCAATAGTGCAATACAATCACTAAAAGGTACACAATAATCATAGATATGCACTCCATAATCAGACTAATCAGACCAGATCATAACTAGACTAACCTAACCATACAAATTGAAAAGGGGGTCTTATATAACATTGCCAAAGCCATTTCAAGTGGTTACTAAGGTAATTAATTATTCACAACTGCCCATGCATAATGAAATACATAATTATATCCTTTTACTAAGTCTAAACACATGATTTATCAAATTCATGCACAATTACAACTCAAATTGCATTTCCTTTGTATTTCATTACATTTCGTGACATTTTGTATGGTTTGCCCTGCAATTTTTAGATTTTACCTCCTCATTGTATGGTTTACTCCTGCTTGTATTGTTTACCAAAACAATAAAAATTATCTGGGCAAATCCTCTTGTCACTTCTTCTTCTGGGAGGTGGATTTGCTGCCTACAGTAGATACCTAGCAATGTATTCCTCATATTTCATATTAAAGTCTTCAAAATTTATCTCGTGGATTTGAAATTTTACAATTTTAACCTTGTCATCTCCATCATATGTTCTCTATAACTTATCCCATATTTCTTTTGCTAAAGTGCATCACATGACTTTCACAAATTCTAATTAACATAACCCACTTAATATTGCATTCATTACCTTGGCATTATTTTAATATGGTTTATTATCATTTGCATCTATGGGAGGAGTTGTATGTGGAGTGAACCCATTATTAAAGGATTGCCATATATCATATCCATATTCCATAAAATAAGTATTCATCCTTATGCTCCAGAAAGCATAGTTAGTCCCATCAAACAATGGTACCCAGTTTGACAAAAATCCTTCTTGATGTACCATGTGTGTTCTTGTAAGATATTCCTTCAAGATGTTAGGCTTTCATGAAGAAACCCACTCTGATACCAATTGAAGAACACAAGCTTATATTGAGAGGGGGGGATGAACAATATAAGATAAAAATTTTACTTTTCTTTCCAAAGCAATAACTTAAAATATCATCAATTGCAATAATGAAACAATGCACAAATCATCACACACATAAGAGATACTTATTTAATGTGGTTCATATAATATAGGCTACATCACAAAGAAATATTTCTTAAAAAATTCTCAAAAAAAATTGTGGGCACCAACCCATAGGAGACACCAATCCCCTATTAAAATGTTTATGGACACTAATACATAGGAGACACTAATTCTCTCTCAATTTTGTGGATACTAATACATACAAAACACCAATACCATCTTAATTTCATGGACACCACTCCATATGAGACATCAATCCCCTCTACTCTAGTTTTGTGGACACCACCCCACAGGAGACACCAATCCCCTCTACTCTAGTTTTGTGGACACCACTCCACAGGAGACACCAATCCCCTCTACTATAGTTTTGTGAAAACCACTCCATAAGAGATACCAATCCCCTCTTCTCTAGTTTTGTAGACACCACTCCATAAGAGACACCAATCCATTTTGCTTTGGTTTTGATGATACCACTCCATAAGAGACACCAATCTCGTATGATCTAGTTTTGTGGACACCACTCCACAAGAGACACCAATCCCCTCTACTATGGTTTTATGGATACCACTCCACAAAAGACACCAATATCCTTTAATTTAAATACTATTCATATCTTCTCCTAAAATTGATCATAATACTACTCACAACTCTACTTAAATGAGCTCTAGAACCTGCTCACAAATCCTACTCACATCTACTCAAATAAACTCTATAACTTGCTCACAAATCCTACTCACATCTGCTCCAAAAAGCTACTCAAACCTTCTCTAAAATCCTTCTCAAATATGATCCAAAATCCTACTCAAATCTGCTAATAAAAATTGCTCACAAAAGTGCTCAACACTGCTCTAAAACCTACTTACAAACATTGCTCATCTACTTCCCAAATCTTACATAATAATTTCATCAAGTTCTACCCATAATTATTTTATCTTCATGAATATATAGATAATGATATACACTAACAAATTACCAATATGTTAATAACATTCATTAAGTCTCTCACTTTCACATATCTCGCATTTATTACATAAAAAGGTAGCTTTAGTATACAACTTGATAACTGAGATGGTAATTTCTCATTTCCACATTCACATCAAAACCAATCATAGTGCATAGATATGTCCTTTTCATCTACTCCAAAAATCAATCATGAATAGTACACAATTTTTTCTCTTAAAATTGATCTACAACCCTTGCACATTCACTTCCAAATTTAACCAAAACAATGCACATCCAATAATTCTTGATACCTCCAACCATTTGAAAACAAAAATATTTTCCTCAAACAAAACCACCTTGAGAAAGGAATTAAATCACCATACCTATAAATCTACCTCAATGATGATGATGAGCTTTTTGCATGAACTTTCCAAACCTATCGTTGACAAAAATAAATTTCCTTTTGATTGTCCCTTCAAAAAATGGTTAGCAATCTTCTGTTTGCATAGATATTAAATTATCCTCTTAAAAAATTATCAAAATATACACAATAAATCTCAAAAAATATTTCCTTTTATCTCCTTTTTTAAATTAAAACATATTTTCTTATACTTTCATTTTATATCATTGTAAAATACAACTTTGAAATATATTCCTTATAATTTATAACTCCCATGCCAAAATATAATTTAAATATCACTAAGTTACACCATATAACTCCTACTTATAACAAGATATATTTCCATGCAAAACATAATATGAAATACCAATGTTGCACCTTATGACTCCCACTTTAATAAAAATATTTTGTCCTTACCTCAACAACCAAAACTCTCAACAACTATGGAGGATATTTGACATCCAAAACTTTCCAAACACAAATATTTATCATGAAATATTTTACGAGCTAAGCTATCCCAACGAGTGAAACCAAAGGGTTCAACAAAAATATTTATGTCCTTCATTACTTTATCTTCAAAACAAATAATGCATAGCAAAAACCTCAGGGTGGGAATAAAACCTCTAACTTATTGTATAGTAGCACCCTATTGTGGGCCAACCAACTGGTTGGGCTACCCCATTAGGTGAGAGCCAAAGAACAAAATCCAATACTTTAACCCCCGTACATTTAATTTTCATTACACAAAAAAAAATGGTGTTGTGGAGTTTTGAACTTCAAACTTCTTGCATACTGGGGTCATATCAAGAGCTAGATGACCGGATGGAATACCCCAGTAGGTGATACCAATTGTACACAATCATATATATATTGGTTCATATTTCAACAAAATATCAAACATCATCTCTAAAATCTTGTCCTTCTTATTCACAAAGTATTACATGTTGGATTTCATCGAATTGCACTCACTCCATGACATTTTTTTTTGATGAATTTGTTTTCTCACCATATATATATATATATATCCCTTTTTCACCAAGGGACATCGACGCTACTTTATTTTTCTCATAAATTTATGACTTTATATTTGCCTACAATGATATTGACACCTTTTTTCTTTTGAACCCACTTTGTATTATAATATTTTAAATATTATGATTTAAATATTATAATATTAAATTTTAAACCTTTGTCGAGCAACTTTTAAACCTTTGTCTCTCTCTTTAAATATTTGAATCTTTTTATCCCAAGTCTTTGTCCATCTGCTTATAATATTTAAATATAATAATCCTTTACTTAAAAATATTTGCCTTACCTTGAAATATGCCTTGCCTTGAATAATTGTTCATTATTTACTATTTACCAAGTCCATTTTTGACACCGTTGATATATTGTTCAACCTTTATAAAATTATCACCCTTGGATAATATTTCTACCTTGAATACCATGCTCCTTTGAAATCAATGACAACTAAATATTTCCAACAATATTGTCCTTGAAACTAAAAATTTTGGTAGGAAATTTCCTCAAATCATAGCTTGAGTTTTTCTTAAATAACCCTTTAATATTTTGTTAAATATTCAACAAACTCCAATATTTGAATGAGCCTTCTAGCATTCAAATGTAGTCTTCAAATCTTTCAGGTTTGGTAGTAATGTTTGGCTCCTTTCTCCTTCAACCTTCTTGTTGAATTCTAACTTCAATATAGGCCTTATTTTTAAGAATATAAAAGCCTTGATATCTTCACCAATATCCTTAAATATGTGGCAAGCTCCTTTCTAAATATATCTCAGTTTAGACTTTTGTCATATGGTGATAATTGTCCCAAGATATTTCTTTATCAGGAACTTCTCCTTGGTCATAAATATCTCCAATGAGTTCTCCTAAGAACTTATTTAATGGCTTTCTTTGGATATCCTTTAATGAGGCTCACCAAACCTCCTCCTTATTTCTCCTTAAGACCTCAACAAGGTCTTCAATCTTACAGCTCTTATCATCTTCCAAATAAGACATTTCATTCAATATTCTACTATGGAAGTGTTGGTAATGAGATATTCCTATTAGATATTTAAAATCTATTGCGGCTAGAATATGTAATAAGACCTTGCTGGTCCTTCTTCAATTCTACAATATACAGGCTTTAATGGATATCACCAACCTCCAATCTTTGAGAACTAGGAGTTTTATAATTGGATCTTCTAAGGGTCTCTTCAGCTTCTTCAGGATGAAGTCTTCAATATGCACTAGATATCATCAATATCCTATCTTCATCGAGACTCTCTACTAAAGTCTTCTTTTATCCCTTGAATTTGTAACAAGGCTCCTATGGCCTTTTCTCCTTTTATATTTTACAGGTCTGCAATCTCTAGTAATGGGACCTTTTCTTCAAGTCTGTAAATTTTCATTCTTCTTATTGTTGTTTCTGGTGCTGGATTGATTTTAAAAAATATATTCTTCCTAGATATTTTGTAGGAAGCTTCCCAAATCACTTTGAATATCCTTTTTCCTTCAATAAAGTATTAGGATTGTAATGGAAGAAACTCTAAATCTAGAGATGACAAATCTTCACTAGTTGATTTGTCAATCTAGTGGAATTTATATTGAGTCCTAGTCTTCATGAGTTTTTTTGCAACCCTATGGAAATACTCTAGCCAAATGTAATCTCAAAAATTTTGGGACTAATATTTTTGAACTTCTCTCAATATCTCTTTGTGGCTCTCCCTATTTCCTATCTAATCTACCATGTGCTCTGATACCACTATTAGATTTTTATGGGATAATATTATAGAAAGTACAACCACAAGATGCAATATAACTAATATAAGATAACTATAAACTATTGGCATGATAATACACAAGAAAATAATGAGAAAAACATTTTGCATGTAACTCAAAAATATAACATTAATGAAAGTGATAAAAATAGTACAATGTTATATAATGGAGGACATGAACACTCCATGAACATATATGAAATGACTATATTGTACCATAATACTAAACTATAACACACACTCTTTACATTTACTACACTCTTTAAGACACTCACTATGAGTCCTTTATATAGGAATATAGATTCCTTGACCCTTAATCTACCTTAGAATCATGTATATGCAGACTACATGCATGTTTACAACATCCACATTAACACTTGTGCATTTATTACAATACTTGAAGTAACTAACTAAATTTACTCTAAAGTAAAATCCTACTCTAGTTATGTACCAAATGTGGTACATTTACATGACCCAAATGATGTAATATACTCTAACAGGCTCCATGACTCATAAAATATCAGTTGACTTGACAAGGCATGAGCCAAAGAGCATGCCAAACTTATAATCATATGGTTAATTCTAGTATAGAAGTATATCTACAATGGTGTCTTCCTTTTAATGATAGGCATGATCCTACAAAATGTGTTGGATCCATCACAAATTCTTAGACCATTTAATGTAATTAATAATGTTAGGCTCAATAGACCACCATCATAGACCAACTAGTCTCCATTGCTAATCAAATAGTGTACCAATCATACTAAGCTTAGAAATTACTGCATACCCTATCCAAACCCAATAACATCATCATAGCAAATTTTAGCACTATTAAAATGGATGAAGATTCAATATTTGAAGGTAGTTATTTATGTGCTAATTTACAAGTTGTTGAGACTAGAGGTAAGATAAAAGCTTCCAAAGAGCAACCACTAAGGAAATAAACTAAGACTAATAAAGGTATGATAGTCCTTACAAGAGGGAGATCAACATTGCATTTAAAATATAAATATCCCATCATGACACAACAAGAAAAATATAATAAGGAAATCATATGAAGGGAGACCATGAATACACCTTAGAAAGAAAAGGAAGAGACACAAACTAATAGAGATATGTGGATAGATAAATAAAATGAACCTATAGTGAGTAAAATAGATGGAGGATTTATAGGTAATTCTACTAATAGAGAAGTCAATAAGGAAAGTTGTCAACTTAAAAAGGATGTCAACAAATAAATGTAATACCCATCTCATAAGTAAAGGACACATGACAACCACAAGGTAATATCAAAATTGTATAACATGAAGTTAGAGTACCTCTATAAAATTATAATTCAACATAATAGATAAAATGAATAAGACACTACTAATGTCAATATGCTAAAAGTATTAGCCTTAATAGTATAATTATATCTAATGTAAGAGTTACTAAAATAGAAATGAATTATACTAGGGATACGAATATAGAACCCACTCTAACCAATCCAACCTATCAACAAAATATGATGAAATAGCATCGTATAGACACGAAGGTCAATGCATATAATATACTAAATACCATAAAACTAAAAATGTTGAAGCCACACCCATTTTATATGACACTCAATATTGGGTCTTACATATTAAAATATGGCATAATTGATTTAGGTGCAATAGTTATAATTATACCTAAATCCATTTGTGAAGAAATACATATTTCTTGCACTAATATAGTTAGATGTCAATCCAAATGGATAGCATAGGGTTCATGTAGTAAGGGTATATAAAGAACTATTCATGACTATAGCTAGACTTCCATAGTTTGTGGCAACATAGAAAGTGATAGCTATGGATCTACCTGCAACTGCTATATGCCACTTATTGAGTCTAGAAACTTAAGTTATCAAGAAATGGTTGTCTAGCATTGAATTATACTCATATGAACATACCTGAGGATGGGAAGGTAATTATAATTGAAAGTGACCCACCTTGTTACTACCTTATATATAATCAAGGTGATGAGAGTGTAGTAAACTAGAATGAGCTAATAAAATTCATAATGGATGATTATTATCTTGAGAGTGACCAAGATCTAGAGGCTGGCATTATAATTGACATATTACAAGATGAGTAAGATTCCAAAGTTGAATATGAAGAGACTAAATTGGAAATATATTTCATCATTGAAATGCCTTCCAACCTTCTACCCCTAACAATTTGTGAGACATATAAGATATGGATAAATTACGCCAATGGTGATAGAACCAAGAATGGAAAAGGTGTTGGTGTTTAATTCATCGACCTACAAGGTGAAAATATTTATTTTGCCTATACATTACTATTTAGTTATACCAATAATATCTAAAATATGAGGTACTCTATAATAGCTTGAGAAATATTGAGAAAATAAGAACTAAGGACCTATGAATATATGATAACCCCAAAATAATTTTAAATAAGATCAATTTCTAGTGTGCTAAAAAGAACAAGAACCTAAAGTCATATAAGCATTGGGTATAGGACTTTTTAGAATGTTTTTATACATAAAAAATTAAAGTAATCCATATAGAGTTGAAGGAAAAAGTAGATGAGTTCATGGGAATGATAGCCCGATTCAACTTAACTAATGAAATATGAGATAAGCCTAAATAATTATAGGTAAACTTTAGATCACCTATTCTTGATAACTTTTATTACTGATAGGTCTTGAATAATTATGGAAAAAACATGTAGTTTATAATGAGGGAGTTTGAATATATGAAGAAAAGAATGATTATAGAGATAAAATTAAGGATGGATCTATATAGTAAAATTAAAATAAGTCACCCAAGGATCTAATCACTCAAGAAATCCAATTTAATATTGAAAATTATACAAGAAAGAGATGCTTCAAAGTAAAATCCTCTTAGTATCATCCTATTAAGGTGGCTGAAGGGAAGAATATACTACTTGGAAAATATTGCACTCAAGAAGAAAAGGACTTTTTCAAATATCTCCATGGCAAGTATGGAGAAATTATTACCTAGCCAAATGAATATTAATGTATATGACCAAAAAATCATAGAGCATGATATCAAATTGGAGCCTAATGCTAAACCTCTCCGACAAAAATAGTGACCAATGAATACAAAAATAGAGACAATGGTGAATAAATAATTATTGAAGCTCTGGTAGGCGTAGATATTGTTTCAAATGAAACACTCCAACTAGATTTCCAATACAGTTTTGACATGTAGGAAAATAGTGATATAAGGCCATGTGTTGAATTTATAAACTTGAACCAAGCCTCTTTAAAAAATAACTATCTATTCCTTATCATTCATAATATTTTGAAAAATGTAGCTAGGTCATAAAAGTTGTCTCTCCTTCATAGCTTCTTTAAAAACAACTAGATCTAGGTTAAAGAGAAAGACCAACACATCACAAATTTAACCAAGGATCTATTCACATGAAATGATTTATTTGTTACATACACCTAAGGATTATTATATTTATCCTTTAGGTGAATGATCATGTTGTTAATAGGAGAATAAAATATGTGTATAAACCAATTGTAACTAATCACATCATGTGATTAGAAATATATCAATATATTATTTTAACGAGATCTGGCTATGCTTTATATAAATATGCAAGCAAGATGAATGAGGGGATGATTAATTACATAGAACATTATTTTATTTCATTTCTTGTATAATTTATTAAGAGTGCAATTCCTCTTACTTGCTTAAAGCAAGCTCTACGTAATTAGTCGATCAGACAATCTGTGGGATCTTGGGCCCACTCGTTGTAGTAGTCCTCCCTTATTTTATTTTAGTTTTGTTATTTGTATTCTATACATTATATTTACTACTTTCTTTTAATTTAGTTCTATGTGCTTATTTTCCTACATTTTATTTCCACACTTTTATTTCTAGCACTTTAATTTTAGTTTGTAATTTATTTATTTAATTTTCTACACTTAGTTTTATTTGGTTTGGTTGAAATCAAAATGCAAAAACATCCCCCACCAAACTAAATAAGGTACAAAAGGATTCATTCCTCTGCACTGCAGCATATACTATACATGACACTCGTAAGTTTATGGACTTACCGGATTGATAATTTATGGTAAAATAAATGACTATTTTCTAAACATAATATCTACTTATAATTTTGGCACCGTTGCTGGGGAAAATGTCAAAACTATAGTGTTATGATTTACAGGTTAGTTAAATAATCCATTTAAATTAACTGTAGATCTTCTACCTAAGAAGAGTGAGTCCACCCAAGGGCTTTTTTATAGGGCCAAAACTATTTCCAAAATAGTCAGAACCAAATCCCATAAGAAACGGTTTAAATTTACTAGCTTCTCAGGTAAATATGGGAATGAACCTGATGTACCATATTAAGTGTAGAAGTACGAATAAATTGTGTTGTTGAAAAAATTTAGAAAATCAGGCAATGAAGGATTTCCATCATATTTTGAATGGTTTCAAGAGATCAAATAAATAGCACAACCCAGGTCTGATGTAGTTGAAAATATTTAGGGATGTGTTTTTATACAAAAACCATTGATAAATTATGCCTCTAGAAGCTTAGTTTTAACAATTAATTTTTTTTAGGCTTGACACTTTGCAACATATTGGAAAATTCTTTTAATGTTGCAAAACAAATGACAAAGCTAAATTTAAATAGAACATATTGTTATGGAGTATGCTCTTCACTTGCTCTTAAGGCAACCTGGTGAATCAAAAACTAGCATGTATTTTTAAAATACTACTATGCCACGTTTTCTCCAAAATGCTAGTCCATAGATAGTCATTTTCTAGCCTGCATATTTTACCATTATGTTGAAAGAGTTTTGTTGTAAGACCATGAAAGAAAATACTCTTCTCATGCTATAGCATATCAAACTAGTTGATAAATAAGGAGATGATTTTTAGAAGACTAGTTTAGATGTAGGTATGGGGGGACCCCACCTTCATCATTACCACCAACAACACAATGAACATTGTTTACAGTGTTCATGAAAAAAGAAAAAAATCTCTTCTGCTAAAAAGGCTCCAAGTTAACATGCAAATAAAAAATAGATTTTTATTTTTTGTTACTTTTTGGAAGAGAGTATCCTTTTTTCCTAGAACCAGATTGGTCCGGAATGGGAATGAGAAATCTCCAACTGGTAGCTAAATAAAGCAGGGGAGGAGCCTAAAAGTAATCAGATGTCAATTATCTACAAGAAGGCCACATGGTGCCTAAGCACGATAAATCATATGAATGAAGCTCATAGGGCCTAAAAATAATAACAAATAAATCTCAATAATATGTCTCATGAAAACGTCACACCTGAACACCCAATACATGTCATAGATGATGGTCAATGGATTTATTTATGTTCACTCCAAAAAATAGAGGATTGTAGTGTTGCTCTAATTCTACCTGTGAAGGAAATAATTTAGAGTGGGAGATCAGTTTGATTCAGATGCACGTGTGTCAAGGCTGTATAAAGTCTACTAAAGTGAAAAAAGTGATGTGTTCAAGAGTACATGGTAATAAAATAATTATGCACAAAGCTATTATAAATTACAACGATCCCTGCAATGCATCCAAAGAGTTAGTACTCTTGAGATATATCAAAATCTGGATTAAAATATTTTTATACATACTTTTGATGAGGAGCTTGGTGTTTCAAATTTTGGGATTGTTGGCTATGATAAAATCCTCTAATATTGGTATATGGGGATGCAAATTTTTGTACACCATGATACATAGTTACCTGGCTTGCACAACCTCCACTTTTTAAACCATAGTGCCAATATTACATTTTTTTACGACAACGTTTCATTCTGTGGAAAATAAAATATAGATAAGAGATAGAGTTTCACTATGGTGGAGGAGAATGCCAAATTTGCAAAGATATGGTGAGGATATGAAATCATGAAGAAGTTATCATAGTTAAAAGATTCATTATTTTCCACAAATAGTTGGGAAGAGAAGATGTTCTAGTACACAGCACATTCAGCCAAATTGACAATTTTCCATCTTGGCCACCTAATTTTAAAATCACTAGCTCACATTGTTGTTGTTGACATTTTGTTCTCTGATGCAGATGACGAAGTAAAAAATAAAAATAGTTCGAATTTTATTTTAATGCCTTTAGTTTAGGTTTTTTAAAATTTTGTAGGAGAACATGAAATGCGATATAGACAAATAAGGATATGTCAATTAAGATTTTGTGAAGAGATATTTATACATGAAGTGACATCGACATGGGGGAGATCCCATACCATACCAACAATTTTCAAGAAGATGCCTTGATCATTGGGAATGTGCCTTGGTAGAAGGTGCCTTACTCTTCAATAAGGTCCTTTGGTCGAAGGTGCCTTATTCTTTAAGAAGGTACCTTGGAAAAAGGCACCTTACTCTTCAATAATACACCTTAGTCAAGGGTGTCTTACTCTTTTGTAATATGCCTTGGTCAAGGATGCCTTACTCTTCAGTAAGGCACCTTAGCCAAGGGTGCCTTACTCTTCAAGAAGGCACCTTGGTAGAATATGCCTTACTCTTCAGTAAGGCACCTTGGTCAAGGGAACCTTATTCTTCAGTAATGTGCCTTGTTGTCCATCAGTGGAGGTGCTTGACTTCTATTAAAAAAAAGAGAGATTATGAGGATTCTTGACACAATACAATAGAGGCGCCTTGATCATAAAAAAAAACCGCATGGAACATGTCCTACTTAGCATAAAATTTATTTTCTCTTTGTATGAAATCATGAACTACGTGCAAGATACAAGCATCCTGAGAGCCAGGGCCTAACAAGCACAAAATTTATAATTACTATTTTTCCTACTTTTGTGTGTTGTAGGTAAACTACCCGCATGCAAGTTGCAAGCATCTTGAGAGCCAGGGCCTAATAGGTATATATTGCACTAAACTACACTTTAGTTTTTATCATTTTTTCTTTTGCAAGTGAAATGGCTTGATTATACAAAAAATAGGCATCTTGGGATACAAGGCCTAAACTAGCTCAGCATCCATGAACCTGCACATTTTTTTATAGGAGTTAGAAACTTGAATATTTTCATCCGGAGGAGATAGTCCCCATCTAGGTATGGACGTGGGTGTTAATTTCCTATAAAGGGAAAATATACCCATATTTGTGCTTGGACGAAGTAGACGCTGATGTAGTATGTGAAATGTTTTGGAGGGCGTGATCAACTCTACAATAGTAGACACATCAGTGACTATTGAATTTTTAACAATAAGAAGATACCTTGATGCATAATAAAGTGCCTTGATCTCATGGGTTTTGGATGCCTTGATGCTCAATAAGGTGCACTGATAGGTGCCTTGATTCTCATCATTAAGAGATGCTTAAATTCTATGAGAATTAAAAAAAAAACCTTGTGGAGAATATGATGGTTGGGAAAGAAAAGAGTACTAAAAATAAGTTGCAACCCTTACTGGAGAAGAGAGCTACAAATCTACTTTATACCCAGTAGTGCTCAACTTATTCTCCCTAGATTGGGGGTGCTTGTTATTCAGTGTGGGACCTAATATTTAGAGGGTAGCAGACTTGTTGTGCAAAGGGACTTGATATTGGTGATGATGGCATCACCAATTTAAGTGGGGGAGGATATGGGTGAACCTGAATCTTGGGCAAGTTTTAAAAAAATAGTGGTAAACTATGGCTACGATTCTAGAATCCACACCTATAAAAAGAATACCTCAATGGAGTAATTGAAAATCATGAATATCCCCTTGAGGAGAACACCATAGAAATAATTTTGTGGTTCATTTAATATTCTCTGTGGTGGCTATGATTTAGTTTTTTACCCATAGTTTGATGGCTGATCATGACTTGTTCAATTTACTGGCTTCACTACAGGAGCAATAATTCTTCGAGGTAGAAAAATAGTGATGATTAGTGGTCTGGATGAGGAAGGCAACCAAAAAAATAAAAAAATAAATAGAAATAATAAAATTCTCTAGATGCACCAATAATATCATTATCTGGTACACAAGGATTACAGGCAACATGAAGACATTTCGCACAATCAACATCATACACATCAGGTTCTACGAAAATTACCTAGGTATGTACTAAGTTTTCTGTTAATTATGTGTATAGTTATTTTAAAAATAATTTCTATGCTAACATCAGTAGATGCCCCTTTAAATTCTCTCTATCAAAATCTCCCATCAAAGTTCAAGCATATGACATGCCTCGGATAAGAAAAAAATTTATTACCTCTAAATAATAAAAAACTATATAAAAACTATGGCATTCACTTGAATAGATTTGACCTTGTTTTACTGCTGCATCATGAGAATCTGTAAGGTGGAGTACCAAATAAAATAGCATACTAGAAAAATGATTTACTTATGTCACTTCGGGTTTAATTATGGAGCAGAAAGGAAATCCGTTATCAAAAACAAAGCAATGAGAGCGGAATGGAATCTGCTAGAAAATACACGAAAACATGAGCAGAACATAAATCAGTTATTAAAAAATTTAGTCATGAGCGGATTAGAATATGTGGATGTTAGCAGATAAAAAAAATATTTCAAGCGGTTGACTTCAACATTTGGACTTCAATTGACTTGCAATACACTAGTTTTAACAATTACATGACAACATGTATCCAGATCAATGCAATCATAATATGATCTTGGTGTTTACCCACAATATGATGATCATTCATGACATGTTTTTGACTTCTACTAGTGTAGCAGTGCTTAATGGAAAAAAATTACAATGCTCAATGGAAGAAAAATTTCAGCACTCGATGGAAGAAAAATAGATATGTTGAAGGCCACTTAAAAAATAAAAAAAATTGGGGGCTATTGTCACAAGGACGTGATAATATTTAGTCATGGAGGGATTATGAGAACTATAAATGCTCATTTTATGTACATTTTAAGGGCTATTGATCGATGTTTTAGTGGAAACTGTGTATAAGTGTAATGTTTACTACTAATCTAGTATTTTCTAGTATATACCCCACTTGAACATGGCAATGTGCAATAAGGAATCTTGATGCACAAGTAGGCACCTTACTATTTAGGTAGATGCCTTACTATAGGCACCTTACTCTTCAGGAAGAGGCCTTACTCTTCAGGAAGGTGCCTTACTCTTCAAGCAGACACCTTACTCTTCAAACATGTGCCTTACTGTAGGCACCTTTATTTGACCAAGTCAATAGGTAGACACCTTAGTCCTTAGGCAAGCACTTTAATCTTTAGGAAAATGCCTTACTCTTCAGGCAGGGATCTTACTCTTCAAGCAGGAGCCTTACTCTTTAGGTAGGAGCCTTACTGTATAGGTAGGCACCTTACTGCCATACATTGGAGGTGCCTTACTGGCACCTTACTACCATACATTGGAGGAGCCTTACTACCATACATTGGAGGCACCTTACTGGTGCCTTACTACCATACATTGGAGGTGCCTTACTAGCACCTTACTGCCATACATTGAATGCACCTTACTGGTGCCTTACTGCCATACATTGGAGGCACCTTACTACCATACATTGCAGGTGCCTTACTCTGACCCAGTAAAAATTAAGGCACCTTACTCTGATCCAATAAAGAGGTAGGTATCTTGATGAGGAAGTAGGTGCCTTACTATCGTAAATTGGAGGCGCCTTACTTCCATACATTAGAGGTGACTTACTGCCATACATTGGAGGTTTCTTACTCTAAACCAGTCAATAGGTAGGCACTGTGATGAGGAAGTAGGTGCATTATTTCCATACATGGGATGTGCCTTACTACCATACATTGGAGATGCTTAATATGACCAAGTCAACATTTATTAGTTTACCAATGGGCTAAGGAGGTTGTTGCACATGAATACAAAGGAGAAATATTCTAATCACGCATTATTATTAAAATAGAATAAAATAATTATTATAAACCGATTTACCGATTAACCTTGTAAAGCTCTTAAAGCATTATTTTTAGGATACATTTATTTAGGATTTGTTTGTTACATACACCTAAGGATTATTATATTTATCCTTTTAGTGAACGGTCATGCTGATAATAGGAGAATAAAATCTATGTATAAACCAATTGTAACTAATCACATCATGTGATTAGAAATATATCAATATATTATTGTAACAAGATCTAGCTATGCTTTATATAAATATGCAAGCCAGATGAATGAGGGGATGATTAATTACACAGAACATTATTTTATTTCATTTCTTGTATAATTTATTAAGAGTGCAATTCCTCTTACTTGCTTAAAGAAATCTCTACGTAATTAGTCGAGCAGACTATATGTGGGTGCTTGGGTCCACTCCCTGTAGTAGTCCTCCCTTATTTTATTTTAGTTTTGTTATTTGTATTCTATACATTATATTTACTATTATGTTTTAATTTAGTTCTATGTGCTTATTTTCCTACATTTATTTTCACACTTTTATTTCTAGCACTTTAATTTTATTTTCTAAATTATTTATTTAACTTTCTACACTTAGTTTTATTTGGTTTTGTTGAAATCAAAATGTAAAAACATCCCCCACCAAACTAAATAAGGTACAAAAGGATTCATTCCCCCACACTGTAGACATATACTATGCATGACACTCGTAAGTTTACGGACTTACCGGATTGATAATTTATGGTAAAAGAAATGACTATTTTCTAAACATAATTTCTACTCACCATTTTGGCATTGTTGTTGGGGAGTGTCAAAATGGTAGTGTTATGATTTACAGGTTAGTTAAATAGTCCATTTAAAATTACCTGTAGATATTCTACCTGAGAAGAGTGAGTCCACCCAAGGGCCCTTTTATAGGGCCAAAAAAGTTGCCAAAATAGTCAGAACCAAATCCCATAAGCAACGGTTTAATTTACCAGCTTCTCAGGTAAATATGGGAATGAACCTGACGTACCATATTAAGTGTAGAAGTAGGAATAAATTTTGTTGTTGAAAATATTTAGAAAATCATGAAATGAAGGATTTCCATCATATTTTGAATGGTTTCAAGAGATCAAATAAATAGCACAACCTAGGTCTGATGTAGTTGAAAATATTTAGGGATGTCGTTTTATACATAAACCATTGATAAATTGTGCCTCTAGAAGCTAAATTTTAACAATTAATTTTGTTTTTCAGGCTTGACACTTTGCAACATGAAAATTCTTTTAATGTTACAAAAAAAATGGCAAAGATAAATTTAAATAGAACATCTTGTTACGGAGTATGCTCTTCACTCGCGCTTAAGGCAACCTAGTGAATAAAAAACTAGCATGTATTTTTTAAATGCTACTATGCCATGTTTTCTCCAAAATGTTAGTCTGTACATAATCATTTTCCAGCCTACATATTTTACCATTATGTTGAAAGAGTTTGGTTGTAAGGCCATGAAGGAAAATACTCTTCTCATGCTTTAGCATATCAAACTAGTTGATAAATAAGGAGATGATTTTTAGAAGACTAGTTTATATGTAGGCAGGGGGGACCCCACCTTCATCATTACCACCAACAACACAATGAACATTGTTTACAGTGTTCATGAAAAAAGAAAAAAATCTCTTCTGCTAAAAAGGCTCCAAGTTAACGTGCAAATAAAAAATAGACCTTTATTTTTTGTTACTTGTTGGAAGAGAGTATCCTATTTCCCTAGAACTAGCTTGGTCCAGAAGGGGACTAAGAAATTTCCAACTGATAGCTAAATAAAGCAGAGGATGAGCTTAAAAGTAATCAGATGCCAATTATCTACAAGAAGGCCACATGGTTCCAAAGCAAGATAAATCATATGAATGGAGCTCATAGTGGCCAAAAATAATAACACATAAATATCAATAATGTGTCTCATGAAAACGTCACACCTGAACACCCAAGTACATGTCATAGATGATGGTGAATGGATTTATTTATCCTCAATCCAAAATATAGAGGATTGTAGTGCTTCTCTAATTCTACCTACGAAGGAAATAATTTAGAGTGGGAGATCAGTTTGATTCAGATGCACATGTGTCAAGGTTGTATAAAGTCTACTCAAGTGAAAAAAGTGATGTGTTCAAGAGTACACAGTAAGAAAATAATTATGCACAAAGCTATTGTTACTTACAATGATCCTTGCAATGCATCCAAAGAGTTAGCGCTCTTGAGATATATCAAAAGCTGGATTAAAATATTTTTATACATGCTTTTGATGAGGAGCTTGGTGTTTCAAATTTTGGGGTTGTTGGCTATCATAAAATCCTCTAATAGTGGTATATGGGATGCAAATTTTTGCACACCAGGCTACATAGTTACCTGGATTGCACAACCTCCACTTTTTAATGCATAGTGCCAATATTACGATTTTTTATGACAACATTTCATTCTATGGAAAATAAAATATAGATAAGATATAGAGTCTCACTATGGTGGAGGAGAATGCCAACTTTGCAAAGATATGGTGAGGATATGAAATCATGAAGAAGTTGTTGTCATAGTGAAAAGAGTTCATTATTTCCCACAAATAGTTGGGTGGAGAAGATGTTCTAGTACACAACACATTCAGCCAAATTGATAATTTTCCATCTTGCCCACCTAATTTTAAAATCACTAGCTGACATTGCTGTAATTGACATTTTGTTCTCTAATGCAGATGATGAAGAAAAAAATAAAAACAGTTACAATTTTATTTTAATGCCTTTAGTTTAGGTTTTTTTAAATTTTGTACGACAACATGAAATGCAATATAGACAAATAAGGATATGTCAGTGAAGATTTTGTGAAGAGATATTTATACGTGAAGTGACATTGACATGCGGTAGACCCCATACCATACCAATAATTTTTAATAAGACGCCTTGATCATTGGGAATGTGCCTTGGTATAAGGTGCCTTACTCTTCAAGAAGGTTCTTTGGTCAAAGGTGCCTTATTCGTTAAGAAGACACCTTGGAAAAAGGCACCTTACTCTTTAGTAAGGCAACTTAATCAAAGGGCGCCTTACTCTTCAATAAGGCACCTTAGTCAAGGGTACCTTACTCTTTAGTAATATACCTTGGTCAAGGGCATCTTACTCTTCAGTAAGGCACCTTTGTCAAGGGTGCATTACTCTTCAAGAATGCACCTTGGTAGAAGAGGATTTACTCTTTAGTAAGGCACCTTGGTCAAGGGAACCTTACTCTTCAGTAATACACCTTGTTGTCTGTCAATGGAGGTGCTTGAATTTTATTAAAAAATGGAGATGACGAGGCTTCTTTATGCCATACAGTAGAGGTGCCTTGATCATAAAAAAAATACTGCATGGAACATGTCCTATTTACCATAAAATTTATTTTTTCTTTGCAAGAAATCGTGAACTACATGCAAGTTACAAGAATATTTAGAGCCAGGTCCTAACAAGCATAGAAGTTATAAAAACTATTTTTCCTACATTCGTGTGTTGCAAGTAAACTTCCCACATGCAAGTTGCAAGCATCTTGAGATCCATGGCCTAACAGGTATAGATTGCACTAAACTGCACTTTAATTTTTATATTTTTTTTCTTTTGTAGGTGAAATGGATTGATTGTACAAAAAATAGGCATCTTGGTAGACAAGGCCTAAACTAGCTCAACATCCATGAACCTACACTTTTTTTTATAGGAGTTAGAAACTTGACTATTTTCATCCGAAGGATATAGTCCCCATCTAGGTATGGACGTGGGTGTTAATTTCCTATAAAGGTAAAATATACCCATCTTTGTGCTTGGACAAAGTAGACGTTGATGTAGTATGTGAAATTTTTTTGAGGGCCTGATCAACTCTACAATAGTAGACACATCAGTGACTGTTGAATTTTTAACAGTAAGAAGATACCTTGATGCATAAGAAAGTGCCTTGATATCATGGATTTTGGATCCCTTGATGCTCATGAAGGTGCTTTGATATCATGTAGTTTTTGGGTGCCTTGATGCTCATCATTAAGAGATGCTTAAATTATGTAAGAATTAAAAAAAAAAATCTTGTGGAGAATCTGATGTCTAGGAAAGAAAAGAGTACTAAAAAGAAGTTGCAGCCCTTCCTGGAGAAGAGAGCTACAAATCTACTTTATACCCAGTAGTGCTCAACTTATTCTCCCTAGATTGAGGGTGATTGTTATTCAGTGTGGGACCTAATATTTAGAGGGTAGCAGACCTGTTGTGTAGAGGTACTTGTTACTGGTGATGAGGGCATCACCAATTTAAGTGGGGGAGGATATGGGTGAACCTGAATCTTTGGCAATTTAAAAAAAAATAGTGGTAAACTATGGCTATGATGTTAGAATCCACACCTACAAAAAGAATACCTCAATGGAATAATTGGACATCATGAATATATGCTTGGGGAGAACACCATAGAAATAATTTTGTGGTTCATTTACTATTCTATGCAGTGGCTATGATTTAGTTTTTTACCCATAGTTTGATGGCTGATCATGACTTGTTCAATTTACTGGCTTCATTGCGGGAGCAACAATGCTCAGAGGCAGAACAATAGTGATGATTAGTGGTCTGGATGAGGAAGGAAACCAAAAATAAAAATAAATAAAATTCTCTAGATGCACCAATAATATCATTATCTCATAGACAACGATTACAGGCAACATGAAGACATTTTACACAATCAGCATCATACACATCAGATTCTACGAAAATTACCTAGGTATGTACTATGTTTTCTGTTAATTATGTATACAGTTATTTTAAAAATAATTTCTATGCTAACATCAATAGATGTCCCTTTAAATTATCTCTACCAAAATCTCCCATCAAAGTTCAATCATATGACATGCCTCGGATAAGAAAAAAAATTATTACCGCGAAATAATTAAAAACTATATAAAAACTATGGCATTCACTTGAATAGATTTGACTTTGTTTTACTGCTGCATCATGAGAAATATGTAAGGTGGAGTGCCAAATAAAATAGCATACTGGAAAAATGATTTACTTATGTCACTTCGGGTTTAATTATGGAGAAGAATGGAAATCCGTTGCCAAAAACAAAGTAGTGAGAGTGGAATGGAATCCGTTGGAAAATACACGAAAACATGAGAAGAACAAAAATCTGTTATGAAAAAAATTAGTCATGAGCGGATTAGAATATGCGGATGTTAGAAAATAAAAAAAATATTCGAAGCGGTTGACTTCAACACTTGGACTTCAATGGACTTGCAATCCACTGGTTTTAACAATTACATGACAACATGTATCTAGATCAATGCAATGATAATCTGATCTTGGTGTTTAACCACACTTTGATGATCAGTCATGACATGTTTTTGACTTCTACTAGTGTAGCATTGCTCAATGGAAAAAAATTACAGTGCTCAATGGAAGAAAAATAGCAGCGCTCGATGGAAGAAAAACAGAGATCGTAAAGGCCACTTAAAAAATAAAAAAAATTGGGGGCTATTGTCATGAGGACGTGATAAAATTTAGTCATTGGGGGATTATGAAAACTTGAAATGATCATTTTATGTATATTTTAAGGGTCATCATTACATTTTTAATTAGCATGTGATATGCATTTTTATTTAACTTATGCATAGAATTGATAGAAAATCTAGTATTATGCATGACCGATGTTTTAGTTGAAATTTGATGCAGGAGCATCCGATGGCAGCAGCGCAATCTTGCATCCACATTAAAAAAAAAAAAAATTGTCGCGATTTCGCGACATGTCGCGAAATCGCGACCGTCACGAAATCATGACAAGGAGGCACCGGGAGAAGACACCATTGGGAATGTCGCAATTTTGTGACATGTCACAAAATCATGACTGTCATGAAATCGTGACATGGAGGAGGCAGTGGGAGAAGATGCATTGGGAAGGTCACAATTTCACGACATGTCGTGAAATCCGCGTGAACGCACAGAAATCAGCTCATGAAATCGTGACATGGAGGAGGCAGCGGGAGAAGATGCATTGGGAAGGTCACGATTTCGTGACATGTCACAAAATCATGACTATCGCGAAATCACGACATGGAGGAGGCAGTGGGAGAAGACGCATTGGGAAGGTCGCGATTTCGTGACATGTCGCGAAATTATGACTATCGCGAAATCACGACAAGGAGGAGGCAACGAAAGAAGACGCATTGGGAAGGTCATGATTTCGTGACATGTCATGAAATCATGACTATCGTGAAATCGCGACAAGTAGCCGCCTGAAGAAGACACCAGCAAGAATGTCGTGATTTCGCGACATGTCACGAAATCACGACCAGCTGCAGGAGGGAGAGGAGGCCAAAGAATTTGTCACGATTTCGCGACATGTCACAAAATCATGATCAGAGCAAAAAAGCTGAGGCATCCGAAGGCAAATGTCATGATATCGTGACTTGGAAATAAGAAAGGCAGCGATGGAGGAAAATGTCGTGATATCGTGACATGTCGCGATATCGCGACCCGAAGGCGAGGAAGGCAGCGATGGAGGAAAATGTCACGATATCGCGACCCGAAGGCGAGGAAGACAGCGAGCAAGGAAAATATCATGATATCGTGACATGTCATATTTTTGCATCGAAAGATGAGCCGAAGACGAAGAGTCGAAAAGGGAGACGTGTCAAATATCTGGACGACGAAGCGACACGGGGAGGCGAAACGAAAGGTTCTGGAAGAGGAAACGAAGGGCCACCAGCTAGAAATGGAGCGTCACCCAAGAACCTTTAAAAAGGAGAGCAAAGGCATGCACAAGGGATGGAAAATTGCTGAAATGATAATATTTTCTCGTTGTATTTCTAGATTTGAGAAATTCTGTAAAGGCGCAATTCCTCTACGACTTATGTAATAATCTGCTGTGACTATAATATTCTGTTGTGACTGTAATATTGTGCTATGACTGTAATATTCTATTGTAACAGTAATTATCTGCTGCATGTGAATAAAATAAAACTATTTTTTTTTTCTCTGTAATTTTGGCTCTCGATCAAGTGGTATCAGAGCGGGAAGTTCTTGAGTGTGCAAGCAGATCGCCGAAAGTGAGGCAGTTTGCACCAGGATCTATGGAAGGACTTGTGAGAGGAGTACAACAGAATGCCTCCAAAAAGAAATCATGGTCACGGGAGAAATGTGGCACAGGATGAAGATTTTAGAGCATTGCAGAGGCAAGTGCAAGCCCTGCAGGAAGAGTTGCGAAAAAAGGTCGAACCAAAGGGAGAAGACCAGAGTGACGATGAAGCCTGGGAAACTGAGGGTCCATCAGATGATGAAGAAGCATTGGATCCTTCTGAAGCTAGATTGTTGAAAGCTCTAGCTCAGGCCGGGAAGAGACCGAAGTTTGATGTCTCTACATATTCTGGGAATCTCAACCTAGAAGAGTTGATTGACTGGATCAACGATATGGAGGAATACTTTGAGTATGAGGAGATTGTAGATCTTGATAGGATCAAATTTGCAAAAACAAAATTGAAAGGCCATGCTAGTTTATGGTGGAAAGGAGTACAACTCGAAAGAAATAAAAATGGAAAGGAGAAAATAACTAGATGGGACCGAATGGTGGAGAAACTGAAGAGACAATTTATTCCTGCAGATTACGAGTTGGACCTGTTGAGGAGGATGCGAGTCTGAGGTAGTCAGACAAGTCTGTCCAAGAATACATAGAAGAATTCTACAAGATCTCCATCGAACCGGCCATTCAGGGGTTAATAAGGAGAAAGTAGCCGGATACATCAACGGGTTGAGAATGAACATTCAGGAAGAACTCAGCTTGATCAGAATAGCCACCATAGAAGATGCATACCAGTTGGCCCTGAAGGTAGAAGAGAAACTAAATAGAAGATTCGAAGGCAACCAGAGAGGAAGGGACCATGGTGGAAGAACCGGTGGAGGAAATTACCGAGACCAGAAGAAGACTGGGGAAACAAGCAAACCCCAGGAACAAAAAAAGGAGAATACCTACCGCCCGTGTGATCAGAACAATGACTACCAGAGAGGAAGAGGTAGACCTGGACGTGGGTATGGAAGAGGGGTATTCCGTGGAACCTGTTTCTAGTGTGGAGAAGAGGGACACCGGTCATACGAGTGTCCTCAACACCAAGAAAGGATGGACAAGAGACCTAAGGGTCATGCCAGACCTGCTGTGGCATATGAAGGTGTAGAGTCAGAACACTCTAAAGAGGTAGAAGGAGGAGAAGTGTTGATGATGAGAAGAACACTGTTGAATGAGGAAAAAGAACCAGAACAGAGGAAGAGCCTATTCTGCACGAGGTGCAAATGTGCAGGGAAGGTCTGCAATGTTATCATTGATAATGGTAGCACAAACAACTTAGTTTAGAAGAGATGGTTACTAAGTTGAAATTGGGGAAGAGGAAGCACCCGCATCCATATCGGATTGCGTGGTTGTAGAAAGACCACAGAGCACTTGTCAATGAACAGTGCTTGGTCAAATTTCACATTGGGGATTATCAAGATGAGGTCCTATGTGATGTATTGAAAGTGGATGCTTGCCATTTGTTGTTGGGAAGACCAGGGCAATTTGATGGGGGGGGGGGAGGGTGGGGATGCAAATATAGCTCTCTAAGGAAGGATGGAGTACGTCACAAATTGGAAGCCACGGAGGAAGTGGATGAGAAAGTGTGCAGTAGTGCCAGAATCTGCCTAGTGGATGGAAGACAGTTTTTGGATGGTCTGAAGAGGGATTCAATGTGTTATGCATTAATCCCTACTGTTAAGAAATAATAGTATACAGATGTTCTAGCGAAGGCCGAACACCTGTTAGAAGAATTTCCAGACATCATATCGGATAATGTGCCTGAGGGTTTACCATCGATGAGGAAGATCAGTCACCATATTGATTTGGTACCTGGATCTAGTTTACCCAACAAGGCAGCCCATAGAATGACTCCGGTGGAAAGTGAGGAGCTGAGCAAGCAAGTCCATGAGTTGTTGAAAAAGGGACTGATTCGAGAAATCTTGAGTCCATGTGCGGTACCTGCAGTACTAGCACCAAAGAAGGATGGGGAGTGGAGGATGTGTACAGACTCCCGAGCTATAAACAAGATCACCATAAAATACAGATTTCCATTACCAAGGATGGATGATATTATGGACTGTTTGAGTGGAGCCTAGTACTTCACCAAGATTGACCTGAAGAGTGGCTACCATCAGATTTCGATCAGAGAAGGAGATGAGTGGAAAACTGCTTTCAAAACCAGAGAAGGTTTGTATGAGTGGTTGGTCATGCCATTTGGGCTAACCAATGCACCAAGCACATTCATGCGGTTGATGAATGAAGTCCTGAAGGAGTTTTTAGGCAAGTCTATTATTGTCTATTTGGATGACATTCTGATATTCAGCAGAACCCTGGAAGAGCACCTGATGCATATCAGGAGGGTTTTTGAGAAGCTGAGGGAAGAACAGTTGTTGATCAACTTGAAGAAGTGCAATTTTGTGAAGAAGGAGTTGGTATACCTGGGATTTGTCATCTCCGTTGAAGGTCTAAAAATGGACCCAAAAAAGGTGAGGGCTATCATTGAATGGCCTACTCCAAGAAGCACTTTTGAAGTGAGATCATTTCATGGTCTAGCCATTTTTTACAAGAAATTCATCAAAAATTTCAGCAGTATTTGTGCACCCCTTACGAAAACAATGAGAGGGGATAGGAAAGACTTTAAGTGGACCCTAGGAGTAGACAAGAGCTTTGATATGTTGAAGAAGAAGGTCACTGAGCAACCTATTTTAGCACTTCCAGATTTTAACAAGGTATTTCAGGTGGACTGTGATGCCAGTGGCAGTGCCATAGGAGTTGTGTTGAGTCAAGAAGGCAAGCCTGTTGCTTACTTTAGTGAGAAACTCAATGAGGCCAGGAAGAAGTATTCGATGTATGACCAAGAATTCTATGCGATAGTTCAGTCCCTGAAGAAGTGGAGACATTATTTGCTGCCAAAAGAGTTTGTGTTATATACTGATCATCAGGCCTTACAGTATATAAACATCCAGGGAAAACTGAACCAGAGGCACTTGAAGTGGGTTGAGTTTCTATAGAGTTATTCCTTTGTGTTGAAGCACAGGAGTGGAAAGTCCAACAGAGTTGTAGATGCCTTGAGTAGAAGGCAGAGTTTGCTGACAGAAATGAAGGTGGAAGTGTTGGGGTTTGATGAATTGAAAGGTTTGTACCCTGAAGATCCCGATTTTGCAGAAGCTTGGAAGGCTTGCTTGGCACCAGTTACCTTGGACAGAACCAAGTGGTTGGATTTTCTGATCCAAGATGGAATGTTGTTCAGAGGAAACCAGTTATGCATTCCAAGAAGTTCCATGAGGGAAAACCTAGTCAAAGAAAAACACAGTGGAGGATTGGCTGGGCACTTTGGTCGAGATAAGACCATTGCCCTTGTGAGTGAGAATTATTATTGGCCGAAACTGTAGCAAGATGTGCGGAAATTTGTGCAGAGCTGTAGAGTCTGTCAGATGGCGAAAGGTGTGAGACAGAACATCGGATTATATCAGCCATTACCTGTATCGGAGAAACCATGGGAAGATGTCAGCATGGATTTCGTTCTTGGTCTACCAAGGACACAGAGGGGAAATGATTCCATATTTGTGGTAGTTGACAGGTTTTCAAAGATGGCACATTTTATTCCTTGTCAGAAAACTAATGATGCAGTTCATATTGCAGGTTTGTTTTTCAAAGAAGTGGTATGGCTACATGGTCTACCGAAGAGTATCATTTTCGACAGAGATACCAAGTTTGTTGGGTATTTTTGGAGAACCCTGTGGAAGAAACTAAAGACAGATTTGAAATTCAGTTCAGCATACCACCCACAGACAGATGGGAAAATAGAGGTGGTAAATAGAAGTTTGGGTAACCTATTGAGGTGCTTGATAGGAGATAAGCCCAAAGGATGGGATCTGATTTTGCCGTAGGCAGAGTTTGCATATAACAATTCTGTCAATAGGAGTACCAACAAATCTCCATTTCAGATAATATATGGAAGCAGTCCAAGAAATGTTTATGAGTTAAGGAAGCTGAATACAGGGGAAAAGTGCAGTGCCGAGGCTGAGGATTTTGCAGAGCATCTGAAGAACCTGCATGAAGAAGTGAAGAGGCATATTGCTAAAATGAATACGCAATATAAGACGAAAGCAGACCAGAAGCGGCGGTTTAAGGAATTCAAAGTAGGAGATGAAGTGATGGTCCATCTGAGAAAAGAAAGATTTCCTACTAAAACCTATAACAAACTAAAGATGAAGAAGTTTGGACCGTGCAGAATCCTAGCAAAACGGGATTCGAGCAATGCGTATGAGGTAGAATTGCCAAGTGGGTTAAACATATCACCCGTGTTTAATATTTTAGATTTGGTGAAATACCATGAAGGGGATAGTAGTGAGGCACCAAGTGCAGAGTTGTGGAGTATTCCAACATCTACTCCAACCACAGATGAGATAGAGGAAATACTGGACACAAGAGAAGGCAGAAGTACTAGAAACAGACAGTATTTTGAATATTTGGTCAAGTGGAAGGGCAGACCGGTAGAAGATGCAACTTGGTTGTCTAAAATGGAGGTTGACCACCTGGGTCTCCCTCTAACAGTTTAGAAGTGAGGATCACTTCTCAATCTACCCCGGATGTCTGATGCAGGAGCATCCGGTGGTAGCAGCGCAATCTTGCATCCACATAAAAAAAAAAAATTGTCGCGATTTCGCGACATGTCGCAAAATCGTGACAAGGAGGCACCGGGAGAAGATGCCATTGGGAATGTCATGAAATCATGACATGGAGGAGGCAATGGGAGAAGACGCATTGGGAAGGTCATGATTTCATGACATGTCACGAAATCGTGACTGTCGCGAAATCGTGACATGGAGGAGGCAGCGGGAGAAGACGCATTGGGAAGGTCACGATTTCGCGACATGTCACGAAATCATGACTATCACGAAATCGTGACATGGAGGAGGCAGCGGGAGAAGACGCATTGGGAAGGTCACGATTTCGTGACATGTCATGAAATCATGACTGTCACGAAATCGTGACAAGGAGGAGGCAGCGGAAGAAGACGCATTGGGAAGGTCACGATTTCGTGACATGTCACAAAATCACGACTGTCACGAAATCGTGACAAGTAGCCGCCTGAAGAAGACACCAGCAAGAATGTCATGATTTCGCGACATGTCACGAAATCGTGACCAGCTGCAGGAGGGAGAGGAGGCCAAAGAATTTGTCGTGATTTCACGACATGTCACGAAATCGTGATCGGAGCAGAAAAGCTGAGGCGTTCGAAGGCAAATGTCATGATATCGCGACTTGGAAATAAGAAAGGCAACGATGGAGGAAAATGTCACGATATCGCGACATGTCGCGATATCGCGACCCGAAGGCGAGGAAGGCAGCGATGGAGGAAAATGTCATGATATCGTGACATGTCGCGATATCGTGACCCGAAGGCGAGGAAGACAATGAGCAAGGAAAATGTCACGATATCGTGACATGTCGTATTTTCGCGTCGAAAGACGAGCCAAAGATGAAGAGTCGAAAAGGGAGACGTGTCGAATATCTGGACGACGAAGCGACACGGGGAGGCGAAATGAAAGGTTCTGGAAGAGGAAACGAAGGGCCACCAGCTGGAAATGGAGCGTCACCCGAGAACCTTTAAAAAGGAGAGCAAAGGCATGCACAAGGGATGGAAAATTGCTGAAACGATAATATTTTCTCATTGTATTTCCAGATTTGAGAAATTTTGTAAAGGCGCAATTCCTCTGTGACTTATGTAATAATCTGCTGTGACTATAATATTCTGCTGTGACTGTAATATTGTGTTGTGACTGTAATATTCTATTGTAACAGTAATTATCTGCTGCATGTGAATAAAATAAAACTATTTTTTTTTTCTCTGTAATTTTGGCTCTCGATCAAAATTGTGTATAAGTGTAAGGTTTACTACTAATCTAGTGTTTTCCAATATACACCCCACTTGGACCTAGCAATGTGCAAGAAGGCACCTTGATGCACAAGTAGGCAGCTTACTATTTAGGCATATGCCTTACTGTAGGTACCTTACTCTTCAGGAAGAGGCCTTACTCTTCAGGAATGTGCCTTACTCTTCAAGCAGGCACCTTACTCTTCAGACATGTGCCTTACTGTAGGCACCTTAATATGACCAAGTCAATAGGTAGACACATTACTCCTTATGAAAACACCTTACTCTTTAGGAAAATGCTTTACTCTTCAAGCAGGGATCTTACTCTTCAAGCAGGTGCCTTACTGTTTAGGTAGGAGCCTTACTGTATAGGTAAGTACCTTACTGCCATACATTGGAGGCACCTTACTGGCACCTTACTACAATACATTGGAGGTGCCTTACTGGAACCTTACCACCATACATTGGAGGCACCTTATTGGTGCCTTATTTCCATACATTGGAGGTGCCTTACTAGCACCCTACTGCCATACATTTGAGGCACCTTACTGGTGCCTTACTACAATACATTGGAGGCACCTTACTGCCATACATTGCAGGTGCCTTACTCTGACCCAGTAAATAGTAAGGCACCTTACTCTAACCCAATAAATAGGTAGGTACCTTTATGAGGAAGTAGGTGCCTTAGTATCATAAATTAGAGACGCCTTACTGCCATACATTAGAGGTGCCTTACTACCATACATTGGAGGTGTCTTACTCTAACACAGTAAATAGGTAGGCACTATGACAAGGAAGTAGGTGCATTATTGCCATATATGGGATGTGCCTTACTACCATACATTGGAGATGCTTAATATGACCAAGTCAACATTGACCGGTTTACCAATGGGCTAAGGAGGTTGTTGCACGTGAAGACAAAGAAGAAATATTCTAATCATTCATTATTATTAAAATAGAATAAAACACTTATTATAAATTGATTGACCGATTAACCTTGTAAATATCTTAAAGTATTATTTTTAGGATACATTTATTTAGGATTTGTTTGTTACGTACACCTAAGGATTATTATATTTATCCTTTCGGTGAATGATCATGTTGTTAATAGGAGAATAAAATCTGTGTATAAACCAATTGTAACTAATCACATCATGTGATTAAAAATATATCAATATGTTATTGTAACGAGATTTGGCTGCACTTTATATAAATACACAAGCCAGATGAATGAGGGGATGATTAATTACACAACATTATTTTATTTCATTTCTTGTATAATTTATTAAGAGTTCAATTCCTCTTAATTTCCTAAAGCAAGCTCTACATAATTAGTCAAACGGACTATCTACGAGAGCTTAGGCCCATTCCTTGCAGTAGTCCTCCCCTATTTTATTTTAGATATGTTATTTGTTTTCTATATATTATATTTACTAATTTTTTTTAATTCAGTTCTATGTGCTTATTTTTCTACATTTTATTTTCGCACTTTTATTTCCACCACTTTAATTTAGTTTGTAAATTATTTATTTAATTTTCTGCACTTAGTTTTATTTGGTTTAGTTGAAATAAAAATGCACAAATATCTCCCAAAAACTAAATAAGGTACAAAAGGATTCATTTCCTCACACTACAGGCATATACTGTGTGTGATACTCATAATTTTACGGACTCACTAGATTGATAATTTAAGGTAAAAGAAACAACTATTTTCTAAACATAATTTCTGCTCACCAATTCCCATACTTGATAGCCCAATATATTCTATAATATCCTGAAATGAGATCTACGTAAGTTGGCAATTGGAAATCTAGATTTGCAATGATGCAACGAGTGTAATTAAGGTGACTTATTGCTTTGGTTGTTGAATCAATGGCAACAAGGTCATCAATGGTTTGAGCTATACCTTTGAGAATTCTAGGATTCCAGAACTATGAAGGAGGCTCGAAATCCTGATCTAAATGGGTACTGAGTTTATGCTTTGTGTTTCTAGGTTAGAATCGTTACCCCATTTTCTCAAGAATAGACTTATTTTTTCAAAGAACCATGGACCTCCAGTAAGGATTCTACTTGAATCTTGAGGATTGTTTAATATGATTAGGAAAAACCCTCTTGGGTAAGCTGCTAGCTCCATGTTACCCATATATCACCACTTTGAGAAGGACCATTTGTGAATGGACACAAAGTCTGGCCTAGAACAAAAAAAAATTCTAATTAGTGACAATGATTCTTAGAATACTAGAGGATCCATAACCTCAGGAGGAATGATGACCTCACTATTAAAATAAGAGAGGTCATCATTCCTCCTAAGGTTATGGCTTTGAATCATTGTCACTAACTGGAAAATTTTTGGTGCCAGGTTGAACATTGAGTCCATTCACAAATGGGCCTTCTAGAAGTGGTGACTTATGGGTAACATGGATCTAGCAGCTTATCCAAGAGGGTTTTTCCTAATCAGAATAAACAATTCTTAAGAATCAAGCAGAATCCTCACTAGAGGTCTATTGTTCTTTAGCAAAAGAAGTCTATTCTTGAGGAAATGTTATGAAGATTTTGATCCAATAATATGAATTGTAAACTCAACATCCATTTGGGTCAGTATTTCGAGCCTCCCATCGTATTTCTGGTACCCTAGAATTATCAAAGGCATAGCTCAAACTATTGGTTACCTTGTTACCATTGATTTGACAACTAAAGTAAGAATTTGCCTTACTCTTGTATCTACATCATTGAAAATCTGGATTCCCAACTACCAACTTATATAGATATTATTTTAGGATCTTACAAAAGGCATCAAGCTATTGAGTATGATAACAAACCCACTTTTTGTATTTAATGTAAAAAATAGTGTCATCTTAATTCTCAATGCCCCACTCTAAAGAATGATTTAAATAAGGATGTAAATCATGGCAAGAATAGACTAGGGAATAGCCAACCAACTCAAATCTTCCAGAAAAAAAATCATATTGACAAAGGCAAGAAACCTATCTCTCAGACCCAACTCTCATAGTCTAAATATCAGGTAAGTTCTCTTTTCACAATACCTAATCCTTTCATAATCTTAAATGGTCAATAATCAGATCTTTAAGATACCCCTACTAACCGTGAAACTATAGATCTTATCATAGTTTAAATAGTTCACAATAATCACATTGATTTATATGTTCACCCTTGCGATGCTCCCTAGTCCCCCACTAGGTCTGAGCCTTCTTTCCCACCTTCAGCTAATTTTTTTCCAAAACCCAACTCAATCATTCCAGCTTAGGAAGATTCTACTTCATATCAAATTCCTCCTCCCCCCTAACTAACATTCCCCTATTTTGGAGCAACTTAGTAGTCCCCTTAAATAGGCTACAAGAAACCAAGGGAAAAAAATTACTGCCGATGTTGGTAGTTACAAAAAAAAGGCCAAACCATAAAATCAAGAGATAAGGAAGATAGAAACTGATCTGGACATTGGCAATGGCTTTTGGTCTACTAGTCTTTCATATCTATCAAATTAAATAGACATTGATTTTCCCAAGTAGGAGGGAAAAAGATCCAAACCACTTCCATATCATGGAAAAGGGTTGGACAAGAAATCTTCCAAAAATTCTAGATGAAGATCCTCTCATGGAATTTGAGAGGTCTCATTGGAGTAACAAAACATAGGTTGCTTAGATCCATGAGTAAAATATGAAGCCTAGCATCATTTTACTCCAAAACAAAAACTAATATTGAGAATAGTGAAAGGATTGATAAATTATTATGTTAAAACAATGAATATGTTTTCAATCCTACCAATGGCTCTTCAAGTGGACTCATGTTCATGTGGGATCCAAAAATTATTGAGGGAAGAATTATATCACTTTTAGAAAGAATAAACAACATTCTATTCTTCAATTAAGACTCCAAACACTAGTAGATTCTCTCAAATATTTGTGCTCCTAATAGCATTATGTTGTTCCTGAAAGCACGAGATTCCGGGCAAAGGAAACACTAATTGCGATGCATTCAAAATCAAATACGCTTAAGTCCTAAAAATGTAGAATGCATGAAATGAAAGAGACGCATTGAAATGAGATACAAGCAAATGGAGAAAACATAGCCCTTTTATTAAACTCTCTTGATCTCTGTTACAAATACGCCTCCTCCCTTTTCAGGGGCTAGGAGCGTTAAAAGAATTTGATTACAATTGAGACTTAAGGTTCCTCTTTCCATGTGCCCACACTTGAAATGGGCAGGCCAAGAGGATGCCGCTGCTGATGTTGATGAGTCCTTAACCTCTGATGCTCCTCCTGCGAACAAAGAAACAAAAAAGATGTCAGTAGCACCTATTGCAAATAGGAAGTGTTTATTCTCTAAAATCGCCAAAAGATGCATGTAAAAATTTGTCTGAAACAGTGAATAAAGTGAGTCCAAATGACCTGAAAACCTGAAATAAGACAGAAGATATTACCAGAAGGCCATTTCCACTGAGACAGCAGGCAAATCTGCCTTCACCTGGAATTCGTCCCTGTGCAGGACGAATTCTGACTGTAATTCGTCCCTAGGTGGGACGAATTCTACTGTGTTGGAAAAGCCGACCTGATGCTGCTCCAATGTCGACTCCCGAGACCTCCAAAACACATGAAAATAGAGGGATTATGTAATTGGGGCCATTTTGGGACGACCCAGATGGTCGGATTCTCCCAATTTGGCCTCTATCCTCGGGAATTTGATATCACCACCTGCAAGTTAGTAGGACAACAAAGCGACAAAAGGCATGATAAAATCTGATCCAAATGTTATGAAATTGAAGCTATGAGTTAACCAGACAGAATAACATACGATGCAATATGAACCAATAATCTAGATTTCTTTAGAATAAAACTTAGAAAATGTAGGGTGCCAAGTGGGCCTCCCACTGTTGGCACGTGATTTTGGAGCCAATCCACTAGGGATGGGTCCAAAACCTCTTAGGATTGGGATGTTTGTAAATTGGTGGTGTACGTTGGTCAAATGTTGGATTTGGGTTGGATCCACGCTTCCAAAATCCACCCAATAACCTCCCTTGCAAAAGAGATTAGTGGATGTGAGAAGGTGAATAAAAAAGATGCAAGTGGGTAATCAATCGGACAACACTTCGTTGCTTGAAATCGCCTCCAATACTTTTTTTTGGGTGAGAAAAGTCTCACATTTTATAGACCCATGGGGTCTCTTTTGAGAGGGAAGCATAAGCGCCATGTGTTGGTCATAGGTGCCATGTGGCGGTCATGTCTTCCCATGAGGGAGGGGAGTCCTCCATGACTTGGGCTTTCATAACTGCCCTTGTGACGAGTCCTCTAACGGCCTATTTGCCCACCCACACACGCGTGCGAGGCAGGAGTCATCAACTGACTGTCTTTGGTTGCCACTTGGCACCATTCTTCTTTTTGCCTGTTAAACCTAGAATTCGTCCTACCCAGGGACGAATTCAAAATTCGTCCCTTGGTGAGACAAATTTCAATTTGAATTCGTCCCAGGGTGGGACGAATTTGGAGTAGGTTGTCCGAAGGTGCCAAATTGCTTTCTGACCTTCCAAAATTGCTGTAAAAGTGGTTAGGACCACTATTTAACCTCTGAGGGCTACCCTGGGGGCTATGTGTGTCGAAGCGATCAGTGTTTGCAATCACATAATCAGATTGGTGCTCTTTTCGTGTCTACAGATGCCCCTTTTTGGGATGCGCTGTGCATAGTGTAGCGCCGAGCAAAAATAGATAACCAAAGCACTAATGATTAGGGTTTCTTGGTAACCTAACCAACTTTTGATGCCCCAAGCATGGAAAGGGCATGCATTCTTGAATCCTTGCTTCTCACGAGCTAAGGATTTTGATTTCAAGTGTTAACCTATTTTGGTGAGGTGTGACTTGAGCTTGGACATTGATCAGTCATGATTAGGCAAAGGGCGCAACCTTTTATCCTTAGGGGAACCTTGTGTTCATGATTCATGAAATGCCAAGTGTTTGATTGATTCGATTGTTGCTTGTTTACTGCCCCAAGCAGGAGCGTGATTGTCTTTGTCAATGATTCTTTGAATGCATGTCGTTTTCCTTAATTGGGTGTGTGATTGTTGATTGGTGACTAAGTGTGACTACCCCCTCAAGCGACGAATTGATGAGGGAATGACCTTCATGAGAAAAGCGACGAGTCACTTGACCCAAGATGACTTGTGCAAGGGGGCCTTTAGAGGGTTTACCGTTTAGCAATGTGCAATTTTTCCAACATTTGGACCTGTTTTTGATGGGTGGAAACCCTTTTTGTGATGCCATAATGGGGTGAAAGTGTCGAAATTTTGTCTTCCCATGGAGCGGTCCGGCTAATATAGCCTTCTTAGGGAGTAGGAGAGTGACAATTTGAGCCCCAACATCGATTTTCTATGCCAAGAGGTTAAGTGCGACATCACTTGTGTTCGACAATGCTTATTGCTTTGTTTTTATGTTGCATTTTTTTGTTGTTTTGATTTTTTTTTTTTTTTGGGTGACACCATTTGGGGATTAAATTGTCGAAAATCCATCCTCCCGTGGAGCGGTCCGGCTATGGTAGCCTTCTTCGGGAGTAGGATAGTGACAATGTAAACCCCGACATCAATTTGCTATGCCAAGAGGTTAAGTGCAAGAGCACTTGTGTCTGGCAATGTTTATTGTTGTTTGTTGTTTTGATTTTCTTATTGTTTTTGAGTGGGCTTTGACCCATTTGTGACGTCATTTGGGGGTGAAATTGTCGAAAATCCGTCTTCCCGTGGAGTGGTCCGGCTATGGTAGCCTTCTTAGGGAGTAGGATAGTGACAATGTAGACCCCGACATCAGTTTTCTATGCCATTGAATGTCAGGCGCAAAGGTGCCTTTGTTCAGCATTTTTATTGCTATTGTTTGTGGATATTTGCTATTTTTGTTGTTTTGATTTTCTTGCTGTTTTTGAGTGGGCTTTGACCCATTTGTGATGTCATTTGGGGGTGAAATTGTCAAAAATCCGTCTTCCCATGGAGCGGTCCGGCTAAGGTAGCCTTCTTAGGGAGTAGGATAGCGACAATGTAGACCCCGACATCAGTTTTCTATGCCATTGAATGTCAGGCGCAAAGGTGCCTTTGTTCGGCATTTTTATTGCTATTGTTTGTGGATATTTGTTGTTTTTGTTGTTTTGTTGTTTTTTGTGACACTATTTGGGGATTACATTGTCAAAAATCCTTCCTCCCGTGGAGCGGTCCGGCTATGGTAGCCTTCTTTAGGAGTAGGGTAGTGACAATGTAAACCTCGACATCAATTTTGCTATGCCAAGAGTTTAAGTGCAAGAGCACTTGTGTCTGGAAATGTTTATTGCTGTTTGTTTGTGTTGTATTTTTTGTTGTTTTTGAAATGGTTTTGACCCCTTTTGTGATGCCGTTTGGGGGTGAAATTGTCAAAAATCCGTCTTCCCGTGGAGCGGTCCAGCTAAGGTAGCCTTCTTAGGGAGTAGGATAGTGACAATGTAAATCCCGACATCAGTTTTGCTATGCCAAGATGTTAAGTGCAAGAGCACTTGTGTCTGGAAATGTTTATTGTTGTTTGTTTTTGTTTTGATTTTCTTGTTGTTTTTGAGTGGGCTTTGACCCTTTTGTGACGTCGTTTGGGGATGAAATTGTCAAAAATTCGTCTTCCCGTGGAGCGGTCCGGCTATGGTAGCCTTCTTAGGGAGTAGGATAGCTACAATGTAGACCCTAACATCAGTTTTTCTATGCCAAGAGGTTAAGTGCAAGAGCACTTGTGTCCGACAATGCTTATTGCTTTGTTTTTATGTTGCATTTTTTTGTTGTTTTTGTTGATTTGATTTTCTTTGATCTTGTGCATGATGGTTGATGAATATGGATGTATGCATGTTGATTTATTTTGATGGATGCATATGCTATGATGAATGCAAATGTTTTTTATTTATATGTGATATGCAGATATGAAACTATTGAATGGGATTTGTGATGTTTGGCTATGGCACCATAGACTGTTTAGAACTCTGTTATTTTGTTTTTAGGTGATTGCTATGATGCATGACTTTGTATGTATACATGTGGTTTTTATTTTTTTGTATTTTTTGATGGTATTGTAAGGATGAAAAGTAGCGCAGTTGGTTTAGAAATGTAGCTAAGGTTTCCTAAGACTCAAATGGTTTTGACTCACTAGCCATGACTGTACTTTATCTTACAAGACTTTTGAACAAGGTATGAATCGGACTTGTTTTTGACCAAGCTATTTCACATCCCTGTGTGTGCAATTGAGTTCATTTATGTGGTATTTTTCAGGATACCACCAGTTCCAGATGGGCTTTCAACCGAACCTGTACTGAGGATCACCTAATTAGCTCCACTAATTCCTTTGTTGTATTTAGTTAGATTAATCTACAGTGTTATCCAAGATGCCATAAGCTAGCTCATCCACATGCAAACATTGATCTGTACGCAAGTTAATGTGACAGATATATCATCATGCGAGAAGTTTACCGCCGATTACCGATAGGCTATCAACCAAACCGGTACTGAGGCTTGCCTCATGACCTGTTAGAATGCTTGAGAGTTCCAGGGATTCAAGTTCAACTCCCTTATTTTTTTCAATTGTATTGGGATACTTGCTCGTTTGTAGTGATAAGATCACTGTTTATTTTGATTTGTTTTTCTTTTGAGCAAGGGATTGGGGATATGGAGTGATGAAAATCACTATCGTTTGTGTCGTTTGATGTGTGCATTGTATGATGTCAAATATTTGAGTTTTGACATTTTGCAAATTTTTGATGTTTTGCAACTATTGAGAACTAGGGATTCTTAGGGAATTGGGTAGGGAGGATGCTTGTCCTTTTGCCAACTCTCGAGCATTCTTGGGGTCATTCGCACAGGGGGATGAGCACGATAACCGTTTCGCTTATGGTGACCTGGATTACTGTGCAGGTTTCATCTTTCGTTCACACAACTTAGGAATTGTTTTATGTGTTTTTATGTGTTTTGGGATGTTACGTAACAAGGTGTATTTCAAGTTTAACTCGACCTTCGTAAATCTGTCTGACTCGATACATTACATGGCTAAAGAGGAAAATGATGACTGAATCACGAAAACTTTTAATACATTAAAAGACCACTGACTCTAGTGTGGTAAAAAGCAATGCATGGTGTTTTTGTTGTTTTTGTAAAATGGAACAGTGTGGAACAAGATGGACTAGCAGAGCTATTACAGCCTATGGTGCCTTTGACCCGTACGACCACAAATATGCAATGTATGGATGCAATGCTTAATGCAGCTACATATTTTTGTATTTTTGATGGATTGATTTTTGTGAATATGAAGATGAAGTGCGAGAAGAACTCTCTATTGATGAATTTGAGTATGCCTAGAAATGAGATGCAAATTTTTGTTGTTTTTGATTATTTTTGATTTTTGACCAAGTGATTGTGGACATCCTTGGAACATTTTGGTGACCAAGTGATTGCGATAATCCTTGGGGCTTTTGGGGTGACCAAGTGATTGCGATAATCCTTGGATCTTTTTGGGTTGACCAAGTGATTGTGATAATCCTTGGAGATTTTGATGTTTTGACCAAGTGATTGTGGTAATCCTTGGAGCTTTTTGGGGTGACCAAGTGATTGCGATAATCCTTGGAGCATTTTTGATTTGACCAAGTGATTGCGATAATCCTTGGAGCTTTTTGGGTTTTGACCAAGTGATTGCGATAATCCTTGGAGCTTTTTGGGTTTTGACCAAGTGATTATGATAATCCTTGGAGATTTTTGGGTTTTGACCAAGTGATTGCGATAATCCTTGGAGCTTTTTGGGGTTTGACCAAGTGATTGCGATAATCCTTGGAGATTTTTGGGTGACCAAGTGATTGCGATAATCCTTGGAGATTTTGGGGTGACCAAGTGATTGCGATAATCCTTGGAGCTTTTTGGGGTGACCAAGTTATTGCGATAATCCTTGGAGCTTTTTTTTTGGGGTGACCAAGTGATTGCGATAATCCTTGGAGCTTTTTTTTTGGATTATGGTACTTCAAGGGATAGAGGTACCCCCAGCTTGATGGTCTTTGTGCTCATGATCTGGCTCTGTAGGGACGGGCATGAACGTATCGACCCTATGTGTTGATAGGAAGACGGGGTCTTCCCTTGGTACTGATGTCATGATGGGATCTCGGGGTGGACGGTGCTCATCGTGGATCTGGAGCCATGGATCTAACACTTGGTCCCATCCTGCTGGGTCTACCCACCATTCATGCCCTAGCCTTATACCCATCTGTCCCATTAGATCTTCATGAGTTAAAGGGCGATTGTTTCGTCATGCATGTCTGAGATAAATCATCTTAGTCTCATCTTCTGAATCACTTTCAGAGATCCAAAAATGTTCATTCTCTTCAGCAATTATTACTTGCGACATTGAAGGCTCTCCTTGTTCTAGCAAGTTAATCTGGTCCCATTGTGGTTGTTCCACTCTTGGTGGATGGACCTGATTCTCTTGACACTGTGTTGGTTCAGCTGGAACCTCTAAGGGGAATAGCTTCAAAAATATGTCTGGAAGCCGTTGATGTTCTCTTTGAGGATTAATCTCCAAAATCTCGCCCCTCTCTAGCAAAGGAGAGTGATTACTACTATTGCCAAGGGTGTTTTTTGACCATGGGAGGTAATCTCCCAATGTATATTCTGTGTTCGGGTTGGCATAAAGATCTGGTGCCAGTCCCCCCTTGTTGCCTATTTCTAGGCCTTGCATATTTTCGGCCAAGATGTCTAAGGGCAAGGGGTGGTTGAACCGTACTCCTGACTTATCATATGGAATTTGATATCTTGGTTGGCAAAGGACCCGCATCCCTTGCTCATATCTGCCTAGCCCGTATCCATGCCAATTGCATTGGCCGAGATATTTTAGGGCAAAGTCTGGGTTTGACAAATAGTTGATATTTTCAACAAAAGGCTCTTCGTCTGCTTCCTTTTGTTTGCATGGTTCAAGACCATGATCAAGGCCCCCATACACAAAATTTTTCTGGTTTTGTGGGTAGCCTAGAGGAAAAATTGTCCCTATGGGAAGGCAGGGTCTTCCCATGTCTTGTACTAACTCCAATGCGGGGGTTGCCACAAAATTTTGCACTAAATACTCCCCCAGGCCCGTACTAGCCATTTCAACAGTGATTTTTGATGATTGGGTGGGAGGAAACGGGAGTCCTTCCTGAGTCCATTCCATGTTCGGCATTTTAGGAGTCTCCGCTTCTGCTGTGTGAGGTGTTTCTTCTGTTGATACCGTTGAAATTGTGGGCAACTCCTCTTCTAGGGGCTTAGCCTCTTCCATGATCTGTTTTCCCTTGTCCTTCTGTTTGGCCATGACAGGTGGCTTTGATGATGGAGCAGATGATGAAGGCTCACCTGGCTGGGATTTTGTTGTTTTGGTCACCAGTGGTGCCTGCTGTATTGGACCCTGTTTATATGGATTTAACTGGAAATCCAAATGCGTTGAAGGGAGGGTCATTTGAGGCAAGAATTGTACCGCATTGCAATACTTGAAGGGCTCTAAGTCCATTGGGACTACATGTATTTCTCCTTCAAAAGTATACTTTAAGCACTGCTGAGCGATCGAAGGGACACACTTCATGTCCCTGATCCAAGGCCGCCCTAGCAGTATATTATAAGCCATCTCGCCTTCCAACACATGGCACAATGTAGGTATTGTCTTTTGTCCTACCTGGACAGGCAGAACAATCTGTGCCGATCGTCGAGCATATTGCATCGTTGAAAGCTCGTAGTGTGTACGTGGAGGCTATGATATGAGAGGTGGCAGCTTCAAATTTTTTAAGGCCACAATGGTAATGATGTTACTAGACGAGCCAGTATCTACCAACACTCTCTTATACGGGATCCCGTTGACCCGCACGATAACGTGCAGAGGTGGATCTGCCATGTCATTCGATATCGTTTTGACCTCATCTTCTCTGAATGTGATGACCGGCTCCGTACATTGTTTCACATGTCCCACGAAGTTGTTGAAAGAATTTGCTTCGTGAGGTTGTAATTCGATGGATTTTAAAATGTCCATAAGAGCTTCCCTATGGGGTGCTTACTGTTGAATAAGCTCGTAAATGGACAGCCTAGCCGATGTGGTCCGCAAACTCCGTGTGAGTTTGGTCCGTATCGTGACCTCGGGTCTAGGCGGAGGCAACTGCGTTGGGTGTTGTTGAGGCTGCGATGTTGTCGAAACTTCCCTCGTAGCTACCTCGGGGGCAACTGCTGGGTACCTTTTGTTTCTTGTCACTATACTAATCATTCCCACAAATCATTGCATGGGAAGATTTTGTTGCACCTCATTAATCTGGAGAGGTTTTGCCTGTGCTTCATGGGCAGGCAAAGGGTCCTTAAATACCCCCATTTGTTGATTATTTGGCGCTATGGGGTTGTCCACGGCCAAAGTTCTATTGTCGATAAAATCTTGGATTAATTCTTTGAATTTCCAGCATCCATTCAAGTCGTTTCATCTATGCCTATGGAATATACAATACAATTCCTCTCTGTATCCCCTAGGCTTAGGAGCATTAGGGTCTATAGTTTGGATTTCTGGCAGAGTGACCAAATTTGCCGTCGACAAGTGATCAAATAGGGAGTCCCTAGACTCCGTGTAAGGGGTGAATTGTCGCCTAGGACGACGCTCGCTGATTCTCGCTCCTGTCTTCTATTATCTCTTTCATTACTAGGAGGCACTGCTTGGTAATTAGCCTTTTGGGGCTGCATTTCTTGCACAGGCATGGGAACATTTATCACAACTTGGTTAACCGCAACATGTTGTGGTTGCGTTGTCCCGATTTTAGTGGTTTTATTCCACTCTTTCTTTTTAGGCTTGGTGATTGCGCCTTCGCCTATTTTGATCTCTTCTATAACTCTGGCTTGCGCCAAAGCTTCTTCTAAGCTGGCGTATTGCTACAGCTGCAATAGCCTAGAGATCGATTTCAAGCAACTTTTTGCAAACATCTGTGTGAGATTAGACATAGGGGGACGATAAGGTAACTTGGAAAGAAAAGCTCTCCATCGATTCCCTTATGCTGCCATTGTTTCTTCCGGCTAAGGTAGCCTTCTTAGGGAGTAGGATAGCGACAATGTAGACCCTGACATCAGTTTTCTATGCCATTGAATGTCAGGCGCAAAGGTGCCTTTGTTCGGCATTTTTATTGCTATTGTTTGTGGATATTTGTTGTTTTTGTTGTTTTGTTGTTTTTTGTGACACCATTTGGGGATTACATTGTCAAAAATCCGTCCTCCCGTGGAGCGGTCCGGCTATGGTAGCCTTCTTCGGGAGTAGGGTAGTGACAATGTAAACCTCGACATCAATTTTGCTATGCCAAGAGTTTAAGTGCAAGAGCACTTGTGTCTGGCAATGTTTATTGTTGTTTGTTTGTGTTGTATTTTTTGTTGTTTTTGAATGGGTTTTGACCCCTTTTGTGACGCCGTTTGGGGGTGAAATTATCAAAAATCCGTCTTCCCGTGGAGCGGTCTGGCTAAGGTAGCCTTCTTAGGGAGTAGGATAGTGACAATGTAAATCCCAACATCGATTTTGCTATGCCAAGATGTTAAGTGCAAGAGCACTTGTGTCTGGAAATGTTTATTGTTGTTTGTTTTTGTTTTGATTTTCTTGTTGTTTTTGAGTGGGCTTTGACCCTTTTGTGACGTCGTTTGGGGATGAAATTGTCAAAAATTCATCTTCCCGTGGAGCGGTCCGGCTATGGTAGCCTTCTTAGGGAGTAGGATAGCTACAATGTAGACCCTAACATCAGTTTTTCTATGCCAAGAGGTTAAGTGCAAGAGCACTTGTGTCCGACAATGCTTATTGCTTTGTTTTTATGTTGCATTTTTTTGTTGTTTTTGTTGATTTGATTTTCTTTGATCTTGTGCATGATGGTTGATGAATATGGATGTATGCATGTTGATTTATTTTGATGGATGCATATGCTATGATGAATGCAAATGTTTTTTATTTATATGTGATATGCAGATATGAAAAGGATGAATGGGATTTGTGATGTTTGGCTATGGCACCATAGACTGTTTAGAACTCTGTTATTTTGTTTTTAGGTGATTGCTATGATGCATGACTTTGTATGTATACATGTGGTTTTTATTTTTTTGTATTTTTTGATGGTATTGTAAGGATGAAAAGTAGCGCAATTGGTTTAGAAATGTAGCTAAGGTTTCCTAAGACTCAAATGGTTTTGACTCACTAGCCACGACTGTACTTTATCTTACAAGACTTTTGAACAAGGTATGAATCGGACTTGTTTTTGACCAAGCTATTTCACATCCCTGTGTGTGCAATTGAGTTCATTTATGTGGTATTTTTCAAGATACCACCAGTTCCAGATGGGCTTTCAACCGAACCTGTATTGAGGATCACCTAATTAGCTCCACTAATTCCTTTATTGTATTTAGTTAGATTAATCTACAGTGTTATCCAAGATGCCATAAGCTAGCTCATCCACATGCAAACATTGATCTGTACGCAAGTTAATGTGACAGATATATCATCATGCGAGAAGTTTACCGCCAGTTACCGATAGGCTATCAACCAAACCGATAGCGAGGCTTGCCTCATGACCTGTTGGAATGCTGAGAGTTCCAGGGATTCAAGTTCAACTCCCTTATTTTTTTCAATTGTATTGGGATACTTGCTCGTTTGTAGTGATAAGATCAACTGTTTATTTTGATTTGTTTTTCTTTTGAGCAAGGTATTGGGGATATGGAGTGATGAAAATCACTATCGTTTGTGTCGTTTGATGTGTGCACTGTATGATGTCAAATATTTGAGTTTTGACATTTTGCAAATTTTTGATGTTTTGCAACTATTGAGAACTAGGGATTCTTAGGGAATTGGGTAGGGAGGATGCTTGTCCTTTTGCCAACTATCAGCATTCTTGGTTTCATTCGCACAGGGGGATGAGCACGATAACCATTTAGCTTATGGTGACCTGGATTACTGTGCAGGTTTCATCTTTCGTTCACACAACTTAGGAATTGTTTTATGTGTTTTTATGTGTTTTGGGATGTTACGTAACAAGGTGTATTTCAAGTTTAACTCTACCTTCGTAAATCTGTCTGACTCGATACATTACATGGCTAAAGAGGAAAATGATGACTGAATCACGAAAACTTTTAATACATTAAAAGACCACTGACTCTAGTGTGGTAAAAAGCAATGCATGGTGTTTTTGTTGTTTTTGTAAAATGGAACAGTGTGGAACAAGATGGACTAGCAGAGCTATTACAGCCTATGGTGCCTTTGACCCGTACGACCACAAATATGCAATGTATGGATGCAATGCTTAATGCAACTACATATTTTTGTATTTTTTATGGATTGATTTTTGTGAATATGAAGATGAAGTGCGAGAAGAACTCTCTATTGATGAATTTGAGTATGCCTAGAAATGAGATGCAAATTTTTGTTGTTTTTGATTATTTTTGATTTTTGACCAAGTGATTGTGGACATCCTTGGAACATTTTGGTGACCAAGTGATTGCGATAATCCTTGGGGCTTTTGGGGTGACCAAGTGATTGCGATAATCCTTGGATCTTTTTGGGTTGACCAAGTGATTGTGATAATCCTTGGAGATTTTGATGTTTTGACCAAGTGATTGTGGTAATCCTTGGAGATTTTTTGGGGTGACTAAGTGATTGCGATAATCCTTGGAGCATTTTTGATTTGACCAAGTGATTGCGATAATCCTTGGAGCTTTTTGGGTTTTGACCAAGTGATTGCGATAATCCTTGGAGCTTTTTGGGTTTTGACCAAGTGATTATGATAATCCTTGGAGATTTTTGGGTTTTGACCAAGTGATTGCGATAATCCTTGGAGCTTTTTGGGGTTTGACCAAGTGATTGCGATAATCCTTGGAGATTTTTGGGTGACCAAGTGATTGCGATAATCCTTGGAGATTTTGGGGTGACCAAGTGATTGCGATAATCCTTGGAGCTTTTTGGGGTGACCAAGTTATTGCGATAATCCTTGGAGCTTTTTTTTTGGGGTGACCAAGTGATTGCGATAATCCTTGGAGCTTTTTTGTTTGGATTATGGTACTTCAAGGGATAGAGGTACCCCCAGCTTGATGGTCTTTGTGCTCTGGATCTGGCTCTGTAGGGACGGGCATGAACGGATCGGCCCTATGTGTTGATAGGAAGACGGGGTCTTCCCTTGGTACTGATGTCATGATGGGATCTCGGGGTGGACGGTGCTCATCATGGATCTGAAGCCATGGATCTAACACTTGGTACCATCCTGCTGGGTCTACCCACCATTCATGCCCTAGCATTATTCCCATCTGTCCCATTAGATCTTCATGAGTTAAAGTGTGATTGTTTCGTCATGCATGTCTGAGATAAATCATCTTAGTCTCATCTTCTGAATCACTTTCAGAGATCCAAAAATGTTCATTCTCTTCAGCAATTATTACTTGCGACATTGAAGGCTCTCCTTGTTCTAGCAAGTTAATCTGGTCCCATTGTGGTTGTTCCACTCTTGGTGGAGGGACCTGATTCTCTTGACACTGTGTTGGTTCAGCTGGAACCTCTAAGGGGAATAGCTTCAAAAATATGTCTGGAAGTCGTTGATGTTCTCTTTGAGGATTAATCTCCAAAATCTCGCCCCTCTCTAGCAAAGGAGAGTGATTACTACTATTGCCAAGGGTGTTTTTTGACCATGGGAGGTAATCTCCCAATGTATATTCTGTGTTCGGGTTGGCATAAAGATCTGGTGCCAGTCCCCCCTTGTTGCCTATTTCTAGGCCTTGCATATTTTCGGCCAAGATGTCTAAGGGAAAGGGGTGGTTGAACCGTACTCCTGACTTATCATATGGAATTTGATATCTTGGTTGGCAAAGGACCCGCATCCCTTGCTCATATCTGCCTAGCTCCGTATCCATGCCAATTGCATTGGCCGAGATATTTTAGGGCAAAGTCTGGGTTTGACAAATAGTTGATATTTTCAACAAAAGGCTCTTCGTCTACTTCCTTTTGTTTGCATGGTTCAAGACCATGATCAAGGCCCCCATACACAAAATTTGTCTGGTTTGGTGGGTAGCCTAGAGGAAAAATTGTCCCTATGGGAAGGCATGGTCTTCCCATGTCTTGTACTAACTCCAATGCGGGGGTTGCCACAAAATTTTGCACTAAATACTCCCCCAGGCCCGTACTAGCCATTTCAACAGTGATTTTTGATGATTGGGTGGGAGGAAACGGGAGTCCTTCTCGAGTCCATTCCATGTTCGGCATTTTAGGAGTCTCTGCTTCTGCTGTGTGAGGTGTTTCTTCTATTGATACCGTTGAAATTGTGGGCAACTCCTCTTCTAGGGGCTTAGCCTCTTCCATGATATGTTTTCCCTTGTCCTTCTGTTTGGCCATGACAGGTGGCTTTGATGATGGAGCAGATGATGAAGGCTCACCTGGCTAGGATTTTGTTGTTTTGGTCACCAGTGGTGCCTGCTGTATTGGACCCTGTTTATATGGATTTAACTGGAAATCCAAATGCGTTGAAGGGAGGGTCAATTGAGGCAAGAATTGTACCGCATTGCAATACTTGAAGGGCTCTAAGTCCATTGGGACTACATGTATTTCTCCTTCAAAAGTATACTTTAAGCACTAGTGAGCGATCGAAGGGACACACTTCATGTCCCCGATCCAAGGCCACCCTAGCGAGATATTATAAGCCATCTCGCCTTCCAACACATGGCACAATGTAGGTATTGTCTTTTGTCCTACCTGGACAGGCAGAACAACTGTGCCGACTGTCGAGCATATTGCATCGTTGAAAGCTCATAGTGTGTACGTGGAGGCTATGATATGAGAGGCTGGCAGCTTCAAATGTTTTAAGGCCACAGTGGTAATGATGTTACTAGACGAGCCAGTATCTACCAACACTCTCTTGTACGGGATCCCGTTGACCCGCACGATAACGTGCAAAGGTGGATCTGCCATGTCATTCGATATCGTTTTGACCTCATCTTCTCTGAATGTGATGACCGGCTCCGTACATTGTTTCACATGTCCCACGAAGTTGTTGAAAGAATTTGCTTCGTGAGGCTGTAATTCGATGGCTTTTAAAATGTCCATAAGAGATTCCCTATGGGGTGCTTGATTGTTGAATAAGCTCGTAAATGGACAGCCTAGCCGATGTGGTCCGCAAACTCTGTGTGAGTTTGGTCCGTATCGTGACCTCGGGTCTAGGCGGAGGCAACTGCGTTGGGTGTTGTTGAGGCTGCGATGTTGTCAAAACTTCCCTCGTAGCTACCTCGGGGGCAACTGCTGGGTACCTTTTGTTTCTTGTCACTATACTAATCATTCCCACAAATCATTGCATGGGAAGATTTTGTTGCACCTCATTAATCTGGAGAGGTTTTGCTCGTTGCTTCGTGGGCAGGCAAAGGGTCCTTAAATACCCCCATTTGTTGATTATTTGGCGCTATGGGGTTGTCCACGGCCAATGTTCTATTGTCGATCAAATCTTGGATTAATTCTTTGAATTTCCAGCATCCATTCAAGTCGTTTCATCTATGCCTATGGAATATACAATACAATTCCTCTCTGTATCCCCTAGGCTTAGGAGCATTAGGGTCTATAGTTTGGATTTCTGGCAGAGTGACCAAATTTGCCGCTGACAAGTGATCAAATAGGGAGTCCCTAGACTCCGTGTAAGGGGTGAATTGTCGCCTAGGACGACGCTGCTGATTCTGCTCCTGTCTTCTATTATCTCTTTCATTAATAGGAGGCACTGCCTGGTAATTAGCCTTTTGGGGCTGCATTTCTTGCACAGGCATGGGAACATTTATCACAACTTGGTTAACCGCAGCATGTTGTGGTTGCGTTGTCCCGATTTTAGTGGTTTTATTCCACTCTTTCTTTTTAGGATTGGTGATTGCGCCTTCGCCTATTTTGATCTCTTCTATAACTCTGGCTTGCGCCAAAGCTTCTTCTAAGCTGGCGTATTGCTACAGCTGCAATAGCCTAGAGATCGATTTCAAGCAACTTTTTGCAAACATCTGTGTGAGATCAGACATAGGGGGACGGTAAGGTAACTTGGAAAGAAAAGCTCTCCATCGATTCCCGTATGCTGCCATTGTTTCTTCCTCAAATTGCCTGAGGCTATCCAGATCACTCAGTGATGCCTTCTTCCTTGTGTTGAAGGCAAAGCATTCAAGAAACGCATCTACTAATTGATCTAGGTTGCTTATACTGTGTTTGGGTAATTGTGTGAACCAATCCGAGGCAGGGCCTACGAATGTGGTTATGAATGTTCTAAGCAACAATGCGTCATTATCTTGGATGCCGAAGCATTGGCTTAGAAATCTTGTAACATGTTCTTGTGCGTCCTCTTCACCTTTAAAAACTGCCAATTGAGGCAACTTGAAGTGTTCGGGGTAAAGAGGTGTAGGCACTGAGGGATGCACCGGATGACTGTGGAGTTGACGTAATGTGGGTTTTTGATGCCCAACAACTTTTGTCTCCACAGACTCTAAACGCTCTAATAGTGCTTGGTATGCATCGAAAGATTTTATTTCTTCCTCTTTTGTTCGCTCCCGTTGTAAGTTATGGTAGACTGGAGGCCTATGAAGGGGTGGCCGAATGGCAGCCCTCCTGCCTTGATGGGGAGTTTCAACATATTCTATGTCTGGTTCATACTCCTCGTAAAATTCTTGAGGAGTCTCTGGGCAAAGCCTATGACCCTGATTGAATCCTCGTTGAAGGTACCTATCATTGTTTCGGGGAGTGGCCTCCCTCTCGGGTCTATAAGGTCTCGGAGGCAAAGCTTGACGAGGTCGAGGAGACCTGTCCTGCACCAATGGATTATGCCTCTCATATTGTTTGGCTCTTTGGGTGTGAGGGGTTGGCCCCCTCTCAAGTAGTTCATAGCGTAACTCATCCGCTTCACATTGCATGTGCTCTCTATCCAAGCGGTGTCGATACTCTATCTCCTGATGACTTTGTTTAAGCCGCATGATTTGGGCTTGATGGGTGGCATGTCTGGCGACTATCGGGTCAATTTGGTCTACCCTATTTTTCTCAGGAGGCTTAAGTGTTTCTCCTATGTGTTTGCCTCGATTTTGATGATCTAAAATTTCAATGGGTCGCTTCCCTCTGTCGAGGTAGGCGGCATGTACTCGAGGCTTTGGCCTCAGTGGGTGATCATGATATCCAGCTGGTGCGGAAGCGCAAGGTTCCCGTGCTGTATGTTGTTGTCCTTAAGGAATGTGATGATCTTCCTCGTGCTCCCTCTCATGGGTGTGAAAGGGACGGGCGAAGTTAGCTCGCCCTGTGTAAGGAGCCCTGCGCTCTGGATTTTGTCTTTCTGTCCTGATGGGAGGTAAAGAAGGGACGCCATATCCATGTTGTCCCTCCAAATGGACAGTGTGCCTCTCTAGCACTTCATCACGCTATGGCCACTCATGTCTAACCTCAGAAGGTGATTCTCTGTTTACATCAAGGTCTACATGTAAAGCGTCTTCCCGAAAGGGGCTATTTTGAATGGGCATACCCCATCGAGGATTCTGACATGGATTCTTTTGTAGGCCAAACCGATAAGGTGGTATGAAAAATTCATTGGTATTGTAACAAAGATGACTCGTGCCTCCTTGGACATTCCCCACAGCCTCCGCCCGTGATTGGGCTTGGCTACGGGTGAGCACCATGACGATGTCTCTCTAAAAACCCTAAAAATTGAAATGAGTCATATGGGGCCCAAAATCAGTGTGTGCATCCCTCTTATAGTAGACAAGATAAAAATGAAGTTTCAAGTCCTAAATCTAAATACATTAGGAGATATTGACATCCAAACAGCTCAAAAAGTGTAAAAAATTGGGCACGCAATTTTAGAACCTAATTTTGGGGCACTAGATGATGGAATTTGGCCCCAAAAACTGAATTTTCTACGAAAATAGGATTATCCCAACTAACTCCTTGTAAAATTTCAAGTCAATCGGAGCTACGGTTGAGAAGTTATGGCCCCGACAAGATGCACTAAAATTTAGGAAAAAAAGTAAAATTTCCTAAATTTCGTTTGATGCTCCCACATCACTTATGGGCACATTTGGGGTGCTTTTGGGTTGACCAAAGGGTTCATGGACACCTTTGGGGCATTTTGGAGTGACCAAGCGATTACGGGAATCCTTGGAGCTTTTGGAGAAAATGACAAAATGCGTAGATTTTTATCTTTTGTTTATGATGATTTTTCTTTTTGTTTACACTAAGCAGAAATGAACACACGCATACACAAACAGTGATTATCTCTTTTAAGGATTAATAGTGTGTCCTAAACTGGTTTAGTGCATTTTGATGTTTTTTTTTGTTTTTGAATGTTTTTGAAGAACGTTTAAATGCATAATGAAGGCTCATATAACTCCCAAAATGGTCGCCCCTTCAATATACCAACCAGGCCGATATACCAACCTCTCTATATACTCGCCCTTACAAGAGGGAGACTATAGGTACGTGAGAGTAGAAGGTATGTGGTACGTAGGTGGTACGGAAGGGGGATTGTCCTATTAATGGCACCTACGATAGAAGACTTATCCTCGCGTGCATGGGAATCACCCCAGTGACACTCGGTCAGCTTTCGTCAGGATTTATGCCTAACAACAGTTGACAATCAGGGAAATGGATGCAAAGCTAAGCCAAGGTGGTGATGAACCCACCGTTGGTCTTGCTCAAGGGCTGGGGTCTTATGACCAGCTCCTTGGTTTAATTTACCACGTGATGTGTGTGGGATTAATTTTATTTAGCGAAAATGAAACAAGCATAAATGACTTTCCCTAAGCAATGCAGGATAAAATGAAAACAATCAAAGAAACAGAAATAGAAACAGAAAATTTAACAGAGATTATAAAAATCCCTACCTCTTCTTTGCCTGGACCGGTTGCTTCTAAATTTTTGCTCTGAAAATCTACAGGCAGGAATTCGTCCCTCTGTGAGACGAATTTTAGAACAAAATTCGTCCCTGCCAGAGACGAATTTGAATTCGTCTCAAGGTCGAGCGAATTGCGATAAAGAATTCATCACGATCGAGAGATGAATAGCAGTCTGCAACAAAAAATGTACCTGTCAAGCACAAAACACAAAAATTTAATCAGTTTTTGTGATCTTAAAAACCAGGGAATAGGGTCCCACCATGATCGCCACTGAAAGCACGAGATTTCGGGCAAAGGAACACTAATTGCGATGCATTCAAAATCAAATACGCTTAAGTCCTAAAAATGTATAATGCATGAAATGAAAGAGACGCATTGAAATGAGATACAAGAAAATGGAGAAAACACAACCCTTTTATTAAACTCTCTTGATCTCTGTTACAAATATGCCTCCTCCCTTTTCAGGGGCTAGGAGCATTAAAAGAATTTGATTACAATCGAGACTTAAGGTTCCTCTTTTCGCATGCCCACACTTGAAATGGGCTGGCCAAGAGGATGCTACCACTGATTTTTATGAGTCCTTAACCTCTGCTGCTCCTCCTGTGAACAAAGAAACAACAAAGATGTCAGTAGCACCTGTTGCAAATAGGAAGTGTTTGTTCTCTAAAATTGCCAAAAGATGCATGTAAACATTTGTCTGAAACAGTGAATAAAGTGAGTCCAAATGACCTAAAAACCTGATAGAAGATAGAAGATATTACCAGAAGGCCATTGCCACTGAGACAGTAGGCCAATCTGCCTTCACCTGGAATTCGTCCCTGGGCAGGATGAATTCTGACTGCAATTCGTCCCTAGGTGGGACGAATTCTACTATGTTGGAAAAGCCGAAGTGATGCTACTCCAATGTCGAATCCCGTGACCTCCAAAACACCTAAAAATAGAGGGTTTATGTAATTGGGGCCATTTTGGGATGACCCAGATGGTCGGATTCTCCCAATTTGGCCTCTATCCTCGGGAATTCGATATCGCCACCTGCAAGTTAGTAGGACAACAAAGCGACAAAAGGCATGATAAAATCTGATCCAAATGTTATGAAATTGAAGCTATGAGTTAACCAGACAGAATAACATAAGATGCAATATGAACCAATAATCTAGAATGCTTTAGAATAAAACTTAGAAAATGTGGGGTGCCCAAGTGGGCCTCCCACCGTTGGCACTTGATTTCAGAGCCAATCCACTAGGGATGGGTCCAAAACCTCTTAGGATTGGGATGTCTGCAAATTGGTGGTGTACATTGGTCAAATGTTGGATTTGGGTTGGATCCATGCTTCCAAAAGCCACCCAATAACCTCCCTTGCAAAAGAGATTAGTGGATGTGAGAAGGTGAATCAAAAAGATGCAAGTGGGTAATCAATCGGACAACACTTCGTTGCTTGAAATCGCCTCCAATATTTTTTTTTTGGGTGAGAAAAGTCTCACCTTTTATAGACCCATGGGGTCTCTTTTGAGAGGGAAGCATAAGCACCATGTGTTGGTCATAGGTGCCATGTGGCGGTCATGTCTTCCCATGAGGGAGGGGAGTCCTCCATGACTTGGGCTTTCATAACTGCCCTTGTGATAGTCCTCTAATGGCCTATTTGCCCACCCACACACGCGTGCGAGGTAGGAGTCATCAACTGACTGTCTTTGGCTGCCACTTGGCACCATTCTTCTTTTTGCCCGTTAAACCTAGAATTCGTCCTACCCAGGGACAAATTCAGAATTCGTCCCTTGGTGAGACGGATTCCAATTTGAATTCGTCCCAGGGTGGGACGAATTTGGAGTAGGTTGTCCGAAGGTGCCAAATTGCCTTCGGACCTTCCAAAATTGCTGTAAAAGTGGTTAGGACCACTGTTTAACCTCTGAGGGCTGCCCTGGGGGCTATGTGTGTCGAAGCGATCAGTGTTTGCAGTCACATAATCGGATTGGTGCTATTTTGGTGTCTACAGTTCCCTTTGGACTACACTAAACCAAATGAGGAGCAACTTTCAAAATGAAACTTGGATGCTTGTTGGTGATTTCAATAACCATCTCTATGCTTTTGACAAGCATGGGGGAGCTCCAGTCACTTATAGATATTTTGAATAATTTGTAAATTTTGTTGATTTGAATGAATTAATGGATGTTCACTTAAAAGGTTCAAAGTATACTTGAAGTAATAGGAGTATGGCAGTCAACTCATCTAGATGAGACTTGATAGGATTATATTATATAAATAAGCTATTAAATTTCTTGAGTATGCTACTCTAAATGCTCTCCCTAAAATGGGGTTAGATCACAACCCTTTAATCTTTGAAGATTTATAGCCAGCTCCCTAGTTCAAAATGCCTTTAAGATTCAAGCCAATGTAGCTTCAACACCCTAACCTTTGAACCTACATATCTGATTGGTGAAAATAAAGTTTCTTAGGGTCTCCCTTAACCCTATTAGCCAAGAAAATTTTCTTTATAAAGGTTAAGTTAAAGCAATAGAATAAAAAAGTTTTTGGGAATATTTTCTAGGACAAACAACGAATCTCTAAACAATTGATGAATATTGAATCTAGTATTTAGAATGGGAATACAAACCCAAGTATCAAGTAGGATGAATAGAATCTTATTGCTAAATTCAACAATATTTTATATAAGGAAGAAATATTCTAGAGGCAAAAATCCATAACATTATGGTTAAAACAAGGGAACTCCAAAACTAAATATTTTCATGAGTCAATGCTTAGACACAGAAGTTCTAAAAAAATCAAGGAACTCATTAGGAGTGATGATTCAAGCATCAATGACATTCATGAAATCAAGTTTGAAGTTATTTTTCATTTTGATAATATTTTGGGATCCAGTGCACCATCCTCCCTCTATACCTATAATTATCTTCTTCAAAACATTCCTTACTTTGTTTCACAAGAATAAAATTATGATCTTCTTGAGAAGTTTACAAAAAAATAAATCAAATATGTCATGTCCTCTATGCACCCCGATAAGGCTCTTGGACCTGACGAATTCCCTCATAGGTTTTTCCAGAACTTTTAGAATATTGTTGAGAACGATGTAACCAATGCTATACAAGACTTTTAGCAATCAAAATTCATTCCCAAAGTTGTTAATTCAACATTATTAGCTCTTATACCTAAGTCCAAAGTAAGTAAATCCATATTTATATTTATATTGATAAGCCTTTGTAATGTCATTTACAAGCTCATATCTAAGATTCTAGTCAATAGATTCAAGGTTATCCTTACAAACATAATATAACACTACTAAGGGAGCTCCGTCAGAGATAGATTCATAACAAATGGTATAATTAATATACATGAAATTATTAATTATATAAAAAAAAGCAAAAAACCTGGTCTCTTCCTAAAACTTTATATCAACAAAGCCTTTGACAGGGTTTCTTAGGACTTCCTCTTTGTAATTAAAAAAAAAAAATTGGTTTTCATGATGAGTGGGTCACTTAAATCAAGGAATGCTTAACATTTACCTAGTTCTCAGTCATTATTAATGGTTCAGCAATGTGATACTTAAAAATTTTTAGAGGACTCAGGTAGGGTGACCCTTTCTCACCCTTCCTCTTCATCATCATGGCTGAATCACTTGGAAAATCCCTTAAACAGGCTTACTATTTGGGTCTTATATTTGGTATCAAGCCCTCATCTATTTCCAGGCCCATTACTCATAAAACATTTGTATATGATACTATCCTAGAAACTTTGTCCTCAATTCTCGAAGCCAAAATAATCAAAATTTATTCTAATTTTTTTGAAGAAGCTGCTAGGCTAGAAATTAACTTTATGAAGAGCAAAATCTATTTCCTAAATACTCCCATTTGCAGATAGCTTAAGATTACTAGGATTATGGGTTGTACTATATCTCAGTTTCCTTATACTTACCTTCAACTTGTTATTTTTTATGACAATCCTTTAGAATTCTTATGGAGCAATGTCATTGAGTGAGACAATAAGAAGATGGTAACGTGGAAAAAATAATGTTAAGCCAACTGGCTAAGGCTACTCTTGTGCAATATTAACTCCAAAGTATTCTATTTTTTTCACATCAATATTCAAAGTTCCTATTTATGTTTACCATAAGATTGAACAAATTCAAAGGAGGTTCTTTTGGGATGGAAATGAAAATTAGAATAGATTCTCTTTAGTTTCTTGGGATATAATCTACAAGAAAAAATACCAAGGATGGTTAGGCTTTAGAAAAGTACAAAAAATAAATCTGGCACTCATTGCAAAGCAAGCTTGGAGAATTATAATTGAGTATCAATCTACTTAGATTGAGATAGTAAAAATGAAATACCTCCAAAAAACCTCTTTCATGGATAACCAACCTCTTCCTCAAGGTTAGTGCTTTTGGAATTCTATCATTCAGTGCAGGGATATCATTAGGAAGGGAATGAGATGGAAACTTGGCTACGATAATTTACTCAGTCTCCTAATCGATGTCTCTAGAAATCCATTTCCACCATTGATCTAGATTTTAATTCCACCTCTGCTACAAGAATCCTTCAAAATTTGCTACAAGTCTTTGTTATTTCGAATTCCCAATCAAATGATAGCCTCATATGGAATCTTAGTGAGGATGGTAAGTTCATAGTTAAATTTACTTACTATATTCAAGATGCCTCTCCACATAGTTGGACCTCTAATAAATATATCTGGGTTAAAAAACTGATTTCAAAAATTGGCTTATTTTCCTGGCTTGTTCTCAAAATCAAATTTTAACTATGGATAATTTAATAATCAGAGGCCTTTTTATCCCTAAATTTTGCCCTCTTTTCAATTCCAATTGGGAATCAACTATCCATATTTTCTTGCAATACCCTTTTTCTCTTTCCATTCTAAATTTCTTATTTGATTTGGTTAACATTATATGCGTTCAACCATATTCCATCATCCTTTTATTTGAGCAATGGCCTAACCATTTATTTTATTCCCAGTTAAAATTCCTATGGTACACATGCATACAAAACTTTATTTGGTATATTTGGTTGGAAGTAACAATAGAGTTTTCAAAGTGTAGACACCAAAACAGCACCAATCCGATTAAGTGACTACAAACACTGATCGCATTGACATACACAGCTTTCAGGGCAGCCCTCAGAGGTCAAACAGTGGTCCTAGCCACTTACATAGCAGTTCAGAAGGTCAAAAAGTAAACAAAGCCTTGATCAAAACAAAGTCTCAATCAAAGTCAAAAGCAAGACTTTATCAAAACAAAGCCTTCATCAAAGAAAGCCTTTATCAAAACAAAGCCTTCATCAAAGCAAGCCTTTATCAAAACAAAGCCTTCATCAAAACAAAGCCTTCATCAAGACAAAGTCTTAATCAAAATAAGGGCCTCGGTCGAAGTGTCACGATATTGCGACGTCGTGATATCGTGACACTTCGGTGCCCAAAGCAAAGCTTTGCCTGAAGTGTCGCGATATCGCGACGTTGCGATATCGCGACACTTCGGCGCCCAAGGCCTTGCCTTGGCCGAAGTGTCACGATTTTGTGACACTTCGGCGCCCAAGGCCTTGCCTTGGCCGAAGTGTCACGATTTCGCGACACTTCGACGCCCAAGGCAAGGCCTTGGCCGAAGTGTCACGATATCGCGACGTCGCGATATCACGACACTTTGGCACCCAAGGCAAGGCCTTGGATGAAGTGTCGCAATATCACGACATCACGATATCGCGACACTTCGAAACTCAAGGAAAGGCCTTGGCTGAAGTGTCACGATATTGCAACGTCGCGATATCGCGACACTTCGGCATTTGCGCTGGGCAGATTTTTAAACATTCAAAGGCGACACGTCAGCATTCAAAGGCGGAATTCAAACAATTAAAGGCAAACATTAAAACATAAAAAAAATGATTTAAGGTGGGCTTTAGACAACTGGCAGTGACACCACAGTCAGTTGCGTGGGCCGTTGAAGGACTGTCACAGTGGCATTAACGGAAGCCCGAGTCATGGAGGACTTTCCTCTCTCGAGGAGACACGACCACCACATGGCACCTTTGACCAACGTGTGGCGCTTATGCACGACATTCAAGGAGACCCCCTGGGTCTATAAAATGGTGGATTTTTCCACCCAAAAAAGAGGTTGGCAAGCATTTTGAACGCAACGAAGTGCTGTCAGAACCAGAGGCCCGATTGCTTCCTTTCGATTCATTTCTTCTACACTCTTGATATCTTTCGCACGAGAGGTTAGTGAGTGGTTTCTAGAAGCGTGGATTTGAACCTTAGAACCCGATAGTGGACAACAGTATTCTATCCATTCGACGACAACGCAACCTGAAAGATTCTGGGCCCTTCCTTAGTGGATTGGCGCCGAAATCAAGTTTTAATGGGGCGGCCCGCTTGGGCACCCCGCACCTTTTCGTCAGCTCTTAATTTTCAATTTAATTCATTCTGTTAGCATGCATTTATTTCACTGTTAAATAAATAGGAAAACATAAATTTAAATCGAGTTAATTCACAGCCGATTTATCGATGTGAAAACAGCTGATTTAACTGTGAAATAAACAGTCGATTTAACGTGTTTCGGGTTTATACTCTGGTTTATTTATGTTTCAGTTCTATTTTTATTAATCTGTTTCTTTTGCTTTGCAAAATACCAACATGCATGTTTTATGTCATTTTACTCTCACGAATGTTTCATTTTAACGCAGGTGCTACTAAACAGTTTTCTGTTTCTTTGAATGCAGGAAGAACAGCAGCAAGCAAGGATTCATCAGCATAAGCGGCGGCAACACTGGCCCGCCCGTTTCAAATGTGGGCATGTGGAAAAGAAGATCACTGTTCATGATTGTAACTGAAAATATGTAACTGAGGAGATGCATTGTAACCGAGTTGGAATCAAATTAATAAAAAGGGTTGTGCTCCTACTTTTTGATTTGATTATATCCGTGTTATTTCATGCATCAAGCTATTTGGTTTACATTGCAATTAGTGTTTCTTTTATTTCTAAAATCTCATGCTTTCAATGGCGATCACGGTGGGACCGTTCCCTGATTTTTAAATCACAAAAACTAATATGATTTGCTGTGTTTTGTGCTTAGCAGGTACCTTTTTAGCCGAAGATCAAAAACAACAAGTTTGGGAAGAGAAAGATAAGGGTTTTAAAACTATTCCCATTGTATTTTTTTGTTCATTTTTCTGTTCCTGCTTCCTGTTAATTTTACCTTCTTAGGGAAACCTTAATCTTAAAAAAAAAAAAAAAAATCAAGGAAAATGAATTTTTTTTTAATTGTTTAAAGGGTAGGAAAAGATTCCGTCAATTTTCTTACTTTATTTAGTTGTTTAAAAAAAAAAATCAGATTTCTATTTTTTTTGTATGGCTTAGGGAAAGTTTTTTTTTTTTTTGCTGCTTGTTTCATTTTTTTAAATAAAAAGAACCACACACACTTCACGTGGTAAAATTAAACCAAGGAGCTGGTCATAAAACCCCAGCACTTGATCAAGACCATCGGTGGATTTCATAACCACCTTGGCTTGATTTGCATCCATTACCTCGATTGTCACTTTTGTTAGGCGTAAATCCTGACGAAAGTTGACCGAGTATCGCTGGGGTGATTCCCATGCGCGCGAGGATAAGTCTTCTATGGTAGGTGCCATTAACAGGACAATCCCCCTTCCGTACCGTCTACGTACCACGTACCATCTGCTCTCACGTACCTATAGTCTCCTTCTCGTAAGGGCGGGTATATAGAGAGGTTGGTATATTGACCTGGTTGGTATATTGAAGGGGCGACCATTTTGGGAGTTATATGAGCCTACATTATGCATTTAAAAGTTTTTCAAAAACATTCAAAAACAAAACAAAACATCAAAATGCACTAAACCAGTTTAGGACACACTATTAATCCTTAAAAGAGATAATCACGGTTTGTGTATGTGTGTGTTCATTTCTGCTTAGTGTAGACAAAAAGAAAAATCATCATAAACAAGATAAAAATCTGCTTAGATAGTAGAGAAGCACCGCAATGGTGTACACCCGTAGCCAAGCCCAATCAAGGGCAGAAGCTCTGGAAGGTACACAAGAAGGAGGCACAAGTCACCTTCGGTATAGCCCCAAGGATTTGGTCATACCACCTTGGCGGCCTGACACACAAGGCAGACCCCTCCATACCTTAACGGATAAGGACTACAGGGGCACCCCTTCTAGGAGCACTTCGGTTCAGCATAGCACCCAACACACACCCTTCCATGATGGGTATATCCATAGGAGAGCTCCCTTAGATGCTCTCTATGAGTGGTCATCGCGCGATGAAGCGCTAGGTCAACATAGGGTTCGACGGGAGGAACCACATCATTACACTATACCTCCTTCACCCCCTCTAGTTTTTAGGACTACAAGGACAAATCCAGAGCACAAGGCTCTTCAGGTAGGGTAAGCCAACATTGCCCGTCCCTCTTTCACTTACAAAAGGGGGTATGAGGAAGACCCCTACCTTCCTCGAGAGCAATATATAGTGCGGGAGCAATACACCTCCACACCTACTATCTATCAGGACCACTCACTAAGGCCAAAGCCCCGAGGGAATGTCGCTACCCCCAAAAGAGGGAGGCGGCCTATAGAGATATTGGATCACTATGATCAAGATAGATATCTAGGAGAGGCATATAGGCCTTCTAGACATGAGGTGGTAGGACCAACCATCTTAGAATCTATCAAGCACATCACACGTCAGATGTAATTCACGTAGCTTGAGCTAGAGCGACTGCGTTTAGAGGAACTGTACTATATTAACAAAGAGCACCTTTAGCACCAGAAGGATGAGTTTTTCCAACACACTATGCAGGAGAGGACTCCAACGCCTCACACGCATAAAAAAAAACATTTTGAGGGGCATAACCCATGGGGGCGAGACAGGTCATCGCGACCTCATCAAACGCTACCCCCAACACATCCTAGACAAGAGTGAGAGGCTACTCTCCTGATTCCTAAAGGACATGAGCAGGAGGCCGCTCCTATAACCAATGATGGGTGCCTTCCTCAGACATCCACCCAGGTTTATGAGCCACCCTTAGAAATTCATCAAGAAGCCTCTAAGGAATCAAAGTGAGAAGAAGAGCGGGATGAACTGCCCTACCAAGGCATGGGGGGTGCCATCTGGCCACCCCTCCATAGGCCCCAAGTTCCTCAACAAGAACCAACCGAAGAGGAGGAGCTCAAATCTCTCGATACATGCAAAGCACTAGAGCACTTAAATTCAATAGAGACCAAGATTTTAGAGCTCCCAAGGCCCAACTTACATGAGGCTCCTTTCGAAGAGGATCAAAATTTAACCATAGGGCTACCTGATGATACAGTCCTCCATGTCTCAGAATCTCTAGATTCTTATGAGCTATACTCACTGGTCGAAGGTGAGGATGAAACAGAGATAGCCCACAACAATCACATGCGACAAAATCGACATCCTATAAATATCGATGAAGCATGCCAACAGATAAACATAATACTAGGGCATGAGTGGCGCGTTAACCCACCATAGTGGGACCAAGCATTACATTCGACACTTTGGGCACACAAAGATCAATTTCAACCCAGAGACCTCATAGCAACATCAGTACCGAGGGTAGACCCTACCCTCATATCCGTGCATAGGGCTGATCCATTCATGCCAATCCCTATAGAGCCAGATCCAGTGCACACATATCATCAAGCTGGGGGTACATCTATCCCCTGAAGAGCAAGCCAAAAGCTCCAAGGATTATCATAATCGCTTGGTCAACCCAAAAGCTCCAAGGATTATCGCAATTGCTTGGTCATCCAAAAATGCTCCAAGGATTAGCGCAATCACTTGGTCACCCAAAAATCTCCAAGGATTATCGCAATCACTTGGTCACCCAAAAAACTCTAAGGATTATCGCAATCGCTTGGTCAAAACCCAAAAGCTCCAAGTATTATCGCAATCACTTGGTCAACAAAAAATCTCCAAGGATTATCGTAATCGCTTGGTCAAAACCCAAAAGCTCCAAGGATTATCGCAATCGCTTGGTCAACCCAAAAGGCTCCAAGGATTATCGCAATCACTTGGTCAACCCCAAAAGCCCCAAGGATTATCGCAATCACTTGGTCACCCCAAAATCCCCAAGGATTATCGCAATCGCTTGGTCAATCCCAAAAGCTCCAAGGATTATCGCAATCTCTTGGTCATCCCCAAAAGCCCCAAGGATTATCGTAATCACTTGGTCACTCCAAAAGCCCCAAGGATTATCGCAATCACTTGGTCATCCCCAAAAGCCCCAAGGATTATCGCAATCACTTGGTCATCCCCAAAATCTCCAGGGATTATCGCAATCACTTGGTCACCTCAAAAGCTCCAAGGATTATCGCAATCACTTGGTCAAACCCAAAGGCTCCAAGGATTATCGCAATCGCTTGGTCAATCCCAAAAATGCTCCAAGGATCCATAAAATCGCTTGGTCAATCCCAAAAATGCTCCAAGGATTATCGCAATCACTTGGTCACCCCAAAAGCTCCAAGGATTATCGCAATCGCTTGGTCAAAACCCAAAAAGCTCCAAGGATTATCGCAATCGCTTGGTCAAAACCCAAAATCTCCAAGGATTATTGCAATCACTTGGTCACCCCAAAAGCTCCAAGGATTATCGCAATCACTTGGTCACCCCAAAAGCTCCAAGGATTCTTACAATCACTTGGTCAATCCCAAAATGCTCCAAGGATTCTCACAATCGCTTGGTCAATCCCAAAATGCTCCAAGGATCTCTATAAATTGCTTGGTCAATTCCAAAAATGCTCCAAGGATTTCCACAATCGCTTGGTCAAAAATCAAGAAAATTAAAAAAAAACAACAAAAATCATCAAAAACAAACAAAATTTTTTGCATCTCATTCCTAGGCATACTCAAATTCATCAATAGAGAGCTCTTCTCGCACCTCATCTTCATATTCACCAAAATCAATCCGTCAAAAATACAAAATATACATAGCTGCATTAAAGCATTGCATCCATACATTGCATATTTATGGTCGTACAGGTCAAAGGCACCATAGGCTATAATTGCTCTATTAGTCCATCTTGTTACACACTGTTCCATTTTACTAAAACAACAAAAACACCATGCATTGCTTTTTCCACACTAGAGTCAGTGGTCTTTTAATGTATCAAGAGTTTTCGTAATTCAGTCATCATTTTGCTCTTTAGTCACGTCATGTACAGAGTCAAACAGATTTTATGAAGGTAGAGTCATACTTGAAATACGCCTTGTTACGTAACATCCCATCACAAGCTAAAACACATAAAACAATTCCAGAGTTGTGTGAACAAAAGATGAAACCTGCATAGTAATCCAGTTCACCATAAGTGAAATGGTTATCTTGCTCATCCCCCTGTGCGAATGAACCAAAGAATTCTGAGAGTTGGAAAAAGGACAAGCATCCTCCCTACCCAATTCCCTAAGAATCCCTAGTTCTCAATAGTTGCAAAACATCAAAAATTTGCAAAACGTCAAAACTCCAAAGTTTGACATCCTACAGTGCACACATCAAACGACACAAACGATAGTGATTTTAGTCACTCTATATCCCCAATCCCTTGCTCAAAGGAAAAACAAATCAAAATAAATAGTGATATTATCACCACAAACGAGCAAGTATCCCAATACAATTGAAGAAAATAAGGGAGTTGAACTTGAATCCCTGGAACTCTCAGCATTCTAACAGGTCATGAGGCAAGCCTCAGTATCGGTTTGGTTGATAGCCTATCGGTCACTAGCGGTAAACTTCTCGCATGACGATATATCTATCACATTAACTTGTGTACAGATCAATATTTGCATGTGGATGAGCTAGCTTATGGTATCCTGGATAACACCGCAGATTAATCTAACTACATACAACAAAGGAGTTAGTGGAGCTAATTAGGTGATCCTCAGTACAGGTTCGGTTGAAAGCCCACCTAGCACTGGTGGTATCCTAACAAATACCACATAAATGAACTCAATTACACACATAGGGATGTGAAATAGCTTGGTCAAAAACAAGTCCGATTCATACCTTGTCCAAAAGTCTTGTAAGATAAAGTATAGTCATGGCTAGTGAGTTAAAACCGTCTGAGTCTCAGAAAACCTTAGCTACATTTCTAAACCAACTGCACTACTTTTCATCTTTGCAATACCATTAGAAAATACAAAAAAGAGAAAAACCACATGTATACATACAAAGTCATGCATCACAAAAATCGCCTAAAAACAAAATAACAGAGTTCTAAACAGTCTATGGTGCCATAGCCAAACATCACAAATCCCATTCATCCATTTCATCTCTGCATAACACATATAAATCAAAAAAATTTGCATTCATCATAGCATATGCATCCATCAAAATAAATCAACATGCATACATCCATATTCATCAACCATCATGCATAAGATCAAAGAAAATCAAAACAACAAAACAACAAAAAAATGCAACACAAACAAAAAGCAATAAACATTGCAAGACACAAGTGCTCTTGCACTTAACCTCTTAGCATAGAAAAATGATGCGGGTTTACATTGTCACTATCCTATCTCTAAGAAGGCTACATATCCGGACCGCTCCACAGGAAGACGGATTGTCGACAATTTCACCCCCAAATGGCATCACAAATGGGTCAAAGCCCACTAAAAAAAAAAAAAAAAAAACAACAAAATCAAAACAACAAAAACAACAAATAAATGCAACACAAACAAAAAGCAATAAACATTGCCAGACACAAGTGCTCTTGCACTTAACCTCTTAGCATAGAAAAATTGATGTCGGGGTTTACATTGTCACTATCCTACTCTCTAAGAAGGCTACCATAGCCGGACCACTCCACGGGAAGACGGATTGTCGACAATTTCACCCCCAAATGGCATCACAAATGGGTCAAAACCCACTAAAAAACAACAAGAAAATCAAAACAACAAAAACAACAAATAAATGCAACACAAAAACAAACAACAATAAGCATTGCTGGACACAAGTGCTCTTGCACTTAACCTCTTGGCATATAAAATCAATGTCGGAGCTCAAATTGTCACTCTCCTACTTCCCCAAGAAGGCTATCTTAGCCGGACCGCTCCATGGGAAGACAAACTTTCGACACTTTCACCCCATTATGGCATCACCAAAAGGGTTAACACCCACCAAAAATAGGTCCAAATGTTGGAAAAATTGCACATGCTTAACGATAAACCATCTAAAGGCACCCTTGCACAAGTCATCTTGGGTCAAGCGACTCGTCACTTTTCTCATGAAGGTCATTCCCTCATCGATTCGTCGCTTGAGGGGGTAGTCACACTTAGTCACCAATCAACAAGCACACACCCAATCAAGGCAATGGCATGCATTCAAAGAATCATTGACAAAGACAATCACACTCCTGCTTGGGGCAGTAAACAAGCAATCATCAAATTGATCAAACACTTGGCATTCGTGAATCATGAACACAAGGTTCCCCTATGGATAAAAGGTTGTGCCCTTTGCCTAATCATGACTGATCAATGTCCAAGCTCAAGTCACACCTCACCAAAATAGGTTAACACTTGAAATCAAATTCCTTAGCTCGTCAGAAGCAAGGATTCAAGAATGCATGCCCTTTCCATACTTGGGGCATCAAAAGTTGGTTAGGTTACCAAGAAACCCTAATCATTAGTGCTTTGGTTATCTATTTTTTTGCTCAGCACTGCATCACCCGTAGCGCTTCCCAAAAAGGGGCATCTGTAGACACCAAAACAACACCAATCCGATTAAGTGACTACAAACACTGATCGCATTGACATACACAACTTTCAGGGCAGCCCTCAGAGGTCAAACAGTGGTCCTAGCCACTTACATAGCAGTTCAGAAGGTCGAAAAGTAAACAAAGCCTTGATCAAAACAAAGTCTCAATCAAAGTCAAAAGCAAGCCTTTATCAAAACAAAGCCTTCATCAAAGCAAGCCTTTATCAAAACAAAGCCTTCATCAAAGCAAGCCTTTATCAAAACAAAGCCTTCATCAAAACAAAGCCTTCATCAAGACAAAGTCTTAATCAAAAGAAGGGCCTCGGCCGAAGTGTCGCGATATCGCGACACTTCGATGCCCAAAGCAAAGCTTTGCCTGAAGTGTCACGATATCGTGATGTCGCGATATCATGACGCCGTGATATCACGACACTTCGGCACCCAAGGCCTTGCCTTGGCCGAAGTGTCGCGATATCGTGACACTTCGGCACCCAAGGCTTTGCCTTGGCCGAAGTGTCACGATTTCGCGACACTTCAACGCCCAAGGCAAGGCCTTGGCCGAAGTGTCACGATATCGCGACATCGCGATATCGTGACACTTCGGCACCCAAGGCAAGGCCTTGGCCGAAGTGTCACGATATCGCGACGTCGCGATATCGCGACACTTCAAGACTCAAGGCAAGGCCTTGGCCGAAGTGTCACGATATCGCGACACTTCAGAACTCAAGGAAAGGCCTTGGCTGAAGTGTCACGATATCACGACGTTGCGATATCGTGACACTTCGGCATTTGCGCTGGGCGGATTTTTAAACATTCAAAGGCGACACGTCAGCATTCAAAGGCGACACGTCAGCATTCAAAGGCGGAATTCAAACAATTAAAGGCAAACATTAAAACATTTAAAAAATGATTTAAGGTGGGCTTTAGACAACTGGCAGTGACACCATAGTCAGTTGCATGGGCCGTTGAAGGACTGTCATAGTGGCATTAACGGAAGCCCGAGTCATGGAGGACTTTCCTCTCTCGAGGAGACACGACCACCACATGGCACCTTTGACCAACGTGTGGCGCTTATGCACGACATTCAAGGAGACCCCCTGGGTCTATAAAATGGTGGATTTTTCCACCCAAACAGAGGTTGGCAAGCATTTTGAACGCAACGAAGTGCTGCAGAACCAGAGGCCCGATTGCTTCCTTTCGATTCATTTCTTCTACACTCTTGATCTCTTTCGCACCAGAGGTTAGTGAGTGGTGTCTAGAAGCATGGATCTGAACCTTAGAACCCGACAGTGGACAACAGTATTCTATCCATTCGACGACAACGCAACCTGAAAGATTTTGGGCCCTTCCTTAGTGGATTGGCGCCGAAATCAAGTTTTAACGGGGCGGCCCGCTTGGGCACCCCGCACCTTTTTGTCAGCTCTTAATTTTCAATTTAATTCATTCTGTTAGCATGCGTTTATTTCACTGTTAAATAAACAGGAAAACATAAATTTAAATCGAGTTAATTCACAGCCGATTTATCGATGTGAAAACAGCCGATTTAACTGTGAAATAAATAGTCGATTTAACGTGTTTCGGGTTTATACTCTGGTTTATTTATGTTTCAGTTCTGTTTTTATTAATCTATTTCTTTTGCTTTGCAAAATACCAACATGCATGTTTTATGTCATTTTACTCTCACGAATGTTTCATTTTAACGTAGGTGCTACTAAATAGTTTTCTATTTCTTTGAATGCAGGAAGAACAGCAACAAGCAAGGATTCATCAGGCATAAGCGGCGGCAACACTGGCCCGCCCGTTTCAAATGTGGGCATGCGAAAAAGAAGATCACTGTTCATGATTGTAACTAAAAATATGTAACTGAGGAGATGCATTGTAATCAAGTTGGAATCAAATTAATAAAAAGGGTTGTGCTCTTGCTTCTGATTTGATTATATCTGTGTTATTTCATGCATCAAGCTATTTGGTTTACATTGCAATTAGTGTTTCTTTTATTTTTGAAATCTCATGCTTTCACAAAGTAATTAACATATACTCTCAATTCGTATTCCTTTGCATCACCACCTTTGCCTTTGAAAATGATCGCCTATCGTCAAATGGGGACCCCAAAACTAGCCTCGAATATCACCTATTTGCAAGTTTTAATCTAACAAATTTTGTTGCAAGAACTCCTCAACCTATTGTTGACAGATCAGGAATTACTTCGACCCCTCCTCCTATAGGGTGGATAAATCTCAAATTCGATGGAGTGGCTAAATGAAATTCTTGAAGGGCTGGGAGTAGAGGCATAATCAGGGATGAAAAAGGAAAAATAATTACAACCTATGTGGAGAATATCAAATTTCAAACCAAAAACTTAGCTAAGGTGAGAGCTCTTTATAAATGCCTTCTTATCCTACAATGCTTTGGCTCCAGTAACTTAATCATTAAAGGATATTTCTTGTTGATCATCAAATATCATAAAGCTTCTTAATCCCCTTTGTGGAGCCTTTTCAATATCACTTATAAATGTAGGAGGTTTTTTAGTAGGTACTCTAATATCACTATCCAGCACATGTTTAGAGAAGGAAATAAAGTTGCTGACTCACTTACTAATAGAGGCATTGAGGAAGAGACTCTTCGGGTTTGACATGCAGATTTCCCTCAGAACCTTAGGTATGCCTATCAATATGATGACATTTATTTACTATAAATTTTATTTTTGATCTTTTTGCAGTTCTTGGAACTGGTTGCACTTAGGTTTATTTGGGTTTCTTTCCTCGCTTTGTTTGGTTTGAGATGTTTTAGTTGCTCCATTTTTTTTTTCTCATAGGTTTAATCTTGTTTATTTACCTGGTTTTACTTTTATGCTTTGTAAAAGGTTCAGGGTCCTTTTCAAAACCCTTTCCCATCAATAAAAAAAAGATGAAATTTCCCTAGAATATGGATTCTTGCTCAAATCATCATATGATTAATATACCTAGGGCAATGGCTTGGCTAAATCAACTAACAAGAGCATCAAAAGGATATTAAAAAGAACTATTTTTGAGTCATAAAGGGACTACAATACAAATTTATGTAGGGCATTATGGGCAGATAGTTTGACATATTTCATCCACTAAATAACCCCCTTACAAGTTGGTCTATGTGAGAGGAGATTGTGCTATCTATTAAGCAATATCTACCATAGTCACAAATAATACCTCCTATTTAAAGGAAATTAAAGTGATAAAATTTCCTTGGAATATGGATTCTTGTTCAAAATATAATATGATTAGTATCCATAGGACCATGAATTGGCTAAATCAACTAACAAGAGCATAATAAGAATCTTAAAAAGAAATATTTTGGAGTCATAAATAGATTGGTATACAAAATTTTGTAATACATTATGGGTAGATAGGATGACATATTAATCATTCATTGGATCATCCCCTTACAAGTTGGTCTATTAGAAGGAGGTTGTGCTATTGATTAATTTAGAGTTATCTTCCCTACAGATGTTTTAAAGACTCAAATTGGAGAATGCCACCATTAGCCCATGTATTAAAGTTTGAATGCATTGTTGGGTTTGAAAGAGAAAAGATATTTTTTTAGAAGAATAGTGCAAATTCATGAATCCATCAAAATTTGGTTTGGTAAATGAGGCATAGAAGTGGAGTATAAATAATAAGACCTTATATTAAAGTGGTATAAGGATCAAGAAAGACTTAGAAAACACTAGAATTTTGATTTCTTGTGGAGCAGACCCTGCCAAATTATAATGATTGTGGGTCCAAATGCCTATAATATTACCACCATAGTTGAAGGAATATTACATATTGTTTTAACATGAAACATCTCCAAGTGATTTAGCAAGAAGAATTCTAGCCAAGAGAATATGTAAGTATGTACATATAAGTAGTGACTACTATTTTAGTAAATATTATTTCTTCCTACTTTGACAAACCTTTCCTTTTCTAATCCTTTTAATATAATAAATTCCTTTTATTTTATTGGTTTTATATTTCTTCCCCTTGTCATTTTAAGTTGACACTTGTTGCCATATCATCTTGATTAAATAGAAAAATAAAAAGTGAGTAAATTGCTCATTAAATGTAAATTGATCATTAAAAGTAAGTGACCTACCCCATAGTAGAAAAGCTACAAGATTATGCTAATAATCTCACTTTTGGCCAAATACCTTACTTGGAAAAGTACACATTGGGGATAGATAGCACAAAGGGAAGCCCGTGTATTCTACGGGCCTATAAAAAATACTTTATACCATGCAACTTATTTTCAAAATAAAACTAGCATTAATGAAATTATCATGTATTGTAAATATTAAGTGAGTCACTCCCCCTTCACCTATGAAATACCATACAAGTAAAAGGCAAATAGATTTATTATTGAGGAGACATTTGTTCCATGCAAATTGCTTGGTAAAAATTAACTAAGCATGCAATTTGAGATCAAAACTTGCTGATATAAGACAAAGACCTCATAAATTTTCCTAAGTCCCTTCACAATGAGAAGATCATTCGAGTTTAGCTAATCACTGAAACCCCCGATAGCTCTCCAAAACCCTCATAATAAGTGATTGGATAAATTTTTATAAGTGAATCATTTGTTTTTGAATGAATATCTCCTCTTGATAGTGTTTTTTAGAAGGATTCAAAGCAACTGAATAATTACATTTTGTGATAAAATCACTATGTTCCCTAGTATAGGAAAACTTACCTTATTCTAGATTTTTATTTCCAATCCTTTTTTTATCCTAAACCATCATGGCTACTACTTTTACATCCACCTTCCCCTCATTTTATGAATCACATATAGTTTTTCCACCTTACACTACTATCACCCTATCAACTTTCATCCAATTTTGTAGTTTTTGGGGAGACCAAACCATCATAGAGGTAATGATAAAAAATAAAAAGGAAAAATAAAAGAGATAGGGGTCACGTCTTCTAAAGAGGGTCAAATAATTTTATAATGATCCCTATCAGAGGATGGATAAAGAAAACTACACACACACATAATTGGGCAAGTAAGAATTGAATCCCTTAAAAGTTTTATCGTAATACCATAGAATTACTAATGCAGTGTTGATTGAATTTGGACATCAGGATTAATATGAACCTAGTACCCTATGATTAGAGCTATTTTGTGCTGCTATAAATAGTAGTGGAAAATATGACCCCATAACTAGGATATTTAGGAGTCCTTAATGGATGAAGGATGCTTTCTACATGAGAGAGAGAGTGTAATAAGGAGGATGTTAAATGTAATTGATGACCTTGGTATATGGATTTATTCAACCCTAATAACCAAAAATATTTTTGCTATAGACACACCAATACCTAGTAGCGAGATTTATTTATCCCACACTTGAAGAAACCCAACTTGCCAACTAGCTTCAGTATCCTACTAAATCTGGAATTCTTCAAGGAGGATATTTAGATGATGTTGTCTAGCATAGACACATTATTTGGAAAGTAGTATGACAAAAATATGTATGAAGAATACATCACCTTGCTCCACACTATATAGAATTATCCTAGCCATTCATAGATGATTACCAATACCAAATATATTACATATTAGATAGAAACTAAATTAAAAACATTCAAGGAGGTGACAAGTTATTACACCTCCTACTTGGTCTAGCTAATCCAATATCAAAATAAGAAGATTTTCCCACACCATAACTAGACCAAGTGGTAGACAATATATAATGCCTCTCATCCATGGAGCTTATAGACATGCTACAAAGAAGTAGCAAGACCTCCTATCACTCCTATGCTGAGGTGCATTAAGTCATCATGGAGAGGTTTAGAGGATAGACACAAAGGATGTTAGATGATGCATGATAGCTTCTAATAAATAGGAAATTGTTAGGTGAACAATTCTATTTTTGGAGGACCTAATCATTTATATACCTCCATGCCCTTCTAGTTTCCTACAAGTATGCCTAATCATATGTTCAATTTAGAATCAGTGTGATAAAACTACATGAACCTAATATATTTTAGTGGGTAGAATAATATCGTATTCTACCCACTTAAGCAACTAATCATGAATATTATCCCAATGTTGTACATGTTTCATCTAGTGGAAAATGTATGACTAAGAGAAACATGGTTATAATAGTTGAAATATCATGGATCCTATGACCCACAATGAGTCTTTAAGAATTCCTTGAGGGACAAAATGTTATATACATTATTTTATCATGAGAAGATATGTAGTGTGCAATAGGATTCCAACCTAGATGAAGATATGGCCCTTGCCATCCTATAATTAACAATAAATATGAATATAAAATATTTATTTGGTATGCCAACTTACTTGAGTGGCATACCTTCTACATGAAGGTGAAATTCAAATTCAACCTAAACATAAATATTAACCTTTAAAATCCTAGAAAACTTAGAAATTTGGGGTACATTTACTAAAATATCTTAGCATGATAGAGGACGAGGTACAAGATGGGTATGATCACTAGTTTTACAAGAGATATCCAAATTTATGCTAATTTCTCTACAATCTAGGCTAAAATACATCCAATATGAATAATGAGAGACTAGATAATTAGTGAAGCAATAGAAAGTTCCTTAACCCCTTAAATCATAAGAAAAATATGATACTTCAGGTTATTGTCTCTACCACACAAATAAATTTTGTTATAATAAGTTCAATGATGAGGTAAATATTTATCAAATGGCAAGGAGGGTTTAAAATATATCAATCCATGTTTGGAAAAATCACTGTAGCAAAGAAGAAAGAACAAGAATAAAAGATTAATAAACTAAAGGATGATAAATACATAGATGAGGATCCCCTTCTATATTGGGAATGGTCAACCATGTGACCACCAATACAATCACTTCCACCCCTTATGAAATCAATTGCTTTCCCTTTTCTCTCTATCGTTTCTTCTATTTCCACTTATTATGTAACTTTTTATTCTTTTGCTACACTTATCTCACCCTTAACCAAATATAACTCATAGTTATACAAGTGGAACAATACCCCTAATAGTGTTTGTCATAGTTGTAACCATACCCATCATATCATTTGCATATCGTACCATGCAAATCAGTATTAGATAAAAATTAAACCCATAAATTACATCAACTCCATGAACCATGCTATTACCAACCATGTTTCCTCCCACTAATACTCTAGTACAATTAGTATTGTAACCCACTCCCACTACTTCCAATACATTCCACACCATCACCATAAAATTCACTCTACTATCCCCATTTTCCACTTCTACATGCCCAACATGTTCACCATCCTCAGCAAGTTAACTTATATAGGATATAATTCCCACTTATCTAACATAAGGATATGATTTTGTAGGAGCACCTACACAAACTAGAATAAATAGTAGGACAAGCTTAGCCTTTGTATAGAAAGCTATAAATATAGACTTCAAAAAGGACTTTGATGTCCTCATTACCAAATAAAAGTAGTGAAAGAAAGAATACAAAATATTCAATGAGAGGACCTCCAAGGATTTTATACTTATGTAGTCATAGTTGTCAAGCAAATGAGATAAATTATACATTATTGATGCTAAAAAAACTGACCATTTCGAAGTAGCAAAAACTCCTACTAACTTGACTATTAAATTGTCTAAGCTACATTTAAATAGAATGGACCCATGCTAGATGGTTTAAATAGTAAACTAGATCACAGTTGTCATTCCATAAAATTTTGTTGACTCATAGTCAAATATGAAGTAAGGAAAATAAGTAATATAGAAATTGAGGTAGAAGTGGATTAACTAAAGATAGAGGGATTAGCTCTAGCATGAAAATAAAGTCCTCACTAAAGTATATTTTATAAAGGATCAACTGAAGAAGCAAGTCATGGATGTTAAATTCTAACATCATAAAGTTATGAAAAACTTACAAGGACTTGAAAGCAACTTCAATCCCATCTACAAACATTTTTTTTGGCACTTAGCTTACTGCAATAACTAATGTAGTAGTAGAGTCAACTCTAAGAGGGATTGAAGGCAAAAGATCAAAAAATTACATAGTAGATAATCTTAAAGCCTATAGATGTAATTGTAAACCCTAAGGGGACTGAAGACATCAAAAAAGTTAATCTCATATGGGAGAAGATCAGAGAAGAGGTAAAACAATGCTTATGAGTACTATTAGTTGACCTTCATCATAGATGAAATCCTAGAACAAGTATACAAACTAATCAAGAAAGTGGAAGAGTGGGTATCCACAAGGAGTAAATATCCAGAGGTTCTTAAACACCTTTCCTTAACGATAGCATCATAGGAATAACAAAATATGATAGATACTAATGACTTGATATAGAAATTAAGAAAATAATTTTTACATCCAAAAAATCCTCCAAACTTATAGATAATTTGACATCAGTAAAATCCAAAGTTTAGAAAATAGACAAGGGAATTTGACATTATTTTATGAGTGTTGAAATATTTTATGAGTTTAATCATATCCTTGATGATGATATCATATATGTTATGTTAGAAGATAATAAAATCCAAGTTGACTAAGGGGATGTAGCTAAGACCTATGAGAATTTAGAGTTAATGTATACCAAGTTGCAAGAGCTATTTATGAAGAAAGATGAACTATTAGAGAATATTGTTGAAGACATAATAGAGGAAGCAAAAGACCTCACATTAATATGGTTGTTGAGTTATAATAAGTGGAAAAAAATGATTGAATTATTGTCATACAAGACCGAATAAGGAGAACAAAAAAATTAAATTTTTATCATGGAGGTCCTAATTGTATAGACTCCATACCTAAAGATAAAAACAAAGTTTGGGTTTTCATGCCAATCTAGCTTGGTGTCCCAAGTTGTTTCCAAAACTGTAGTACATTGGTACTACCTTAAGATTATATAAATTTTGAAGGAGGATGCAATAGAGGAATCCAATAGCAAATACATAAAAAAAAATCTTAAATTTTGGCAGAGTATAGAATATATACCAATTGACTTAGAAAAAGAGATCGATTGACTCCAAGCATCAATTTGATTGCTAAACTAGAGTGAACCACTAAAATGGCCATAAAAGGAAATTAAAGGCATAGATCTTGAGGTAAATATTCTTGAAATATACATATTGGCATGTAGTGATACATTAAGTTACTTTGGAAGTATTCTAAGAAAGTTAGAGGCATGTGAAATTCGGTGGTGCATAATTTTGTTAAAGATAACCTCAAGTATTACTTTTACTAAGTAATAATATTTTTTACACCAAGTAAATTAGGAGTAAATATTTACGATAAATAGGGGTGTAGGTCCCTAGTTGTATTCATATTTTTGTTGTGATAATTCAAACCTACACTCTATAAAACCCACATTAATATTTGACCTTATGAGATTGTAATAAATTGGAAAGTCCTTAGGCATTCCATCATTGGTATTACCCTTCTAGTTTGCTAAGTGCATGATGATTTTGGCATAATCCTTCTAGCCCATATTGTCATTTTTTTATCAATTTCATAATCTAATTTTGGTGTGTACGTTGATGATATTTGATTTATTATGTGTTGATTTATCATACACTTTCCCTGCTATGGTTTAAACATGTATTTTTTTGAGTCACCCTTAAACTTTTCTATATTTTATTTTTGCACATTATTTTTCTACAGTTTACTTTCAATGTTCATTAGTGTAGGTTAGCATAGGAGCATTCTACAAGAACAATGGGGAGTTGGCCTCAATATCAAGGTTGGGAGAAGCCATTGACAATCTCTTCTAACTTTGTTGAAACTTGAATTGAGACATAAATCTTAATTATAAGTTAGAACAATTCACTTGTTTAACACTTCTACAAGGAGAATTCTCCTCTATTTATAAGCTCATGGGAGCTGTATATTTCATGGAAGAAGAATTCTAGATATGGATGATTTTAAAATTTTATAGATACCTCCTCTTGGACTATTACCATGATAATTTTAAATTACATGAAATGTCAATGTATCACTTGGTTCTATATATTGACTCTTTGGAATTCTCTAATAATATTTTATAATTAGAAAGGATTATCACAACTCTAGAGATTTCCTTTTGGGCTTATTAATAATTTGAAAGGTATGTTTACTTATTCTGTAAGTTTGAAATGATACAGTCAATTATTAAAGAATATCTTCAAGATACCTTGACATTGTGAAAAAAATATTTTACCATGACATTGACACTTTTACATTTACTATTTGCTTTATTTTTTTGCAATAAGCAATCCTTATCATTGTATTCCTTACATATAAACATTTTGCTTGTAATATCATTAGTCCATGGTTGTCACATTCTTCCAAATAAGTTATTGCATCATAATTATCAACATGACAAGATTTCCAAACAGGCTACTCCTTATGCTATTATATATGCAAATAATATGTGAAAAAGTTATGATAGAAATATAAATAAATTTTAAATAAAAAATTTAAGCTTTTAAAAAATATCACTAATATAATAAAATATTATTCAAACTAATATATTTAATTTATATAAATAAAATAACTAAATAATAAACTTCCAAATGTTACAAGAATTAAATTCTTTACTAATATTTATATCCTAATTGTTAAGTGATTAGAATCAAGAATATAAATTTTAATTTATAAATCCTAGCTACTGTTTTCTAATTGAATTTTAAAATTTTATTGAAATATTATATTCATTAAAAATATATATTAAATTACATATGATATTAAAGATTAAAAATGAAGAATTAATATGTTTTATTATCTTCTTTTTAAGATAAATAAGTTTACTAAAAATAATAATATGAGTTGATAAAGGAATGCTTTCAATATTTTATATTTTATATATTCTATCCGTGTAATCAAAGAATATCTAAATAATTTATAAAAACGTAAAAGAGTTGGAGTTTTGTATTATTCATTTATTACATTTTACCAAACATTATTATGTTTTAAATCAGAACTTCCTTATTAAAGTTCTAATTATCCGGTGATGACGCTAGCGATTCCTCGTCCCTTCGTCATCGTTGATGATAAGCCAACCATCAATGCTATTTTATTTTATTCAAATATCATCGAAACCTTCAACAACAGTGTTAACGAGCCAATCTGAAATACTTATTTATTTTTTTGAAACACAAAGTATGCAGCTGGGTAGATTATGTGGCACCTTTTTATAATTTAAACTAAGTCTTTATAAAGCAAACTCAATATCTTTACTATTACAGTGTTTCTTTTTATTTGATTTTACTTCCTTTTAATTTTAGTTTTTGTGCTTCTGCTCTAAGTTGACAACATGTTTGTATGTCTCTCTCAATGTTTTCGATTCAAAGAGATATATTTCATCTAAAAATATCATTTTAGTCTATTATAGCACTTAATAATTTGATGCCTTTTAGTACCTTGAATACCTAGATTTTGTTGCCATGGAATGAAAAGCTTCACTATAGTTTTAAATATATTAATATTTACATTGATACAATTATTGCCATGGCATGTATTAATCTTCATAAGATTTCCTGGGATAATATTCTTCATTAACATCCTCCATAAAACAATCCCATGTGAATACTAATTCTTCATCTTCATTCTCCTCCTTAAGCCTATTACAATGTACATCACACCAATTTAAAATAGCTAATGAAGCTTTCAAAGGTATAAAACTAATCTTCTCATTGTTGTAAATTTATTTAAAAAGAAACATAAAAATATCTATTCCAACCCATTTCTATTGTATCACCATTAATTTTTTCTTCAAATATAGGAATGTCAAAATTATGTACACCTTGAAAGTTATGAGAGTACTAAATAGTCCTAGGGCATTAAGATGTCATATTTAGGAGGTTGTAGAATTTGCAGTAGGGAGCAGTTGAATAATTTGTGAAGATTGATCCATCATCTCATTCATCTATTTCATGAAGGATTTGCTTAATGTATTCTTGAAAGCCTCCATTATATTGGTGTCATCTATTCTAGTTCCGATCTAAGATTATTTTTGAATGACAAAAGTAGTTTTATGGATTTGACATATGATACCAAAACATTCAATATCGCAATCTTATGTTTACGAATATACATTCCAAAGACACCTCTATGATACCACTGATCTAAAACTCATAATTTTGATTTAAAGATGATAAAAAGGAGTACAATTTAGAAATAACAAAGTTTAACAAATCAGATTACAATTATATAAGAGAAATAATAATATGGTTTTACTACTCAAAAAATATAGTACAATACAAGCAATCTCTAAGAAGTGATGCAAGGCTATAATATCACATATAGTACTCATTATTCTATTATGAAGGGTACATCTCCCTTAATACAATATTTTTGATGTTCTAGAAATCCACCTTATTGAATGTGGAAGGTCACTCACATGGAAATGTGGTGGTTCATATTCCATAAATTAGGAGGTCATTTATATGAAAATATGGTGACTCACCTTCCATGAGTTACAAAGTATACATTAAATAAAAATTATATACAAATAACTTGTCCTTCTGTAATTTATCTTCTACTAATGTTGGAAATGCATTTTGGTAAAAAAAATCTAAAAATTCAAAATTAGTATTTGTTTTAGTAAATAGTTTATCTTGGATTTTAGAGTGTCTTTGAAGTATTTTTTTTATACAATAGCTCCCAGTCTTGTATTTTGTAGAATTGCCTATTAAAATTGTATTTCTCCTTCTATGATTTTAAATGCTTATTGTCATAAAAATTATTCTAGATTCAATATTCAATAATGAATACAATGTTCAAATCATATTCACCATATACTAGGATGCATCACACGTATTGAAAGCATAACTCTTAAAAATGAACATATACTCAATATTTACATGGATGGAAAAATTACAATGTCTTACAAGGTGAAATAATGTATTGCAATTCACATTATGTTTCTTCCACTTATGTTATCCTTGTTACTATCCTTCATAATGAGTCTCGTGACATTTCAACTTCAACCAAATCTTCATCTCCTCAAACTCACAGGAGATGTGACTCTTCATATTTCTCATATAAGAAATATATTTATTGACTCTAATAATAACAAACATTTGCAAGACACTTAGATAAAATATTTTTAAAGTATTCACAATGTAAATGCAAGGTACCAAATAATGTAATAATCTTCAAAATCCTCCCCATATCACATTATTTGATATACTTTCAATATCTAACTCTCATTCTATATTTTAAGTTCTGTTTCTAGCACTTAATCTAGCTCTCACCATTTTTATTTTTATTTTTCTATTATAGACTGGGATTTATTCCTAACTTTGAATCAAGTAGATCAAGTAATATTCTTGTTGTATTAGTTGTGCAAAGATAGTTACAAAAGAATTCAAACTTGTTTTGACCAAGTACTTTCATAAAAATATTTGCAAGTTGATCTTCAATAGGGATATATTTAAGTTGAATATGATGATCTTGAACATGATCCCAAATAAAGTGACATTATGCTTCAATATGTTTAGTTCTTTTATGAAACACTATATTTTTAATTAATTTAAAAACTCCTTGATTATCACAATTTAATACTATAGAATTTTTATTTATCCCTATATCTGATAGAATGCAATATAACCATAATGCCTCACATGTAGCATCTATTACAGAAAAATATTATACTTTTGTGGAGGAAAGTGCCACTACATGTTTTTTTTACTATGACATGAAATAGGTCCCAATCCAAGATGAAATACATATCCCAATGTTCATTTTTTTCATCTATTGATCCAATGTAGTATGAGTCCAAATATACCTATAAATATAAATTATCATTTTTTATATTCTAGAACATATTTTGTAGTGTTGTTGACATAATGTAGTATCATTTGTGTAGCTTTCCAATGATTTTGTTTAGGATCTTGTATAAATATGGATAAATAGTCTATATCAAACACAATATCTGGTTTGGTAGTTCTTAAGTATAAGAGAATTCTAATCAAATAATGATATAAGGTAGTAGATACTTGATGTGATTCATCATGTCTTGAGAATCATAGACCTTATTCCATGTGTATCTATTTAGATTTGCAGTCTATCATTATTTATTTTTCAAGTATTGTTTTGGCATATTTAGTTTGAGTGAATGTGATATGATTCTTGTTTTTTTAATATTCTAAACCAAGACAATAGTGCAAAATTCCCAAGTATTTCATTTCAAATTCCTTTATAAAATCATTTTTCACACTATCTATAATTTTTCTAGACTTCTCATGATTACTAGATCATCAACATATACTACCAAAACAACTATATCAGATCCACTTTTCTTAACATAAATATTTGAAATAGAGGCACTTCTTTTAAAACCATGTCATAGAATATGGTCATTGTTTTTTATATACCATGTTCTAGGATCTTGTTTCCAACCATATAGTTATTTTTTTTAATTTACAAATATATAGTTCCTATCCCTTACCAAAAAATCCTTCTGTTTGAGTCACGTATACTTTCTCTTCAATATCACCATTAAGGAATGCACTATTCACATCCATATGATGTATTTTCCATCCAAACAGAGCTGCTATTGCACAAATTGTTTGAATGGTAGTTAGTTTTACTATTGCTACAAATATTTATTCATAATCAATCCATTTTATTTGATCAAAACCTAATACAACTAGTTATTTCTTATATTTTTCAATAAATCCATCTACTTTATACTTTGAATTGTATACCCATTTACATCTTATATTTTTCCTGCCTTTGGATAGATCAATTAAATTCCATGTCTTGTTGATCATTATCATTGTGTATTCAAATTCCATTGTTTCTTTCCATTTATGTTTACTTATTTCATATTGTATTGAGGTTGGTTCTTTATTTTACATTACTAAAATCATTAGCCCAATATTTGCTTCTCCTCTTGTCATAGTAAAATTTTGAAGTCTTGTAGTGGAAATATCAAGTAGGTTTTTTATTTTTGAATATTTAACTAATTTTTTTGAAGAGGTATAAAAGTGAGGGTATATCAAGGGCCACCCTTCGTTTGAATTGAACTTGGATCTTCATTAAAATATCCTAATGAATTTTTCCATTATGGTGTCCCTATTGGGACAATTTTTTAAGAGTGTTTGTATACCATTTTGCATCCTTTTTTTTTTGAGCTGATGTTGTAATTCCTATTTCTTGAAAATGGTCATTTACTAATTTTGATTCTTCTTTAGAATATTTTTCATAAATTTCTTTATTTGATGCAATATCTAGAATAGGAAACGTAGTGTCCTTAGAATATTCAATATTTTCTTTCCATCGCCCATCAAATACTACATCTCTACTTAGAATTTTCTTTTTTGTTATTGGATCAACTATTTTTTAACCTTTGTAAGCATCATCATATCCAAGAAATATAACACATAAAGGTTTTATCCTTTTTTATTTTGTAAAATGCATGTATACTTTACATCAAAAAATTCTTAAGTGTGCTACTGATGACTTATGTCCTAACCGAGCTTATTTATGAGTAATATTTTTAATAATTTTTGTGGGATGCCTATTTTTAGTGTATATTGTAGTACTAACAACTTCTACCCAACATTGCTCTTCAATATTTGCTTCCTTAAGCATACAACGAGCCATTTCCATAATAGAATTATTTCTTATTTTAGAAATACCATTTTGTTGTGGTGTATAAGCTATAGTAAGATGTATTTTTATTCTATTTTGTTTTAGAAATGTTTCAAATTATTTAAAAAAATATTCTTTGCCTCTATTTGAGCAAAGGTTTTAAGTTGAATGCCCAATTTCTATTTCTACAAGTTGTTTGAATTGTTTGAAGTATATAAAGGCTTCTGATTTAAATTTCAACAAGTTTACTAACACTTCATATGAATAATCATAAAATATTAGCTAATAGTATTTATGTCCATCAATAATGACTAAAAGTGGTCCATATAAGTCTCTATTACTTATAATTTTTCCTTGGCTCTATGTGAACTTAGTTTGAATGGTATTTTATGTTGTTTTCCTCCTAGATATTATAGATAAATTCTAGTATGCCATATTATATTACGTAACCCTATCACCATCTGATATCTACTCATATCATTTAAATATGACACACTTATATGCAAAAACCTCTTATTCTAAATGTTTTCTACTTCTGATGTTTTAATGGATAAAGCAATATCTATTGATGATGAAATACCAAGAGCAAATAGACCATTTATGAAAGTTTAAATAGCTATAAGTTTCTTTGTTTGATAATGATGCATTTCATTTTTCTATGAATAATTTTAAATTCAACCTTCTTGTTTTAGTCTAATATTAAAGATGCTAACAATAGGGTATTAGATAACCTAGGTACATACAATAAATTCTTAATCGTGCAATTTCCATCAAGTATATTGATTGAAATATTTTCTATGCCTTTAACCGCACAAGTTTTATCATCTGCATTTGTAACTAGTTTTTCATTTCTTTCTTGAAAAGACTTAAACCACCATTTGTTTCTTATCATATGTTTGCTTGCCCTTGATTCAATATACCAATAATTTTTATTTGATTTTTTTAATGTTTGAGTCAGTAATAATTTATCTATAATTTCTATTATGGGAGATAAAATGTTTCTTTCTTTTATTCTTCAAAGTATGTGATCTTTAATATCTTTTTTCTCCCTAATTATTTTCATTTCAATATTTTAATAAATTTTGGAGTTAAAAAAACATTTCATACCTTAGAAAGCATGCTCATTAATATATCTTCATTTAAATTAGTTTGAATGAAAAATCACCCAATTCATCTTTTGCTAGCAAATCACTCCAAAATTATGAGAAAACCATCTAATTTTATGATAAAATCATCCATAGGTAGATTTTTTAACTTTTGCAAATTTTAACCCTAAAATTCTATCCATGTAGGTATTTACATGTAAGCTTATGAATATATGACCAAATATTTTAAAAAATACGGAAAGGATACCAATTAATGGACATCATTGTGTATCATTGAAGAAACATGAAAATAAAAAGAAAATAATAAATCATGTAGGTGCATCCAAAATATGAATTTGAAGATATTCTAGTGTCTAATCCTACCTTATTAAAATGTATAATTCCAATGGGTAATTCTATTAGTTAGGGATTTATGCCACCATAAATTGTAGATTTGATCCAAAAAAATAGTTATTTATTTTCTCTATCTTTTGAGACTTGGATCAATATGGATTTGACCCTGAAACATATCAATCCTCTTTATGGGACACATATTTATGTAAATAACCTCATGAATAACCCACTCGTCGTAGGGTATTTTGATAGTATTAATCCAATGCTTACCTCTAATACATAAAACATCCATCTTGCAAGTGCTTATTTAGCCCAATACCTATAAATATATAATTTTTCAAATACATCTAATATCCCTCTAGGCCTGAATTTATCTCCTAATACAGGATCCTCAAGACTATACCTAAATATCACTCAAGATAATCAAGTGATGCAAGGACAAATGAGATCACAAGTATTCTAGGGAAACACCTAGGTAGTAACATTGATTTCAACTAGTCAAGTGTAGTAGAATGTGCATGGTCCACCACCTCAAAATCATCACATTTCACAATTAGGTATGAATTATTATCTTCCATAATAGAATATGCAACTACCTCCAAACAAATAGAGGGTTTACTAGAATTGAATTCCATACACTTAACCTTATTATTCTCCATATACTTTGTACCAAACTCATGGCTATGCAATGTATCCCTATTCACCTCCTTAACAACAATATGATCAACATCCTCCTTAAAAAAATAATCTAGTAGCACCTTATAGAAAAAAAATCAAACTTCTATATTACATTTACCAATGACTACTAATTTTTGTGCCCTATTATCCCACTCCCCTGGTAGCAATAAAAGCATTAGCTACCTCCACTGAGAATAGGAACAAGATGATTTTGAACAATCTTAGCAAAATTTCAATGCTCAAGTCAATCCACTTGATCTAGGAGAAGAACATAAAGATACATTTGCTAATGTACTCTTTTCATCATAATACTACCTTATGGTGTAAGGAATTACTGGATAATTCATTTATATGTTGGGTATCAGTCATATAACCATTTATGCATATATTTGGTAACATGAGAATTTTTACTCTATTTTATTTTAATTAAACACAATTTAAAGACATTATCAAGAAAATATATATTATTTCTATACCAGATTCTTGATACGCTTGAATCGAATCCCACAAAATATTTTATTATATGAGGAACAAGAATTATCATGTTATATCAAGGGTTTGGAATCTAATATAGCCTTAATGGTATGTGTAGACGAAAAATCCTAGCCACTTATCCTTCAACCTAGTCAGTCTACCATCCACTTGTCCACCATATCCCTTTCCCGCTAATCAATTGGTCATTCAATGCCTTTCCCACCATCCTATGGCCCACCTTAGCCATTTCCTACCATTTTTCGATCCATTTTGACTTATTTTATATTATTTATGTTTAAATATAATATTTTATTTTATATTTTAATATATTTATTATAAAATATATATTTATAAGCCCAATTAACCTCAACCATTAGATCTAATCTAATCTCAGTCATCCATCTATCTTAATTCGTGTCACACTTAAAGTATAATATCAACCATTGGATTTGATTTAATATTAGCCACACGATCAAAAGTGTTAAGCTTAAACCCTAAGAAAATCCTAGGCATGATTATAAATAAGAGCATTCTCAATGCTCAACCCCTGGAAAAATTACTGGAAGATTTACTTGACGAATTACTGAAGGAATCCTGAAGAAGTCTATGACCATTGCACCATGAAGAACCATACACCATCAAAGCCCTAGCTTTCCTTAGGATTTCCCATTCTAGCAACTCCACTAGCCATTCTCCATAGCTGTCACCATATCCCATCCGCCACATACTTCGCATCATTGTGATCTGCTTCTACTACCAAATATACAATGAAGCAACAAATCATCATCAAAAGCAAGATAAATCTATATTTTTCTATTATCTGGTGCTATTTCATTTTACACATTAAGTTTACATATATCTAGAGTTTTTAATCTGTATTTTTGAGGGTTCACATTGTGGAACCATCATTTTATTTACTAACAACCTTATTTTTTGTTGTGTGTGTAGGGTTAGATAGAATTAATCAAGAAATCTTGAACAACTACTAAAGCTAGAGTGGCCCAAAATCAGATATCACAAAGTCCACTCACTCTATTGGGAGAAAAGCACATTGAAGACACTCATTTCTATATAGCTAGGGTTTTAGAGAACCCTAGCACTTGTAATCATTGTATCAAAAATAATTTTGTTGGATAGAATAATTGTAACAAGGATTTTATTAGCTCCCCCCTGTTGTTGAATAAAATATCATTTTGTGCAATTATTGTCTTTATGGAATTATTTATTTTATATCGACGTTAGAGTCATATTTTGTCTCTTTAGTATGCAACACTAAATATTAAAACTATAGATAATTTTCAAAGATTTTGGTAGAGGAGATTGTGTGCTCACTCAAATAGGTAAATTACCCCCCGCTCAACCAATGGCCTATGTAGCCCAAATTACCTAGAATATACCTATACCTTGTTTTACACCTACCATGTCACATATACCTAATCCCCAATTGAAATTTACAACTAAATTTTCTATGTTTCCATAAATCATTACTCACTATAGCTAGAGAGCAATATGCTATATAGCTTTATAATCACATCTTCTAGCCCTTCCAAAAAATGAGTCAAGCAAATTTTTTTTGATGACCTAAATATTAAAAGTGATCAAAATATTGGGAAATCATAATAATATTATAAAGCAACAATGGTAACAACCATAACTATGGAAACCCTAGAAGACTTCGTATCTCATAAAATATTAGGTGACTCAACAAGGTGCTAACCAAGGAGCATGCCAAAATCATAATCATATGGTTAATGCCAATATTCAAATAGATCTATTATGGTGTCTTCCTTGTAATGATAGGCATGATCCTACAAAATGTGTTGGATCCATCATGCGTTATTAGCCCATTCAATATAATCAATAATATTAGGCTCAATAGACCACCATCATGGACCAAGTAGTATCCATTTCTAATAAAATAATATACCAATCATCCCAAACTTAGAAATTACTGAATACCCTTTCCAAACCCAATAATATAATCCTAGCAAATTTTAGCACTCTCAAGAGTGATGAAAATTCAATATTTGAAGTAGTTATTTATGTGCTAATTTAAAAGGTGTTGAGACGAGAGGCAAGAGAAAAACTTCCAAAGAGCAACCACTTAAGAAATAAAATAAGACTAAGAAATGTATGCTAGTCCATGAAATTTAAAATATAAAAATCCCATCATGATACAACAAGAAAAATAAGGGAAGGAAAGCATTGAAAACGAGGCCATGAATACACCTTAGAAATAAAATGGAGAGACACAAAATAAAAAATATAGGTTGATATATAAAGGAAAGGAACCTATAATGAATAAAATAAATGGAAGAGTTATAGGTAAATATACTAATAGGTAAGTCAATAAATAAAGTGTCCGACTTTAAAATAAGGTCAACAAATAACTAAAATACTCCTCTCAAAAGAAAAGGATGCATGACAACCACAAGGTAATATAAAAAGTTCATAACTTGAAGTGAGAGGGACTCTATAAAATTCAAATTCAATATTATAGATAAAATGAAGAAGAAACTCAATAATATCAATATGCTAGAAGTGTTAGCCTTAATTGTATCTAATAAAAGAGACTTTAAAAGAAAAATGAGTTATACTAGGGGTAAGAACCTAGAATCCACTCTAAACAATACAACTTAACAACATAATATGATGGAAGAGCATCTTATAGATACCAATGTCAATGAATTTGATATACTAAATACCGCACCACTAAATATGTTGAATCCACCCCCATTTTATGTGATACTCAGGATTGAAAATTAAATATTAAAAAGTTGCATATTTTATTTAGATACAACAATGATAAGTATACCTAAATTCATTTGTGAAGAAATGAATATTTATTACACTAATAGAGTTAGACATCAATCCAAATGGATGACATAAGGTCAATGTAGTAAGGGTACATAAATACCTGGTCATGACTATAGCTATATTTCTCTACTTTGTGGCAACATAGAAAGTGATAGCTATGGACCTGTCTCTAAATTTTATATACAACTATCCTGAGGCTAGACACTTAAGTTATTGGGAAATGCTTACCTAGATATAAATTATACTCATATGAATAGACCTAAGGATGTCAAGGAAATTATAATTTAATGTGATCCACATTTTTACTATCTTCTATATAATTAAGGTGATGTGAGTGTAGTAAACTAGAATTAGCTACCAAAATTCATAAGGGATGATAAATATCTTGAGGTCCTGAGAGTGACTAAGATCTAGAGGCTGACATGAAAATTGACATATTACAAGATGAAGAGGATACCAAATTTGAATATGAAGAGACTAAATTGGAAATATATCTTATCATTGAAATGCCTTCCAACCTTCTAGCCCTAACTATTTAAGGGGAATATAAGACATGGAAAATTTAATTCAATGGTACTAGAAATAAGAATTAAAAAGGTGTTGGTGTTCAATTTATCGATCCAAAAGGTATTTATTTTCATTTTACCTATAGGTTACTATAGGTAAATTTCATTACCTAAATCCACTATATGGTATGGTTTAGACTATGTAGTTATTTTGCTAAGGGAATGACATAGCAAGTGACATGCAAAAACTTAATAGATAATAGATAAAGCTCTGAATGAAGACCCTATGGTTGATGTAAAGAAGAAAGGATGAAACAAAAATAGCTAAAAAATTGGAGAGCATTTCTAGGGGTAGAAAGGTATGGCAAGATGCAAAGCAGGGTAGGGTAGATAGAAAAACAACAAATAAGAACTTTCTAGATAGTAAAATATTTTAAAGCAATTAAATATGGTAAAATAGAGAAAAATATAAAAATTGTCTAAGTAAGAAATCTAGCCAGATATTTCATGGTGTTGATGTTAGCAAAGACAACAAAATTTTGATGTCTAGCATTCAAGTAAAATTGAAGCCAAGAAATGCAAGCAACTAGATGAGCAATGATGTTAATGTCATGAAGGTGACATTAAAAATATGATACAGTCTAAAAGAGTACCCAAATATTCTAAGGTATTGTGTTTGGCATCTGATATTTAACATCATACTCTACAAATATTTTAAAGGCATCATAATTTAGAGGCAATGATGTCATAATCAATAGTTTGAATGTTGGGCCAACCAAAAGTGATTATTGGATGTAAAATAAATCTAAGGCAAAAAAATTAGCAAGGAAACCTGAAAGCACGAGGATACGGAAGCAAAAAGGGAAAGCTAACATGCGATATGCAAACAAAGAAACCGAACTTAGCGCTAAATCCTAAAAACTTGAAAGTGCATGAAAAGAGGGAAAAGCATGATCGAATCAAACTGAAACAAATGTGAATCAAAAGAGGACAGCCCTTTTATTGATGTGTTTCAAACTTGGTTACAATGCGCATCCTCCCCTTCCAAGGGCTAGGAGCGTTCAAGCATTCTTTCTAATTACATCCATGGGCGCCTTTCCTTCTTTCGCGTGCCCACATGTAAAATGGACGGACCAAATGTCACCGCCACTTGCATTGATGAATCTGGACTCCTCGCTGCTCCTCCGACATCCAAACCCTGCATTCAAAAAGAACAAAAATGATCAGTAGCACCTGCGGATGGAACAAAGCATGCAAATCCCCAAGCCTACGCTAAATGAATGAGAAAAATGAATTAAACTATGATCAAAACAAGTCCAAATGCTATGAAAATTTGATAGGGGTATCAAGATATCACCAGAAGGGCACTGCAAAAAGAACAGTCGGGAAATTCCTCACCGTTTTGAATTCGTTCCGGGGCGGGACGAATTCGCCTGCAACAAAATGCCGAAAAGGTACTGTCCCAATGTCCTGCCTCGGAAGCTCCAAAAAACCTGCAAACTTGGGGTTAGCTAATTGGGGGCATTTTGGGAAGACCCAGATGGTCGGATTTTCCCAATTTGACCTCCATCAATGGGAATTTGATGTTGCTTATCTGCAAGTTAGTGAGAGCGAAAACGTGATAGCATAATGGCAATTAGTCAAAACGAAATGAAATCAAAATTGTAGACTACCTAAACAGCATAGAAATCAAATGCAAGAAATGAAAATGACCAAAAGCAAAATCTACTATAGATTCCCAATCATTCCTAAAAGGGGCGATTAGGCCTGTGGCAGTGTGGGGCGCCCTGGCGGGCCACCCACCGTTTGGGGCCTGATTTTGGCACCAATCCACTTGGGATGGGTCCAAAATCCCTTACAAGGTGTTGTCGACATATTGGGGGGTATTCTATGGCCAAATTTTAGGTGTTGGGCTCGAGATTCGTCCTCTCAAAAGTCACCCAATGACCTCCCCTCTAAAGGAGATCAAGGATGTGAAAGGTGCAAATCCAAAAGGTGTGAGGCGTATAAATAAAATGGCAGCACTTCGTTGCTCTAAAATGCTCCTACTCTGTATCTTGGGGTGACGAAACTCACCAATTTATAGACCTGGAGGCCTCTTGAAATGGGCATGCAGGGGCGCCACATGGCAGCCATGCCCTCCCAGGGGGAAGGAGATTCCTCCCTGAATTGGGACTTCATGACTGACCTTGCAGATGCCTCTAACGCTCAAAAACGCTCACCCATGCTCCCATGCGATGAAGGAAGCGTTGGGTGGCGGATCCGAGCTGCCATTTGTCAAGATTTGACTTTTTGCCCATCAAACCTGCAATTCGCCCCACCCTGGAGCGAATTCAGAATTCGTCCCTGGGAGGGGCGAATCCCATATTGAATTCGTCCCAGGGTGGGACGGATCCTTAGCAAAGTGCCTGAAGGTGCCAAATTGACCTCTGACCTTCCAAAACTGCTGTGAGAGTGGTTAGGACCATTGTTTGACCTCTGGGGGCTGCCCTTGGGGCTGTGTGTGTCAAAGCGATCAGTGTTTGTAGTCACATAATCGGATTGGTGCTATTTTGGTGTCTACAGATGCCCCTTTTTGGGATGCGTTGTGCATGGCGCAACGCCAAGCAAAAATAGATAACCAAAGCACTAATGATTAGGGTTTCTTAGTAACCTAACCAACTTTTGATGCCCCAAGTATGGAAAGGGCATGCATTCTTGAATCCTTGCTTCTGACGAGCGAAGGAACTCCATTCAAGTGTTAACCTTTTTCGGTGAGGTGTTACTTGAGCTTGGACATTGATCAGTCATGAATAGGCAAAGGGCGCAACCTTTTGTCTATGGGAACCTTGAGTTCATGATTCATGAATGCCAAGTGATTGATCAACTTGTGATTATTGCTTGTTTACTACCCCAAGCAGGAGCGTGATTATCTTTGTCAATGATTCTTTGAATGCATGCTATTTCCATGATTGGGTGTGTATTTGTTGATTGGTGACTAAGTGTGACTACCCCCTCAAGCGACGAATCGATGAGGGAATGACCTTCATGAGAAAAGCGACGAGTCGCTTGACCCAAGATGACTTGTGCAAAGGGTGCCTTTAGATTCTTATCCTTGAACGTGTGTGCAGTTTTTCGACATTTAGACCTATTTTTGGTGGGTGTTAACCCTTTTGGCGACGCCGTTTGGAGCTGAAATTGTCAAAAATCCGTCTTCCCGTGGAGCGGTCCGGCCATGGTGGCCTTCTTAGGGAGTAGGATGGTGACGATTTATAACCCCGACGTCTGTTTTGGATGCCAAGAATGTCAGGCGCGAAGACGCCTTCATTCGGCAATGTTATTACTTATTTTTGGGTGGGTTTTTGACCCTTTTGGCGATGCCATTTGGGGATGAAATTCTCAAAAATCCGTCTTCCCGTGGAGCGGTCCGGCTATGGTAGCCTTCTTAGGGAATAGGATAGTGAGGATTTGTGACCCCGACATCTATTTTGCATGCCCGGGATGTCAAGTGCCAAAGCACTCTCATCGGGCAAGTTTATTAGCTGTTTTGGTGCATTTTTGTTCAATTTTTGTTGTTTTTTGAAAATTTTGCCCTGAATTCGTTTTGAGGTGGGACGAATTCTAGCTTAGTATTCATCCCAGGGTGGGACAAGCGCTCATCCTAGGGGAGGATGAATATAAGCTAAAAAGGCTTATTTAAAGGCCAAAACTAGGGTTTGGGCTCATTTGCATCTGAATTTTCTTGCGATTTGGAGCTCTGGGGAGGAGGAGGTTAATTCTACGAAGCGAAGCGCTGCCAAATTTCTCTCGACATCATGAGTGCACAAACCGGATCGAGCGGCAGAGCCGAAGCGAGACCAGTAAGTGCTCCTTTAGTGTTATTGCTTTTGTTATGTGTTTTTGAAATTGCAAGTGATTTGTTTATTTTTCTTTTGTGATGATGTTTTCTCAAAATTAAAATGGAAACCCTAAAAACTGAACTGAACACAAACCAAGACTTTAGCTAAAAATTGAACGGAGGACGTAGCTAAAACCTAGGTGAAAAATCTTTATTTTTGCTTTTAACTAAAACCCTAGGATAAACGGAATGAAAAACCCTAGTTTTTTAGGCTGAGCTTGTCAGTTTTAAAACGTAGGTGAAAACCCTAGGTTAAAAACTATTATTTTAATTTTGTGTTGTTTGTACAGACTTTTTAAACTGAAAATATAGAAATCCCAAGACTGACAACTGTATAAACCTTAGGACTAACAAATTAATTTTTTTAAGTTTTTCGTTTTGTTTTTAAATTTATCAGTTAGGATTAAAACCCTAGAACTGACAAATTAATTTTTTGTAAAAAAAAATTGTTTTGTTTTTAAATTTATCAGTTAGGATTAAAAACCCTAGAACAAAAAAAAAATTTTTTTATTTTTTTTTTTTTTTTTTTTTTTTATGATTTTAATTTTTTTTGTAAGGGGGTGGGGACGGGGGGGGGGGGGGGGGGGGGGAGAGGGGACCAACTCAAAACGACGTTCACAACGCCTTAGGCTGGGTGGTTTTGGGATTTTGGATTTTGTTGCGGGGTCAGAGGACCAACTCTTTGTAGCCTACGGGCATTTTTGATGATATATATATACAAACTTGATTTTGTTTATGCGCATGTCATGATTAGATGTTATGCATGATGATTGATGAATATGGATGTATGCATGTGAATTTATAGTGATGAATGCATATGTTGTTGATGAATGCAGATGTTTCTAATTTATATGATATGCAGATGGAATGGATGGATTAAATTTGTGATGTTTGGTAGTCGCACCATAGACTGTGCAGAACTTTATGGCTTTTTGTCCTAGGCGATTGCTGCGGTGAATAGCTTTGTAGGCATACATGGTTTTTTTTTTTTTGGCGAGACTAAAATATAGCAAGTTGGTTTCAAATGTAGTTAAGGTTTTCTGAGACTCAGATGTTTTAACTAACTAGCCATGACTGTACTTTATCTCACAAGACTTTTGAACAAGGTATGAATCGGACTTGTTTTGGACCAAGTTATTTCACATCCCTGTGTGTGCAATTGGGTTCATTTATGTGGTGTTGGTCAGGATACCGCCAGTGCCAGATAGGCTATCAACCAAACCTGTACTGAGGATCACCTGATTAGCTCCACTAACTCCTTTGTTGTATTTAGTCAGATTAATCTATGGTGCTATCATAGGATACCATAAGCTAGCTCATCCACATGCAAACATTGATCTACACACAAGTTAATGTGGCGAGATATATCGTCATGCGGGAGGTTTACCACCGATGACCGATAGGCTATCAACCAAAACAGTACTGAGGTTTGCCTCATGACCTGTCGGAATGCTGAGAGTTCCAGGGATTCAAGTTCAACTCCCTTCTTTTCTTCAATTGTATTGGGATACTTGCTCTTTTGTAGTGATAAAAATCACTGTTTATTTTTGTATTAATTTTTCTTTTGAGCAAGGGATTAGGATGTGGAGTGACGAGAATCACTATTGTTTGTGCCTTTTGATGTGTGCACTTTGGGATATCAAATTTTGGAGTTTTGACTTTTGCAAATTGTTCTGATGTTTTGCAATTTTTGTTTTTTTTTTGAGAACTTTTGGGATTCTTGGGGAATTGGGTAGGGAGGATGCTTGTCCTTTTGCCAACTCTCAGCATTCTTGGGGTCATTCGCACAGGGGGATGAGCAAGATAACCATTTCACTTATGGTGACCTGGATTGCTTTGCAGGTGTCATCTTTCGTTCACACAACTTGGGAATGTTTTATGTGTTTGAATTTGTGCTGGGATGCTACGTAACAAGGTGTGATCCAAGTAGAATTCTACCTGCGTAAAATCTGTCTGACTTGGTACAGTATGTGGCTAGACAGCTAATGACGACTGAATGACGAAAACTCTCGATACATTAGGAACAGCTGACTATGATGTGGGAGAATAATGTGAGTGGCGGTTATAGGCGATGAGCTATTTGATAAAGCGAAAAAATGTGGAAGATGATGGTTGTTGCCAAGTAATGACAGTCTATGGTGCTTTGACCTTTATGACCACAAATATGCACTGTATGGATGTGATGCTTAATGCAGCTATATGTTTTTGTATTTTTGATGGATTGATTTGTGTGGATATGCAGATGAGATGCAAAAAAACTCTTTACTGTTATGATGATTTTTGCGTATGCATGGAAATGAGATGCAACTTTTGGTTATTTGGGATGATTTTATTGATTTTTTTTTTTTGTGAATTTTTCTTGTTTTTGACCAAGCGATTATGGGAATCCTTGGAGCCTTTTGGGTTGACCAAGCGATTATGGAAATCCTTGGAGCTTTTTGGGTTGACCAAGCGATTATGGGAATCCTTGGAGCCTTTTGGGTTGACCAAGCGATTAGGGAAATCCTTGGAGCTTTTTGGGTTGACCAAGCGATTAGGGAAATCCTTGGAGCTTTTTGGGTTGACCAAGCGATTATGGGAATCCTTGGAGCCTTTTGGGTTGACCAAGCGATTATGGGAATCCTTGGAGCTTTTTGGGTTGACCAAGCGATTGTAGGAATCCTTGGAGCTTTTTGGGATTGGCTGCTTTAGATATGGAATGGTCGCAAATGACTGATGTTCAAGGGTTCTAATTCCTTGATTCCATCAAGAGAGGCTAGCCGGTATGTTCCAGGTCCTATTTTGCTATCAATTACATAGGGACCTAACCAATTTTCCGTGAACTTGTCCCTTAAATGGGATGGCAAACTAGAGTTCTGTTGGTTTTCCTTTAAGACCAAGTCACCAATCCGAAAGTCCCTTAGGTGAACTTTCATGTTGTATGCTTTCTTAAGTCGCTCTTGATAGATACGTAAATGCTCGAGAGCATTAACGCATCGTTCATCAAGCAACGTAAGCTGGTCTAACCGGGCTTGCCATGCAGTGTCATCATCGATGAACTCTTGCATTGATATGCGTAGGGAGGGAATCTCCAACTCGAGAGGCATGACTACCTCGGAGCCATACACGAGCAAAAATGGAGTTGCCCTAGTGGGCATCCGAATGCTAGTGCGATAAGCCCACAGGGCAAGTGGGATCTGAATGTGCCAATCCTTATGACTATCTGTGACTGTCTTTTTAAGGATAGCAACTAGCATTTTGTTTGACGCCTCTGCTTGCCCATTTGCCTACGGATAATAGGGTGTCAAAAAACTGTGCTGAATTTTGTACTTTGTGGTCAAAGCACGCACATCTTTGTTCTTGAATGACGTCCCATTATCCGAGATTATCTTGGATGGAATACCAAAATGACATATGATGTTATGCAAAATGAACTCCACAATGCGGGGTCCAGTCGTAGAGGTTAGCGGAACCGCTTCCACCCACTTGGTGAAGTACTCTGTGGCCGTTATGATAAAAGTGTGACGGCCGGACGATGCAGGGGAGATCTTTTCGATGAGATCTAAGCCCCACTGCAAAAATGGCCAAGCCGATTGGATCGGCTGCAAGGCCTGGGAAGGTACGTGTGTCAAATTAGCATGGTGTTGACACTTCACGCACTTCCTGACATATGCGCAACAATCTCGCTCTAAAGATGGCCAATAATAGCCCATGCGAAGAATGCGCTTGGCGATGGCCATACCGCTGAAGTGGCCACCGCATGTACCATCGTGCGCTTGGGCGATCGCCCAAGTGGACTCTTGTTGGTCCAAGCACCGAAGGAGGATCCCTTCATAGCTACGATGGTACAAAATGTCCCCTAACAAGACATGCTTTGCCACTTTCTGCTTGAGTGCTCATTTTGTGGCATGCGTCAATCCAAGCGGGAGATTACCTAACTTGAGGTAGTCCCTGACGGGGGAATACCAATCCTGCTGATCAGAAGCCTCGATGGTATGAACAGCCAGTCCCTCTTGAAGTTCATCCCTAGCAAAAGCTGAGTGGGAGAAAACTTGCAAGAATAACGTTGTATTGCTATTAAGGGGAATAGGGGAGAACAAGGACCCCTAGTTGGCATGTTTCAGATGATCGTGGATTCGAGAGAACCGGTCCATGGATGGCTCAATCTGGATCAAGTGGATTCCTGGCATTAAATCGGAGCTTGCTCGCTCCATCGCTGATTGCGATAGTGTTTTGACTTGAATGGTTGTCATATCACCAGAAAGGTCTTGCGGGATTAACGACCCCAAAGAGGCCATAGTGTCCACAAAATGATTCGATGACCGAGGGAGTGCCTCGATGTCGTACCATTCAAGATTTGCCAGGAATTTGTCCACAAGGGCTTTGTAGGCCTGTAGAACTGGGCATTTGCATTGGAATACCCCTTTGACTTGATTGACGATTAACAGCGAATCACCAAAGATGTTCAATCATTTAATGTTCATGGTGATTGTTGTCTCGAAGACCTATGAGCAAGGCTTCATACTCTGCATTATTGTTGGTGCATGGGAAATTTAATTTAAATGACAGGGGCATAGGAGCGCCCTACGAGTGTGAAGAATACTATTCCTGTGCCACCACCTTGCTCACATTTAGAACCATCAAAAAATAGGGTTATGTCGGCTCGTGACTCAGGCTCGTCAGAATCTGGTGATTCCGAGACATGGAAGACCCCATCATCGGGTAGTTCTATGACCGGAGGCTGATCGTCTTCGAGAGGAGCCTCTGCTAGTTGATCGGCTATGACCTATCCTTTTATGGATTTCTGTCCAATAAACTCTATGTCAAATTTCATCAACAACATGATCCATTTCGCCGTGCGACTACTATGATAAGTACGACTCATCATGTATCGCAATGGATTCTCCTTAGACACAACATACGTCTTGTTGCTCAGCATGTAATGGCATAGCTTTTTGGTAGCAAACACCACTACCAAGTAGAGTTTCTCAACGTATGCATAGTTAAGTTCATAGCTGACCAAGGTGCGGCTAAGATAGTAAGTAGCCTGTTCTCTATGAAGTTCATTCTTCTGGGCTAACATGGCTCCCAGTGCCACCTCAATAGCTGAGATGTATAAGTAGAATGACACTCCTGGTCTAGGTGGTGCCAATACTGGCGGTGAAGCCAAGTATTGTTTGATGTCATCAAAGGTTGATTGGCACTCGTCATCCCAGTGAAATGCTACCCCCTTGTGCAACAACTTGTTCATTGGTCGGCACTTGTCAGATAGCTGCGCTATGAAGCGCTTGATCGATGCGACCTTTCCTTGCAGGCTTCGAGCTGCTTGATGGTAGTTGGGGGAACCATTTCAAGGATTGCCTTGACTTTGTTTGGGTCCACCTCGATGCCTCATTTTGAGACTATAAAACCCAAGAGCTTTCCAGATGTGATGCCAAAAATGCACTTCTTGGGATTCCGCTCCATGAGGCGATCGAGGACCTTGCTTAAGTCATCGAGATGATCCGGGCGCAAAAGAGATTTGGCCAACAAATCATCCATGTAATCTTCCAAAGTCTTGTGCATGTAATCATGGAAGATGTATGTCATGGCACGTTGGTAGGTGGCGCCAACATTTTTAAGGCCAAAAGGCATGACCTTATAGCAAAATGTTCCCCAAGGCGTTGTGAACGCCATTTTGAGCTGGTCCTCGAGATTGATACAAATTTGATTGTATCCCGAGAAACCATCCATGAGGGAAAGCATTTCGTGACCCATTGTAGCGTCTACCAATGCGTCGATGCTTGGCAAGGGGAAATCATCTTTAGGACTCGCTTTGTTTAGATCTCAAAAATTAGTGCATATGCGAATCCTCCCATCAGGCTTCTTGACGGGCACCATGTTGGACAACCATGGTGGATAATCCATGCAGATGACAAACTGTGCATCCAACAACTTTTGCAATTCATCTTTGACCATTAAGGCCACTTTTGGGTGCATCTTGCATAGTTTCTGCTTAACTGGCTTGACTGTTGGATCAAGCGTTAGGTTATGCGTGACTAGCTACGGATCTAGTCCCGACATGTCTTTGTATGACCATGCAAAAACCTCCTTCTTCTCTTTGAGAAGGGCAATGTAGTCGGCTTGCTCTTCGGGGGATAAACTTACCCCCAACTTGATGATCTGTGGATTCATTGGATCTGAGCCGATGTCTACGTCAGTCGTCTCCTCGACTGACATGTGGGATCCGTCTTCCAACTGATGTGGAGTTGGGATCAAGTGGATATCATTTGCTGAGTTTAAATCATCGTTAGGAACCTCGGGTCCCTCTTCAGCATGGAAGATATCCTGAGTTGGCCCAGGGGTAAAATGAAGCATTTCATCGAAAGGCCAGTACTCGGATGGGGATGGAGGGGAATCGACGTGATCCCAGTCTATGGCATCTATGTCTAGATACAATGACTATGCTGGATCGGCCGGATTGTGGATGGGGGCGGTTAAATCAATGGAGATCATGTTGATGAAATGATTTTGGTCTCCATTACCGTAGGTGTGGTTACTCGGACATCTTGGATGCTCTTTATGCTCTGGATCTGGCTCTAGAGGGACGGGCATGAATGGATCGGCCCTATGTGCGGATAGGAAGATAGGGTCTACCCTCGGCACTGATGTCACTATAGGGTCTCTGGGCGGAAGGTGTTCTTCGTATGCCCAGAGTAGCGGATCCAACACCTGGTCCCACCGTGCTGGGTCTACGTACCACTCATGCCCTGGCACTATGTTTAATTGTTCAAATATGTCATTAATCTCCAAGGGGCACCGATGCTGCATCTATCGCATGTGATTAAGATATGCCATCTCTATTTCATCTTCATAATCACTATCGGAGATCCAAAGGCCTTCGTTGGCTCCGACTGCTTGCGGCATTAAAGGCTCGCCTTGCTCAAGCAAATTGATGTGGTCCCACCTAGGTTGTTTCGCTCTCCACGGGGGGACTTGATGTTCTTGGAGCGACGCTTGCTCGATGGGAGCATCCAGGGGGAACATTGTCAAGAGGCTTTCTTGATATTCATCCATAGGGATCACCTACGAGTGATCGCTATCTGATTCGAAGGGGTCATACGATGCTGGTTCATATTTCGACTCGTCCTCCGAGGACCCTTCTTGACATTGTCTAGACCTTCCTTGAAAATGAGCTCTCGAGCTTTCTCCTCTCTCGAGCGAAGGGAAGGGATTGTTAGAGCCAACAAGGTTGATTGCCATTAATGGGAGGTAATCCCTCAATGTATATGTGGTGTTAGGGTTGGCATATGGATCTGATGCCAATCCCCCCTTGTTGCCTATCCCTAGGCCTTGCATGTTCTCCACCAAGATGTCCAAGGGGAGGGGGTGGTTAAACCCTACTCCTGACTTATCGTATGGCATTTGGTATCTTGGTTGGCAAAGAACACGTATCCCTTGCTCATATCGGCCTAACCCATACCCGTGCCAATTGCATTGGCCAAGGTATCTCAGAGCAAAGTCTGGGTTAGACAAATAGTTGACATTTTCAGCAAAAGGCTCTTCATCTTCGTCCTCTTGCGTGCATGGTGCAACGCCATGATCAAGGCCCCCATACACAAAATTTGTCTGGTTCGGTGGGTAGCCTAGGGGAACAATGGTGCCGATGGGAAGGCGAGGTCTCCCCATGTCCTGCATGGACTCTAGTGCGGGTGTTGCTACAATATTCCACACCAGATACTCCCCCAGGCCCGTATTGGCCATTTCAACGGTGATCGTTGGTGGTTGAGGGGGAGGGAATGGAAGTTCTCCTTGAGTCCACTCCATGTCGGGTGGGCTAGAAGCCTCGACTTCCATCCGGCTAGGCATCTCCTCCGTAGAGATAGTTGATACTAATGGCAATGTCTCTTCCAAAGGTTTTGCCTCTTCCAGGGGTTCCTTCCCTTTATCTTTCTGTCTGGCCTCCATAGATGATGTCGTTGGTGGAGGACTAGACGATGAAGATGAGCCCGACTGGGATTTTGAAGAACTTGCTAACGGGGATGCCTATGGAATCGGACCCTATTTAGATGGATTTAACTAAAAATCCAAATGCGTTGATGGCAGGGTCGATTGCGGCATCAGCTGCATCGTATTACAATACTTGAAGGGTTCTAAGTCCGTCGGGACTACATGCACCTCCCCTTCAAATGTATACTTTAAACATTGGTGAGCTATCGAAGGGACACACTTCATGTCCCTGATCCATGGCCGGCCTAGCAAGATGTTGTAGGCCATCTCACCCTCCAATACGTGGCACAATGTGGGTATGGTCTTTTGTCCTACTTGGATTGGTAGGACTATTGTGCCGACTGTCGAGCAGATTGCGTCATTGAATGCTCGCAGAGTGTAGGTGGAAGCTGTGATGTGAGATGCGGGCAACTTCAGATGCTTGAGAGCCATAGTTGTGATGATGTTGTTGGACGAGCCAGTGTCTATCAACACCCTCTTGTATGGGATCCCGTTGACCCGTGCGATAACGTGCAGGGGTGGATCCGCCATGTCATCAGTCACTGATCTCAGTTCGTCTTCTCGAAATGTGATGACCGGCTCAGTGCATCATTTTACATGCCCCACAAAGTTGTTGAAAGAATTTGTCTCGTGGGGCTGCAACTCGATGGCTTTCAAAATCTCCATTAGAGCTTCTCGATGGGGCGTAGATTGTTGTATAAGCTCATATATGGAGAGCCTAGCCGAGGTGGTCCTCAAACTCTGAGTTAGTTTGGTCTGAAGTGTGGCCACCGGCTTAGGCAGAGGAGGTTGTGCAAGGTGTTGTTGTGGTTGTGAAGTTGTTGGCACCTCTCCTGCCGCTGTCGTAGGAGCATTCATGCTCGGATACCTCCTATTTCGAGTCACTATACTTATCATCCCTACATACCCCTGCATGGGGCAGTTCTGTGTGACCTCGTTAACTTGTAGGGTCTTTGCCTACGGAGCATGAGTAGGCAAGGGGTCTTTGAAGACCTCCATTTGCTGATTGCTTGGTGCGACGGGATTATCCACCGCTAGTGTCTTGTTATCAATCAGGTCTTGCACCAAGCCCTTAAATTTCCAACAGGCATTTAGGTCATGTCCCTGCCGCCTATGGAACCTGTAGTACAAGTCCTCTCTATATCCCTTAGGCTTGGGCACGTTGGGATCTATAGTCTGAATCTCTGGCAAGTTGATCAGGTTTGCCGCTAACAAGCGGTCAAACAAGGAGTCCCTGGACTCTATGTAGGGTGTGAATTGTCGCCTAGGGCGACGCTGCTGACCCTGTTCTTGCCTCTTATTTTCTTTGTCATAGTTGTTGGGAGGCACTGCCTGATAATTAGCCTTTTGAGGCTGAGTTGCTTGCACAGGCTTAGGGACATTGATAGCAACTTGGTTAACCACAATGGGTTTTTGTTGCGTAGTCCCAACTTTAGTGTTTTTAGTCCACTCTTTTTTCTTAGGTTTGGCTATCTCGCCATCCTGTATTTTGATCTCTTCAATAATTTTGGCTTGCGCCAGAGCTTCTTCTAGGGTGGCATATTGCTACAACTGCAATAGCATAGAGATCGATCTCAAACAACTTTTGGAGAACATCTGAGTGAGGTCGGACATAGGAGGGAGGTAGGGCAGCTTTGAGAGCAATGTCCTCCACCGATTCCCGTAGGCCGCCATGGTCTCCTCCTCATACTACCTGAGGCTGGCTAAGTCACTTAGTGATGCCTTCTTCTTGGTATTGAAGGTGAAGCATTCGAGGAACGCATCCACTAACTGATCTAAATTGTTAATGTTGTGCTTTGGTAACTGAGTAAACCAATCCGAGGTAGGGCCTACGAATGTGGTTATAAATGTTCTCAATAACAAAGCATCATTGTCCTGAATGTCGAAGCATTGGCTCAGGAACCTTGTCACATGCTCTTGAGCATCTTCCTCCCCTCTAAAGGTTGCCAACTGAGGCAGCTTAAAGTGCTCAGGGTAAGGAGGTGCTGGCACTGATGGATGCACAGGATGACTATGGAGCTGGCGTAAGGTGGGCTTTTGAGGCCCAAAAGTTTTGGTCTCCATAGACTCCAGCCGCTCTAGCAGCGCTTTGTATGCATCTGAGGATTTAATCTCCTCCTCTTTAGTTTGCTCCCATTGCGGGTTGTGGGAGACTTGAGGCCTATGAAGGGGTTGCCGGATGGCGACTCCTCCGCCTAGGTAGGGCATTTCGGCCCGCTCTTCTTCTTGCTCGTACTCCTCGTAAGCTTCCTGAGGAGTCTCTGGATGAGACCTATGACCCTGGGTGGGTCCCCGTGGAGGGTACCCATCATTGTTCTGGGGAGTGGCCTCCCGCTCAGGTCTAGGAGGTCTCGGAGGCAGCACTTGGTAAGGTCGTGGAGACCTATCTCGCACCAAGGGATTATGCCTCGCATATGGTTCCGCCCTTTGGGTGCATGGGGTTGGAACCCTCTCAGGCACTGGGTTATGCAGCAGCTCATCTGTTTGGTGCCTAATGCACTCTTTGCTAAGGTGATATAAATGCTCTAGCTATTGTTGATCTTGCTCAAGCCGCATGATCTGGGCTTGGCGGGCGGCATGTCTGGCGACTGCCAGGTCAATTTGTTCTGCCATCTTGAGCTTAGGAGGCCTGGATGCCTCTCCTATGTGCTTACCTCGGTCTCGATGATCCGAGATCTCAATAGGCTGCTTCCCTCTGTCGAGGTTGGCGGCATTCACCCGAGGCTCTGGCCTCAGTGGGTGATCATGGTATCTAGCTGGTGCAGAAGCGCATGGCCCCCATGCTGTATATTGCTCTTGAGGAATGTAATCATCTTCCTCGTGCTCCCTTTCATATGTGTGAAAGGGGTGGGCAGAGTTAGCTCACCCGGTTTGAAGAGCCTTACGCTCTGGATTTTGTCTATTGGTTCTAATAGTGATGGGGGGCAAAGGGGGGAAGTCGTCATCATGTGGCCTCTCCTCATGGAAACTATGCCGCTCTAGCGCTTCATCGCGCGGTGGCCACTCATATCGAGCTTCTAAGGGAGATTTCTTATCTATGTTGAGCGCCACGTGTAAGGACTCTTCCTGAAAGGGGCTATGATGAACGGACGTGTCCCTCACAGTGGTGTCCCTATAGTTCCATCTTGACATGGACTGATGCGGACTCTCTTGCGGGTCGGGCCACCAAGGCGGTATGACCAAGTCCTTGGTGCTGTAGCGGAGGCGACTTGTGCCCCCTTGTACACTTTCCGTAGCTTCCGCCCTTGATTGGGCTTGGCTACGTGTGTACACCATGGTGGTGCTTTCCTACAAGCTATGTAGATTTTTTTTTTTTTTATGATTTTTTATGCTACACTAAACAGAAATGAGCACACACATACACAAACGGTGATTATCTCATTTAAATATTGAGAGTGTGTCCTAAACCTGGTTTAGTGTGTTTTTTATTTTTGTTTTTGTTTTTGAAGGTTTTTAAAGACCGTTTAAATGCAAAATGAGGGCTCTTATGACTCCCAAAATTGGTCGCCCCTTCGATATACCATTGCCAGGCCGATATACCAACCTCTCTATATACCCGCCCTTACGTGAGGGAAACTATAGGTACGTGAGAGCAGATGGTACGTGGAACGTAGGCGGTACGGAAGGGGAATCACCCTGTTTATGACACCTACCATAGAAGACTTATCCTCGTGTGCTGGGAATCACCCTAGCTACACTCGGTCAGCTTTCATCGGGATTTACGTCTAGCAACGAAGCGATCGGGGTAATGGATGCAAAATTCAAGCCAAGGTGGTGATGAAATCCACCGTTGGTCTTGATCAAGGGCTAGGGTTTTACGACCAGCGCCTTGGTTTTTAAGTTGCCACGTGGTGTGTGGGGTTATTTTTACCTTTGCAAAATGGAAACAAGCAAACAACAAAAAGGAAAACTTTCCCTAAGCAAACAAGTAATCCAAAATAGAAACACTGAACAGAAAATGATAGAGAAAAATGCAGGATCCTTACCTCTTCTCTGCCCGAATCTGTCGGTCCTGAGTTTCTGCCCGGAATCTTCACAGACTGGAATTCATCCCGGGGTGGAATGAATTACAGGACTGAATTCATCCCAGGGTAGGGCGCATTCCAATTCGTCCCTGGGTGAGACGAATTACAGTTCTGTGTTCGCCATAGACTGGAACGAACAGCAGTCCCGCGTCCCAAAAAAAGAGATACCTGCAAGCAAGGCAAATTTTGATCAAATTTCTGATCCAAAAAGGTAGAGGACAAGGTCCCACCATGATCGCCACTAAAAGCACGAGGATACGAAAGAAAAAAGGGAAAGCTAACATGCGATATGCAAACAAAGAAACCGAACTTAGCGCTAAATCCTAAAAACTTGAAAGTGCATGAAAAGAGGGAAAAGCATGATCGAATCGAACTGAAACAAATGTGAATCAAAATAGGACAGCCCTTTTATTGATGTGTTTCAAACTCGGTTACAATGTGCATCCTCCCCTTCCAAGGGCTAGGAGCGTTCAAGCATTCTTTCTAATTACATCCATGGGCGCCTTTCCTTCTTTCGCGTGCCCACATGTAAAATGGATGGACCAAATGTCACCGCCACTTGCATTGATGAATCTGGACTCCTCGCTGCTCCTCCGACGTCCAAACCCTATGTTCAAAAAGAACAAAAATGATCAGTAGCACCTGCGGATGGAACAAAGCATGCAAATCCCCAAGCCTACGCTAAATGAATGAGAAAAATGAATTAAACTATGATCAAAACAAGTCCAAATGCTATGAAAATTTGATAGGGGTATCAAGATATCACCAGAAGGGCACTACAAAAAGAACAGTCAAGAAATTCCTCACCATTTTGAATTCGTTCCGGGCGGGACGAATTCGCCTACAACAAAATGCCGAAAAGGTACTGTCCCAATGTCCTACCTCGGAAGCTCCAAAAAACCTGCAAACTTGGGGTTAGCTAATTGGGGGCATTTTGGGAAGACCCAGATGGTCGGATTTTCCCAATTTGACCTCCATCAATGGGAATTTTATGTTGCTTATCTGCAAGTTAGTGAGAGCGAAAACGTGATAGCATAATGGCAATTAGTCAAAACGAAATGAAATCAAAATTGTAGACTACCTAAACAACATAGAAATCAAATGCAAGAAATGAAAATGACCGAAAGAAAAATCTGCTATAGATTCCCAATCATTCCTAAAAGGGGCGATTAGGCCTGTGGCAGTGTGGGGCGCCCTGGCGGGCCACCCACCGTTTGGGGCCTGATTTTGGCACCAATCCACTTGGGATGGGTCCAAAATCCCTTACAAGGTGTTGTCGACAGATTGGGGGGTATTCTATGGCCAAATTTCGGGTGTTGGGCTCGAGATTCGTCCTCTCAAAAGTCACCCAATGACCTCCCCTCTAAAGGAGATCAAGGATGTGAAAGGTGCAAATCCAAAAGGTGTGAGGCGTATAAATAAAATGGTAGCACTTCATTGCTCTAAAATGCTCCTACTCTATATATCTTGGGGTGAGGAAACTCACCAATTTATAGACCTGGAGGCCTCTTGAAATGGGCATGCAGGGGCGCCACATGGCAGCCATGCCCTCCCAGGGGGAAGGAGATTCCTCCCCGAATTGGGACTTCATGACTGACCTTGCAGATGCCTCTAACGCTCAAAAACGCTCACCCATACTCCCATGCGATGAAGGAAGCGTTGGGTGGCGGATCCGAGCTGCCATTTGTCAAGATTTGACTTTTTGCCCGTCAAACCTGCAATTCGCCCCACCCTGGAGCGAATTCAGAATTCGTCCCTGGGAGGGGCGAATCCCATATTGAATTCATCCCAGGGTGGGACGGATCCTTAGAAAAGTGCCTGAAGGTGCCAAATTGACCTCTGACCTTCCAAAACTGCTGTGAGAGTGGTTAGGACCACTGTTTGACCTCTGGGGGCTGCCCTTGGGGCTGTGTGTGTCAAAGCGATCAGTGTTTGCAGTCACATAATCGGATTGGTGCTGTTTTGGTGTCTACAAAACCTAACATCTAACATTGTGCATAAAAACATGGTTGGATTATCCAAGAATTGACATCATCAAAAGAGAAAAGGATCTTTGACACCTGACATGAAGAAAGGAAAAAGGAGATAACAATAAACCCGAATAAACTATCTTGTAATAGGCAATATGCTTTCATGTTGCTATCCTTTAAAAAATGCTCTAGACTCATCCTGGTTAATAAGGTCACACGTGCCAATAAACCACCAGATATCATTATTGTTAGAGGATATCAACAGTTGAAGCCTCTTATATCATACACCAACCCTTGCTCAATTGGATAAACATAATGGAAAGGAGTGGATTATCATCAAATGGTTAGAATCTATTGATGCAGCACACAAGCTAGCTTGAAAGTAAAAATTCTTACCGCACATGTTAACAAAGTATGCTTGAATTAATTAAGCATAACTAACTTGAATGTGATAGCCACATCTCGCACCTATTTTTATAAGGTTATGCATAAGGGGTCAAAACTAAAATATATTTATAAAAATGGGGTGAATTACTTTTTAAATCAAGGTGAATCATGTCCAAACTCATGTAGGATACATGGCGAATTGCCTTTATTTTCCACCAAAAAGTATAGAAATTTGGTGAATCAATTGCAAAATCTTGTTACCACTCATTTTTCATATATTCATGTAATAATACAACAATATTTACTAGATCCATATTTTAGAATACCAATATCTAGCATCTTTTAATGGTTTCTGCACATTACCCTTACTAGATATCTACTTGCTTTTTCTTAGGTATCACACTTCAATAATTTTAGAGCTCATTTTGGAGGCCTTCTAAGGATTTTTTGAGGATTTTACCAAGCACTAAATTGATTACATATTAGTTGAAATCATAGATCTCATTGAGCTAGGTGGTTTTAAAAGAATATTTGAAAATGGAGCTCTAGATCAAAAATTATACCATCTAGAAGGTTTCCTACTTCAAAAGTAGAAAAAAAACTTCATTGTCCTTTTCATAATGGTTTCTAAGCTTTGTCAATTGATATCTACTACCAATAAATAATAAATAATATATTGATTGATAATAGAGCAATTATTACCGATGGACAATATAGTAGATATTATTTATTGATAATAAAGTTGATGCTATCGATCAACATCTACTTTGTTGTTGATCGATAACTACTAATATTGTCAACTGGCATGTTCTACTGTTGATTGATAATATCTATTTTTTTTTTTATTGGCCTTTTCTGCTATTGATCAACAATATTTGCTTTATTATTGGTCGGTCTATTCTATTGTCGATTAATAGAATTTGCTCATTTTGAAATCCCATAGGAGCAAAAATCAACCAGAGTTCTTCCTCAAGAGATATTTTTTCTTTGCAAATTGCTTGGTAAAAATAAACTAAGCATGTAGTTTGAGATCAAATTTTTTTGACATAAGAAAAAAAACCTAAAACTAACTCCTATGTCCCTTCATAATGAGAAGATCACTCAAGTTTACTGACCCAATCATTCAAACCCCCATAACTCCAGAAATACCTTATAATAAGTGATTGGATCAATTTTTATAAATGAATCCATTTTTTTATGAATAGCTCCTCTTGAAAGTATTTTCTAAAAGGATCCAAATAAATTGAATCATTACATTTTTGTGATCAAATATCTCCATTTCCTAGGATTGGAAATTTTTGACTAATTTTTAATTTTCATTGCCAATCATTTTTTTATGCTAAACCATCATGGATACTACTTTTTCATCAATTATTCCTTTATTTCATGAATCACATCTCATTTTTCCACCTTACACTATTACCACCCTTGTTAGGGTACCTAGGAATGGATATTTGCAGATATATTTTTATATTGTATAAGGGTTGGCATGGGCCACACATAACGTAAGGTTGATTGTATTATAATATTATATTTTATTATAACATAATATTATATTAGTAGTAGGCTACCCAAAGTAGAATAAGAATATGGATATATAAAGAAGACATATTTTTCATTGTAATCATGATTGGAGATGAATATTATGTAATCGTATTTGCCCACGAAGTGGCTTATGGAACTTTACCCTCCTTGAGTGGCTTTCTCATATTAGGAGTTCTTGTGGATTGATTCATTCCTTAAGGATTATTATTGGTGTTTCCCTATATTGAGGGTATTATCTATATCTCTCTCATTTATAGATGAATGATTTGATATTTTTACATATTGGTGAATGATTTTTGTTAATGATAATAAATGTCTGCAATAAGTGGTATCAGAGCAATGATTTTGGAAAAGTGGGGATTTTTGTGTGAAATTGTAGAATTAGGGCATTTTTTTTAGAAAAACATCTCATCTTTTAGGATTCATAGCTCTGCGAAAGTTTATCCTATTTAGGCGATTGTTAGATTAGTTTGTGTAGAATTTGAATAGATTTAAAATGAGTGGTCATATGAAGGAATCTGAGAAGTATTGAGGGAGATACGACCTTTTGAAGTTAGTCATCCAAAACAAGGATAGTGAAGAATTTTGTAGATTTTTTTTGGAAAAACATCTCATATTTCAGAAGCCATATATCTACGACAGTTTATCCGATTTGGGCAATTCTTAGATCAATTTGCAAAATATTTGAAGAGATTTAAAATGAGTGGTCATATGAAGGAGTTCGATTAGTATTGAGGGAGATAAAAACTTTTGAATTCAGCCATATAGAACAAGGACAGTGACAAATTTTCAATTTGCAATTTTTTCGAAAGATGAAATTTGTTTAGTTCGGGTAAGCAAATTAGTTGCACATTATTTTTTTTGAAAGAAAAATTGTAGATCTAGTTGTCTATGTATATTTTTAGGTTCAAATCGGTGGGAAGATATTTATTTCCATAAAATCCTAGTTTTCATTAGGGCATGATATATATTGTCAAAAAACCCTAGTTTGCATTAGGGCATGATATATATTTTCAAAAAACCCTAGTTGCATTAGGGCATCAACTATGTCACTAGAAAATTTTAATGGATAAAATGATATTGATGTGAGAGAGTGGTTGAAAATAGTAAAATATCAATATAATGAAGACACGTTCAACCTTCACTTTCATAATTTTTTTGTGGGGGAAGCTTTACAATGGGTAGAAAACTTTGCTAGGGGTAAATTCTTGTCCTTTTGGGATCAAATTGAACCAATATTCGTGAGCACATGGGTACCTATTCAATTAAAAATAAAGTTATATTGTAAGAAATATCTTAAGGAAAGACTTGAGAAAAGGATTAAAAGATAGATAGCTTGATGAATATCATCACAAGCCTTAAAAAGAAACTACAGGGATTTCAAAATGAGTAAAATGAAATAAAAGGAGAATGGAAAGTTTTCAAGAAACACAATGAAGACTATGAAAAAGAAATAAAATTACTCAAGAAGAAAGAGGAAAAAGGTTAGGAAAGATAATGAGAGGAATATAGAAAGCACATTGTTGGATTTACAAAAGCAAGAGCAGAATAAAAAGGATTTAAATTCAGCTAAAAATTATATTTTACAATTTCATGGAATCATTCAAAAAAAATATGTTATTATTTCCATTGACCCTAGTAGTAGATATAATTTTATTAATATTTCTTTGGCTAAGAAGTTGCAAGTTCAAGCAACAAAAATTAAGGACATACAACTAGAGGGTGAGCATGTTCATATTTTTGAATATTTGAACATCACCATGGATAAATATGTTTTACATTTAGATTTCTATGATATTGATATGGATGATGAGGATATCGTTCTTGGTTATCCTTGGTAAAAAATAATTGGGTACTATTAACATTAATGTGCAAAAGAATTTTATGAAGTTATGGTACAAGAAAAAGAAAATAACATTGTAGGATATTTCTCAGCTTAAGGAGGAAGGATCTATGGAAAATCAATAAGTGGTTGTAGAGAAACAAATTAAAGAACCTAAAATAGAATCCAAAAAGGTAGTAGCAGCAACAGAATCCATGGAAGAAGTAGCAGCAATGGATTCCATGGAAATAATAGTAACAGAGTCCAAGGAAGCTTTGATAGAAGAGCACAAGGACACACCAAAAAAAGAGAACATGAAATAACAACGTGTATAAGAATTTAAAACAATGGAGCCAAATTTTGATAAGTCAAAGAAGGTAGAACATCAAGTTAAGGTTGCACCATATCACCATCCACACCACCATGAGTGGCAATAATCTTGGAGGTATGGTTCAAGGCAATAATATTATGGTTCTAAATGGAATCAAAAGGGTACCAAATATGGTAGTGTTTTGCAGAGAAAGCATAGTGATCCTAGTTTTTAAAGTGGTTCATCAGCATCAAGGAACAAGTGGACCCATAATTCAAGTTATCAAAATACAACAACATAAGCATGGAGCCAACGAAGCATATTTATATACTCAAGTAACAAAATGACATACCAACATTAACATGTATCACTTGGATGGATGGATAATCGAGATTGGTGCTAGTTGCTAACATTGCTTAGCAAATAATATTATCTTGTTGATGAAACATTTGCAATAAGGGTGCCATGTTAGGGTACCTGGGAATAGATATTTGGGGATATATTATTATATTGTATGAGGGTTGGCATGGGACACACATAACCCAAGGTTTATTGTATTATAATATTTTATTATATTATAATATAATATTATATTAGTAGTAGGATCCCCAAAGTAGAATAAGAATATGGATATATAATATTTGTCATTGTAATCATGATTGGATATGAATATTATGTAATCATATTTTCCCACAAAGTGGCTTATGGGACTTTACCCTCGTTGAGTGACTCTCTCATATTGGTATATCTTGTGTAGTGATTCCTTCCTTAAGGATTATTATTGGTGTTTACGTACCTTTTGGGTATTATCTATCTCTCTCTCATTTGTGGATTGTTATTGTGGATAATTATTTGTGGATGAATGATTTAATATTTCTACATATTGGTAAATAATTTTTGTTAATGATAATAAAGGTCTACAACAACCCAACCCTACCTACGTCCACCTATTTTTGTAGTCTTGGGCTAGGCCAAACCATCTTTGAGGCAATAATAAAAAAATAAAAGGGTAAAAGGAATTATATAGGTCTCAGCTCTTCTAAATATGAATAATTTTATAATGATCCCTATTAGAGGATGGAGGAAGGAAACTACACATATACACTGGGGCAAGTAAGAAAATAATCCCTTAAATGTTTTAATGTAAGTCCATAGACTAAATCATGGAGTTTTAATCAAATTTAGACATTGGGATTATTTGTGAACATAGTACCCCATGATTGGAACTATTTCAAGTTGATAGAAATAGTAGTGGAAAGGTATGACCCCCTAACTAGGAGCTTTAGGCTTTCATAATGGATGGAGGATTATTTCTATATCAGAGAGAATGTGTGATAAGGAGGATGTTAAAGGTAATTAATGATCTAGCTATATAGATTTATGCAACCCAAAGATCCAAAAATACTTTTACTATAGATACACTAGTACCTACAAGTAGGATTTTTTAATCCCATATCTAAAGAAAACCAACTCGCCAACTAGCATCAGTATACTATTAAAGCTAATATTATTTAAGGAGAATGTTTATATGAAGTTGTCTAGCATAGCTAGAGTATTGGGGAAGCAAAGTGACCAAAATATGTATGAACAATAAATAATATTGCTCCACACTATACAAACCTATCCTAACCATTCATAGATGATTACAAATACCAAATAAATTATAAATTAGATGGATATTCAATTAAAATTATTCAAGGAGATGATAAATTATTACACCTACTTGGTCCATATAATCATATATCAAAATAAATATAAGTTTAACACACTATAACTAGACCAAGTGTGAGCCAATGGACAAGCCCTCTCATCCATGAAGTGTATAGACACCCTACAATGAAGTATCAAGACCGCAAATTGATTTTATGATGAGGTGTATGATGTCATCATTCATAGGTTCAGGGAAAAGATGCCAAGTATGTTAGATGATTCATAATAGATTAAAATTTATGGGAAAAAGTTAGGTGGAAACTTCTATTTTGGAAGTACCTAATCATTTATATGCCTCCATGGCTTTTCATCCATGCTTTTATAATTTTCTACAAGTATACCTAATCACATGTTCAATATAAAATTTGTGTGACAACTCAACTACAAGATCTAAAGTATTTTAGGGTGTAGATGAAGATCATATTCAACCCCCTTAAGAAGCCAATCATGAGCATTATCCTAAATTTGTGCAAGTTTCACCTACTAGAAAAGTCAATACTAAGAGAAATGGGGTTATAATAGTTGAAATATCATTGATCCTATGACCCACAAGGAGTTTTTGAGAATACCTTGAGGAATAAAAGGTTATATGCCTTATTTTATTATGATAAGAGGTATAATATGTAATAGGAGGTCAACCTAGATGAAGAAATGACCCTTGCCACCCTAGGAATTAACCATAAATATGAGGAAGAAATATTGATTTGGTATACCAACCCACCTAAGCAGCATATCTTCTATATGAAGGTGAAAGTCAACTTCAACCTAGTCATCAATATTTACCTTTAGAATATTAGGATACTTAGAAAGTTGGAGTACATAGACTAAAAGATCATAGCATGATGGAGGATGAGGTACAAGATGGATATGATCACCAATTTGATCAAATATGTCGTATTTCTTGCTAATTTCTCTATCATCTAGGCTAGAATACATCCAATGTGAATAATGAGGGACTAGATAATTAGTGAAGCGATAGAAAGTGAGTTAACTCCCTAAAAAACAAGAATAATATGATACATAAGGTTACTATCTCTACCACACAAATGAATTTGGTTATAGTAAGTTTAATTATGAGGTAAAAAATTATCAAATGGTAAGGAGGGTTTAAAATATATGATTCCATATTTGGGAAAATCATTGTATAAAAGGATCAACAACAAGAATAGTAGACAAATCAACTAAAGGAAGGTAAATCCCACAATTAGGATCCCCTCCTATGTTAGGAATGGCTAGCCATGTGACCACCAATACAACCACTTCCACCCCTTATGACATCCATTGATTCCTCTTTTCTCTCTATCCTTTCTTCTATTCCAACTTATTCTACAAATTTTCATTCTTTTATTGCACTTCTCTCACCCTTCACTAATACAACCCATAGTTCTATAAGTGGAACAACACCCCCAATAGTTTCTATCATAGTTGGTAACATGACCGTCATATCCTTTCCATCTCCTATCATCCAAATCATCACCATATAACCATTAGACCCATAATTGTATTACCTCCATCAATTATAAAATAATATATTAAAAAAATTGATATAATTCTTAGAGGTGATATATTCTCATAAATAGTTTCATTCCAACCATGTTGCCTCCCACTGATACTCTAGTATGATTTTTATTGTACCCCACTACCACCATTTCCACTACATTTTCCACCATCAACATAAAAATCACTCTACTATCTCCATCGTCCACTTCCACATGCCCAACATATGCACCATTCTAAGCAAGATAAATTCTCCTATAGAATATAATACCCAATCTATAACATAAGGATTTCAATCTGTAGGATCACTTGCACAAATAAAATTAGCTACAAGTTCAAGCTTATCCTTTGTATAGAAGACTATAGAGATAGATTTCACAAAGGATTTTTATGTCCTCATTGCCATAGAAAATAAGTGGAATAAAAAATGTAAAAGACTCAAGGAGAGGACCTTTTAGGCTTTTATACTCATTTAGCCATAGTTGTCAAGGAAGAGGGATAAAGTATACGTTACCGAGGCTAAAAAGACCAACCATTCCAAAGCAACAACAACTCATACTAACATGACTATTAAATTATCTAAATCACTCTTAAATAGAATAGACTCATGCTAGATGGTTCATATAGCAAAATATATCACACTTGTCATTCCATGAAATTTGGATGACTCATAGTCAAGGATGAATTAAGGAAAATAACTAATATAGAGCTCTAGGTAGAAGTGACTTAACTAAATATAGAGAATTTAGATCTAGCAAGAGAATAAAATTATTAAGAAAATATATTTTGCAAAGGATCAATTGAATAAGCAAGTCAAGGACATTAAATACTAATATTATAAAGTTAATAAAAACTAACAAGGATTTCAAAGCAAATTCAATCTCATATACATAATTTTTTTTTGGAACTTAGCTTACTATAATAACTAATGTATGAGCAGAGCTAACTCCAAGAGAACTTGAAATAATAAGACCAAAAAATTGAATAGTTGATATCCTTAAAGCCTATATAAGTAATTCTAAACCCTATAGGGGATGTAGACATTAAAAAATTCAATCTCATATGGGATAAGATAATAGTAGTGGTAAAAAATGCTAATGAGGACTTTTAGCTGACCTCTTTCATAGAAGAAATCCTAGAATAAGTATAAAAAATAATCAAGCATGTGGAAGAGTGGGTATCCACAAGGAGTAAATATTAGGAGGTCCTTAAATAATTTTTTTTAGTGGTATCATCATAAGAAAAATAACATAGGATCAAGGTTATGCATAGTGGTGAATATTTGCAAATTGGGTGAATATTAGGATTTCCAAAATTAGAAATTGGCGAATATGAGGACCCTTGACGTCGGCCCATTTACCTAAAATTTTTAGGACCAAATTTTTCTTAGGGTCAATTTGCCATAATATATATCCAAACATATGTATATTTGTACTCGTTGGAAAGCTCTTTTCAAGCCTGATATAATGGTGGTATTTTTATGAAGTTATAAGATGATTTAATAGGTCAAAAGTGGTCCCAAATATGAATTTACATTTTAGGGCTTCAAATACCCCAAATTTTGGTATGAATATGCTCGATTTAATTTTCTTAGGATTCTCCATGATTCACCTTGATTTTTTTTTAGTCCAACCCTTTATGCATAACCCTACATAAGATAGATCATAATGACTTGGTCTAGAAATTAAGAAAAATCTCATACATCTACAAAAACCTATAAACTTATAAAGACAACTTGATATCATTGAAATGCTAAGTTTAGGAAATAGACAAGGGAATTCAATGGTTAGGTTCTGTAGGAATGATTGACATATTTAATAAATAAAAATATATCCTTGATGATGCCATCATAGATGGGATGTATCTGAGACCTATGAGAAGCTAGAGCCAATATATGCCAAGTTGTAAGAGCTATTTATGAATAAATAGGAAATATTAGAGAATATTTTTGAAGACATCATAGGGGAATAAAAAGACCTCACATCAGTATAGTTGTTGAGTGGCACTAAGTGGTAAAAATTGATTGAATTTTTTTCATACAAGACCAAATAAGGAGGAAAATTTATTTAACATTCTTATAATGGAGGTTCCAACTGTGTAGACTCTATGCCTAATCTAACTTGGTTCCCCAAGCATTTGCAAAAACTATAGTACATTCATACTATCTTAGAATTGTATAAATTTGTTAGGAGGATGCAATAAAGGAATCCAATAGCAAATGCATCACTAAAAATATCAATAATTGGCCAAGTATGGAATAGGTACCAATTCAACAGCAAAAATAGATTGATTGACTCCAAGGATCAATTTTATCACTAAACTAGAGTGAACTACTCATATGGTCAAAAAGGTAGATTGAAGGCACATATCTTGTGGAAAATATTCTTAAAAGAGACATATTAACATGTAATGATATACTAAATTATTTTGGAAGCCTTTTAAGCTTGTTAGAGGCATGTAACATTTGGTGGTGCATCATTTTGTTAAAAATACCCTCAAATATTTACTTTTACTAAATGAAATTATTTTTCACCGCAAGTAACATATGAGTAAATATTTACTATAAATAGTTTTGTAGCGCCCTCATTGTATTTTTTTTGTGATTGTGATAATTCAAACCTACACTCTATGAAATCCACATTAGCAGTTGACCTTATGAGATTATAAGAAATTGTTATACCTTTAGGAATTCCATTAGTGGTATTATGGTCTAGGTTTACTAAGTGCATAATAATTGTGATATAACCCTTCTAGCCCATATTCTCATTCATTTATCAATTTCATAATGTAATTAGTGGGTGTACATTGATGATATTTGGCTCCTTATGTGTTGATTGATCATACACTTTCCCCAATATAGTTAAAACATGTATTTGCTTGAGTCACCCTTAAAATTTTCTATATTTCTATTTTTTAACATTAATTTTTTGCTTTTTACTTTCAATGTAGGTTAGCATAGGAGTATTCTATAAGAACAATGAGGATTTGGCATAAATATAGAGGTTGTGAGAAGCCATTGATAATTCATTCCAACTTTATTAAAACTTATGTTGGGACATAATTGTTAATCAGAAGTTAGAAGAGTTCATTGGTTTAAGATTTCCATAAGGAGAGCTCATATGTATCTCCTCTTGGACTCTTGCCATGATAATTTAAAATTACATGAAATTTCAATGTATCACGTAGTTATATATATATATATATATATATATATATATATATATATATATATTAAGAAAAAAACCCCTTGCGTGGTCTGTCTTGGTCTAAGATACCATGAACAGGGGGGTTCTACACCGTCAAAGTCACCCAGGAGTTGCACCCGATCCTGCCCATACCAACATTATCAATTGGATTTTGGGTACCCAATTCAAATTTTTGGTAGGGTGGAGATTCGAACCTGGGACCTCCCTTGGAGGATTTCCATCTCCTCTCCAACTCACCTACAACACCTGGGTGTAGTTTTATATATTTACACTTTGAAATTTTCTAATAATATTTTATAATTACAAAGGATTATCACAACTATAGAAATTTCCTTTTGGGATTAGTAATACTTTGAAAGGTATGTTTAATTATTCTATAAATTTGACATGATACACTCAATTAAAAAATAATATATCCAAGATACCTTGACATTGTGACATAGATATTTTACCATGGTAGAGCTGCAAGCTTAATGCAGTGGTAAGGACTTTGGCTTCTCTTTGAGAGGTTCAAGGTTCAAACCCCACTCAATACGAGGGGACCATGGCCCCTGAAAACAATATGTGTAAACTCATTGAAATAAAATATTTTACCATGGCATTGACACTTTTACATTTACTATTTGCTTTAACTTTTGCAACAAGCAATCCTTATCATTCTACATATAAACATTTTGTTTGTAATATCATTAGTCTACTATTGTCACATCATTTGCCCAAATAAATTATTGCACCGCAATTGTCAACATCACAAGGTTACTAAAAAAGCTACTCCTTATGCTATTATATATGCAAATGATAAATGACATGTCAAAAAGTTATGGTGAAAATAAAAATATATTTAAAATAAAAATTTAAAATTTTGATAATATAATAAAATATTTTATAAACTAATATATTTAATATATATATAATAACTAAATAATGGTCAATTGATTAGTGGTTCAACATTTGGAACAAATAGTTGATGTAGCTCACAACAAGGTTCAAACAACCCTTTGAAAAACCCTACTTATTTTGAATTATAATAATTAAAAAATGAACTTCAAAATGTTACAATAATTAAACTCTTTACTACAATTTATATCTTAATTGCTTTTTATTAGAATCTAGAATAAAATTTTCAATTTATAAATCTTAGTTATTTTTTCTTAATTAAATTTTTACATTTTACTATAAAAAATATTATATTAAATTACATATGACATTGTTCCAAGGGGTAGGTGGACTGGCAAGACATTGTGCATTTTCCTATAGGAGACCTAGGTTCAAACCACTGTATGCCCAATCTAGACAAAGGTAATAGTCTAACTTGTGTCTGCTAAGAGTCCACGAGCTTGATGACTGTGGTACCAACCCTGAACCACTAGAAGTCTCCTTCACTCCAAGTCATGTTTACTAATGCAAAATATGAGTTATAATGATAACACCATTCAAAAACAATACCAACAAATTGATACCCATTCTTCTATGTATTGAAAAAAAAACAATTACATATAACATTAAAAATAAAAAATAAAAAATTAATATCTTTTATTTCTTTTATTATCTTCTTATTAATATAAATAAGTGTACTAAAATCTATCCGGGTAGATCAAGGAAAATCTAAATAATTTATAGAAAGGTAAAAGAGTTGGAGTTTTGTATTTTTCATTTCTTACATTTTACTTTTAAATCTGAACTTCCATATAAAAGTTTAAAGTGTACGGTGATAACGCTACCGATTCCTTGTCCATTCGCCACCGTTGTTGATAAGCCAACCTTAAATTTTAATTTTCCTTCGAGTTCATCGTCGTTCTTAACAAACCAACTGAAACACTTCCTTAAATCTACTGTAACAGCCAAAATTGGTACATTGCATGCTGCCCACCGGACTACATTTTAATTTTCCTTGGAGTTCATCGTCAATCTTAACCGAACCAACTCAAACACTTCCTTAAATCTACCATTACGGCCAAAACATATAACTGGATACATTGAAGGCTATCCACCGGACCAAACATATTACTGGGTACATTGAAGGCTACCCACCCGACCAATCAAACTTATTTTACATAGAAAACCTAAACATTTTCACTCATCCGCGCGTGACTGTAGTTTACCAATAAGAATTTCATTTATATTATCGATTAGGTCCAACTTCACCAAACATATTTATATAAGAAATATTGATTTAAAAAAATTATTTTAAATAACGTGTTACAACTCATAAAAGCAATAATTTATTGCACATTAACGATGTCACAGCTCATATAAGGTGACCCTAAAGCAAACAAAAACTCCTCGTAGTCAAAAAATATATTTATCAAATTGTAAGACCTCGAGGAAGAAAGTAGAGATATTCATAAACATGCCATTCAACATAGCCCACGAGAGATTCATCCAATGCACGCATAATGTCGATGGCATGTGGAAACTCAGATGAGGATTTGCCTTCCTCATGAAAGACAGAGACACGTTATGCTTTAATGCTGAACACGGCTTTCAGTGCTTTCTCACATCTAGGCGGAATCTGCGATAGCTCTATACTTTATGAGAGCTCGTATACGAGGCATACAACAAACAACAATACAAGCATGGAAAATTCACAAGCACCTAACTCTATGTATCCAATCCTTGCTTAACATTCCCTGTTGTAACTTTCGGGCTATCATGTATTCTTGATCATAAGTCTTTGCAGATGTGTGTTGAGCTATAATCCCATATTTTTCATTGCAGATGGTGGAGCGAGGACACAGTGGCTGTGGTAACAGGATCCAACAAGGGCATAGGGTATGGAATTGTTCGTCAGTTGGCAGCCAAGGGAATCCGTGTAATCTTAACTGCCCGAGACGAGCAGAGAGGTATGGCTGCTACCAAGGCCCTCAACGATGCCGGATTTCATAACGTTCGCTTCCATCAACTGGACGTGCAGGATTCCACCAGCATCAATGAATTTGCCAAGTGGATGAAGGCCTATTATGGAAAGCTTGACATTCTGGTATTATATTATTCCGCCGTTTTACGATTAGGAAGGGAGTTTGAGATCAACTTTATAATACAGGTTAACAATGCGGCAATAGTAGGCCTTGGAGTAGATTACGACATTGTGAAGGCTAACAAGATAGATCCGACGCAGTTATTTGTGAATACTCCATAAAATTTCATAATTAAGTACTCAATTTCAGATGATATGTTAATTAATTTTGGTTTTGTTTTTGAAAGACTCCTCCTGGAAGTAGAGTGGAAGAAATTTCTGAAAGCTTTGAAATGGCAAAGATGTGTATGGACATTAACTATCATGGCACAAAAAGAGTTGTGGAGGCGCTTCTTCCTTTTTTGAAGCTTTCTGGTAAGGCTGGAGGCCGAGTTGTGAACGTGTCCTCTCGTGCCGGTGTCCTTGAGGTAATCGAAGCGCAATAAAGCAAACCCGAGGAATCCAACGTACAATATCGTTTTCTTTTGTTTAATTAAATTCATTTGCGATTTGTACAGCTTATTCCAAGCGAGAGTCTGAGGCAACAATTGAGCGATCTCGATAGTTTGGCAGAGATTAAAATAGATGCATTCGTCCAGATTTTTCTTAAGGATTTTGAGCAAGGGTTATTAAATAGCAATGGATGGCCTGTGACGTATTCGGCCTATTTCGTTTCCAAGGCGGCTGTGAATGCTTACACAAGGGTCGTTGCACGCCAAAATCCTGAAATGTATGTGAACTGCGTGCATCCGGGATCCGTGAAGACGGATATGAATTTTGATGCAGGAACACTTACAATTGATGAAGGGGCGGAGGGTCATGTCATGCTTGCGCTTCTGCCTCCTGGTTCCAGTACAGGTCAATATTACGATAAAAAAGAAAAAGGCAGCTTTTGCGTCCTGGATAAGCTGGAAGGCTTCTGAGCGGCAAATATTAGTTCTTTGAATGTTCTCAAAATTTTAATGGAAAATCTCGTTATGTTATGCGAGATAAATCAGAATGAGATTCTATAACGGACACCAGTTGATTTATTAATTACTTTGGCCATGAGAGCTATTGATTATTGGTATTGCTAGATAAGGTCATCAACAGACCTCGATTGCCTCAATTGCGTTGTGGTGCTGTCTTTATTTTTTTTGATCTGGGTTGCCTCAATTGCGTTGTGGTGCTGTCTTTATTTTTTTTTGATCTGGGTTGTTATGTTGAAATTTTGATGTTTTGTATGTATATGGAATTTAAAATTCGAGTATATAGTATAACCACATATCATAAGTCACTGATTCGTTTATAACGAAGATTTATTTGTTTTAAAATAATATATATATATATATATATATATATATATATATATATATATATATATATATATTTATTTATTTTAAATATATAAAATAATTCAATCGTAATGTGATTAAAATACAGGAAGAGTTTTAAGTCCAAAAGACGGGTCCATCGAGTGAGAGATTATGTATGTTTTGCTATGGGATATATTGTAGATATTAAATTTAATCATGTTGAAATAATAATAATGACTGGAATGTAGTTCAAATTTTATTTAGCAATAATAAATTTAATTAAATTAATAAAAAATTTCTATGTATATTTATATTATAAATAATTTTTAAGTAGCTTGTTTTTATATTATTATGTAATAATTTTTCATGTTTTATGGATATGTAAATATGCATTACGCATATACAAAATATTATGTACATATTTTTCATATATAATGCAAAGTTATATATATATAATTTTAAACATTTTTAAAAAATAATTTTATTAAATTGTAATAAAAATAATAATAAATTTATGGTATTAGTTCTATTGTTTAAATTGTTCAATATTTAAAGAGAAGACCAAGGTTCAAATCTTGCTAAACCATATATGGACAATATCCAAGCAATATTGTAATACCATTATATGACGATGCAATATGGGTGGGTATGTTTAATTTCATATAACCAATTGAAAATAAAATAACAACAATAATAAAAAAATTAATATAAAAATAATAATTTAAAACATAACATCCATATTAACTACGTATTCAATAAAAAATTAATATTGTTTGTAATCTTAACTAAATATACTTATATTATTCATTTTTTTTTCATCAATGATGATAATTAAGAAACTCTCTTTCTTCTTACATAATATTAATGGTCTATTGCATTTTTTTTTTTTACGATTTCTTGTAAGTTGTTGAGTTTGAATTTGATTTTATTTTTTATTTTAAATGTGTTACTAACACATTTAACTTTATAAATCTTTCTTTATTTCTTAGATAATTTATATATTGAAAAAACATATAAATATATTATCCTTTAAACCTTGGTTCACCCCAAAATTATATAACCATGTGTCTCAAACTCACATAGTCTGAAATTGAAATGGCTTATAAATTATTTAAAGAGATTTTATATTTTATGTGTAACCATGTATTAACAAAAAAATATATCTAATCTTTATTCTATAATAGTTTCCTAAATGTATTTATTATCCTAGGTATTGTTTTAAAATTTGTAACTAGGGAAAAATTTAGGAGACTAATTTTGGAGGGTTATTTGGCAACTTAGAAAAACTCAACAATAAAAAAAATGAATTTTTTTTTTCAATAAAAAAAATAAAAATAAACAACCAATTCTGTATTAGATATTCATTGCAATTACAAAATGTACAATTAGATTTTATAAAACAACAATTCAACCCAAATGGAAAATACAACATAAAAATAAATGTAACATTTTGAAATGTAAAGGAGTTTTAAATTTTCTTTTGCTTTTCCCTTTTTCCCCTTGTAGTTGATGTTGATTATTGCCTTTGGTTCTAAAATGGTGTGTAAATTGGAGGCTTATTAAGTGTAGTATCATCATGGTATATCTCCTCCAATCATATTAAATGTTTTGCTTCCTCCTCAAATGACTCAATATCCTCCTCCTCAAGTTACTCAAGATTATCTTTAGTAAACTCACAATCTATAGAAGTCTCAACAATCTAGCTCATCCAATTATAAGATTCAGTAACCTCCACTTGTCTTGTGCAAAGCTTAAGATTGTATTTCATAAATACAAAAGTATTGAGGCCTCTTGCACCTCTTGGTGTGTATGTCCTCAAATAAAGACCAATTGTACTCAATATAGGTGAGGTATGGCAAGGTGCATTACATACCTCAAATTAGATGGAGAAAATGAGGAGTATCACCTATGTAAAAAAAATCTTTATATCATATTGTACTAAACGTACTAATTTATGTCACAATGTGTATAAGATCACAATATAAATATAAGTAATTGTAAAAGTCTTAAATATGATTAAATCATAAAATATATTTTATTTATAAATTGATAAATAAATTTATAATAAATATTGTTTTATAATATTTATATTCATTTTATTTTATATGTTTAACGCTTTACACAATACACAGTCCATTTTATTTTTATATAATTAAATTTAATATAATTTATAAAATTTTATTTAGGCATTTTGTAACCTTATTAACATTGGTAGATTGTTGTTTGTAAAACAAATAATCTCTATTTTTAAGACAATTTTGAATACAATCTATGGACAAGCTTCTCTTTAGATTAGGTTGTGTCATGCAACATAAAAAATAAAAGTAAAAGGAGTATAGTTTCTTAATTATATTTATTAAATAATAGTTTCTAGAGATATTTTAATTTTATAAATGGCATAGCAAAAGTAAATACTGGTCTCAACTTTCACCAGATTAAATGTCGTTATTTTGATGGTGTGGGTAGTTCACACTAGTCAAGTAGTTGGGATGTCCATCCAGAACATTCACACAAGGTTGTGGATTGGGGAGATGTACCTCTAGTGGCACCAGTAAATGATCTTGACTGGCTTGATGACGACCAAATCATTGTTGATATGGGTAGTTCCAGTGCTGCTGTAAATGACCCGCATGCTCCTATTGATGACACCTCCTTGGAAGTCTATTGATAATGTGGAAAATAATGTCCTCTCTATTGTCTATAAGTTGCCTTGGTTTTTTTGACAAAGAGGATGATATTAATGCCCTTTTTTTTGTTAATGTTTTCTAGACTCTTTCTCGTACTATTTCCTAACCATCTACGGTTAGAGTGATATTGGGGACCCTACTGGGGTGTGTGTATCCACCCACTTTTGTATGATGAAGTTGTATTTATAATTTAATATAGCTTATTTCATTAAAAAAAAGTAAATTTCAAAATTAAACGAGCATTTAATGAAATTTGGTTGACTAATTTAAAAAATATTTTTTCATTTCATAGAAAAACAAAAATCATAAAAATAAAATTATATATTATAAAATAAAGAGAAAAATTATTTTATATCACTTTTACCACTATCTTTATGTAACTTGTATCTAATACTTTTCATAGGTTTTGTGAAGTAACCTCAAGTGTAAGTGCAGGTTTAAAGAGCCTTTCAAAAATCCTCATAAAAATTTGGAGCCCTTTAAAAACTTTTTTTTATCTAATTAAAAAATAAAATACTTATCTAGAGTTCAGACAGAAGAGACTCACTTATTTGGACTTCTCAAACATTGGGTTTGGCAACCAAATTCCTGTATAGCTCAAAAATCCTCTGAATTGCTTCTACCAGTATGAGTCATGAAGAGTTTTTGGACTAGAGTTTTAAAAAGAACTTCGAGGATACTCAGAGGCAACCTACCAATTTTAAAACCAAGGTTCCACAAGCCTAGTAGACGAAAGGATGAAGGTCAAGGGGACGGGTTTTCATGGACAACAGGGAATGACTGCCAATTTTAAGGGATGACTCAAGAACGACTATGGGGAACGGCTAGTATAATACTATAAAAATTTAATTTTTTAGAAATTTAGAATAATCTACACATTTAGAATTCTACATATCACAAATATGATATTAGGATATTGAATATTCATATTGATAGTAGTTACTAAGTGCAGCCATTTAATTGTTTCAACAAATATAACTAATATAACTTGAAGGTTCAACCAAGGATATCAAGTGCAATCTGCCAATCTCTAACTGTTAACCAAATTAGTTGCTATTTTTCAAGTAATGAATGTCACATTATTCAGTTTTTTAAAGTTATCATTTTAAATAATGTAATAAATAACATAAAGAATAAATTAAAGCAAAAGTTATAGTATTCTAAAATTACAGTATTTTAAAATAAATGGATTTGTCATTGAAGTCAATGTCCTAAAGCAAAATACTCAGGTGTTGTAGGTGAGTTGGAGAGGAGAGGGCAATCCTCCAAGGGAGGTCCAAGGTTCGAATCTCTACCCTGCCAAAAAGTTGAATTGGGTACCCAAAATCCAATTGATAATGTTGGTGCAGGCAGGGCTGGGTGCGATCCCCGGGTGACTTTGACAGTGTAGAACCCCTTTTTCATGGTCTCTTAGACCAAGGTGACCCCATAAGGGGTTTTCGCTTTAAAAAAAAAATGTCCTAAAGCAAAAGTTACAATTTTATCATTGAAGTCAATGTCCTAAACTCAATGGGATTTATTTTTTTTTGTAAAAATAAGCCAAGTTGATGCCAAGCATTCCTCATTTTGTATTTTCTCAATGGAAGTGTATGCAAAGCAAACAATTTAGGCCACTTTGCAGCAAATCAATAACCATTTATACCAACAAAGGAACACACTTTAAAGCAAAAAAATGATCATGTCTTTAATTGAATACTATCTATTTTACAAAATCTTCATTCTTGAATATTTTTTAAATTAGCAATAGAAGCATTTTGGACCAGTGTATTTTCCCCACCAAATAAAGTGCCATTCCAGTAAGAGTCATCATGCCACTTTTACTAGCCAACAACTTCATCATATTTTTACCTTACATGATTTTCTAAATTATGAACCTAAAATAAGACATGCAAAGCCATGATCTAAAAATATTTTTAAAAATGAAATCAAGAGGCATGTTGTTCAGAGTCATGTAAAACATGCTTGTTTCACTTTTTAACATCCTACAATTTAACTATTTTTCCCTTATCAACTTCCTTCTCATAAGATTTTGATTAACCTTTTTTAAAGGGATTTTGTAAATTTATGCTTATTAATTTTGTATTCTTGGTTTTCTTTGGAACACTATTTCTAGCTCTCTCCAAACTATTGTTACACAATGTAGTATTTGAGTCCAAATACCTACTTTGATCATCTACAGACATTAAGAATATTCCTTTATTTCTAACTAATTTTCACTAGTATGAGTAGGGTATCTCTTTGTTACTCCTTATGTTATTCAGTGATTTCTACTTATTATATAAACAGTCTTTATCCCTCTGTAATTTTAGAAGACTATAACTTTTGCTTTAGTCTTCATAGAATAGATTGGATGAGGACTTGCTTTAGAATAGTGTAATTTTAGAAGACTGTAACTTTTGCTTTAATATTCATAGAACAGATTGACTAAGGACCTATAATTTTAAATAACTTTTGCTATAATATTCATTTGTGGAAAGTCATCATTTTCAACAATGTATTAAATAACATATTGAAGAACACAAATGTTCAATGCTTTTTATTTTATTAAATTTTAATTTTTAATTTTTTGCCTTTGATGGCTGGGTTCCTTTGGAGATGCTCAAGCCATCCCTAGGGATGTTTTGGCATCCTCAAGGATGTCTAGACACATTTGAAAGGTTCCTAGCCATACTTGGGGATGCCCAGCCATCCCTAGAGATGGCCTGAGCGTCCCAAAGGAACCCAACCATCCCAAATAATACCCTAAAATAAGGGACGTCTCAAATATGGGAGACCATAGGCCTCATGCATCCTCGGGATGTTTCCCAACCATCCCCTAAAAGGGAGATGGGCGAAACCTTCCCAATGTCGTCCCTCATACTGGGGGACACGAGGGACAGAAGGACGCATGAGGGGATGCGTTCACTTAGAGCACTGTTTAAAACATTGATCTTAAGAATATTGAAGATTAAAATATTAACAACCATTAGAAGTGATAATGCTAATAAATTTTTTTTTTTCATTTAGATTATCTATAGGTATCATCGTAAAACTATGTTCAAGTGTTATTTATATATATATATATATATAACTAACTAAATAAATAAATATAATTTAAGTTTGTGCTGATGTTTATAATAAAGAAAAACTCTATATTTAAAATTTTGTTTATAAAAAAAATTATTTTTAATTATAGTAATTTTTTATTTTATTTTTTTTTAGTTATTATAATTGTTGATACATATGAATTTATAACTTCAATTCTAATTTGTTATATAAACAAGACTATTAACTTATTTTTATTTTTAGTAATCGTCTATTTAATTTATATTTATTTTATATTGTTGCAATACCATTTGAAGCTCTAATAATAGTAATTTTTAAATGATCTCATATATTCTAAATCCTTTTCAAGACATCCTTATACTCTTCAACACTTTTATTTGTTTTTATGCTAAAATAAACTTAGGATTATAAAAATATATAAACTCCTAAATTTTTTATTTTTTAGGGACTTATTAGTACCTCTAGAATTCAATAATACAATTCTCATCATCCATTTTTAATTTTTTTACTAACATTTGTGATATATACATTTTTAATTTACATGGTGGAATTGGTAGCTGCCACGAATCAGGGTAGGCTATCCAGTTTTTATGACCATCATATTATTCTATGTTATCTATCCCGAAAGCCACCATACAAATTTTCATGCAGTTTGTCCCTATAACTACCATGCCACAATCATTTTAAACCTTTTACGCCATTGAAAGCAACAGGAAAGGGACAAGCGTTCAGTCCAATGAGACCTAAGATTTGAACCTTGGACCTCCACTCCCCTTACAAGGTTTGGTCAAACTAATTGCTCTACACCTCGAAATTAACATGTGTGATATTAATTTTTAGTTTCTCTAATAAATAAATCTTTGAGTTTTATTTTCTTTTTATTCTTGTTTTGAAGGCCTTTCTCTCCTCTTTTAGTGTAATACCTATTGCTTGGATACAACTTATCACACATTTAGTCTTTATCTTATTATTTACTAGGATATTCTTGCTTTCATTTAGTTATTTCATATATGACTTTCTTTCCATGCTATCTAACTTTTCCTTTTAAATTTTTTTTTTTTTTGAGTTTCTTCAAGTATGAATAAGAAAATACTAGACTCGTCACTTACTCACACTTATGACCTTCATATTTTTTTTATTAAAACTTTCTTTCAATACCTACATACTTAGAAAATATTTTATACTAACATAATATATATATATATATATATATATATATATATATATATATATATATATATATATATTCTTTATATGCACTCAAGTTTAATATTTTTTTTTAAATTGTTCCATTACAAAAAAAACTATATAATACTTGACTAGTCTATAAAATTATATAATATAAATTTAATTAAAATGATTTCTTTCATAAATACTTATGTAGACACAAAATTTTTCTCCCTCCATAGAATTTTAGGACTCTATTCAATTTTGGCAACATGCCTAAGTCATGTTTCATCCTTCATTGTAAAAATTGGAGACTCAAAACAAGTTCACCACTCAGAGATAATTTCATAGGTTGTAAATTTATCTCCTTGTAAAAAAATCTAATCTAGATCCCAATCATGAAAATACTATCTCTCCAATATTCAAATGGATGAATTTGTAGCCGAGAAAAGTTCATATCCATGAATTTGTGTAGGCAGTAAATTTACCTTTGATCTTTCAGAATGGAAAGTTTCTTATTTTAACACTTGTGTCTATCCATGCTAGCAATTTTCCAACGCATATTGGATCGATGCACCTTAGAATATTTCCAATTTGGCTTGTTTTTTGTCTATGTAAATCCTCGATGTAGCCTTTTAAAAAGTGGAATATTATTTTTCTCTCTTTCAATTCCTACACATATTTTTCACAATCTTGCCTGCTTATCTCCTCAAGAAGCCCCAAAAATATATAAATTGGGGCACCTCCCTCTTAAAAAGGATAAGTAATCACATAAAACAAAGTTCTATCAAAATTCTAGCAATTAAAACAAACAATATTCTTCAAGATACTTGTTTTTCTCCAAGCCTCCTATGGCATTGCATGTAGTAAGACATTTTTCATGGTAGAAATGGGAATTTTATTGTCATGCTTGTTAGTTTTTTGGGTTTTTTAATTTTTTATTACGCCTTTTTTGCTCTAATCCATTGCATTACACTTCTTCATATTTTTCTTTTTATAGGATCTTAATTGCTATATCTAACACATTTTAGCATGCTAATTTTATTTGCATTAGCCTTGTTGAATTTTCTTGACTACCTTGTAGGATATGTAAAACACCATTCAAGAAAATCCAATCACCTTCTTGTGCCAATATCTAGTAAATTTTGCCCTAATTTTACCTTTGCAACTTTATACTATAAAATCATACCTAGTAAGACTAGTAGGCTTCAAATTTACTTAGTCTAGCCATAGGTTACATTCTCCATAGGCTATAAACCTATCCTACAAGCGGTGAACTCACCCTATAGGCTATAAATATATCTCATTCAATAATTTCATTAATTCCAACATCAAACAATTACTACGCAAGCCTAGGGAAATCCTCACACCCTCCTAGCTAGTTGATTACAATTCTATTTTAATTTTATGCAGATAATCTTCCTCCAAAGGTCAAAATCATTTTTTTAAAAAGGAATAGAGGGCTTTCCTATAGACAAGAAAGTTTAATTTATTCCCAAGAACCAAGTATGTTGTCTAAAATTTAACTCACCTATTGTTTCCCTTTTTTTGCATTTTCTACAAATTTATAGGTTAATAGGTGGTGAACTTGTCATAGATGATGTATCAATGTGTAGGTGGAAAACATGTGATAGATGGCAGAAAAAATATTAGGTGGAAAAATTACCTTCAACAGGATTCTAGGTAGGTTCTTGTCAATTATTTATTTAATTTTAAATATTGATTACTCTTTGCTTATTTGTAGTTCTTTGTTTAGTTCATGTAGATAGCATAAAATCAAGGAAATAGTACTAGTATTTGTTAATTCATCAAATTTACTTTCACTCAATCATACCCATTAGGCATATAATCAAATCACATATATTTGACATGTAGATTAGAAATTGCTTGTGCATTTCCTCTTGCACTCTTGTCCAAATATGGAGACATTGATTTTCTATTTTACAATAATATAGTACTACAAACAATTAAGAAAAGTACATAGGACTTAGTTCTTATTTTTTGTATTATTTTCTTCTCTAATTTGCATTGTATTTGCATCATTAGGAATATTTCCTTTCTAAGCAGGGTTATGCATAAGGGGTTGGACTCAAAATGTACTTGTTAAAAAATGGTGAATCCTAGTCAAAATCAAGGTGAATGATGGAAAATGCTAATCAAATCAAACTGAGCATATTCACACTAAAATTTGGGGTATTTGAAGGCCTAAAATATAAGGTCATTTTTGGGTTCAATTTTGGCTATTAAATAATCCTATAACTTCATAATAATACCACCATTAGATCATGCTTGAAAAGAGTTTTCCAACGAGTACAAATATGCCTATGTTTGGAAATATATTATGGCAAATTGACCTTAAGAAAATATTGGTACTAAAAATTTTAGTTGAATAGGCGGACATTGAGGGTCCTCATATTCACAAATTTACAATTTTGAAAATCCTAATATTCGCTCAATTTGTGAATATTCGCCACTATGCATAAACTTGTTTCCAATATTCTAAAATCTTAGTTGCTTACATAATACATCCATCAAAAAATATAATTTAGAGTGAATCCATAAAACATTCTTGGTGAACCCTTCCTCCCCACCAAAGAAATCAAGTAAACAATGGGATTTAGGCAAGTGTATTCACTGAAGTGTAAATCATCGAACTTGAAGAAAAACATCACTAAATCCATGTCTACATATTTGGTGAACCCAACATAAACACCACACAGGTCTTGAAAACTTTGGCTTAAACCATTTTTCCTTAATGAAATTTAAAAATTTAGTACACTTTAATCAAATATGACCTAAACTATTGATTAGCTTAAATTAAATTTTATGAAGATAATAAGAACTTAATAAGAAGTTAGTCATACTAGAGGAAGGTTAATAAAAACTTGAGTAAATTATCGTACAAACATTGAGGGTTATCTCTCTTGGTGAGTATAAAATGGTGGGCTAATAAGAGTCATAAGGAAGAACAATGCTATCAAAAAGGGTATATACATATTCTTAAAACATCTTCTCATTCTTCTCTGATCAACTCTTTAACCTTAGTAAAATTAACTACTCTTTACCAATATACCTGAACAATCATCTTCATATATAACTAGAATTATGGTTCATTAAATGGTCTACAATATAGAACCTTTATCTCTCCTTCCTAAAAATTTAATAGCATTAAAGAATGTTGTATACAAAGAAGATGAGGAACAATTTACTCCCTCTAAAATCTTTCCCCTTTACAGTAAAAAGGGAGAAGTGGTCTTTGGATCTATGAATCACCTTGCTACTTTTACCCATAAAAATAAATAAACTCTATTAATGATTATGAACATATAAAATTTAGAACATTTAGACAAGTCATCTCACCCCTAGGTTGACTCCATTTGTTTTCAATCCAAAAAATATTTTCTATGGGACCTTGCATGTAGAGCTATAAAATTTAGGGTATGGACCTCCTAATGTTACTATAGAAGTAGATAATATTAACTTATCCATTTTTATGGGGTAACAACCCCCATTACATTCTATAGAGGAATAATTGAATACAACTCATAGTCATCTTGCACCTCCAACTATGTAACAACCCAGAAAATCAACCCAAAGGATAGAGATTTTTTTTCATTTTCACAAGGAGTAACTCACAAGGAAGTTCTACTATTGTTTTAGCATTATAAGGCATAATCACGTTTTGAGTTTAATATTGTTATAGATGACACTAAAGTGGAGAGGAGTTTCCACCTTCTCGTACTTCTAGTGTCCACTCTTCTAAACCTCATCATTTAGAAAATATGCCATTAGTGATCTCCCCACTTTTCCTATAATATCATCGATATAGGACAACTTGACCATTACATATGGATTATCCTATAAGGCCCATATCACTTAAAATGAGATATTTTTTATCTAACCCTACATAAGTCTTGTTCCACTTCTCTGCATCCCTTCCTTGGCCTTGTCGTAGGTCCCTGATCCTGTCCTAGTTTCCCTGGCTCTTCCTTAAGCCTTCCTTCTTTGTAGTATGGTGTTGCAGATGATCTCTTTAGGGTGGGAGATCACTGTTCCAATGTTCTGCTCCTTTCCTTGCCTTATGATGGGATTTTCCTTTGGTGCTTGGGTCCTGGGATGGTTTTGGATTTTTCCTTGGGACTTTTCCTGGGTTTTCTGGGTTGTTCAAGGATTTTTCCTTGGATTTCCTAGTTTTTCTAGGTTTCCCTAGTGTCTTCTTGATGTTTACCCTTGGAGTATATTCAGTTGTGGAATGTTAGGTCTGTTGGAAAGTGGCTTCATGAGCAATTTTGCACAACATATTTTTGGTCTTGGGGAGGAGTACCATGTGATTTTTTCTATAACTCTGCTCTTTAGGATTGATGTTGCTACTTGGGATTTCTAGCTGCATATTTCCTATGTTTTTCCTATGGTGTGCTATTTTATTTTTGTTTCTTCCTCTACTGGGTTGGCATCCTTGAAGGCTCTTTTATTCATTGCATGAGGACTTCATGGCTTGTGGAGTTCCTCTATATGTTGATCCACTTTTTAGGATGGTGATACATTGCATGAGGATTTTGTTACCTGAATAAATCCTTTGATTGTTGTTCCTATTTTTAGGCTCACAAGGGATTTGTTTTATCATAGTTTGAATGATCTTATGACATCCCTAACTGCTACTCATCCTCATTTTTATGGGTTTTACTGTAATCTCTATTTTTCTACTCCACCTTTTGGCACAGGGTGGTTTTTTTTGCATTTAGCCAGTTTTTCCCTACGTGGGAAGTGGTTTTTCTCCTGGCTCTTAGTTTCCCATGGGTGGTTTGATGCATTTCTCCTTTCTTGCCCTTAGGATGTTTCAAATTTCAAGCTAGGAAACTTTTTTTTTCCACCTCTGGGAAGTTTCAATTTTGGTTTTAGGTAGGCTTTTTCATTTTTTTCTGTTGCCTTCTCCTTTCTGGCCTGGTAGGATCTTAAAAAAAATTTCTGCGCAAATTTCCTCACTGCATTCCTGTTTGCTTTCCTAGAATGTTTCGTCAAGGATTTCCTCAAGCCTTTCCTGAAGGTGTTCCTCAAGGATTTCCTTAAGCCTTTCCTGAAGGTGTTCCTTAAGGCTTTCCTTAAGCCTTTCTTGAAGGTGTTTCTCAAGGCTTTCCTCAAGCCTTTCCTATTGTCCTTCCCTGGATTGTTGTAATCAGGTTTTGGGATCCTTGATAAAAATCCACTTTTTAATTCAACTTAACTTATTAAAAAAAAATCTAGAGGGGATGAGGCTTTTAGAGAACTACTTGGGTGGAAAGGATCTTGATGTTGGTTTCCAAGAGCACATCTAGGACAAACTGCATCACTAGAAGAGACTTGGGGTAAACATGCTACCATATAATTGGTGCTCAAATCCTTTAGTTAGCTGTAACTAAGATGAACAAACCTTTCATGCCAAATTTGGCTTTCAAGATCTCCATGAGCCATAAAACAGGAGGCTCCTTCTAGATTTTGGAAACCTTTGAAGTGAAATAGATGAAAGTTATGATCAATATTTCCGTTGGCTATAAGAGAATGGGTAGCTTGAAAGTATCTTATCTCAACTCATTTTGGAGAGGAGAGAACAATTTTCCCATTTCTAGAAGTACACATTTGATATACAAAAAGGAGATTTATGGAAATGTTTGGAAATGTTTTGAACATAGAGAACATTATTTATAGAGCCACCATAAATGGTTATATCCATTTTCTTTGATAGGGATAAAGGAAGAGTTACCCACTTCTATGCTACAAGTAGATCTAGAGGAGATAAAATAAAAAGACTTATATGTCATTGGATGAGTAGCTCCAAAATCTAGGAGCTAGAAATTAGAGGAAGAATTGGAGGTTTTTACTCTAACATTAAGAGCTTTTCCTATTTGCTTTTTATTGTTTATATTTTGATTATTTATAGCTACCTCTAGTTGTTGTAATATTTTTTAGTATTTGCAGAGTGACCATTCTTTTTGTAGTGAGTACAGGTTATGGGGGTCTTTTCCTTATTTTTGAATTTTTCTTTAGAGAAGGTGGAGGCTACTAAGGATTTATAGGAAGAGGAGGAAGAAGATATTTTATATATAGCAAGTTTTGTTTCTTCCCTAGTTTATCTATCACAAAAATATTCTAAAGAAGGCATTTTAAAGGTTGCACCAAGAGCATATTTGGTAGATATAAAGGTGGTAGAAAAAATTTGAAAAACACCATTTAGGTTAGAAAGGATTAGATAAATGCATTCTTATTCAGTCTTAATATTTCCACTGCCTTTGTATTAAGTGATGACTTCTTTGAACTTAGTATGGAAGTCAAAAATACTACTAAAATATTTAGGAGACAAATATGTTAGTTCCCAAACAAGGTTTTTAGTTTCTCCCAACTTTCATGAGGATTTTTCCAATCTGTAATGTGAAACCACTAAATTTCATGAATATTAGAGCTAATAATACCCATTGTTTCATGCATATTTTCTTTATGAACAAAAAATTCATATTCTTTCTCAAAATCTAGTTGCTTTTCTTCTAGTAAATGAGTAAGACCTTTTTGAGAGATAAGATTTAAAATTTTTGGTTTCCAAGTGTGAAAATTATGAGGGGTGAGAGGTTCAATTGAATTCATCATTTTAACACAAGAAAAAAGTTGAAGTTTCAACCAGTATATCCCCCCTTATAAATTCAAATTTAGGATTAATGAATTGATTTTAGGGGGAAAAATGAAGTTGTTCAATATATAAAACACAAGATACCCACCCTAAAAAGAGGGAAACTATAAGTATTTATGGTTTGAATATTGTTTGCTTATGATATGCCAAATCATCTTAGTTCCTCTCAACACTCGTCCTTACTTGAGGGAAACTATAAGTATAGAGAAGATTTTTAAGGGTTGTAGGCTTGAAATGCAAGGATATCAACCAAATTTTTAATTTTGATATTCTCAATACTTTCCCTTACTAGAGGTAAACTATAAGTGAGAGAGATATTGAATATAAAAATTGGTTGATTGAAAAATATATGCCAAGCCTTTATACCAATTGCCTCTAAAAACTTGCCCTTACGTGAGGGAAACTATAAGTTTTTAGCGGTAAAGATATGTGGAACATAGGCAAATATATTTTAAGGAAAAACTTATTATTATAATTTTTATTTAAAGGTTTTTCTTCTTTAATATTTATTGAAGATTAAGAAGAAAAAATACAATTTAAAAAAATATATATTTGTTAAGATTTAAGAATAAAATTAACAAATATGAATTTAAAGAAGCAAATAACACGGAATCTTATTTAAAATTTAAAATTCCAACTGTAACACTTCTAGTTTGTATAGATCTCCTTTAAATTTAATATTTAAAAAATAAACATAAAAGGAGTTTTAAGTTTTTGCAATTAGAGAGTGTATTCCATATGAAATATATTTTCTAATATTTCAACAATAACACTTAGAAAAACTTCTTAAAAAAGTGATAGAAAACATTTTAGAGGAAGATAGACAAAAAATGATGCAACGCCTCCTTAAGGAACACAAAATGTGCAAATAAATGCACTACCCCCCCCCAATAATTTTTTTATTAAAAGGTTACAATATTGACTCACTATTCGATGAGAGCCTTGTAAAATAAGGCTTTGTGAAAAGGAGGTAAAACAAATGACCTTCAAAATGGGAGAATAAAAAAAACTAATACAACAAGATTTTTATGGATATAAAAATTATAAAGTTGTTATGTCCCTGATAAAGAGGCATTCTGAAATATGAATATGCCTGATGAAACAATGATTTCACAGCAGAGGGTGGAGACTATTGAGATGGTTGCTTCAAAGTAAAGGTGAAGCCTACAACCAAAACTAAAAAATTTCCTCCTCTTCAAAGATGTGGTGATATATTGATGTCTTCACCAAAGCAATAATTAGGCTTTTAAGACGAAGAGTGTCAAAGTATTCTTCATTTTATGATTTGGAGTATACAATCTATGCAGACAAATTAAAGGAACCATCAAAAATTTATAAAAGGAAATAACCTAAGTTTACTCAGAAGACATTAAGCTGGAGAATCATAGAAGTCTACAAAAAATGTTAGTTATTTTAAGAAAATAATCTCTATAAAAAAATCGGATCTTGAGGTGCCTACAAATTTTTTTATTAGAATCAGTACACGCTATTTGAAGATGAATCACGCTTGTCAATAAATTTCCCTAAAAAATAATGTTAGAGAGCCAAAAATAAAGGGTTGCGAAGTCCTTTGAATATGCCTCATTCACATTTTAATGGGAGCCTCTGACAAAGCAAGTTTCTATCGAAAAATTGTATAAAAAAAGGAGAGGACAGAGAACAATGCTATTTGAAAAAATATTTCCTGAGGAAACCACTGTAACATTTGAAAGGAAGAAGTGATGAGAAATAATATTGATCGAACAATATTTTAAAGGGACCCATCTGTAGACACCAAAATAGCACCAATCCGATTATGTGACAACAAGCATCGATCGCATTGACACACATAGCCCCTAGGGCAGCCCCTAGAGGTTAAACAGTGGTCCTCACCACTCCCAAAATAGTTTGGAAGGTTAGAGGTCAATTGGAACCTTTTTGGCACTTTCCTCCCTACTAATCCCACCATGGGATGATTACAAACTAGTATTCATCCCGCCCAGGGATGATTATCACCATTCGCTCCAGGGTGGGGCGAATAGCAGGTTTGACTGGCAAAAAGTCAAACCTCGATAGGTCCACCAGTTAATTGCAGTTTCAAGCCATGCAATTGTAAGAAACAACTTCAAATAAAGGAGAGAGACTTTAGTCATGCATGTATTTGATTTTTGAGGCCTCATGCAAGGAGACTCTAAATCAAGGAATAATATTTTCTCTCAAAATAGGACAAGCAACTCAAGTGGCGCCCTCGCATGCACATTCAAAGAGAGAGACCCTAGGTCTATAAATTGGTGAGTCTTCTCACCCAAAATGAGAGAACAGAGAGGATATTTTGGAGCAATGAAGTGCTGCCAATTTATATCCTCACCCATCGATTGTGCTTTTACATCCTTGATCTCTCTTTTGGAGGGAGGTTATTGGGTGATTATTGGAAGTGCAATCCAGATCCAAACCTGAAAATCTGGCCACAATATCCCACCAAATTTGTTGACAACACCCCATAAGAGGTTTTGGACCCATACCAAGTGGATTGGTGCTGAAATAGAGTCCCAAACGGTGGGTGTCCTGACCCCGGGTGCCCCCCAAACTGTCGGAGTCCTAATCGCCCCACCCTAGAGTGATTAAAAATATGTGGCATATTTCCATGATTTTTCTTTTGCATATGATTTTAGGTTGTTTACATATGCTATAATTTAAAGTTCATGTGATTATGACAAGTTTTGATCATGCTTTTATCATTTCCCACCTTTACTAACATGCAGGTAGCATCATCAAATTCCCAATGATAGATGCAAAATTGGGAAAATATGACCTTCTGGGTCTTCCCAAAATACCCCCAATTAGCTAACCCCCAACTTTGTAGGTTATTTGGAGCTTCCAAGATGTGGAATTTGGGACAATACTTTTTGGCACTTTGTTGTAGGTTTATTCGTCCCACCTCGGAGCGAATACGAATCTATGGCAGATTTTTTAACTGTTCTTTTTGCAGTGCATTCTCGATGATGTTTTTATTCCCCTATAATTTTTTTAGTTCATTTGGATCTATTTTAGTTATCATTTTATTTATATTTTGCTTGTGCTAATTGAAGGCATGGGGATTGCATGTTTCATTTTATCTACAGGTGCTACTGACTATTTTTTGTTTCCTTGAATGTAGGATCTAGACATTAGAGGAGCAGCAAGGAGTCAATATTCATCAACGCAAGTAGCGGAGACGTTTGGTCCGCCCATTTTACATGTGGGCACGCGAAAGAAGGAATATCATCCATGGGTGTAACAAGAACACATTTAACACTCCTAGCCCATGAAAATGGAGGAGGAGAATTGTAACCAAGTTATAAAACATATTAATAAAAAAATTTGTCTTCCATATTGGATTTTTATGTGGTTTCGAGTCGTTCATGCCTCTTTCCGTTCATGCACTATCAATTCATAGGATTTAGTGTTATCTTTTGTTTCATTCGCATCGCATCTTGGATTTTCATTTTTGTTTCTGTATCCTTGTGATTTTAGTGGTGATCATGGTGGGAAGTTTGTACCTTGGTTTTAATATTAAATTTTTTATCAAAATTTGCTTTTTTTTGCTTACAAGTATCAATATTTCAGGCACTGGACTGCTGCTTGTTCCATCCTGTAACGAATACAGAGCTAGAATTCGTGCCACCCTGAGATGAATAGGAATTTGTATCACCCTGGAATGAATATATATCTATTATTCATCTCACCCCAGGACAAATAGCTCTATGTGCAATTTCAGGGCAAAAATTCAGAGGCATCCGATTTGGGCAGAGAAGAGGTAGGGGTCCTAAACACCTTCTATCATTTTTTGCTTTATGTTTTTTGTTTTTTGGTTATTTACTTGCACAGGAGAGTTTGAATGCTTGTTTTCTTCATTTATGCAAATTAAAAATAACCCCACACACCACGTGGTAATTGAAACAAGGAGTTGGTCATAAAACCCCAACCCTTGATCAAGACCAACGGTGGATTTCATCACCACCTTGGCTTGAAATATTGCATACATAACCCCGATCACGACTGTTGCTAGACATAAATCTTGATTAAAGCTGACCAAGTGTACCGAGGGTGATTCCTAGTGCATGATGATAAGTCTTCTATGGTAGGTGTCATAAACAGAGTGATTCCCCTTTTGTATCGCCTATGTTCCACGTACCATCTGCTCTCACGTACCAATAGTTTCCATCACGTAAGTGCGGGTATATAGAGAGGTTGGTATATCAGCCTGGCAATGGTATATCGAAGGGGCGACCATTTTTGGGAGTCAGAAGAGCCATCATATTGCATTTAAACGTTCATTACAAAATCTTTCAAAACAAACATCAAATCACACTGAACCATATTTAGGGAACACTTTTAATCTTTAAATGAGATAATAATTGTTTTTTGTGTGTGATATTTCCTGTTTAGTGTAGCATAAAAATCATAAAAATAAATAAAAATATACCCATATTTTAGGAAAACATCACCATGGTGTACACCCGTAGTCAAGCCTAATCACGGGCAGAAGCTGTAGAGAGTGTACAAAAGGAGACAAGTCGCCTCTGATATAGTCCTGGGACTTGGTCATCCTGCCTTGGCAGCCTAACACACAAGATATTCCACATCATGCCATTATAGAACAATACTATAAAGGCACCTCTTTTAGGGGCACCCCTACTCAGCATAGATCCTTTCAAGAAGAGGACATATACGTGGCACTCAACATAGACAAGAGGGCTCCCTTAGATGCTCATTATGAGTGGCCTAGTAATGAAGTGCTAGAGCAACACAGGGTCCATAAGGAGGGGCCATATGACTTTTTCATCCCTCCTTTACCCCTTATTATTGTTAGAAACACTAGACAAGATCCAGAGCACAAGGCTCTCCAGATAGGGCAAGCCAATTATGCCCACCCCTTTCACACATACGAAAGGGAGTACGAGGAAGACCACTACATTCCTCAAGAGCAACACACAGCATGGGGGCAATGCACCTCCGCACCTGCTATGTATCAGGATCACCCAATGAGGCAAGATCCCTGGGTGAATGTCGCTAACCTCGATAGATAAAAGCAACCCATAGGGATATTGGATCACCACAATCGAGATAGACATGTAGGAGAGGCATCTAGGCTTCCTAAACATAATACAGTGGAACAAATTGACTTGGCATTTGCAAAACATGTCACCCGCCAAGTGCAAATCATGCATATTAGGCAAGACCAACAATAGTTAGAGCATCTATATCGCCTTAGCAAAGAGCACATCCCACACCAAACAGATGAGCTGCTCCACAACACTATGCCTGAGAGGGTTCCAACCCCTCGAACATAGAGGGCAGAAAGACATAACCTCCTAGTGCAAGGTACATCTCTAAGACCTTACCAAGTGATGCCTCTAAGACCTAGTGGAGGAAACCATGGCAGCATATGGGAACCAGTGGAGGATGTTGCTTTCAAAGCTGCCCTACCTCCCTCCCATGTCCGACCTGACCCAAATGTTCTCAAAAATTTGTTTGAGATCGATCTCCATGTTATTGCAACTACAGCAATATGCCACTTTAGAGGAATCTCTAGTGCAATCCAGAATCATTGAGGAGATCAAGATACAGGATGGCGAGATTGCCAAGCCAGAGAAGAAAGAATGGTTTAAGAACACAAAAATAGGGACCCCGCAATAGAAACCTATTGTAGTCAACCAGGTTTCTATAAACATCCCTAAGCCTACACAAGAAACATAGCCCCAAAAGGCTAACTATCAGGTGGTGCTTCTTAACAGTTATGATAGAGAAAATCAGAGGCAAGAACAAAATCAGTAGTGTCGCCCTAGGTGATAGTTCACACCTTACACAGAGTCGAGGGACTCCCTGTTTGATCGCTTGTCAGTGGTAAACTTGATCAACCTACCTAAGATTCAAACCATAGACCCCAATGCACCAAAGCCTAAGGGATATAGGGATGAATTGTACTGTAGGTTCCACATATGGAAAGGACATGACCTTAATGCATGTTGGAAGTTTAAAAGCTTGGTGCAAGACCTAATCGACAACAAGACGCTGGTAGTGGACAACCCCGTAGTGCCAAACAACCAATATATGGGAGCCTTCAGAGATCCCCTACCTACCCATGATGCGTAGATAAAACCCCTTCAAGTCAACGAGGTGATGCAGAATTGCCCCATGGATGGGTATGTAGGGATGATAAGCATAGTGACTAGGAACAAGAAGTACCCATGAGCTACCCCCGCGACGGCCACAAGAGAGGTTCCATCGACGTCAGAACCTTAACAGCACCCTACGCAACCTCCCCTACCTAGACCAGTGGCCATGATTTGGACTAGACTTACCCAAATTCTAAGGACCATGTCGGCTAGGCTCTCCATATATGAGCTCATTCAACAATCATCGCCCCATCGGGAGGCTCTAATGGAGATATTAAAAGCCATTGAGCTACAGCCCCATGAAGCAAACTCTTTCAACAACTTCATGGGACATGTAAAACAATGTATAGAACCAGTCATCACCTTTAGAGAAGATGAATTGAAATTAGTGACTGGTGATGTGGCGGATCCACCCCTACACGTCATTGCGCGGGTCAATGAGATTCCATATAAGAGGGTGTTGGTGGACACTATCTCGTCCAGTAATATAATTACAACAACATCATTGAAACATCTGAAGTTGTCGGCATCTCACATCGTGGCCTCCACCTATACTCTTCGAGCATTCAATGATGCAATATGCTCGACGGTTGGAACAATTGTCCTACCCATCCAAGTGGGACAAAATACTATTCATACATTGTGCCACATCTTGGAAGGTGAGATGGCCTATAATATATTGCTGGGGCGGCCTTGGATCAGGGACATGAAGTGTGTCCCTTTGATAGCTCATCAATGCCTAAAGTATACATTTGAAGGACAGGTGCATGTAGTCTTGGTAGACTTAGAGCCCTTCAAGTACTGCAATACGATGCATCTAATGCCACAATTGACCCTTCCATCAACACATTTGGATTTTCAATTGAATCCATCTAATCAAGGTCTAATTTTGCATGCATCCCCGTTGTCAAGTCTATCAAATCCCTAGTCGGGTCCATCTTCCTCATCTGGTCCTTCACCAATGATGCCACCTACGACAAACACATCAAAGGACAAGGGAAAGAAACCCCTAGAAGAGGAACCACCCCTCGTATCAACCATCTCTATCGAAGAGATGCCTAGATGAATGGAAGTCGAGATGCCTAGTTCACCCTACATGGAGTGGACTCAGGAAGAACTCCCATTCGCTCCCCCTCAATCGCCAATGATCATCATTGAGATGGCCAACACGGGCCTGGGGGAGTATCTAGTGCAAAACATTGTAGCAACACCCACACTTGAGTCCATGCAGGACATGGGGAGACCTCGACTCCCCATCGGCTCTGTGGTCCCTCTAGGCTACCCACCCAATCAGAAAAACTTTGTTTATGGGGGCCTCGATAATGGCATTGAACCTTACATGCAAGAAGAAAAAGATGAAGAGCCCTTTGCTGAGGACATCAACTATTTGTCCAACCCAAATTTTGCTTTGAGATATCTTGGCCAATGTAATTGGCATGGATATGGGTTGGGCAGGTATGAGCAAGGAGTGTGTGTTCTTTGCCAACCAAGATATCAAATGTCGTATGAAAAGTTAGGAGTAGGGTTCAACCACCCCCTGCCCCTTGACATCTTGGTAGAGAACATGCAAGGCCTAGGGATAGGCAACAAGGATGGGTTGGCATTAGATCCATATGCCAATCCTAACACAACATATACATTGGGGGATTATCTCCCATTGCTAACAACCAACCTTGTTGACCTTAACAACCCTTTACCTTCGGTCTAAAAGGGAGAAAGTTCGAGGACTCACCTACAAGAGGGATATAGACAAGACCAAGAAGGGTCTTCAAAAGATGAGTTAGAGTACGAGGTAGCGCCTTGGGATCCTTTCGATTCTGATAGCAATAATTCACAAGTGACTCCCATGGATGATTATCAGAAGAGCTTCATGACAATGTTCCCTTTGGATGCTCCAATTGAGCATATGCCACCTCAAGAGAATCAGGTCCCCTCGTAAAGAGCGGAACAACCCCGATGGGACCACATTAATTTGCTCGAGAAAGATGAGCCTCATATGTTGCAAACATCTATTGGAGCCAACGAAGGCCTTTGGATCTCCGATAATGATTATGAAGATGAAACTAAGATGGCCTATCTCAATCATATGCGATAGCAGCAATATCCCTTGGACATAGATGACATGTTTGAACAACTACACATAGGGCCAAGGCATAGGTGGCATCTAAACCAGGCGTAGTTGGACCAACTACTACACCCACCACTCCAGGTATATAGAGAACATCTTCTGCCTGGAGACCCTATAGAGCCATCAGTGCCTAGGGTGGACCCTATCCTCTTATCCACACATAGGGCCGATCCATTTGTGCCAGTACCCACAGAGCCAGATCCAGAGCACAAAGATCACCTAGGATGTCCGAGTAACCACACCTAAGGTAATGGAGACCAAAATCATTTCATTAACATGATATCCATTGACTTAACCGCCCCCATCCACAATCCAGCTGACCCAACATGGTCATTGCATCTAGACCTAGATGCTATAGACTGGGATCACGCTGACACACCGCCATCCCCATTAGAGTATTGGCCTTGCGATGGGATGTTCCATTTCACCCCAGGATAGACTCAAGATGTCTTCCATGCTGAAGAGGAACCCGATGTTCTGAACAATGATCTAAATTCAGCAAACGATATCCACCTGATCCCAACTCCACACCAGTTGGAGGACGGATCCCACATGTCAGTCGAGGAGATGACTGACGTAGACATCGGCTTTGATCCAATGAATTTGAAAATCATCAAGCTGGGGGTAAGTCTATCCCTCGAAGAGCAAGCCGACTACATTGCCCTTCTCAAAGAGAAGAAGGAGGTTTTTGCATGGTCCTACAAAGACATGCCAGGGCTAGACCCATAGCTAGTCATGCATAATCTTACGCTTGATCCGACAGTCAAGCCAATAAAGCAAAAACTACGTAAGATGCACCCAACAGTGGCCTTAATGGTCAAATATGAGCTACAAAATCTATTGGATGCATAGTTTGTCATCTGCATGGATTACCCACCATGGTTGTCTAACATGGTGCCCATCAAAAATCCCGACGGGAGGATTCGCATATGCATCGATTTTTGAGATCTAAACAAAGTGAGTCCTAAGGATGATTTCCCATTGCCTAGCATTGATGCATTGGTAGACGCTACAATGGGCCATGAAATGCTTTCCCTCATGGATGGTTTCTCGGGATACAATCAGATTCGTATTAATCCCGAGGACCAACTAAAAACGGCATTCACAATGCCTTGGGGGACATTTTGTTATAAGGTCATGCCATTTGGCCTTAAAAATGCTGGTGCCACCTACCAACGTGCCATGACGTACATCTTCCATGATCACATGCACAAAAATTTGGAAGATTACATGGATGATTTGTTGGCCAAATATCTTTTGCGCCTAGATCATCTCGATGACTTGAGCAAGATCCTCGATCGCCTCATTGAACATAAAGTCAGACTAAACCCCAAGAAGTGCGTATTTGGCATCACATCTGGAAAGCTCTTGGGTTACATAGTCTCCAAATGAGGAATCGAGGTAGACCCACACAAATTCAAGGCAATCCTTGAAATGCTTCCCCCAACTACCATCAAGCAGCTCAGAAGTCTGTAGGGAAAGGTCACGTCGATCAAGCGCTTCATAGCACAGCTATCTGACAAGTGCCGACCCATGAATAAATTATTGCACAAGGGGGTAGCATTTCACTGGGATGACGAGTGCCAGTCAGCCTTTGACGACATTAAACAATACTTGGCTTCGTCGCTAGTATTGGCACCACCTAGACCAGGAGTGTCATTCTACTTATACATCTCAGCTACTGAGGTGGCACTGGGTGCCATGCTAGCCCAAAAAAATGAACTACACAAAGAACAAGCTACTTACTATCTTAGCCACACCCTGGTCAGTTATGAACTTAACTATGCATACGTTGAGAAGCTCTGCTTGGCAGTGGTGTTTGCTACCAAAAAGCTACGCCACTACATGCTCAACAATACGATGTATGTTGTGTCTAAGGAGAATCCATTGAGGTACATGATGAGTCATACTTATCATAGTAGCCGCACGATGAAATGGATCATGTTGTTGATGAAGTTTGACATAGAATTCATTGGACATAAATCCATAAAAGGTCAAGTCATCACCGATCAACTAGCAGAGGCTCCTCTTGAAGACGATCAGCCTCTGACCGTAGAACTACCTAATGATGGGGTCTTCCATGTTTTAGAATCGCCAGATTCTAATGAGCCTGAGTCACAGGCTGACATGACCCTATTCTTTGATGGTTCTAAATGTGAGCAAGGAGGTGGCATGGGAATTGTATTCTTCACACCGCAAGGGGCTCCAATGCCTCTATCATTTAAATTAGACTTCTCGTGCACCAACAACAATGCAAAATATGAAGCCTTGCTCATAGGTCTTCAGACAAAAATCACCATGAACATCAAACGTTTAAACATCTTTGGTGATTCGCTATTAATTGTCAATCAAGTCAAAGGGGTATTCCAATGTAAATGCCCAGTTTTGTAGGCCTACAAAGCCCTTGTGGACAAATTCCTGGCACAGCTTGAATGGTACGACATCGAGGCACTCCCTCGATCATCGAATCATTTTGTGGACACTATGGCCTCCTTGGGGTCACTAATCCCGCAAGACCCTTCTAGTGAGATGACAACCATTCAGGTCAAAACATTATCACAATCCATGATGGAGCGTGCAAGCTCTGACCTAACGCCAAGAATCCACCTGATCCAGATTGAACCATCTTAGGATAGGTTCTCTCGAATCCATGATTGTCTGACTCGAGCCAACTGGGGGTCCTTGTTCTCCCCGACCCCTCTTAATAGCAACACAACGCTATTTTTACAAGTTCTTTCCCGCTCAAATTTTGCTAGGGATGAACTTCAAGAGGGATTGGTCATTCATACCATCGAGGTTTTTGATCAGCAGGATTGGTACACACCCATTAGGGATTACCTCAAGCTAGGTAACCTCCCACTTGGATTGACACAAGCCATGAAAAGATCATTTAAATAGAAAGCGGCAAAACATGTCTTGCTAGGAGACATTTTGTATCATCGAAGCTATGAAGGAATCCTCCTCCATTGCTTGGACCAGCAGGAGTCTGCTTGGGTGATCACCCAAGCCCATGATGGTACATGTGGTGGCCACTTCAGCGGTATGGCCATCGCAAAGTGCATTCTCTGCATGGGCTATTATTGGCCATATTTAGAGCGAGATTGTTGCACATATGTAAAGAAGTGCATGAAGTGTCAACACCATGCTAATTTGACACACGTACCTTCTCAGGCCTTGCAACCGATTCAATCGGCTTGGCCTTTTTTGTAGTGGGGCTTTGATCTAATCGAAAAGATCTCCCCTGCATCGTCGGGTCATCACACATTCATCATAACGGCCACAGAGTACTTCACCAAGTGGGTGGAAGCAATTTTGCTAACCTCTATGACTGGAACCCGCATTGCGGAGTTTATTTTACATAACATCATATGTCATTTTGGTATTCCATCCAAGATCATCTCGGATAATGGGACGTCATTCAAGAATAAATATGTGCATGCTTTGACAACAAAATACAAAATTCAGCATAGTTTTTCAACACCTTATTATCCACAGGAAAATGGGCAAGCAGAGGCATCAAACAAAATGCTAGTCGCCATCCTCAAAAAGACCATCGTAGATAGTCATAAGGATTGGCACATTCAAATCCCGCTTGCCCTGTGGGCTTATCGCACTAGCATTCGGACGCCCACTGGGGCAACTCCATTTTCGCTGGTGTATGGCTCCGAGGTTGTCATGCCTCTCGAGTTGGAAATCCCTTCCCTGCGCATTTCAATGCAAGAGTTCATCGATGATGACACTGCATGATAGGCCCGGTTAGACCAACTTACGTTGCTCGACGAATGATGCGTCAATGCTCTCGAGCATTTACGTATCTATCAAGAGCGACTTAAGAAAGCATACAACATGAAGGTCCACCTGAGGGACTTTCAGGTTGGTGACTTGGTCTTAAAAGAGAACCAACATAATTCTAATTTTTCGTCCCATCTAAGGGACAAGTTCATGGCAAACTGGTTAGGTCCTTATGTGATTGACAGTAAAATAGGACCTGGAACATACCGGCTCACCTCTCTTGAAGGAATCAAGGAACTAGAACCCTTGAACATCAGTCATTTGAGGCCATTCCACATTTAGAGAGAGTCGTAGTCCACCCAAAAGCTCCAAGGATTCCCACAATCGCTTGGTCAAACCCAAAATGCCCCAAAGGTAAGATCCAAGGGTGTCCATAAACCCTTTGGTCAAACCAAACGCTCCAAGGATTCCACAATCGCTTGGTCAACCCAAAATGCCCCAAAGGTGTCCATAAACCCTTTGGTCAAACCAAAAGCTCCAAGGATTCCCACAATAGCTTGGTCAAACCCAAAATGCCCCAAAGGTGTCCATAAACCCTTTGGTCAAACCAAAAGCTCCAAGGATTCCCGTAATCGCTTGGTCAACCCAAAATGCCCCAAAGGTATCCATAAACCCTTTGGTCAAACAAAAAGCTCCAAGGATTCCCATAATCTCTTGGTCAACCCAAAAATACCCCAAAGGTGTCCATAAACCCTTTGGTCAAACCAAAAGTGCCAAGGATTCCCGCAATCGCTTGGTCAACCAAAATGCCCCAAATGTATCCATAAACCATTTGGTCAAACCAAATGCAAGGATTTTTGCAATCACTTGGTCAACCCCAAAATGCCCCAAAGGTGTCCATAAACCCTTTGGTCAAACCAAAAGCTCCAAGGATTCCCGCAATCGCTTGGTCAACCCTAAAATGCCCCAAAGGTGTCCATAAACCCTTTGGTCAAACCAAAAGCTCCAAGGATTCCCGCAATCGCTTGGTCAACCCCAAAATGCCCCAAAGGTGTCCATAAACCCTTTGGTCAAACCAAAAGCTCCAAGGATTCCCACAATCGCTTGGTCAACCCTAAAATGCCCCAAAGGTGTCCATAAACCCTTTGGTCAAACCAAAAGCTCCAAGGATTAATCACTTGGTCAACCCAAAATGTACCAAAGGTATCCATAAACCCTTTGGTCAAACCAAACCAAGATTTGGTAACAAAATGCCAAAGGTGTATAAATTTGGTCAAACAAACGCTCCAAGGATTCCCAAATCGCTTGGTCAACCTAAAATGCCCCAAAGGTATCCATAAACCCTTTGGTCAAACCAAAAGCTCCAAGGGTGCCCATAATCGCTTGGTCAAAACAAATATTCAAAAACAAACAAAAACAATAAAATAACTCAAAAATAACAAAAAAATTGCATCTCAATTCCATGCATACTCGTAAAAATCAAAATACAAAAATATAAGTTGCATTAGGCATCGCATCCATACATTGCATATTTGCTGGTCATACATGTCCCAAACACCATAGACTGTAATTGCTCGGCAATTCCTTCATTTTCCACATTCCACCCATTTTATAAACACATACATCCAGAATAACACCATCCCCATTTCTAGCATAGATAGTTGTCTCCTAATGTATGTAGGGTTTTCGTCATTCAGATGTCTTTAAATTTCTCGCCAAAAACTGTACAAAGTTAAACGGATTTTACAAGGGAAAGTTTTACTTGGGTCACGCCTCGTTATGTAACATCCCTACACAAGTTAAAACACATAAAATAATTCCCAAGTTGTGTGAACGGAAGATGAAAACTACAAAGCACTCTAGGATACCATAGGTGAAAGATTAGCCTATTCATCCCCCTGTGCGAATGGTTCAAGAGTGCTGAGAATTGACAAAAGGACAAGCTCTTCCCCATCAATTCCTCCTAATAAATAGTGGTTTTCACCACTAGAAAAAATCCCAATCATCGTTGGTCCCCAAAGTTGTAAGGATTCGTACTACACATCCCTGACAAGGATGGGTAGTCATCCCCAAGGCCTAAAAGGATCAATGCCATTCAAAAGAAAAATCCCAACAAGCCATCATCACGACCATCTCCAATCACCTTTGGTCTCCAAAGTCATAAGGATTCGTACTACACGCCCCTGACAAGGATGGGTAGTCATCCCCAAGGCCTAAAAGATCAATGCCCTTACTTCATAATCTCCCTAATCCCCTTTGGTTCCCAAAGTCGTAAGGATTCATACTACACATCCCTACATAGGATGGGTAGTCATCCCCAAGGCCAAAAGGATCAATGCCATTCACAAGCCACAAACCTACAAGCTCAACCTTACGAAGCTCAAAATGCCAAATCACATAACAGTGGTTATCACCACTATTCAAAATCCTTGCTCAAAAAGAAAAACAAAAAAAGAAAAATAAACAGTGATTTTCATCACTATGTATACGAGCAAGTATCCTAACATGTTGAGCAAATACAAGACGCCTGAGCTTGAATCCCTAGAATTCTTAGCATTCAAAAAACCATCTAGGTGATCCTCATTACGGGTTTGGTGGACAGCCTACCTGGCAATGGCGGTATCCTAAACGCATGATGATATGTCTATCACATTAGCTTTGCATGTGAGCAGACCAATGTTTGCATGTGGATGAGCTAGCTTATGGTCCCTTAGATTGTCTCATGGATTAATCTTACTAAATACAACAACGGAGTTAGTGGAGCTAATTAGGTGATCCTCAGTATAGGTTTGGTTGACAACCTATCTGGCACTGGCGGTATCCTGACAAATACCACATAAACAAACTCAATTGCACACACAGGGATGTGAAATAACTTGGTCAAACTCAAGTCTGATTTATACCTTGTTCAAAAGTCTTGTGAGATAAATGTACAATTTTGGCTAGTTAGTTAAAATATCTGAATCCCAGAAAAGCTTAACTACATTTTAAAACAACTAGTACATTTCATTACGTACATCACCATCCGATAATACAAAAAATACAAAAACAAAGTTATCACATGCAAAGTCATTCCACAAAGCCATCACATAAGTACAGAAAGCCAGTAAATCTTGTACAGTCTATGGTGCCATCGACAAGTTATCAACAACTCATTTCATTCATTCCATATGCATACATCATATAATTAGACACATCGCATTCATAATACCACATGCATACATCATCATAAATAAATGTGCATAAACAAAAAAAAAAATCATGACAAGTGTTTAAACACAAAGAAAGTCATCTATATATATATCATCAAAAATGCCCGCAGGCTACAATGAACCGGTCCTCTGACCTCGCAACAAAGCAAAAACTCACAAAACCCCCAAGCCTAGGGCGTCGGCCACCATGATCACGCAGGATCGGTGCGACGGGAACTACCCCTCATGGTGTGGGTCCTATGGGACCCCTCAGGGTGGTTGCTGCTCGCCCCCGCATCACGACCGCTAGCACCCCCCTCATCCAATCACCTACGATGAGACGATGTTGACTGCTCAGTATCACTGCCCCTCATCCGACATGAAGACCCACCTCTAGAGGGCTCAAGTATCCGCCTTCAAATCCATTCGGTGCCGAAACCACTCTGCCTCCCACCGATGATAAAAAGCTACTACATCATCGAACTACACCAATGCCCTCTCCCTCTTCGCCAGCTGCATCCGTAGAAGATCCCTCTCCCATGTAGCATTCGTGTCCCCATCCTACTGGTGGTACATAGCAAATGCGTTCTCCCACTTAGCCAATTGAGTTCGTAGGAGATCCCTCTCCTATAGAGCCTCCCCCAGCTCCTCATCTCGCCTCTGCAGTAGCCCCTCCAATCATGCATTCTTAGCACGTAACCCTACCTCCATGTCCTCCGAGACTTCCTGAGGCATTGGCATCTCTAGCATAGCAGCCTGCTCTGGCTCCCACTACTCTGGGACGTCCTACGTCTTCGACTGATCTAAAACCCCAAAATCCCCCCCAAAATCATCCACCTCTACCATGTCCGCATCCTCGAGAGGAACCCCCAGCCCTCTCCTGATGCCTCTGCATCATCACCCCCTGTTGCTACCGCCTCTACGCCCCCTAGAGGCCCCTCACCTCGCCATCATCACAAAGTCCACCACTGGTCATACTCGATGGTAACCCCGATGTCATCCACATCCAAGACGTCAATCACCGTATCTGAATCCTCACCCAGTGGCACAATGACTAGCCAGACCAGAGTCCTCTCGTCCCCCGATGTCGATAGATCAAGGGCTCACCAGGAAACCCCTGGTGCACCCCAAACTATCATGTCACCCGGCCATACAGGAAGAACTCTTGCTCAGTCCCATGTTGCCCAATCAGCCACCTCCCCCTATGAACCCGTCGAAGCCACTCTCCAGCCTCAGGCCAGGCTGGACAGTCTCGGTAGGGGCGCCAGAACACCTCCCCTAGAGTAAGCCAAGCGAAGGCATCGACATAGTGCCCTACGACACCTGCCCACCGTCGACTTTGCCCCTGCTCCTCAAACCACCACCATAGAGCCGCATAACCTATATCCCTATCCACCATCTCTGCTCGAGTAGTCCATGGCAACCCAACCGACCTCTCCACCGCTATGTGCTGCCAAGCCCAACACTACAATAGATAGCTACATCCAATACCCTTCTACCTCTAGTAGCAGACCTCGTACAACTCATCATAGAGTTATGCCAGTAGAGTCTATCCCCATCTCATGATCATAGGTGCCTCCGTAGGACACTCCACCAACCTGAACACCACCTCCAACAAGTTCCACGGGAACCTCGCACCTGATGAGTCGAGTAGGAGCATGTTGGAAATAAGGCCCATCAGTACTGCGTGCCTCACTCCCAACATGCCCATCTCTAACCACCATCGAACCAAAATGCCACCAATCTGGCAGTCACCCTCTGCCCTCTCCACTAGGCTATCCACACCCATCTCCTCCCCATGCCCAAAGTAGCATGTCAACACTGTTGTCCACTGATCCCGTGATGTCGTCCTGATCGGAAGTCCATCTATCGAAATCCATAGAATCTGATAGACATCCTCCAAGGTCACTGTCATCTCCCTTATTGGGAGATGGAAGGTATTGGTCCGGGGTTCCCACAAGTTGATCAGGGCCGTCAGATAGGCCCGATCCCCGACCACAGGCTCTAGTCGAGTCACCTGCTTGAGCCCAAGGGCATCAAGCCACTCCCAGTCCGCCAAAGTCAGCGCCTCCCACGCTTCAGAGAAAACTGTGGGTACACGGTACCGACTCTTCACAACCTGCAAAGAAAACAAAAACAAAAACATTAAAAACCATGAAAAAATTGTACAACAATAACATGAATATACAACAATGCATAACCAAAATGTACAGCCAAAAACAATTCAAAAATAGTTTGTCAGTCCTAGGGTTTTTAACTCTACGTCTACACTGATAAATTAAAAACAAAAAAAACAAAAAAAAAAATCAAAACATTGTTTGTCAGTCCTAGGGTTTTTAACTCTAAGTTCAACTGACAAATTAAAAACAACAAAAAAAATTCAAAACACTATTTGTCAGTCCTAGGGTTTTTAACTCTAAGTTCAACTGACAAATTAAAAACAACAAAAAAATTCAAAACACTGTTTGTCAGTCCTAGGGTTTTTAACTCTAAGTTCAACTGAAAAATTAAAAACAACAAAAAAATTCAAAACATTGTTTGTCAGTCCTAGGGTTTTTAACTCTAAGTTCAACTGACAAATTAAAAACAACAAAAAAATTCAAAACACTATTTGTCAGTCCTAGGGTTTTTAACTCTAAATTCAATTGATAAATTAAAATACAAAAAAAATTCAAAAACAATTTTTCAGTCCCTAGGGTTTTTAACTCTAAGTTCACCTGATAAATTCAAAACAAACAAAAAAATAAACAAATAAACAAAAATTTTCAATCCACCTAGGGTTTACCCTTAGTCTACAAATAAAAAAAAAAAAATTAAAATTTTTTATCACCTAGGGTTTACCCTTAGTCTACCGACAAATAAAAAAAAAAAATTAAAACCAAATTTTTCATACACCTAGGGTTTACCCTTAGTCTACACAAAAAACAAAAACAAATAAGTTTAACAAGTTTTGATCTTTGTTAAACTAAGGTTAACAGTTTTAAAGTTTTACACTAAGTTTTTAAGCTAAGTTTTGATCTTTGTTCAACTAGGGTTAACCTAAGTTTTTAAGCTAAGTTTTGATTTTTGTTAGACTAGGGTTTCTTTTAGTTTATCACAGATGCCAAATAAACATGGTTTCCACTAGGGTTTCAACCTACATTTTAATGAAGCCATACAAAACACAACAACTTCTTTTTAGGGTTTCATTTTTAATTTGAAAAACAAAATACAAAAGAAAAACAACTAAATTATGGTTTTCAAACTGTAACAAAAACAAAACAATAAAGAGGAAGAGCACTCACTGGTCTCGCTTCGGCTCCGCCGCTTGATGATCCGGTCCATGAACTCATGGTGGCAAGAAAAATTCAGTAGCGCTTCGCTTCGTAGAATTGACCTCCTCCTCCTCAGAGCTCCAAATCGCCAAGAAAAACAAATGCAAATGAGCCCAAAACCTAGTTTTGGCCCTTAAATAGGCTTTTTGAGCCTGTAATCGTTCCTCCCTAGGATGAGCACTCTAGTTAGTGCTCATCCCACCCTGGGATGATTACTAAACTGGTATTCGTCCCACCCAGGGATGATTACAGAGCAAAAATTTCAAAAACAGCAAAAACTGCACCAAAATGCACCAAAAACAAGCAATAAAATTGTCCAATAAGAGTGCTTTTGCACTTGACATTTCGGGCATGCAAAATAGACGTCGGGGTCACAAATCCTCACTATCCTATTCCCTAAGAAGGCTACCATAGCCGGACCGCTCCACGGGAAGACGAATTTTCGAGAATTTCATCCCCAAATGACGTCACAAAAAGGGTCAAAACCCAACCAAAAATAGCAATAACATTGCCGAATGAAGGTGCCTTTGTGCCTAACATTATTGGCATGCAAAATAGATGTCGGGGTCACAAATCCTCACTATCCTATTCCCTAAGAAGGCTACCATAGCTGGACCGCTCCATGGGAAGACGGATTTTCAAGAATTTCATCCCCAAACGACGTCACAAAAAGGGTCAAAACCCAACCAAAAATAGCAATAACATTGCCGAACGAAGGCGCCTTTGCGCCTAACATTATTGGCATCCAAAATAGATATTGGGGTCACAAATCGTCACTATCCTACTCCCTAAGAAGGCTACCATAGCCGGACCGCTCCATGGGAAGATGGATTTTTGACAATTTCACCCCCAAAATGCGTCACAAAAAGGGTTCAAACCCACCAAAAATAGGTCATAATGTTCGAAAACTACGTAAGCATTCAATGGAAAACAACTGAAGGCACCCTTACCTAAGTCATCTTGGGTCAAGCGACTCATCGCTTTTCTCATGTCGGTCATTCCCTCATCGATTCATCGCTTGAGGGGGTAGTCACACTTAGTCACCAATCAACAAATACACACCCAATCAAGGAAATGACACGCATTCAAAGGATCATTGACAAAGATAATCATGCTCCTGCTTGGGGCAGCAAACAAGCAATAATCACAAGCTGATCAAACACTTGGCATTCGTGAATCATGAACTCAAGGTTCCCACAGACAAAAGGTTGTGCCCTTTGCCTATTCATGACTGATCAATGTCCAAGATCAAGTAACACCTCACCGAAAAAGGTTAATACTTGAATTAAGCTCCTTAGCTCGTCAGAAGCAAGGATTCAAGAATGCATGCCCTTTCCATACTTGGGGCATCAAGAGTTGGTTAGGTTACTGAGAAACCCTAATCATTAGTGCTTTGGTTATCTATTTTTTCTCAGCGTTGTGCCTTGCACAACGCTTCCCAAAAAGGGGCATCTGTAGACACCAAAATAGCACCAATCCGATTATGTGACAACAAGCATCGATCGCATTGACACACATAGCCCCCAGGGCAGCCCCCAGAGGTTAAAAAGTGGTCCTAACCACTCCCACAGTAGTTTGGAAGGTCAGAGGTCAATTTGGCACATTTTTGGCACTTTGCTCCCTACTCGTCCCACCCTGGGACGATTACAAACTGGTATTCGTCCCACCCAGGGATGATTATCAACATTCGCTCCAGGGTGGGGCGAATAGCAGGTTTGACTAGCAAAAAGTCAAACCTCGACAAGTCCGCCAGTTAACTGTAGCTTCAGGCCATGCAATTGTGAGGAATGGCTTCAAATCAAGGAGAGAGACTTCAGTCATGCATGTCTTTGATTTTGGAGGCCTCATGCAAGGAGACTCTAAATCAGGGAATAATATTTTCTCTCAAAATAGGACAAGCAACTCAAGTGGCGCCCTCGCATGCGCATTCAAAGAGAGAGACCCTAGGTCTATAAATTGGTGAGTCTTCTCACCCAAAAGGAGAGAACAGAGAGGAGATTTTGGAGCAATGAAGTGCTGCCAAATTATATCCTCACCCATCGATTGTGCTTTTACATCCTTGATCTCTCTTTTGGAGGGAGGTTATTGGGTGATTATTGGAAGCGCAATCCGGACCCAAACCCGAACATTTGGCCACAATATCCCACCAAATTTGCCGACAACACCCCATAAGAGGTTTTGGACCCATCCCAAGTGGATTGGTGCCGAAATAGAGTCCCAAATGGCGGGCGTCCTGCCCCCGGGCGCCCCCCAAACTATCGCAGTCCTAATCGCCCCACCCCGGAGTGATTAGAAATATGTGGTAGATTTCCCTGATTTTTCTTTTGCATCTGATTCTAGGTTGTTTACATATGCTGTCATTTAAATTTCATGTGATTCTGACAAGTTTTGATCATGCTTTTATCATTTCCCGCTTTCACTAACATGCAGGTAGCATCATCAAATTCCCGGTGATAGAGGCCAAATTGGGAAAATATGACCTTCTGGGTCTTCCCAAAATACCCCCAATTAGCTAACCCCCAACTTTGCAGGTGATTTGGAGCTTCCCGGATGTGACATTTGGGATAGTGCTTTTTGGCACTTTGTTGCAGGTCTATTCGTCCCACCCCGGAGCGAATACGAATCTGTGGTGAATTTTTTTACTGTTCTTTTTGCAGTGCCTTCCTGGTGATGTTTTGATGCCCCTGTCAAGTTTTTAGTTTATTTGGATCTATTTTAGTTATCGTTTTATTTATATTTTGCATGTGCTAATCGAAGGCATGGGGATTGCATGTTTCATTTTATCTACAGGTGCTACTGACTATTTTTTGTTTCCTTGAACGTAGGATCTGGACATTAGAGGAGCAGCAAGGAGTCAAGATTCATCAATGCAAGCGACGATGATGTTTGGTCCGCCCATTTTACATGTGGGCACGCGAAAGAAGGAATAGCATCCATGGGTGTAACAAGAACACATTTAACGCTCCTAGCCCCTGAAAAGGGAGGAGGCAAATTGTAACTAAGTTCTGAAACATATTAATAAAAAGGGTTGTCTTCCATATTGGCTTTTTATGTGGTTTCGAGTCGTTCATGCCTCTTTCCTTTCATGCACTTTCAATTCATAGGATTTAGCGTTATCTTTTGTTTCGTTCACATCGCATCTTGGCTTTTCCTTTTTGTTTTCGTATCCTCGTGCTTTCAGCAATTATAGCCATTTTTTGAATGCCAAATGGATTAGATATGCTTGGCATCATTTAAGTATTTTGACTTTGGGAAAATCTGATTCAAAATAAGGGCACCAAAATATAATAAAAATATTCTTAACAATACTTATTTAAAGAAGTAAAGGCAACTGAAAGAAATTGGATGAAGGGAGACAAATTTTTTTTTTTAGCTCCAACGTTCAAAAAGGGAGACCACCAAAAGAGAGTTTGGTGAAAGAGAGGTGGGCGCTGAAATAAAATGTAATCGAATGAATGGAGAAAAAAAATTTATTAGCCCAAATGTTCAAAGAGAGACTCTGCCAAAAGAGAGAGCTGCGAGAGGCACCACGTTTTGCCTTATGGAACCCAAATTTGGGTGCCTAGGTAATGAAATAAGATGCCTTCTCTAATAACACCCTTAGAAAACCAAAGAAGAGGCTAGATATTACTTGCAAAAAAACTTGAAAAGGATTTAACCTGTATTTCATGATATATGTGAAAATAATTCTCAAATCCTAAAGAAGAGATTAAAGTTTGAAGGTTTGAATAGCCAAGTGATACATGCATAGTTGTCAAGTTATTATAATATCACAATGTGATCATGATGTAATATGAATAGGTCCTAATTCAATCCTCTATAACCTTTTGAATATATAGAACTAACTAAATAAATTAATGGTCACTTTTTTTGGGGGGGAGGGGGTGTAAGAAGAGGTTTTGGAATGGCACCCAAACATTTTATATATGAGTTTTGGGAGGGTCCACCAACATTTACAAAACCACAAAGATATTAAAAAAAAAAACCAAATAAGATCACAAATGAGACTACATCCCTAAGCAAAAATTGATTCAAAATCAAAAAAATATTGATCAAGTATCCAAGATATTAAAATCTTGCAAATCCAAAAATGGAAAGTATTCACAACTTTAAAATCAAACATAGAAATGATCTTCCTACCCAAGCCACCATAGAAGAAGTAAATCTAGAAAATGGGATAACCATCCATGCTATCTAAAGATAGTTTAATTTTCAAATTTAAATAGAGCACTCAGTTTAGAAATATTCTACTCAGACATCAAGACAGCTCAAAAAACTAGAGAAAAATGTGAGGACTTCTTGTCAGGAATAGAAATCCTAATTCTACAAACTTAGGTCTCCACCTGCAGGTACCCAACACCTTCAATAATCACTTTGGTAGCAATAAATTTGAATCTGACCCAAATATGAGGTATTAAAAGGTTTCCCAAACCTTAAAAAAAGGGTTTTGAAAGGATCCTAAAAATTTAAATAAGGGGATTTTGGAAGGATTCCCAAATCCTTAAGAAGGATTTTGAAAGGCTCCTAGAACCTTATAAAAAGGGTTAGGCCTCAAGTAGAGGACTGCAAGATTTTGGAAGAATTCCTAAACCTCGTAAGGGGGTGTTTGGAAGGGTTCCCAAACCTTAATGAATAGGGTTTTGAAAGGATCCCAGAACCTTGTACAAGTGGATCGGGTATCAAGTAGAGGACCACTAGATTTTTTATAGGCTCTCGAAGCCTAAAGTAACACAAGGATGAAAATAACAACCATTTCCTATCGAAACAAAACCAAGAGCACTAAAATAATTCAAAATTCAATTTTCCACTCAAATACTAATAGTGAAATAAAAAATTAAGGCTCCCAAAACTTTTTGTAAATGAATCTAACCTCTAGTAGAGGACCATAGGGTTTTAGAAGGTTTCCCAAACCTAAAAAATACCAAGATCTTAGAGATTCAAAAGAACCAGAAGGCCCACATCTCAGGGAAAATAGGACACATTATTGTTGACCATTATATTTATAATTTGGAAACTCCCTCGTAATCTAAATGGAAAAGAATTGTAAAAAGAACAATCAATAAATAACCACTTCTTGCTCAAAATTGAAACTAGAAAAAACTTCCCTCCTAAAAAGGTAACGACCTAGAAGACCGTCAAAAACACTAAAATTAGAAATAAAAAGACTACCAAGGCTATGCAAAGAAATAAAGACAAATGGATGATTCCCAATATCACCCATAGCTTCTCAAAAATGGATCTAGGTATAAATTATGCCCAATTAGAGCAATATTTAAATGAAAATAGATCTAGAATCTAAGATCCATCAGAAATGAGAGCAAACCCCTAAAATAAGGTATGAGGAAAGATATAAAGCGCCCTAATAGACATGTTTTAGCATTAGGGCCAACACCCATCCACAAAGTCAAAAAATTAGAACCAGATATCACTATCCAATAAACTATGCACCACTACATGAAATAAGAATAGCATCCCAACATCTACACCCAACAACCAATAGATATTAAGGTTCAAAGAGAAGAGCTCCCCACTCCCCGCTCCCCTAGGAAGTGACTCCTTGAAACACTAGGAAGAAACTCTCTAAAACCCTAAAAAAAGCAAAACCTAGTTCCACTATCCAAAAATCATGCACTACTACATGAAAGAAGAACAACATCATAGCATACTAATCCAAAAACCAGTAAAGATCAGGGTTCAAAGAAAAGAGCTTCCTCTTCCTACTACATTTGGGAGTGGCTCCCTAAAACCCAATCTTGTTCATTAAAAGGCTTATAGTAGCTATTATGATTTGAAAACCAAAGTTGAATGAACCCACGATATGGATCATAGACCTCATTTAGTTATGTCACACCAACTTGGCAACTCACTCACCCTTAAATTTAAGATTAGATGAGTTTTTATGAGGGGTCTAATTCCTCTCTTGCTAGGGTTTGAACATTGATATCATGGATGAAAATCTAAATTTATGTGAACATTATTTCTAGCAATTGGTCAATTAGTTAATTTATAGACAAGCTCACATAACATCTAATTTTTAACTTGTTATTTTTTTATTTTTAATTTATAAATTATTGATGTCCTTTATCATTTGTTTAAGTTAAAATTTTATTATAATTTATATTGTAATAAATATTCATCTAAAAAAGTCTATTATTAGGAAGAATGACATGATATTTAAATACTGCTCATTAATATTTTTGAATTTTTTTTTTCATATTTTTTTTTTCTTTTTTTAAATATAAGGTTGTGCACACCTACTAGTAAATAATCGCAAACAATTGAAACATATATCCTAATTTATATATTTTACATTAGTTTAATATATTGACATTGTTATTTTACAATAATGTTTCATAAAATTATTTTAATTAAACTATTAGATTATATAATTGAAATAATATGAAAATTAAAATTATCATAAAAAATGAATGTTAAAATATCATTTTTTAACGACAAAACAAATTACTATATATAATTAGCATTTTTATTTAATTAGTTTAATAATATTATTTTCCTTTAGTATATCATATACCATAACAGCTACCCGTCTCCGCCCGAGGACATGTCCCTCTCCCCTATTCAAAAAATGATTCTTATGGCGACAATACCATCGCGATAATACGCCACCCACAAAAGTGGATATTAGTAAATCATATAAATATTTTGGAACATACTGAGTTTGGAATACATGAGTGACCTGCTTGGCTGCTTTATTACGAATTCCATCCACCCACTATCATATGTCGGCAAAGTTAATAGAGTGGCAGACAACCATTTACCCATACATAAAGTACTAAAGAAATTGGGCCCCAGGCACCACAATTTTTAAGCAACATTGGAAAGGCAAACTGTTCAAAATGTAAGATTTGTTTTTTAATGGAGTCATTTTCTTGTAGTAAGACATGACAGGATATGAAACATGCGATTGCATCACAGGCCTCCCCAACAAGCCATCCAATACTATAGATGTATATAATATGAAAACTTTTTATGGTGGTAACTTAAATATATTTAGAACGAAGATTTTTATTTATTATAAAATTTAATTAAGTATTGTTTAACTTTAAAATGTTAAATTTTTATAAATAAAATTTTTAAAAGTTGAGTTTAAAATATTTAAAAATTTAATATTTTTATTAAAATTTTATTTTAATTGTTAACCGATTAAAATCAAGAATTAGAAAACCAAAAAGTTCGTTTTTTTTGTAAGTCCTAGTTACTATTTAAACGATTTTTAATATTGTATTCAAAAAATTATCTAAAAAATAATATATTATACTATTTTACATATCTTAAAACTTATTAACATTGCATATACTAAAAAATTAATTAACATTTTTAATGTATTCTATCATATCAAAATAAATCTAAATAATTTAAGAAAAACAAAATGATGTTATATAGTATTTATTCCCTGTATTTTATCAAAAAAAAATTATTATGTTTTAAATGTGACCTTCTACATAAGCGATTTAATTCTATGGTGATGACGCTAGACATTCATCATCGATTCGTTATCATTATTGATAAGCCAACCTCCTGAAACACTTCAAATATTCGCTTAGATATCCCTTTCTCGGTTGTAATGGTGTCGCTTTCCTCCCGCAATGAAAGGAATCTCGCATGATTAAACATTTTCACTCAGTTTTTCATCTCCAATACTTTCATGCCCATATAGTGCGTCACAGCTCATATGGTAAAGTGACCCTCAAGAAAACAAAAACCGTAGAGTTTGTACAACATGGCTGTTGATGTAGAAACAAGTGTATCTTTTTCTCTCCAATTTTATAAATAGCTTTCAATTGAATTCTATTTTTTCTGTTAATTAATGTTAGCTTTTTTTCTCGATGCTTTGTTTTAGGTGCTCTGTTTTGCAGCCCTGTTTTCAACAGAATCTCCAATAGCTCTATAGTATATGAGGCATACAACAAACAACAATACAAGCATGGAAAATTCGCAAGCACCTAACCCTAAGTAGTGAAGCCAGGCTTAACATTCCCTCTTGTAACTTTCGGGCTATCATGTATTCTTGATCATAAGTCTTTGCATGTGTGGATTGAGCTATAATCCCATATTTTTCATTGCAGATGGTGGAGCGAGGACACAGTGGCTGTGGTAACAGGAGCCAACAAGGGCGTAGGGTATGGAATTGCTCGTCAGTTGGCAGCCAAGGGCATCCGTGTAATCTTAACTGCCCGAGACGAGCAGAGAGGTATGGCCGCTACGAAGGCCCTCAACGATGCCGGATTTCATAACGTTGTCTTCCATCAACTGGACGTCCAGGATTCCACCAGCATCAATGACTTTGCTAAGTGGATCAAGGACTCTTATGGAAAGCTTGACATTCTGGTATTCTATTATTCCGTTTTACGATTAGGAAGAGAGTTTGATATCGACTTTTTGATCTAACCTTGAAAAACACAGGTTAACAATGCGGCAATATCAGGCCTTACAATAGATTACGACATTGTGAAGGCTAACAAGGCAAATCCGACGCAGTTATTTGTGAGTCCTCTATTAAATTTCGTACTCAATTTCAGATGACATGTTAATGAATTTTGGTTTTTTTTTTGCAAGATTCCTCCTGGAAATACAGTGGACGGAATTTCTGAAAACCTTGAGATGGCAAAGATGTGTATGGACATTAATTATTATGGGACCAAAAGAGTTGTGGAGGCGCTTCTTCCTCTGTTGATGGTTGCTGGTGTTGCTGGAGGCCGAATTGTGAACGTGACCTCTCGTGCCGGTGTCCTTGAGGTAATCGCTACGCAATAAAGCAATCCTGAGGAATCCAACGTACAATAGACTTCCCTTTCTTTAATTAAATTTATTTGTGATTTGTACAGTTTATTCCAAGCAAAAGTTTGAGGCAACAATTGAGCGATCTCGAGAGTTTAACAGAGGATAAAATAGATACATTCGTCCAAAGTTTTCTTAAGGATTTTGAGCAAGGGTTATTAAAGAGCAATGGATGGCCTGTGACGTATTCGGCCTATTTCGTTTCCAAGGCGGCTGTGAATGCTTACACAAGGGTTGTTGCACGCCAAAATCCTGAAATGTATGTGAACTGCGTGCATCCCGGATTCGTGAGGACGGATTTAAATGTTGATGTAGGAACACTTTCAATTGATGAAGGGGCAGAGGGTCCTGTGATGGTTGCGCTTCTGCCTCCTGGTTCCACCACAGGTCAATATTACAATAAAAAAGAAATTGGGAGCTTTTGCATCCTGGATAAGCTCGAAGGCCTCTGAGCTGCAAATATTAGTTCTTTGAATGCTCTCAAATTTAATAGAACATGTACTCTTAGTTGAATGTCTAATTTAATAAATCATAATGATATTCTATAACGGAACCAGTAGATTTATTTACTTCTTTGGTCATGGTTCTCGATAGATCCATGGATTATTGGTATTCCTGATAAGACCATCGAGATTGTAACCACAAACTTTGTAGGGCCATCTTTATTATGGCGTTATATATGTTTATCGAATTTAAGATTAGAGAAGTAAATATTATAAGGATTTAAGTCATTCACGTGTTTATAGGGGAGATCTATTATTTTTTAATCTATTAATTAATAATAATTTAAATGTAAATTTGATTTAAAAATAAAGATATTTAGGTTAAAAGAGGAGTCTACCGAAAGGTTTTTATGTTTAGATTTCTACTAAAGTTACGGATGTATCATGGACAATAAACTTGAGTATCTTATAATTAAAAGAATTGGTATGGATTTTTTATTTTATATATAAATATTAAATTTAATTAACAAATTAAGTTTTATATGTATGTTTAATTTTATTTATTTAAATAAATATATTTTGTATTTTTAAAATTGCGTTAATTTTTTTAAATAATTTTTTTTTATATATTATTATATATTTATTTATGAAATATCGTATGCAAGTCTCTCATATTTGATATGTAATACAAAGTTCTATAATTATTTCAATCATTTTATGAAAACGTAGTTTCATTAAATTATAAAAAATAAAAATAATAAAATATTACTATGAAAAATAATAATTCAAAACATAACATCCACAAATATAAACTATAAATAAATATCTTTTAAATCTATTAAAAATTTAATATTATTTTTTAACTCTTGCATTATGGGTGAGGGTTCAATCTCCATAATAAATTTGTATAAAAAATATTACAAAAAATATATATATATATATATATATATATATATATATATATATATATATATATATAATTTTTTAACTTCAAGTAGATATATTTATAATATTCAAATTTTCTTATTATATGTGTTTTCCTATTTCAATAATGATTATTAAGAATTTAACCCCAAAAATAAATATTTTCTTCTGGGTGGTGGTGCATAATAAGGTTCTTACGATAGAAAATTTGCATAAGAGGGGTTTCAATTTTTTAAATCTATTTTTTTTGTGTAAACAAGACACCTCTCATCTATTTCTCAAATGCAAATTTTTTTGGGATATTTTTTATTTTTCCCTTCAACATGTTGGGCTTGCTTGGACGCTACCAGATTCTATTTACGACCTTGTTCAACAATGGGTGTCACCCTTTTCTTCTCCTTGTATTAAATGTTTCTAGAAATTTTTGCTTCCCCACCTCCTTTGGGGCGTGTGGAAGGAGCGGAATGCAAGGGCATTTAAAAATACTGAGGACGATGTTTTTCATTTAAGCAAAAAATTATTTGGAAGGTGGGAGAGAACGTGTTGGTGGCATTGAAGGACTCGCTCCCCTCTGTACCTAGAGACCACCCTGATTATGATGTTGAGTGAATTCTTGGTTTTCGCCTGGAGTTAAGACCCCCACCAACTCTGAATTTATGAGCTTCTATTTTTGGTCATCGCCCCCTTCAGGATGGTTTAAGCTTAATGATGAGGCCTGGAAATGCCTCAATCATAACATGTTTTTAACACTAAAATTCCTTATAAACTCTTATGTTTTATCTGATATGTTAGTTAAGTTGATTCAATATGTTGTATATTAACCATTTTGCATGATCAATGTATTTGGAATATTATATGCTGATTTTTATAGCTTTTTACATAGTTTTGTGTTCTTTTTGCTATGACTTGCTAAAATAGGATATGCTTAGAATAATAGCAGCATTTCACTAATCATGTTTTTATTTGTCTCAAGCATTTATTTCACCTAAATTTGGCAACAGTGCAAGCAAACTGGTGTTGTGCAGCAAAAACTGGTCTTTCCCATATAAATTCTAGCCAGTTTTCCATAAATAGCAAGGCATAGAATTCACATGTGGAAAGAGATGAAGACCATTGGAATTTGATCTTAGGAGATAACCCACCCGAGAGATGCAGAAGAAATCACTGGAAAAGCACACATTTGTTCATTTCGAAGTATCTTCATAATGAACAAATATCTTCGAAATGAGAGAACACAGCGTCTTCAAAATGAGTGGATCTTCAGAATGAAGAATGCAATATCTTCGAAATGAGTGGATCTTCAGAATGAGGATTGCAGTATCTTCGGAATGAGAACTGCAGTATCTTTGGAATGAGAGATCTTCGAAATGAGAATTGCATTGTCTTTGAAATGAAGCCACTTATCTTAAAAATGAAAATAGAGTGTGCTTTTTGACTTGACCAATTTTTGAAGCTGAAAAAAGGGAAATAAAGGTTGGAAAAGGTAAAGGAAAATATCTTCCATCTGTCTTTGCCATCATTGCTGACCAAAGCGATCATTAAGGGAAAGATCAAGTTTTAATCTTCTTCTAAGATAAAACCAAAATTTGTTGCAGCATTGTAGGATTAGATCTTTTGAGATATTCTTTGTTTGTAATCAGACCTTAGGACATCTATAAATATTGCTCTCGTTCAGGTTGAGCCGAGTAGTAGTAGTAGTAGCAGTAGGAAGTAGAAAGCAAGGAAGCTAGGAAGAAGCAAAAAAAGGTAGAATTTGATCATATGAGTCTCGTAATGAGTTTTCAGCAAAATTATTGTAATCATGTTCTTTAATCAATAAAGTGCACCAGTTCTATTTCATATTGCTTGTAAATGAGTGTGATTAAGATCTAGAGAGAGAGAGAGAGACTCACACCTTCTTCTGGACAAGGATGTTGGCCACTTCCAAACCTAGGAGGAGGACTAATAGCAGGTTTTATTCTAATTTTGCTATAGCAGAATGAGTTGTAGAACTTGTTATTTAAATCACTTGTAAACAGTTGACAATATCTGTAGTCTTAGTTCATTTATGCTTAGATTAATCTTGTGCTTAGTGTTTTAGCTGTAATATTTACTTTCAGCAAAGCTTTCATTTTATTTCAAATTGTTATTTCTAGAATTTGCTATTTTTTTGTAATTTTTTGCATTTAATGTTTTGCTGTCAACTCTTGCACAGAAGATTGACAACCTTCTATTACAGAGCCTTGACAATTTTCATTTCCATGTTAGAATTAGACTTTCATTGCTGCAAAAGTAATTAGATTTCCTTTCTACAATTAGGATTAGACTTTCAATTTTTGCAACTATTATTTCTACAACATAAGTAGGTCTCATTATGCAATTGTAATTAGGACTTCATTTCTATAGTTAATTATTACCAAAAATATTGATAGAAAAATCACCAGTATCACCATCATTAGAACATTCTGAGAAAGGAAAATCACCAATTTTATCATCATCAGAATATCCTAAGAAAGACAATTCATTAGACTCATCATCAACAGAGAGTCTTGGACCTCTTGAGAGAACAATTTGGGAAGCTTTAACTTATCCCAACAAATAGGAAACTATGGCAGAAGGAGGCAATATAGATGGCCAACATGGCTATGTTCATAATGAAGGAGATGATCAGGATATGTTCCAACCTTCTAGAACATTTGAATATCCTATTCATATGAATCCAACACAAAACTCTCCCATGAAGACCATTACACCTTCATTACTTCCAACCTTTCGAGGTGTTGTATTTGAAGATCCTGATCAATTTTTGTTTGAATTCAAGGTAGTGTGTCAGACCTATGATTATATAAATGACAATCAGAAACTTAAGGTTTTTTCCTCAACACTCAAGGATTCAACATTGCGCTGGTTCATGAGCTTAGAGCCTAATTCCATAAGAACCTAGGATCAAGTGGAGACAAATATCAGGAGTATTGTCGTGTAAGGAATAGAAAAGATGAGTTATTTAGAATCAAGCAGGAATATGATGAGACATTGGAAGATTATCTTGATAGGTTCTCCTTTGTTCAAAGGAGATGTGGACTTGTAGAACCAGAATTATGTAAAACCATATTTTTGAGAGGATTGCAAGATGAATCCAAAGAAGTTCTAGATTTTATGGGAAAATGGGATGTAACCACTCTTAGTAATGAGGAAATTATGGATCTTTGTAGGAATTACTCTCGCACTAAGCAGAGAAGAAGAAAAATCCACACAAATGGCACTGATGTGAAGGACCTGATAGAGGAACTTGCAAATTTCAAAACTGATATTCTAGTGCATCAAAACACTACTTTGGGGGAAATGTTTGCAAAAGCAAAAAACATAGAACCTTTGGCAATTTATTGCCCAATATGTAGAAATAAACATGCTTTGCAGGAATTTCCTTTGAATAAAACATCTATCTCAACCATTTGTAGTATCTATTCAAAAATGCATTCAATTGATCAATGCCACCTGCTACCACAACTCAAAACTGTGTCAGAAAACCAGACTAAGGAACTCAACTATATTGGATCAAAACAAGGGGGAAATTTCTCTCAATACCAAAATACCCTTCGTTTTCCTACAAATTGGGGGCATAATCCTGGTACTATGCCTTAGGGACAATCAGAACCACCCCAACATCCTTGGAATTATCCTCAATGGACAAATTCCCAAGAATGGCCATAAGAAAATTGGAGTAACCCAGCCTAGAATCAGAATCAAAACAACCCCTCATGGAATCAAAACAACCCATCTTGGAATCAAAACAATCCAGCCTGGAATAAAAATCAGACTAATCCACATTGGATGCAAAACCAACCATAATGGAGTCAGTAATACCAATCCTATCCAAGGCAGCAAAGGAATCAAGGTCAAACTCAACATTAGTTGCTTGCACCTAATCAAAATTTTTAAGAAAAACAACAGCAAACACAGCAAGTGAAACAACCTTAATTTCTAGCTTAGCCAGTCACTAATCCAAAAAGCATAAGACAGACACCTCCTGTCTATGTGGCTGAAGCTGAAGAAAATGCTGAAATTAATGTTCTTGATTGTAGTAACATTTAAATTCGTTCAGGAAAAGATGTACCTGAACCAGTTTCAAATGAAATCAAAGAAAATGAAGAGCAAGAATCATAAAAACTGGAGAGAATCCGACCAACAATGGAGATAGAAGAAAAATTGGAACCAGAGAGAATCCAACCAACAATAGAGAAAAAGACAAAAACATAACCATAGGAAAAACAATTACCAAGGATAATTCCATATCTTGAAAGATTCAATGCAATACCAGAAAATTTTGAGCAAAATTGGTCAAAGAACTCCAAAAGTTGACTATATCATTGCCCTTATTGCAAGCCATTAAGGAAATACCAGATATTAACAATATTGTCCGAAATTTGTGCATTAAAAGAATAGGAAGAAAGAAGAAATCATTTCCCAAGACTGTGCAAGTTGAAGGAAAGATAGCTAATCTCTTATCTAGAAAACTAGTACCTCCAAAGTATAGTGACCCAGGAAGTCCAGTTATCACAGTTACCATAGGTTCAATACCAATATCAAATGTTTTAGTAGATCTAGGAGCTGCAATAAACATCATGACCAAGGATACAATGAAACAATTACAGCTCAAACATCTCAGCCCCACATTTATAGTTTTAGAAATGGCTGATAGGTCAGTTGCAAAACCTGGAGGTATCATTGAAGATGTCCCTATAGAAGTTTCTTCTTGGGAATTCCCTGCAAATTTTCTATTTTTATAGCCAAGAAATTCAGCACATGGATATCCCATTATTTTGGGAAGACCTTGGCTTGCAACTGTAGCAGCCTTCATAGACTGTAGATCTAGAAATGTGACTATTTCAAATGGTATTGATCTGAAATAGATTTCTTTATATCCTCCTACAAAACCATCTAGCAAATTTTTAGGTTAGTTATGGTTTTCTGACTCAGAGGAAGAACCAGAATAGGTCATTTCTACACTAGCTACCTTAGTAGTAAGAGAACACATAGAAGACATCAGTGACACAAAAAATTTAGAAAATGAAACAATCTTGATGAATGTTCTACATGAACAAGGTTTAGAAGGGGAAGCAAAAAATACCCAACAGTTGTTAAGTGATGAGGCGAATCAAAAATCTGAAGATGAACCATCTGTACTATCATAGGGAAACTCTATTTCACTACCACATGGATGGCACCATCATCTGATTTTTCCTTCTCACTGTTCCATACAAGATATGCTTCCCTCAAGCAGCAATAAAATAGAAACTGCTTCTTTTCTCCCATCTCAGCAATGTCCTCTTAATCCCTTAATCACCAGATATGAAGGAGTGAATTCAGTCCTAAATACAAAACAAATAGAAGTCCAGCTAGGCAAATTTTTTAACATTTATAGCTAGCTTACTAGGGAAGAGGAAGAAAAATTGATAGTTGTCTTGTAGAAGCATGTTCATGCTTTTGCTTGGAACTACAAAGATATGTCAGGAGTTCATCCTGATATATGTACCCATAGAATCTATACTGAAGAAGTCAAGCCAGTTAGACAACCCCAAAGAAGATTGAATCCTGCCTTAAGAGATATTGTGAAAGAAGAAATTGAAAAACTTCGGAAGTAGGATTCATTTACCCAATTTATGATAGCCAATGGGTTTCTCCATTGGTAATAGTTCCTAAGAAAAATGGAAAATGAGAGTATGTGTAGACTATAGAGAGTTGAATAAGGTGACATACAAAGACCATTTTCCATTACCTTTCATAGATCAGGTGTTAGATACTCTTGCTAGAAAAAGATACTTTTGTTTTCTTGATGGATTTAGTGGATATAATCAAATTCAGATTGCACCTGAAGATCAAGAGAAAACAACTTTTACATGTCCATGGGGAACATTTGCCTATAGGGTTTTACCTTTTGGTTTGTGTAATGCCCCAACAAATTTTTAGTGAGCAATCCTAGTAATTTTTGCTGATCTAACCACTAAAAGTGTTGAAATATACATGGATGATTTCACAGTATGTGGACAGATTTTTTATTTTACATTGAAAAATCTTGACAAAGCCTTAACTTGCTATGAAACATACCACTTATCCTTGAATCCAAAAAAATGCTTCATGATGATGAAGGAAGGGATAGTTCTTGGTCATCACATCTCTCTTGAAGGGATCCAAGTTGATCCAAAGAAGGTGGAAATTATCAAGAATCCCCTTCCTCCTAAAACTCAGACTAATGTCAAAAGTTTCCTAGGACACATCAGTTTTTATCGTAGGTTTATTCCAAAATTTAGTATAATAGCCAGTCCTATGTTTGCCCTATTGACTAAAGATTTTGAATTCTCCTGGACTGCAAAGTTTCAAGAAACATTTGAAGCTCTGAAAGAGAAATTAATAACTCCACCTGTGCTCAGAGGACCTAATTGGACATTACCATTTCACATACAGACTGATGCCTCCAATACAACAATTGGAGCAGCATTAGGAAAAATTGATAATGGTGAACACTATACCATCTACAACATTAGCAATAACTTGACAAGAGCCGAGAAAAATTATACAACTGAGAAGGAATTCCTCACAGTAATTTATGCCATCAATAAATTCAGGCACTATATCATAGGTTATCAAATATTTATTCACACAGATCATACAACCATTAAGTATTTGATGAATAAACCTATGGTAAGTGCAAGAATTATTTGTTGGTTGCTGTTGCTACAAGAATTTGATATCACTATAGTCAACAAACCAGGAAAAGCTAATGTTGTGGCATATTTCTTGTCCAGGTTGCAGAACACAGATGAAGGGGAATTAGTTGATGACACTTTTCCTGATGAAAAACTATTTGCTATTTCAGTCCAATCACCTTGGTTTGTAGATATAGCAAATTATTTGGTCACATGGAAAGTTCCTCCACATTTCACTTCAAAACAGAAAAAAAATTGATCAAACAAAGTTCTTTTGAATGGATTAAGGGTATGCTTTTTAAGTGCAGTCCTGACCATGTGTTACGTAGGTGCATCCGAAAGGATGAAGTGTATGATATCCTTAGAGCTTGTCATGATGAACCCTCAGGTGGACACTATTCTATAAAAAGTACAGTTAAGAAAATCTTAGGGACAGGATATTATTGGCCATCTCTTCACAAGGATGTGAGAAAGTACATCAGGCATTGTGATGCATGCCAAAGAATTGGGAAACCCACTCATACAAATGACATGCCACTGTAGCCTCAAATGGTTTTAGAACCATTTGAGAGGTGGGGGATTGATTTTGTAGGACCTATTGATCCACCTTCTCAAGGAAAGGTGCATATTATAGTATGCACTGATTACCTGACAAAGTGGGTAGAGGTGTGTGCTTTCAAACATGCTCGTGAAGAGAATGTTGTGATTTCTTATATACTCAAATTTTTTAGAGATTTGGAGCTCCATGATCTATCACCACAGACCAAGGATCCCAATTTGCATCCAAATTCATAAAGGCATTTACAAAATTGTATGAAATCAAACATAGGAAATCATAACCTTACCACCCACAAGCAAATGGCCAGGTTGAAGTAACAAACAAGGAACTAGAACGCATCTTGACAAAAATAGTAGCTTTTCATAAGAGAAATTGGCTAGATAAATTACCTGAAGTAGTTTGGGCCTACAATACTACTTGGAATTCCAGTACTAGATTCACACCTTATGAACTAGTATTTGGTAAAAAGCCTCTCTTACTTATTGAATTTGAGCTACTAACATTGTGCATAACACTAGAAATTGGAATTGAATTGTCGCAGGCACAGATAAACAAGATTCTACAACTGAATGCATTGGATGAACTTAGATTGGATGCTCTGCACCAAACTGAGGTAATTCAGGAGCAGAGGAAGCTGTGGCATGACAGTTAGATTCAATAGAGGAAAGTTCAACAAGGAGATTAGGCTTTACTGTTTGATTCTCGCTATGAAGACTTCCTTGGAAAACTGAGAACTAGATGGTTGGGACCTTACTGGATTGAGGAGGTATTTGAAAATGGAGTAGCTCATCTATCCCCTATTGATGGATCACAAAAGAAGTTGGTAGTAAACGGACATCGCCTTAGAGTGTACCATACACCTCTGACTAAAGATGAATTCTTGCAACAACTTGATAGTTTGGATACACAACAGGTGGAAGAGATTTGCTCTTCTACTTCAAAACAATCAACATGATCATGGATTTCAAGAAAAAGTAGAAAATACAAAAAAAAATCAGAAAAAAAATAGAAAACAAAAAGATGAATAAATTTTGAGTATGAATTCCTTCATGGGCATGGTTTCAGGGAAAATCATGAAATTCCTTCATGGGCATAGTCAGGATCAAAAAATATATATATATCAAAAAAAAAAAAGGGGGAAAATCAAGAAAAAAAAAGAGAGAAAAATGAATAACTCAGCAGTGAAAACATTTTCTTAAGGCACTATTGGGTTGGTATGCATGAAAACCAGTTTTCTAGCATGCATAACCTTGAGAAATTTTTGAACCATCATTGTACAAATTCACCAAGTGCACTTGTTTTGAAATGTTGCAGAAAATCTCAATAGAATATCAACAAAGGCAGTCATTCTTCAAAACTGGCATTAACTATTTTTATCAGGTATATATTTCTTACATTTCTTCATTGTAAAATGATTGGTATATAGTATATGACAATTAACCATTAGCATAAAAGGTATTCATAATATTTGGCATACTTAAAACATGTTTTGAAAATATTGATTTCTGCCTAATCTTCGGAGCAAGAATGCCAAAAATAGTGCCTGTTGTATTATCTTCGGATTGAAATTGTCTTCAGAATGACAGCAAAATGAATGTTGCACTTTGTCTTCAGAAAGAAACTTTGTCTTCGGAATGACAGTTTGTCTTCGAAATGAAACTTGGTCTTCGGAATGACGACTTGCTGCATTATCTTTGAAATGAATATCTGTCTTTGAAATGAAGATCTATCTTCGGAATGACGATTTAACTTCGCAATATAGCCTGATATTCGAAATGAGGATTGATCTTCGGAATGATGATTAATATTCGGAATGAAGATTTAAATTTACAAAGCAGGATTTGTCTTCGAAATGAAGTTATAATCTTTGGAATGAGGATTTGTCTTCAAAATGAAGACTCGTCTTCAAAATAAAGTCATAATCTTCGGAATGAAGTTTTGTTTGCACAATAAGTTATAATCTTTGGAAAGAGCATTTCCACGTGACATCCAAGAAGACAAGGTACGACAAAATAAAAATCTTTTAGTTGCATACGATAAAGGAACACGTGTCAGTCAGCACATGGTTTGTTTTTGCACCCATTGGAAAATACCAAAATTACGAAGAATGTGACCAACCATATGCCACCAATTTTTGATGCCAATAAACATGCACGTAAGAATCTGCAAAACTAATGATATGGATCTGACTGCAAGGACATCCATGCAATCACCAATGGACAGGTGTACAGTGCAAAAGTAGAAATGTGTGCCACATTTATTTCCTAAGACGTGTTTGCGAAGTATAGTGCACAGGTTACGGTTCATTCCAAAGAAGAAGATGAGAAACAAGGCAAGCAAAGATTTGAACTAAACCCTGCAAATTTGCAACATAAAAAAATTCATAAATCTAGCAGAGGAATAGCAGCAACAGTGAATGGTTTTTTAAATAGAAAATATGGGGTGAAAGATCAAAACGAAACCTGCAGATACCACCTACCTCCGAGAAAATCTGGTAGTCATGCAGATTTTTGAAGATGAAGGGTTTATGCCATTTTTGGATAAATTTAATGGGTCTTCTAAATATTTGGCTAGCATGTTCGCCCATACATTTAGAAACAACCGAGCACATGTTAACGGCATGACTATTGAGGTAACCCCTAAAATTTTAAGTCAAATTACTGAGCTGCCATTAGAAGGGATTTCAATTTCTAGATCTGGCAAGAATACATTAGCAAATGTAGTTAATCAGTTTGTAGAAGAAAATGATAGAGAGCCAGAGTACTTAACCCATAACAACACATGCAAAGGGTTAAAAAGGGCCAGCTTGCAAGAACCCTAGGATGAAGTAGCAACCTAGGTAATTAAATTCCTAACTTGCGAAGGGCAGTATATGCTATTATCAGGGCATCATATGTGAATTTTGAACCATCTTAGACATGGTGAGCAACAACCAAAAGTTAGGGTAAATCTTCCCCTGTATCTGTATCAAGAATTAAAAAACATGGCAAAAAGATATCAGGAAGGAAAAGGAAGTCTTCACCACCATGGTCTTATCAAACTAGTTTTCCAACACCATTTTAGAGGAAACCCTAGGAGTTTTGATAGGTTTTACTCTACCCTAAACGATGTCATTTTTAGGGATGAAGAGGAGGAAGAAGAAGAAACAAATACTGTTGATGTTGCTGCAGAAGAAGAAATAGCTACTGTAGAAAATGTTGTAGAAGATGTTGTAGAGGAAACTGTAGAAGGTGCTACAGAAGCTGTTACAGAAATAGAAACACACCCAGCAATAGCAGCAGCAGAACACCTTGCTCCAGAACCCTCAACATCACAAACCAAGAAACAAAGAAAAAGAGGATCTGGAACTGGCAGCAGAGCAAAAAAACAAAATAAGGTTTGTTTTTCTGAGGTGACTACTGATTTGACATAACAAAAAATAATAAGGGAAACAGAGGCATCTGAAACTGTCCCCACAACCCCTGCTGACACCAGGAAGCAGCGCAAAAAGAAGAAGTTTGCATTTGGAACTAGGAGGTCCACCAAAATCCATTTGAAATAAACAGTAGAATAGGTTATGGAGGAAAAAGAAGGACAAAGTAGCCCAGATGTCACAGAAATACAACTAGCCTCTGAAAACTTTCTAGAATTCCCTGAACACATAGCTGAGGCAAAAACTAGGCAGGATAATTTGGAAGAGGCTACAGTTCAACAGGCTACAAATATGGTGGATACAATCATAAGTAGTTTCATAGAACTTGTTAAACAAGAGCAAATTGTTGCAGAAGAAGATATAATGGTTGAATAGCCAACTGCAGCTGATCTATCTGCATCAGATTCTGAGGCAAAAATAAAAGTGGAAGACATCACAGAGCAGCTGAGGGTAGCAAGGAGTGTTGTCAAAACACAAACCAGATGGATTTCAGAGAAAGAAAGCATCATTTAGATATAGGAAAAAAAAATTGTAGAGCTTCAACAGGAAGTGGTAGCATTAAGAAGAATGTTATCATAGTCTGAAAAACAGCCAATTGTATCCATTGATGAAGACAATTTGGCTCAATTTCTTCTGGGTTTATCAAGGGTAGATGACTCTATTGAGACAAACAAGGATGTTCATTCTGAAGTAGCACCTCTTCATTCTGAAGAAGTGCCTGTTCATTCTTAAGCAGCACCATCTCATTCTGAAGCATTGCCTTCTTGTTCTGAAGATGCTTTAGAAATGGTAAAGATCATAGTAGAGGATGTTGAAGATGAGCTATCAACACAAGAATAGTCCCAGCAACAATAAAATGTTCAAGTACTCCTATTGAGGTCCCTGCATTTCAAACTATTACACTTTTATTAGAAACAACAGATAAGGGGGTACAAGTAGAATTACTATCTGATGACAATCCAATATAAATAGCAAATAAGGGGGTGCAAGTAGAGTTATTGACATATGAATAGCCAGTGGAAGTGGCAAAAAAAGGAGTTCAGATAGATCTATTGCCTAAGATCACCCTTGTAGTCAGACCACCTAATACTGTGTCTCTAGAGTAGTACAATGTAGACATAGCTAGTTGGATGATTAGATATGAGCAGCTTGCCACTAAAACTGAAAAGTTGAAATTGGAAGCAAAACAGCTAGAAGCCAAGGACACAGAAATTCAAGCATTGAAAGAAAAGGTGTCTGACTTATGCCAAATTACTAAATTTTTAGTTCAATTTAGACGACCAGCCAGATTTTACAACCTTATTTTGAAGGAGAAATACCTCAGATGGTAGGTCATGAGGATTAGTTCAAACCTCCCATATAAATTGGACACCACTATAGATTTTTTGGAAGCATACTTTGACAGTCCTTTTGAGCAGAAAAATCTCCTATGTGAACTATTTTTACATAGTTTCTTCATTCTAGAGGAAGTAGAATTTTATCCATAGATCTACATTGGAGATGTTCAGTTGAGAGCATTCATGTCCACCTTGTAGAATCAACTTTACTGGGATCAAGAGAAAAAGCAGAATAAAGAGATTGAAACAAGGGTTGAGTTGTTAGTCAGAGCAATCCAGCCAAACCACCTAGTTATCACCAAACAACACTTCTCAATGATGAACAGGGATGATATAAAGAGAATGTACTTGAACAACTTAAGGGACTGTGTGGCCAGATTCAACAATTTCTATGATCATAATTTTTTCCCAACATTGTTAGTATGTAGATACAGATGGGCTGAACTTTCCATATCTTTGAGGAAAATAGAACCCATCTCCCCCATCAAGTTAGAATGGTCCAGAAGAAGAGCAGAAGGTGTAATCCAATTGATTCAAATCATGCAACATAACTGGATAGGTCTTAGTTTTAGGCCTCCAACCATCATTACTCCAGTTCCATTCTACTTTGAGGAAGATGTCCAATATGATGAATAATTTGAAGACTGGCTCAAAAACATTCAAGAAAATAGGGGGTATTATATAGGCAAGAAATTATTCTATAGGTCATGAAATCTAAACATGGACATATGTGATTCCATAGCCCAACAAAATGCATGAGGGCATGCATTAATATAATTTTGGTGGAAAATGATGAGGCCTAGAAATGCCTCAATCATAACATATTTTGAACACTAAAATTACCTATAAACTCTTATGTTTTATCTGATATGTTAGTTAAGTTGATTCAATATGCTGTATATTAAACATTTTGCATGATCAATGTATTTGGAATATTATATGCTATTTTTTACAACTTTTTGCATAGTTTTGTGTTCTTTTTGCTATGACTTGCTAAAATGGGATATGCTTAGAATAATAGCAGGATTTCACTAATCATGTTTTGATTTGTCTCAAGCATTTATTTCACCTAAATCTGGCAACAGTGCAAGCAAACTGGTGCTGTGCAGCAAAAACTGGTCTTTCCCATATAAATTCTAGCCAGCAGTCCATAAATAGCAAGGCATGGAATTCACATGTAGAAAGAGATGAAGACCATTGGAATTTGATCTTAGGAGATAACCCACCTGAGATATGTAGAATAAATCACTGGAAAAGCACACATTTGTTCATTTCGAAGTATCTTTGGAATGAACAGATATCTTCGGAATGAGAGAACACAACGTCTTCGAAATGAGCGGATCTTCAGAATTAAGAATGCAGTATCTTTGGAATGAGCGGATCTTCGGAATGAGGATTGCAGTATCTTCAGAATGAGAACTACAGTATCTTCGGAATGAGCGATCTTCGGAATGAGAATTGCATTGTCTTCAGAATGAAGCCACTTATCTTTGGAATGAAAACAAAGTGTGCTTTTTGACTTGTTGACCGATTTTTGAAGCTGGAAAAAGGGAAATAAAGGTTGGAAAATGTAAAGGAAAAGATCTTCCATATGTCTTTGCCGTCATTTCCGACCAAAGCCATCATTAAGGGAAAGATCAAGTTTTAATCTTCTTCTAGGATAAAACCATAATTTGTTGCAGCATTGTAGCATTAGATCTTTTGAGATATTATTTGTTTGTAATCAGACCTTAGGACATCTATAAATATTGCTCCCATTTAGGTTGAGCCGAGTAGTAGTAGTAGTAGTAGCAGGAAGATAGGAAGAAGCAAAAAATAGGTAGAATTTGATTGTTACAGTCTTGTAATAGTTTTTCAGTAGAACTATTGTAATCATGTTCTTTAATCAATAAAGTGCACTAGTTTTATTTCATATTGCTTGTAGATGAGTGTGATTAAGATCTAGAGAGAGAGAGACTTACACATTATTCTGGACAAGGAGGTTGGCCACTTCCAGACCTAGGAGGAGGACTAACAACAGGTTTTATTCTAATTTTGTTGTAGCAGAATGAGTTGTAGAACTTGTTATTTAAATCGCTTGTAAACAGCTGACAATATCTGCAGTCTTAGTTCATTTATGCTTAGATTAATCTCGTGCTTAGTGTTTTAGCTGTAATATTTACTTTCAGCAAAGCTTTCATTTTATTTCATATTGTTATTTCTAGAATTTGCTATTTTTTTGTAATTTTTTGCATTTTATGTTTTGCTGTCAACTCCTGCACAAAAGATTGACAACCTTCTATTACAGAGCCTTGATAGTTTTCATTTCCATGTTAGAATTAGACTTTCATTGCTGCAAAAGTAATTATATTTCCTTTCTGCAATTAGGATTAGACTTTCAATTTTTGCAACTGTTATTTCTACAACATAAGTAGGTCTCATTCTGCAATTGTAATTAGGACTTCATTTCTGCAGTTAATGATTAGTTTCCAATTCAGCAACTTAGATTAAGGTTTAATTCATGCAATTTAGATATAGGAATTTCCTAAAACACCCCACACAACCGGTTTCACCAATAAAACCTATTGCTCTAGATTGAACTAAGTTATAACTATTTTGCCTCTTCTTCCACAGATAGCCTTGTACACTGCCCTGGATTGACAGATTCATTGATAATTAATGATGGTATAACGACTATGCATCACTTAACTTCGATGGGGTGTTGAAATACAATCTGATCCAAGATGGTACTGGGGGTGTAATTTAGGATCATTTTGGCAATGCTATTTTGGCCTTTGCGGAGGATATTGGCATCCAATATTCTCACTATGCTGAAACATGTGCTTCATTTTTTGGAATTCAAATGCTCAAATATATTGGCATTCGTAAGGCAATTATTGAGGGGGATTCATTAAATATTATTAATATGCTCAAAATAGATTGTCCTCCCAACTATCGAATCTCTAATTTAATTGATGAATCCAGAGCCCATTTATTGTCTATGGAGGAGACAATTATCAAGCATGAGTTTAGAGAAGGGAATGTGGTGGCTGACTCCCTTGCAAATCTGGGTGTATCTAGTTAGTGCATGATGATTTTTCTGTTTGATATCATTCACCTTATTGATGATGATAAAAATTAATGTTTTTCAAATGGTGTTTGGTCTTACGTTGTATTTCCCTTTTCTTGGTTAGTGTTGGACATTGATTATCATTGACATGATGGCAGAGTGCCTTTATTCTAGGTTGTTGCGACATCCTATCGGGTATTTATGGTTTGTTGTTGGTTTAATGTGGTGTCAGGGTGTCCTTTCCCCCTTGGGTTTTTTGAATTTCAAATTTTGAATCTCCCCTTCCCAATGTTCCCTCATGTGCTTGGGTGGTGGGCCTTTTTTAGATTTTTGTCATCTTTTGAAAATTCTTTGAGTGTGTTAGTGTCATAAAGTCTCTTCCTTAGTTCCTTTTTATTTCTCCTTTGGAATTTGACCTCTATTCTATTCAATATCTGGTCAAGTTCTGATATTTTTGGCCTTAAGGGAACTCGAGTCCTCTTTCGTGTCATCCTTTATGCTATGATAAGGTACCTTAGTGGAAATGTTTTGGCCAGTGTGTCTTGGTTGTCATTAACACCTGTTGAGGCTCGCTTGTGCTAGTGACATCTGGTCAATATGGGATTAGCCTTTTGGTGCTTGTTTATGTTGTTTTGTGATTCTTTCCCCCATTTCTTGGGAGTTTTCGTGACTATATTAAAAATTAAAGTATATTGTGGAGTTTGTTGAGATCAACAACAGATATTTCTAAAAATATTTCTCGTCTAGCTGCTTATGTTGCTCATGGGATGGGTACATTGGGGTAGAGCCATTTAAGTTCTCCTCTTCTTCTATGTCTTTAGATCCTAGTCTTTGTAGTCTTTTTTTGGTCTACCTCATGTTGTCTGGTAAGGTTTAGTTCTGGTATTTCTCGTCCAAGTGATGTTTTGATTGTAGTGGTTGTGGGATCCCTTTAAAACCCTCTCCATTTTTAATATTACAAAAAAAAATATTTATTAAAATTTTAATTAGTTTTTTAATGATATATAATTTATGATTTGCATGTGTAAACATGTATTGCAAAATATCATATCTTTATTTAATACAATGTAATATATTATTTTAAATTCTCTTGTAAAGCATACTTTACATAACTTTAATAAATATAAATTTATTAAAGAATAATAATTCAAAACACAACATTCACATCATCAAGTATTGGTTATGAATAAATACCTACATTGTTAAGTAGAGAATAAATATTATTTTTTAAACTTAAGTAGTATTACATTATCTATATATTTTTTAGGATATGGTTGTGATAAACAAGAAATAATTTTCTTTCTTACACATAAATATCCTTGTCTGTTCCATTAATTTCAACTCTTTCTTATATGTTGTTGATTTTGTATTTAATTTTCTCTTTTGTTTTTAATATGTTAGCTATATGTTTGATATTCTAAATATTTATTTATGACTTTAGATATTTATATAATAAATAAAATTAGTGATATGTTATCCTTTAAAACTTGCTTCATCTTATTATAATATAATCATAAAGAAGTAATTAAGGACTCAAAGCAACATATATTTAAATTGAACTGATATTTGATAACCATTATTAAAAATATCACATATTGCTCGATAAAATTTCTAAAGAGATATTATAGTTTATTTGTAACCATATATTAGACTAAATAAAATATACTCTATAATTGTCATATATGGTTTTGCAAAAACATTTCTATTATCTTCGGTATATAAAATGTCTATTATCCTAGGTGTTATATGTGTAATGAAGCTTGGGAGTCGACTTCAGACTTACTTTTTAATTATGGGGTCTTTAAGGAAATTTTTATGTCCGTTGGGTGTAAGAGAGGTTATTCCTAATTTAGTGATTGATTCTATTATGTCGTGCGCTTCTCCCTTTTATTCACCCAAACTAAAGTGTTTCTCAAGATTTATTTTACCCCATGTTATGTGAGGGGTTTGGAAGGAGAGGAATGCTCATGATTTTAAAGATAAGGAACCTTCAGATTTTCAATTGAGCTCTCGTATTTTTTAAAAAATTGTGGAGAATTTCTTGGGTGCTTGTAAGGAGTCTAAGTTTTCGGAGGCCCTCATTCCCAATGAAGTTTTAATTGAGTAGTGCCTTGGTGTTGGACACATTGATCACCCCCTACCAACTCCTGATCCAAGGAGGTTAGTTCGTTGGTGCCCTCCACCTATTGGTTGGTATAAATTGAATTTTTATGGGACCTATAGCTAGTGCCAGGGGGTCATCCATGATTTTAGTGGAAATTTTGCCCTAGCCTATGAAAAAAATATTGGTATTTCTTCATCCCAATTTGCTAAAGCAAGGGCCACATTTTTAGGCTTGTATTTGTTAAGAGATATAGGCATTCACAAAGTTATTATTGAGGGTGATTCATTAAATATTACTAATATGCTAAATGGTTCTTACCATGTAAGTTGGAAGGTGGTAAATTTGATTGATGAAGGTGTAGGAATTTTTTTATCCTTGGATGAATTTTTGATAGTGCACATTTTTCAGAGAAGGCAATTCTGTAGCAGACTTAATGGCATATATGGGGGTATATCTCCAAGGATGTTTAGTTTGGCAAAGGGATTTCCTTATTAAGCTCATCCATTGTATTAATAATGATCATCATTAATTATTTATAGGTTATTTGCCTTCACTTGCTTGGGTGGGTGGGCTTTGGAGTAGCAGCATTTTTTGGTCAATGTTTGGTGGTAGCTAGTTTTTATTTCCTTGGATTCATGGAGACATTGGCATTCCAAATTTTAAATTTTGAATTTCATATCTCTCTTCATTATTGGTGTCTAGAGTTATCTCAAAGCTTCTCTAGCTTCTGTTGGAGTGTGTCCTATACCCAAAGTCTTGCCCTTATTTTGAGCTTTCTTGATTATGAGTATGGGCTTTATTTTGTGAACTGGATCTAGACCTTCTATAGTGTATCTTATTACGTGCTCATTAGATTCTAGTGGCTTCTCCTTTGGTTTCACTTTAAGGTAAGTACCTAGGATAGTGATTATTCCTATATTTGGGATTGGTTATGGGACATCCATTACTGGATTTTATGCCTTGGTATGTTAGCCCCTTTTTAGAGCTTGGTCTTGTTGTTTTCGCCTATGACATGTTCTTTTATTTATCTTCCACTTGCCTATTTTATTTTTTTCCTTTGGCTAGTTGGAAGTGGGATGATAATTTATCTGTTAGGCCGTGTGTGTAGTGGACATTTCTCCCTTTATATTAGACTTAGAAGGATGCTCATGTCCTTATTTTGGTTTTTAGTGCTCCTTATAGTTGCTCTTTTTTATTTTTTTGGTTTGTGCTCCTTTTTTTTGAGATTGGGTGGAGAAGTTATGGATAAATAGTAATTATTAATGTTTGTGAGACTCTGGTGTTGAAGAATTTTATTCTTGACTTTTGGGTTTTTTTTGGCCTATGACGGAAGTGCAAATCTATTTGTGCTTGGGTTTATTATGGGGCCTCCTATATTTTATTGTGTGTTTGAATGTCTTCTTTTTTGGTTCCTCAGTGTGGTTTTTAGTGGTTTTTTGTAATTGGTTTCTTACACCCTTCTTAAATATGGGAAAGGCTAAATTTCATGGGTGTAAGATGAAACAAGTTAAACCGAGGGTGGATCCTGATGCTCTGATCATAGATGAAGACGTTATCATTATTATGAAGGATGGGGATTTACTATAATGTATCCAAAAATTCCATGGACACAGCCCAATTCTTTCTAAATGGATGGTTGCTATGTGGAAGGAGGGATGGGTAAGAGTAGGGACATGGTCCTTTGAGGTTTTAGTGGAATTGGTTAGCTGCACTACAAGGTTAGAGCTAGATGGTGTGTATCACAATTAGGACAAGTACTCATTACTGAAGGAAATCAACTTCTTCTTGGATGGAGATGAATTCTTACCAAGAATCCAAAATGTATTTAGTGCTAAGGCTCTACCGTCACTATGGTACAAGGTGATTAATGTGGCTATGGATTTTTCACACTGGACTCTTCATATGATATCATTCATAGTTTCCATGTTGTGTTCTTGAATCACTTGTGGAGGCAAATATGGATGAATATCCAACTATTCTTGTTTAATTCTATGTGGAAATTGATACTGGCAGGTCAAGGTAGGTAGAGCCTGCTTCCCCTGCACCACGGATTGGCACTATTTATTTTTAAACATGTTGCGATGGAGAAAGGGGTTGTGATGGAGGATATTTTGAAGTATCTAAATTATCTTCCAATTCATATTACTGGTTATGCTTTGTGAGCCTAAAATATTTTGAGTGAAGACTCAAAGGACATGTATTTATTTTCCATGGGTTTTGATCTAGGGAAGATTTCCTATAAGGTTCTTATTTCTGTTAAAGTTGTTAGGGGTTTTCTAGAGAAGAACTCTTCTGCTAGGGGTGACTAAGATTTCAAATGTTTCTCTTGTTGCTACTTCAGTGGTGGAGGGCCCTTCTACTAGCTATATTGCAGATGGTAGTGGCACCCATAAGTTGTTGTAGCTCAATGGTAAAAATATTGATATGGCGAAGTCCTCTATATTATCCAATGTGAATGAAATGGAGGTTCTTCCTAGATATTTCAGCAAGGAGAAATTGGTGGCTGATGTTTATTCTTCGGGGGAAGATTTTATGAATAAAAGTTCTTTTTTGCATAACCTATATCTAATTGAAATTAAGCAACGTGCAGTTTGAATCTCGGTCAATATGGCATTGGATTTTTTTGGTGAGGCTTCTCAAATATCTCGTAATGTTGTTCACAAAATTGAATCAATGACGTAGAACTATCTCGGTTCTCTCATTGTTTTCTTCATATTGTTTTTCTTATTGTCTTTGGTGCATATTTCTTTGTTGTGTTTTGTAGTGTTATTTTATGGCTACCATTGTGGCATATTTCTATATAAAATGTTGTGGGGTCCCTTTCAAAACCCTCTTTATCCTTAATAGTAGCAAAAAAAATCTTGAGTGAATAAAAGCCAAAAACTCATTTGAATTAAAAATGAAAAAAATCATTGATTTCAACTATCTATAATATCTCCCTCATTTCCTAAAGGAGATAAATAATATAAGGTCCTTATAATATTTACAATAAAGAGTAAATCTATTTCAAGCCTATACATTTATAACTCTAGTTTTTATATTTTATTTTTTCTTAAAAAAAGAGCAACAACCCAATTAATTTCTACTTCTATCAATTTTCCATCCCTTTTTTGTTTATTCAATATTTTTTTAATGAATTTGTACTGGAGATACCAAATTTTTTGCACCAATTGTATCACCCATCAATAATATTGGCCAATTCAACAAAATTTACCGTTTTGCACCAAAATCTAGGGCAAGGAGTAGGCTAACATTTGAGGTTCACAAAACTCTATAAAATACTTTAAAAATATATTAAAAGTGTTATGATTAAAAATAGCTCACAAAGGGCTCTCTAAATAGTATAAATATTCCTATGCTCTTCCAAGGTCTAAGATCCCAAAACATCCTAAAATGATAGCATCACAACCCTATGAAAGTTCATACAATGATCTTCTCACTGACAAAAGTGTATACAATGCTTTTGCATTGGCATAATACTTTTGTAATTGTACCACTAGAACTAAAGTGTTGATAGCCTAACTATTCATCATCACAAGTTAACTCTTCATCCCACCTTGCTAACAAGCCAATTATGTGATTAAAGGTATGTATCTATCAATTAATCAAATTGCATGAAATATGACCCCTTTCAAAATAGTGTATACTTATTATCAAACCAATTAGCATCTTGTGTAACTTCTTATGACATACCACTTCACCTTTTAACTAACCATCTCATCTTATTTGTTATCACCTCCTAGATCTTCACATAAATCCTCTTAAAATACTCAAGGAGATTATAAAATTGCCCCTTTAGGGTAGCCATGGAGAAGAGGATATTCTTATCCATAGATACATGTTTTTGTTATTAATACTTTGTGCTTCCATTTATATATCTAGGATTTTCTTTCAAATTATCTTCAATCAAGCATTTTTATAGATTCATCTCAAGCAATATCTTTAAAGAAACATTGGATAAGCATTATTCATAGTAGATCTATAGCAAATCAGGGTAAAAGTATCAAAATTTCCATTGTGATCTTCTTCTCATCTCTTACCATTTCACATCACTTTCTTCAATTAACATTTTGGTATTTCACATATTTTTATTTACTTTCAATTTTTTCATTACTTTTATTATCAACCATAAAGGGAATTGGGATTTAATCCCTTTATCAATAAAATTTGTCATTCCTCATGTGATTTGAACAAACCCTACATACTAATTGTTAATTTTTTCTATATTTATGTTTAGGTTTATTGTCTTACAAGCACATAATGAGAGTGCCACATAAATATAAATGCAAAATATAAAAAAATACATCTAAAAAATGAATAATTCTGAAGAAGAAAATTGCACTTGTATGGCACATCTATTTGAGGTGGAAAACTACATTGGAATGACACATTTATTTGGGTAGATAAATTAGGTTTGCAATTTATGTTATATATCTATTTTAGATTTAGATCTATAAAATTATATGTTTTTTTATTATTTGATAACTATTGGGAAATTTTATACATCTTGTATAAAAACACTCGAATTTGCATTTTATGGTTACAAAATCAATTAAATCCTAGGTATAAGTCATAAATTGCAATATCTAAGTTAGGATTGAAAGGTAAAATATCAATTCCATAAGGAAAATCTCTTTTATTTTAGTGTTTGTAATTGATTATTTTACCTTGCATAATTTTGTAATGGAGATAACACTTTTCTAACTATAATTGGGGATAAAATCTAGTTCATCTTGTTGCACCTAGGCATGAAATGAATATGCATGTAGCTTACACTATAGGATAATTTCTTTATTTGCATACAACATTAAACTATTATTTGAACAAAGGAAATTTTATAGCTTTTTATGCAATAATTCAAATGAAGGATCATCTAGCATAGAAATTATGTGTTACATTCTCATTTTCACCTACATATTGCATTATTCATCTAATATTCCATTTAGTTTAGGAAGTATATCTTAAAACCCTAAGTGTGTGTTCAAGTAACTGAGAAAATTAGATTATGAGGAATCACAAAAATATCCTCTAAACATTGAGTGTGTTCCAATGTGAAAGAGAATTCCTGTATTCATGATCTATATTATTTTTTGTGATCACATATTTGGTGAACCTAACATGAACACCACATAGGTCAAAAAATTCTCCTATCCTATCAAAAACATCTAATTAAATATAAAAATTTGTTAAACACCTAAACAAGACAATATAATTTTATTTGATATAACTATTAACTAAATACTAATAAGAAACTAATCAAATGATATTCATATTATATGACCCCTTGAGTAGCCACTGTATGAACCTTTATGATAAATTGGGTATATAGCAAGCCTAGGATGTCAACCTCCCATTTAGGGTCTTGCACATACTTTTAATATCCTAGGGAGTATATTATGGTGGGATAATGGGAGTCATAAGGAGGAATAATGATTACCTCTCATGTATTTTTTTTGGGTCATATGACTAATAATATTATTCCCATGTATCAATATCTTTCATGTACCTCAAGGTATATTTCATGTATGATTGTGTATATCAAGAGTACTAGTTTCATTCACATACCAACAAGTATATAGGAAGGGTAGATATATTGAAATGTTTAGGTATATTGACTAGATAAATATACCAAAAGAAGAAATTACAAGGGCATCACATATCTTATATTCATAATTTAATTAATACTAAAAATAAAACAAAATTTAATTTATCACACTTCTTGAAACCATGACCAAATATCATTATCTTACCCAATACGTTGTACACTAATTATCTTGCAACCCTAACTCCTTTCCCTCATTTTCTGATATCTAAAAGGATCATTTCACTTTTGAAAATGCCACATCCAAATAGGAAGATGAGGGATATCCTACCTTTGGTCCTCTCTCTTATTCAATAATAATAAGTTAGAGTAAAATTTAGTTCCATTGATCACTTAAATTTACTTGCAACTACAAGGACTACAATGAGCATGCAATAGTAAATATATTATAATGGCAGTATTATAAGCATGTAAAATTCGTAAGACACTTCTACAACTACTCATAAAACTACAATTAATAAAAGCTTATAAAAATGGTACAAGAAATGGATCTCTACTAATGCATGCTATGAGCAATGTATTTTTGTCTCATATTATAATGTTTTGTCACAAATATATATAACAGTATGTGACTCTTCACTTTCCTACTCTAAGGATACATCTGCATTATGCATGATGGACAGTTGTACATTTCTTGCACATTATTACATTACATAAAATAAATACTTACACTCTAATCTAAGACACACTCCTAATCTAAAGATGTACCCAAGTTGGTACATTAGCATGTACCAAATAATGTAATATTCTGTAACACCCCCTATAATACATTATATCTCCCTAATTTTATAAATATATAGGGTTTTGTATTACTTGTTGGCAAAGGTTGAAAGTAATTTTATCATTGTTTTGATTAATTATTAGTGGTTCTATGAAAAAAGAAGAGGCTTGTTTTGAGTGGAGTACAAAGGGGGGTTGGGGAGGATGGTCATAAGATATTTTTTATTTTTATTATAGTATGGTTGCTCTAATAGAGGATAATAGATCATTCCTATAATATCTTTATACAAGGGAGGAGTAACCCTATAATTGACATGGTTTGTTGTTTTCTCATGATTGGGTAATAAACATGGAATATCCTAAGATCTTGATTAGAAGAAGATCAACCTTTAGAATAATTGAAGATAATAGTGACTTAACTTATCAAGTCCTAAATATGATTCCTATGGGTTTTGAATTTGCTTTTTGCATGACCATTAACACAATGAAAAGCATATTGCGCCTTGAGATGCAACCAAGGAGCCTTCTCTTTTTTAGCATATAAGGATTTAATGAGTGGAAAATATATCATTCTAGACTCTAATAATTGATCAAGGATAATTATCAAGGGTTGATTGAGTCTAGTAAATTTATTTTATATTTTTTTCATGATTTTTTTAGGACCCCATCTGTACATTATTTTGTAATTCTCATTTTCTGATGTAATGGCCCACTTCTAATGTGGGGATCCATCTATAATGATATTTTATAATATTTTGTAATGCATGTGGTAAGTAATATGCCTAGACAAGTGGGGCCATTTCACATAATTATTGTAAACCTACTATTAAAATAAATCTCACTTACACAAAATATTGTAAAACAACTAAAATATATCAATAATAGAATAAAACTATGCATAAAGTAATTGCAAAATTGAAACAATCTCACAAATAACTCATAATTTTAGGCCTATTTTTGGGGAAAACCTTATTTAATATTTCATTAACTTGTAAAATGATGAATTTGTACATGGCTTAATAGATTTAAAAAAAAAAAACTTTATGCAACCCTAACCCTAAGCTCAAGAGTTAGCTTACATGTAAAATTTCACTCGAGCTAGAATATTCTACTAAACATCAGTCACAATATTAATAATGATTAAATAAAATGACCCCACTTGTCTAGGTGCCTTACTTGCCACATACATTACAAAATATTACAAAATATCATTATATATGGGATCCCCATGTTGGAAGTGGTTCATGACATAAGTAAATACAAATTAAAAAAATAATGTTAGGATGAAGTCCTAACATGTCCTTCCATTTCAAAAAGCTTTTTCCTCAAATTTAGAGATAGGGAAACTAGTGTTGTAGCTACTGGAGAGACTCCCATGTAGGATACTCCAGTTGTAGACCACACCATTGAACAAGGACCTCATTAATGGCTTGGTTGTATAGGGTGGAAGTACGATGATCCAACAAATTTTTAGGTTTGAACAAGATAGAACATTATTAATCCATTTCAATAAGTGCATATTGAACCTATAATTGAGTGCCCATAATCTTCTTGAGAGAAGAGACATAAAAAATATTATGGAGCTTGGATGTAAGCGGGAGGGCCAATTTATAGATCGAGGCACAAATCCATTCTAAAACTTGGTAGGGCCCATACTATTTGGCGGTAATTTTTTGACATCTATGAAGCTGAAGGGATGATTGTTTGTACTATTGCAAGCAAAGGAAAACCATATCACCAATGTCAAAACTATTCTTGAAATAATTTTAATCAGCATATTGGTGCATCCTTTTTTGTTTTGCTTCTAAATTCATCTTTAGTTGATGGATTACTTCAACATATTGGTTGAGTTTAGTGTCAAATGAATGGACCTTAGAACTATCTAGAATGTATGAGGAGGGTGTGCATGGAGGATGGCCATAAAATGCTTTAAAAGGTGTGACCTTGGTTACTATGTGATAAGAAATATTATACCACCACTCAACCAAAGGAAGCCACTTAAACTATTGTGTAGAGTGCTCAGAGAAATAACAACAAAGGTAGGTCTCCAACTATTTGTTAATCATCTTAATCTAGCCATTATTTTACAAATGGTAGGATGAACTCATGTTGAGTTGAGTTCCTTAAAACTTAAACAATTCTTGCTAGAAATTACTAGTGAATGTAGGATCACGATCAGACACAATGGAGGTAGGCATGCCATGAAGGTGAAATATAGAGTCAAGAAAAATTTGGCTAATGGTGGAGGTTATGTAAGGATGATATATGGAACAAAAATGAGCATACTTTGAAATATGATCCATTACCACAAAAATAAGTGATTTATCATTTAACATAGGTAACACTTCAACAAAATCCATTGAAATATATATTCAAACCTATTTGGAAATTGGTAATGGTTGGAGAGTTCCTAGATAATGCACAATTTTACCTTTCATCCATTGATAGATGTCACATGTGGCTATAAAATTATGTATTTCCTTCATAACCTTCCAAGAAAAAGTATGTTTTAGACTTCACATGTTTTTAGGAACCTTGAATGGCCTCTTGTGGGGGATGCATGTATTTCATTCATGAGAAGGTCCCAAAGGGAATATGTGCAAGGAACCACAAGGTGTTTATGGTAGCGTAAATCTTGTCCATCCCAAGTATAGCTAGGACATGAGGTAGAATATGTTTGAATGGAAACAACCACAGTTTACAAATCTAAATCTTAAAGCACCTCCTTGTGAAGATAATTTAATCATTGAGGAATGGAAGAGGAAATAATACATAACATGTTGTGAGTCTCAAATTAATGAGAGATGGTATCGACCATAATATTTTCTTTACCATTTTATAGGTAATATCATAATCATAACCCATAAGCTTAGAAACCCACTTCTATTTTTTAGGGGTGGCAACCCATTGCTCTAAGAAATATTTTAGACTTTGATGATTTGTTTTAATAGAAAAAAAATGTCCAATGAGGTAAGGTCACAAGTGAGTGATCACATGCAAAATGGTAAGTATTTATTTAGCATAAGTGGATTTTTCTATATTGTGATTGGAAAGTGATTTACTAGTGAAAGCCAAGGTTCATCCTTCTTGCATTAATACTATACCAATACCATTGTCTAAAGTATCACTTTCAATTACAAAATACTTAGAGGAATCAAGCATTGCGCAAGTCGATGTCGGGGCAATTTTTTCAATTTGAACTTAAAAATTCATAGGTGGATCCTCAAGGTCTTTGTTTAAGGATAATGAGGTGATTCTAGTCCTAATATTTTAGCTCAAAATGATTTACCATTGGGAATTTATGGCCTTAACAAAAAAAATAAAAAAAATACCAATTTTTAGAATTGGTGTAAAATTTGACCAAGATCTGTGAAGGATAGTTTTGTATAAAATAGAATGTAGAGTAATCTAGTAAATTTTGGAGTCAATCTAATATCTCAGTGAAGAAATATTCCTTTTTGAGCTCTGAGTTAACTTTTTTTTTCTTTACACCAAATATTGGATTTAAAAATTAAATATTTTAAAACTATATCTATCTTGTATGTTCTGACTATTAACCACTTATGTCACTATATTATCTTTATCCCTATCACCTATACTATGATTACTAACATTGGTCAGACACTAACCTTCAAATTTTCTCTACTTTATAGTTATTGACACTATCTATTTTGTTTATGTAACTGAAAACCCTATAATCGATGACTATTATTGCTACTGTCAACTTGACTATTACTGCAACTGATACAACTATTATTACCACTAAAATATTTCTATCATAGGCATTTTCCAACTTGTCCAAACTATTTGGTGCATGTAGTCTTTTGTTCTTGTGATAGGGAATTCTTCTCCATATGATCACTTTTATGGAAAAGAAAATCGTAAGTTCAATAGATAGAAGGATTTGGTTTTGCAAGTTGAATATTTTTGTTTGGATAGAACCAATTTACACTAGGAAATGGATTATTTAATACCCATAGGCCCTCTGTTATAATGTAGTAACAAAAAATAGTTCTCAGACCAATATTTCAATCCACTACCCAAGGAGGATTCCAAACATACCCTTGAGCACATTATATGCCTCTTTGACAGTATAAGGTAATAATTCAGGATGTTATGTCGCATGGACTATGGATAATATAAGGTCAAAAATATTCCTATTTGATTATTATTTTTAACCCTATATGATCTCCCGATACACCTAAAGATTTATGGAAGCTTAATTTCATGTTTGAGTGTTATCTGAGGCCTCGATATTAGAGCCTAATCACCCACCACTTAACTAGATGATTTATGAGATATCTAGCTTAGCCAATAATGATAGATCATTAATGATATTTTAAAACCCCTAGCACAAGGTTTCTAACCTACTCAACTACTATAAAAATAGACTATAAATATTTTGTTTTTTTCTAGTTTTTATTTTTTGTTTAAAAAAAAATAGAAATGAAAAAAAAAAAAAATTATACCTAACCATTAAAATGGATGGGGAAGAATTGTTGCATTCACAATAGAAATTATCCCTAGAAATTTCTTTGATACCACTTGTTAGGAACCTACTATTAAAATAAATATCACTCAAAAATACTATAAAATAACATAAATACATCAAATAATAGAATAACATTGTGCAAAAAGTAATTGCATAATTGAAACAATCTCACAAATAACTTAGAATCATAGGCCTCTTCGGGGAGGCAACTTCCTTCAATATTTTATTAACTTGAAAAAAAATTCATTCGTACATGGCTTCATAGATTTTAAAGAAAAGACTTCATGCAACCTTAACCCTAATCTCAAGATTTGGCTTGCATGCACAATGCTACTTGAGATAGAATATTCTACTAAATATTGGTTACAATATTCATAATTGTTACATGAAATGGCCCCACTTGTATAGGCACCTTACTTACCACAAATATTATAAAATATTACAAAATATCATTATAGATGGGATCCCCACATTGGAAGTGGGTCATTAAATAAGAAAATAAGAATTACAAAATTATGTTAGAATGGGGTCCTATCAAAACCACACCAAAAAAAACCTAAAATAAAATTTACTAGACCTGATCAATCCTTGGAAATTATACTTCATAAATTCTTAGAGGCTCTAATGATAGATTTACCACTTATTAAATCCTTATATGCTAGAATATAGAAGGTTCCTTGGTTGCATCTCAAGGAGAAATGTGTTTTTCACTATGTTAATGGTCACCTAAAAAAAAAATGGTAAAACCTTAGGAATCATATTTAGGACTTGATATATGAGGTCAATATTATTTTCCATGATTCTAAAGGTTGGTCTTCTTCTAATAAAGATCGCAGGATCTTTCAAGTTTTATTACCCAATCATGACAAAAAAAATTAACCATATCAATAATAGGGTTGCTCCTCCCTTGTATAAAGGTATGGTATGAATGATCTATTATACCTCTATTATAGCAGCCATGCCACAATAACAAAAAAATATCTTATGACCATCCTACCCAACCTCCATTTGTACTCCACTCAAAAAAATCCTCTTCTTTGTTTGTAGGAGCACAAATAGTTATTCAAAACAAGGAAAAATTTACTATCAACCTTTACCAACAAGTAATGAAGTATAACACTAGTTGATGACTTGAATAAGTCATCATATTCCACTATAATATAGGTCTCCTATTTCTATTTTGTGAGTCTACAATCAGTGTAGAAATAAGCCTCCTATTTTATGGCCTAAACATCAAGATAATAAATTTCCTTATTTTGAATACCATCGTATTACATTTTTTGACACTAATTATATAAAAAAAGGTAGGATGAAATACTTCTAGCATCTTAAAGCATTGAATCTTAAGTGTGAAGATGACACCTTAGGACATAGAATTACACCATGCATCTTCCACATAAATGGTTGACCCAAAATCACATCATTGAAATATAAGTGCACAATATTGCATCAAATATATCTTTTAAGGGTTTGATCATATAGGATATGGGATATTGTTGAGTGACACAAATATCTATCACTTATTATAACCATAAACAATTATGGTTATGGGTATGGTGTGACAAATAAATTCAAATACTTTATAATATAAATAAAAATTATATTATTTATATTTCACTATTAATAAATTAAATATTATGGATTACCTCTAACACATGTTTAGGATTGAAACAAGCACTCCTCCTCTTGTCACTTTTGATTAAATGTGTGTTGAAAATGGTCACATTTGATTCAATATACATAATTTTTTTCCATTTATTCTTAACTTGTGGATGTGGAGGCGGTGGTTTAGTGGATGTAAAGTATTTTGACTCAATAAATAATAACTAAATTACTTGATGCCCCTCTCGTAAATTTTAGCTTCTATTTTGATAATCACACATTTTTTCCATTCTTGGCCTTTGAGGGATTCTTTTCTTGGGAGTCTTATTTCTACCCTTATTTCTACTTTTGGATGCTAAACCCCTTTATATTTTGTCTTTGGAGTGTCACTGTTATCTTTATTTATTTAGTACTTAGTGTGATTGTTCTTTTTATTTGTTGTTCCTATCATTTTATTTTTATTTCTATGCTTCTACTCTAAGTTGATAACATGTTTGTATGACTCTCTTAATATATTATACTCAAATAGATCCATGTCATCTAAATATATAATTTTAGTCCACTATAGTACTTGATGATTCAATATATTTTAGTACCTTGAATATCTACATTTTTGAATAGACAACATTAGTATAATCTTAAATATTTGAATTTGTTTTTTTCGGTGGAAAACATCCCAAAAGGGATGCCACTTTCGGGTAAGACCCAAGGAGGCAGGGGTATCCATTCCACAAAAAATGCCTAGGACTCGGACCTGGCCTACCACCTTTGACATACTCAAGGAGCAAACAAACACACAAAACCAAATTAAAAAAAGTAAATAACAACAAAAATAATAAAATAAAATAAAAAACATGCTCCTTGAGTGTGTCAAAACCAAAAGCACAACCAAACACGCACAATAAGATAAAAGAAACCACAACACAAACCACATAGGAAAACACAAGAACCACATAACAAAACACAAACAAGACAAAAACAACAACACACTACAAAGACATAACCCAAAAAAACATGAAAAATAAACACAACCAAAACCTAAAAAATAAAATAAAAATAAAAATAAAAATAAAAACAACCAACAACAGACAATAAACAAAAATAAAAAAACATAGAAAACACTCACACATAAAAAAATGAAATAACACAAACAAAGAGAAACCCAAGAACAAGAATGAAAAAAAAACACAAGAACAATAACAAAAAACATATAAAAAAAAACAAAACAACAAAAACACAAGAACAACAAAAAACAACACAAAGAACACAAAAACAAAACAAAACAAAAGAACCCACCCACCTTAAAAAACTAAACAAAGAAGACAAAAGAAAAAAAAATGAACAAAACAATGACCTATCTAGACCAGAAGACTATTAATGCAAGAATCAACAGAGGAAACAAAATAAAGAATAGAATGAGCTAGGGAACTAAAAAAACTGAATGAACCAAAGAGAAACAAAAAAAAAAACAAGAAGAAACTAGGTACCTTCAGAACTAGAGCCATCCAAAGAAATGATAGAAAGAAGAGCTTCCCTAATTTGAGAAGCCCACCATATAGGAGGGTGGCCATAACAAGTAAGATCACCTTTGTCCAAAGCCCAATTAGCTAAAGCATCAACACTCTTGTTTTGATCTCCGACCACATGATTGTAATCAACTTTCAAAAATCCCATCCGGATTAACTGAATCTTCTCAATAATTCTTTTTATTCTCCAATCCACCTTATGATTCTTAGAAGGAGTCTTCAAGAGATTAATCATAAGTTGAGATTCAGACTCAACTAACACCTTTTCCCATCCAACCTTAGTAGCCTCCTGAAGGCCTCTAAGGATACCATACCCCTCAGCAAGGTTATTGGAAAGAATACCCAAATTCTCAAAAAAAGTAAAAACCAGGGAGCCATCTGAAAGTCTACCAATTCCTCCCACACTGGCTTTTCCAGGGTTCCCTCTAGAGGCTCCATCAGTATTGACTTTTCCAAAATCCTTAGGAGGAGGTTGCCAATTTCTAGTCCTATCCATCTTACTAATACTCACATTCCCTTTAAGTTGGTTGCCCTTAGAAGGTTTAATCTTCAATATTTGCATCACTTGATCCCATCTTTGGTGGGAGTTTTGGGGGTGATTAAGGAGTTGATGGACTGATTCAACTAAGTTGGCTATGGTCTTTTGCCAAATATAGTGAATATCCTTCCTATCTTGATTAAAAATTTGGTTGTTCCTTTCATTCCAAATATTCCAAAGAAGAATGGTAGAACCCATCCAAACTAATCGCCTAATAAAATGATCAACACCCTCTTGATTAGGCCAATCCCTCCAAAGCTGTTCAAAAGTGAAAAAATTGGACCACACTGTAAGCCAAGTAAAGTTGCCATTCTCCTCCATAGCTTAGAGGCTAAAGTACACTCAATAAAAATATGGTTGATATTTTCTACATTCTTTTCACACATTTCACATCTAAAAGGGCCATGAAAACCATGCTTCATAAGTTGCTCACCAGTAAGAACCCTACAATGCAATAAAATCCAATTAAAGAACCTCACCTTAGGCTAGAGCTTTTGAGCCCACAATTGAGAAAATATGTCAGAAGAATGGTTGGGATTATTATGGCACAAGGTCAAATAACCTTGAGCAACTGAATACTCACCCTTAGTAGTGTTGTTCCATCCAAAACAATCTTTTTCATGGGACCAAGAGAGGGATCTCATATGAAGGATGCCTTGGATATCTTGTCTTTGCCTTTTTGGGATTTGAATAGGCCAGTCCTCAATAGGGATCCAATATCTACCAACCTTTGAATTACCAAGTATGGTACGGATAGTAATTAGCCACCTTTATCCAATTAGCTCGGTGAAGCTCCTCCATCCAAGGCCTCCAATCGGAAACTGAGTTATCAAAGGCTTGTGACCATCCCAAGAATCTGTCCAAAAATTTGCATGTTGACCATTATGAATGATCCAAAATAATTTTTTCTTTATCAAATCCTCACCAGTCTTAAGAACTACTAAAATGGGAGAACCTTTGGTAGGAAGTTGATAGCGAACAAGGTCTTCAGGACTTTTGTTCTTAGCATATTTAGCACGAAGATTATTGGCCCAAAGAGCATTGGGGTTATGCAACATCCTCCAATATAATTTAGCAGCTAAAGCTTTGTTGTTATTAATTGAATACCGGAATCCTAACCCCCTTCACTCTTAGGAAGACATAAAGTATCCCATTTCACCAAGGCCCATTTTCTTTTCTCCTTAGTACCACTCCAAAGGAAACGATGACTGATTTGATCCAATTCTCGAAGAACAGCCTTTGGGATATTCAAAATGGAAGAAACATAAATAGGAATAGCTTGAAGGACTGATTTTACCAAGGTGATTCTACCCCTGAAGAAAGCCACTTGTTGGTCCACTTTCCAATTTTCTTCTTGACTTTGTCCAACAACCAATTCCAATATTTATTTTTCTGCATTTTAATATTTATGGGAATACCTAAATAAGTGATTGGAAGAGAGGTCTTTTTATATCTTAATTTATCCAAGACCATGGATTCCTGTCTAGCAGAAGCAGTGAAAGAAAATAACTTTAGATTTGTCTTCATTGATCAACTGCCCGATAGCCTTAGAAAAATAGCTAATGATTTGCTTAATATTAGAAGCTTCCTTAACTGTAGCTTTACCTAAAAGGGTAGAGTCATCCACAAATTGAAGATGAGAGATAGGTCTAGCTCCATGAGCAATGGTAACTCCCTCAAGAGTTTTTTTTTCCCTATTTTTGGTTATAGTCCTACCCAAGCATTCAGCAAGAATGATGAATAAATAAGGGGATAGCGGGTCACCTTGCCTAATACCTCTGGAAGCTGGGAAAGACTGAGAAGGCCTACCATTGATAAGAACTAAGTAGGAAACTGAAGAGATACATCCCATAATCCAATCCATCCAATCCTTAGAGAAACCAAATTGCCTCAAAACTTTGATAAGGAAGTGCCAATCCACTCTATCCTAAGCTTTGGATAAGTCTAACCGGATGAACATAGAAGGAGAATTTTGCATATCCATGGAATGGATGGCTTCCTAAGAAAGAACTATCTCATCTACTATTTGATGTCCTTCCACATATCCCCCTTGCTCTGGGAAAATAATCTTATGCAAAAGAGGCTTCAACCTTTCTGCCATGATTTTAGTAATAATTTTGAGAAGAACATTACATAAAGCAATAGGTCTAAAAGCTGAGATATGATCAACCTCTTGAGCTTTTGGAACAAGAGTAATATAAGTTTTATTGATAACCTTCAAAATTTCTTTGGATTTCCTGGCTTCTTCCACCACCTCTAATAAATCAACATGAAGGATATCCTAGAACTCTTGGTAGAACTCAATAGGAAAACCATCAGGACCTGGGGTTTTTCCTTTTTGCATTTTAAAAACTACTTGTTGAAGCTCATTGATAGTAACAGGAGCAGTCAAAATAGAGTTCTCCTCATAAGAGAAGGGAGTGTTTGAAGAACATTTAGTTGTGAAGCTGAGTCAAGAGGAGTAGCAGTAAAAATATTGGAAAAGTAATCAACAACAATAGAGTTCATGCCATCCCAAGTATAAAAAATAGCTCCATAATCTAATTTTAAGGAAGAAATAAAGTTGTGAGATCTTCGAGCTAGAAGAGATTTGTGGAAGAAATTTGTGTTTCGATCTCCTTCTTTGAGCCATTGAATTCTAGATTTTTGCTTCCATAAGATTTCTTCTCTTTTTTCCCATTCCTCTAACTGAGTTGTGAGTTTAATTTCATCTGCACTTCTCTTCTCTATGAGGCCATCTAAACGGATTTTCTGATTCAAATTTTCAATATGAGGAATAACTTCATGTTTTTTTTTATGAACATCCCCAAACTCTTTCCAGTTCCAAGTCTTGATTTTGGATTTAATGTATTGCAATCTTTTGGAAAAATAGAACATCTTAGTCCCATGCCTAGGTTTACCTTCCTTCCACCATTGTTGCACATGAGGTCTGAAGGAAATGTCTCTAAGCCACATTAATTGAAAATGAAAAGGAGAGAAACTCACATTGGTTTTCCACATTTCCACCATGACTGGCAAATGATCCGAACCAACATTATTAAGAGTCTTCACTTTAGGAATGTGACCATGGATTAAGAAATTTTTAGAGAGCAAAAACCTATCCAATCTCTCCATTATACAAGCTAAGCCTTGCCTTCTATTAGACCAAGTCATAAGGCCATTATCTTGTTGGATATCCACAAGATGGAGGTTTGCAATATATTCCCTCATGAGGTCAATACTTTTGTCCAAATTTCTATTTCCCCCTCTTTTCTCATCCAGAGAGAGGATGGTATTGAAATCTCCTCCGATCAAGATCCAAGCTTTAGGAAAATGAGAGATAATATGAGTAATATCCTTCCACTATCTTCTTTTTTCCTCCAAAGAAGTCGGGGCATAAACAGTAATGCAGAGCATAATCTAGTTGGAATGTCTACTTTGAATAGCTATAGCCAACAAACCCCAAATGCCAACCATATGGTGAATAACTACCTCTTTTGGGTCCCAAAGACAAGCAATGCCACCCGAAGTCCCTTGGGAACTGAGGGAAACCACTTTTCCAATTGGCCAAATTTCTACTGGAAATTAAGTCCATATCCTCCATTGACATCTTTGTTTCTTGAAGGAAAACAAGATGTGGATGATTTATCTGAATCATTCTTCTAATTTCATTTTGTTTTGAAAGACTCCCTTTGAGTCCTCTAATATTCCAAGTGATGATCTTCATTAATACCAGGGCTAAAAATGTTGGGAAGGGCATTAATCTTACCTTCCTCTACAAGATTTTCACCTTCTTTTACCATATGATATTGATTGGTCTTGCGACCTACTTTTTGATTAGAATCCATCTTCAATTTTTTTTCCCTGTTTCTTGACTTATTCCAATTGAATCTGAGATGGCTTCTAACCTTGAAGAATGCTCATACACGCCAAAATTTTACTAGATGGTTCAATGGAGTCTATATTGGGACCTGCATTATTTGAAGTTTTGACATTTGAAATATTGTTTTTCTTGTGTAAATTTTCTCCTTTTTTTCTATTGAAAACCTTTGATTTGTTGGTTTGTCTCGAGTTCTTTCCTTCATATTTAAATTGTGTTTCTAAGATTTTAGTTTCCATTATTTCCTCTTCCTCACTTGGGACATCATTTGTGGAAAGGATTTCAAACATATTAGCAAATGACTTTGATTGATCCTCCATTACTGGTTTTTTTCGAGTGTTCTTCTTCTTAGGTATTTGGAAACCTGCTGAGTTTATATCTTCTTTCTTTTGATCAAGAATTTTATTTGGGGAAGCATTGGCCAAATGACCATATTCATGGCAAATTCTACAACGAAAAGGAATGTTCTCATAGTCCACTACTTTCTCCCAAGTGTCTTCCCCAAATTGTAATGTGATATTTTTAGGTAGGGGTTTGTCAAAATCCATTAAAACACAAATTCGAGCATAAATAATATGTTCAAAATTTTGAGTACAATCAGCAATCATCATAAAAGTTCCTAAAGAGTTTCCAATTGAAGAAAAAATAGTAGGATTCCAAAATTCAATAGGGAGGCCAAAGAGTCTAACCCACACGGGAGCTATAGAAGGCATCTCTTCTTCGGATTTAAATTTAGTATGCCAGGGCTTCATGAAAAGCCTTGCCCTTCCAAAAACCAAGGACCCCCTTGAAAAGTTTTCTCTCTATCTTCATTGTTAGCAAATAAAACAAGAAAATAACCATTTGGATAAATAGAGATTTGTAACTCACCTTTAGTTTTCTAGCTTTTTGTAGCCCATACATTGAAAGCGGATAGACTCGGGTGAAAACCCACGAACCGAAAAATTAGTCCTCTTTCTTCCAAATCATCAATGCCAGTCTGAATGTTACCCATATCAAGCTTAACAATAGGAGTTCCATCAGCTGCTTTAAGACATCCTGACTATGTTTTCCTAGGATCAATCTTAGGCATTCTTAGAGGTTTATGAGAAGCCCTAATATTGATATTAGCATTGGGCTGAGGCTGTCCACCATGAAGGGCATCCCTAAAATTCATTTTTGGGACTGAGTCTTCAAAATTCTTACCCTTGATAGGGGTTTTCACAATAGAATTATTTTGTGGGTGCACCTTAGCACCAGATTCACTTGAGATATGAGCCATTTTTTGATCAACTGCTTGAAACTTATTTCGTGGTCTCTTTAATCCTTGCCCTAGACACCGTGGAAAGGTATGGTTTTCACTTTTTTTTTGTGCAGCAAATTGGAAGCCGTTGTCACTCAAGTTCATGGTATGATCTATTGAAAGACAAATTTCTAACCCATATTGTATCCCCTACAACATTTCCTACTAAAATATTGAGCATAAACCACAAAAATATTGGTTGCTAGGGCCCGAAGGCCCTAAAAACCAACCTCTAGAGCTGCTTGCACTCAACCTAGATGAAACCCTCACATAGTCGCTTGCCAAATATATCGTTCACACATAGGGATGTTCTAGGATATGTGTTGCTCCAAATGATATGAAAATTTGTGGAGAAATTCTAGGGTTTTTCAGGCATCTACCCTCAAAATTTCAGCTCAATCCGAGTTCGGATGAGTGAGATATGGCCGAAACGAGTTCGAAATTTTGGGCAGTCCTACGAAAAACGTCTCTCTCTTTCCAAATATTTGTTCTTCTATTTGTTGCTTCTCTCTATTTTAATTTTTACATTGATGCAATTATTTTCATTGCATAAATTGATCTTTATATTATACCATTGGATAATATTCTTCATTAACATCCTCCATGAAAGAATCCAATGTGAACACTAATTTTTCATCTTCATTATCCTCCTTGAATCTATTACAATATACATCACACCAATTTTGAATAGGTAATGAAGATCTCAAAGGTAAAAAAGTAATCTTATCATTATCGGTAAATTTATTTAAAGAGAAAAATGAAATTATCTAATCCATCCCATTTTCTATGGCATCACCATTATTTTTCCTTCAAATATAGGAATATAAAAATTATGTACACTTTGAAAGTTGTGGGATTAATAAATGGTCGTAGGACATTAATATGACATATAAAGGAGGCTGTAGAATTTGCAATGGGAAGTAGTTGAATAATTTGAGCAAATTGATATATCATCTCATTCGTCTATTTCATGAAGGATTTTTTTAACATATCATTGAAAGAATTGACTGTATTGGTGTCATATATTCTTTTTCACATCTACAATTATTTATAATGATAAAATTAACATGATGGATTTGACATATGAGATCTAAAACTCATAATTTTGAATTAAGGATGATAAAAAAGAGTGCAATTTAGAAATAACAAAGTATAAAAAATTAGAATACAATTATATAAGTAAAATAATAATATGATTTTGGTACTCAAAAAATAGAGTACAATGCAAGCAGTCTCTAAGAAGTGATGCAAGACTATAACATTGCATTTATTACCCATTATTCTATTTTGAAGGGTATATCTCCCTTAATACAATAATTTTGTTGTATTAGAAATCCATCTTATTGAATATGAAATGTCACTCACTTGGAAATGTGGTGGTTCATGTTCCATGAATTAGGAGGTCACCTATATGAAAATGTGGTGATTCACATTCCATGAGTTACAAAGTCTACAATAAATGTAAATTATAATTGCATGACTTGTCCTTCTATATTAAATTTTCCTTTTGATGTGTCAACATGGTTGGAGATGCATTTTGTCTACAAAAATCTAAAAAATAATTTTTTTTTGAAAAGTAAATAGATTTTCTTGGATTGTAGAGTGTCTTTGAAGCAGTTTTTATATTTAATATCTCCCAACCTTGTATTTTATAGATATTACTACTAAAATTATATTTCTTCTTTTATGCTTTTCAATGTTTCTTGTGATAACAATCATGCTAGATTCAATTCTCAATAATGAATACAATGTTCAAATCATTGTCACCATATACAAGGATGCATCACAAATATTCAGCTCATGACTCTTAAGATGAACCCGCACACTATATTCACATGGATGAAAAAATTACAATACCTTATATTGCATAACAATGCACTACAATTCATATTACATTTCTGCCAAATATCCTATCATTGTTAATAGCCTTTACAATGAGTCTCATGACATTTCAACTTCAACTAACTCTTCTTCTCCTAAAAATCAAGGGAGATATGAATCTTAATATTTCTCATAGGAGAAATATATTTATTCTCTCTAATAACTACAAACATATAATTATAACTAAATGATAGATATTTACAAGACACTTAGACACAAAATATTTTAAAGTATTCACCATGTACATGCAAGGCACCAAATAATATAATAATCTTCAACACGTCATGTATTAGATTATTTGATATACTATCAATTCTTGACTCGCATTCTATCTTTTAAGTTCTGGTTCTAGCACTAAATCTAGATATTTCCATTCTAATTTTAATTTTTTGATTCTCGCTTGGAAATTATTTCTAACTTTGACTCAGGTATATAAAGTAACATTCTTGTTATTTTATTTGTGCAAGATAGTTACAAATAAATTCAAACTTATTTTGACTAAGTGCCTTTGTAAAAATATATGCAATTTGATCTTCAATAGAGATATATTTAAGTTGAATATGATGATCTTGAACATGATCCTGAATAAAGTTACATTGTGCTTCAATATGTTTGGTTTTTTTATGAAACACTAGAGTTTTAATTAGTTTGAAAACTCCCTCGTCATCATAATTTAATATAATAGAATTTATATATATCCCATATTTTATAGAATGTACTATAACCATAGTGCCTCACATATAATGACTCTTGTAATACAATATTATACTTTTATGGAGGAATGTGCCACTATATATTTTTAGTATTCCATGAAATAGGACCTGATCCAAGATAAAATACATAACCTTATGTTGATTTTTGTATCTACTACTTTAGTGTAGTATGATTCTATATATACCTATAAATATAAATCATCATTTTTAATATTCTAGACCATATTCTATATTGTTGTTGACATAACATAGTATTCTTTTTATAGCTTTCCAATTATTTTAATTAGGATCTTGTATAAATATGGAGAGATAATCTATAGCAAAACCAATATACAATTTGGTATTTTTTAAGTATAACCAGATTCTAATAAATTGATGATATAAGGTAGTCGATACTTGACATGATTCAATAGTTCATGATAATTATAAACCTTATTCCATGGGTGTCTATTTAGGTTTGCAGTTTATCATTTTATATTTTTTGAGTATTATTTTGTCATATTTTGTTTGAGTGAGTGTGATATGATTCTTCTTTTTCTAAAATTCTAAACCAAGATAATAATGTAGAAGTCCTAAGTTTGTCATTTAAAATTCCTTTATCAAATCATTTGATGCAGAACATAAAAATTGCAATCTACCAAATCCAAATTTTCATGCAAAAAATTGGAAACAGACTTTACAAGAACAGGAAACCCGATTTTCCATTCAATAACTTGCAAATATTTAATGCAGTAACAACCCGCAGGCTTTACAATAACTAGCGCTCGGCTTAGTTTTCTACTCTATGCAATTCCCTAATTCTGCCTCCCTATCCTATTACAATACCTGGGTTTTTATAGAGGACCCGACCCTCTGAGTCATCATTACATAGACTGCAGAGTTTTTTGTAACCTCCTACATGAAATTTCTGTCACTGCCTGCATCCTGTTGCCAGGTGCCTTGGACCATCATTCATAGGAGTGCTCTGTAGCCACCTGTATTTTGCTGCCACATGCCCTTCTGCAACCATTTCCTGACCTCTATCATATTCTTCTTCTAGCTACACTGTAACAGCCTCTACATTCATCGCCTGACTTTCATGAGCTGTCACTATCACTCTGTTGCGGCCCTCGAAAATGCCACCTGTTACTTTGTAATAGCCTCCAAAAATGTAGCCTATGACGATTTCACAACATCTTCTTCCTCTACCTCTTCCTCTTCTCTTTTGGTCGCGATATCATGACATTTCAGCTTCGTCGCCTTCTCTCTCCTCTTTGGGTCACGAAAACCCGACATGTCATGATTTCATGACATTTTTGCTCCATCGCCTTCTCTCTCCTCTTCGGGTCATGAAAACCTGACATGTCATGATATCATGACATTTTTGCTCTCTTGCTCATCCTTTTCTCTTTCGGTCGTGATATCGCGACATGTCACGATATCACGACATTTTTCTTCCTCACCTCCTTTCTCTCCTTTGGGTCGTGAAAATGCGACATGTCACGAAATCGCAAAATCTTCTCCTCTCTGCTTCCTCTCACTTCTTCGAGTTGAGAAAATGTGACATGTTGTGAAAGCACAACATTTTCCTCTGTTGGCTCCTTCTTCGCCTCCTGGTCGTGAAAATGTGACATGTCGTGAAATCGTGACATCTTCCTCCCTTGGCTTCTCCTTCGCCTTTTGGTCACAAAAATACGACATGTCATGAAATCATGACATCTTCCTCCCTTGGCTTCTTTGCTTGCCCTCTGGTCATGAAAATGCGACATGTCACAAAATCACGACATATTTCTTCATCGGCTCCTTCTTCACCTTCTGGTCATGAAACTGCGACCTATCGTGAAATCATGACATATTTTGTCCTCTGGCTCCTTCTCTCACCAGCTGGTCATGAAACCATGACATGTCATGAAATCACAACATCTTCCTCCTTTGGCTCCTTTGCTTGCCCTCTAGTCGCGAAAATGTGACATGTCGTGAAATTGTGACATCTTTCTTCCTTGGCTCCTTCTTTGCCTTTTGGTCGCAAAACTGTGACCTGTCGTGAAATCATGAAATTTTTCTCCTCCTGGCTTTCTCTCTCCTTGGTGGGTCACAAAACTATGACATGTTGCGAAATCATGACATCTTCTCCTCTGCGCCTTCTCTCTCTTATGTGGGTCAGGAAACTGTGACATGTCATGAAATCACGACATCTTCCTCTTCCGCTCTTCATCTTGCCTTTGGGTCGTGAAATTGTGACATCTTCACTTTTGGCTGCCTCTTTCTTCCTCAGGTCATGAAATCACAACATGTCACGAAATTGCGTCATATTTGTCTTCCATACTCTCCTTCTACATTTGGGTTGCGATACCGCGACACGTCGCGATATCGCGACATCCTTGCTTGCAGCCTCCTCTTGCTTGATTGGGTCATGAAATTGTGACATCCTTGACACCCTTGCTTCTCCTATGGAACTTGTCATGATATCATGATAGTTGGCCCTGCTGGCTCCTTTCTCCATTTTGTGTCGTGATATTGTGACACATTTCCTATCACAATATCGTGACAGCTTCTTCTCGCTTACTCCTCTGCTCCACTTATGTCACGATATTGCGACACATTTTCTATCATGATAGCTTCTCCCTGCTGGATTTGTTCTCTACTTGCATCGCGATATCGTGACACATCTCCTATCATGATATCACGATAGTTTTCTCTATTGGCCCCTCTCTCCACTTTGCATCACGATATCACGACACTTTTTCTGTTGTGATATCACGACATATTTTCCTCCTTGCCTTCTTCTGCTTCTTCTGTCATGATTTCATGACATGTCATGAAATCGTGATGTCTTCCCTCCTTGGTCAGCTTTTTAGTAGTGGCCCTCCTGCCACTAGGTGCTTCTGCATCAGATGTTGTTGGATGCTCCTACATCAGACACTCGATGTTGGTGGAGAAGTGATCTTCACTTCTGCGCTGTCTGGTCACTACCTTCTATGACACCTCTAGAAATTCATCTACCTCTACAGCCTGTTCCAACCCTGTCTCCTGGCTAGAATAATTTTTGCCTTCTTCCAGATGGACCCTGGCACTACTTCACACCTCTTTGTCTATAGCCTTCAACAGCTTCGACTTTTGATGCACTCCATCGTCTCTTCTTTTTTGTTTATCCTCATGCCTTCTGTGTAGCTCCTCTTGTAGGGCTTTCACTTGCCTCTGCAAATCTCTTCTGAGCAGTGCCTCTTGTAGGGCTTGCACTTGCCTCTGCAAAGCCATGAACTCTTCCTCTGGCACCATATCTCTCTCACCGCCATGGTTTCTTCATGGAGGCATTCTACTTGTTTTTCTTACAAGCTCAATCAATCCTGGTGTAGCCGCATCACTTTTGATCCACTCACTCGCTCAGAACCCTAGTTCTCTCTTCTCTCTCAGAACCCTTAACCCTCGATCCTGGCACAAACTGCCTCACGATCGATGATCTGCTTGCATGCTCAGAATCTTCTAGATTTGATACCATTGATGCAGAACAAAAAAATTACAATCTACCAAATCCAAATTTTCATGTAGAAAATTGGAAACAAACTTTACAAGAATAGGAAACCCAATTTTCCATTCAATAACTTGCAAAGATTTAACGTAGTAATAGCCCATAGGATTTACAATAACTAGTGTTCGACTTAGTTTTCTACTCTATGCAATTCCCTAATTTCGCCTCCCTATCCTATTACAATACCTGGGTTTTTATAGAGGACCCGACCCTTTGAGTCATCTTTACACAGACTACGAAGTTTTCTATAACCTCCTTCATGAATGTTATGTCACTGCCTGCATCATGTTTCCAGGTGCCTTGGACCATCATTCATAGGAGTGCTTTGTAGCCACCTGTATTTTGATGCCATGTGCCCTTCTGCAACTACCACATGACCTTTGTCATCTTCTTCTTCTAGCTGCACTGTAACAGCCTCTGCATTCGCCGCTTGAATTTCATGAGTTGTCACTATCACTCTATCGTGGCCCCTGAAAATTCCACCTGTTACTTTGTAATGGCATCTGAAAATGTAGCCTATCATGATTTCATGACATCTTCTTCCTCTACCTCTTCCTCTTCTCTTCTGGTCGTCATATCATGACATTTCAGCTCCGTCACCTTCTCTCTCCTCTTCAGGTCTTGAAAACCCAACATGTCATGATTTTGTGATATTTTTGTTCCATCACCTTCTCTCTCCTCTTCAGGTCGTGAAAACCTGACATGTCTCGATATCATGACATTTCTACTTTATTGCTCGTCCTTTTCTCTTTCGGTCGTGATATCGTGACATTTTTCCTCGCCTCCTTTCTCTTCTTCGGATCGCAAAAATGTGACATGTCACGAAATCATGACATCTTCTCCTCTCTGCTTCCTCTCGCTTCTTTGGGTCACAAAAATGTGACATGTCATGAAATCGTGACATTTTCCTCTGCTGGCTCCTTCTTCACCTCCTAGTCGTGAAAATGCGACATGTCATGAAATCGCAACATCTTCCTCCCTTGGCTTCTTCTTCACCTTCTGGTCGCGAAAATGTGACATGTCATGAAATTGCGACATCTTCCTCCCTTGGCTTCTTCGCTTGCCCTCTGGTCGTGAAAATGTGACATGTCATGAAATCGTGACATCTTTCTTCCTTGGCTCCTTCTTCGCCTTCTGGTCGCGAAACTGTGACCTGTCACGAAATTGTGACATCTTTCGTCCTCTGGCTCCTTTGCTCACCAGCTAGTCACGAAACCGTGACATGTCATGAAATCATGACATCTTCCTCCTCCAGCTCCTTTGCTTGCCCTCTGGTCATGAAAATGCAACATGTCACGAAATCATGACATCTTTCTTCCTTGGCTCCTTCTTCAACTTCTGGTCACAAAACTGTGACCTGTCACGAAATCATGACATTTTTCTCCTCTGGATTTCTCTCTCCTTGGTGGGTCACGAAACTATGACATGTCACAAAATAGTGACATCTTATCCTCTACGCATTCTCTCTCTTTTGTGGGTCATGAAACCATGACATGTCATGAAATCGTGACATCTTCCTCTTCTGCTATTCATCCTGCCTTCATCCTGTCACAAAATCATGACATCTTCGCTTTTGGCTTCCTCTTTCTTCCTCAGGTCGCGAAACCGTGACATGTCACGAAATCATGTCATCTTTGTCTTCCATACTCTCCTTCTGCTTTTGGGTCATGAAATCATGACATGTCACGAAATCATGACATCTTTGCTTGCAGCCTCCTCTTGCCTGATTGGGTCATGAAATCATGACATCCTTGGCACCCTTGCTTCTCCTATGGAACCTGTCATGATATCACGATAGTTGGCCCTACTGGCTTCTTTCTCCATTTTGTGTCGCGATATCATGACACATTTCCTATCATGATATCGCGACAGCTTCTCCTCGCTGACTCCTCTGCTCCACTTATGTCACGATATCGCGACACATTTGCTATCGTGATATCGTGACAACTTCTCCCTGCTAGCTTCGTTCTCCGCTTGCGTCGTGATATCGCGACACATCTTCTATTGTGATATCATGATAATTTTCTCTGTTGGCCCCTCTCTCCACTTTGCGTCGTGATATCGCGACACTTTTTCTGTCGTGATATCGCGACATATTTTCCTCCTTGCCTTCTGCTTCTTCTATCACGATTTCACGACACGTTGCGAAATCGTGACATCTTTCCTCCTTGGTCAACTTTTCAACAGTGGCCCTCCTGCCACTGGGTGCTTCTACATGCTGCTAGATGCTCCTGCATCATCATTTTTCACACTATATATAATTTTTTCTAAACTTCTCATGATTTCTAGATCATCAACATATACTACCAAAAATATTATATTAGATACAATTTTATTAACATAAATATTTGAAATAGAGGCACTTATTTTATAACCATATCAAAGAATATGGTCATTGATTTTGATATACCATGACTTGGAGTCTTATTTCAAACCATATAGTATTTTTTCTAAGTTATAAATATTTTGTTACTATACTTTAACAATAAATCCATTTATTTGAGTCATGTATACTTCATCTTCAAGATCATCATTAAGGAATGCACTTTTAACATCCATGTGATGTATTTCCCATCATATAGAGTTTCTAGAGAATAAATAATATGAATGGTAGTCATTTTTACGATGAATACAAATTTTTAATCATAATAAATCCCTTCCATTTGAGCAAAATCTATTACAATTAATCATTCCTTATATTTTTAAATGGATCCATCTACTTTATACTTTGCCTTGTATAATAATTTACATCCTATAGTTTTATTGCCTTTTAGGTACACTAATTAAATCCCATGTCTTGTTGTTCACAAAAGTTATGTATTGTAATTCCATTGTTGCTTCTCATTTAGGTTGGCTTATTTTCCATTACTAAAATAATTAGACCCAAATTTTCATCTCCTCTTGTTATTCTATAAATTTGAGGTATTATAGTGGAAAGATCAAGAAGGTTTTCTATTTTTGAATCTTTAAGAGTGTTTGTATACCATTTTGCATCTTATTTTCTATTTAAGGTCATGTTGTAATTCCTAATTCTTTAATAGAGCCATTTACTAATTTTGATTATTTTTTAGAAGATTCTTCATAAATTTCTTTATTTGATGTAATATCTACTATAAGAAATTTAGGACCTTGTGAGATAGATTTAACAAGAAACTTATTGGGTGGAAAGGCCCATTTTTGCAGGTAAGGATTTTCTAGTCAAATCCTATTTACATAGTATTTCATTGTACTTCATATCCATTTTTGCATTCCTAAGAAAATTTTGCATAAGATCAAGTGCATCCAAAATTTCTTCTTGTGGTTAGAAGTAGATCATAGAAAATGAATCCATCTGGTGTCTTGGAAGCAGGCTTGTGGTAATAAAAATACAATGTGGTCTGGGTATCAAGAAGATCCATCTAATAAATAAGGCTCTCATAACCAAACAAGTGTGGAAATTATCTTGAAGGGAAAACATGGGTTGGGTTCGAACTATTTTGACTAAATACTTATGTGAGAATGGTATCTTTTTTAGGGATTGTATCCCTCCCTTCGGTTTTTCTTTTTTTTAAGGTTTACTAAATATGAGGACCACTATTGTTAATGGAAGCATATGGTACTTGGGCAATGGTCAAATTTTTTATTTTTTGGAAGATTTGTGGTTTTTCGATTTACCTCTCTCACTATGATAATTTAACTTTTGTTAAACCTATTACTAGTGATAATTTTGATGTTAAAGTGGTTGAGTATTTAGAGCTCTTTAATGCTTTTAAGATATGGAATTATTTAGAAACATCTACCCTAAATCATATGGAGAGAGCAGAATAGAATTTTATATCTAATCTTACAAAATAATATAATATCTCCAACGCAACTAAGATCTATTTAATACCAACTGAGATACAAAACTAAATGATGGACATCACCTCAAGAGGTATAGTAAGAATGAGTTTGTGTCTATTATACAATAGGATAAGTGGAGATGATTTTTTTTTTGTTATGAAATATGAATCCTACCAAGACATTGAGAATGTATATGAGGTCAATTTATAAGTGAACTAAATGATTGAACTCTGTAAGAAATTGAGAATAGAAAAAATAGGGAATTTCATATTGAAAACAACATGAAAGGCCCACTGCAAAAGATGATAAGAATATGTTGAGGATTTTTATTTTTATATTATTTTTTAAAATATAAATGGTAAATGGTTATAGTGTTTTTGACTTTGATAAAAAAAAAAAAAAATCTCTTTTATTGGATATTATTAAGGCTTTGGAATTTTTAATGGGAGATCTAAGGTTCTAATAAAAAACAGAAAAATATTTGCACAACATACTTCATCTTATATTAAATCTCTTAGTCCCATGAAACTTTTTTTTTCTTGTGGATGTAAATAAAATATTTTCATTTCATTATATTTTCATGTTTCTCACATTAAGACTTATAATTTTTTATGCTTCTATTTTGAACATAATGTGGAAGAAATAGCCTAATAAATATATTATTCTTAATTTTATCCCAAATACCCTAAATTGAATGAACGATCCTCCATAGTAATTGCGTTCCTATGCTGCTCTAAAAACCATAAACTTTTATTCAAAAACTATAAAGTACATGGATAATCCTCTTTAGTAATTGCTTTCTTATGTTACCCTTCAAATCCTAAATTTCCATGGATATGTTGGACGCTCTTTTTCTTATTATTATATTTTTCTTGAAACCCTAAAGTACAATGGACATATCCTACACTAATTTCATCTTTATTGCAACAAGAGGATTTTATAATCCTTAAGAATAATGAAGATGAATTACCCAAATTATCCCATTTTTTTTTTCTCCCTTACATTAGGGTTTACCTTCGAGTATCTCTTTGTACCTTTAATTCCCTACTAAATTTTAAGTTGCATATTGTAATTCCCCATACCTTGTATTGTTCTTATTTATTAAAATGGTTGGAAATATTTATTTAAAAATTTCATGAAAGTAGAAAATCCTTAATTAATCCAAATTCTATTATAGTATTATCTCGCTAATTCATATTGATGTTTCTCTCATGATTAAATTATTTTATCTATTTATCCATCATTTTTACCTTGCAATATATTTTATTGTATCAATTCTCATAACATTTATTGAAATAGAATGCAATGTATTTATAATCAACTTGTTTATCTAATAATATTCATTTAGATTTAATCATAATAGACTATGATAAATATTTTAAAATATCTATACCAATACATATTTACATATATACAACATGCCTTCATTTTTTAGTAGTTTATCCCTCCTATACGAAATCCCATTTAGTGTTGTCATTATTATTCAAGCCCTCTTATTAATGCTTGTTGATATACAAGTCCCAAAACCCTAACCCATACTAGAATATTTTAGCTATCCAAGAAACATTAACCCTCCAAGGTCTCAAATATAGTGTATATATCCCCTAAACCATGCAATAGAACCAATTATTTTACCCATTATAGAAAATTGATGAAGTAATTTTTATTCAATACCCACTGTAATTTTGAATCTCCAATAAACTTAGATAATATTTATAAAAATTACATTTAACTCTCTATATTTAATTACCATTAAGACATGGTCATTCATGTAATCCTTAATAATCATATTTGATAGAATATCTACTTCCTACATAACCCTTGCTATATATCTAGGGAACCCTTACATGTAGTTAGGAAATCCTTAGATGTAATGAGAAATTTCAAAAGTCGTTGCCTTTCTATTATCCTTACATTATCCTAATAATAATCTTTGTTCTCTATTTTCTTCTAAATTTTTAGAACAAGAAAATGTGTCACTCTCTCCTTGCTTACAATTGCTTCCTACTCATATTTGTAACACTTTATTTATTTCTAAAACAAAATACATGAGGCATGATCGCAACTCAGACTTGCTTATGGTTCATACACTTTATATGTATAGACAATTAATCAATGAAAACTTTAATAATATTTATTAATATTAAATAATATAAATACTAAAATAGGTTATAATACATGATATATTTATATTTTATGTAAATAGAATAATATTTATAGTATGGTCAAGCATTTTTCCTATAGCATTTACTTTTTTAAATTTGGCTAATCAAAGATTATAAATTTAATGATTTAAGTATATTTGTTTAATACAATGTGATGTCTAAACCTAAAAATTATGTAGTGGTATAAGATATGAGTGTTTCCCCATAAAGCATATGGGTCTATAACTAAAAAATTGGGAGTTAAGAGATATTACCTTAGCAAAAAATAAACAATTAAAGCTTTCAAAGGGTATTCTATTTGGTAGATTCTCATAAGATATAACAATACAAAGTCTTAATTAAATATTTGAAATGGTATTCTATTTGGTAGATTCTCATAAGATATAACAATACAAAGTGTTATTGAAAACATGCAAATAACTACATTTAGAGTGACCTTATTGACAAAATATTTGGAAATGTTAGTGTGTAATCAATATGTTTTATTTTCTTAAGCTTTAAATATATATTTTAGGAATTAATTTAATATTTTATTCCTACCTTCATATTTTATGCTTGGAAATACAATGTTAAAATTATATATCTATGTACTACATTTTTGTATAGAAAATAATTCTTCATATCATCATATATTATCATACATTGACATGGTTTAATAAGGATATGAGAAATATATAAATAAAAATTCATTCTCTTGAATTATAATATATTGGATAGAAAAGATCTATCTTTGAAAATATGGAATCCATGATTCAATCATGAGTCAGATAATATTCACCTAGCTCCTCTCTAGGTGAAATTATCAGACCTTCTGATTGAATATTGGGATGAAGACATAATGAGAGTAATTACCATATTTATAGGAAAATTGATTTATTTTGACCCAAAAAGTAATGTAAGGACTATATTAGTTTTTTCTAGGATTTGTATTAATGGAAATATGGAAATAACCCTACCATCCTCAATTAGGTTGAAATCTAAGTACAAGACTCGGGAGCAAAAATAAAATATGAAAACTCCCTAGCCTTAAATAAGGTTAGTAAAATAAAATACCATCTTCCTAAAAAAATTCCACCCAAGAAAAAATAAGGTAAAATTTGGCAAATAAAAAGAGTCTCAACAAAAAAATAAAGTGGAAATATTGAACAAATTCACCACCAAAAAATAAAATGAAGAAGATTCTTCAAAAGTATAAAGAGTATGCGTGAATAGTTTTAGCACCCTAACAAGTGAAGAAGAAGAAAGGAGTGTCTTTGAAGAGGAATAATAAAAGTAGAAATAATAACAATTAGTTTTGGTTCCTCAAATTTTGGTTAAAGCCCATTAGACTTCTAGTGAAATGGAAAATGAGCCCCTATTTATGGATGTTCCTATTGGTGATGCATATAAGATCATAGAGAAATATAAGGTAGGAAATATTTCTTCTTCCCCTATTAAAAAATACTTTCCTACTTTATGCCTAAGAATAACCAGAAGTACAAATAAAAGAGTGGATGTAGGAGTGTTAGAAAGAAGACGAAGACCTAACCTCAAAGAAATCCAAAATAGAGAGATCAAGGAGGTATGTGATGGGAATCATAGAACACTGAATTTAATCATAGCTAGATCTCAGAAAGAAAAGACAACAGTGTAAGTTAACTATTGCTTTACTACCAAATAGTTGTTTCAGTGTCGTTAGTTTGCTAAATTTATTTCAAATTTGTTCCATTTTGGCTTCAAAACATTATTATTTTAGTAGGCTTATTTTTTTATCTGTATTTTATTTATATACAAAGTTGTGAGACCTTCCAACACCCTAACCTTTATTAAAATGATTTGGGGTCCCTTTCAAAAATCCTTCTCTAACTTTAACAAAAAGAATAAGATAATTCTCATCATTCCTTATAAATTTCAATTTAGGTTGATAGTCTTGATATGCTAAAATTTATTATTATGTAATTTTTATTGCCTTTGGATGCACTAATATATCACTACATAATCCAAACATACCTTATTTACTCATACCTCATGTAGAGTGACACAACAAGAAGCACCATGGGTAAAGGGATCACCTGTGGGGAAACCTCCAAAGTTTTTAACTAAGGATGGATCCTTGTAGAATTAATATTTGAATTCTTAGGCCTAAATTTCTTAGGGGTGCAAGGAAAATTATAATAAAAGTAAAACAAGAGGAGCATAAATGGATACCAAAGTAAATTGTAGGAAAATATAAATTAAAAAAGTCAAAGCCTAATCTATAGGGTCAATGTGCCAATATTAAATTTATCCTCTCTACTACATGAAAAAGATAGAAAATACCACGTTCAACATAATATAATATATAGAATTTGAATACACTATAGTATGATCAATCGAAAAGTTAAAGTACACTTAAGGGAGTAGGAAAAAACAAATCATATCTTCTATTCACATGTAAGAATAATTACAAGGCATATGATCTAAAGAAGCTTATGTTCCTTAGATAATGATTCAAGGTTTGACCATTGGTCATACAATTAAGGAGTGAAAGGAAGATCTCACAAGGTTAAATATGAGACATGAGATGGTAGCTCTCAATGCCTTTACAATAAAATGTAGTCCTATTTATAAGTTGGGATAAGGGATATCTCCATCTAAAATTTTATGTAGAAGAACTTTGTATTCTTCTCTACTCTATAGCTAAAATCCTTCAATAATTGTATTCAATAGTTTTGGTATCTCTTGATTAGGAGGTATAAATACGAAAGGCTTCTAGGTATTTGGATGGCTAAATTCTACAATCATCTCTCATTTTTATTATGATGGGGTAGTTGCACCATTAATATTTTACCAAGTTTCCTCTATAATATTATACCTATTAACATAGTCAGAATGGCCTCCCTAACTAGCATAGGATGGAAGCATAGACTTACTTACTTTATGGGTGGTTATCACAACTAATATAAGACCATATGATAGGCCAAGTCACAAAAGTTAATTTTGGTGGCCTATGGTGAATGTTCTTATATATACCCTCTTGGACTTCCATGTATATGTGAGCAGTTACCATGTGTTCTTGGATGAGATAGGATTTCCTCTAGCCAGTAACAATATTTCCTCAACTATGTCCCAATGCTTACCTCCTTTTTTTGACTAGATACCACATGTCTAGCCCACACTGAGGTAGATTTTCCTTTTATTATTTTTCTTTTTCCTACCAATAGATCAGTGTAAGCCATTATATGTAAAATTTATGACCCATGGGCTTTGGTACCCTCAATGTGCTAACATTATATAGAATATAAGAGCTAACTATTGATCTAGGATTTAATGGAAAATATATACTTAATTATATTTACTTATTTCTATGATGTAGTTTACAGCCATCCTTCCAAATAAAGATAAATTATTTGATTACCTTTTTCATCATGTCTTACTTCTAATTAGACTTTTTGATGAAGCAAGGGGATATAAAAACAAATTCTATATTCTTGGTAGCTCTTAGGCTCTTTATCCTACTAAAGGGGTTGAACCCAAAACTATTTTTATTTTCCTTAGATAAAGAGTCAAATAATAAAACTTGAGGATAACAAAATACAAACAAAAGTATAGTAAAAATTATAAGTAAAATAACAAAAAGAGTGATTTAGAAAGCTAACTTGATATGAGCTAAATCATGTAAGCTCTCACTTCATTCCATTTCTATTTATACAGTGATTTAGCTTCTTGGAAGTAGAGATAACACCTCTAGATCTCAATTTGTCTTGTGTATGACAAATTTACCTCTTTTTATTGGACTCATGGCACCTACACTTTGAGCTCCACCATAGTACCAATATATTTCATGTCATATTCAATGTTTAGGATCCCTTACTACTTCTAAAATTTTATCCCCATTTATTTATGAGCTTCCAATGCTTGCACACACTCTTATTGTAAGCAAATAACTTTATTTTTTTGAGTGAATTACTCATATCCATAAGGTTTTATAAATGGATTCAAATCAAGTAAATCATTCCATTTTTGTGATCAAATTGATCCATTCTCTAAGACAAGAAAAATTTATCTTTTTTCTAAATATTAATTGCTAGTCCTCTTTTTTATCCTAACCTAGAATGTATACTACATCTACAACCACTAGCCCCTCATTGTATGAACTACAACTAGGTTTTCCACCTTCCACTACTTCCTCCCTAACCACTTTACTCCATTTTTTAGTTCCAAATGAGGATAAACCATTCGAGATAAAATCACCAAAAACAAAAGGGTAAAAATAAATAGGTAGGGATCCCCTCCTCTAGAGAGGATAAATGAGTTTTAAAGGTAATTGTAGATATGTGGATTTTGTACAATCCAAATATACAAAAGTACTTTTACTATAGGCACAATAGTATCTACTAACATGATTTCTTAATATTATACATGAAGAAACCCAACTTGCTAACTAGACTCAGTATTTTGCTAGAGCTAGAATTTTTCATGGAGGAGATTTAGATAATCTTGTGTGGTATAACCATAGGATTAAGGGAGTAAATTCAGAAAACTATGTATGAAGAACAAATCACCTTGCTTCATGCTACATATAACTACTCTATTTATTCATAGATGATTGATTATGATCATTTAATTATTGATTATATGGATAATAAATTGAAATAATTTAAAAATGATATAATGTATTACACCTCCTACTTGGTCTAGCTAATTATATATTATAAAAATGACTATTTTTCCACATTATCGCTATATTAAGTTATAACCAATGAATAACCCCTCTTAATAATTGAGTGTATAGGTGCACCCTACTACAAAGCAATAAGATTGTCTATCTCTTCTATGATGAGTTCTACGAGGTCATCATGGAGAGGTTCAAGGAAAAGGTACCAAGGATGTTAGATAAGGCATTATAGCTTCTAATTAGTGGAATTTTTTCTGGTTGAGACTTCTATTTTTGTAGTACATAATAATTTATATTCTTTAATGGATTTTAAGCCATGTCCATTTAGTTGTCTACATGTGTGTCCAACCAAATTTTTAACTTAGAATATGATAACTCAAGTTCATGAACCTAAATTAATTTAGGAGAAAAGGAAGATCACCTTCTACCAAATTAAGTAACCAATCATGAGCATTACCCCATAGCTACATGGCTTTCACTGAGTTGTAAATGAATGATCAAGAAAAATAGGATTAGAATAGTTGAAATATCATTGATCCTATGACCCACATGTAGTCATTAATAATTCCTTTAGGGACATAACATTATACACATTCTTTGTTCATGAGGATTTTTATAATGTGTAATAAGAGGTCAATCTAGATGAGAAAATGATCCTTGCCATCCTAGGAACTGGCCATAGATATGAAGATAAAATATTAGTTTGGTACACCAACTCACCAGAGTGACATACCTTCTACATGAAGCTGAAAGACAACTTCAACCTAGACATCAATATGCTAAGGAAGTTGAGGTATATACATTGAAACATCTTAGCATGATATAGAATGAGGTAAAAAATGGGTACAATCACCAAGTTTAGAATAGATGTCCCATTTGATGCTAAGCTCTCTAACATCTAGGACAAAAGACATTGAAATATAATAAAAAGGCCTAGATAATTAGTAATTTGATAGAAAGTTCCTCAACTCCCTCAAAACCTAAGAGGAATATAATACTTAAGGTCACTATCTTTATGACACCAATGACTTTTATAGTAGTCATTTTAGTGGTGAGGTAAACTTTAATCAAGTGGAAATGAGGGTTCAAATGAAATGATTCCATGTTTGGAGAAATTGTTGTAGGAAAGGCATAGAAAAATTAGTAGAGAACTTGAATCACAGAGGGTAAATCCCTCAAGAAGGATTCCCTCCTAAGTTGGAAATGACCATGTGGTTACTATTATAACCACTTCCATCCCCTTTATACAATCAATTGCTCCCTATTTTTATCTATATTTATTCTTCTATTTATTTTTATTATTTTGCTACACTTATGTCACCCTTAATTAGTGTAGCCAATAATTATCCATGGAGCACACTGCTGCCAATAGTATCTGTCATGGTTGGGACCATAGCCATCACGTTCTTTCTATCTCCTACCATCCAAATCATGACCACATAACCATTGGACCAATACATTGCATTACCTCCATCAATCATTCCATCACCAATAATGTTATCTCTCACTAACACTCTAGTACAATTGACATCACAATCATCATGCAATTCACTTTACTTGCTCCATTATCTACTTCCACATGCTCAACATGCACACTATACCAATTAATGCAATGTAAGAGATGACTATGACTTCTCTAATGCAATAATTTGAGTCTATAGGAGCATCGATATAAACTAAAATGGTTACTAGGCCAAGCTTAGCATTTGCATATAAATCTATAGAGACATACTTCACCAACACTTTTTATGTTCTCATTACTAAAGAAAAGAAGTGGAAAGGATAATATAAAAGACTCAATGAGAGGACCTCAAGATATTTTATACTTATATAGTCATAGTTTTCAAGGACAACGGATAAAATATATATTATTGAGGCTACCAAAACTAACATTTCCAAAGTAGCAACAACTCATACTAACTTGATTATCAAATTGTCTAAGCTAGGATTTAATAGAATGGACCTATACCATGTGGTTCAACTAGAAAACTAGCTCACACATGGCATGGCCATGAAATGTGCCTCACTCAAAATCAAGGTTGAAGTAAGAAAAATAATGAATGAATATTTTAAGATAGAATTGGCTCAACTAATGATATAAAGGGATGGACTCTAGCAAAAAAATGAGATTCTTCAAAAAGAAAATTTTGAAAAGAATCAACTAAAGAAGCAAGTGGAGTACCTTAAATCCTAACTTGATAGAGTTGAGAAAAACTAACAAGCTTGAATACCTCATACAACAACTAATACAAGAGTATAGTCAAATCTAAGAGGGCTTGAAAGCAAAAGACCATGAAATTGTAGAGTTGATAGCCTCAAATCCAATATAAATAGCTATAGATCATAAAGGGTATAAAGACATCCAAAAAATCAAGTCCCTATAGGAGAATATCATAGAAGAGGTAAAAAATATTTATGAGTACTTTCAATTGATTTCCTTCATAGAAGAAATCCTAGAACAAGTATACAAAACAATCAAGCATATGGAAGACTTGGTATCTATAAGGAGTGAATATAAAGAGGTTCTTAATATTCTTACATTAATTATAGCATAATAGGAATAGAAACATGGGATATATCACAAGGACCTAGTCTAGAAATTAAAATAAATCTCAAATATCAAAAGAAACCTCTAAAGTTATAAATACAATTTGGCATAATTGAAATCAAACATTTAAAAAATAGATAAGGAAATTCATGGATTATTTTTTGTAGGATTTCTTCACATATTTGATGAATAGAATTATTTCCTTGATGATTACATCATAGATGCTATGTTAGAAGAGGATAAAAACCAAGCCGAACAAGGGAATGTAGTTGAAACATACAAGAAGCTAGAGCAAAAATATTCAAAATTGTAAGATCTATTCATGAAGCAAGAGAAATTATTTTATAATTATTTTAAAGAAATCATAGGGGAAGCAGAAGACCACACATTAGAATAGTTGTTACGTGACACAAAGTGGAAAGAATTGCTTGAATTTCTATCATATAAGATGAAATAAAGATAGCATTTTTTTGATAATTTTGTCATGGAAGTCCGAATTTTGTATACTCTATGCCCAAGTGTAAATACAAGGTCTAATATTTTAATCCACTCAAGCTTGGTGTCCCATGCAATTACCAAAAATATAGTACCTCAACACTGCCTTGATATTTTATAAATTTTAAAGGAGCATGTGATAGAGGAATTTTATAGTAGATACCTCATGAAAACACTTCAAATTTCACCAAGTATGGGATAGATAATATTTCACTTGCAATAAGAGGTCGATTGGATCTAAGGAGTGATTCACTTGCTAAACTAGAATGAATCACTTAGACAGTCACAAAGGTAAATTGTAGACATGGATCTAAAGGTAAATCTTCTTGAAAGCAACATACTGGCATGTAGTAACACACTAAGTCATTTTAAAAATCTTCTAAGCCTTCTAGAGGTATAATTAGAGGTATGTAACACTTATTGGTGTATCATTTTGTGAAATATGCACCCTAATATTTATATTTACTAGCAAAAATTATTTCTCACACCAAGTAACTCAAGAGTAAACCTTTACTATAAATAGGTGCTTAGGACCCTCATTATATTCATATTTTTCTTTAAAAATTTAGAGTTAAACTCTTTGAAACCCACATCATGATTTGATCTTTTGAGATTGTAAGAAATTGACAACTTCTTAGCTATTGCATTAGTGGCATTACCCGCTTGGTTTGTTAAATACATAATGATTGTGGCATTATGCTTGTATCCCAGCTTATTATTCACTTATAAATTTCATAATATAATCATGGGATGTGTATTGATGTTATTTAACTTCTTATGTATTTATTTATCACTCACTTTACTCACTATGATGTAAACATGTGTTTACTGGAATCACCCTTAAACTTTCATGTATTTTTATTTTTGCACTTTACTTTTCTACATTTTACATTCAATGTATGTTAATGTATGTTAGCATTGGATTATTATTTTAGTAAAAATGGGGAGTTAACCTGAATCTAGAGATTGAGAGGTCCATTAGTAATTCCTTCCAACTTTGTTGAAACTTGAATGGGGCTATATATATTAATAACAAGTCATAATAATTCCTCATTTCAACACTTCCATAAGTAGAGCTCTTCTCTATTCATAGGCTCATGGGGGCTATATATTTCCATGAAGATATTATTCTAGATGTGCATAATATCAACAATTTATAGATATCTCATCTTGGATTCTTGCCTATTAAGCTTTTCTAATAATAATTTATATTTAAAAAATATTGTAACAATATCGTAACTCTATAGATTTATTTTAGGCTTAATAATACTTTGAAAGGTGTACTTATATATTTTCTAAATTTGACATGATACACTAAATTATATAAATAATATATCCAAGATACCTTGACATTGTGGCTAAAATATTTTACCATAGCATAAATACTTTTATATTTACTTTTAATTTTTACTATTTGCTTTCATTTATTGCTAAGAGCAATATTTATCATAATATCTCTTCATATATTTATTTTATTTGTAGTATCATTAGTCCACCATTATCACATTATCCCAAATAAGTTATTGCACCACAATTATGCATGAGAAGATTATCACACAAGCTATTTATTATACTATTATATATGCAAGTAACATGAAAAAATGCTATGGTGGCAATATAAACATATGGTACCAATATAAGTAACATGATTTGAAATTTTGATAATATAATAGAATATTGTTCAAATTAATACATTTAATTTATAAAATAAAATAATTAAATAATAAACTTTAAAATATTACAATAATTAAATTATTTAAGTAATTAAAATAAAAATAAAGGTTTCAACTTATAAGTCCCATTTACTCCTTTTAATTAAATTTTAACCTTTTATTTTTAAAAAATTATGTCCATAATAAAATATATTTATTATATGTTATATTAAATTACATATTTAATTTCTTTTGGGTTGCATTGGAGAGTTGTCACAACTACACTATTTTTAGTAATTGACAAGACATAATAAAATATATTTATTATATGTTATATTAATTTACATATTTAATTTTTTTTGGGTTACATAGGAGAGTTGGTCATAGACACTATTTTTAGTAATCGACAAGTGCAAAGGGGCTCCTTCCACAAAACCTATTTTTTATTGTTGACTCGGCATGAAGGGACCACTAGTCACTCTTGTCGATATGACACACACTCAAAGGATTCATATTAGACTATTATCTTTGCAAGTTGCAAGTAGGCTGCCCTCGGGGTTTGAACAAATATGTCTTCTTGATAAATAGGTGGTCAGACAAACACTTACCAATTCACCTAACCATTGAGGTACATATTTTAAAACTTACTCAACACTAAATATAAATATAAATATATAAATAAATATATATATATATATATATATATATATATATATATATATATATATATATATCATCATTTTCATAATGAGATAAAGACGTGCACTAGAAATAATAATATAAGTTGAAAGCATTTTTTAAAGGAATGCCTACAGTCTTTTTTTCTTTAGATATTCTATGTCCTGTCTACTACAAGATACAAGGTAGATATTATTGCTTATTTAGAGACACCCATACACTAAAATCTTGGATTAATTAAAATCTTGGATTAATTATGAAGATCATAGATGCATTGACCTTTTCATCCGGGAATTATTCAATATCAGGAAAGAACTACTTAAAAAAAGTTTGCAAACGATAACATGATCTTGACTTATCACTTCATTCTTCCATCCTCCAAAGGCCATGACTAGAAGCGCTAAGTTGACCACAGAGATACAATAAGATCAACTCCTTGTCGACTTTAACAAAGAACATCTACGACGACATCCAACTCTTATATCACTCACTTCTCTTCAGCCTTGAATGTTGGGAGAGTAATCCTTGATCCACAGATCTTGTATATCATGTGTCATTTTATTTACTGTTTTTCTTACTTTGCTTTGTATATGTCTCCTATTAATTTCTTTTAGTCACCGATAAACATTAATACAAATTCAAATTCAAATTATCCGTGGAGATCAATAAATTCCATATAATTTATAAAAATGTAAAAAAAATTGAAGTTTTATAATATTCACTATTCATTTCTTACATTTTACCAAACATTGTTATGTTTTAATTCTGAACTTCTATATAAACATTTTAATTATACGTTAATGATGCCAGCGATTCCTCAGCCATTCGTCATCGTTGTTGATAAGCCAACCTTCGTTACCTTTTAATTTTCCTTCAAGTTCATCATCATTGTCCAAAAAAAATTATATCATAATATTTAATTACATATTTTAAAACTTAATGACATTAAACATAAGAAAAATAATTAATAGCTTTCCTTATCTTCTTATCAAGATAAAGAAGTGTGCTAAATTAATATATAAGTTGAAAGCATAGTTAAAAAGTTGAAGTTTTATATTATTCATTTCTTGCATTTTGCCAAACATTATTATGACTTTAAATCTGAACTACGCTAGCGATTCCTCATCCATTCGTCATCGTCGTAAAATTATTATGATTTTAAATCTGAACTACGCTAGCGATTCCTCATCCATTCGTCATCGTTGTTGATAAACCAACCTCAAATACACTTTAATTTTCCTTTGAATAGCCAACCTAACTTTCTTAAAATAGTCGCTGGATATCCCTTTCTCGCCTGTAATGGTGTCGCTTTCCTCCAACAATATGAAACGTACATGACCAAACATTTTGACTCACTTCTTCACCTGGAATTATTTCATGCCATTATTTTTTTTCGGTCACAGCTCATATAATGTGGGGATCTTCGAAACTTCTTATATTTAAATCGAATGTAATAGTATAAATGTACTATTTATATATATATTTTTTAACTTTTTCCATTTGTCACAGGACCGAAACCTTGTAGATATCGATCATTTTCTCAAGACCTCGATGAAGATTGTACATATACTCATAAACATGCCATTCATAAATATTTACTATAACTAGGGGTATAGGGCTCTCATTGTCTTTATATTTTTACTGTGAGAATTCAAACCTACAGTCTATGAAATCTGCATTAGGATTTGATCTTATAAGATTATAAAAAATTGTTATTTTTTTTTATGTATTCCATTAATGGTATTATTTTTTGGTTTACTAACTGCAGACAGATGTGACATAATCCTTTTAGCTTATCTTCTAATTCATTTATCAATTTCATAATTTAATTATGGGATGTATATGATATTTGGTTTCTTATGTGTTGATTGATCATACATTTTTTCACTATTGTTTAAACATATATTTGCTTGAGTCACATTTAAAATTTTTTATATTTTTATTTTTTCGTATTATTTTTCTGCATTTTACTTTCAATTTTTGTCAGTGTAGGTGAGCATAGGAGTATTCATCAAGAACAATGAGAGTTAACCTAAATGTAGAGGTTAGAAGAAGACATTGAAAATTCCTTCCAACTTTATTGAAACTTGAATTCGGACATAAATCTTAATTAGAAGTTTGAATTTTTTTTGGTTTGAGACTTTCACAAGAAGATTTCTTTTGTAATTATATGCTCCTGTGAGCAATATATTTTATAGAGGAAGAATTCTAGATGCATATGATTTCAAAATTTTGTAGATATCTCCTCTTGGATTCTTTTCATGATAATTTATAATGTATCACTTAGTTCTATATATCTGCTCTTTTAACCTTTCTAATAATATTTTATAATTACAAAGAATTATCACAACTCTAGAGATTTACTTTAGTAATACTTTAAAATGCATGTTTACTTATTCTATAAATTTGACTTGATACAATTAAACAATTTTTGTGACAAAAGTATTTTACCATACCATTGCCACTTTTACATTTACTATTTGCATTATTTTTTACTATAAGCAATCCTTATCATTGTATTCCCTAAATATAAACATTTTGTTTGTAATATCATTAATCCACTATCATCAGATTCATTCACCCAAATAAGTTATTGCACCACAATTATCAACATCACAAGGTTCCCTAAAAAGCTACTCCTTATGCTAAAATATATGCAAATGACATGTCAAAACATTATGGTGAAAATATAAATATATTTAATATAAAAACTTGAACTTTTGTAAAATTTTGATCATATAATAAAATACATATCTCTCAAATTTACAGAGGTCATGGTTGGGAGGAGTTTGCTCAGCCCTGTGCATTGGTAGTAGGGGTTTCTTACACTAATCAAATAAAAGTAAAATAAATAAATAATTTAATAGCATATTGTTTAAATTAATATAATTTTTTTGATTGGAATAGAGGTTTTGGAAGGGTCCCATAACCTTTTACAAAATAGAGAGTATTCGGATAAGCCCTCCAAATAAAAAAGGAACCAAAAGTATCACCCCTCTATTGTCCAAGAGAGAAACAAAAAGGGACTTGGAAGCCCAGGGAGGGGCACAAAGAGGGGACCCATAAATTTGCATTGAAGAGGCCCACACAAGGGCAACCATAAAATAGAAATAATAAAGAGAAGCATATAGACCCATAACAACCAAATAGTTATTGGGGTAACCAGAGCCCAAGAACATGTAAAAAACTTCATTTACTATTTATAGCTCTAGGAAACAGATGACATTAATTAAAATTGGTAGTGGCTCTCTTACCCCTAGCAAAGGGTTGAGAAATATTTCCAAAACCCATCTTCAATAAATATTGAGAGCCATTGGTAATATCTGACTCTATTTCTTTTTTCCTCAAAGCTTTAATTGGTAGTCTCCCAATATTATGCCCTGCCCCAACATCTATAAATCCCTTTTTAAGACTTCTTGAATTATAGTAAAGAAATCCCTTCCCAAGAAGGGTTTTGAGAGATATTTGAGACTTCTAATTTTAGGGCCCGAAGACTCGGCCACATCAGGATACAACTTCCTTGGGTTTGGGTAGGGAGAGGGTTAGGGTAGAAAGTATTGGGGGAGATAGGTATGGCACTAGGGGAGCCCGAGAGACTCTTAAGGGAAGACAGAGAGCTAAAGGGGTGGGTAAATGTGGGGTTAATGAAGTCCATGGTATCAACGTTGATGGAAAGAGAGAACAATGTTGGAGATAAGAATAGGAGGACTATGAGGAGAGAAAATGAGATTGGATAAAGAAGGTGCAGTGAAACCCCTCGACAGGGGTTGACCAACAATACCAAGGGAGGAACGAGGCTTAGTTTGGGTAATGAAAGGGGGGCGATAGAACAAAACCAAAATGGTGGTGAGGAATAGACTTATATAGACAATGACCTTTGAAAGAAGGTGATTTTGGGATCCTCGAACAATGATAACGAAGATGTTCTTTCTTGGAATAGAAATCACAAAAAATAGATTTGTTTTCATATTCAATAACTTGGGAGCAGTTACAAACCTTTGAGATGAGATTTATAAAATATGGGAGGATAGAATCCAAATTTTTATTGATGCATATACGGTTTTGGATCATGCAGGACCCCGATCAAGTGGGAGGATCGAAAGTGATGAGCTCTCCAATGTTCCTCACGATACCCCAAATAATATCTTCATTCTAAACTTGTACCAGTAGCCCTGGGAGACAAACCCATATTGTAACAGAGTTGATGTTCTGAGTAGAAGGGTCGGAATCTACACCCCATTTTTATAAGAATAAGCCTCTTCATCCCAAGAACCACGATCCTTCTATGATGATTTAGTAAGAATTAGTTAGGTTTTTTAATCAGATAAAAAATAAAAATCTAGGGAGAATGACTAGATCCATGTATCCTAAGGGCTTCCAATAAGATTCATCCCATTTGTGAATAGATTCCATATTCAACCATGATACCAAGAATTTTTCCATCAATGATATGGAGTAATGGGAAACCATGGACGACATGAGTTTACAAGGAAGATCGAGATTGCTAAGGATAAAGTTGACTAGGGTTTGGTTTGGCTTTGACCATATCTACGAAAAACCTAGGCACGCCCTCTCCCAATCCTCATGTTGTAACTATCGTTGTTGAGGAACAACTCCATTTGATGGTAAGACCTTTCCTCCCTAATATAATAAGGATTCTCAATATGTCAATGTGTCAAGTCATTCCACTATGCCATAGCTAGAAGATCCAAATACATTTGTCTCCATAACCACCCCGTGATAGAGAGATCTACTAGTGATAAGACTAATTTAAATTAATATATTTAATTTATATAAATGAAATAATTAAATAATGGCCAATAGGTTCTTGGTTCAAGTTGGAACAAATAGTTGACTTAACCCACATCAAAGTTCAAATATCAATAACATCAAATAACTCAATCTATGTAAAAGAGAAAGGACAACCCTTTCAAAACCTTATTTTATCATATAATAATAATATTTATAATTAAATAATAAACTTTAAAATGTTATAATAATTAAACTCTTTACTACAATTTATATCTTATTTTCATTTTATAAATTTTAACTACTCTTTCATCATTAAATAATATAATTTTATTCAAAAAATATATGTTTATAAAATATATATTATATTAAATTACATTAAAGATAAGAAATAAAAAATTAATATCTTTTATTAACTTCATATTAATATAAATAAGTGTACTAAAAATAATATTATAAGTTCAAAAATAGGAATGCTTTCAATCTTTTATGCTTTATATATTCTATCCGTGTAGATCAAAGAAAATATAAATAATTTATAGAAAGGAAAAAGAAGGTAACATTTAAAGGAAAACATTTCTAACATAATAATTGTATTAATATTATTATGTTATAATTATTAGGTTTTATTTTTAGAATTTTAAGTTTGAAAGGTTAAGTAAATTGGTAAGTGTTAGTTGAGTATTTATTCAAAAGAAATTTAGTTTCAAACTTTAAGAGTGTCGTTTAGCAATGGAAGTTATCTGATCTAAATTCTTTATGTGCCCAGATGGTACAAACCATAAACAACCGGAGATCTGCATCTCATGTTGGATCAACAAAAAAATAACTAAACTTATTAGAAAATGGTTTGAACCCTGGATTTACTTAACCAACTCCCTTAACCAAAAAAAAAATCAAAATCGTTTTAATTATACGGTGATGACGCTAGCCATTCACCTATTGTTTATGGTACGAACCATAAACAACCGGTGATCTGCATCTCATATTGAGTCAACAACAAGATGACTAAACTAATTAGTAAATGGTTTAAACCCTGGATTTACTTAACCAACTCCCTTAATCCAAAAAAATCAAAATCGTTGTATAAGCCAACCTTTAAACTTTTTAATTTTACTTCAAGTTCATCGTCAATGGTAACAAACCAACTCGAACACTTACCTAACAGCCGAAGCATATACCTGGATACATTGAAGGCTAACCACCCGATCAATCAAACTTATGATTTTACAAAGAAAACCTAATATCATTTATAAAATCTGAATTCAACCTGTAAAAATAATTAACTAAAAAACATGTTGAATAATGGGTTACAACTCATGCACATGTAGCAGGTCACAGCTCATATAGGAAAGTGACCCTCGAGCAAACAAAAACTCCTCGTAATCAAAATATACATTTATCATTTTTGTGAAAACCTCGACGAAGAAAGTAGAGATATTCATAAACATGCCGTTCAACATAGCCCACCAGAGATTCATCCTATACACGCATAATGTCGATGGCATATGGAAACTCAGATGAGGATTTGCCTTCCTGATGAAAGACAGAGACATGTTTTGCTTTACAGCTGAACACGGCTTTCAGTGCTTTCTCACACCTAGGCGGAATCTGCGATAGCCTTATAGTTTATCAGAGCTCGTATATGAACCATACAACAAACAACAATACAAGCATGGAAAATTCGCAAGCGCCTAACCCTATGTACCAAATCCTGCCTTAGGATTCCCTGTTGTAACTTTGGGCTATGATGTATTCTTGATCACAAGTCTTTGCAGATGTCCATTGAGTTATAATCTCGTATTTTTCATTGCAGATGGTGGAGCGAGGACACAGTGGCTGTGGTAACGGGAGCCAACAAGGGCGTAGGGTATGCAATTGTTCGTCAGTTGGCAGCCAAGGGAATTCGTGTAATCTTAACTGCCAGAGACGAGCAGAGAGGTATGGCCGCTACCAAGGCCCTCAACGATGCCGGATTTCATAACGTTGTCTTCCATCAACTGGACGTGCAGGATTCCACCAGCATCAATGAATTTGCCAAGTGGATGAAGGGCTATTATGGAAAGCTTGACATTCTGGTATTCTACTTCGCCGTTTTACAATTAGAAAGGAGTTTGATATCAAGTTATTGACCTAACCTTATATAATACAGGTTAACAATGCGGCAGTATCAGGCCTTAGAGTAGATTACGACATTATGAAGGCTAACAAGGCAGATCCGAAGGAGTTATATGTAAGTCCTGTATAAAATTTCATAATTATGCACTCAATTTCAGATGGCTTGTTAATGAATTTTGGTTTTTTTTATGAAAGACGACTCCTGGGAATACAGTGGAAGGAATTTCTGAAAATTTTGAAATGACAAAGATGTGTATGGACATTAACTATTATGGCACAAAAGGAGTTGTGGAGGCGCTTCTTCCTCTTTTGAAGCTTTCTGGTGTGGCTGGAGGCCGAGTTGTGAACGTGTCCTCTCGTGCCGGTGTCCTTGAGGTAATCGAAGCGCAATAAAGCAAACCTGAGGAATCCAACATACAATATCCTTTTCTTTTGTTTAATTAAACTCATTTGCGATTTGTACAGTTTATTCCAAGCGAGAGTCTGAGGCAACAATTGAGAGATCTCGAGAGTTTGACAGAGGACGTCCAGAGTTTTGTTAAGGATTTTGAGCAAGGATTACAGAAGAGCAACGGATGGCCTGTGAGGTATTCGGCCTATTTCGTTTCCAAGGCGGCTGTGAATGCTTACACAAGGGTCGTTGCACGCCAAAATCCTGAAATGTATGTGAACTGCGTGCATCCGGGATTTGTGAAGACGGATATGAATTTTGATGCAGGAAAACTTTCAATTGATGAAGGGGCGGAGGGTCCTGTCATGGTTGCGCTTCTGCCTCCTGGTTCCAGTACTGGTCAATATTACAATAAAAAAGAAATAACCAGCTTTAGCATCCTCGATAAGCTGGAAGGCCTATGGAAGGCCTATGAGGGGCAAATAATGGAAAATCTACGCATAATTTAATCTTTAATTTAGGATGCTTGTAATGGAATTGTCGTTATGTGATGCGAGAGAAATCACAGTGAGATTCTATAACGGACACCAGTTGATTTATTAATTACTTTGGCCATGGTTGTCGATAGAGCCATTGATTATTGGTGTTGCCAGATAAGGTCATCAACAGACCTCAATTGCCTCGATTGCTTTGTGGGGTTGTTATGCGAAATTTGGATGTTTTGTATGTATATGGAATTTAAAATTGGAGAAGTATATGCTATAACGATATAAGTCGTTGAATTGTTTATAAAAATTATTATTTTTTATTATATATATATTATTTTTAAATATTAATGTGTAAAATAAGTTTTTGACATACAAATAATATAATCGTAATGTGATTAAAAAACAGAAAGAGTTTTAAGTCAAAAGAAGTGTCCATCCAGTGAAAGGTTATATGTTGTGTGATGGGATATATTATAGATATTAAATTCAATTATGTTGAAATAATAATGATGATTGGATTGTAATTTAAATTTTGTTTATGAATAATAAATTTAATAAAATTAATAATGTTTTTGATATATTTTTATTTTTATTTATTAAAGTAAATATATTTTATATGAAAAGGAATATGGAAGAACATATTTTCAAAAAAGAGGTAGTAGTAGCAGGAGAGAAGCTAGTAGGAGCAGCAGCACAAGAAGAGAGAACAACTATGATGGATGAAAATCAAAGGCTTCTTCCTAATCCAGATGAGTAATCCAACAGACTCTCAATGGATTCTCATTGGAGGGCCTTGGTTATTCAGTCAGAGGAGCCTCTTCATCCACAGGTAGGGTGTTGAATTCAACCAAGTGACCCAAAGTATTAATATTGCTCTGATCTGGGTCTGCCTCCCTGACCTTCCAATCCAATTTTGGTACGAGGACATCATAGCGAGAAGCATTGGAGAGCTTATTTCCTTTGACCCTCTAACATGCTCTAGGACCCGAATGACCCAGGCTCGCATGTGCGTTAACACCAAGTTGAATGCAGATCTCTCATCTTCATTCAACCTCATTTCCAAGGTCTATACCTTTACTCAAATTATTGAATATGAAAAAAACCCTGCATTCTGTAGTCTTTGTTGCAGTCAAGGTCATCTTAACTCTCAATGCCCATCTCAACCCCCCATTACCTCCTCCTGAAGGCATTATCGTAATTCCAACACCAATCATCCCCAAAGCCCTAATCCCATCCTAACCCTTCTGGCTCCCTTCTGAAGTCCCATCACAATGGATAGGACCCATTGGAACCCTCGGGTTGGATCCATCCCCCTACAATCCATCTGTCCTAGTTTCAAACCACTTCTCCCCCTATAATATGATGATCCTCCATTTGAAAATCATACTTCAACTATCCACTATGCCCGCCTCCCTCCCCCCTCCTCCGCTAGAGTATCGGCATCCCCATCCAACCCCCCTCCCCAAACACCTACCTCCCAATCCTCCCCTCCTCCTCCCTCAAGAAATCTATGATGGATGTGGGCTTAGTTAAGAAGAGGGGTCATCCCTTGGCTTAGGACATTAGAAACATGGAAATCTTTGAAGATGTCCCAAACGACACCCAACTCACCCTTAGAGAGTCTTCCAAAATTTTTTAGACCTAGGATCAACTTAGAACCAATCTTCCCCCCAACAGGGAGGGGGAAGCGCTCTTCATCCAGAATTACCAAATGAAGATCCTCTCATGGAATGTGAGATGACTCAATGGATGAAACAAGCAATGCTTGGTCAAGTCCATGAGGAAGGAACACAAACCCACAATTTTTCTTCTCCAAGAAAAAAGTTAGATTCTCAAGTGGTATCTTCTATTTTAAACTAAATCTGGAAGGACTGTACCTCCTACTGTAGTTTATCCAACGGAGCTTCAGGGGGCCTTTTGTGTTTATGGGACCCACTCAAGATCGAAGGGATTGTGTTGTCAATGACTAAGAGCTACATCAAATTTTTTTTATTCAACAAGAATGAAGGGTTTCCTTGGGTCCTATCAAAGGTGTATGCACCAAATTATCCCTCCTAAAGAAACTCATTCTGGAATTACCTTAGTCATCTGAGAGATATTTTCTCTATAGAGACCTGGATTGTGGTCGGTAAATTCAACTCCCCACTCTTTCCATTCGACAAAAAATGTGGGACCCCAATAAGAGAGATGTTCTATGAGTGATTTGCAAGCTTTTTAGATAGAAACAAACTTATGGACATCAATCATAGAGGACCAAAGTTCACCTGGACCAACCGTAGGAAGGGTGATCAACTAATCTAGATGCACCTAGACCGTGTCCTCATTTCTATTAATGCCATCCCAAATTTTGGTGATGCTACTATGTGCTCTCTCCTAAAGATTGGATCTAACCACAATCCCCTCCTTTTGGATCATCATCCGCATACCTCATACTTCAAATATTGCTTCATATTTGAAGCCATGTGGCTCCACGATCCAAGTCTCAGATCCTTGATTGCTCAATGGTGGGCCCAACCCTTCCACGGGTACAAAGTTTTCCAAATGAGCAACAAACTCTGACATGTTAAATAAAATCTCAAAATGTAGAACAAAGAAGTGTTTGGAAATATATTTCAAGGAAAGATGTAAATCCAATCCTATCTTAGGAATATTGAAATCACTCTCCAAGAAGGTGTCCATGATCCTACCCTCCAATATTTTGAAGGAATGCTCCTCTTTGATTATCACAACTTTCTAAGAAGTGAGGAAGTTTTTTGGAAATAAAATCCAGAGTAACTTGGATCAAAGAAGGTGATTCGAATACCAAGTTCTTCCATACAATAATGATAAGGCACAGGTGTAGCAACAACATAAGGGAGCTAGTTCAATAGGATGGCTAGGTGGTATCTGACATCTAGGAAATCAGATCAATGAAAGTTCTCTTCTTCGAGGACCTTCTTGGTCCCTCTCCAAAGTGTGACTTCCATACTTTTGAGGGTCTCCTACAACACATCCCAAGGTTAGTCACTGCCGACCAGAATCGAATGCTTCTTGAAACCCTTTCTACTGATGAAATTAGATCTACTATTTTTTCCATGTAAGGGGGGAAAGCTCTAGGCCCGGATGGCTTCCCCACCATATTTTTCCAGTACTTCTAGGATATTTTATGCCTAGATATGGTTTTAGCCATCCAACAAATGTAGATAGACATGATGATCCTAGGAGAAATCAACTCTACCTTCTTAGACCTCATCCCCAAAGTCATCTAGGCCCACACCCTATGTGAATTCCACCCCATAAGCCTGTGTAATGTCTTGTATAATATCCTTACCAAAGCCCTAGCCACCAAGATCAAGTTCATCCTCCCCTACATAATTTCCTCTAATAAAGGTAGTTATATCCATTAGAGGTAAATAATTGACAACATCATCATTGTCCATGAGCTCATCCATTCTATATTCTTGAGTGGCCAAGCAGGTTTCCTCATGAAGCTCAACATGAACAAAGCTTTTGATAGAATCTCCTAAGACTTTCTATTGGTGATCCTTCAGATATTCGACTTCCACTTGAATTGGATTGATTTAATCAAATGTAATGTCACCTCGACAAACTTTCTTGTCTTGGTCAATGGATCCCTAATAGGCTACTTTAAAAACTTCAAAGGACTCAGACAAGGAGACCCCATCTCCCCCTTTCTCTTCATAATTTTTACAGAAGCTCTCGAAATGGCTTTAACCTATGCTTACCTTGAAAGGTCCATCTTTGGAATCAAACCAACTTCCTCCCTTCTGGATGTATCCCACTAGTATTTCATAGATGATATTATCCTGGCTACTTAGGCATCGGTTTTGCAATCTCAATACACCAAGTCCATCATCTTTTTGTTTGAGGATGCGGTTGTTTAGAAGGTAAATTTGACAAGACAAAGATCTACTTCTTCAACACTCCGGTGATATGCTAATCCCGCATTCATTCCACCCTTGGATGCTCTATTGGCACCCTCCCTATCACTTACCTCAAATTCTTTCTCTTCAAAGTCTAGTCCAAGAAATCACTTTAGAATCCCATCATCGAGCGCATATAAAAAAAGCTGACCAGATGGAAAGTCATCCTCCTCATTCAAGCAGGCAAGACCATCCTTGTAAAATCCACCCTATAGAGCACCCTCATATTCTTCGTGTTCATGTTCCAGATTCCAACCAAAGTATGTAATCACATTGAGCAACTCCAAAGGAACTTCCTTTGGTCAAGATCAGAAAACAAATAGTGAATACATCTAGTGGCTTGGAACCAGGTATGCTCTAGGAAGGAGCATGGTGGCAGTGGGCTCTGGAAGGTCCACAATATAAACCTAGAACTCATCATCAAGCAGGGATGGTGAATCTACACCAATGAGAACTATCTTTTAGTCTCCATCATCAAGGAAAAATACATGTGGCACAACCCAAACTTTTTAAATGATCCTAACCCCATAAGGGGATCCACGGTGTGGAATTCTTTCCTCAAGACTAAATATATTATTTGAAAGGGTGTCATATAGAAGCTAGAAAATGGAGCCAGGATCATCTTCTAGAGTGATCTTTGGTTGGGGAGCTACCCACTCTAAGAACAGGAGGATCTGGCGTGTCTCATACCAGTGACAAATACCTTGTTCAAGCAAAAGGTCAACAATTTTCTCATCTTGTAGGGTTCCTATTGGAAGCCTCTCTTGATCGATGGCCTCTCAGCTGATCAGAAACTTACCTCCTCTACTCTTTCTAATATTCTCCATCTCTGTATCATCCCTTCTTCCTCTATGGAGGATTCCATCATTTGGGGTCCCTCTTCTTCTAGTTTCTTTTTTATCAAGTCAGGCTATGCCTTTTTCGAGAACCTTGGTCCCCCTAGTTTCTGGCCAAGCTTGTCTAAGCTCCATATGATTCCTAAGGTCATTTTCTTATGGTTTTCCATCCAAGGATAATATTCTCACCATCCCCAACCTCCATCATCATGGTCTATCCCTCTCCAATTATTGCTACCTATGCCTATTAGATTGTGAGTCCACCCAACACATTTTTACTTCCTACATTTTCTACCAATCCATCCTCTCCTTCCTATTCTCCTCGGTCGACATCTCTAGGGCTCCACCCCATTAGCTTAGTGATCTATGTATTCAGTGGATGAACTCATTCATAGGGTATCACTTAAAGACTTTTTGGTCCTTTTTCCTCCCTCACTTCTTGTGGGAGATATGGTGAGAATGCAATGGTCATGCCTTCAATGATTCATATCATAAGGAGAGCCACATCCTAGCTAGGATCATTGTTGCCACTACCAAAAATATGTCGATCACCCAGAGCAAAGGCAACCCGGAGCCTCAGCTTGAAGGAATGTTGGTTTCTTCTCTCAGTATCTTGGGAGGCATCCATAGGTAGACCTCTCCCAAGGTTTATCGCTCCCTTGTCATATGATCTCCCCCACCTCTAGGCTTCCTCAAACTCAATTTTGATGGGGCAGCCAAAGGAAACCCAAGAGCCACAGGTGCAGGAGGTATCGTCCGGGATCATAAGAGTAACATCATCCTAGCCTATATCAAGAACTTGGATTTGAAATCCAGTCACTTTGCTAAATCTAGGTCCCTATACCAAGGTGTCATCTTCATCCACAGTCTATAGGTTCCCAATATCATGGTGGAAGGCGATTCTAGAAATATTATCACCAGTATTTCTTTTGAACCTTCAATCACATAGTGGATCATTTCCAGTATGATCTATGAAGTCAAACATCTTTTGTGCTCCTTCTCAAACTCAAGGGTGAACCACACTTACAGAGAAGGAAATCGAGCAACCGACCAATTAGCAAAGATTAGAATCTTAGATTCTAGTCTCAATGTGTGGAAAAACTCCTCCCACTCGATCATCGATGCCAATTTTACTAATGTCACCAATCAGTGAGTTGTTGTGGGCCAGAGCAAGAAACCTACTCCATGGATTTCAAGTTTGCATCCACCTAAGCAATTTGAAGTTCCATTTTAGCTCCATCATGGCAAGTCTCTATCATGGCACTATGAGAACTAATTTCAAACACATATCGTGTGTGGGTCTTTCTTGAGTCAGCCTTCTCTGAGTGAATATTATGAACCATTGCATGAGTAGGTTTCTTTGCGGTAACAACCAACTATCATCCCAAAATTGGGGGCCTACACACGAGTCTGGATTCATATGGAACCGAAAGAATTATGACATTAGAAACAATCACTTTGAAAAGAGCATCACCCCATTTTCTAGCATCAACAAGTATGCTTGGACTTTGGTAATGTTGACCTCCTACACCCATATCCTCGATCGAGCCACTATAGTGGTCCCCATGCTCTCTAGCCATACCGCTTTCTTACTCAAAATCAGTCAAAATTTACTGACTTACTGTGACCTCTCTAGTGTTTTTTTGGTAAGGTGCATTGTTAGCATCAGAACCATTTTGTATCATCATCTTGTCTTCCCTATGGTGGTTGCCTTCATCACCTTGCTTGTGCATTCCTATCACATCTACCCTTCCATCGTGGATTATCATCCCCATCATCATGACTAATACTCATCCATCATTCTAGTTGGATTGGGTGCCATCACCATTGTCATCCACTTGGCCCCTCCTGTTAGTTGGTGTGCCATTTCTCTTGTACCCCTTGATTTTCACCTGATTTGGATGATTTCGAGCATGATCCACCTTGGATGGGGGACTCTTCTATAGGATAGTTTTTTTTGTATATACACCTCTACCACATTTATTTCTCATATTGCTTGCCACCCTATTTTATTTTATCTATCGCTGAGCCCTTGTGTCCTCACCATGGCTGAAATCAAACCTACAACCCTTCAACTAACTACTTTGGTTGAAGACATCTTCAAGGACCATGGCCTTCTTAACTTCTTGCACCAATTTAGTGTGGTCGAGGTAAAATTATCCATGGAATTTGTCTACTCATGGAACGTATGGTATGTCATTTTTCATGGTATGGGCTTCATAGTTACGGTGGACCTCATGGTAGAGGTAATTGGCCTCCCCAATGATGGAGAAAATATCAACAAGAAGAAACACTCCCTCTAGGAGGAATTTGCCCCATTTAGAGACAAATGCGAATCCCTTGGCAAGGACAAGGGCGACATAGTCAAGGAGATGCTGCCAAAATTGTGGGACACAATGATGATTACGGTGCTATAGTATTTTATGCTCAACAACTCAACTACCATTATTCGGAGATTCCACCTTGTTTTCTTGAATCACCTCAAAGTAAATAAAACCATCAATATTTTTGAGTACATGTTCTGATCGGTGGAGATATTGGTTCTAAGTGTAAAAAAAGGGGTCTCTTCCTTACTGTCCATTAAGGCCTTCACCATGTTTTGTTCATATATGTGGTGGTGGAGCAGATTCATAGAGCATTGGTATCCATCGAATCTCCTCATATTATCGAAAGGTCGACCAATGTGAGAGATGAAGCTAGGGAATATTATCTGATCTCCCCTCACCCAACACAACTCCAAGCTCTACAGTAAAGTAAGATGATACCTCGAGCTCTTATAAGTCGAAACCCCACCAGTACCCTATTTGTACCAAGGCAAGAAGTAGCAAGTGCAAGGCCTTAGTTGTCATTGACGATCTCTCAGATGACTTACTCTCCTTCTAGACCAAAAAATAGACTGGTTAGAAAATTGATTTGAAACGAAGGTATCTCTATGTAGGCTCCCCTTTTGACCTACTATGTGTTACAATTTTTGAATCTCTCTGAATGTGGGCACATCCAGGAGATCCAAGACCTACCCAAGGTGCTAGGCCAAGTGGCTAGGACTATTTCCTCTCTTAACTCAGGAAGACTCCCTCATGGAGGAGTATAAGGACCAATTCAATATCCTTGAGGAATTCAAGAGTGGGTGGAGAGAATCTTTCTTGTAATGGCTCTGGATCCAATGCTTGACTAGTGTATTAGGTGATTTGTTGGCGGTAGGGGCCTCCCACTGACGGTCCTTTGTTATTTTTTGTTGTTTATCGTTTGATCTTTGGTTTACCCCTACATAGATTTTTTCTATATTTAAGCATCGTATTTACATGGGTATTTTTGGTAGGATGACGTTACCCCTATGTGGGCCTTGCTCTATCTCTAGCTTATCCTCGATATGGGCCTCTGTTTCATTTTTATTTGTGTACACTGGCTATAATTTCCTTAGAACAATGGTCGGTTGACCTGCATGGTGGCTGACAGTCTCTTAGGAGCTTTTGGATTTTCTTCAAGCATTGTAAAAGGTTATAGGACCCTTTCAAACCCTTTTTCACCAATAAAAATAAATAAATTTTATATTTTTAAAAGTATATTATAAATATTTTTTAAATAATTTATTTTTATATTATTATGTAATTATTTTTAATGTTTTATAGATATGTAAATATATAATATGTGTATACAAAATATTATATACAGTGTCACAAGGTTTGGGCTTTGATCCTTCTTGGGAAGGTGCAAAGTTCAAACCCGTGAGGGGGTGGGTCTGTGAGAATATATATTTGAATAAGTAATGGAAAGTTATATACATTATTCCAAATAATTTTATAAGATGCATTTTTATTAAATTGTCATAAAAACAATAATAAAGTGAGGTGGCATTAACTCAACCAGTTAAATTGTTCAATATTTTTTTTTTTGGTAAGTAAGAGAATATTATAATTAACACCGGGTTTTAACTGGTTGACCCAAAACCATTTTACAAAATAGGGTCCCGACCAAAGCGGACAAAGGCCAAGCCCTAAAATTTAAAGCGACAACAAAAATGGCCAAGACCTACTCTTCCATTAGAATACGGCCAAACTAAACTATGGAAGCCTAATATTATGGCCATCGAAAAGAAAGACGAAAAAGGAACTAACAAAGACAAAAACTAATCATGCAAGCACCATGCGGAGTAGCTTGTGCCCATATAAAAATAATAGAATATGGTCTAAAAAAAAAAAAAAACATCCCATAGAATGGACAGCCAAGAGGCCAGCGGTCTTCCTTGTAGTCCTCATCTAACTTCTTATCATCGTTCTTGCCATCATATTTAGATTTTGCCTTTGACTCCTTGTGCCCCGGAACTGCGGCTATAAAGAGAAGATTTAAGGAATCACACAAATCAACAAGACCGATGAGGCAGCGACTCTTCAAGCGGTTGATAGTTGGAGGCCGATGAAATGTCATCTTCTCCAAGACTATTATGGTGGGGTCGGTGCCTCATTGTCGGGGATCTCAACACTTTGTTATTTCTTGCTAGGGCATTTTTGCGACATCGAATCCAAACACACCTTGGGAAATACTTGAGGCCAAAGCAGATTTTTCCCATGCAGGAATTCAATATTTAAATAGGATACCAATGTTCAAATCTTGTCAAACTATATATATATATATATATGATAATATCCAAATTTTTTGTAATATTCCTGTATAGTAATAATGTAATATAGGTGGGGCTTGTTTGAATCCCATATAACCAATTGAAAATAAAATAAAAACAATAATAAAAAATTAATATATAAAATAATATTTTAAAATATAACATCCTTGACTAAATAGTCAATAAAAAAATGAATATTATTAGGTAATATTAAGTAGATATATTTATATTATTCATTTTTGTCCATCAACGATGACAATTAAGAAAATTTCTTTTTTCTTACACATAATCTTAATGATTTATTGCATTTATTCTTACTATTTATTGTAAGTTGTTGAATTTGAATTTGATATATATATTTTAAATATTACTAACATATTTCGCTTTATAAATATTTGTTTATTTCTTAGATAATTTATAAATTGAATAAACATATAGATATATTATATTTTAAACCTTGGTTCAACCCCAACATAATATAACCACATCAAAGTAATCAAGGTCTCAAACCCGCATAGACTAGAATTGAAATAGTTTATAAATTTTTTTAAGATATTTTATATTTAATTTTTGACCATGTACTAAAAAATATATATCTAATCTTTCTTCTATAATAGTTTCCTAGAGTTGTCTATTATCCTAGGCATTGTTTTTCTATAATAGTTTTCTAGAGGTGTCTATTATGGTAGGCATTGTTTTAAAACTTGTAACTCAAGAAAAGAAAAACGTGGCAACCAAATTTTGGAGAGTTACTTGGCAACTTAGAAAAAATCTACAATAAAGAAAAATTTCAGTAAATATTAAAAAATTAGAGAACCAATTTTGTATTAGATATTTATTGCAATTACAAGTACAATTAAAGTTTATGAAATAATAATTCAACCCAAATGGAAAATACAACATAAAATATGTAACATTTTGAATTGTAAAACTATTTTTAAATTACTTTAAGCTTTTCCCTTCTTCCTCTTGTAGTTGATATCGATGGGCTTTGGCTCTAAATCGTGGGTGAATTGGAGGCTTCTCAAATGCAATATCATCATGGTATATCTCATCTAATCCTCTTAAATTTTCTGCTTCCTTCTCAAATGCTTGAAGGTCCTCTTTAGTAAACTCTTGATGCATAGAAGTCTCAACAATCTAGCTCTTCCAATGGAATTGTATTGTAAGATTCACTAACCTCCACTCTTGTACGAGGCTTAAGATTGTATTTCACAAATACAAAGGCATTGAGAAGAGGCATTAAGGTGATCTTGGCTCAACCTCTTGCACTTCTTAGTGTGTATATCTTCAAATAAAAATCAATTATACTCAATATAGATGAGACATGGCAAGGTGCATTACATACCTCAAATTAAATGAAGAAAATGAAGTGTATCACATATGTCCATAAAAATCCTTATAACTTCTTGTACTAAACTTATTAATTTATGTCACAATGTGTATAATATCACAGTGTAAGTAATTGTAAAATTGTTACATATGATCAATCATAAAATATACTTTATTTATAAATTGATAAATAATTTTATAATAAATATTGTTTTATAATATTTATATTTATTTTATTTTATATGTTTATAACTTTATCAACACTAATAAAAATTTTAAAATCACAATCAATTTTATTTTTATATAATTAAATCTAATATAATTTATAAAAAGTTTGTTTAGGCATTTTTAAACCTAATTGTAATTTGTAGTTTGTTGTCCATAAAACAAATAATCTCATATCTTTAACACAATTTTGAATCCAATCTATGAACAAACTTCTCATTAGGTTAGGTTGTGTTAAGCAACCTAATAAGTAAAGGAAGTATAGTTTCTTCACTTCTTATATTAAGCAATGGTTTGTAAAAAATATCATTTTATCTATATATGGTATAACAAAAATAAATTTCTAAAATTCAGAAATAAAATTATATATTATAAGTAATCTCAAAATTAGTTTACATTACTTTTAGCACTACTTCCGTGCAACTAATATCCAATACTTCTAGTAATCCAGGTGTCCCTACCACTTGTATCCAATACTTCTTCCTCGCCCTATGGAGTAACTTCAACGTGAAAAACGCCATGTCAGTGTAAGGTTCACTTTCTCTAGTCAATATAGCTCCGTATATTTTATAAATATAAGGGATCATGTTGTCTCGTGACATATGGGTCTGACTGAAATCGAGGTCTTCCAGGTCAAGCACATCATGGTCTCATTGTAGATAAGGGCAAACTTTGCATCCGCAATATCATTGCTTATGTTGTTAGTATGCAATGGCAATAGCATCCCAAGAGACCAAATAGTACATCCTGTTGGATTTCAAAAAAGGAGTTATTAAGTACATCCTATTGGATTTCAAAATAGGAGTTACTGATCCCTCTCATAGTTTGAGCTCATGGCAAGATCAGACTGGAAAGTTGATCTCTGCTTCGTAGAGGCTATAATACTTCACGTAATTGAAGTTGATCTTACCAGCCAGAGACTCGAGGGAGACGTCTGTCCCAGATTATTTCAATTGTGGATTTAAGATGCTTCGACCTCACTAATAATAACTTTCCTGTAGGGTTTCGACTGCAGGTGTTCCAGCTACAAGTTTGCCGTGTCGAATCCGAAGATTCTAGGGAATCTTCAATTTTTATTTTTTAATTTCAATCAAGGCACTATTTTTTTTGGTTACCGTTTGTTGTTTTTATTCAGGGTGATTTTTCTTTTAGTTGTTTCTGTGAGTCCAAGGTTGATGTTTTGGTTTGAGTGTTCAGTTTCTAGGTTTTAGGTTTTAGTTTTAGGAGGGATTATAATTTTTGAATTTTGAGTTCAAAGTTGGGTGATGCTTTGAAATTTGTTTCATGGTTTTTTTTGTTTTGTTGGTTATTTTATTATGAGGTAGATATTAACCCTATTTGTTTGTGTTGGATTCATGAGATCCAGCATAGTTTCTGAATTCTCGGTTTTCGTATTCCTCTATAGTTTTTTAAGTTATCCTTTTGTTGAATCTCGTTTATCAAATAAAAAAGAACAATAACTTCTCTGCCACTCTCATCCCTTTAAATCGAGACTAAAGAGACTCACCTATTTGGACCTCTCAAAAGTTGGGTTTGATGGCCAAATTCCTACGAGCGTGGAAATCCCCTGGCTTGCTTTTACCCGTATGAGTCCTAACGAGTTACTGGCCTGAATTTAAAAAATAAAAACTTAACTTCAAGGGTACTCGCTGGTAATCTGCCAGTTTCAAAACACTAATCATAAGTATATAAGAAATATTGAAGAATTAAAGATTAACAACCAAATGATCATTAGAAGTGACAATGTAAACAAATATTTTCATTGAACAAAATATATTTTTACAAACCAAAAATAGTGGATAAACATGTCTCGTAGCTAATGTCATCATTGAAAAAAAACATTTGCATCAATAGAGCAAGAACTCAAGCAAAAAAATTACAGTTATTCAACACCCCTTACAAAATAAAGTCATCCCCTAAAAAGGTGAATACACAATATAATTAGGCATAGAAACCATCTCCTAAAAGGGTGAATACACAACATAATTAGGCATAGAAAAATAAACTACAAACCCTAAACTATAGAACTATAACTCTTGGCACTAGGTAGCCTTACATCTAACAAATGTAAAATTATTGGAATTTTTGGGTCAGATCGGTGACTTGCCAATGCAAAATTATTAGAAATTTTGGGCTAGATAGGTGAAATCATTTTACAGGTAATGTGTCTTCACCTTAATTCCCTTGTCGAGGACTACAAGAATGTCGAAACCACATAGAAGGAGAGGGAACTTTAGATTTTGTTTCCTTTGGAGGAACTATCAATTCCATCGATGATGGCTTTGTATATAATGGCATATCCTCAAGATACTCCAACACACTATAGTTGTTGCCCAACTAAACATTGGTCATATGAAATCGCTTCTCTAGAGAAACATTCTCTTCTACAGATCTCCTTTTCGGGCTATGAGAGTGCCTGACATTATCTAGGGGAATGTACTAGAGGACAATGAAGCAAGCACTACTGCAACCCTCTATTGAGATTGAAGAGCCTTGTTGATGGTATTTTCAACTATAAATCAACTTTTTGCTTTTTATATCATTTTTTAACTAGCTGTGAGACATGTGCTGACTTGGACTATGTACCTTTGGAAGCAACCAAACATGCATTTTTATGCCCTCCCACAGTCATCAAACCATCCTCTTGAGATTGAGGACTAGGTGCACTCAATATGATGGGGCTTTGCTTGTCTTGTTATGTGGCATCAAACTATAGTCTTTGATCTTGTGTGTTGAGGATTGGCACCGAAAATAAGTATTGCATTGATGTTTCTCAATATCTCAAGGAATCTATTTCTTCATTGATTTAGATTATCTATAGGTATCATCCTATGTTTTAAAGGCATAAAACTGTATTCAAGTGTTTATATATATATATATATATATATATATATATATATATAATCTATGGTTTTTATGTTTATAATGAAAAACAACTCTATATTTATAATTCTTCTTTTTATGTTTTTCTTTTAACCAATAACATAGTTAATTTTTACTTTTATTAATATTTTATCTTATTTTTGTTCATCTTATATTGTTGTTATACTTCTTGATACATATGAATTTATAACTTCAATTTTAAATGTCTAATAAACAAGACCAGTAAGTCATTTTTATTTCTAGTAATTGTCCATCTAATTTATGATTATCTTATATTGTTATAATACCTCTTGAAGCTCTTATAATAGTAAATTCTAGGTGATATCCTATGTTCTAAATCCTTTTCAATACATCTTTATACTCTTCACCATTTACATTTATTTCTAAACTAAAATAAACTTAAGAATATAAAAATCTATTTACTCCCTAATTTTTTTATTTATAGACTTAGTAGTACCTCTAGAATTCTATAACAGCATTCTCATCATCCATTTTTAGTTTTTTTTTTATCTTATTAACATTTGTGATATTCATTTTCAGATTCTCTAATCAATATCTGTTTGAGCTTCATTTGCTTTTTATTATTTTTTGAAGGTCTTTCTCTCCTATTTTAGTTGCTTGGATACAATCTATCACATGTTAAGTCCTTATCTTATCCTAAATTAGGACATTGTTGCTTCCATTTAGTTATTCCATATATGACTTTCTTTCCATGCTATCTAACTTTTTCTTTTGAAAATTATTTATTTTATAGTTTCCTCAAGAATATGAAATAAGAAAAGATAAGACTCCTTACTTGATTACACTTATGACCTTCATATTCCTTTTATAAAAACAATTTATCAATACCTATGTCATGACCTCACCCTTGAAATAATTCCTATTTTGATGGATATATATTTTGTTGTATTGCTTATGGATGGAATGACTAACTATATCAATTTGATTATGTAAATTTCTTGTTTCTTATGGAAAATATGATATGCGTATCCTTTATGCGATGTAGGATGATTAGATATGAGAACATGATGCTACTAATGAAAAGTGTACTTTTGCAGGAATATGCCCCTTACTATGGCACAAGAGTAACCACAAAAAGGGAAAGCTTGTAAGAAATATTGTGATAATTTTTAAAATAATGAAGAGGCTACATGCATGAAATTTCTCTCTTATGGAAATGCATTTTATATTTGTTCAAAAATTATATAAGCAAACTATAATTGTTACTTTAACCTTTTTCAAAAAAATATAATGTTTGGTTAGGCATAACTGAATACGTTGAATATGATTGATTATCTTTATTTCTGAAATCCTAGTGGTTAGTTCATGGTGGAATTACTCCATATTTATGAAGTCTATTTAGAGCGGAACATGAGATAAAAGAAACATCTAGTCTTCAATATGTGGGCATGTTTTATATTTTGGCTACGAAGTGCTCTTTATGATAATGAATTTGTTTGGCATTCAAGGTCTTGAACTAATAGTTGGATGTGGATAATATCTTGGAAACCGGTTGACTATGCCAAGTGTTGGCAATAAAGCGATGAGGCAGATAGTTCATTGGGAGTGGTAAGCAAAACATAGAATAAAAGTGGGAACAAAAAAGAGGTAAGAAAAAAAAGGGACAGACACTTGAAGGAGAGAGGAAAATCAATGCTGGAAATGAGGTTGAGGAATGTGAGACTAGAAAAGCAATTCTAGAATAGAACAGACTGTGTACTTGAGGTAAAATTAGAAATACTCAACTGAATGAGTTAGAGTAAAATTTTTAGTTATACATATTAAAATTATTGGTATTCACGTGTGCCATGATGACCACTAAGTGTAGTGGAGAATAATCCAATGTGTGACTTAAGTTGTTCAATATATGTAGCATGTGTGACTCAAACCATTCCATAGATGTAGCATATGTGACTTAAATTATCATAATAGACGTAGCATGTGTGACCATTTCCTTTCCTTTTCCTTATTATGCATGAGGAACTAGCAGTGAACCGAGGAGCCAAGTTGTATCAATTTAAAAATAGGTAACACCAAGACAATTGTATCTCTTAACTTTTTAGGTCGGAGTTTGAGTGTTAGATATACTCTAAAATGCAATTTATGGGATTGAATCCAAAGCGCATCTTTTATAATGGAAATATAATGGCAAGTAGTTGAAAATGGAGTTTGTAGCAAACTGCACATCTTGATAGACTTATGTTAGAAACGAGCATTGCATTATTATCTCTCACAAGTTAGGCTTTGGAAAATGATATCAAATGGTTTTTCTTTGCCAATCTTCAAAATAATGTGAGCTAACTAGAATTATATTGATAGGATGAATGTGACGAAGGTATCACCGTGTCTAAGGACATTTGTGTCATAGATGTTTTAGCCTCAACGTGGGAATAACAAATATTGTGGAATATCCAATTCTACCTAAGATATCCTTTACTTTTCTTTACTTTGAATAGATGTTGAGAAAACATATTGGATTAAAGTTGTAGACTGGATGAGGGCTTATTAGGACTTAATATTTTTATGATAGAAACAAATCTATATTTTCTTGTTATTTTAGCTTTGAAAATGATCCTAATTACCTTGTTATTGAGGATAGAAAAGTTGCTATTAGAATAATTATAGAGGATTGCAGTGATGCCTTGATGATTGTGTTTACTTAGTAGTGTTGTAGAGTTGGGTGTCATCCATTGCTTGACTTTTTGAAGGCATCATCTATGCTAGAGTAGGAGTAATAGGATTAACCATATAGAGTAGTTGTTATTATTTAACTATATATGTGGTGGTTTCTCTTTAGCTAGAATAATTTCTATATTATTGAGACAACAAGGTTGGAATATTTTTTATCTATGACCAGTAACATTGGTGTAGCAAGAGGTGCAATATATATTTCTCTTTTAAGAGAATTGATAACACATGGATTTTTGATAAGTTGAGTTGAAGGAAAAACTCAAGAAGTGAGTTTTTTGGAATAAAATAGATTCGAAGTAAAAGATATGGGGACTTTCAGAAGTTCTACTTGTAACCATGTTCCAAATTCATGGAATAATAAAAGAGTATGAATTTTAATGTTGGATTTTCCCCATTTGAGGGTTTCTCCAAGGGTAAAGCAACTGTGTTATGTGTGAATGATTCTATAGGTACTCATGTTCTTTAGACTTTTGCTTATGACAGTCATGGTATTTTAATGTTGTCCATGGTAAAGTAATTTTTGTATGGATACGCTTCTATCTTATGTTATGAATAGAATTGTATTCTATTTTGAGATGTTATCAATGAAATTTATGTTATAAAGGATATATCTCACCATTGTGATATGAATAAATGGTTGGGATTTGTGTAATTATAAAAGAAAGTAAATTATTATTGAGTATTTATTACCACATTGAACAAGTGTTTTCTTAATAAACAAAACAAACCAAAGTACTTATCTTACTATTTTTTAGTATGGAAGCCTTTTACTCCCAATATGGATTTAATTTAATTAATGGATTAATCAAATGGAGGTTTGGTTTTGGAACCATTTTTAGGATAATAATATTGATAAAATTAATTGGTTCCTTGTATTTATTAATAGAAGACATTAATGAAACTAGGAATGAGGCTTCTAGGTAAGTCTAGCTCAAAATGACATGAGATGTATAGACAACCCTCCCACGCATCTATTATCCACCTAGAAAAGCATATGTGGATGTATAATTCTTATCGTACCTTTCAAAATAATGAAGGGATGATCAACACTAGCTCATTAGGATCCATGATAAGAATAGGTTAATCAATTGAAAAGACACCTAGTGCTCTTGTATTGTTAGAGTTTTACAAGTGGCAGTGATGGGTGTACCTAAAGGAATGCCTAGAGACCTTAGTAGTGGTTCTAATAACTGTAAAATAGGAGCTTTGGAACAACTATAATATGATAATAAAATACATTAATAAATTTATTTTAAAAATAAATTGAATAAGAATTTTTGGTTTGTGACATTTGGTATCAAAGCATGGTTCGTAGTGGATTGGATCACTGCATAAGAAGTATTTTTTAGTGTGAGTTAAAAACATATTATATATTAATAATTTCATAAAAAAATGGTAATAGAATCAAAATTTACCCAAAAATACTAGGATATAGTGGGTAAACAATTATTAGTAGAAAGAGCAATTTGAAGGGCCAAATGCTAAAGAAATCATATTCTATCTTCTGTAATTGGCTAGGGACAATGCCACTGAAAAATAAGAAGAGGAGGTGTTTTCCCAATGATAAGGTAGATGTGAGGAACCAATGTAGAGAATATATCACATGTTAATGGCTTGGAAAACCCCAATGAGGAAGAGAATCTTACCGAAATTGTGGCTCTACTTCAGGAATAGTTAGAAGCCCAAAACTAGTTATTGGATTTTGTGCTAAGTCAAGAAATACAATATGGTAACCAAATAATGGGATAGGAAAACAAACCTCTTACAAAGGTACAATTGGCAAGAGTTTTAATAGAGGCTGAGTTGGGCAAGGAGATGAAATATCTAAAATCTTCCAAGTTTAATGGAGAGGAGGATGGGGATAAGGCTAAGTTTTAGATGAAGGATATAGAGACATATTGTAATATGAATAACTTCTCCTCAAGAACTCAAAAATTGTATGTTACTTTACATTTGTAAGGATATGGATTAAATTGGTGGGAAACCCTTAGTGAAGAGTAAAAGCTAGTGATTGTAGTTGAAGTAAAAAAATAATAATTTGTGAAGGTTTTCAGAGAGATATCTCATGATATATTTTTATTCCCATAAATTTTATGAATTCTCTAAACTTCATCATGGAATTAGAACAATGGAGAAAAACTATCAAAAATTTATTAAGTTGGTGAAGTATATGCCAACTTACACTGAGAAAATGAATATCCACAAGTTCATACTTGGAGTAGATCCTAGAATAGGACAAGAAGTGGACATGAGAGAACATGATATATTGCAAAAGGCTTATGAGGTAGAAATAAAAGCTAAAGCATATCTCAAACCTTAATTTAATTATGAGGTATTAGATGATTAGGGTAGAGAAGCACTAATGAAGAGGAACAATGCAAGTTTGATAAAATGGGAGCGTGAACAATCAATTAGAAGTATTTCAGGGCAATAAGAGAAAGAAGATGAAAAATAATAAAAATTTAAAATAAATTTTTGAGGAAGGAATTCTAAACGCTTTAATCAAGGCAACAATGGCAATAGATCACCCCAAAGATAGACTAACTTGTCAAAATAAGAAGAACCAGTAAGGGAGCCAACACAAAAACAAAATTCAAGACCAAAAGAAGGATGTTACATATGCAAGAGATCACATTATGCTAACAACTATCCTTAGAAAGTAGATATGGGTTCTAAAGGAAAAAACCTATGTACAAGGAAACCACACCTAAGGAACCAACTCATCGGATTTTTGTTGCAATAGGAAATCAGAATCTGGATGGTCAAGCGACACCACTAGTGATAAGAAGTATGATATTTGGCAAAAATGTTAAAATATTAATTAATAGTGGAGCTACAAATAATTTTATTTCCACTAGCTTAGTTAGAGATATAACATAAATGCCAAAAATCTTGGAACACGGGTGGAAGGTTGAGTATGGTTTAAGAAAAACCTACTCTGTGAACCAATTCTACCCTATGGATAAAATTACCTTACCCATTGGAATCACCTTAGGATGTTTATATGTTGCACCATTGCATTATTTTGACATAGTACTGGGAATGGATTGACTACAAGAGCATAAAGCAGTGATTAATTTTTAAGATCGATGGATTGATTATTCAGATGATGATGGACTGGTTTGTAGAGTGAATAGTCTGTAAAGAATCTTCCAACCTCAAATCCTTTCAACTATATGTAGACATCAAAATAGCACCAATATTATTATGTGACAACAAGCGCTGATCGCATTGACACACACAACCCCTAGGGCAGCCCCCAGAGGTTAAACAGTGGTCCTAACCACTCCCAAAAGCAATTTTGGAGGTCAGAGGTCAATTTGGCAACTTTTTGGAACCTTTTTCTCTACTCGTCCCACCCAGGGACAAATTCAGACTAGTATTCGTCCCACCTAGAGACGATTAAGCAATCGCTCCAGGGTGGGACGAATAGCAGGTTTGATTGGAAAAAAATTCAAACCTGGACAAGTCCGCCAGTTAACTGAGGCTTCAAGACATGCAATTGTTAGGGATAACTTTTATTCAAGAAGAGGGACTTTAGTGATGAGTGTCTTTATTTAAAAAACCCCATGCAAGAAGATTTTTAATCAGGGAGTTAGCTTTTCTTTGAAAATAGGACAGTTAACTCAAGTAGCACCCTCGCATGCGCAATTCAAGCAAGGAGACCCTAAGGTCTATAAATTGGTGAGTTTTCTCACCCAAAAGAGGACATAGAAGGAGAATTTTAGCAACGGAGTGCTGCCAATTTCATACCTAACTGCGATTTGTGCTTTTACATTCTTAATCTCTCATTTGAAAGGGAGGTTGTTGGGTGACTATTGGAGGCACAAATTCGTACCCAAAACCCAATTTTTGACCACAAATATCCACCAAATTTGTTTACAACAACCTATAATCAGTTTTGGACCCATCCCAAGTGGATTGGTGCCAAAAAAGTGCCTCAAATAGTGGGCATCCTACCCCCGGGCGCTCCCCAAATTGTTAGGATCTCATCCTAACCCTTAATGTAATAACTTCCTTGATATAATAATTCCTAGTGAACGTGGGTAGTACCCATGATTAATATTTTGTAATGTTCTAAGTTTTAGCTTAGGTAGTGCCTATGACAAATGACACCCTTTTTATGTAACACATGGTAGATAGGTGGCATTGTGCATGTTATTCGTGTGGCATTATGCATGTAATTTGAGTGGCATTGTGCATGTAATTCAAAATGGCACTATGCATGTAATTCGGGTGGCATTATGCATGTAATCTAGGTGGCATTTTGCATGTAAGCCAACCTTGGAAGGAAACTCCTTAAATACCCAAAAAGGCACCAATGTAACCATGTTTTTGCAAATTAATGAAGTATTGAAGGATGTTGCCCACTCAAAGAGGCCTACGATTATATCTTATTGTGAGATTGTTCTTTATGCAAATTTTTGTTATATTAATATGATGTTTATGTGAGTTTATTTCCAATCAATTGTGTGAGAGTGTGTTATTTGAGTTTATTTTATAGCAGTATCTTAACAAGTGGTATCAGAGTGCTTTCCAGGGCCAAGTTCTGCTGCAACTGCAACGATTCTTGCCATCCAATCCGCCTGTTAGGTATAAATTCTGTGTGTTTTTCCCATTTTTGTTTTTCCTTATTAAAAAAAATCCAAAAAAATACAGTGTTTTTTTTCTAGACCAAAAACAAAAAATATATATTTTTAGTTGAGTAGGTAGAAACCCTATACTGGGGGTTTTAAAATATCATGAAGGATCTGTCGTTATTGGCTAAGCTAGATAGCCCATAAAGCGTCTAGTGAAGTGAGGGGTGATCAGGCTCCAATACCTAGGCCTTAGATAGAACTCGCGCATGGACTTGAGCTCCCACGTATCTTTGGGTATATCGGGAGACCATCTAGGATTAAACAAACTTTTAGCCATTAGGAAGCTCTTCGGCCTTGTATTACTCATAGTCTACGGGACACGACATCCTGGACGATTACCCTTCCGTATTGTCAGAGAGGCGAGTAGTGTGCTCAAGGGTATGTGTGGAATCCTCCTTGAGTAGTGGCTTGAAATATTGGTTCGAGCACTATTGTTCATCACTGTCGGTATATTAGAGGGCCTATGGGTGGTACATACTCCTATACTTAGCATTCCCTAGTTCTGTTAAAACTTCAACCTATAAAAAACGCAAAAAAAATAAAATAAAATAAAATAAATCCAAACATCCCTGTTCGTAAACATGCATTTCAAAAGTGAGCATATGAGAAAGGAGTCCTCTACTAAAAATTAACAGAAGGGACATGCATTCGAGATAAGACATGAGGGTGACACTTAAGTTGACAGTCTAGAGAATAACAATAAAATTTACAGTGGCAGTCACAGTCAGGTCAGTCAGGTCAGAGAGGTCAGCACAGTCAGGGCAGAATTCACAGTCTTCAGGGTCAGAATAGAACTGTCATATCAGTCACCTGCAAAATACAAAGAATCTTGAGTGTGAAACATGGCCAGTTATAGATAGTGCTCCAGTACCCAACTTTTGCTCAGTAGCTCAGAATTAGAAACTGTAAACACCGTTAGACTCAGCAAAACAAGAGATAAAAAAAAATGAGTCTGGGGTGCCAAAAAGTAGTGTTGAGAGATATAGCTCATTGTGACCACCTCCTTTAGCTGATCATTTTGATATATAGCACCCAATCACTATTTTTGGCACTTACTGAAAATAGTAAGTCCTAAAAATTCAATTCTATTTTTAGTAACTGGTCACAAAAGGTCTAAAAAATGGTCCAAGGTACCTGTGGACACCAGAAAGAACTAGAACACTTGGAATACCTAAAAAAATCCATTGAGAACTTGAACTCGGATTTTCACTCCATAAGGGAAGAAGTCCAAGGTCTTCGCCTAGAGCATGAGGCCACTAGCAATCGCTTAGAGGAAGCACTGACAGAAGTAGACAGCAAACTGAGAAGAGAACCACCCAAATCATTATACCAAGCTGAGAGTTCTACAAGGAATCATGACCATGATCCACCCTTTAGAATGCCCAAATTGGACTTTCCTAAATTTAGTGGGAAGGATGTTGATGGGTGGCTATGTCAGGTTGACCAATTCTTTCAACTTCATAATGTACCCATATTTCATCAAGTCCAAATGGCTTCCTTTAACTTGGAATATAAGGCTCTACACTGGTTTCAATGGTTGCGTCTTACCTACCCAAATCTCTCTTGGGAGGATTTTGAATCCCAACTACTTACTCGATTTGGTCCTAGTGAGTATGAGGACTTTACAGGAGCCTTGACCAAACTGCAACAAACAGGGTCAGTCCGAGAGTACCAAGCTCAATTTGAAAAATTGGCCAATAGGACAAGAGGATTGAGTGAAGGGTTCTTCCAGAGTTGTTATATCAGTGGGTTGAAGGTGGAACTCCAAGCGGAAGTAAAAATTTTGAAACCACGAACTATGATGGAAGTTATCAGTTTGGCCCGTTTGGCTGAATCTAAACTCTCTGCCCAAAGACGCCCAACAAAGTTTTTGCAAAATAGACCTTAATTTTCTCCTAGAGGCCAACACCCAGTTGATAGTAAACCTGCTGCACCCAAGCGCCTCACCATCGAAGAGATGGATGCATGTCGTGGCCAAGGATTATTCTACAATTATGATGAAAAGTTTTTCAAAGGGCATAAGTGTGCACACAAAAAATTGTTCCTGATAGATGTTGAAGAACCTGATACCTCTGACGAGAGTGATAAGGATGAGGACCCTCCAGAAACACCTCCTCCATAAGAAGAAGTGAAACAGAACCTGAGATAGCAATTACAGTCCATGCCCTTGCAGCATTACTACTCCTCAAACCATGAAGGTTATAGGATTTTTCAAGGGCCAACGCCTTTCCATCCTTCTGGATTCGGGAAGCACGCACAACTTCATTGACCCTAGAGTTGCTCAGTGGGAAAATTGCTATATCCACACTTGTAATTCCTTTGAGGTCATGGTAGCCAATGGGGGAACCTTACCTTGTAAGGGAAAGTGTCACAATGTTAAAATCCAGATAGGGGACTATGCACTCAAGCAGGACATGTTTGCCCTCCATTTGGGTGGATGTGATATTGTTTTGGGATCTCAATGGTTGAGTACGTTGGGAACTATTAGTTGGAACTTTGCTAAACTTTGGATGTAGTTCTCCCAGAACGAACAAACACACATCATCAAGGGCTCCCCAGCAGGAACACCTCAAATTATCAGTTCAAATGGCATGGAGAAATTGCTAAAGAAATCATCATGTGGGGTCATTGCCCAACTATTCTCCATCCAACCATCCACATTCCCAATGGGTGAAATCCCATCAGACATGCAACATATTCTCCACAAACATGAGGCCATATTTTCAGAACCAACCACACTACCACCGCATCGCTCTCATGACCATGCCATTCCATTATTGTCGGATAGTACACCTCCCAATATCAGACTATACAGGTACCCCCATGCCATGAAGTCGGAGATTGAGAAGATGATACAAGAATTACTCAAGGCGGGTGTCATTCGGCCTAGTACTAGTCCCTACTCGCACCCGCCTTATCGGTCCTCAAGAAGGATGGCTCTTGGCGATTGTGTATTGACTATCGAGAACTCAACAACATAACTATCAAGGATAAATTTCCTATCCCTGTGGTTGATGAATTACTAGATGAAATACATGGGACCATGTACTTCACCAAGCTAGACCTCCGCTCTGGGTACCATCAGATTTGGCTCAGGGATGAAGATATTCCTAAAACTACTTTTCGCACTCATGAAGGTCATTATGAATTCTTGGTAATGCTATTTGGTCTCACAAATGCTCCTTCCACATTCCAAAGCCTGATGAACAACATATTTCGCCCCTTCTTGTGAAATTTCATCCTTGTGTTCTTCGATGACATCTTGATTTACAGTCACACATGGGAAGAGCATCTCAATCATGTGGATCAAACCCTCCAACTATTGGCCGACCATAAACTTTTTGCAAAAATATCCAAGTGCTCCTTTGGTTTGACTGAAGTAGAATATCTAGGACACATTGTCTCAAAGGATGGTGTCAAGTTTGACCCTAAGAAGATCCAAGTAGTCCAAGAATGGCTGAAACCTCGCACACTCAAGGGGCTTCGAGGATTTTTAGGGCTTACAGGATATTACCGTAAATTTGTCTACAATTATGGAAAGATAGCCGCCCCCCTCACCTCCATGTTGAAGAAGGATTCTTTTACTTGGACAGGGCCGGTTGAGCAAGCATTCCTGGACCTCAAGCATGCCATGACCACCACTCCAGTTTTAGCCATGCCAGACTTCTCTAAAAAATTTGTCATTGAAAGTGATGCTTCTGGTCGTGGTATTGGGGTAGTATTGATGCAAGAAGGGTGCCCTTTGGCTTTTACCAGCAAAGCCCTATCTGATCTCAATTTGGGGAAATCCACATATGCCAAGGAAATGTTGGAAATATTGCATGTAGTCCTGCATTGGCAGCCTTACCTCATTGGGCGCCATTTCTCCATCAAAACTGACCACCAGAGTCTGAAATACTTTCTAGAACAACGAGTTGCCACCCCCGAGCAACAAAAGTGGGTATCAAAACTCATGGGCTATGATTATGACATCACATACAAAAAATGGAAGGAAAATCTTATGGCAGATGCTCTCTCACCAATTTGAGACCCTTAGTATGTTGTGTGCCATCTCTGCACCCTTGCCCCAATGGATTGAGCCCTTACGTTAGGAAATACTTTAGGATGCAAATTTGAAAGACCTGGATGCTTCACTTAGGGATGATCCAGAGTCTACACTAGGATATAGCTGGGATGTCTAGGATCTACGTTACCATCAACGCCTGGTTCTTCCTCCTAAGTCCCCACTTCGAGAACTCATCATGAAGGAATCACATGCTACTCCATCTGCTGGCCATTCAGGGTTCCTAAAAACTTATGAGCGACTCAAGCACACCTTCTTTTGGAAAGGTATGAAATAGGACATTCGCTCTTTTGTAGCGGATTGCGACACTTGTCAAAGGATGAAATGAGAAACAGTGCGCTCCCCGGGCACTCTTCAACCATTGCCGATACCAGATCAGGTGTGGACTGACATCTCCATGGACTTCATAGAAGGGCTACCTAAATTTGGAGGCAAGTTTATTATTTTCGTGGTAGTGGACTGCCTTTCAAAGTATGCTCACTTTTGTGCCCTAACCCATCCTTACACAACATCCACTATTGCCCAAATTTTTCTTGACTCCATATTCTGCCTTCATGGCATGCCTACCTCCATTGTATCTGATCGTGATCCCACATTTACTAGCAATTTTTGGCAAGAGTTGTTTAAGTTGCAGGGGACTCATCTCAAAATTAGTTCAGCCTACCATCCACAAACGGATGGTCAAACAGAGGTTCTTAATAAATGCTTGGAAACCTACCTTCACTACTTTGCCTCCGATCATCCCACTCATTGGGAAAAATGGCTTTCTTTGGCTGAATTGTGGTACAACACTTCCTATCATACCGCCACCAAACTCACACCATTTGAGGCAGTTTATGGGCACCCTCCACTCATGCCTTCCTCCTAAATTCTGGGCAGCTCCAAGGTCCAAGTCGTCAACAATACTCTGAGTCAACACATCGAGGTCCTTCGCCAACTCAAGAAAAATTTGAACATGGCCCAGAATCGGATGCGCCAACAAGCTGATCAACATCATTTTGAGCATAGTTTTGATGTGGGTGATATGGTCTTCCTTTGCTTACAGCCATACAAACAATCATCCCTACAACTCCGCAGGTGTCAGAAGCTCGCTCCAAAATTCTATGGTCCTTATCAGGTTCTACAATGGATTGGTCCCATAGCTTACAAATTGGCTCTCCCCCCCACTTCCAATATCGACCCTATTTTTCATGTTTCCCTTCTCAAGAAAGTTGTGGGCACAAAGGTACAGGTTCAATCAACACTCCCCAAATTAGATGAAGAAGGATCCATATTACTTGCACCGAAACAACTGTTGGATCGTTGAACTTGCACTCTGCGCAACCGTACCATCACAGAGGTCCTGGTTCAGTGGCATGGACTTCAACCTGAGGATGCTACATGGGAGTCTCTCCATCAACTCCAGCAACAGTTTCCTCATTTTCAGCTTTGAGGACAAAGCTTCTTCAAGGATAAGGGCATGTTAGGATCTCATTCTAACCCTTAATGTAATAACTTCCCTGATGTAATAATTCCTAGTGAACATGGGTAGTACCCATGATTAATATTTTGTAATGTTCTAAGTTTTAGCTTAGGTAGTGCCTATGACAAATGGCACCCTTTTTATGTAACACATGGTATATAGGTGGCATTGTGCATGTAATTTGTGTGGCATTATGCATGTAATTCGAGTGGCATTGTGCCTGTAATTCAAAGTGGTACTGTGCATGTAATTCGGGTGGCATTATGCATGTAATCCAGGTGGCATTTTGCATGTAAGCCAATCTTGGAAGGAAACTCCTTAAATACCCGAAAATGCACCAATGTAACCATATTTTTGCAAATTAATGAAGTATTGAAGGAGGTTACCCCCTCGAAGAGGCCTGCGATTCTGTATTATTGTGAGATTGTTATTTATGCAAATTTTTGTTATATTAATATGATGTTTATGTGATTTTATTTCCAATCAATTGTGTGAGAGTGTGTTATTTGAGTTTATTTTATAGCAGGATCTTAACACAAACTATCATAGTGCTAATCGCCCCACCCCGGGACGATTAGAAATATGTGATATATTTCTTTATTTTTTCTTATGAATTTTATTATAGATAGGTTAAATAGGTTACAGTTCAAATTTCATGTCATTTTGATCATTTTTGACTAGGTTATTGCTATTTTCTGCTTTCACTAACTTGCAGATGCCATCTTCAAAATATGTGTTCTAGAGGCAAAATTGGAAAAATTTGATCATCTGGGTCTTCCCAAAATGCCCCCAATTAGCTAACACCAATTTTTCAGGTCTTTTGGAACTTCCTAAGTAGGACATTGAACAGGGTGCTTTTTGGCCAATTCTCACAGTCCTATTCGTCCCACCCTAGAGCGAGTAGAGATCTGTGAGGAATTTTCTGACTGTTCTTTTGAAATGTTCTTCTAATGATTTTTTTATGCTTCTATCAAAGTTTCAGGTCAATCAGAGGTCATCTGATAGTTGTTTTATTATTTTCATTCATACACTAACAATAGGATTTGGGAAATACATGTTTCATTTGGTCTACAGGTATTACTAATATTTTTTGTTTCTTTGAATGCAGGTTTCTGATAGTAGAGGAGTAGGAAAGATCAAAGAATCACATACAACAGATGTGGTGACATTTTGGTCTGCCCATATTACATGTGGGCATGCGAAAGAAGGATTATCATCCATGGATTTTGTGACAAGAAACATATTTGACTCTCCTATCCCCTAAAAAGGAAGGAGACGTATTGTAACACAATTTGTAAAGTGTATCAATAAATATATTACCATATTTCCTATTGCTTTTATCTTGTGTCGATTTGCATATGTTCTTTCTTGTTCTTTTGTTGGGTCATATTCCTTTTTGTTTTCGTATCCTCGTGCTTTCAGTGGCGATCACGGTGGGACCTCTGTCCCTTGATTTTTAAAATTAAATTTTTATTAAAGTTTCTTGTTCTTTTTATTACAGGTACCAATTTTTCCAACACTGGACTATTTCAAAGAAAAAATTCAAAGATATCCGACTTGGGAAGAGAAAAGGTAGAGGTCTTAAACACCTTTTTTCAATTCTTTGCTTTATGTTCTCTATTTATTTGCTTGCATAGGAGAGTTTGAATGCTTGCGTGCTTCATTTATACAACTTAAAAGAAACTCCACACACCATGTGGTAAATTAGGAGGGTTGGCGTTGGTCGTAAAACCCCAACTCTTGAGCAAGACCAAAGGTGGATTCCATTATCACTTTGGCTTGAGATATTGCATCCATTACCCTGATCGTGACTGTTGCTAGACGTAAATCCTAATGAAAGCTGACCAAGTGTAGTTGGGGTGATTCCCAACACATGAGGATAATTCTTCTATGGTATGTTTCATAAACAAAGTGATCCCCCTTCAGTACCACCTATGTTCCATGTGCCATCTGCTCTCACGTACCAATAGTTTCCCTCACGTAAGGGCGGGTATATAGAGAGGTTGGTATATCGGTCTGGCAATGGTATATCAGAGGGGCAACCATTTTTTGGGAGTCATAAGAGCCCTAATTTTTGCATTTAAACATTCTTTCAAAAAATATTTCAAAACAACATCAAAACACACTAAAACTAGATTTTAGGGCACACTCTTAAATCTTTAAATGAGATAACCACTGCATTGATTGTGTGTTTCTTTTCTATTTAAGTGTAGCATAAAAAATCCTAAAAGAGATAAAAATATATTCGTATTTAGGAGAACATCACTATTGTGTTCACTCACAGCCGAGCCCGATCACGGGCAAGCGCTCCAATAAGTGCACCAAGGGGGGCAAGTCACCTCCGATATAGTCTTAAGGACCTAGTCATTCCGCCTTGGCGGCCTGGCCCACAAGAGAGTCCACATCATGCCATGATAGAATAATACTATAGAGGCACCTCTTTGAGGGGCACCCCTACTCACCATAGGTCCTTCTAAGAAGAGAACCTATATGTAGCACTTAATGCAGATAGAAGACCTCCCTTGGAAGCCCATTATGAGTGGCCTAGCGATGAAGTGCTAAAGCAACAGAGGGTCCAGACAAAGGGGCCATAGGATTTTGTCCTCAATCCTCTACCTTGCATTGCTGTTAGAAACACTAGATAGTGTCCAGAGTATCAAACTTTCCAGGCAGGGCAAGACAATTCTGCCTGCACCTTTTATGCATATGAAAGAGAGGACGAGGATGATTACCATGTTCTTCAAGAGCAATACACATCGTAGGAGTGATGTACCTCCATGCCTACCTTGTATCAAGATAACCCATCGAGGCTACAGCCTCAAGTTAATGCAGCCAACCTCGATAGAGGGAAGCAGCCCATAGAGGTATCGGATCACCATGACTGAGGTAGACATATCGGAGATGCATCTAGGCTTCCAAAACAAGAGATGGCAGAACAAAGTGACTTGGCGTTTGCCAAAAAATCCACCCACCAAGCACAAATCATGCAACTTAGGCAAGATCAAGATCAGTTAGAGCATCTTTGTCAGCTTAACAAAGAGCACATTCAGCGTCAAACAGCCAAATTTTTGCATAAAAATGTGTCTGCAAAGGTTCCAAACCCTTTCCCACACAAAGTAGATGTGTATGAGAGGCATAACCCTTTGGTAAGATAGAGGTACACACAACCTTATCAAGTATTGCCTCCGAGACCTCCTAGACCTGAATGGGAGGCCACTCCTCGAAAAAATGATGGGCACCCTCTATGGGCACCTACCCATGTGAATAGGACTCGGCCAGCCACTCCTCAGGAAGCTTATGAGGAATATGAACAAGAAGAAGAGAGGGCTAAAATGCTCTATCAAGGCAGAGGGGGTGCTACCCAACTACTTCTCAATAGGCCTCAGGATGCCCACAACCCACAATGAGAGCAAACTAAGGAGGTCAAAATTAAATCCTCTGATGCATATAAAGCATTGTTAGAATGCTTAGAGTCTATGGATATCAAGACTTCTGGGTCCAAAAATCCCACTTTACACCAACTCTGTAGCCATCCTATGCATCCGTCAGTGTCGGAACCTCCATACCCATAACACTTTAAGCTACTCTAGTTGGCACTCTTTAGAGGGGAGGAAGATGCCCAAGAGCATGTGACCAGGTTCTTAAGCTAGTTTTTTGGTATTCAAGACAATGATGTTTTGTTGTTGAGAACATTTATAACCACATTTGTAGGCCCTACCTCGGATTGGTTCACCCAATTATTGAAACATAGCATCACTAATTTGGATCAGCTAGTGGATGCGTTCCTCGAATACTTTGCCTTCAAAAATAGGAAAAAGGCATCATTGAGTGACCTAGCTAGCCTCAAGAAGTATGAGGAAGAGACCATGGTGGCATACGAAAACCGATGGAGGGCATTTCTTGCAAAGCTACCTTACCTTCCTCCCATGTCAGATCTGACTCAAATGTTCTCAAAAAGTTATTTGCGATCAATCTCCGTGCTATTGCAACTATAACAATACACCAGTTTATAGGAAGCTCTAGTGCAAGCTAGGGTCATTGAGGAGATTAAAATATAGGATGGTGATATTACCAAACCTAAGAAAAAAAAATGGACAAAGAATACTAAACCGAGGACAATGCAACCAAAACCTGTTGTGGTTAATCAAGTTTCCATCAATGTCCCTAAGTCTGCACAAGCACCACAACCTCAAAAGGCTAGTTATTAGGTTGTTCCTCCCAACAACTATGAGAGATAAAATCAAAGGTAGGAGCAAAATCAGCAATGTTGCCCTAGGCAACAATTTACTCCTTATACAGAGTCCAGGGATTCTTTGTTTGATTGCTTGTTAGCAGCAAATTTGATCAACCTTCCAGATATCCAAAATATAGATCCCAATGCACCGAAGCCTAAAGGGTACCGATAAGACTTGTACTATAGGTTTTACAGGCCTAAAGAACATGATCTTAATGCATGCTGTAATTTTAAAGGTTTGGTGCAAGACCTCATTGACAACAAGACATTGGTGGTAGAAAACCCTGTAGCGCCAAATAATCAACACATGGGAGTATTCAAAGACCCTTTGCCTGCCCATGAGGCACAAAAAAAACCCCTTCAAGTTAATGAGGGGCAACAAAATTTCCCTATGCAAGGATATGTGGGGATGATAAGCATAGTGACTAGGAACAAGAAGTACCCAGGAGCTACTCCCGCAGTAGCCACAAGAGAGGTTTCGTCAATGTCATAGGCTCAATAGCACCCTAAGAAACTTCCCCCGCCTAGACCAATGGCCATGATTCGAACTAGACTTACCCAAAGTCTAAGGACCACATCGGTTAGGCTCTCCATATATGAGCTAATTCAACAATCAATGCCCCATCGAGAGGCTCTCATGGAGATTTTAAAAGTAATCGAGCTGCCACCCCATGAAGAAAATTTGTTCAACAATTTTTTGGGGCATGTAAAATAGTGTACAGAACCATTCATCACCTTTAGGGAAGATGAATTAAAAATGGTGACTAGTGATGTAGCGGATCCACCCCTACACGTTATCGTGCGGGTCAATAGGATTCCATATAAGAGAGTGTTGGTGGACACTAGCTCATCCATTAATATCATCACTATAGTAGCTCTAAAGCATTTGAAGTTGCTAGCACCTCATATCATGGCTTCCACTTACACACTGTGAGCATTCAATGATGCAATTTGCTCGACAATGGAATAATTGTCCTACCTATCCAAGTGGGACAAAAGACCATTCATACATTGTGCCATATCTTGGAAGGCGAGATGGCTTATAATATCTTGCTAGGTCGGCCTTGGATTCGGGACATGAAGTGTGTCCCTTCAATCGTGCATTAGTGCCTAAAGTACACATTTGAAGGACAGGTGCATGTAGTCCCAGTGGACTTGGAGCCTTTCAAATACTGTAATATAGTGCAATTCATGCCGCAATCAACCCTTTCGTCAACACATTTTGATTTTTAGCTAAATCCATCTCAATAGGATTTGATTTTGTGGGCATCTCTAGTGATTAATCCATTGAGTCCTCAGTCGAGTCCATCTTCTTCCACCAGTCCTTCCACAATGATGCCACCTATGGTGGCCACATCCAAGGACAAGGGAAAGCAAACCTTAGAAGAAGAACCACCTCTAGTCTCAACCATCTCGATAGAAGAGATACCTATCAGAATGGAATTCGAGCCACCTAGTTCACCCCACATGGAGTGGACATAGGAAGGGCTCCCATTCGCTTCCCCTCAACTTCCAATGGTCACCGTTGAAATGGCCAGCATAGGCCTGGGGGAGTATCTAGTGAGAAAAATTGTAGCAACGCCCACACTCGAGTCCATGCAAGACATGGGGATGCCTTGACTCCCCATCGGCTCAGTGGTTCCTTTAGGCTACCTAGCCAATCAGACAAACTTTGTTTATAGGGGCTTGGATAATGGTGTTGAGATTCATATTCAAGAAGATGAAGATGAAGAACCCTTTGTGGAAGATGTCAACTATGTATCTAACCCTGATTTTGCTCTCAGATATCTAGGCAAATGCAATTGGCATGGATATGGATTGGGTAGGTATGAGCAAGGATTATGGGTTCTTTGCCAACCGAGATATCAAATGTCATATGACAAGTCATGAGTAGGGTTCAACCACCCCTTGCCCCTAGACATCTTGGTTGAAAACATGCAAGGCCTAGGGATAGGCAATAAGGATGGGTTGGCATCAGATCCATATGCCAATCCAAACACAACTTATACATTGGGGGATTATTTCCCATTACAAACAAACAACCTTGTTGACCTCAACAACCCTTTCCCTCCGGTCGCAATGGGAGAAAATTCAAGGACTCACCCACAAGGGGGATATGGACAAGACCAAGAAGGGTCTTTCGAAGATGAGTCAGAGTACGATCATTCATAAGAATATCCCATGAATGATGATTAGGAAAGCTTCCTAACAATGTTCCCATTGGCTGCTCCATCTGAGCACATGCCACTTCAAGAGAATCTAGTCCCCCCATAGAGAGCGAAACAACCTAGATGGGACCACATCAATTTGCTCGAACAAGAAGAGCCTCATATGTTGCAAGCAACCATTGGAGTTAATGAAGACTTTTGTATCTTTGACAATGATTCGAAAGATGAAACTGAGGTGGACTATCTCAACCACATGTGATAGATGCAACAAATATACCCTTTGGACATAGATGACATGTTTGAACACTTACATATAGGTCCAAGACATAGGTGGCATCTCAACCCGGTGTAGTTATAGCAATTACTGCACCCGCCATTCTAGGTACATAGAGAGCATCTTCTACTTGGAGACCCTATCAAACCATCAGTGCCTAGGGCGGACCCTATCTTTGTCTCCACACATAGGGCTGATCCCTTTGTTCCAGTGCCCAAAGATCCAGATTCGGAGCACACATATTGTATAGGATGTCCGAGTTATAACACTCGCAGTAATGGAGACCACAATCATTTCATCAACATGATCTCCATTGACCTAACCGCACCCATCCATGATCTAGCCGACCCGACATGGTCATTGTATCTAGATCTAGATGTTATCGACTAGGATCGCTCTAACACACCACCATCCCCATTAGAGTATTGGCCTTATGAAGGAATGTTCCATTTCACCCTAGGACAGACTCAAGATGTCTTCCATGTTGAAGAGGAACCTGATGTTCCAAACGATGACCTAAATTCAGCAAACAATATCCATTTGATCCCAACTCCACACCAGTTGGAGGACGGATGCCACATGTCAGTCGAGGAGACGACTGATGTAGACATCGGTTCAGATCTAGTGAATTTGCAAATCATCAAGCTGGGGGTAAGTCTATCCCTCGAAGAGCAAGTCAACTACATTGGTCAAACCAAAAGCTCCAAGGATTCCCAAAATCACTTGGTCAAACCCAAAATTCCCCAAAGGTGCCCATAAACCCTTTGGTCCAACCAAAATCTCCAAGGATTTCCATAATATCTTGGTCAAACCAAAAGCTCCAAGGATTTTTGTAATCTCTTGGTCCAACAAAAATCTCCAAGGATTCCCACAATCGCTTGGTCAAACCCCAAAATGCCCCAAATGGGTCCAAAACCCTTTGGTCAAACAAAAATCTCCAAGGATTTCCGTAATCTCTTGGTCAAACCTAAAAAGCTCCAAGGATTTCTGTAATCTCTTGGTCAACCTAAAAAGCTCCAAAGGATTTCCATAATCTCTTGGTCAAACCAAAATCTCCAAAGGATTTCCATAATCTCTTGGTCAAACCAAAAGCTCCAAGGATTCTCGCAATTGCTTGGTCAAACCAAAATGCCCCAAAGGTATCTATAACCCTTTGGTCAATCCAAAAGCTCCAAGGATTCTCGCAATCGCTTGGTCAACCCAAAAGCTCCAAGCATTACCATAACTGCTTGGTCAACATAAATATTCAAAAAAAAACAAAAATAATAAGATCATCAAAAATAAAATAAAAAATTGCATTTTAATTGCATGCATACTCATAAAAATCAAAAATAACAAAAAAATTGCATTTCAATTCCATGCATACTCATAAAAATCAAAATACAAAAATATAGCTTGCATTAGGCATCACATCCATACATTGCATATTTGCTGGTCATACACGTCAAACGCACCATAGACTGTCATTACTTGGCAAATTCCCTCATTTTCCACATCAAATCCATTTTTCTTAAACGCATACATCCCGCATAACACCATCGCCATTTTTAGCATAGTCAGTTGTTTCCTAATGTATATAGGGTTTTCGTCATTCAACTATCTTTAAATTTCTAGCCAAAACTGTACACAGTTAATCAGATTTTACACAGAAAAGTTTTACTTGGATCACGCCTTGTTACGTAGCATCCCAACACAAATTAAAACACATACAATAATTCCTAAGTTGTGTGAATGTAAGATCAACCTACAAAGCATTATAGGGTACCATCAATGAAATATTAGCCTGTTCATCCCCCTGTGTGAATGGTTCCAGAATGCTGAGAATTGACAAAAGGACGAGTTCTTCCTTCTCCATTTCACATAATAAACAATGGTTTTCACCACTCCCACAAATCCCAATCACAGTTGGTCCCCAAATTTTTAAGGATGGGTAGTCGTCCCCAAGACCTAAAAGGATCAATGCCATTCAAAAACAAAATTCCAATAAAACCATCATTACAACCATCTCCACTCACCTTTGGTCTCAAAATTGTAAGGATTCATACTACATGTCCCTGACCCGGATGGGTAGTCATCTCCAAGGCCTAAAATATCAATGCCCTTACTTCATAATCTCCATCATCCTCTTGGTTCCCAAGGTTGTAAGGATTCGTACTACACATCCCTGCCAAGGATGGGTAGTTGTCCCCAAGACCTAAAAGGATCAATGCCATTCAAAAACAAAATTCCAATAAAACAATCATTACAACCATCTCCATTCACCTTTGGTCTCAAAATTGTAAGGATTCGTACTACATGTCCCTGACCCGGATGGGTAGTCATCTCCAAGGCCTAAAATATCAATGCCCTTACTTCATAATCTCCATCATCCTCTTGGTTCCCAAGGTCATAAGGATTCGTACTACACATACCTAAATAGGATGGGTAGTCATCCCCAAGACCAACAGGATCAAGGCCATTCACAAGCTCAACCTTACCAAGCTCAAAATACAAAATCAAATAACAATGGTTATCACAACTATTCAAAATTCTTACTCAAAAAGAAAAACAAAGAGAAAAATAAAGAGTGATTTTCATCATTATATAGACGAGCAAGTATCCCAAACCATTAAACAAACACATAGCCTGAACTTGAATCTCTGGAATTCTCAGCATTTGCAGAACCATCTAGGTGATCCTCATTACGGGTTTGGTGGACAGTCTACCTGGCAATGGTGGTATCCTAACCACATGACGATATGTCTATCACATTAGCTTTGTGTGTGCATAGACCAATGTTTGCATGTGGATGAGCTAGCTTATGGTACCTTAGATTGTCTCATGGATTAATCTTGTTAAATACAACAACGGATTTAGTGGAGCTAATTAGGTGATCCTCAGTATAGTTTTGGTTGATAGCCTATCTGGCATTGGTGGTATCCTAACAAATATCACATAAATGAACTCAATTGCACACACAAGTATGTGAAATAACTTGGTTAAAATCAAGTTAGATTTATACCTTGTTCAAAAGTCTTGTGAGATAAATGTACAGTCTTGGCTAGTTAGTTAAAATATCTGAATATCTGAAAAGCTTAACTACATTTTAAAATAATGGGTACATTTCATTTCATACATATTATTTATAAAATATTCAAAATACAAAAAGAAAACAAACTTTTCACATGCACAGTCATTCCACAAAGTCATCCCATTAGTACAACAAGTCAGTCAAATCTTGCACAGTCTATGGTGCATCGACAAGTTATCCATAACTCATTTCATTCATTCCATATGCATACATCATACAAATTAGAAACATTGCATTCATAATACCAAATGCATACATCATCATAAATAACTGTGCATAAACATAAAAACAAATCATGAAAAATGTATAAACACAAAAAGAGTCATCTGTATATATATCATCAAAAAAATGCACAAAAATGCACCAAAAACAAGCCCTAAAAGTGTCTGATCAGAGTGCTCTTGCATTGGACATTCTAGGCATTCAAAACCAATTTAGGGGTCACAAATCCTCACCATATTATTCCCTAAGAAGGCTACCATAGCCATACCGCTCCATGGGAAGCCGGATTTTTGAGAATTTCATCCCCAAACGGCGTCACCAAAATGGGTCAAAACCCATCCAAAAATAGCCATAACATTGCCAAACGAAGGCACCTTTGTGCCTGCCATTATTGGCATCCAAAACAGATATTGGTTTTACAAATTGTCATTATCCTACTCCCTAAGAAGGCTATCATATCCAGACTGCTCCATAGGAGAACAAATTTTTGTCAATTTTAGCTCCAAAAAGCATCACAAAAAGGGTTCACACCCACCAAAAATAGGTCTGAATGTTTAGAAACTGCTTTCATATTCAATGGTAAACAACTGAAGGCACCCTTACCTAAGTCATCTTGGGTCAAGCAACTCATCTCTTTTCTCATGTTGGTCATTCCCTCATCGATTTGTCGCTTGAGGGGGTAGTCACACTTAGTTGCCAATCAACACCATTATACCCAGTCTGGGAAATGACACGCATTCAAAGGATCTTTGCAAAAGACAATCACGCCCCTGCTTGGGGTAGCAAACAAGCAATCATCACAAACTGATCATATACTTGGCATTCGTGAATCATGAACTCAAGGTTCCCATAGACAAAATATTGCGCCCTTTGCCTATTCATGACTAATCAATGTCCAAGTTCAAGTAACACCTCACTAAACAAGGTTAACACTTGACTTTAGTTCCTTAGCTTGTCAAAAGCAAGGATTCAAGAATGCATGCCCTTTCCATACTTGGGGCATCAAGAGTTGGTTAGGTTACTAAGAAACCCTAATCATTAGTGCTTTGGTTATCTATTTTTGCTCAACGCTACGCCTTGCACAGCGCTTCCCAAAAAGGGGCATCTGTAGACACCAAAACAACACCAATTTGATTATGTGACAACAAGCGCTGATCACATTGACACACACAGCCCCTAGGGCAGCCCCTAGAGGTTAAACAGTGGTCTTAACCACTCCCAAAAGAATTTTTGGAAGTTAGAGGTCAATTTGGCACCTTTTTCTCTACTCGTCCCACCTAGGGATGAATTCAGACTAGTATTCGTCCCACCCAAAGATGATTAAGCAATCGCTCTAGGATGGGACGAATAGCAGGTTTGATTGGAAAAAAAGTCAAACCTTGACAAGTCTGCCAGTTAACTGAGGCTTCAGGACATGCAATTTTTAGGGATAGCTTTTATTCAAGAAGAGGGACTTCAGTGATGAGTGTCTTTATTTTAGAAACCCCATGCAAGAAGATTTTTAATCAAGGAGTTAGCTTTTCTTTGAAAATAGGACAGTTAACTCAAGTGGCGCCCTCGCATGCACAATTAAAGCAAGGAGACCCTAAGGTATTTAAATTGGTGAGTTTTCTCACCCATAAGAGGACATAGAAGGAGCATTTGAGCAACGGAGTGCTACCAATTTCATACCTAACTGTGATTTATGCTTTTACATCCTTAATCTCTCATTCGAAAGGGAGGTTATTGGGTGACTATTGGAGGCGCAAATCTGTACCCAAAACCTAATTTTTGACCACAACTATCCACAAAATTTGTTTACAACACCCTATAATCAGTTTTGGACCCATCCCAAGTGGATTGGTGCTGAAACAGTCCCTCAAACAATGGGCGTCTTGCCCCCGGGCACTCCCCAAACTATCACAGTGCTAATCACCCCACCCCGGGATGATTAGAAATATATGATAGATTTATTTGTTTTTTATTTTTCATTTTATTCTAGATAGGTTAAATAGGTTACAGTTAAAATTTCATGTCATTTTGATCATTTTTGACCAGGTTATTGCTATTTCCCGCTTTCACTAACTTGCATATGCCATCTTCAAAATTTGGGTTCTAGAGGCAAAATTGGAAAAATATGAGCATCTGGGTCTTCCCAAAACACCCCCAATTAGCTAACCCCAATTTTTCAGGTCTTTTGGATCTTCCTAAGTAGGACATTGAACATGGTACTTTCTGGCCAATTCTCACAGTCCTATTCGTCTCACCCTGGAGCAAGTATAGATCTGTGAGGAATTTTCAGACTGTTCTTTTTGCAATGTTCTTCTGATGATACTTTTATGCTTATGTCAAATTTTCAGGTCAATCAGATGTCATATGATATTCGTTTTATTATTTTCATGCATACACTGACAATAGGCTTTGGGAAATACATGTTTCATTTGGTTTGCAGGTATTACTAATATTTTCTGTTTCTTTGAACGCAGGTTTCTGACAAAAGAGGAGCATGAAATTTCAAAGAATCACATACAACAGCGGTGGTGACGTTTTGGTCCGCCCATATTACATGTGGGCACGCGGAAGAAGGATTATCATCCATGGATTTTGTGACAAGAAACACATTTGACTCTCCTATCCCCTAAAAAGGAAGGAGACGTATTGTAACACAATTTGTAAAGCGTATCAATAAATATATTACCATATTTCCTATTGCTTTTATCTTGTGTTGATTTGCATATGTTATTTCTTGTTCTTTTCTTGTGGCATATTCCTTTTTGTTTCTGTATCCTCGTGCTTTCACTATCATCTAAAGAAAGCCATTAGAAAAAAAAGGAGTGGTATATATTGTGAAGTTAAATGAGATAGAGGAAGGGAAGAAGGAAGAGGTGTTTGGAAAACACCTTATCCTCCAATATTTTAGGGATGTATTTCAAGAATATTTATCTATATTACCACCTAAATGAGAGTTTGACTTATCTATTGAGCTTGAACCTAGAATGAATCCTATTCATAGGTCTCCTTATAGTATGAAATCCATAGAGATGCAGGAACTAAAAGTACAACTTCAAGGATTGTTGAAAAAATAGTACTTAAACCAAGTGTGTCATCATGGGGTGAACTGGTGTTGTTTTTAAATAAAAATGATGGATATTTAATACTATGTATCGACGATTGAATGTTAAATAAGAAAACTATTAAAAATATATATTATTTACCCACAATAGAAGATATCTTCGATCAAATCAAGGATACCTCGGTATTTTCAAATATTGATTTGAAATCAAGATATCACCAATTGAGAATTCAAGAGGAAGATACTCGCAAGACAAATTTTAAAACTTGACATGAAAATTATGATTTTATTGTGTTTCCTTTTGGGATGATGAATGCTCTAGCGACATTTTACGAATCTGATGAACAATATTTTTGGAAAATTCTTGGATAAATTTTTTCTAGTGTTTTTAGATGGCATTTTGATATATTCCTAAAACTAGGAGGAATATGATAAACACCTCATATTAGTGTTGACATTGCTGAGGTAAAACTAGCTATATGGGAATTTATCCAAGTGTGAGTTTTAAGTATCAAAGGTGCAATATCTAGGGTACATTATTTTAGTTGAGGGAATTGTAGTAGATCCTAAGAATATAGAAGCCATATTTAATTGGTTGCTTCCAATGAATGTAATTGAGGTCTAAATTTTCATGGGCTTAAGTAGTTATTGTAGGTGATATGTGAAATACTAAACTAGTATCACCTCATCGATAACTAACCTTAAAAGGAAAGATAAAGAATTCAAGTGGATAGATAAATGTAAATTCACCTTTGATTTGCTTAAGTAAAAGCTTACTACACCTCCTATACTTAAAATATCATATCTGCAAGAAATATTTTTTGAATGTATAGATGCATCACTCGAGAGACTAGGAGTGCTCTCAAAGGAAGAAGTAGTGATAGCCTACAGATAAAGAAAGCTAAAAAGCATGAAATTAATTATGCAACTCATGATTTGGAGTTAATAGCAATAGTTTTTGCTCTCAATATTTGGTAATATTGTCTAGTTGAAATACCCTTTGAGCTAAAGATAAATCATCAGAGTCTTCAATGCATGTTCACCCAAGTTTTACTCAATGCTAGATAGAGAATATGGATGGAATTTCTCATAAAATATGACTTTGGCATCAAATACATTAAAGTAAAAGAGAATATGGTTGTAGATGCTATGAGAAGAATATACATTGCAATATTATCTCGTATTCATGTTGATTATATGGAAAAAGTCAAGGTAAAACAAAGCCAAGATGATTATTGTAGTCAAATCCAAGAAAATATGGAAAGGAAACCAAATGAAAACAAAGATTTTAACATCAAGGATAGTTTTCTATGTTTTAAGGATAGAATAGTAATTCCTAGAAGTGGAGATCTAAGGAAGATGATCATGAATGAATCTCATATATCTCCCTACTCTACTCATCCAGGAGGGAAAAAAATGAGATAAAATGTGAAAAGGACATTCTTTTTGCCAAGAATGAAGAGAGACATAACTAAATTTATCGCTCAATGCTTTGAGTATCAAAAGGTTAAAGCAAAAAATTAACGTATTTTTAGTTTTTTATATCCACATGATGTGCCAATATAAAAATGAAAAGTAATATCAATGGATTTCATAGTAGGGCTACCTAATACCAAGTTCCACAATAACATGATCCTAGTAGTGGTCGACAGACTAACCAAGGTTATGCACTTTATACCCGAGATCACCAAGGATGATGTCATGGTTGTGGCTAATAGATTTTCCAAGGAAATATTTTGGCTTCATGGTTTTCTGGAGTTAATTTTATCAGATAGAGACTTGAGATTCACATCTAAGTTTTTGTAAGCCTTGCATCAAGCCATTGGCACTAGGTTGAACATTAGTTCAGCTTATCACCCTGAAACTGATGGACAAACTGAAAGGGTGAATCAAGTGTTAGAAGACATGCTTTGCATGTATTGTATGGATCAAAAAATCTGCTAGTAAGTGTAATTTACCTACAATAATGATCATCATTCAATATTAGGTATGGCACCATTCGAAGCTTTGTATGGCAAAAAATGTAGGAAACCATTGTCTTGGGATAATCCAGAAGATAAAATTATGCTTGGGCCATACATGGTCAAATAAATGGAGAAAAATTTAAGAACAATCATAGAAAGGTTAAAGGAAGTTGCAAATCATTAGAAAAGTTATGCTGATATCAAGAGATCACCTAGAGTTTGTTTTAGGTTATAGGGTATTCTTGAGGGTGAGAATGAAGAAGACTACTATCATGTCCATAAAGCTTAATTCTCATTTTGTAGGACCCTTTGAAATCTTAGAAAATATCAGTCATGTGGTATACCAAATTGCCTTACCACCTAATCTATCTAATATTCACAATACCTTTCATGTTTCTTTTCTTAAGAAGTGTATTTCTAATCTTGAGCATGTATGGAATTTTTTTAAATTGCAGATGGTTAATCCTAAGGCTATAGAGATTAAACTAGTAAAAATAGTTGAGTTTCAATCTAAATCAATGAGAAAAGGAACCTTGGAACAATGCAAGGTCCAATGGGATCAATCTTCCAAAATAAATGGTAATTGGGAGAATGTAGCAGACATGCAAAAACATTTTCCATTTATGTTTGAGGGTGCAATGTAAATATATATTAATATTTATGCTATGATGTTACATAGAGGATTGTGTTAAGCCTAAGGGGGAAGGATTTCATGACCCCACCCTTGGTAGACTTCTAGTTTTTATGGATTTATGTTTTGTTGTATTGATTATGGATGGAATTACTTACTATATCAATTTTATTATACAAATTTCTTGTTTCTTATTGAAAATATGAGATATGAATCTTTTGTGGGATGTAGTATAATTCCATTTTATATATGATAAACATGCATTTAATGTGATAACATGATGCTACTAATGAGAAGTGTACTTTTGATGGAATAGACCCCTTACTATGCTAGAAGAGTAACCACAAAAAGGGAAATATTATGAGAAACATTGTGATAATTGTTAGAATATTGGAGAGGCTGCATTGATGAATTTCCCCTCTTATGAAAATGTATTTTATATTTTTTCAAACAATATATAAGGAAACTATAATTGTTACTTCAACATTTAAAAAAAAAAAAAAGAATGTTTGGTTAAGCATAACTTAATAGGTTGAAGAATGAATGATTATCTTTATTTCTCAACTTCTAGTGGTTAGTTCGTGGTGGACTTGCTCCATATTTATGAAGTCTAGTTAGAGGGTAACATGATATAAAAGAAACATATAGTCTTTAATACATGGGCATGTTTTATATTTTAGCCACAAAGTGATCTTTATAAAAATGGATATTTTTGGTATTTGAGATCTTGAACTAATGGTGGAAGGCAGATAATGGATTGAAAACTGGATAACTATGCCAAGTGTTGGTAATGAAGTGAGGAGGCAGATATTGGAAATTTGAGCATTTTTTGATGTCATTGATGATAAGAGGTTTGATATATTAATTTGATGAAATTAATGTCAAGAGGTTTGCTTAATATCGAAATTTTTAATGTCCTAAGTTGATGGAAATATTTGTGAGAATATTCCTCATGGTGGCACATGAGGTATAAGGTAGCAAGAAGAAAGAAATACCTCTCCATGATGTTGAGAAAGAATTTATAAATTACCTTGGTGGTAATTTTACAAAGGTTAAAATATTCATTAATGGTGGCAAGATTATCCTTAAAGAATTTATGTTGGTGGTAATTTTGCAAAGGTAAAATATTCATTAATGGTGGCAAGGTTACCCTTAAAAGAAAAATCCCAAAAAGGATTTTAATATTCAATTTGTAATATTTAACTTCTTTGAATTTAAATTATTATAATTAAATTCGAAGTGCCAAATTCAAATTGCAAGTGATCCGATGTGAAATGTGAGGAAGGGCATGCATATTTATAGGCTAAAGTTTAGCCTAAGCTAAGGTGTTTGAAAATTTATATTTACCTTGAAGTAATATCTTGCTCAATTTTCATTCAAGGTAGTGGAGGAGAATCAGAAAGGATATATCATGATTTTTGGAGGAATGCATGGTCAAAGGTTGGAAGGGGTGTCTCCCCACTCAATGTGAGATGGCAATCAAGCTGGAAAGCTAGGCTTACACAGTGCGTAGAGGAAATAAGGTGCAGTGTTTAATTCGTATGGAGGTTTTTTTGTGTGTGTGGTTGGATTTTTTTTAGCGTTGGTAGTTAATTATAAAAAGGATATCATGCTCCTGTGTTTACATGTGGGTGGCTAGCCCACATGATGTCCTAGCAGTGATTAGGGAGTAGGGCCGGTAGGCATCCCAGGGTTGATTATCGATTGCAGGTGGCAGCAAAGCAATTAATTTTTGAAAAAATTAAATGCCCAAGGTTTAAAGTTGCTAAGGTATGTGCTAGCTAGGATATATAAGGAGTTTTATGTTGAATTTGTTTTTGTAATAAAATGGGTTATGAAATGATTTCTTTTTCTTGAGTAAAAATTAAGGTGGTTTGTTTGCTAGTGCATTGGGGTAAAAATTGAAGTGGTGATTTATTTATATTTTGAAATATATTAATGATAAGTAAGATATATAAGGTGTAAATAAAATATTTTGCCTATGTAATTTGTGATCCTTGTTGATGAAATTTTTTTTGCAAAGTTAGGAGTAATAAGGTGTAAAAGTGGTTTGAAAATTTATTGAATCTTTGTATGGTGAAATATTTGTTGAGGTGGAATATTCATGTGGAGGTTTTGAAATAGATTGTTGCACAAGAAGGATTGGTTATTTGTGTGATAGGTTTTGAAGATGTATATCCAAAAGCACATTTAAGTGGTATGGGAACATCATCCCTTGTTTCAAGTGTTTGTTGTAATGAATGTTGTGAAACATAAGTTGGAGTGAAAAGTATTGTATGATAAGCATTTTTGAAAATATTTGAGTGATTTTTATGTGCTTCATTGTGGAATTCTTTGAGAATGTTTGAGATAGAGATTATGAATTAATTGAGTTAGGATTTTAGTGTGAAAATACTTGGTTAGGGTTTGTGAGAAATTTGTGCTTCATTGGTTGAATGAATGTGTGAAGCTTTTTGGCATTGGTTTTGAGTGATATTGAAAGAGAATGTGCAAATATTAGAAATCAGATTTGTGAGTGTGAAACATATTGAGGTTTTCTATATGTTCTAGAGGTTAAACGAATTCTAGATAGAATATGTCTAAATTACTTAATTTAAAGGAATTACTTTGATTATTAGAAAAAATCTTTGATAGCATTGTGTGCAAGCTTTGATATTTATTGATTATATATTATGATTTATTTTGAGCATGTGTTAGAGCAGGGTTGAGCATGTGCTAGGGCAGATTTGAGCAAGTATTTGTGAAGCCTTGAGAGCAGAATTGAGCAAGTCTTTTGATAAGTTTTGAGAGTATATTTGATTATTTCTTTGTGAAGTCTTTAAGGGGGATTTGAGCAAAGTATTTGTGAATTCTTGAGAGCATAATTGAGCAAGTCTTTGTGAAGGCTTGAGAGGAGAATTAAGCAAGTCCTTGAGAGGTCTTGAAAGTATATTTGAGAAAGTCTTAGGAAGACTTGAAACAACATTAAGAGCAGGTTATTTTTTTAAGATTTATTTTAATTTTTGGGGCAAACGTTTGCATATTTGATTGGTAATTTGATCAAGCTTTGTGTTAAGACTTGGGGATATATTTGAGACAGAGTTTGGTGCATATTTGAGATAGAGTTGAGAGCAAGCTTTGTAGGTGATATGGCAAAGAGGAAAATAATATTCAATGGATAGATATCCATCAACTAATGTAGTGGGGACAAATATCTCTTGTAGAGAGAGATCCACAAGCCAAAGCAATGGGGGTAGAATTCTTCTAGAAGATCACCAACTAGATTAAAGGGGAAAGATTTCTCCTATGGAGAGATATCCATGAACCAGAGCAAGGGGAAATAATTCTACTATGGAGAGAGATCCATAAACCAGAGCAAGGGGAAAGAGTTCTCCTGTGGAGAGAGATCCATGAACTAGAGCAAGGGGAAAGAGTTATCCTATGGAGTGTGATTCGTGAACCAACTGGGAAGATAAAGTTCTTCTATAGAGAGAGATCCATGAACTAGTTGAGGAGATAGAGTTCTAGATAAAGTTCCATGAACCAGAGAAAAGGGAAAAGAGTTCTCTTGTGGATAGAGATCCACAAATCAAAGCTTAGGGGATTGGTGTCTCCTTTGGAAAAAGGTCCATAAACATTGTAATATAGAATTGATTCCCAAGAATATTTGTTGAGAAAATTTATTATAAATATTTTCTTAGTGGAGTAGCCCACATTGGGTGAACCACGTTAAATTGGTGTCTCTCTTGTGTGTGATTATTTAAGCATTGATTTGATTACTCCTATTGATATTGCCATTTATAATATTGGATAAAATTGTTTGGGAAAGAAAAGTAAAATTTTATCTTATATTATTAACCCTCTCTCTAAGTGTAAGCCAGTGTTCTTCAATTGGTATCAGAGTGAGTTCCTTCGAAAGATTCTAATAGCATGAAGAAATAATATACATGAACACAGATGGTATCTCAGAGTGGATCTTCAAAAAATAATATACCATTGTTCAATGGGAACAATTATGCTTTCTAAAGCATAAGAATTAAGACTTACTTGTTGGCACAAGGATATGAGACATGGTAAGTAGTTGAGGATGCGTTTACACCTACATATAATCCTTCTACATATAAATATGGTAAGATCCTACATGTGAATAATGCAAAGACTATGAATGCAATATTAAGTGGTTTACATGAAGAAAAGTTTTAAAAAGTTATGCACTACGAATCAAAAAAAGAGATTTAGGAAAAATTGAAGCAAACATATGAGGGAGATAAAAAGGTCAAAATGGAAAAATTACTAAATCACAAGAAGATATTTTAATACTTGAATATGAAATATGAGGAAGACATCGTTGCATACTTAATTCATGTGGATTATTTTTTTAACACCATGGGAGGACTTGTATTTAAAATTTAAGACTCTGATGTTGCTCAAAAGGTTTTAAGGTCACTTACTATGAGGTATGATGGAAAGGTTCTAGCCATAGAAGAAACAAGAGATATTAAAAATTTATTATGGATGAATTACATGGATCTCTCACAACTTATGATATGATAATAGTAAATGATTCTATTCCAAAGAAAGTGGAACCCTTCAAAGTAGCAAAGAACACAAAAGACAAGAGACCAAAATCAAGTGATGTATCAAGTAGTGATGAGGAACCTAACTATGGTATAAGGAAAAAGAAAGACTCAAGAAAGCACAAATATGTGAAAATAGTGAAGTGTTTTAATTGTAGCAAATATGGTCACTATGCATCTAATTGTCTAGAAATTGGAAGCAGTAATAGTGAAGAGAAATAGGATCATAAGAAAAAAGTAGAAAAATCTAGGTATGAAAAGAAAAATAGGTATGGACACAACAAGCATGAAAATAAGTTCTTTCAAATGCATAAGAAGAGTTTTTATGTGGATAAGATAGACAAAGTTTCAGTTATAGTGATGAAAGATGCTCAAATAGTGAAGGAGAAGAAATTCTCTTTTTAGCAATAGAAGAGGAAGGAAGTACTCATGTTTAAGATAAATATGAAAAGTTGAAGATACTCTTAAAGACCAAGAAGTAGAGAAAGATTCAAAGAATGAAGAGGAAGGCGTAGTAGATCTATAAGTAGAACTTATTGCTGCTCTCAAAGAATTAAAAAATGTTAGAAAGCAGAATTCAACATTCAAGGCTCAATTTCAAGAATGTAATGAAGAAAAATGAAAGCTTATACAAGATCTGAAAAAATCAATAGCTAAGACAAGGAAATTTAAAGAAAATTTAGAAGAAAAAGTCTTAGAATGTGAAATATTAGAGCATGAGGTAGATTCACTAAGGAATGAAGTGAAATATTCTAAATAAAATTTACAAAGGTTTGAAAATTTTTTAAGGACTTTGGATAATATTATCACTGCACAAAGACCTTCATCTATCAAAACAAGACTTCATTTTGGAGAATGACTAGGGCAACAAGAAGAAAGGTCAAGTTCAAGCTCAAAAGAAGAATTTGTTTTAGAGGAAGAGAGTAAGGAAGTAATTGAGAGTAGAAGTTTCACCAAGGAATAAAATAATGCACAAATAAGGAACATGGATAATCATATAGAAGAAGGGACTAAGAGGCCAATGGGTTAGAAGAAATATTTCTTCAAAGGACGTTGTTTCTCATGTAATAGATTTGGTCACAAGGCTATGTAGTGTAGGACTCATGGAAAGAAGGAATATGGTTTTACTAAGAGAAATTTAAAAAATGAACATCTCTTTCAAGGATATTGCTACTCTTGTAATCATTTTGATCATAAAGAAATTTATTGCAGGGTTCATGATATGAATGGGTATGGCTTTACCAAGAGGAACTTCAAGACATTTGCACCTTATAGGAACCACAACATTAAGTGTTATAAGTGTAATAATGTTGGGCATAAGGCCAAATGCTGTAGAATAGAGCTTCGAAAAAAATCAAGAAGGACACTCAAAAGAATCAAAAGGGTATTTTTAGAAAGAAGGTGGATAAATAAAAAGAGCATTGTATGCTATGAGTAGAGATACTACCACCCAAAAATTAACCACCTCAAGGAGAGGATGTTGGGAGGGGGCTAAGATAAGAGTCTCATATTTATCCCCAAAGGAGTCCCTTTGTCATTGATGTCAAAGGGAGAGATATTTGAGTTAGGGGGAAAGCATTCAGTTAAGGGGAGCAGTTTCTCATGGGAAGCATAACTGGAAAAATGAATTTTTAAATAAAAATTATTACCATAAATGACAAAGGGGAGGATTATTGGAAATTTGAGCATGTTTGTTGTCATTGATGTCAAGAGGTTTGATATTCTAATTTATGAAATTAATCTTAATACGTTTGATTAATATCAAAAGGTTTAATGCCCTATGTTGATGGAAATATTTGTGAGAATATTCCTTATGGTGGCACATGAGGTATAAGGCAACAAGAAGAAAGGAATACCTCTCCATGATGTTTGAGAAAGAATTTATAAATTACCTTGGTGATAATTTTGCAAAGGTTAAAATATTCATTTATGGTGGCAAGGTTATCTTTAATAATTTACCTTTGTGGCAATTTTGCAAAGGTAAAATATTCATTAATGGTGGCAAGGTTACCCTTAAAATAAAAATCCCAAAAAGGATTTTAATATTTAATTTATAATATTTAAATCCTTTGGATTTAAATTATTATAATTCAATATAATAATTATATTCGAAGAACAAAATTTTAATTGCATGTGAGATGACCTCAAATGTGAGGAAGGACATGTGTATTTATAGGCTAAATTTTATCCTAAGCCAAGGTGTTCAAAAATTTATATTTTCTTCAAAGCAATTGCCTTGCTCAATTTTCATTCGACGTGGTGGAGGAGAAATAGAAAGGATATTTCATGATTTTTTGGATTAGTGTGTGTTCAAATGTTGGAAGGGGTGTGTACCCAGTCAAAGTGAGGTGGTAGCCAAGCTGGCAAGCTAGGCTTATGCAGTGCAAAGAGGGCAGAAGGTTCAATGTTCAATTCACACAAAGGATTTTTTGTGTGTGTGCTCTGTTTTTTTTTAGCATTGGCAGTGAATAATAAAAAAGATATTGTGCTCCTTTTTTTATGTGTGGATGTCTATCCCACATAGTGGACAAGTAGATGCTAGGGAACAGGGCCAGCAGGTAGCACAGGTCTGATTCCCAGTGGCAGGTGGCATCTAAGGGATTAATTTTTGATAAAAATTAATTTATGCCCAAGGTTTAAAGTTGCTAAGGTATGCGCTAGCTAGGATATATAAGGAGTTTTATGTTGAATTTATTTTTGCAATAAAAGGGTTATGAAATGATTTATTTTTCTTGAGTAAAAATTAAGGTGGTTTGTTTGCTAGTGAATTGGGATAAATATTGAAGTAGTGATTTATTTATCGTTTGAAATACATTAATGACAAGTAGGATATATAAGGTGTAAATGAGATATTTTTCCTATGTAATTTGTGATCCTTGTTGATGAAATATTATTTTCAAAGCTAGGAGTAATAAGGTGTAAAAGTGGTTTGACAATTTGTTGAATCATTTTATGGTGAAATATTTTTTGAGGTGAAATATTCATGTGGAGGTTTTGAAATAGATTGTTGCACAAGAAGGATTGGTTATTTGTGAGATAGGTTTTGAAGACATATATCCAAAAGAGCATTTAAGAGGTATGGGCACATCATCCTTTGTTTGAAGTGTTTGTTGGAATGAATTTTGTGAAACATAAAGGTGGAGTGAAAAGTATTTTTTGATAAGAATTTATGTGCTTAATTGTTGAATATTTTGAGAACATTTGAGATAGATATTATGAATTAATTGAGTTAGGGTTTAACCCTTAAATTGTGCTCTTTGTTCAAATATGTGTGCAAAAACTTATTTAGGGTCTGTGAGCAAATTTGTGCTTCATTGGTTGAATGAATGTGCAAAGCTTTTTGGCCTTGGTTTTGAGTGATATTAAAAGATAATGTACACACGGTAGAAATAATATTTGTGAGTGTGAAACATATTGAAATTTTCTATATATTCCAAAGGTTAAAAGAATTCTAGATAGAATATGTCTAGACTACTTCAAGTTAAAGGAATTACTTTGAATATTAGGAAAAGCATTTGATAGCATTATGTTCAATATTTGAGATTGATTGCGCATATCTTATGATTTTTTTTTGAGCATGTGTTAGAGTAAGGTTGAGCATGCGTTAGGGTAAATTTGAGCAAGTCTTTGTAAATGCTTAAGCATAGAATTGAGCAAGTCCTTGAGAGGGCTTAAAGGTAGATTTGAGCAAGTCTTTGTGAAGTTTTGAGAGAAGAATTGAGAAAGTCTTTTGAGAAGGCTTGAGAGTAGATTTGAGAAAGTCTTTGTGAAGGCTTGAAGGTAGATTTGAGCAAGTCTTTGTGAAGGCTTGAGTGTAGAACTGAGACAATTGGTGTGAAGGCTTAAGAGTAGAATTGAGCAAGTCCTTGAGAGGGCTTGAAGGCATATTTGAGTAAGTATTGTGAAGACTTGAAACAACATTAAGAGTAGGTACGATTTTTTTAAGTCTTGGGGAAGATCTAAGCAGAGTTGATTTGTGATTTGATCAAGCTTTGTGTTAAGGGTTGGGGATAAATTTGAGATAGATTTTGGTTTAGATTTGAGATAAAGTTGAGATCATGCTTTGGATATGACAAATAAAATAGGACATCAATCTCTAGTGGATAGAGATCCATCGGCCAATGTAATGGGGATAGATGTCTCCTATGGAGAGAGATCCACAATCTAGAGCATTGGGGGTATAAGTCTTCTAGAAGATCACCAACCAAAGTAGAGGGAAAAGAGTTCTCATATGGAGAGAGATTCATGAACCAGAGCGAGGGGAAAGACTTATCCTATGGAGAGATATCAATGAACTAGAGTAATGGGAAAGAGTTCTATTATAGAGATATATTCACAAACCAGAGCAAGGGGAAATAGTTCTCCTATGGAGTGTTATCCATGAACTAATTGGGAATATATATTTCTTCTATGGAGAGAGATCCACGAACTAGTTGAGGAGATACAGTTCTCCTGGATCAAGTTCCATGAACCAGAGAAAAGGGGAAAGAGGTCTCCTATGGAGAGATATCCACAAATTATAGCTTAGAAGATTTTTGTATCCTTTGGATAGAGGTCCATAAACATTGTAATAGGGAATTTATTTCCAAGAAGATTTGTTAAGAAAATTTAGTAGAAATATTTTCTCCATGGAGTAGCCCACATTGGGTGAACCATGTTAAATTGGTGTCTCTCTTGTATGTGATAATTTGTGCATTGATTTTATTATTGATATTGATATTGCCATTTATAATATTGAATAGTATTGCTTGAGAAATAAAAGTAAGAGTTTATATTATACTATTCACCCTCCCTCTCAGTATAAGCCTATGTTCTTCAAAAAATAGTTCATCAGGAGCGGCAAGAAAAATGAAGAAGAGCATAAAAAAATAGGGAAGGAGATGAAGGGATAGACACTGGAAGGAGAGAGGAAAATTGATACTGGAAATGAGGTTCATGAATGCGAGTGTAGAAGATAAATTTTTGATTATAATGGATTGCATACTCGAGATAACCTTGGAAATACTTAGAAGAATGAGTTAGAGTAAAAGTTGTAGTTATACTTGTTAAAATGATTGATATTTGCATGTACCATGATGGCCATAAAGTCTAGTGTATAATAGTCCAATGTGTGATGAAATTTATTCAATAGACATAGCATGTGTGACTCAAACTATTCCATAGATGTATTATGTGTGACTTAAACAATCATAATAGACATAGCATGTGTGACGAGAGTGCATTCATTTCCTTTTCATTATTATCCATGAGGATATGAAAGTGAATCGAGGAGCCAAGTTGTATCAATGTATAACTAGATAACGCCAAGATAGTGAGTGATATTTACAATTTATTTCCAATCAAAATGTGACTGGAATGAATCTCTTAACTTGCTAAGTTGGAATCCCAATTTGAGATATACGTGGCAATGCAAGTTATGGGATCGAATCCAAAGTGTGTATCTGCTAGTGGAAAGCTAATGTTAGGTAGTTGAAAATGGAACTTGTAGAAAACTACAAAACTTTATAGGAATATATTAGCAATGGTTATTCCATTGTTATCTCTAGCAAGTTAGGATTTGGAAAATTATAGAAATTGATTTTTCTTTGCCAAGATTCGAAAGAATGTGATCTAACTAAAATGATATTGATAGGAGGTAGATGACGAAGGCATAATCATGTCTGAGGATTTATGTGCCATAAGTATTTTAGCCTCGACGTGGTAATGACAAACATTGAGGAACATCCAATTCTACTTGAGATGTCCTTTACTTTTCTTTACTTTGAATAGATGCAGTTGAGAAAATGTATTGGATTAAATTTCCAGACTGGTTGAGGGCTTGTGATGACTTATTATTTTTACCATAGAAATAGATCTATATTTTCTTGTTGTTTTAGCTTCAAAAATACTCCTAATTACCTTGTTCTTGAGGATAGTGGAGTTGTTATCATAAGAATGATAGAGGATTGCAACGATGCCTTGTTGACTGTGTTAACTAAGTAGTGTTGCAAAGTTTGGTGTCATCAATTTCCAGACTTTTTGAATGCATCATATGTGCTAGAGTAGGAGTAAGAGGATTAACCAGATAGAGTAGCTACTCTTATTTAACTATATATGTGGTGGTTTCTCTTGAGATAGAATAATTTCTATATTATTGAGACAACAATGTTGGAACGATTTTTAGCTACGACCAAAAATTTTGGTGGAGCAGGAGGTGCAATGTGTATTTCTCTTTTAATAGAATTGATATCCCATGGATTTTGGACAAGTTGAGTTGAAGGTAACACTCAGGCAGTGAGATGTTGGGAATAAAATAGATTCCTAGTAAAAGAGATGGGTACTTTCATAAATCTTGCTTGTAATTATATTCTAAATTGATGGAATAATAAACGAGTATGGATTTAATGCTAGGTTTTCTGCATTTCGAGGTTTCTCCTAGGGTAAAGCACCTATGTTATGTATGAATGATTCTATGAGTACTCATGTTCCTTATAATTTTGATTATGATAGTCATGGTATTTTAATGTTATCCATGATAGAGTAATTTTTGTATGGATACATTTCTATATTATGTTATGAATAGATAAGGATTCTATTTCAAGATGTTATCAATGAATTTCATGTTATAAAGGATATATCTCACCATTGTGATATGAATAAATGGTTGGGAGTTGTGTAATTCCAAAATGAAGTAAATTATTAATGAGTATTCATGAGCACATTGAACAAGTGCTTTCTAATAAACAAAAGGAACCAAAGTACTTATCTTACTATTTTTTTAGTATGGAAGCCTTTTACTAATAATATGAATCTAATTTAATTGATGGATTAATCAAATGGGGGTTTGGTTTTGGAACCCTTTTTAGAGTAATAATATTGAGAAAATTAATTAGTTGCTTGTAATAAATTATAGAGGACATTAATGAATCTACGAACGAGGCTTCTATGGAAGTCTAGCTCAGAATGACATGATATGGATAGAAAACCCTCCCACACATCTATTATCCATGTAGAAAGACATATGTGGGTGTAGAATTCTTAGCTTACCTTTCAAAAGAATTAAGGGATGATCAACACTAGCTCATTAGGATCTATGAGAAGGATAGGTTGATAAATTGAAAAGACACCTAGTGCTCTTGCATTGTTGGAGTTATGCAAGTGGTAGTGATAGGTGTACCTCAAGGAAATCCTAGAGATCTTAGCAGTGGCTCTAGTAATAGGAAACTGGGAGCTTTGGAACTACTAAAAGATGATAAGAAAATATGTTAATAAATATATTTTTTTAAAATTAGAATGAGAATGTTTGGGTCGTAACAACCTATATGTTTAAAAAATATTTTATGCTTAACATAACATATATATTTTTTTTCTTTATATTACTCAAGTCTATTGTTTTGTTTTTAATTATTCCATTACAAAAAACCTTATAACACTTGACTAGTCTATTAAATAATATGATATGCATTTAATTAAAATGATTTTTTTCTTAAATACTTATTTAGACACCCAATTTTTCTCACTCCATGACATCTTAGGATTCTAATAAACTCTAGCAACATGCCTAATTTATTTTTCATCCTTCATTGCAAAAATTAGAGACTCAAAACAAGTTTACCACTCATAGATAAGTTTGTAGGCTGCAAATTTGTCTCCTAGGAAAAAAACCTAATCTATATCCCAGTAATGAAAATCCTATCTCTCCAATAGTCAAATGGATGAATTTTTAGCCCATACAAGTTAATATCCATGAATTTTTTAGGTCGGAAAATTTACATTTGATCTTTCAAAATGGAAAGTTTCTTATTTTAATGATTGTATCTATCCATGCCAGCAATTTTCCAATTCATATTGGATCGATGCACCTTAGAATATTTCCAATTTGGATTGTTTTATGTCTATGTAAATCCTTTTTGTAACCTTTTACCAATTAGAATATTTGATTTTCTCTCTTTCAATCCCTACACATAGATTTCACAATATTGCCTTCTTATCTCATCAGGAAGCCCCAAAAATATTTAAATTGGGGCACCTCCCTCTTAAAAAGTATAAGTAATTAAATAAAAGTAAAGTTCTATAAAAATTATAGCAATTAAAATAAGCATTACTCTTCAAGACACTTGTTTGCCTCTAAGTATCCTATATCATTGAATGTAGGAGGTTATCTCTCATAGTAGACCAGGGAATTTTATTGTCATGCTTGTTTCTTTTGAATACTTTTTAAATTCTTTATTAGGCTCTTTTTGCTCTAATCCATTGTTACACTTCTTCATATTTCCCTTTTTATAGGATCTTAATCGCTATATCTAACACATTTTAGCATGATAATTTTATTTGCATAAGGCTTATTGAATTTTATTTGATTTCCTTATAGGATATGTAAAACACCATTAAAGAAACTCCAATCACAATCTTGCACCAATACCTAGTAAAATTTACCCTAATTTTACCTTTGCAACTTTATACTACGAAATCATAACTAGTAGGACTAGTAGGCTTCAAATTCACCTAGTCTAGCCTCTATCCCAAATTTTATCCACATATTGATTCTTAGGCCTTATTACAACCCATATATCATTTTCATAGCTTAAAAATCCTCTATTACTAGTTTAAAATAAACATCATAGGTTGCATGCTCTATAGGCTACAAACCTATCCTACAAGTGATGAACTCACCCTATTGGCTATAAAATATCTCATTCAGTGATTTCATTAATTCTAACATCAAACAATCATTAGTAAATATTGGGGAAATCCTAGCACCCTCTTAGCTAGTTGAATTTGGTATTTGAAACAATTATGTTTTAATTTTATTTAGATAAAATTCCTTGAAAGGTCAAAATATTTTTTTAAAATGAATAGAGGGCTCGACTATAGACAATGAAGTTTATCTTCTTCCCAAGTATCAAGTAGGTTGTCTAAAATCTAATTCACCTATTATTTTCCTTTTCTACCCATTTTCTACAAATTTATAGGTTAGTAGATGGTCAACTTGTCATAGGTGATGTATCAATGTGGAGGTGGAAAAATTGTGATAGGTGGTAAAACCAAAATTAGGTGGAAAAATTACCTTCAATAGGATTATAGGTAGTTTCTTGTCAATTATTGACTTCAAAATTTATTTGTAAACATTGATTGAACTTTACTTATTTGTAGTTATTTTTTTAGTTCATTAAAATAGCATAAAAATCAAGGGAATAGTAATAGTATTTTTTAATTCATCAAATTTAATTTCACTCAAAAATACTTATTAGGAATTTCATCAAATTACATATAATTGAGATGTAAGTTAGAAATTGCTTGTGCACTTCCTCTTGCACCCTCATAAAAATGTGGAAAACATTTTTTCTATTTTAGCATAATATAGTTCTAAAAGCAATTAAGAAAATAATATAGGACTAAATTCTTGTTTGTTGTATTATTTTATTCTCTAATTTACATTATATTTACATCATTAGGAATATTTTATTTCCAAGATTCTAAAAGCTTAGGTGATTACATAATACATCCATCAAAACATATAATTTAGTGTGAATCCATAAAATAGTCTTGGTGAACCCTTCCTCCCCACAAAATAACTCAAGTAAACTATTGGATTTAGGCAAGTGTTATCATTGAAGTGTAAACCCACAACCTTGGAGAACAACATAACTAAATACATGTCTACATCTTTGGTGAACCCATCATAAACACCACACAGGTATTTAAAACTGAATTAAACCTTTTTTTCTTAATCAAACTTAAAAATTTACTACACTTTAATAAAAGACCACCTAAAATATTTGATTAGATTAAATTATATTAAATGAAGATAATAAGAAATTAATAAGAAGTTAGTCCTAGTAGGGGGAGGTTAACAACCTCTTGAGTAAATTATCGTACAAAATTTGAGGGTTATTTCTCTTTAATGGTGGGCTAATAGGAGTCATAATGAGGAATAATGCTATCACAAAGGGGATATTAAAATTCTTAAAACATATTCTCATTATTCTCTTTTCCAATATGATGGAACAGCCATATCCATATATAACTAGAAGTATGGCTCATTAAATAGTCTTGTAACAACCCCATTTGTTACCATATATTTATATATATATAAATTCATCTTTCATGAGGTAAGGGTCATAATCATGGAGTAAGATAGAATCATTCCATTTGAATTTTAAGCTATCAAGGCAAATAGCCTCAAGAGATATTAAGACTTGATCAAAGTCACTCTTGAGTAGAAATGATAAGATTATACAATACCCTCATATCACTCTGTAGACACCAAAATAGCACCAATCCGATTATGTGACTGCAAACACTGATCGCTTTGACACACACAGCCCCAAGGGCAGCCCCCAGAGGTCAAACAGTGGTCCTAACCACTCTCACAGTAGTTTTGGAAGGTCAGAGATCAATTTGGCACCTTCAGGCACTTTGCTCAGTATCCGTCCCACCCTGGGATGAATTCAAATTGGGATTCGCCCCACCCAGGGATGAATTCTGAATTCGCTCTAGGGTGGGGCGAATTGCAGGTTTGACGGGCAAAAAGTCAAATCTTGACAAATGGCAGCTCAGATCCGCCACCCAACGCTTCCTTCATCGCATGGGAGTATGGGTGAGCGTTTTCAAGCGTTAGAGGCATCTGCAAGGTCAGTCATGAAGTCCCAATTCAGGGAGGAATCTCCTTCCCCCTGGGAAGGCATGATTGCCATGTGGCGCCTCTGCATGCCCATTTCAAGAGACCTCCAGGTCTATAAATTGGTGAGTTTCCTCACCCCAAAGAAGAGGAGAGAAGTAGCATTTTAGAGCAACGAAGTGCTGTCATTTTATTTACACACCTCACACCTTTTGGATTTGCACCTTTCACATCCTTGATCTCCTTTAGAAGGGAGGTCATTGGGTGACTATTGGGAGGACAAATCTCGATCCCAAAACCCAACATTTGGTCATGATATCCCACCAAATTTTTTGACAATACCACACAAGAGGTTTTGGACCCATCCCAAGTGGATTGGTGCCGAAATCAAGCCTCCAACGGTGGGCGGCCTGCCCCATGGGCGCCCCCTCCCCACACTGCCACAGTCCTAATCGCCCCCTTTCGGAGTGATGGGAATTCCATGGTAGACTTGCTTTCTTTCATTTGTGCATTCAATTCTATGATGTTTAGATAGGTTGCCATTTGAATTTCGTCTCGTTTTAAACAATTTTGACCATATTTCTATCTTTGCTCGCTTTTACTAACCTACAGGTAGCATCATCAAATTCCCATTGATGGAGGCTAAATTGGGAAAATATGACCATCTGGGTCTTCCCAAAATGCCCCCAATTAGCTAACCCCAAGTTTTTAGGTCTTTTGGAGCTTCCGAGGTAGGACATTGGGACAGTACCTATTCGGCATTTTGTTGTAGGTGAATTCGTCCCACCCCGAAACGAATTCAAATCGGTGAGGAATTTTTTGACTATTATTTTTGTAGAGCCTTCTTGGTGATGTCTTGATGCCCCTATCAAATTTTCATAGCATTTGGACTTGTTTTAGTCATATTTTAATTCATTTTTCTCATTCACTTATCATAGGCTTGGGGATTGCATGCTTTGTTTCATCCGTAGGTGCTACTGATCATTTCTTGTTCTTTTGAACATAGGGTTTGGATATCGGAGGAGCAGCGAGGAGTCCAGACTCATCAACGCAAGTGGCGGTGATGTTTGGTCCACCCATTTTACATGTGGGCACGCGAAAGAAGGAAAGGCGCCCATGGATGTAACTAGAACGAATGCTTAAACGCTCCTAGCCCTTGGAAGGGGAGGATGCGCATTGTAACCGAGTTTGGAACATATCAATAAAAAGGGCTGTCTTCTTTAATTCACATTTGTTCCAGTTTGATTCGATCATGCTTTTCCCTCTTTTCATGCACTTTCAAGTTTTTAGGATTTAGCGCTAAGTTCGGTTTCTTTGTTTGCATATCGCATGTTAGCTTTCCTTTTTGCTTTCGTATCCTCGTGCTTTCAGTGGCGATCATGGTGGGACCTTGTCCTCTATTTTTAAGATCAGAGATCTGATCCAAGTTTGGTTTTTTTGCTTGCAGGTACCACGTTTTCATACGTTGACTATTGTTCGTTCCATCAGAGGGCGAATACAGAGCTGTAATTCGTCTCACCCAGGGACGAATTGGAATTCGTCCCACCCTATGAGAATACAGTCCTATAATTCATTCCACCCCGAGATGAATTCTAGTCTATGAATTTTTGGGCAGAAACTCAGAACCGATAGATTCGGGCAGAGAAGAGGTAAGAATTCTGCACTTTTCCTATCATTTTTTGTCTTCAGTTTTTCTATTTTTCTGGTTCCTTCTGCGTGCATAGAAAAAGTCTTGCTGCATGTTTACTTTGTTTAATGCAAAATAAAAATAACCCCACACACCACGTGGAAAATCAAACACCAAGGAGCTGGTCGTAAAACCCCAGCCCTTGATCAAGACCAACGGTGGATTTCATCACCACCTTGGCTTGAATTTTGCATTCATAAACCCCGATCGCTACTGTTGCTAGACGTAAATCCTGATGAAAGCTGATCGAGTGTAGCTAGGGTGATTCCCAGTGCACGAGGATAAGTCTTCTATGGTAGGTGTCATAAACAGAGTGATTCCCCTTTCGTACCGCCTATGTTCCACGTACCATCTGCTCTCACGTACCTATAGTTTCCCTCACGTAAGGGCGGGTATATAGAGAGGTTGGTATATCGGCCTGGCAATGGTATATCGAAGGGGCGACCAATTTTGGGAGTCATAAGAGCCCTCACTTTGCATTTAAACGTTCTTTACAAAAACCTTCAAAAACAAAAAAAAAAAAACAACAAAACACACTAAACCAGGTTTAGGACACACTCTCAATATTTAAACGAGATAATCACTATTTGCGTATGTGTGTGCTCTTTTCTGTTTAGTGTAGCATAAAAAATCATAAAAGAGATAAAAATCCATTTAGCTTGTAGCACAGCAACACCATGGTGTACACCCGTAGCCAAGCCCAATCAAGGGCAGAAGCTGCGAAAAGTGTACAAGGGGGCACAAGTCGCCTCCGCTATAGCCCTAAGGACTTGGTCATACCGCCTTGGTGGCCTGACCCACAAGAGAGTCCGCGTCATTCCATGTCAAGGTGGAATTATAGGGACACCCCTCTGGGGGACACGCCCGTTCATCACAGCCCCTTTCAGGAAGAATCCTTACACGTGGCACTCAACATAGACAGGAAAGCTCCCTTAGAAGCTAGATATGAGTGGCCACCATGCGATGAAGTGCTAGAGTGGCATAGTGTCCATGAGGAGAGGCCACATGACTATGGCATCCCTCCTTTGCCCCCCATCACTGTTAGAACCAATAGACAAACCCCAGAGCACAGGGCTCTTCAAGCAGGGCGAGCTAACTCCGCCCACCCCTTTCACACATACGAAAGGGAGCACGAGGAAGACCACCACATTCCTCGAGAGCAATGTATAGCATGGGAGCCATGCGCTTCCGCACCCGCTATGTACCATGGTCACCCATTGAGGCCAGAGCCTCGGGTAAATGCCGCCAACCTCGACAGAGGGAAGCGACCCATTGAGATCTCGGATCATTGCGACCGAGGTAAATGCATAGGAGAGGCATCCAGGCCTCCAAGGCTCAAGATGGCAGAACAAATTGACCTGGAAGTCGCCAGACATGCCGCCCACCAAGCCCAGATCACGCGGCTTGAGCAAGATCAGCAGCAGCTAGAGCGTCTATACCACCTTAGCAAGGAGCGCATTCAGCGCCAAACAGATGAGCTGCTTCATAACCCACCTGAGAGGGTTCCAACCCCTCGCACCCAAAGAGCAGAACCATATGAGAGGCATAATCCCTTGGTGCGAGATAGGTCTCCGTGACCTCATCAAGTTTTGCCTTCGAGACCCCCTAGACCTGAGAGGGAGGCCACTCCCCGGAACAACGATGGGTACCCTCCGCGGGGACCCACCCAGGGTCATAGGTCTCGCCCAGAGACTCCTCAAGAAGTTTACGAGGAGTATGAACAAGAAGCAGAGCGGGCCGAAATGCCCTACCAAGGCGGAGGGGTTGCTATCCGGCCACCCCCCATAGGCCTCAAGTCTCCCACAACCCACAATGGGAGCAAACTAAAGAGGAAGAGATTAAATCTTTCGATGCATACAAAGCGTTGTTAGAGCATTTGGAGTCTATGGAAACCAAAGCTTCTGGGCCCCAAAAGCCCATGTTACGCCAACTCCGTAGTCATCCTGTGCATCCGTCAGTGCCTGCACCCCCTTACCCCGAACACTTTAAGCTGCCTCAGTTGGCAATCTTTAAGGGTGAAGAGGATGCCCAAGAGCATGTGACCAGATTCCTGAGCCAATGTTTTGGCATTCAGGACAATGATGCGTTGTTGCTAAGGACATTTATAACCACATTCGTGGGCCCTGCCTCGGATTGGTTCACTCAGTTGTTGAAGCACAACATCAATAACTTGGATCAGTTAGTGGATGCGTTCCTTGAACGCTTCACCTTCAACACCAAGAAGAAGGCGTCACTAAGTGACCTGGCCAGCCTCAGGCAGTATGAGGAAGAGACCATGGTGGCCTACGGGAATCGGTGGAGGACTTTGCTTTCCAAGCTACCCTACCTCCCTCCTATGTCCGACCTTACACAAATGTTCTCACGAAGTTGTTTGAGATCGATCTCTGTGCTATTGTAGCTGCAGCAATATGCCACCTTAGAGGAAGCTCTGGCGCAAGCCAGAATTATCGAAGAGATCAAGATACAGGATGGCGAGATTGCCAAACCTAAGAAGAAAGAATGGAACAAGAACACAAAAATAGGGACTACGCAACAAAAACCCGCTACGGTTAATCAAGTTGCTATAAATGTTCCTAAGCCTGCACAAGAAATACAACCTCAAAAGGCTAACTATCAAGCAGTGCCTCCTAATAATTATGAAAGAGAAAACCAGAAGCAGGAGCAAAATCAGTAGCATCACCCTAGGTGATAGTACACCCCTTATACGGAGTCTAGGGACTCCCTATTTGACCGCTTGTCAGTGGCAAACTTGATCAACCTCCCAGAGATTCAAACCATAGATCCTAATGCTCCCAAGCCTAAGGGATACCGGGAGGACTTGTATTGTAGGTTCCACAAGCGGAGGGGACATGACCTGAATGCATGTTGGAAGTTCAAAGGATTGATACAAGACTTGATTGACAATAAGACGTTGGCAGTGGACAACCCCGTAGCGCCAAACAACCAACAGATGGGAGTTTTCAAAGACCCCTTGCCTGCCCATGAGGCTCAGGCAAAACCCCTTCAAGTCAATGAGGTGCAACAGAATTGCCCCATGCAAGGGTATGTAGGAATGATAAGCATAGTGACTAGGAACAAGAGATACCCAGAAGTTGCCCCGAGGCAGCCACAAGAGAGGTTCCATCGACGTCACAACCTCAACAACACCCTATGCAGCTACCTCCGCCTAGACCCACGGCCACGATTCGGACCAAACTCACGCAGAGTTTGAGGACCACGTCGGCTAGGCTCTCCATATACGAGCTTATACAACAATCAACGCCCCATCGGGAGGCTCTCATGGAGATTTTGAAAGCCATCGAGTTGCAGCCCCATGAAGCGAATTCCTTCAACAACTTCGTGGGACATGTCAAACGATGCATGGAGCCAGTCATCACCTTTCGAGAAGATGAAGTTAAATCAATGTCTGATGACATGGCAGATCCACCCCTGCACGTTATCGCATGGGTCAACGGGATCCCGTATAAGAGGGTGTTGATAGACACTGGCTCGTCCAGTAACATCATTACCACAATAGCACTGAAACATCTAAAGTTGCCAGCCTCTCACATCATGGCTTCCACCTACACACTATGAGCATTCAATGATGCAATATGCTCGATAGTTGGCACAATTGTTCTACCCATTCAGGTAGGACAAAAGATGATACCTACATTGTGCCATATTTTGGAAGGCGAGATGGCTTATAACATCTTGCTAGGGCGGCCATGGATCAGGGACATGAAGTGTGTCCCGTCAATAGCTCATCAGTGTTTGAAGTATACATTTGAAGGGGAAGTACATGTAGTCCCGATGGACTTAGAACCCTTCAAATATTGCAATGCGGTGTAGCTGATGCCGCAATCGACCCTCCCATCGATGCACTTGGATTTTTAGTTAAATCCATCTAGACAGGGTCCGATGCCGCAAGCACCACTGGTGATAAATCCATCAAAACCCCAACCAGGTGCATCTTCATCGTCAGCTCCTTCACCACCAATGCCACCTATCATGGCTAAATAGAAGGACAAAGGGAAGCAAACCCTGGAAGAGGCTCAACCCCTAGAAGAGGTGCTGCCAATAGTATCAACCATCTCTACCGAAGAGATGCCTAGCACAATGGAAGTTGAGGCTCCTAGTTCACCCAACATGGAGTGGACTCAGGAAGAGCTTTCGTTCCCTCCCTCTCAATCGCCAACAATTACTGTTGAAATGGCCAGTACGGGCCTGGGGGAGTATCTAGTGCGGAATGTTGTAGCAACGACCATGCTAGAGTCCGTGCAAGACATGGGGAGACCTCGCCTCCCCATCGGTACAATTGTTCCCTTAGGCTACCCGCCAAACCAGACAAATTTTGTGTATGGGGGCCTTGATCATGGTACTGAGCCATGCATGCAAGAGGATGCAGATGAAGAGCCTTTTGTAGAAGATGTCAACTATCTGTCTAACCCAGAATTTGCTCTGAGATATCTGGGCCAATGCAATTGGCATGGATACGGGCTAGGCAGGTATGAGCAAGGAGTGCGTGTCCTTTGCCAACCAAGATACCAAATGCCTTATGACAAGTCGGGAGTAGGGTTCAACCACCCCCTGCCCTTAGACATCTTGGTGGAAAACATGCAAGGCCTAGGGATAGGCAACAAGGGTGGGTTGGCATCAGATCCTTATGCCAACCCAAACACAACATATACATTGGGAGATTACCTCCCATGGTCAACAACCACCCTTGTTAACCTCAATAACCCTTCTCCTTTGCTAGAGAGAGGTGAAAGTTTAGGGACTCACTTTCAAGGAAGGTATAAATAGTGTCAAGAGGGATCTTCGAAGGATGAATCAGAATGTGAACCAACGTCATATGATCCCTTCGAATCCGATAGTGATCACTCACAAGTGATCCCCATGAATGACCTTCAAGAGAGCCTCTTGACTATGTTCCCTCTAGAGGCTCCAAGCGAGCCAGTGCCGCGTCAAGGGAATCAGGTCCCCCCACGGAGCGTGGAACAACCACAATGGGGCCAGATTAATTTTCTTGAGCAGGATGAGCCTGTAATGCCTCAAATAGTTGTCGGAGCCAACGAGGGCTTTTGGATCTCCGATAGTGATTACGAAGATGAAACAAAAATGACATATCTTAATCACATGCGATAGAGGCCGCAACCATACCCCTTGGAGATTAACGACATATTTGAATAGATGGGCATAGTGCCAGGGCACGAGTGGTACGTAGACCCAGTAGGGTGGGATCAAGTGTTGGATCCGCTGCTCCAGGTATACGAAGAGCGCCTTCCACTCCGAGACCCTAGGGTGATATCAGTGCCGAGGGTAGACCCTATCCTCCTATTAGCACATAGGGCCGATCCATTCATGCTAGTACCTCTAGAGCCAGATCCAGAGCATAGAGAACATCCAGAGTGTTCAAGTCATCATACCCATGGTAATGGAGACCAAAATCATTTCATCAACATGATCTCCATTGACTTAACCGCACCCATCCACAATCCGGCCGATCCAGCATGGTCCTTGCATCTAGACATAGATGCCATTGACTGGGATCACGTCAATTCACCTCCATCCCCATCAAAGTACTGGCCTTTCGGTAAAATGCCTCATTTTACCCTAGGGACAACTCAGGATATCTTTCATGCCGAAGAGGAACCCGAGGTTCCCAACGTAGATTTAAACTCGACAAATGATATCCACTTGATCCCAACTCCACATCAGTTGGAGGATGGATCCCACATGTCGATCGAGGAGATGACTGACGTAGACATCGGCTTGGATCCAATGAATCCATAGATTATCAAGCTGGGGGTAAGCTTATCCCTCGAAGAGCAAGCCGACTACATTGCCCTTCTCAAAGAGAAGAAGGAGGTTTTTGCATGGTCATACAGAGACATGTCGGGGCTAGATCCATAGCTAGTCATGCATAATCTAACGCTTGATCCGAAAATCAAGCCAGTTAAGCAAAAACTACGTAAGATGCACCCAACAGTGGCCTTGATGGTCAAAGATGAATTGCAAAAGCTATTGGATGCACAGTTTGTCATCTACATGGATTATCCGCCATGGCTGTCCAACATGGTGCCTATCAAAAAGCTCGATGGGAGGATTCGCATATGCACTAATTTTTGAGATCTAAACAAAGTGAGTCCTAAGGATGATTTCCCCTTGCCAAGCATCGATGCATTGGTAGATGCTACAGCAGGTCACGAAATGCTATCCCTCATGGATGGTTTCTCAGGATACAATCAGATTCGTATCAATCCCGAGGACCAACTAAAAATGGCGTTCACAATGCCTTGGGGGACATTTTGTTATAAGGTTATGCCTTTTGGCCTTAAAAATGCTGGTGCCACCTACCAACGTGCAATGACGTACATCTTCCATGATTACATGCATAAAACTTTGGAAGATTACATGGATGATTTGTTGGCCAAATCTCTTTTGTGCCCAGATCATCTCGATGACTTAAGCAAGATCCTCGATCGCCTCATGGAGCATAAAGTCAGACTGAATCCCAAGAAGTGCGTCTTTGGTGTCACATCTGGAAAACTCTTGGGTTTCATAGTCTCAAAGTGAGGCATCGAGGTGGACCCAAACAAAGTCAAGGCAATCCTTGAAATGGTGCCCCCAACTACCATTAAGCAGCTCAGAAGTCTGCAGGGAAAGGTCACGTCAATTAAGCGCTTCATAGCGCAGCTATCTGACAAGTGCCGACCCATGAACAAATTATTGCACAAGGGGGTAGCATTTCACTGGGATGACGAGTGCCAGTCAGCCTTTGATGACATCAAATGATACTTGGCTTCATTGCCAGTATTGGCACCACCTAGACCAGGAGTGTCATTCTACTTATACATCTCAGCTACTGAGGTGGCACTGGGCGCCATGCTAGCCCAGAAGAATGAACTTCACAAAGAATAGGCTACTTATTATCTTAGCCGCACCCTGGTCAGTTATGAACTTAACTATGCATACGTCGAGAAACTCTGCTTGGCAGTGGTGTTTGCTACCAAAAAGCTATGCCACTACATGTTGAGCAACACTACGTATGTTGTGTCTAAGGAGAATCCATTGCGATACATGATGAGTCGTACTTATCATAGTAGTCGCACGGTGAAATGGATCATGTTGTTGATGGAATTTGACATAGAGTTTATTGGACAGAAATCCATCAAAGGACAGGTCATAGCCGATCAACTAGCAGAGGCTCCTCTCGAAGACGATCAGCCTCTGGTCATAGAACTACCCGATGATGGGGTCTTCCATGTCTCAGAATCGCCAGATTCTGATGAGCCTGAGTCACAGGCCGACATAACCCTATTTTTTGATGGTTCTAAATGTGAGCAAGGTGGTGGCATGGGAATAGTATTCTTCACACCGCAAGGGGCTCCAATGCCTCTGTCATTTAAATTAGACTTCCCATGCACCAACAATAATGCAGAGTATGAAGCCTTGCTCATAGGTCTTCAGACAACAATCACCATGAACATCAAATGACTGAACATCTTTGGTGATTCGTTGTTAATTGTCAACCAAGTCAAAGGGGTATTCCAATGCAAATGCCCAGTTCTACAGGCTTATAAAGCCCTTGTGGACAAATTCTTGGTGAAGCTTGAGTGGTACGACATCGAGGCACTCCCTCGGTCATCGAATCATTTTGCGGACACTATGGCCTCCTTGGGGTCACTAATCCCGCAAGACCTTTTTGGTGATATGACAACCATTCAAGTCAAAACACTATCGCAATCCATGATGGAGCGTGCAAGCTCTGACTTGACGCCAAGAATCCACATGATCCAGATTGAACCATCCTCGGATAAGTTCTCTCGAATCCATGATCATCTGAAACATGCCAACTGGGGGTCCTTGTTCTCCCCTACTCCCATTAATAGCAACACAACGCTATTCTTACAAGTTCTCTCCCGCTCAACATTTTCTAGGGATGAACTTCAAGAGGGATTGGTTGTTCATACCATCGAGGCTTTCGATCAGCAGGATTGGTATTTACCCATTAGGGACTACCTCAAGTTAGGTAATCTCCCGCTTGGATTGATGCATGCCACAAAATGAGCATTCAAGCAGAAAGTGGCTAAGTATGTCTTGATAGGAGACATTTTGTACCATCATAGCTATGAAGGAATCCTCCTTCGATGCTTGGACCAACAAGAGTCCACTTGGGCGATCGCCCAAGCGCATGATGGTACATGTGGTGGCCACTTCAGTGGTATGGCCATCGCAAAGCGCATTCTTCGCATGGGCTATTATTGGCCATATTTAGAGCGAGATTGTTGTGCATATGTGAGGAAGTGCGTGAAGTGTCAACACCATGCTAATTTGACACACGTACCTTCCTAGGCCTTGCAGATAGTCCAGTCAACTTGGCCATTTTTGTAGTGGGGCTTAGATCTAATCGAAAAGATCTCCCCTACATCGTCAGGTCATCACATGTTTATCATAACGGCCATAGAGTATTTCACCAAGTGGGTGGAAGCAGTTTCGCTTACCTCTACGATAGGACCCCGCATTGTGGAGTTCATTTTGCATAACATCATATGTCATTTTGGTATTCCATCCAAAATAATCTTGGATAATGGGACGTCATTCAAGAACAAAGACGTGCATGCTTTGACCACAAAGTACAGAATTCAGCATAGTTTTTTGACACCCTATTATCCGTAGGCAAATGGGCAAGCAGAGGCGTCAAACAAAATGCTAGTTGCCATCCTTAAAAATACGGTCATAGACAGTCATAAGGATTGGCACATCCAAATCCCACTTGCCCTATGGGCTTATCGCACTAGCATTCGGATGCCCACTGGGGCAACTCCATTTTCGCTCGTGTATGGCTCCGAGGCAGTCATGCCTCTCGAGTTGGAAATTCCTTCCCTACGCATATCAATGCAAGAGTTCATCGATGATGACACTGCATGGTAGGCCGGTTAGACCAGCTTACGATGAACGACACGTTAATGCTCTCGAGCATTTACGTATCTATCAAGAGTGACTTAAGAAAGCATACAACATGAAAGTTCACCCGAGGGACTTTCGGGTTGGTGATTTGGTCTTGAAGGAAAACCAACAGAACTCTAGTTTGTCATCCCATCTCAGGGACAAGTTCATGGCAAATTGGTTAGGTCCATATGTAATTGATAGCAAGATAGGACCCGGGACGTACCGGCTAGCTTCCCTTGATGGAGTCAAGGAACTCGAACCCTTGAACATCAGTCATTTGTGACCATTCCATATCTAAGAGAGCCATATCCAAAATGCTCCAAGGATTCCTACAATCACTTGGTCAATCCCAAAATGCTCCAAGGATTCCTACAATCGCTTGGTCAATCCCAAAATGCTCCAAGGATTCCTACAATCACTTGGTCAATCCCAAAATGCTCCAAGGATTCCTACAATCGCTTGGTCAATCCCAAAATGCTCCAAGGATTCCTACAATCGCTTGGTCAATCCCAAAATGCTCCAAAGATTCCTACAATCGCTTGGTCAAAAATAAGAAAATTCAAAAATAGTAAAATCATCAAAAATAACAAAAAAATTGCATCTCATTTCCAGGCATGCTCAAACTCATCAATAGAGAGCTCTTCTCGCATCTCATCTTCATATTCACAAAAATCAATCCATCAAAAACACAAAAATATGTAGCTGCATTAAGCATCACATCCATACATTGCATATCTGTGATCATACAGGTCAAAGGCACCATAGACTGTAATTACTCCGCCAATCCATCTTGTTCCACATTTCTCCATTCTATAAGCAGTCCATCAAAAATAAACACCATTCACTTCTTTTTACCATACCAGAGTCAATGGTCTTCTAATGTATCAAGAGTTTTCATCTTTCAATCGTCATGTAGCTTTCTAGCCACATACTATACCAAGTCAGACAGATTTTAAGAAGGTAGAATTCTACTTGGATCACACCTTGTTACGTAGCATCCCAACACAAATTAAAACACATAAAAATTCCCAAGTTGTGTGAATGAAAGATGAAACCTGCACAACAATCCAAGTCACCATAAGCGAAATGGTTATCTTGCTCATCCCCCTGTGCGAATGACCCCACGAATGCTGAGAGTTGGCAAAAGGACAAGCATCTTCCCTACCCAATTCCCCAAGAATCCCAAGTTCTCAAAAAGTTGCAAACATCAAAATCTTGCAAAAAGTCAAAACTCCAACAAATTTGACATCACCCCCAAAGTGCATACATCAAAAGGCACATACAATAGTGATTCTCATCACTCAAAATTCAAATCCCTTGCTCAAAAGAAAAATATATAAAAAAATAAACAGTGATTTTTATCACTACAAAAGAGCAAGTATCCCAATACAATTGAAGAAAAGAAGGGAGTCAAACTTGAATCCTTGGAACTCTCAGCATTTCGATAGGTCATGAGGCAAACCCTAGTACCGGTTTGGTGGATAGCCTATCGGTCACTGGTGGTAAACCTCCCGCATGACGATATATCTGTCACATTAACTCATGTACAGATCAATGTTTGCATGTGGATGAGCTAGCTTATGGTATCCTAGATAGCACCATAGATTAATCTGACTAAATACAACAAAGGAGTTAGTGGAGCTAATTAGGTGATCCTCAATACAGGTTTGGTTGATAGCCTATCTGGCACTGGTGGTATCCTGACAAATACCACATAAATGAACTCAATTGCACACACAGGGATGTGAAATAACTTGGTCAAAGTCAAGTCCGATTCATACCTTGTCCAAAAGTCTTGTAAGATAAAGTACAGTCATGGCTAGTGAGTTAAAACCGTCTGAGTCTCAGAAAACCTTAGCTACATTTCTAAACCAACTGCGCTATCTTTTCATCCTCGCATTGCCATCAACAATCGCCAAAAAAACAAAATCACAAAGTTCTAAACAGTCTATGGTGCCCTCGCCAAACAACACAAATTCAATTCATCCATTCCATCTTGCATATCACATATAAATTTAGAAATATTTGCATTCATCATAACATATGCATCCATCAAAATAAATTAACATGCATACATCCATACTCATCACTCATCATGCATAAAATCAAATCATCACTCGCATAAACAAAATAAAGTCATCTGTATATATCATCAAAAATGCCCGTAGGCTACAATGAACTGGTCCTGTGACCCCGCAACAAAATCCAAAAGCTCAAAACCCCCAAGCCTAAGGCATCGGCCACCATGATCACGTAGGATCGGTGCGACGAGAACTACCCCCATGGTGTGGGTCCTATGGGACCCCTCAGGGTGGCTACTGCTAGCCCCCGCATCATGCCTACTATCCCCTCCCTCATCCAGTCGCCTACGACGAGATGATGCTGACTGCTCAGTATCACTGCCCCTCGTTCGACATGATGATCCACCTCCTAGGGGCTCAGGTAACCACCCACCGAGGTGGATAATCTCTCCCTCCATATCCATCCGATGTCGAGACCAATCTATCTCCCACTACAACCACTCTACCTCCCATCGATGGTAATAAGCTACTGCATCATCACACTACGCCAAAGCCCTATCCCTCTCTACCAGCTGCATCCATAGGAGATCCCTCTCCCATGCAGCATCAGTACCCCCATCCTATCGATAGTAGGCAGCCAATGCATTCTCCCACTCTGCTAGATGCATGCATAGGAGATCCCTCTCCTACAACGCATCCCCCAGCTCCTCATCGTGCCTCTGTAACAGCCCCTCCAACCATGCATTCTCAGCACATAACCTAGACTTCATGTCCTCCACATCCGCCTGAGGCATGGGACTCTCTGGAACAGTAGCCTACTCTGGCTCCCACTGCTCCGTGATGTCCTACATCTCCGGCTGATCCGAACCCCCAAATCCACATCCTCATCCTCCACCTCCACCATATCTGCATCCTCCCGAGGAGCTCCCCAATCATCTCCTAGTGCCTCGACACCCTCCCCGCCCGCTGCTGCTACCTCCATGCCTCCCAGTGGCCCCTCTCCCCACCATCACCGTAGTACCCACCACTGGTCATACTCTACGGTAGTCCCGACGTCATCCATGTTCGGGACGTCGATCACCACATCCGAATCCTCGCCTAGTGGCACGATGATGGGTCGATCCAGAGTTCTCTCATCCCCTGATATCGATAGACCATGGGCTCACCAAGCAACCCCTGGCGCACCCCAAACTATCATGTCACCCGACTGTAGGAGAAGAACTCATGCTCGGTCCCATGCCACCCAATCAGCCACCGCTCCCTACATACCCATCGAAGCCACTCTCCAGCCTTCGGCCAGGTTGGACAGTCCCGATAAGGGTGCCAGAACACCTCCCCTAGAGTAAGCCGAGCGAGGGCATCGACATAGTGCCCTACGACACCTGCCCACCTCGACTCTATCCCTGCTCCCCAGACCACCGCCACAGAACCGCATAGCCTATCTCCTTATCCTCCATCTCTGCCTGAGTCATCCATGGTAACCCAGTTGGCCTCTCCACCGCTATGTGTTGCCAAGCCCAGCTCTACAATAGATAGCTAGCTAATACCCTTCCACCTCCCGCAGTGAACCTCGTACAACTCACCATAAAGTTGTGCTAGCAATGTCTGCCCCCACCTCATGATCAGCGGTGCCTCTATCGAGCACTCTACCAGTCGCCAGACCACATCCAGTAGGTTCCATGAGAACCTCACACCTGACGAGTCAGGTAGCAGCATGTTGGAAATGAGGCCCATAAGGAATGCGTGCCTCACTCCCAACACCCCCTCTCTAGCCACCATCGGACCAGAATCTTACCAATCTGGCAGTCGCCCTCTACCCTCTCCACTGGGCTCTCCATGCCTAGCTCCTCCCCATGCCCGAAGCATCGTATCAGTATAGTAGTCCATCTATCGGAATTCATAGAAGCCGATAGACATCCTCCAAGGTCACTGTCATCTCCCTTGTTGGGAGATGGAAGGTGTTGGTCCAAGGATCCCACAGGTTGATCAGGGCCATCAGATAGGCCCGATCCCCGACCACAGGCTCCAGTCGAGCCACCTGCTTGAGCCCAAGGGCATCAAGCCAATCCCAGTCAACCATAGTTAGCGCCCCCATGCTTCAACAAAAGTAGTGGATACACGGTACCGGCTCTTAACAACCTGCAAAAGAAAACAACACAAAAACATTAAAATCATGAAAAAAATGTACAACAATAACATGAATATACAACATTGCCTACCAATGTACAACCAAAAACAAAACAAAAATTCAAACAAATTAATTTGTAGTTCTTAATCCTAACCGATAAATTTAAAAACAAAACAAAAACTCATTCAAAAAATTAATTTGTTAGTCCTAAGGTTTATACAGTTTTTAGTATCAGGATTTCTGTATTTTAAGTTTAAAAAGTCTGTACAAACAAAACAAAATTAAAAATAACAATTTTTAACCTAGGGTTTTCACCTACGTTTTAAAACTGACAAGCTCAACCTAAAAAACTAGGGTTTTACATTCCATTTATCCTAGGGTTTTAGTTAAAAACAAAAATAAAGATTTTTCACCTAGGTTTTAGCTACGTCCTTCATTCAATTTTTAGCTAAAGTCTTGGTTTGTGTTCAGCTCAGTTTTAGGGTTTCAATTTTAATTTTGAGAAAGCAACATCACAAAGAAAAATAAACAAATAACTTGCAATTTCAAAAACACATAACAAAAGCAATAACACTAAGGAGCACTTACTGGTCTCACTTCGGCTCCACTGCTCGATCCGGTTTGTGCACTCATGATGTCAAGAGAAATTCGGCAGCGCTTCGCTTCGTAGAATTAACCTCCTCCTCCCCAGAGCTCCAAATCGCAAGAAAATTCAGATGCAAATGAGCCCAAACCCTAGTTTTGGCCTTTAAATAAGCCTTTTTAGCTTATATTCGTTCCCCCCTAGGATGAGCACTCTGGTTAGCACTCATCCCACCCTAGGACGAATACTAAGCTGGAATTCGTCCCACCCCGGAATGAATTCAGGGCAAAAATTTCAAAAAACAACAAAAATTGAACAAAAATGCACCAAAATAGCTAATAAACTTGCCCGATGAGAGTGCTTTGGCACTTGACATTCCGGGCATGCAAAATAGATGTCGGGGTCACAAATCCTCGCTATCCTATTCCCTAAGAAGGCTACCATAGCCGGACCGCTCCACGGGAAGACGGATTTTCGAGAATTTCATCCCCAAACGGCGTCAGCAAAAGGGTCAAAAACCCACCCAAAAATAGTAATAACATTGCCGAACGAAGGCGCCTTCATGCCTGACATTCTTGGCATCCAAAATAGACGTTGGGGTTACAAATTGTCACTATCCTACTCCCTAAGAAGGCTACCATAGCCGGACCGCTCCACGGGAGGACGGATTTCTGCCAATTTTAGCTCCAAAAAGCGTCAACAAAAAGGGTTAACACCCGCCAAAAATAGGTCTAAATGTCGGAAAACTGCACACACGTTCAAGGATAAGAATCTAAAGGCACCTTTGCACAAGTCATCTTGGGTCAAGCGACTCGTCGCTTTTCTCATGAAGGTCATTCCCTCATCGATTCGTCGCTTGAGGGGGTAGTCACACTTAGTCACCAATCAACAAATACACACCCAATTAAGGAAAATGACATGCATTCAAAGAATCATTGACAAAGACAATTACGCTCCTGCTTGGGGCAGTAAACAAGCAATAATCACAATCTGATCAAATCACTTGGCATTTCGTGAATCATGAACTCAAGGTTCTCACAGACAAAAGGTTGCGCCCTTTGCCTATTCATGACCGATCAATGTCCAAGATCAAGTAACACCTCACCGAAAAAGGTTAACACTTGAATTGAGTTCCTTCGCTCGTCAGAAGCAAGGATTCAAGAATGCATGCCCTTTCCATACTTGGGGCATCAAAAGTTGGTTAGGTTACTGAGAAACCCTAATCACTAGTGCTTTGGTTATCTATTTTTGCTCGACGCTGTGCCATGCACAGCGCATCCCAAAAAGGGGCATCTGTAGACACCAAAACAGCACCAATCCGATTATGTGACTGCAAACACTGATCGCTTTGACACACACAGCCCCAAGGGCAGCCCCCAGAGGTCAAACAGTGGTCCTAACCACTCTCACAGTAGTTTTGGAAGGTCGGAGATCAATTTGGCACCTTCGGGCACTTTGCTCAGTATCCGTCCCACCCTGGGACGAATTCAAACCGGGATTCGCCCCACCCGGGGACGAATTCTGAATTCGCTCCAGGGTGGGGCGAATTGCAGGTTTGACGGGAAAAAGTCAAATCTTGACAAATGGCAGCTCGAGATCCGCCACCCAACGCTTCCTTCATCGCATGGGAGTTTGGGTGAGCATTTTCAAGCGTTAGAGGCATCTACAAGGTCAGTCATGAAGTCCCAATTCAGGGAGGAATCTCCTTCCCCCTGGGAAGGCATGATTGCCATGTGGCGCCTCTGCATGCCCATTTCAAGAGACCTCCAGGTCTATAAATTGGTGAGTTTCCTCACCCCAAAAGGAGGAGAGAAGTAGCATTTTAGAGCAACGAAGTGCTGTCATTTTATTTACACACCTCACACCTTTTGGATTTGCACCTTTCACATCCTTGATCTCCTTTAGAAGGGAGGTCATTGGGTGACTATTGGGAGGATGAATCTTGATCCCAAAACCTGACATTTGGTCATGATATCCCACCAAATTTGTTGACAATACCACACAAGAGGTTTTGGACCCATCCCAAGTGGATTGGTGCCGAAATCAAGCCTCAAACGGTGGGCGGCCTGCCCCATGGGCGCCCCCTCCCCACACTGCCATAGTCCTAATCGCCCCCTTTCGGAGCGATGGGAATTCCATGGTAGATTTGCTTTCTTTCATTTTTGCATTCAATTCTATGATGTTTAGATAGGTTGCCATTTGAATTTCGTCTCGTTTTAAACAATTTTGACCATATTTCTATCTTTGCTCGCTTTTACTAACCTACAGGTAGCATCATCAAATTCCCATTGATGGAGGCTAAATTGGGAAAATCTGACCATCTGGGTCTTCCCAAAATGCCCCCAATTAGCTAACCCCAAGTTTTTAGGTCTTTTGGAGCTTCCGAGGTAGGACATTGGGACAGTACCTATTCGGCATTTTGTTGTAGGTGAATTCGTCCCACCCCAGAACGAATTCAAATCGGTGAGGAATTTTTTGACTGTTCTTTTTGCAGAGCCTTCCTGGTGATGTCTTGATGCCCCTGTCAAATTTTCATAGCATTTGGACTTGTTTTAGTCATAGTTTAATTCATTTTTCTCATTCACTTATCGTAGGCTTGGGGATTGCATGCTTTGTTTCATCCGTAGGTGCTACTGATCATTTCTTGTTCTTTTGAACGTAGGGTTTGGACGTCGGAGGAGCAGCGAGGAGTCCAGACTCATCAACGCAAGTGGCGGTGATGTTTGGTCCGCCCATTTTACATGTGGGCACGCGAAAGAAGGAAAGGCGCCCATGGATGTAACTAGAACGAATGCTTAAACGCTCCTAGCCCTTGGAAGGGGAGGATGCGCATTGTAACCGAGTTTGGAACATATCAATAAAAAGGGCTGTCTTCTTTAATTCACATTTGTTCCAATTCGATTCGATCATGCTTTTCCCTCTTTTCATGCACTTTCAAGTTTTTAGGATTTAGCGCTAAGTTCGGTTTCTTTGTTTGCATATCGCATGTTAGCTTTCCCTTTTTGCTTTCGTATCCTCGTGCTTTCACAATCGAATATGGAAATTTTTATCAAGCATTAGAATTCATCCCTCTTAAAATAGAAATCACCCTTAATTAATACCTAGTATATATGTGAATGCCTTGAATATAAAAACCCATATTAATCAAATAGCCTCAACAATGGCTATTTATAGATCTTAGATCAAATCCACATCTTCCTGATGGGGTCTCTAAGTTAAAAAAATCACTAATCGTGATTAAAATTACATAATCCTTGGAATATCATGATTATATTGCTTTATATTTCTTAAGTCTTATATGACCTCCCTTTTTATTTAGTCATCCCTTTTATTATATAAATGAATCAATTAAGTTCATTACAAAAGGATATTATTTTCCCATCATGGGAGTACCCACTCCTCATGTACATTCAATACTTAATTTAGAATGTAAAATCTGACTTGGTTCACAACCCAAGTCCCAATTGCCTCTTTGTGGGTTCCAGCCCACTCTGAGTTTCCACTTGGATTAATCCACAATTTGTTATCATAATATTTTTAGGTTATATCAACCAGGAATCCATCACATTATGAATCTTGAGATTATAGCACACATGAATTATTCAATTGAGCAATATTTACATTCCATTACATGCTACTTTTTGCATCCATACATCAAGTGCTAGTTGTTGAAAGGTAAATATAGCTAACTACACCCTTACATTTTAGAAAATAATTGACTTAATAGAATATCATTAAATCATCAACATATTAAAATTAGCATAAATTCCTTGCATCATAGTTCACATTGACATAATTTAAGAATTACATGACTATTCCATCAAGCATTTAACCATCTCATCCACTTAAATAATTTTCATTTTGAAGTAATGTTGAGCAAGGTGCAAAAACAATATTGTCATTGTTGTCAACACAGACAGATAGATCAGTTGATGCAGTGGATAGGAGTTCAGAGGTTAGTCAAAGCATGTACATTGAATTTCCAAGAAGACAGAAGAGGCCAACATTCAAAAGATCAAAGAAAAAGACAAGTAAGAAAACTGTCGTGATATCACATGTTTGGCCAGAAAGAAAAACTGTTGCGATTTCACGACATGTTGGAAGAGAGAGAAAGAGCAAAGAAAACTATTGTGATTTTGTGACATGTTTAGAGAGAAGGCGCAAGCAAGGAAAACTATCACGATTTCACGACATGTTGAAAGAGAGAGAAAGAGCAAAGAAAATTGTCGTGATTTCGTGACATGTTCGGAGAGAAGGAACAAGCAAGGAAACTATCACGATTTCACTACATGTTGGAAGAGAGAGAAAGAGCAAAGAAAATTGTCACAATTTCATGACATGTTCGGAGAGAAGGCGCAAGCAAGGAAAACTATCATGATTTCATGAAATGTTGGAAGAGAAAGAGGAGAGAGAAAAATATGTCACGATTTCGTGACATGTTTCATTTTCATGATCCAAAGTGAAGAAAAGAGGAGAGAGAAAAAGATTTCAAGATTTTGTGACATGTTTCATTTTCGTGATCCAAAGCAAAAAAAAGAGGAGAGAGAAAAATATGTCACGATTTCGTTACATGTTTCTTTTTTGCGGTCCGAAGCGAAGAGAAAGAAGAGAGAGAAATTGGTGTCGCGATTTCGCGAAATGCTTCATTTTCATGGTTCGAAGCGAAGAGGAAGGCAGAGAAATAAAAAGCGTCATGATTTCATGACAATTTGTAAGAAGGATTGTACGAACAAAAAAGTGTAGTGATTTCGTGACAGTTTCGAGAGAAAGAGCTCGTAGAGAAAAAGTGTCGCGATATCGTGACATGTCGGGTTTTCGCGACCCGATGAGAAGAAAAGTGCCAAGGAGAAAAAGTGTCATGATATCGCAACAAAAGGATAGAGAAGAGCACAAGGCAGCAAATGTGTCATGATTTCGTGACATGTGTTTTCATGGGCGAAAGACAAAGAAGAGGACAAGGCAGCGAAAGTGTCGCAATTTCGTGACATGTCATGTTTTTGCAGGTGCAAGCCAAGAAAAGGACAAAGAGGCAAAAAGTGTCACGATTTCACGACATGTCATGTTTTCATGGGTGCAAGCCAAGAAAAGGACAAAGAGGTAGAAAGTGTCACGATTTCATGACATGTCATGTTTTCGTGGGTGCAAGCTAAGAAGAGGACAAGAAGGCAAAAAGTGTCACGATTTCGCAACATGTCATGTTTTCGCGGGTAAACGTCGAGAAGAGTACAAAGATATAGAAGTGTCACGATTTTGTGATAGGTCGCAACAACATGATTACGGACAGTTAACTGAAGTAGAATGACCGTTATAGGGGTAGTTGCAGAGGAAAATCATGTAGCCAAAATAAGAAGAGTCAACTGAAGTTAGTGTGATAGTTACAGGGGCAGTTATAGATAGAAATCATGCAAGCTAAAATAAGCACAGTGCATTAAAGACAAAATGATAGTTACAGGGCCCATAAAGCAGTGCAACCGTCAAGCGACAGTTATACTGAAAGTCCAACACAAGAAACAAAGATATTAATAGAATGCATGTACAAATTACTGTGTGATAAAGGAGTTACTTTCAGAAGTGTCTATTAATAGGGTGCATGCAGGATTATGGAAGTCACAGAAGAACAGGTGCTTCAAGATGAAAATATTATTATAAAAGGGCAGTTGCGTGGAGAATAAGGTTACCGTTGAATGTGTGAAAGTGCTATCGAAAGAGGGTTAGAAGAGTGTTGTAAGAGAGCGACAAGCAAAGTCGTAAGTGTTTACTGTGTTTTGATAAATTATAGACCAGTCAGGGTCTTGTATAAGTGAAGGCATTCTTATCTCAATCTAATAGTTTCAAAAGTGCAGTTCAAGTTGGTGCTTGAATTAGGGGTTGGTGCTCCTTTCTGTTGGTTTAGATAAACCAGGGGTTGGTGCTCCTTTCAATGGGTGCTGGTAAATAGATTGTAAAATTGGTGTTTTGTAAATGCTAGATTTGGACTGTAGTCCAAGCAATCATTCTTAAGGAGTAGCCAAATTGGTGAACCTCATTACATTATGTGTTGTGGTCTGCTTTCTTATGATAATTGCTTTATCTGCTTTTAAGTTCTATTTGCTTTAGCTTTAAGAGTTGTAGATTTGAATTTAAATAGCTAAACTAATTCACCCCCTCTCTCAGTGTCATTGTGAGAATATCAATTGGTATCAGAGCGAGGTTATTTAAAAAGCTTAATCATATAAGGTGATTTGGAAATAAAAACAATGGAAGGTGGTGAAGGATTCTCATAAAATAAAGCTCCATTGTTCGACGAAACTAATTATTCATTTTGGAAAATCAATATGTACACATATCTTTATGCTTTGGGATATGACATCTGGGAGTCAGTAGAAAGTGGATACACAATACCCGCCATACATCCAATCGATGCTGTCGGTAAGAAACCATTTGAGAATAACTCTAAAGCACAAAATGCTATAATGTGTGGTTTAGTGGATAGTGAACTAATAAGGATAATGAGCTCTAAAACTGCAAAAGACATGTGGGACAAACTGAAGAACATTCATGAAGGATATGATAAGATCAAGGAAGCCAAGCTACAAATGCATCAAGCTCAGTTCGAAGCATTAAGAATGAATGACGATGAGAACATAGAGGCCTATATGCTGAGATTCAATGGAATCATTACTACGATTAGAGGACTCGACAAGGAAATGGAATATACGGTCGTCATGAAAAAGGTACTAAGAACTCTTCACAAAAGATTTAATTCTAAAGTGTCTACTATAGAAGAAGCTAAAGATCTCAATACTTTTAGCATAGATGAGATGCATGGTTCTTTGACTACATACGAAATAAGAATAAGACAAGCTAAGCCCACAGATAGAGAAGTTGCTTTTAAAGAACACAAAAATATAAAAACTAAACAAGAATCTAAGGATGAAGAGACATCAGATGAAATGGAAGCTAAATTTGTTCAAAAAATTATAAAGGGAAAAGGAAAATATAGAGGAAAGTTACCATTTAAGTGCTTCAACTGTGGAGGCATTGGGCACTTTGCAGCTAAATGTCCAATGAATGAGAAAACCAAAAATGATGAAGGGTCACACCAAGAAAAAGGTGACTGGAAGAAGAAACCAAATTTTAGAAAAAGCAACTTCAAGAAGAAAAGTTTCATATCCAAGAATGATAGCTCTTCTGAAGAAAGCTCGAGTGAGGATTCTGAAGAAGAAATAGGTGAAGCTCTGTTCATGGCATTTGAAGAAGAAATAATAGAAGAAAAATAGGAAGGTGATAAAAACCTTAAGGATGAGGCTGAAGTATATCTGGAAGTTGAGTTGGTTGCTGCACTTAAAGAGTTGAGTACAGAAAAGAAAAATAATAAAAAGGTTTCAAGAAATCTAGAGGATTCCAATGACATAATAAATAGTTTGAAAGTACAGACAGACAAATTTAAGAAAATATCTGGAGAACTTGAAGTACAATTAACCATGAAAATAGATGAATGCAGCAAACTGGAAGAAGAAATTGTTGGTTTAAGGATTTAGCTAGAAGAGATGAATCAAAAATTGAGTTGTTATCAAAAAATTGAAGGAATCTCTGTGAACCTGGAAAAGATTATAAATATCCAAAGGATTACAGGCATCAAATTTGGCTTGGTATTTGTCGAAGGAGAATCATCAAATGGATCAAAGGCCTTAACTATAGAACCCATAAAGAAAGAAGATAAGATCAAGGTTGATCAAGGAAAACCAAATCATACAAAAGAAAGCAATAATGCCAAGCATGAAAAGAGCACTGGCAATGATGTATTCACAAACGTCTCACATCAAAGGAGAAGAAGATTTGTGGCTCCTACTACAAAATGGCAAAAACCAACTCCCAGGTTCAATCAATCCTTTTCTGGTTATTTTTTTAAATGCAATGCTTACGATCATAAGATTTTAGATTGCATTTGTAATATAGGACAAAGAAATTTCACCAATAGAAATGTCTTTTCACCCTTGATGGATTATGCAGTAGAATGCTATAACTGTCATAAATTTGGACACATTGCAATAAATTGTAGAAGTAAATATGTAGCAAATAAATATCAGGGAAGAAAATCTCAACCAAATGGTTTAATTCAAAATAGAAAATTCTCAGAAAAACATGCACAGGCCACTAACAAAGAAAAGTCTAAACAAGTGACCAAAACTGTAGTCAAACTAGAGTGGAAGAAAAGGAGCGACCCAAAGAAGAAAAATAATCCTTGATTGTATAGACATCATTCAAAGCACAAAAAAAATCTACACCATGGATACTGGATAGTGGATGCTCCAGTCACATGACAGGCGATAAACAAAAGTTTGAAAAGTTACAAAACTATGAAGGTGGCTCAATTAAATTTGGAAATAATGATGGAGCCAAGATAGTTGGAAAAGGATCAGTCAAGATAAGTGATGGAAAAATCAATTCCAAAGAAGTCTTGTTTGTGATTGGTTTGAAGAACAACCTACTGAGCGTAAGCTAAATCTATGACAAAGGTCATGAAGTTATTTTTAAGTAGGGCTATGAAGTCAGAAAAGCACATAGTGGAAAACTGATAGCTACTGGATCGAGGACTTCTAGAAACCTGTATACTCTCTCAAAGACTTTAGAAGAAGCATGTTTGATTGGACAGGTAGATGAAAATTGGCTATGGAACAAGAGGCTCGGTCATATTAGCTTTGAAAATCTGGTCAAAATAAGTTCAAAAAGGGTAGTAAGAGATATACCCACCATTGGCAAACCATTAAATAGCATCTGTGCTTCATGCCAAAAAGGTAAGCAAACTAGATCCACATTTAAATCAAGGGAATAATTCACCAACAAACCTTTAGAGCTAATACATACTGATTTATGTGGACCCATGAGAACACAAAGCGTAAATGGTGACAAATACTTTATGTTGTGCATAGATGACTATTCCAAGATGACATGGGTACTATTTTTAAAGCTTAAATCAGATGCCTTTGAAATGTTCAAGACTTTCAAAAAACTGGTTGAGAATCAAACAGAAAAAATAATTAAATGCTTAAGATCAGATAGAGGAGGAGAGTTTATCTTAGAGGAGTTTGTAGAGTACTGTAAAAAATATGAGATCAGAAAATAGTTTTCAGCAGCAAGGACACCTCAGCAGAATGGTGTTGTTGAAAGAAAGAACAAGACGATACAGGAAATGGCATGGACAATGTTGACAAAGAACAAAATAGCAGACAGATTCTGGAAAGAGGTAGTTCATACTATCGTTTACATCCAAAACAGGTGCATGTTGAGTACACATGAAAGCAAAACTCCTTATGAGCTATGGTTTGGCAAAAAGGCAACAACAAGATACTTCAAAGTCTTTGGCAGCAAGTGCTACATCAAAAGAACTAAAGATAATCTTGGTAAGTTTGAAGATAGAGCTGATGAAGGAATTTTTCTTGGCTATTCGACAAAAAGCAAAGCCTACACATGCTATAACAAAAGGCTAAAGAAAATTATGGAGAGTGTCGATGTTAAGGTTGATGAAGGTAGGGAACAAGAAATTAGCTATGAAGAAAACTACCCTATTTATGAAGAAGTTATTGAAGGAGATGAAGAAAAGGAAATAGAAGAGAATAAGGAAATTGACTCAAAATTAGAAGAACACAAGAAATTTAAAACAGGCAGCTAGCAAAAAAATCATCCCAGAGAGAAAATTATTGGGGATCCCACAGTTGGTATTCAGACAAGGAGAATAGTAGTAAGGAACTGCTCTCTATTATCCAGCATTGAGCCCAAAAATGTTGTTGAAGCAAGCACAGATGAAAGTTGGATGAAGGCAATAAACGAAGAACTAGATCATATTGAGAAAAACAAAACCTGGGAGTTAGTACCAAGGCCTGCAAATAAAAACATAATCGGTACTAAATGGATTTTTCAAAACAAATTGAACGAAGACGGACAGGTTGTCAAAAATAAGGCAAGATTGGTTTGTAAAGGCTATGCTCAAGTTGAAGGTATTGATTTTGAGGAAACCTTTGCACCGATGGCTAGACTCAAGGAAATCAGAATGTTTTTGGCTTTAGTTATACACAAGAATTTCAAAGTTTATTAGATGGATGTGAAATCAGCATTTCTGAATGGCAAACTTGAAGAAGAAGTTTATATTGAGCAGCCAGATGGTTTCCAACTTGGTGACAATACCAATTTTGTTTGCAAGTTAAAGAAAGCTTTGTATGGATTGAAACAGGCACCCAAAGCATGGTATGCAAGGCTGGATAACTATCTTATCCAACAGGGGTTCAAGAAAGGTATGGTGGACAACAATTTGTATGTCAAAATAGAGAATGGCCATCTTATTGTACTTGTTGTTTATGTAGATGATATCATATTTGGCAGCAGCATGGATGAGTCTTGTAGAGAGATAGCAAATAAAATGAAGAAAGAATTTGAGATGTCTATGATTGGTGAACTTTCGTATTTTCTCGAACTGCAAGTTAATCAAAATGAAAAGGGCATTTTTATCTCTCAAGTTAAATATGTGAAAGAAATGCTAAAAAAATTCACAATGGAGGATTGTAAACCTGATAGCACTCCCATGACAATAGGTTGCAAGTTGATCAACGATGGCAAATCTCCAGATGTTGATCAAACCATGTACATATCTATGATTGGGAGCCTGCTATATTTAACAGCTACAAGACCAGATATCTTACAGGAAGTATGCATGGTAGCAAAATTTCAAGCTAGTCCCAAAGAGACTCATGTGATAGCTATGAAGATGATTCTTCGATACCTCAAGGGTACTATGGAGTATGGGTTATGGTATCCAAAAGGTAAAGAATTCACTCTTATTGCATATTCAGATGCAGATTGGGTAGGATGTATAGATGACAGAAAGGGTACCAGTGGAGGAGCATTTTATCTTGGAGACAGGCTGGTAGCATGGCACAGTAAGAAATAGGAATCAGTCTCTCTATCCACAGCAGAGGCAGAATACATTGCAGTGACAACGTGTTGTACATAGATATTATGGATGAGACAAAACCTGAAATATCTTGGCATTCACTTCAAAGATCCAATTTCAGTTAAATGTGATAACACTAGTGCTATTAACATCTCAAAGAATCCGGTTATGCATTCTTGAACCAAACATATTGCAATCCGGTATCACTTTTTGAAGGATACAGTTGTAGAAGGTGAGGTTAAATTGGATTTTGTTCCAACTACAGAGCAAGTAGCGGATATCTTCACAAAACCGTTTCCCAAGGAAGTTTTTGAGTACCTACAGAGTAAGTTGGGATTGGTCATGTTTCCCAAGAATTGACTAGCAATCGGGACCACATTCTCAGGGGGAGCATTTATGCCTATGTTTATAGTTTTGTTCATATTCATGATTTTTGCTAACTATAACAATGTGTGTCTGAGAATGTTGTGCATAGAATCAGGGGGAGTTTGGAGCAACCCTTTGGTATTATTGTCAAAGGGGGAGAAGAATTACAAGAAATTGCACATGTGTTGCCAACAATTCCAAAGGGGGAGATTGTTGAGCAAGGTGCAGAAATAGTATTGTCATTGTTGTCAACATAGACAGATAGATCATTTGATGCAATGGACAGGAGTTCAGAGGTCATTCAAAGCATGTATAGTGAATTTCCAAGAAGACAAAAGAGGCCAAAATTCAAAAGATCAAAGAAAAAGATGAGTAAGAAAACTGTCACGATATCACGACATGTTTGGCCAGAAAGAAAAACTGTCACGATTTCGTGACATGTTGGAAGAGAGAGAAAGAGCAAAGAAAATTGTAGCAATTTTGTGACATGTTCGGAGAGAAGGCGCAAGCAAGGAAAAATATTGCTATTTCACGACATGTTGAAAGAGAGAGAAAGAGCAAAGAAAACTATCACAATTTCGTGACATGTTCGAAGAGAAGGCGCAAGCAAGGAAAACTATCACGATTTCATGACATGTTGGAAGAGAGAGAAAGAGCAAAGAAAACTATCATGATTTTGTGACATGTTCGGAGAGAAGGCGCAAGCAAGAAAAACTGTCACGATTTCATGACATGTTGGAAGAGAAAGAGGAGAGAGAAAAAGATGTCGTGATTTCGCGACATGTTTCATTTTTGCGATCCAAAGCAAAGAAAAGAGGAGAGAGAAAAAGATGTCACGATTTTGTGACATGTTTCATTTTCGTGATCCAAAGCAAAGAAAAGAGGAGAGAGAAAAATATGTCATGATTTTGCGACATTTTTATTTTTCACGGTCTGAAGCAAAGAGAAAGAAGAGAGAAAAAGGTGTCGCAATTTAACGACATGCTTCATTTTCGCGGTTTGAAGCGAAGAGGAAGGTAGAGAAAGAAAAAGTGTCATGATTTCATGACAATTTGCAAGAATGATTGTATGGACAAAAAAGTGTAGCTATTTCGCAACAAGTTCGAGAGAAAGAGCTCGCAGAGAAAAAGTGTTGCGATATCGTGACATGTCGGGTTTTCGTGACCCGATGAGAAGAAAAGCGCCAAGGAGAAAAAGTGTCATGATATCGTGACAAAAGGACAGAGAAGAGCACAAGGTAGTGAATATATTGCGATTTTGTGACATGTGTTTTCATGGGCAAAAGACAGGGAAGAGCATAAGGCAGCGAAAGTGTCATGATTTCACGACATGTCATGTTTTTGCAGGTGCAAGCCGAGAAAAGGAAAAAGAGGCAGAAAGTGTCATGATTTCGTGACATGTCATGTTTTTGGGGGTGCAAGCCAAGAAAAGGACAAAGAGGCGAAATGTGTCATGATTTTGCGACATGTCATGTTTTTGCGAGTGCAAGCTGAAAAGAGGACAAGAAGGCGAAAAGTGTCACGATTTCGTGACATGTCATGTTTTCGTAGGTGTAAGCCGAGAAAAGGTAAAAGGGGCAAAAATGTCATGATATCGTGACATGTCATTTTTCGCTGGTAAAAGGTGAGAAGAGTACAAAGAGATAGAAGTGTCATGATTTCATGATAGGTCGCAACAGCACGATTACAGATAGTTAACTGAAGTAGAACAATAGTTACAGGGGTAGTTGTAGAGGAAAATCATGCAACCAAAATAAGAAGAGTCAACTAAAGTTAGTGTGACAGTTACAAGGATAGTTACAGATAGAAATCATGCAAGCTAAAATAAGCACAGTGCATTAAAGACAGAATGGTAGTTACAGGGCCCATAAAGCAGTGTAACCATCAAGCGACAGTTATACTGAAAGTCCAACACAAGAAACAAAGCTATTAATAGAATGCATGTACAAATTACTATGTGATAAAGGAGTTACTTTTAGAAGTGTCTATTAATAGGGTGCATGCAGGATTATGGAAGTCACAAAAGAACAGGTGCTTCAAGATGAAAATATTGTTATAAAAGGGCAGTTGCTTGGAGAATAAGGTTGTCGTTGAATGTGTGAAAGTGCTACCGAAAGAGGGTTAGAAGAGTGTTGTAAGAGAGCAACTAGCAGAGCCGTAAGTGTTTACTATGTTTTGATAAATTGTAGACCAATCAGGGTCTTGTATAAGTGAAAGCATTCTTATGTCAATCTGATAGTTTCAAAAGTGAAGTTCAAGTTGGTGTTTGAATTAGGGGTTGGTGCTCCTTTCTATTGGTGCAGATAAACCAGGGTTTGGTGCTCCTTCCAGTGGGTGCTGATAAACAGATTGTAAAATTGGTGTTTTGTAAATGCTGGATTTGGACTGTAGTCCAAGCAGTCATTCTTGAGGATTAGCCAAATTGGTGAACCTCATTACATTGTGTGTTGTGGTGTGCTCTCTTGTGATAATTGCTTTATCTACTTTTAAGTTCTCTTTGCTTCAGCTTTAAGAGTTGTAGATTTAAATTTAAATAGCTACATTGATTCACCCCCCCTCTCAGTATCATTGTGAGAATATCAAGTAAAACAACATGCACAAGAATTAACACATCAAACCACAAATAGAGAGACACATTATTTATCTTGGTAATCATCACGGGGAATAAACCCAACCTCCAAAATATGTTATTTTCTCATATTAATAAACTTAGGATGTCAAATAATACAATATAAAGGGACACTATGGGTCCCTTATAATAAATTATACATTGCAAGGAGTACAACTATTCCTTAACAAATTCATGATGCAATTAGGAAATTTTCCCAATTCCTTTCTCTAAGTCATCATTACATTAAGGTATTTACCATACCAAAAATAAATCCATCTATCCTTTTAAACTCATGATGTAATTAGGTAATATTTATTTATTCCTTTCTCTAAGTCATCATTGTATCATTAAGGTATTTTCCATGCCAATAAGGAGTCCAAATTCCCCCTTCATAATGCAATTAAAGAATATATTTATTCTAAATTATCCTCATAATTTTCATAGGTTTATGATAATCATCAGAATCTTATTTTGGAGAAGTCGTATCAATGTTAGAGAGAACCATAAAAGTTACCTCAAGAACAAATTCCAAATTCATTCTACATAATTGACACAAATCCAATCCTTGAATTAATGTCCCATACCATTAATTCATTAAATAATCATTCTACCTAAATTAATAATTTAATCTATCATTTCATAATTATAATGTATTGTAACAATCCCATGTCAATGACCTTCCTACTTAATATTAGGTTGGTAAAAGTAAACCCTTAGAGGTTTAGCATTGGTAATATTTTTTATTTATTTTTAATTATGGAAAACATCCCAAAAGGGATGCCACTTTTGGGTAAGACCCAAGGAGGCAGGGGTATCCATTCTGCCAAAAATTTCCAGGACTCAGACCTAGCCCTTTGAGATACTCAAGGAGCAAAAAAAAACACAAAACCAATTTAAAAATAAGTAAATAACAAAAAAAAATAATAAAATAAAATAAAAGCATGCTCCTTGAGTGTGTCAAAAACAAAATCACAACAAAACACGCACAATAAGATAAAATAAACCACAACACAAACCACAAACAAAACCACAAGAACCACATAACAAAACACAAAGAAGACAAAAACAACAAAACACTACAAAGACATAACCCAAAAAAAACATGAAAAATAAACACAACCAAAAACTAAAAAATTAAAATAAAATAAAATAAAAATAAAAATACAAAACAACCAACAATAGACAATAACCAAAAACAAAAAACATAGAAAACACTCACACATAAAAACATGAAATAACACAAACAAAGAGAAACCCAAGAACAAGAACGAAAAAAACACAAGAACAATAATAAAAAACATTAAAAAAACAAAACAAAAAAAACACATGAACAACAAAAAACAACACAAAGAACACAAAAACAAAACAAAACAAAAGAACCCACTCACCTTAACAAACTAAACAAAAAACAAAACAAAAAAAAGAAAAAAAAATGAACATAACAATGACCTATCTAGACCAGAAGACTATTAAGGAAAGAATCAATAGAGGAAACAAAATAAATAATAGAATGAGCTAGGGAACTAAAAAAAACTGAATGAACCAAAGAGAATCCAAATAAAAACAAGAAGAAACTAGGTACCTTCAGAACTAGAGCCATCCAAATAAATGATAGAAACAAGAGCTTCCCTAATTTGAGAAAGCCCACCATATAGGAGGGTGACCATAACAAGTAATATCACATTTATCCAAAGCCCAAGAGCATGGGTAATATAAAACTCATTATACTAGAGCTATTTACTTTTATTATATACAAACCAATAGGGTTTCAATTCCTCATTGGACACAACATATTAATCTAATCAATTGGTTCTCAATTGCTATCAAATTTGATTCCTAAATTTGATCCAAAATTATTTTCGTCAATTTTCTAAAATCTATATATTCCTTTTCCAATTGTGAGCTAAAGATATATCAAATATATTATACAATTGTTATATTTCAATCCAAGGTTAGCTCTCAAATCATTTTATTTCCATAACTGGATCCCAATATGCATTCAGTTTTCAAGAATGCATTTGTAAATTGTTATCAAAATTTTCCCAAAAATTTATCCAACATAATATCTAATTAAATTGGTAATTTGGTTGTAGAAAATCCAATTCAAAGGATATTTCTCTTATCTCCAAATGATACCAAAGTAACCTCCTAGATTTTCTTCAACCCTATTCAATTAATCTCTCAAAAGAGGAAATTTTCATAAATCATCTAGCATCAAGATCCATATTTTACTTTTTTTAATCCCAATCATAAATGCCAATCCTTTGATTGTCAGGGACATTTGGAAGAGTCCCATACCTCTTCCTGGATGGACACCAAGATCGTTCATTCTTCCAGTGGATTTCATTCATTAAGGAATTCATAATAAATCATGGTATGTAATTTACATACAAAATCTATAGTTTCATTACAATCGATATTTCCATTTACTTCTCATATTTAACATAATTCATTCAACATTAGTATTGTCATAACAAGGATTAATTCCTAATTCCAACAATTATTTATATGCAGTCATGCATCACATCTTTACCAAATGTATATCACATGCAAAGAAATCACCAATCATGAATAGATGATTCATCCATATTTAATATTTTCATAAATAAATATTGATTTCAATATCCAAAGGCAAAGATGCTACTTATGGATAGGAAGGAAGTTATTCCTATTAAAATTTAAAGCATCCCATAAATATCCAAAGGCTAGCATGCATTTATACAATATAGCACACTCCACTAAAAGCCTTTCCTAGAATTTTCTCAATTTATAGAGCATATAATATAAAGGAACATTAATTATTTGAGTTGAAAACCTTTAACTATTAATGATAATTTTGGTTTTCCCTATACTCGCAACAGGGATTCTACAAAACTACAAAGGTGTAGAAAACAAGTATTCCTCGTCTCGATAACCATAGTCATCACGAAGGTGAAAGGAGGTGAGTGGAGATCAAGAGTCAAGCCATTCATCAATAGACTTGCATATATTTATGAAATCGATTGCGATGCAACCTAAATTAATATATGTAATTAACTTATATGAGCTAGGGTAGATTTATATAATGGATGTTATAACCACCTAGAAAATCTTACCTCCAAACAAATATGTTGGATGAATTTATACGCTCAAAATCACATATTTTACTACTACAAACTCAAAGTAAACCAATGCAACCATTAGCCAAGGTGAATCTTATAGGACATCAATAGCAATAGTAGGTTATGGATTATTTATTGAGTACTGATTCGATCATCAATGTGTTTCATTTTGAAAGGTTTTAAGCTTGCTTATACACCTGATTATTCAAATTGGGGACACCATTCTCAAGATAGGCGATATAGAAACTTAGACATAATTTATTTCTATTTACATAAAGGATAAATGTAGTCCATAAATCGGTAGACTATATGTAAATAAGGTATTACATAAATATAAAGCAGGAGGTCAATGATCATCGGAGTCACTCTAGAGTTTTTTGACAAGAATGCGTATCCAAATACATTTGTATTCATCTATTATAATATCTTGGAAGATGAGAAAGGTGTTGAGTGCAGTGCAATTAGAGCTCTATGACTTCTACTCATATTTAAACTCCAAATATAAAAACTAAAAAATGAACTGCATTCTAAACTCTACGATGCATAATTAGGATAGTAGCAAAACTTCAAGCATTGAATTGGAGAGTGCAGACATTAGAGGAATTCTTCATATATAATTATAGGACTTGCATTCACAACTACATAGGATATACATAGACAACAAGCATAATGGCTTATCTCTTAACATTGTGAATAGTAGTGTTCTTATAGCACCAAGCGGTCATGTTTTTAAATCAAACCGTAGCACCACATTTCGAATCCAATATTATAGAGCATCTAGTCCGGGTGGAGGTTTCTATACAAGAAATGAAAATATTGATTTAAACATATTTGAAGGTAACGTATTGATCAGGAAGAATAGTTTAGGAATGTGGCCAGCTGCTATGAGCATTGTTTATGTGTTTCAAATATACTAGATGGGATTTATCTCCATGAATCCAACTTTCAAGGTTCGGACAGATAGATCTCAGGAGTGTAAGATACATAATTGAATTTTACATGTGTAAAGATTTTAATAAGGTAGATATACATATCTAAAGTTCACAAGAGCTTAATATTGGTACAAGGCCACAAAGCTAAGCTATACAAATATTTAGATAGTGCACAAGAGGAAAATAAAGCTAACCATGTGATATTCAAAACAAGTCATAATGTAATTATAACATAGCATTCAATAAGCTAAAAGGGAAATAGAATGGAAAAACCCAACCTGGAGTTTTCCAGCAGTTGAATGCCTCACTTGTGCTTCCTTAAGCTCTCCTTCTTCTCCAGCCTTCTCCTTCCCTTCCTCCCATAGCATAACATAACCCATTTTTTTCAATTTCCACGGTGATTTATAGTTCCCTTTCTTCTTAGACAAGAAAGAGGTTTCTAAATATTTAAATATTTTATTTATTTTTGCTTTATTTCCTTCATAAAATATGCTTATAATTATATATATATATCTATATATATATATATAGGTGAAGCTCTGTTCATGGCATTAAAGAAAATTAGGAAGGTGATAAAAACCTTAAGGATGAGGCTGAAGTATATTTGGAAGGTGAGTTGGTTGCTGCACTTAAAGAGTTGAGTACAAAAAGGAAAAATAACAAAAAGGTTTCAAGAAAGCTAGAGGATGCCAATGACATAATAAATAGTTTGAAAGTACAGACAGACGAATTTAAAAAAATGTCTAGAGAACTTGAAGTACAATTAACCGTGAAAATAGATGAATGCAGCAAACTGGAAGAAGAAATTGTTGGTTTAAGGATTCAACTAGAAGAGATGAATCAAAAATTGAGTTGTTATCACAAAATTGAAGGAAGCTCTGTGAAGCTGGAAAAGATTATAAATAGCCAAAGGAGTATAGGCATAAAATTTGGCTTGGGCTTTATCGAAGGAGAATCATCAAATGAATCAAATGCCTTAACTATAGAACCCATAAAGAAAGAAGATAAGATCAGGGTTGATCAAAGAAAACCAAATCATACAAAAGAAAGAAATAATTCCAAGCACGAAAAGAGCACTGGCAATGATGTATTCAAAAACGTCTCACATCAAAGGAGAAGAGGATTTGTGGCTCCTACTACAAAATGGCAAAAACCAACTCCCAGGTTTAATCAATCCTTTTCTGGTTATTGTTTTAAATGCAATGCTTACGGTCATAAGATTTTAGATTGCATTTGTAATATAGGACAAAGAAATTTCACCAATAGAAATGTCTTTTCACCCTTGATGGATTATGCAGTAGAATGCTATAACTGTCATAACTTCAGACACATTGCAAGAAATTATAAAAGTACATATGCAGCAAATAAATATCAGGGAAGAAAATCTCAACCAAATGGTTTAAGACAAAATAGAAAATTCTCAGAAAAACATGCACAGGCCACTGACAAAGAAAAGTCTAAACAAGTGACCAAAACTGTAGTCAAACTAGAGTGGAAAGAAAAGGAGTGACCCAAAGAAGAAAAGGAATCCTTGATTGTACAGACAGCATTCAAAGCACAGAACAAATCTGCACCATGGATACTAGATAGTGGATGCTCCAGTCACATGACAGGCAATAAACAAAAGTTTGAAAAGTTACAAAACTATGAAGGTGGCTCGCTTAAATTTGGAAATAATGATGGAGCCAAGATAGTTGGCAAAGGATCAGTCAAGATAAGTGATGGAAAAATCAATTCCAAAGAAGTCTTGTTTGTGATTGGTTTGAAGCACAACCTACTGAGCATAAGCTAAATCTATGACAGAGGTCATGAAGTCATTTTTAAGAAGTATGGCTTTGAATTCAGAAAAGCACATAGTGGGAAACTGATAGCTACTGGATCGAGGACTTCTGGAAACTTGTATACTCTCTTAGAGACCTTAGAAGGAGCATGTTTGATTGGACTGGTAGATAAAAATTTGCTGTGGCACAAGAGGCTCAGTCATATTAGCTTTGAAAATATGGTCAAAATAAGTTCAAAAAGGGCAGTAAGAGATATACCCACCATTGGCAAACCATTAAATAGCATCCGTGCTTCATGCCAAAAAGGGAAGCAAACTAGATCCACATTTAAATCAAAGGAATACTTCACCAGCAAACCTTTAGAGCTAATACATACTGATTTATGTGGACCCATGAGAACACAAAGCATAAATGGTGACAAATACTTTATGTTGTGCATAGATGACTATTCCAAGATGACATGGGTACTATTTTTAAAGCTTAAATCAAATGCATTTGAAATGTTCAAAACTTTCAAAAAACTAGTTGAGAATCAAACAAGAAAAATAATTAAATGCTTAAGATCAGATAGAGAAGGAGATTTTATCTCAAAGGAGTTTGCAGAGTACTGTCAAAAATATGGGATCAGAAGACAGTTTTCAGCAGCAAGGACACCTCAGTAGAATGGTGTTGTTGAAAGAAAGAACAAGACGGTGCAGGAAATGGCATGGACAATGTTGACAGAGAACAAAATAGCAGACAGATTCTGGAAAGAGGTAGTTCATACTATGGTTTACATCCAAAACAAGTGCATGTTGAGGACACATGAAAGAAAAACACCTTATGAGCTATGGTTTGGCAAAAATGCAACAACAAGATACTTCAAAGCCTTTGGCAGAAAGTGCTACATCAAAAGAACTGAAGATAATCTTGGTAAGTTTGAAGATAGAGCTGATGAAGGAATTTTTCTTGGCTATTCGACAAAAAGCAAAGCCTACACATGCTATAACAAAAGGCTAAAGAAAATTGTTGAGAGTGTCGATGTTAAGGTTGATGAAGGTAGGGAACGAGAAATTAGCTATGAAGAAAACTACCCTATTTATGAAGAAGTTATTGAAGGAGATGAAGAAAAGGAAACAAAAGAGAATAAGGAAATTGACTCAAAAGTAGAAGAAAACAAGAAATTTAAAACAGGCAGCTAGCAGAAAAATCATCCCAGAGAGCAAATTATTGGGGATCCCATAGTTGGTATTCAGACAAGGAGAACAGTAGTAAGGAACTACTCTATTATCCAGCATTGAGCCCAAAAATTTTGTTGAAGAAAGCATAGATGAAAGTTGGATGAAGGCAATAAATGAAGAACTAGATCATATTGAGAAAAAAAAAACCTGGGAGTTAGTACCAAGGCCTGCAAATAAAAACATAATTGGTACTAAATGGATTTTTCAAAACAAATTGAATGAAGACGAATAGGTTGTCAGAAATAAGGAAAAATTGGTCTGTAAAGGCTATGCTCAAGTTGAAGGTATTGATTTTGAGGAAACCTTTGCACCGATGGCTAGACTCAAGGCAATCATAATGTTTTTGGCTTTAGCTGTACACAAGAATTTCAAAGTTTATCAGATGGACATGAAATCAGCATTTCTGAATGGCAAACTTGAAGAAGTTTATATTGAGCAGCCAGATGGTTTCCAACTCGGTGACAATCCCAATTTTGTTTGCAAGTTAAAGAAATATTTGTATGGTCTGAAACAGGCACCCAGAGCATGGTATGCAAGGTTGGATAACTATCTTATCCAATAGGGGTTCAAGAAAGGTATGGTGGACAACAATTTGTATGTCAAAACAGAGAATGGCCATCTTATTGTACTTGTTGTTTATGTAGATGATATTATATTTTGCAGCAGCATGGATGAGTCTTGTAGAGAGATAGCAAATAAAATGAAGAAAGAATTTGAGATGTCTATGATTGGTGAACTTTCGTATTTTATCGAACTGCAAGTTAATCAAAATGAAAAGGGCATTTTTATCTCTCAAGTTAAATATGTGAAAGAAATGCTGAAAAAATTCACAATGGAGGATTGTAAACCTGTTAGCACTCCCATGACAACAGGTTGCAAGTTGATCAAGGATGGCAAATCTCCAGATGTTGATCAAACCATGTACATATCTATGATTGGGAGCCTGCTATATTTAACAGCTACAAGACCAGATATCTTATAGGAATTATGCATGGTAGCACAATTTCAAGCTAGTCCCAAAGAGACTCATGTGATAGCTATGAAGATGATTCTTCGGTACCTCAAGGGTACTATGGAGTATGGGTTATGGTATCCAAAAGGTAAGGACTTCACTCTTATTGCATATTCAGATGCAAATTGGGTAGGATGTATAGATGACAGAAAGAGTACCAGTGGAGGAGCGTTTTATCTTGGAGACAGGTTGGTAGCATGGCATAGCAAGAAACAAGAATCAATCTCTCTATCCACGGTGTTGAGTGAATATTTTGTCTCACAACAAAATGACCACACAACTAGAGTTTCTGACAGGAAAATATTTCTTGCAAAGAAATAAGTTATTAATTTTTTATTTCTCTAAGCTTCTTGTGGAACAGATCTCTATATGCATAAAACTGATTTCAACTTAATGCACATAAACAAATATATCCCTGAATAACTCAGATCCTGCAAGTAATTGTTAACAAGGGGCCTTTGTTGATTCACAGCCAACTTTGTAACCCTAATTTGTTAAAATAATCAATCATGCAACAAAAATCCTTCTAATGTTCTAACATTAATGGTTTATTCTAATGTTAATTGGTTCATTTTATCTTTGTTTAATCATTCTGTTATTTTAACGTTAGTCTTTAATATGAGATTAAACGTATCAAGAACTAAAACAGAAAATGTTCTTATACAAATCAACTGGAAAACCAAAGAAGGATGTTAATCTGGTTAGCAATCTCATACCTGCAAAACCCCAAGTTAAGAGATGAAGTTCTAAGACAACCCGACTAAGAGGACCTGTACTAACACACAATCCAATCAGATCAGATGCAAGACTCTAAGGAAAGAACATAACTGCATCATTCTGTCATTCACCTATCGTAACCCATCTCATGGCATAAATGAATAGATACAAGAAAAAATGATGCAAAGGAAAGATTGACAATGAAAACAGTAGTCTTAGCTTCGATCTCCTTTTGATTTTACACACAAAAGTCGCTTTTACCAAATAACTCCTTTATTTCAACAAATAATGTCCTTTTTTGTTACAATCTCTAGCCCCGTATCCATTTACATTTCTGCTATTTAAACTTTCTATCGCTGCTCTCGGCTGCTCTGTGATGCTTCATTTCAGTTTCTAGGATGCTTCATTTCAGTTTCCCACCTCTTGGTGTTCTAACCCTTCGCATGCATTTGCAACGCTTGATATTCTCTGTGGCCAACAACTATCGATTCGAAGCGTTACTCTAATCCTCATGCATTTTGCCATGTGTTCAGTGCTCTCTGCATGCTCAGTAATGGTCCCTGAAAATCTCAACTAAAAATAGCCCGTGACCTTGCTTCTTTGCTTTCGTAGCGATATCGCGACATGTCGCAAAATCATGATGCTTTCATTCTCCGTACGCTTCGGCTGTAACCCCGTAGCGAAATCACGACCATTTTACCCATCGGGCCATCTTACCACAACTCGTCGCGATATCGCTACCGCTTTCTCTGCTTCGGGCATGGTCTTCATTTTTGTCGTGATATCGCTACCGTTTCTCTGCTTCGGGCATGGTCTTCATTTTTGTCGTGATATCGCTACCGTTTCTCTGCTTCGGGCATGGTCTTCATTTCTGTCGTGATATCGCTACCGTTTCTCTGCTTCGGGCATGGTCTTCATTTTTGTCACGATATCACTACCGTTTCTCTACTTCGGGCATGGTCTTCATTTCTATCATGATATCGTGACATATTCTCTGTGCCGTACACTTTTCCAAAACACATCACGAAATCGCGACCATTTTCCCTATCGGGCCACTTTGCCAAAACATGTCGCGAAATCACGACCATTTTAATCAGTCGTACACTTTGCCGAAACACATCGTGAAATCATGACCATTTTAATCAGTCGTACACTTTGCCGAAACACGTCACGAAATCATGACCATTTTCTTCGTCCGTACACTTTGGCAAAACACGTCACGAAATCGTGACCATTTTCTCCTTCGGCCCTTTCTATCCACTTGCGTCGCGAAAACACGACACGTGATTTCGCGATGCCTCTTTGAGCTATGCACCTCTATCCCAGTTTTGTCGCAATTTCATGACCATTTTCTACCCTGTGCCCTCTATCCACTTTCAAGCCGTGAAAATCAAACACGTCGCAATTTTGCAATGTTTTCGCCCACCTGCTGCCATTGACCATGTTGACCGTGATTTTGCGACACGTCGCGATTTCGCTATAGTTTTTCCTTCTACCTTTCTCTCTCCTCTCTGGGCCGCGACTGAGAAACATGTCACGATTTCGCTGCCATTTTCATCTTCCGTACACTTCGTCAAAACACGTCACGAAATCGTGACCATTTTCTCTGCGTCGGAGTGACATGTCGTGATATCGCGACACTTTTCTTTTTTCAACGGTGACGGTGCGACGTGTCATGATTTCGTGACACTTTTCTACACTTGCACATTTTGCCCCCTTTTCTTCATTTTTTTGCATCTGGGTCAGTGAGATTTTCTCTGAAAACCTGCAACAAGGTGGGTCCCCAATCTTGGGGTGTGTTGTGGATTAACCACAACAAATTGCGACTCTATTGTCAAATGCTCCAGAGCATTTTGTGAGAACCCAACCTGAAATATATGAGCTTAGATATAGGCATTAGCACATAAAATATAAACAAATACCAACAGATCAGAAGCACATGAAACATCAGAATCATTAGTATTAGCTCGGTGTGTGCTATTTGTTTTCATTCCCCATCGCTTGGACTTGATCAACCTTCCATTGTCATCTTTGCATGCATGCATGTGTGAGATTGTAAATGATTTGTGAAACCTAATGAATAATGCTTAGATATTTGCTTCTACAAATGCATAGACTTTCTAACATCATATACAAATATTCAAGATTGTCAAACCCTCTTAGGATCAACCATGTGTATAATGAATTGTTTTATTAGATCCCAAAGTTGGTTATGAGTCACTATTATCTTGAACCTATGTGTAAGTGAAAGTGAAATCAGAGCTTTGGGAAATCAGACTCCCAACTTAATATAGATTGGGGTTTAACCCTATTCTTACTACTCTGATTTAGAATTCATTACCTCACTTTGAGCAAAATGATTTAACCAATTATGGAAGAAATGGTCATGCTAGTCCAACCCTCTGAACAGTTAGTGGTCTTGTTTTTTAGACAAGACATGTTGTCGTGCATGGGCATACCTAACCCCATAATCCATGACTTAACTTCATTTCTTTGGACCTTGGGGATGACTACCCATCCTTTGCAGAGGACAAGTAGTACGATCATTTCAATCCAATATAAAGATGAGATGGGAAAAAATTAATTTTACTTCTTGGATCTTAGGGATGACTACCCATCCTTGCCAGGGACATGTAGTACGATCCTTCCAATCCAAGACTTAGATGAAAATGAAGAATATTATTTTATTACTTAGACCTTGGGGATGACTACCCATCCCTTGCAGAGGACAAGTAGTACGATCCTTCCAATCCAACTTTTATCTTGATATGAGACATATGAGCTTTGGGGAATCAAATTCTCAACCTAGGCGAGATGAGAATTATGCCCTATCCTTACTACTCCATGTGGGTCAAATCAAAGCTTTGGGGAGTTGGATACTCAACCTAAGTTTGATGAGGACTTAACCCTATCCTTACTACTCTAATTTTAGGCTTTAAGCTTAATGGAAGTGGTAAAAACCACTGTTTTAAGGATCATGTTGCATAATAGGATAGACGTGAAATATTCCTTTCGCTTGAACCTTTTCTTCCAAGGAAGGTTTTTATCATTTTGCCCAAGATATTTTTTAGTGTGTACAAATTGTGCTTGGTTCTAGATATCCTGGGGCTCAGTTTCCAACCTTAGGATTTTTCTTTATTTATGTTATAGTATAACCTTAAGAGGATTTAACACACTTTAATGATTTGTATCTGAAATGCATATGCAACTAAGATGGCATGTATATGCAAAGTGAGATGTAAGATGAATGCAATGCTCTTTAAATTGCAACTGAAGTATTACCATAATTTGTAAAACTGACTACTTCATGCATCACAAGCCTCAAGCGATATTAATTAACTGTTTGTATTACATGTGGAGCTTTTACAATATAATTCCAATGCTTCATATTCTCCCAATATTAGGCATGTGTTTAACATTTCAAACTTTTATTCCCTTTTTTTTTTATATATAAGACAATGAAAAAATGTCAAATAAACACACCACCTAAATGTCCAACCTGCACACACAAAACAAAGCACAACATTAATACAAAGACCTGAACATGTCAAAACACCCAACTTAAATATCAAATCTACACACAAAAGAAACCAAGCACAACATTAATACAAAACTAGACATGTCAAGAACACACACTTAAGTATCCAATCTTCACACAAAAGAAACAAAGCATGACATAATTACATATAATACAAACCCAGTTGCCTCAAGCCTGGAAGTAGTGTTTCAAGTGCAACCCATTGATAGGTAATGCCAAATCCTTTCCATCCAAGGTTCTTAGTCTAAAACTATTTTCCCCTAGGACTTCTGAAATCTGGTAGGGACCCAACCAAAGGTAATCAAACTTATCATGCTCCCCTTTCTTCTCATGTCTTTTATCCCATAACAACACTAGATCTGATATTTTAAAAGCCTTTGCTCTAGAATTTTTGTCAAACCATCTTTTTACTACATCCTGGTGTTTACTAAAATGAAGCATAGCTTCATCCCTTTTTTCATCCAGAAGCATTAATTGCGTTAGTCTAGACTTAAGTTTATCATTAGTTCCGAAATAATATTTCATGAAATGCAGTGTTTGTAATCTGAGATTTGTAGGAAAAATGGGATCCTGTCCATAAACCAGATGGTAAGGAGATGTTCCTATTGCTTCTTTGACTCTTATTCTGTCAGCCCAAAGGGCCAACTTAAGCTTGTTGTGCCAGTCCTGTGGATTTATTTCCAATAATTTTTTTATGACATTTAACAGATTCTTGTTAGATGATTCGGCCAATCCGTTACCTTGCGGGTAATAATTGGAAGAGAATTTTAAACTCACGCTGTTATCAAATTCCCAATTAGCAAAATCTAGAGAGGAAAAAGCTGGACCATTATCACTTACAATGGAGTTAGGCATCCCGAACCGAGTGACAATGTTATCCTCTAAAAATTTAATAACAACCTCCGAAGTAGCATTCTTTGTGGGGATAGCTTCGGTCCACCTTGTGCAATAATTCGTAGCCATCAGAATGTATTTGTGGGAATCAGATAAATTGGGACTGATAATCCCAAAAAAATCCAGGCCCCATTGTGCAAAAGGTCTAGACTCAATTACGGATTGTAAAGGCATGGAAGTGTTCCTGTCTCTATTTGCTACAGTTTGACATGTATGGCTTGACCTCACATGAGTATGGGAATCTTTGAATAGACGAGGCCAATAATAACCAGATTTGAGGATTTGATAGGCTGTGGCATTAGCGGACCCATGCCCTGTCCCATGTTTACCATGAAATTCCTCGAGGATTTGCACTGCCTCCTTTTGATCAACGCAACGAAGGTAAATACCTTCATGGTTTTTTCTGTATAATGTTTCGGATCTAATTAGGAAATTAGCAGACTTCAAACGCAAGGCTCTTCATTGAGTAGCATTCAAATGCGGTGGACATTCACCATTTAGTAGATAGTACACCACATCTGCATACCACTCATCTTTGGTTATATCTGAGACTTCATAATGTTGACATGGAATTGCTAGATCCTGCTCTACTATTGCCTTAACCAAACCTTGCCCCTGAACTATCTTCATCGACTGAATCTCAAGATAAAATTCCTACAAAGTTGAAACCCACTTACCATGTCTCTCACCCAATTCATTCTGTATGAACATGGCTTTGACTGCAAGATCTGGGACGATAGCAAAGACCCTACTATGGACTATGTAATGCCTGAATTTTTTCACAGTCTTAACCAAAGCATACATTTGCTTGTCCAAAATAGAGTATCTCAGCTTCGCATCTTTGAGAGGACTACTCAGGAAGGCAATGGTATTTTCAATGCTGCCTTCACTCTTCTGAGTTAAAACACTCGCAAAGGAGTGATCTGAAGCAAAGGTGTAGATATAGAAAGGCTTCGTATAATCGAGACTCACTAAAACCGGGGCTTTAGAAATCGCGTCCTTGATATTTTTAAAAGCATCTATACTTTCATTTGTCCACTTGATCTGGACTTCTTTCTTTAACATGTCATTCAAAGGCTTTGCTATTTCTGCAAAATCTGCAATAAATTTTCTGACAAAATTGATCTTCTCGAAAAATGATCTCAACCCCTTCTTGCTAGTGGGACAAGGAATCTGCTGTATGGTCTCTATTCTCTCAGGGTCAATGGAAATTCCATCCTTAGATATTATATGCCCCAACAGTTTTCCTTTAGTTACCCCAAAAATGCATTTCTTTGTGTTGAGAGAAATACCATGTTCCCTGCATCTTTGAAAAACTTTCTTAAGATCCCTGATGTGATTTTACCTGTTCTTAGAAAATATAGGAATGTCATCGACATAGACAATGATGCACTTACCTATGAGCCCTTTAAAAGCAAAGTCCATATCTCACTGGAAAGTGGCACCTACATTCAATAGTCCAAAGGGCATTCTCCTGTATGCAAAGGTGCCCCACTTTGTGGTAAAAGCAGTTTTCATCCTATCACTAGGATGGATAAGGACCTGATTATATCTCGAATAGCCATCCAGGAATGACATCATATCCTACCCGTTCACCTTTTGGAGTATTTCATCAATAGTGGGTAACGGGTAGTTGCCCTTTTGGGAGGCTTTATTAAGATTTCTAAAATCGATACATAACCTTATTTCTCCACTCTTTTTTCTCACAAGGACCAGGTTAGCAACCCATGTGGAATGCCTAACAGGAAAGATGATCTTAGCTTCTAACAGTCGCTTCACCTCTTTCTCTATCAAGGGTTCTAATAATGGATTAACTCACCTTTGCCTTTGCCTGAAGGGTTTGAAATCTGGCTTCAATGGAATCGTGTGCATTATGACATTCTGATCATAGGTTTTCAACTCCTTATAACTCCAGGCTATGCAGTCTATGTATTATTTTAATGCATTGGCGATGGAATACTTCTCCGCTTGGTACATGCTTTTGCTATGAATACTTCTCGAGGATTTTTTGCACTTCCAATGTTAACTAAATCACAGGCCTCTGGGGGGTGGAACCTTTTTACCCTCTCTGGGTTGGTATCCAATGTCAAAAGTTTTTTCTAATGAAGCCATCTCATCTGGCATCTTATTTCCAGTAATGTTTTTGTCCAAAAATGCCTCCTCTAGGTCCCTTTCGTCCTCATCTATAACCTGCTTTTCAAATATACCAGAATTGGTGACAAAATGGAATATGTGCCTGTCACTATCAAACACTTGGAAATTCATGACATTATCTGGTATCGAGGGACAAGGGACCAGCTCTATGGAGAAATATGGTCCACTGGCTTCAACATACTCGCAGCCATGGCTAGGGAGTCTGCCAGGCGATTGCCTTTCCTAGAAATCAGATATATGTTAAAAGCATGAAACTCGTCTATCAAATCTCTAACCCTAGTTCGATAAAGCCTGAGCCGCCTATCCTTACATACGTATTGTCCCTTGACTTACTTTACCACTAGTTCCGAATCACCAAGAACCTTGATATATTTAATTTTCTTTCAAAGGGCCAATTGTAGTCCAAGAATCAAGGCCTCATATTCTGCCATATTGTTGGTGGCAGGGAACTGTAGTCTGTATGCAGCGAACGTAGGCTCTCTGTCCGAACATGATAATTCAATACCGGCTCCTGCTCCTTGCCTGGACTTGGATCCATCAAATCTTAAAGACCAAATGTCCTGATGTCCCTCAGTTACGTTGCACCCAATCCTTTCATCTTGGGTATTTTCAGGTGTTTCTATGTCCAAACAATATGCTCCCAATTCCGCTTCAATGTACTTGGATCTCATTCGGTTTGTTGTAATCTGTGATCATCTCTTTGAGCCTGGGTTCACTATCAATTCGAATTTGATTGGCCACTCCCCTCCAAGGCAACCACATATGTGAAGAATCTGTCACAATGTAACCATTTAGGTTTTTACTCCAATCTCTTCCCAAAACCATGCCATATTTGATAGGAATGTCGAGCACCAATATGTCTATGCGCTGTTGAACCCTAGGTTATGAATTGACTTGAATAAGCACATCACCCAATTCTCCCCACTTGCTTCCATGGTTGATCTATCCAGTTGCACCACCATGCTTCTAGAGGGCTTTGGTGTAAGTCCCAATTTTTCTGATTTCTAGGGGCATGATGGTAGCCGAGGCCCCTGAGTCTATTAAACAATTGTGCAAGATTTTACCTGCAATTCTAATGATTATCAAAAAAGGAGGTATATCTCTTTTTTCCTTTTGTAAAACCATTTGGGACTCAGCACTTTTGGATTCATGAACTTGGGCAGATGGATTTAATCTCTTTGGTGAACTTACTTCTTGGCCTAATAATCGGGACATGTCATACATCGAGACGTTGGCCTTAGTCTTCTTCATGTCTTCCACTAAGTCATAAGTGGGTTTTTCTGAGTTTGGCATATCTTGCACCATCTTAGAATTTTCCACCATGGATGGAGGAGGGGGATTGACCTCTCCTTTAAAATCAAGAGGGAGTAATTGATTTTTTGGAGGTGTAGAGGAAGTTTTGGGCTCCTTAGAACTCCTAGTGTAATATTTGTGATTTCCTTTCCCAAAACGTTTGTTGGCATGAACTTCCAAGGTTTCTTCATCTTCGCTTCCAAAAAATTCTACATCCTCCTCTTCTTCACTTTCTTGGGAATGTATAACATCAGTCAATATAGACTCGTGCTTCCCGTGGCCACAGTGCATACAATTGTTATCACTGGGTCCCGATTCTCCAAAATATTTCGAGACATCTTCCTGATTGGCTACGGGATTGGGTACTCACCCATTATTCGGTTGCGTGTTGTATGTTCCTTTTCCTCTATGGTTATGAGGCCGGTTATGACCCATGGCTTGGTCCACTTTTTTATTGAAATTTCCTACCATGACCAAAACTTTGGCTAAGGTTTCCTTCATGTTTTCTATGGCGGATTCAGACCCTTGAGGTTGAGGCACTGTAATTCTGGGTCCAATTGTGTTTGCTACATTAGCCACCTCTGGAATAGGTACAATGGCTTGGGTCTGAGTAGGTGGATTCCATCCTGGATTCACATTTTGAATAGCTTGGGTCTGGGTAGGTGGATTCCACCCTGGATTCACACTTTGAATGGGAGTAACTATTGGATAAGTCATTGGGCTTGGCGTGCTAATGGGAGCAAACCCCGACATGGTCAACAAATTACTGCCCATGCCGAACCCAGGCAAACCCATTGGGCTATTTTGAATTAATCCCTGCGTTTGGACTGAGGCATTCGGATAACTTTGAAATGACGCCACTTGAGCGGGTGTTTGAAAATTATTCATCATAGGGACCTGTGGTGCCATTAACTGGTTCATCATGGCAAATTGACTGTATGGACCATATTGTCCCATCCCAGTCAATTGAGACAATCCTGCCCCTGGTAGGTTCATCTGCTATTCGAGAGTCATTGTTTCTGCATAGGCCAAAGGAAGCATCGTAACTTGAGGGTTCCTTCTAGTCAACAAAGACGTTAAAGGATCTAAGGCTCTGAAATATAATTGCAAGGCAACCGCAGGATCTACCACAAAGTGACGAGTCACATGTGTATAGTTTTTGGAACCTCTGATTGAATGTTCATATGGGTTCATTGGGTAATATTTTGCATGATATGAACAAATTATAGATTATGGAGGGATCCACTAACATTCTGAATTGGCTTATGAAGGTGGTTTCTAATTGGGCCCATGAAGTGATGGACCCTGCTGGCAGATTTTGATACCATTCATTGGTCGTAGGGTCTAGACTAGTAGGGAAAACTCGGCAAGCAATGTCCTCGTGAGTAACCCCTTGCCTAAACATGTAATCTTTGTATATTTGGACATGATCTTCTGCTGTTGTGGGACCATCGTGAATGAATTTGGGTAATCCCCTTTCAATGTTTCTAGGCAAGTCGTGGACTGCCCCGGGAATATCTAAGGGGGAACTTTGGGCACCATACAAAAGGGCAGGTGGCTATTGTTGTTGTTGTTGTTGCTGCTGGGCCATGTTATTCAAATGTGTTAACCCTATGGGAACAATGGAACCGCTTGGAACTGTGGAGATAGATACACCTGGTGCTACTGTAGCACTTGAAATTAAGGGCTCAGGCCCGCTAGACGTACTTGAGTCTAAAGAAATCCCTAACTCAAGTATACTGGGTGGTATTTCGACCTCTAATGTTTTGTTTTTTGACCTCCTAGCAGTGGGAGAAAGGCTTTGGAAGATAGTTTCCCCTGTGGTTTTAGACCTTGTAGCTATGTACTCAGGTTGGGCCAGCTTGGAAACTCTAGAACTCTAAAATATTTCTCTCAACTCACTTGCCAAATAAAATATCTAAATGTTATACCTGCAAGCACAATGGGTGGAAACAAAACTACCCATGTTAATTGTTAGAACAAATCAAAATTACAAAGCAATAAAGAAGGCCCTTCGTACGCTTCGGCTATAACCCCGTCGCAAAATTGTGACCATTTTACCCATCGGGCCATCTTACCGAAACCTGTCACGATATCGCTACCGCTTTCTCTGCTTCGGGAATGGTCTTCATTTCTGTCGCGATATCGCTACCGTTTCTCTGCTTCGGGCATGGTCTTCATTTTTGTCATGATATCGCTACCGTTTCTATGCTTCGGGCATGGTATTCATTTCTGTTGTGATATCGGTACCGTTTCTCTGCTTCAGGCATGGTCTTCATTTTTGTCACGATATCGCTACCGTTTCTCTGCTTCGGGCATGGTCTTCATTTCTGTCGTGATATCGCGACATCTTCTCTATGCTGTACACTTTGCCAAAACACGTCGCGAAATCATGACCATATTCCCTGTCGGGCCACTTTGCCAAAACACGTCATGAAATCGTGACCATTTTAATCAGTCGTACACTTTGTCGAAACACGTCACGAAATCGTGACCATTTTAATCAGTCGTACACTTTTTCGAAACACGTCGTGAAATCGCGACCATTTTCTTTGTCCGTACACTTTGGCAAAACACGTCGTGAAATCATGACCATTTTCTCCTTCGGCCCTTTCTATCCACTTGCATCGCGAAAACATGACACGTCACGATTTCATGACACCTCTTCGAGTTATGCACCTCTATCCCAGTTTTGTCACGATTTCGTGACCATTTTCTACCCTGTGCCCTCTATCCACTTTCAAGTCACGAAAATCAAACACATCGTGATTTCACGACGTTTTCGCCCACCTGTTGTCGTTGACCATGTTGACCGTGATTTTGCAACACGTCGTGATTTCGTTACAGTTTTTCCTTCTGCATTTCTCTCTCCTCTTTGGGCCACAACGGAGCAACATGTCGTGATTTCGTTGCCATTTTCATAGTCCGTACACTTCGACAAAACATGTCGTGAAATCGTGACCATTTTATTTGCGTCGGAGCGACATTTCGCGATATCACGACACTTTTCTTTTTTCAGCGGTGACGGTGTGATATGTCGCGATTTCGTGACACTTTTCTACACTTGCACATTTTGCCTCCTTTTCTTCATTTTTTTGCATCTGGGTCAGTGAGATTTTCTCTAAAAACCTACAACAAGGTGGGTCTCCAATCTTGGGGTGTGTTGTGGATTAACCACAACACACAACAAAGGCAGAATACATTACAGTGACAATGTGTTGTACATAGATATTATGGATGAGACAAACCCTGAAAGATCTTGGCATTCACTTCAAAGAGCCAATTTCAGTTAAATGTGATAACACTAGTGCTATTAACATCTCAAAGAATCTGGTTATGCATTCTCGAACCAAACATATTGCAATCCGGTATCACTTTTTGAAGGATAAAGTTGTGAAAGGTGAGGTTAAATTGGATTTTGTTCCAACTGCAGAGCAAGTAGCAGATATCTTCACAAAATTGTTTCCCAAGGAAGTTTTTGAGTACCTACAGAGTAAGTTGGGAGTGGTCACGTTTCCCAAGAATTGACTAGCAATCGGGACCACATTCTCAGGGGGAGCATTTATGCCTATGTTTATAGTTTTGTTCATATTCATGATTTTTGCTAACTATAACAATGTGTGTCTAAGAATGTTGTGCATAGACTCAGGGGGAGTCTGTAGCAGCCCTTTGGTATTATTGTCAAAGGGGGAGAAGAATTACAAGAAATTGCACATGTGTTGCCAACAATTCCAAAGGGGGAGATTGTTGAGCAAGGTGCAGAAATAGTATTGTCATTGTTGTCAACATAGACAGATAGATCATTTGATGCAGTGGACGGGAGTTCAGAGGTCAGTCAAAGCATGTACAATGAATTTCCAAGAAGACAGAAGAGGCCAACATTCAAAAGATCAAAGAAAAATATGAGTAAGAAAACTGTCATGATATCATGACATGTTTGGCTAGAAAGAAAAACTGTCACAATTTTGTGACATGTTGGAAGAGAGATAAAGAGCAAAGAAAACTGTAGCAATTTCGTGACATGTTCGGAGAGAAGGCGCAAGCAAGGAAAACTATCGTGATTTTGCGACATGTTGAAAGAGAGAGAAAGAGCAAAGAAAACTATCACGATTTCGTGACATGTTCCAAGAGAAGGCACAAGCAAGGAAAAATGTCACGATTTCACGACATATTGGAAGAGAGAGAAAGAGCAAAGAAAACTATCATGATTTTGTGACATGTTCGGAGAGAAGGCGCAAGCAAGGAAAACTGTCGCGATTTCATGACATGTTGGAAGAGAAAGAGGAGAGAGAAAAAGATGTCATGATTTCGCGACATGTTTCATTTTTGCGATCCAAAGCAAAGAAAAGAGGAGAGAGAAAAAGATGTCACGATTTTGTGACATGTTTCATTTTCGTGATCCAAAGCAAAGAAAAGAGGAGAGAGAAAAAGATGTCACGATTTTGTGACATGTTTATTTTTCATGGTCTGAAGCAAAGAGAAAGAAGAGAGAGAAAAAGGTGTCACAATTTAACGACAGGCTTCATTTTCGCAGTCCGAAGCGAAGAGGAAGGTAGAGAAAGAAAAAGTGTCACAATTTCATGAAAATTTGCAAGAAGGATTGTATGGACATAAAAGTATAGCTATTTTGCAACAAGTTCGAGAGAAAGATCACAACAAAAGGATAGAGAAGAGCACAAGGCAGTGAATGTGTCACGATTTTGTGACGTGTTTTCACGAGCGAAATACAGAGAAGAGCACAAGGCAGCGAAAGTGTCATGATTTCATGACATGTCATGTTTTTGCAGGTGCAAGCCGAGAAAAGGACAAAGAGGCAGAAAGTGTCATGATTTCATGACATGTCATGTTTTCAGGGGTGCAATACGAGAAAAGGACAGAGGCAAAAAGTGTCACGATTTTGTGACGTCATGTTTTCGCGAGTGCAAGCTGAGAAGAGGGCAAGAAGGCAAAAAGTGTCACGATTTCATGACATGTCATGTTTTCGTAGGTGCAAGCCGAGAAAAGGTAAAAGGGGCTGAAATGTCGAGATATCGTGACATGTCATGTTTTCGTGGATAAAAGGTGAGAAGAGTACAAAGAGACAAAAGTGTCATGATTTCATGACAGGTCGCAACAACACGATTATGGACAGTTAATTGAAGTAGAATAACAGTTACAGGGGCAATTGCAGACGAAAATCATGCAACCAAAATAATAAGAGTCAACTAAAGTTAGTGTGACAGTTATAGGGGTAGTTACAGATAGAAATCATGCAAGCTAAAATAAGCATAGTGCATTAAAGACAGAACGGTAGTTACAGGGCTCGTAAAGCAGTGAAACCATCAAGCGGCAGTTATACTGAAAGTCCAACAAAAGAAACAAAGCTATTAATAGAATGCATGTACAAATTACTATGTGATAAAGGAGTTACTTTCAGAAGTTTCATTAATAGGGTGCATGTAAGATTATGGAAGTCACAAAAGAATAGGTGCTTCAAGATGAAAATATTGTTATAAAAGGGCAGTTGCTTGGAGAATAAGGTTGTCTTTGAATGTGTGAAAGTGCTACCGAAAGAGGGTTAGAAGAGTGCTGTAAGAGAGCAACAAGCAGAGCCGTAAGTGTTTACTATGTTTTGATAAATTGTAGACCAATCAGGGTCTTGTATAAGTGAAGGCATTCTTATGTCAATCTGATAGTTTCAAAAGTGAAGTTCAAGTTGGTGCTTAAATTAGGGGTTGGTGCTCCTTTCTATTGGTGCAGATAAACTAGGGGTTGGTGCTCCTTCTAGTGGGTGCTGGTAAAAAGATTGTAAAATTGGTGTTTTGTAAAGGCTGGATTTGGACTGTAGTCCAAGCAGTCATTCTTGAGGAGTAGCCAAATTGGTGAACCTCATTACATTGTGTGTTGTGGTGTGCTCTCTTGTGATAATTGCTTTATCTGCTTTTAAGTTCTCTTTGCTTCAGCTTTAACATTTGTAGATTTAAATTTAAATAGCTACATTGATTCACCCCCCCTCTCAGTATCATTGTGAGAATATCAAGTAAACCAACATGCACAAAAATTAACACATCAAACCACAAATAGAGAGACACATTATTTATCTTGGTAATCCTCACAGGGAATAAACCCAACCTCCAAAATATGTTATTTTCTTATATTAATAAACTTAGGATGTCAAATAATACAATATAAAGGGCCACTATGGGTCCCTTATAATCAATTATACATTGCAAGGAGTACAACTATTCCTTATCAAATTCATGATGCAATTAGGGAATTTTCCCAATTCCTTTCTCTAAATCATCATTACATTAAGGTATTTACCATACCAAAAAGAATTTCATCTATCCTTTTAAACTCAAGATGTAATTAGGTAATATTTATTTATTCCTTTCTCTAAGTCATAATTGTATCATTATGGTATTTTCCATGCCAATAAGGAGTCCAAATTCCCCCTTCATAATGCAATTAAAGAATATATTTATTCTAAAATATCCTCATAATTTTCATAGGTTTATGATAATCATCAGAATCTTATTTTGGAGAAGTCGTATCAATGTTAGAGAGAACCATATAAGTTACTCAAGAACAAATTCCAAATTCATTCTACATAATTGACACAAAGCCAATCCTTGAATTAATGTCCCATACCATTAATTCATTAAATAATCATTCTACCTAAATTAATAATTTAATCTATCATTTCATAATTATATCATATTGTAACAATCCCATGTCAACGACCTTCCTACTTAATATTAGGTTGGTAAAAGTAAACCCTTAGAGGTTTAGCATTGGTAATATTTTTTATTTATTTTTAATTATGGAAAACATCCCAAAAGGGATGCCACTTTCGGGTAAGACCCAAGGAGGCAGGGGTATCCATTCCGCCAAAAATTTCCAGGACTCAGACCTAGCCCTTTGAGATACTCAAGGAGCAAAAAAACACACAAAACCAATTTAAAAATAAGTAAATAACAACAAAAATAATAAAATAAAATAAAAAGCATGCTCCTTGAGTGTGTCAAAAACAAAATCACAACAAAACACGCACAATAAGATAAAAGAAACCACAACACAAACCACAAACAAAACCACAAGAACCACATAACAAAACACAAAGAAGACAAAAACAACAAAACACTACAAAGACATAACCCAAAAAAAACATGAAAAATAAACACGACCAAAACCTAAAAAATTAAAATAAAATAAAATAAAAGTAAAAATAAAAAACAACCAACAACAGACAATAACAAAAAACAAAAAGCATAGAAAACACTCACACATAAAAACATGAAATAACACAAACAAAGAGAAACCCAAGAACAAGAATGAAAAAAACACAAGAACAATAACAAAAAACATTAATAAAACAAAACAAAAAAAACACATGAACAACAAAAAACAACACAAATAACACAAAAACAAAACAAAACAAAAGAACCCACTCACCTTAAAAAACTAAACAAAAAACAAAACAAAAAAAAGAAAAAAAATGAACATAACAATGACCTATCTAGACCAGAAGACTATTAAGGAAAGAATCAACAGAGGAAACAAAATAAATAATAGAATGACCTAGGGAACTAAAAAAAACTGAATGAACAAAAAAGAATCCAAATAAAAACAAGAAGAAACTAGGTACCTTCAGAACTAGAGCCATCCAAATAAATGATAGAAACAAGAGCTTCCCTAATTTAAGAAAGCCCACCATATAGGAGGGTGACCATAACAAGTAATATCACATTTATCCAAAGTCCAAAAGCATGGGTAATATAAAACTCATTATACTAGAGCTATTTCCTTTGATTATATACAGACCAATAGGGTTCCAATTCCTCATTGGAAACAACATATTAATATAATCAATTGGTTCTCAATTGCTATCAAATTTGATTCTAAATTTGATCCAAGATTATTTTCATCAATTTTCTAAAATCTATCAATTCCTTTTCCAATTGTGAGCTAAAGATATATTAATTATATTATACAATTGTTATATTTCAATCCAAGGTTAGCTCTCAAATCATTTTATTTCCATAACTGGATCCCAATATGCATTTAGTTTTCAAGAATGCATTTGTAAATTGTTATCAAAATTTTCCCAAAAATTTATCCAACATAATATCTAATTAAATTGCTAATTTGGTTGTAGAAAATCCAATTCAAAGGATATTTCTCTTATCTCCAAACGATACGAAAGTAACCTTCTAGATTTTCTTCAACCCTATTCAATTAATCTCTCAAAAGAGAAAATATTCATAAATCATCTAGAATATAGATCCATATTTTAATTTTTTTAATCCCAATCATAAATGCCAATCCTTTGATTATCAGGGAAATTTGGAAGAGTCCCATACCTCTTCCTAGATGGAGACCAAGAACATGCATTCTTCCAGTGTATTCCATTCATTAAGGAATTCATAATAAATCATGGTATGTAATTCACATACAAAATCTATAGTTTCCTTACAATCGATATTTCCATTTACTTATCATATTTAACATAATTCATTCAACATTAGTATTGTCATAACAAGTATTAATTCCCAATTCCAACCATTATTTATATGCAGTCATGCATCACATCATTACCAAATGTATATCACATGCAAAGAAATCACCAATCATGAATAGATGATTCATCCATATTTAATATTTTCATAAATAAATATTGATTTCAATTTAATAATTTTTAATTGATTTCCAGGAATTGCCAATAATCAATTTAACTATGAAGGGTTACCCTATTAGAGTTATTTTTTTATTCATAAATCAAATGATTTAATCCCATAATGTCTAGTTCCTATATTATACAAGACCATATAATTTCATTTCAAATAAGGCAAAGATGCTACTTATAAATAGGAAGGAAGTTATTCCTATTAAAATTTAAAGCATCCCATAAATATCCAAAGGCTAGCATGCATTTATACAATATAGCACACTCCACTAAAAGCCTTTCCTAGAATTTTCTCAATTTATAGAGCATATAATATAAAGGAACATTAATTATTTGAGTTGAAAACCTTTAACTATTAATGATTATTTTGTTTTTCTCTATACTCGCAATAGGGATTCTACAAAACTACAAAGGTGTAGAAAACAAGTATTCCTCGTCTCGATAACCATAGTCATCACGAAGGTGAAAGGAGGTGAGTGGAGATCAAGAGTCAAGCCATTCATCAATAGACTTGCATATATTTATGAAATCGATTGCGATGCAACTTAAATTAATATATGTAATTAACTTATATGAGCTAGGGTAGATTTATATAATGGATGTTATAACAACCTAGAAAATCTTACCTCCAAACAAATATGTTGGATGAATTTATACGCTCAAAATCACATATTTTACTACTACAAACTCAAAGTAAACCAATGCAACCATTAGCCAAGGTGAAGCTTATTGGACATCGATAGCAATAGTAGGTTATGGATTATTTATTGAGTACTGATTCGATCATCAATGTGTTTCATTTTGAAAGGTTTTAAGATTGCTTATACACCTGATTATTCAAATTCGGGACACCATTCCCAAGACAGGCAATATAGAAACTTAGACATAATTTATGTCTATTTACATAAAGGATAAAGGCAGTCCATAAATCGGTAGACTATATGTAAATAAGGTATTACATAAATATAAAGCAGGAGGTCAATGATCATCGGAGTCACTCTAGAGTTTTTTGACAAGAATGCGTATCCAAATACATTTGTATTCATCTATTATAATATCTTGGAAGATGAGAAAGGTGTTGAGTGCAATGTAATTAGAGCTCTATGACTTCTACTCATATTTAAACTCCAAATATAAAAACTAAAAAATGAACTGCATTCTAAACTCTACGATGCATAATTAGGATAGTAGCAAAACTTCTAGCATTGAATTGGAGAGTGCAGACATTAGAGGAATTCATCATATATAATTATAGGGCTTGCATTCACAACTACATAGGATCTACATAGACAACAAGCGCAATGGCTTATCTCTTAACATTGTGAATAGTAGTGTTCTTATAGCACCAAGCGGTCATATTTTTAAATCAAACCGTAGCACCACATTTCAAATCCAATATTATAGAGCATCTAGTCTGGGTGGAGGTTTCTATACAAGAAAGAAGAATATTGATTTAAACATATTTGAAGGTAACCTATTCACCAGGAAGAATAGTTTAGGAATGTGGCCAGCTGCTATGAGCATTGTTTTTGTGTTTCAAATATACTAGATGGGATTTCTCTCCATGAATCCAACTTTCAAGGTTTTGACATATAGATCTCAAGAGTGTAAGATACATAATTGAAGTTTACATGTGTAGAGAGTTTAATAAGGTAGATATACATATCTAAAGTTCACAAGAGCTTAATCTTGGTACAAGGCCACAAAGCTAAGCTATACAAATATTTAGATAGTGCACAACAAGAGGAAAATAAAGCTAACCATGTGATATTCAAAACAAGTCATAATGTAATTATAACATAGCATTCAACAAGCTAAAAGGGAAATAGAATGGTAAAATACTTCCTATAGTTTTCCAGCAATTGAATGCCTCACTTGTGCTTCCTTAAGCTCTCCTTATTCTCCAGCCTTCTCCTTCCCTTCCTCCCATAGCATAACATAACCCATTTTTTTCAATTTCCACGGTGATTTATAGTTCCCTTTCTTCTTAGACAAGAAAGAGGTTTCTAAATATTTAAATATTTTATTTATTTTTGCTTTCTTTCCTTCATAAAATATGCTTCTAATTATATATATATATATATATATATATATATATATATATATATATATATATATATATATATATATATATATATATATATATATATATATTGTTATTTTTAATCTTCTTTTCTTTCTTATCCCATGTTAAAGCTTCCTTTTTAACATATATATATATATATATATATATATATATATATATTAATGAAAATAAATCCATAAGGATAGGAGTAGAATCTTATCCATTATTTGAACCTTCCCAAAGTAACCTTGTGTTAGGAAAGATTGATTTTTCTTTAATTCTTCAAGGTAGTTTTTTTTTTCTAATTTAAAATTGAACAAGCTCATAAAAAGCAACTACCTAATTTCCTTCTAGAATAGAGGTAATTAAATTAATTAAAAGTAAATCTCTACTCTAGAAGTTGACCAATTTAATGCCCAATTTAATATTAATTGACTTCACAAGGATACCAACCTAGGAGATAAGTCTCATTCCCGTATGTAGAAGGGCTTTCCAAAATGGGCCGTGATAAGTCTACTACATAGAACATTTATCTATCCTTAAAATTTAATAGCATTAAAGAATGTTGTATACAAGGACGATGAGGAATAAATTCCTTCCTCCAAAATCTTTCCCTTATACATAAGAAACGAGAGAAGTGGTCTTTGGATCTATGAATCACCTTGTTACTTTTTCCCATAAAAATAAAGAAACTCTATTAATGATCATGAACATAGAAAATTTAGAATATTTAGACAATTCATGTCACCCCTAGGTTGACTCCATCTGCTTTCAATTCAAAATATTATTTCCTAGGGGACCTTGCATGTAGAGCCTAATAATTTAGGGTCTAGACTTCATAATAAAACTATAGAAGGTGAAACTCTTAATCTATCCATTTCTATGGGGAAACAACCCCGATTTCATTCTATAGAGGAATTTTTGAAAACAACTCATAGTCATCCTACACATCCAACTATGTAACAACCCACAAAATAATCACAAAGGAGAGGGATAATTTTTTTTCACAAGAAGTAACTCATAAAGAAGTCTCAGTATTTTTTCAGAATTATAAGGCATAACTAAATTTTAGTTTAATGTCACTATAAATGACACTCAAGTGGAGAGGAGTTGCCAACTAATTGTACTTCTAGGGTTCATACTTCTAAACATCACCATTTAGAAAATACGTCATCAGTGGTCCCCCCACTTTTCCTACACCCTCACTGGTATAGAACAACTTGACCATAACGTATGAATTATCCTTTAAGTCTCATATCACTTAAAGGGGGATGATTTTTTCTCTAACCATACATAAGTCCATCTATGTAGGATTATTATAACATGATGTGTTAGTCCTTAGTTACCTACACCTTTGTGGGCTAACGAAGGCCATTACCATTCACCTGGTAATAAGAATGGCCACTCTTATCTCATCACAATGTGCCACCACTATACTATCTTGCAAATGATTTAATAGATTATCCCATACCAATCTTCCATTTAGATTCCAAGACCTCTATTGGTTGTGGAGCCTAATTCTAATTTGAAGACCCTATTTTAGTCGTGTTTGGACCGAATATATGAAAGGATATGGATGTTAAGTAATTGTGTGTCAAATTGCATGGTAATCCGAGTTTTTTTGTGGACTTCTATTTTCAGAATTTTTTTGACAATTTTTTTTCCAAAAATAGTAATTACTAAAAACGGAATTTTTTTGAAGAAAAATAATTTATCGAAAATAGTAAATACTAAAAACGAAAAGCTTTTTGACGAAAAATAATTTTTTGAAAATAGTAATTACTAAAAATGACAAATTACAAAAAGAAATACAATTTTCCAAAAATAGTAATTCTTTGTTTATTTTTAGGGTCTTCGTGATTTACCCTAAAATGGTGACCCTCATTTTGTAAGAGGATGTTGTACAACATTGGAGAGATTGTAGTGTGAAGAAAGTGAATAAGGAAGAGAGATTGTAATTATGAGATCGAAGAGGAAGTAGAATGGATTTATTGTAGGTTGTATCCCTTTGGAATTTATTGGATGAAATCATAAGGCTTGGTTATTTTATCTGTGGATGTAGCCCATATTTGGTGAACCATGTAAATTTGTGTCTCGTGTATTGCTTTATTCTTTTGTTTTTTATTTCTACATTTATTTATTACTCATGTTTTATTAATTAATCCTAAAAACTAGTATTGGAGCTTAGGGTTTGAAAAATGTACTTGAAAGGAGGGTTTTCAATTCGAGTGGGAGCAATGGCAGAAGAAGGCGGTTTTAGGGTTGAGAATTTTAATGGCCAAAATTACGAGCTATGGAAGATGCAAATGGAGAAATATTTTTATCAAAAGGATCTTTACCCACAATTATGGGTAATAGCAAATAAGTTGGTGAAGACATCAGACGAATAAAGGGAAGTTCTAGATAGAAAGGCACTCGGAACAATATGGTTGTGCCTGGAATCATCGATGGCCTTCAATATTTCAAAGGAAAATACAATAGAGTTTAATTAATGCATTGGCTAAATTGTATGAAAAATCTTCAACTTTGAATAAGGTATTTCTTATGAAGCATTTATTTAATATACATATATCAAAAGGTGGGTCTATTACTGATCACTTAAATGAGTTTAACATGGTTACCAATTAGTTAAATTATGTTGGAGTAAATTTTTATGATGAGGTTAGGGCTATTTTGATCTTATGCTCATTGTTAGAAATCTAGAATGGCTTGGTCATGGTTGTGAGTAATTTTATTTCTAGTACAAATACTTTAAAATTCAATGATGTTATTGGTGTTATCTTTAGTGAGGAAATGCGATAGAAAAGCATTGGTGAAACATCGGATAATGCATTGACTATGAAAAATAGGGGTAGACAAATGGAGAGAGGAAAGAGTCCAAAAAAACATGGAAAATCAAAGAAAGTAAAATGCAAATCCAAAAGGAAGTAGTTGAAATTCTAGTATTGCAAGAAGAAAGGACACCTAAAAAATACTGTTGTACTTGAAAAGAAAAACAAGGAGAAGAAATATAGGGTAATCAGGAAGCAAATGTAGCAAGTGATGTATTGCAATATGCTTTAATACTTTCACTAGATAATATTAATGTTTTTTGGGTGTTAGACTCAAGGGATTCATATCATACCACACACCATAGGAAATATTTTTTAGATTATGTTCAAGGTGATTTTTGATAGGTCTATTTGGGTGATGATACACCATGTAAAAACATTTAAAAGGGTAAGATATAGATAAAATTACCAAATGAAAACCAATGGTTTCTAAAATAGTTAAGGCATATTCCTTATTTGAGAAGAAATATAATTTCTAAAGGGCAGTTGGACAACAAAGGATGTATAGTTATATTCTTATAAAATTCATGGAAGGTTGCTAAAGGATCATTGTTATTAGAAAAAGGAAATAAGGAAGGTATATTGTATGTATGTATTGATAATACTGATATTTATGTTACTTTAGATTCTACAAGAGTGGATACAGTTTTGTAGCATCATTGTCTTGGGCACATGAGTGAGAAGGGGATGCAGATTCTCCACTCAAGGAATTTGTTGCCAAGTTTGAAGAAGGTTGATTTATAATTTTGTGAGCACTATGTTTATGGAAAATAGAAAGGATTTAGATTTCTCATAGCTGGAAAAGAAAATAAGAGTGAAAATCTAGAGCTTATACATACACATGTATGGGGACCAACTCAGGTATTATATATTGGTGTCTCTTATTATTATGTTACATTTATTGATGATGTAACTAGAAAAACTTGGTTTTATTGTATTAAAAAAATCATATTTCTTTGAAATATTTAAGAAATGAAAACCTTTGGTTGATAATGAGATAGGAAATAAGTTGAATTGTCTTAGATAAGATAATGGAGGTGAGTATTACAATAAGGAGTTTAATAATTACTATTCATACCATGGGATTCGTAGAGTGAAGACAGTTCGAGGAACACCACAGGAAAATGGTGTGTTAGAAAGGATGAACATTACAATCATGCAACACGCTAGGTGTATGATATTACACGAGGATTGCCATTACAATTTTGGATAGATGCTATGGATACTATTGTTTATTTAATAAATAGAGAGACTTCAAGTTTACTGGATGGTGGTATTCCAAAAGAGGCATGAACATGTAAAAATATTAATTTTTTATTTCTAAAGACTTTTGATTTTGAAGCTTTTGTACATATTGATAAAGAAAATAAAACAAAACTTGAGGTAAAATCTAAAAAGTGCACATTCATTGGATATGGAGAATAATTTTAGTTATTGCTTTTGGGATTATGTAAATCACAAAACCATTAGGAGTAGAGATGTGATATTCAATGAGATCATGTATAAGGAAAGGTTGCAAAAAAATAAATAGGAAAAAGAAAACACAGAATACATAGTGCTTGATAAAATTAAAACTGCAAGTTATAAAAAAAAAAACAATAAGCACCTCAAAATCTTAAAAATATTGTTAGAATATCTACCATGATAAGTAGACCCCTTAATCATTATTCTCCTTCATTATATTATGTATTATTGTTTGAATCTGGTGAACCATAAATATATGAATAAGCGATGTAGGTAGAAACTAGGAAGAAGTGGGAGCAAGGCATGAAAGAGGAGATGGACTCCTTGGTACACAATTAGACTTGGGATATGGTTTGGTTACCTACAGGAAAAATAGCATTGCAAAATAAATGGGTTTACAAGGTGAAAGAAGAATATGGAGGTAAAAAGAGGTATAAGGCTAGATTGGTTGTAAAGGGGTTTGCATAGAAGAAAGATATTGTTTATGATGATTTTTTTCCCCCTTTTATTAAAATAACTTCAATTATAACTGTTTTAAGTCTAGTGGATGTAGAGGATTTGCTTATTAAATAGTTAAGTGTAAAAATAACTTTTCTCCATGGGGATTTGAAGGAATATATTTATATGCAGTAGCCACAGGGATGTGAGGTTAAAGAGTAGGAGATTGACTATATGTCCAAGATTCCTTATTCATTATAATTTGATAGTTTGATGTATGCGATGGTGTGCACAAGTCTAGATATTGCACATATGATGGAAGTTGTAAGCAGTTTTATGAACAATCTAAGAAAACAACATTGGAAGGCAGTGAAGTGGATTATTATTTATGTGAGAGGTATTTTCACTCATGTATTATGCTTTGGAGGTTCTAACATTTCATTACATAGATATATAGTGACAATCAAAGTGCCATTATATTGCAAATAATTCAGCATTCCATTCTAGGACTAAACATATACAGACTAAGTACCATTTCATATGCTTATTTTTTAAAGATGGATAGTTAAAACAAGAAAAGATACACACTATCTAGAATCCTACAGATATTTTTACAAAGGTAGTATTCAAGGAGAAGCTAAGTTCTTGCTCATTTTCAGTTGGTCTTCGAACATGACAGTAAAAGGTGAGAAAATTTCCAGGTCCAAAGTTGAAGCATAGTCTAGCAGGTGCCATAGTGGTGGAGTTACTATGATCAGTCTCCAAGTGGGAGATTGTTGTTTATGGAGCCTAATTCTAATTTGGAGAACCTATGTTAGCCACATTTGCACCCACTCTATGAAAGGATATGGATGCTATGTAATTGTGTGTCAAATTGCATGTCAATCCAAGTTTTTTTGTGGATTACTATTTTAAAAAAAAATTGACAAAAAAAATTATTACAAAAATAGTAATTACTAAAAACAGATTTTTTTGAAGAAAAATAATTTCCTAAAATTAGTAATTACTAAAAAAAAATGTTTTTTTTATGAAAATAATTTTTCAAAATAGTAATTACTAAAAATGGTAAATTGCGAGAAAGAAGATATTATACCGAAAAATTGTAATTATTTTTTATTTTGGGGTCTTAATGATTTGCCATAAAATTGTAACCCTCATTTTATAAGATAATGTTGTACAACATTGGATATTATAGTGTGAAGGATGTGAATAAGGAAGAGAGATTACAATTGCTAGATTTAAGAGGAAGTGCAACAAATTTATGGTAGGTTGTAACCCTTCGATATTTGTTGAATGGAATAATAAGTCCTAGATATTTTCTCCATGGACATAGCCCACATTGGATGAACCGCATAAATTTGTGTCTCATGTATTTCTTTATTCTTCTATTTTTTATTTTTGCATTTATTTATTTCTTGTGTTTTACTATTTAATTCTAACAACCTCATCTCTAGGAATAAGCCCAAGCCTCACCACTTAGGACACATGAGCCTCATTGTTGTTTATGATATTAAATTATTTTATCCCCTTGTGATATTAGTTTAGTAGATGATTTATATTTTGTAAAATGTATGTGTCAATATGATAGAAAGTGCAAAGTGTTAAGAGAGAATGAAGATTCACATTAATATGTGGCAATATGAGTGATTTTTCTTTATAAGAGGAATATGAAATGTGGCATCTCCTAAATGTTTAAGGAGAGCAATAGTTAAAGGATTAAAAAATCATTTAAAATTATACATTGGAGTTAAATATCCATGAAATGTAATAAATCAGAATCATTCATGTAATATTTTTATATTGTGTTATATTTGTAAGATATTGCAATTATTTCAATATTAAGTTTGATTGTTAGTTTGATAAATGGTATATATTTGATTTATAATTGATCATGGATTTTTGTGAGATAATATTTTTAGAAATATATTGGGAAATATAATAGTGGTATCAAATATATGGATAAATAATCTTAATGAAGGTATATGGACAATCATCACCATTTTATGACAAGCCTAATTAAGAAAAAAAACCAATGGAAAGCACTTGAAGAGTTTTTTCAAGCATCCCAACATGAAAGTGTTTGCTACCATAGAGAACAAAGAATAAGTGCCAAGAATAAGGTACACTAAAGTTTTATTATTATTATTTATTTAATTTATTGAATAAGGCATAAGGTTAATGGTTTAAAAGGTTTATTCTCTATTTTCTTAATTATTTTTAGGTATGGAGTAATAAGGATGTCTACTTATTTTTTTAAATATTTATTTTCTAAAGGTTGAAGTGATAAGGAATTCAACTAGTCTATTTAAAATTTAAGGTTTTAAGTTTCTTTTTATAAATTTTAAGTTTTTTAAAAAACTTGCTAAGTAGTTTGGGATATCTTGATGCAGGAGCATCCAACGGTGTAAGAGTGATCTTCCATAACCAAATTTTGTATTTGTTTAATTTTATTCTAAATTTTGTTTAGTTGTTTAGAGGATGGAGAAATAGACCCAACATCGAAATAATCATCCCAATATCCTAAGCAATTTTGGAGATATGTAAATTTAAGGTCTTCTACCCTGTCAAAACTAGTAAAGCTAGTAAAACATGGAGGTCAAATTTGAAGGTCTTAGAGGCCTTTTTAAGGGCTGAAAAATGGTAATATTCTATATACGCATAATATTAGGAAGTAAATTTCTTTGAGATATTTCTTAAAACATGCGCGAATAGTCGTTTCGAGAAACAAGCGATGAGTTATGACCTCGAGAAGTTTGCCCCCGAAATTCAAATTTGAAATAGATGGTTTTAGGCAAGAAAAGGGAAAACTGGGTCAAAAAAGAGGAAATTTGAATTTGTAATTAGTTGGTCTCTATAAGCTCTATTTTTAGAACAGTAATACAAGAAAATATTTGGTGTTTTTGGTATTTTAACTGCTTTATGTGGATTGTATGTGTTTATTTAATGCAACTCTTCTTCAAGTGGTATCAAAACATGAGTTCTTGAGTATATAAAAAGATCACTAGACATGAGGCAATTTACACCAGGATTTGTGGTTAGTTTTTGTGAGAGACGTGAGCAGAATACCTCCATGAAGAAGCTATGGAGTTGCATGAAATACTATGGTGAAAGAAGAGGATTTTAGAGCTTTATAGAGGTAAGTTCAAGCTCTACAAGAGGAACTACATAGAGGGTTTGAGCCAAGGAGAGAATATGGGAGTGAATATGAAGCTGAAGAAGAAGATGCCTAGTTCAAGGAAGAAGAAGAAGTAGTAGATTCTACATAATCCAGGTTATATAGAGCCATATCCCATATTGATAAGAGACCGTAGATGGAAATTTCTACATATTATAGAAATATTAATCCAAAAGAGTTGATCATCTAGATAAATGACATGGAAGAATACTTTGAGTATGAGGAGGTTGAAGATCTTGAGAGGGTCAAGTTTGCTAAGACCAAGCTGAAGGGTCATGCTAGTATTTTGTGGAAGGGAGTGCAGTTGGACAAAAATAGAAGAGGGAAGGAAAGGATAACAAGGTGGGAGCGGATGATGGATAAGTTGAAGAGGTAGTTCATTCCATATGACTACAAGTTGGATATACTAAATAAAATGTAGGGTTTGAGGTGTTCGAGCAAGTCTGTCAAAGAATACATAGAGTAGTTCTATAAGATCCTAATCAGAACAAGCCATTTTGAGGCCAAAAAGGATAAGGTAGCCCATTACATAAATAAGTTGAGAGCAAGTATTCAAGAGGAGTTGAGTCTGGTTAGGATGACCATCATAGAAGATGCTTATCAGTTTTCCCTGAAGGTAGAAGAGAAGATAAATAGGATATTTGAAAGCAAACTAAGAGGAAGAGGTCATTTTGGAAGAACTAGTGGGAGAACAAATGGAGGATGGAATGAGGACCAAAAAAATACTAGGGAAACAAGCAATAGTTAGGACTAGAAGGGAGAGAATGCTTACCACCCCTATGAGTAGAATAATGGCTACCAAAGAGGAAGAGGAAGGTCTAGACAAAGGTGTGGAAGAGGAGGATTTCGTGGAACCTGTTTCCAATGTGGGAAAGAAGGACATTGGGCGTATGAGTGCCCACAACAACAAGTAGGAATGAATAAGAGCCCCAAAGGTAATACTCGAGCTACTATTGTAGATGAAGATATTGAATCTGAGCACTCTGAGGAATAAAAAAGAGGAGAATTTCTGGTCATAAGGAGAGCCTTGCTAAATGAGGAGAAATATCCAGATCAAAGGAAGATTCTATTCCAAACAAGGTGTAAATGTGCAAGTAAGGCATGTAATGTTATCATTGATAATGGTAGAACTGATAACCTAGTTTCAAAAGTTATACTTGCCAAGTTATAGTTAGATAGAAGGAGGTACTCACATCCATATCATATTGTATTGTTGTATAAGTATCATAGGGCTTTGGTCAGTGAGTAGTGTTTAGTAAAATTAAATATTGAAAATTATCATGGTGAGGTCTTGTGTAACATCATGCCTATGTATGCTTACCATTTACTGTTGGTAATGCCATGGTAGTTTTATCGGTGTGCAATACATGATGGACATGCCAACACTTACTCCCTAAAAAAGGATGGAGTGCACCACAAGTTGAAGCCCCTGAAGGAGATGGAAAAAAGGTATGTAGCAATGCTAGAATCTATTTAGTTGATGGTAGCAAATTTTTGGATGGCATGAAGCACAAACATATGTGCTATGCATTAATTCCTAGAGTTGAGGATAATAAATACAAATATATCTTTATAGAGGTATTATATATGTTAGAACAATTTCTAGATATTATATTAGATAATGTACCTGGGGGTTTGCCACCAATGAGGAAGATCAGTCACCACATAGATTTTGTATCGGGAGCTATTTTACCCAATAAAGCAGCCCATAGAATGAATCCTATAGAAAGTGAGTAGCTAAATATATAATTCCAAGAGTTATTAAAAAATGGATTGATTCGGAAGAGCTTAAGCCCATGTGCAGTGCCTATAGTACTAGCACCAAAGAAAAATGGGGAGTGAAGAATGTGTACAGACTCTCGAGCTATTAACAAGATCACCATAAAATATAGATTTCCATTACCAAGGAAGGATGAAATTATGGACTGTATGAGTGGAGCCAAGTACTTCACCAATATTAACGTGAAGAGTAGGTACCATCAGATTTGTATATGATATTATGAGTGGAAAACAACCTTTAAGACCAAAAAGGGTTTGTATGAGTGGTTAGTCATGCCATTTGAGCTAACCAATGCACCAAGAACATTCATGTGGCTTATGAATGAGGTATTGAAGGAGTTTATAGGAGAATTTTTTTCATTGTCTATTTGGATGAAATTTTAATTTTTAGCAAGACTTTGGAGGAGCACCTGCTACATATTCGACGAGTTTTTGAAAATATGAGGGAAGAGCAGTTCTTGATTAATTTGAAGAAGTACAATTTTATGAAGAAGGATTTGGTGTACCTAGGATTTGTCATCTTAAATTAAGGTCTTAAAACAGACCAAAAAAAATTGAGGGCTATCATCGAATGTCCTACTCCAAGGAGCATTACAGAGGTAAGATCATTCTATGGTCTAGCCAATTTTTACAAAAAAAATATTAGGAATTTTAGCAGTACTTGTACACCCCTAACCGAGATAATGAAAGGGATAAGAAGGAGTTTAAGTGGACTTCAGGAGTAGATAGGAGTTTTTATATGTTGAAGAAGAAGTTCACATACCAACCTATTTTGGCACTTCAAAAATTTAATAAAGTATTTCATGTAGATTGTGATGCTACTAGTAGTGCCATAGGAGCTATATTGAGTTAAGAAGGTAATCTTATTGCCTATTTTAGTGAGAAGCTTAATGAGGCTAGGAAAAATTATTATGTCTATGATCAATATTTTTATGCTATAGTTAAGGCTTTGAAGAAGTAGAGACAGTATTTATTGCTAAAAGAGTTTATTCTATATACTGATCATCTAGCCTTATAGTATATTAATAGCCAAGGAAAATTAAATCAGAGGCACTTAAAATGGGTTGATTTTTTGTAGAGTTATACCTTTTTGTTAAAACAAAGGAGTGGGAATTCAAACAGGGTTGTAGATGTCTTAAGTATAAGGTATAACTTGTTGATAGAAATGCAGGTGGAGGTTATAGGGTTTGATGAACTTAAGAGTTTATACCTTGAAGACCCAAATTTTGTAGAGGCTTGGAGAGCTTACTTGGCACCTGTTACTTTGGACAAAACTAAGTGGTTGGATTTCCTAATCCAATATGGAATGTTATTTAGAGGGAACCAATTATGCATTCCAAGGAGTTCGATGAGAGATAATATGGTCAAGGAGAAGCATAGTGGAGGGTTGGATGGATAGTTTGTTTAGGATAAGACCATTGCCCTTGTTTATGAGAACTACTATTGGCCACAGTCACATAAATATGTAAAGATATTTTTACAAAGTTGCAGAGTATGCCATAGGGCCAAGGGTGTGATGTAGAACACTGGATTATATCAGCCATTACCTGTACTAGAGAAACCATGGAAAGACATCAACATAAATTTTTTTCTTGGACTAACAAGGACAAAGAGGAGGAATGACTCCATATATGTGGTGGTTCACAGGTTTTCAAAGATGACACATTTCATTCCCTACTAGAAATCTAATGATGCAGTTCATGTTGAAGGGTTGTTTTTCAAAGAGGTAGTATGACTACATGGTCTACCAAAGAGTATTTTTTCATATAGGGATACCAAATTTATTGGGTATTTTTGGAGGACTTTGTGGTAGAAATTGAAGATAAATTTGGAGTTCAATTTTGCATACCACCCATAGAATAATGGGCAAATAGAAGTGGTGAGTAGAATTTTGGGTAACCTACTGAGATACTTAGTAGGAGATAAGCCCAAGGGATGAGACTTGGTTTTACCACATGCAAAATTTTATTATAACAATTATGTCAATAGGAGTAATAATAAATCACCTTTCCATATTGTGTATGGGAGAAGCCCAAGGAATCCTTCTAAGTTGAGAAATATGGACAGATAGGAAAAGAGTAGTGTTGAGGTTGAGGACTTTGCAGAGCACTTAAATAATTTGCATGATGAGGTAAAGAAACATATTAACAAGATGGACACATAGTACAAGATAAGGGTAGACTAGAAGACGAGGTTTAAGGAATTACAAGTGGGAGATGAAGTTATGGTTCACTTGAGAAAATAAACGTTTCTTGCTAAAACCTATAACAAGCTAAAAATGAAGTTTGGACCATGTAGGATCATAGAGAAACAAGATTCAGACAATGCATATGAAGTAGAATTTTTGAATGGGCTTAACATATCACCTATGTTCAACATTTCTAATCTTTTAGAATATCATGAAGTGGAAAATGATGAGGGACCCATAATATAAATTTAAGACATTCTAGTGTATACTCCTAATAAGGAAGAGATAGAAGAAATCGTAGACACCTTCACTGGTAGAAGTCAAGGAACATGCAGTATAATGAATATCTAGTTAAATGGAAAGGCATGCCTATTGAAGATTCATCTTGGTTATAAAAGAAAGAGTTTTACCACTTTGGTTTTCCTCTGACAATAGAGAAGTGAAGGTCACTTCTCAATTTACCTTGGGTGTCTGATGTAGGAGCATCCAGCGGTGTAAGAGTGATCTTGCATCACCAAAATTTGTATTTATTTCATTTTGTTCTAAATTTTGTTTAGTTGTTTAGAGGATGGATAAATAGACCCAACGCCAAAAGAATCATCCTAATATACTGATCGGTTTGGGATATATGTAAATTTTAAGGTCTTCTACCTTATCAAAACTAGTAAACTAGTAAACTAGTAAAGCTAGTAAAACTTGGAGGTCAATTTTGAAGGCCTTAGAGGCCTTTTTAAGGGTTGAAATATGGTGGTATTATATGTAAAAAAAATATTAGATAGTAAACCCCCTCAAGAGCTTTCCAAAAACATGCACCAATAGTCATTTTGAGCAATTAGTAATGAGTTATGACCTCGGAAAGTTAACCCCTGAACTTCAAATTTGAAATAGATGGTTTGATGCGGGGAAAGGGAAAACAGGGTCAAAAGGGGGGAATTTTAAATTTTTAATTAGTTGGTCTCTGTAAGATCTATTTTTAGAATAGTAATACAAGAAAATCTTTGGCTCTTTCTGCATTTCCTCTGCTTTCTGTGGATTGTATGTGCTTGTTTAATGCAACTCTGCTTCATTTATAGTATCAAAAAAAGAAATCATCAACACAATATATATATATATATATATATATATATATATATATATATATCAAGAGAGTCATTTTGTTTGCTAAATATGGTTATTTTATGTATATATATATATATCTATGGAATCCATGACTAGTTATTCTCCAAGTCAAAATTTAGTGTGGGATGATTTAAGAAATCATATTTAGCAAGGGTTTTATTGAGTGAGATCATATTACTTGCATATATTTATCAAAATTTAGTAGAACCCTTGAAAATCTAGCATGGGTGTACCATGGTTGAGTGAAAATATCAAAGTTAAACACATATGGATGTTCTTTTCCTTCACCACAAAACCCCCAACAGTAATTTCTAAGACTTTCAAATCAGCCTTCGATTTCCTTGGTTTATCAGAAACCTCACTCTTTATCAAAAAATATTAATCGTTAAGCTCCTTCATTAGTGGGTAATTCCAAATCTTAGGAATCCTCATTTGTACTTGATCCATATACCCTAAAACATTTCCAATCAAAGTAAAACACTAAGGTAGATGCTTCTGCAATTTCTCCCACCATGATAAGTCCTACAATGAGAAGTAGAGTCTTGTTGCCAAAGCCAAATTCATGTGTAGGAAGACCTTGGGCCTAAATATAACTATGAAAAAATCCTGGTAAGATCCATTAAAAAAAATATTTATTTGTGTGTTGTTGGAGGGGAAGATACCTAACAAGCAATAAGAAAAAACATTTCGTTTGAAGCCTAAAGTAGTCTAAAAATAAACTAAAGTTTTTCTTTTCCTTTTTCTTTAATTCTAAAGAGTAACGAATTTTAGGGAAAATGATAATTGTTAGAGAAATCATTGCCATGTGTGAGGTAAATTATTTTCCTAATAAAATTTACTTCAAGGAGCATGCCTAGCCTATAAAAAATATTTTATAAGCAATTAAAATCAGGTTATTTAGTGATTAATTACAAAGCTATAGTCTGAAAATTGTGTGAATAATTTTCAAAGGGTAGTCTAAATTCAAACCCTAAAATCATTGATATTGATGTAGAGGATAAGTGATATACAATCAACATTTAGTGGCTGACTTCATAAATTTTTACTTAACTAACTTTGTTGGTTTCATTTAGAGGTGTTGAAGATCAAAAAAGAACTACGATTATTTGGCAAGCTACAATTTTTACACTTTTTTGGGTTGTTTAGTTATATGGGACTAAATTTATAAGGTACTATTGAGAACATGTACTAAAGGATTCTAATATATTTCACATGATGAGACTTTATTATTTGAATTTAGAAATCGATTCATAATTGGAATTAGATATTTTGAAAATTGATTTGAAGTTTAAAAGTAGGACAGATACATTTAGTTTGGAGTAATTAAAGTTGGATATATAACGTTATTTTTAAAAGTTCTTTGATTTTTTGAATTTGAAGCTTATTAATCTAATAAATTTTAAAAATTACTGAATTTATTAATTATTTGTAATTTTAGTCATTTGGAGAGATAAGTGAGATAATCAAATTGTTTTTTTGGTTATGTGGAGAAAATAAGCTGAACAATAAATTTGAATTATAAGGTTTTATAATATTTAATTTGATTTATTTAAATAAATATATTGAATCCTAAACTAGAATTTTAGGGACATGAATGCCCCTAGCAAACACTGGTTGGTTAAGGACCTTATCTACTTTTACCAACCATATTTCTTGCTTTGAATCTTAAAAATTGGCTAAAATTTTAGAAAGGTATTTGCCAAAATGATGATAGCTTTCAATAGGAATCTAAAGGGATCTTCAGAGGGATTATATCTCTTTGGATTTATCAGGGATACACGCTAGCTAAAAATTAATATCATGTCACAATACTTCCCACAACTAAATATTCTAAAGTTTCCTTTGTGATTACCAATATCTATGCCCCTAACTAAAGTAAATTTTGTAGAGAATTGTGAATTTCTTTAGGGAAAATGGGTAAGTAGTTTAGAGGTTTAAAATGGATTGTGATAGGTTTTGACACCCCCATATATCTATATGATAAGCAATGGGTTGTGGATAAATTATCAGAAAGCACACAGGATCTACGAAAGCTTTTAGTTGATGGTGATCTATTTGATGTGGATTTAGATGGTAATTGGTTTACTTGGATGAATAAACACTCTGGTAGAAATCTGATTCAATTCTATTTGGATAGAGTTTTTTATTTTAGAGGATTGGTTCTAAAACAACTTCAAGTTTAATATATAATCTCTTCCTAGATCTAGATCTGATCATAATCCTTTGATCTTTTTGTGTAATGTGGAAGATTAGAAGCATAATGGCCCTTTCAAGCTTGAATTTATGTAGTTGCACAACCCAAATTTTTATTAAAAAAAGTAAAAATGGTGGAATATTTCTTACTAGGGTAATAATATGTAAATTCTTGCAAACAGACTTAAAACCATGAAGAAAGAAGTCAAGAAGTGGAATAGGGACATATCTAAAAATATATTTCAAAAGAAGAAAGTTATTCGGTTATAAGAAAAGATTAATAGGTTGGATATCAAGCAAACCCAATTCCAAATAAAAAAGGATCTTACTTTTGAACTACACGCCTTAATAGCTAAGGAAAAAATATATAGGAGGTAAAAGTATAGGATTCGGTGGTTTCAAGAAGGTGATAGGAATTCTAAATTTTTCCATGTCTCGACTATCAAAAATAGAAATTCTACCTACATTGATGAAATTCTAATGGATTATGACCAAGTTATTATAGAGAGTGAAGAAATTGAGTGTGAGGCTATGGAATTCTATCAAAATATTCTAGCTAAAGATATGTATCATGATGAAATAATGATTAAGGATATGACTAATCACATTCCTAGATTGATATCTAAGGAGATCAATTCTCAACTTATAAATGTGGTTATGGAAGAAGAGGTAAGGATACCCACTTTCTCCCTTGATAGACATAAATTTCTAGGTTTAGATGATTTCCAAGAAGGTTTTTTTCCAAACTTTCTAGGATATTGTTAAATCTGATGTTATTGAAGCAATGAAGGAATCTTTAAAGTTGGGTTAGATATTAAAGGAGTTTAAAAATACCTTGCTTGTTCTAGTTACTACAAATAAAAGGTTGAAAAACTTCATATATTTTAGACCTATAAGTATTTGCAAATCCATTTACAATATTATCTCCAAAGTTATAGCCCTTAGATTGAAGATCTTCCTCTCCTCCATTATCTTTTATTAGAAAGGAGTATTTGTTAATGGTAAATAGATTTTGGATGTGATTATATCCCTTTATGAATCCATGCATTTTATCAATACCGGTGAAAGAAAAGGTATGTTCCTGAAGTTATACATGAGAAAGGCTTATGATAGAGTTTCATGGAGTTTTTTGGATAAAATTTTTGCTACCTTTGGTTTTTCTAGATAGTGGAGAAGATGGTTTGGAAGTTTCTATAATACTACAATGTACTCTAGTATGGTCCATAATAAACTAGTAGGTTTTTTTTTATAGTAGTAGAGGTCTTAGACAAGGTGACCATGCTCTCATTATCTTTTCATTATTATGGTTAAAAAACTTGGAAGATACCTCAATGCTACCAAGGCTTCTAGCTAGATAGGGAGCCTTAAACTAACTCATAATCTTGAGGGTATTAATATTTTTTAGTTTATGGATGATACCATTTTACTTGGTAATCCTATTGTGGTAGAGACAATTGAATTTAAAATAATCTTATACCTCTATGAGTGTGCCTCTCACCAAAAGATCATTTTGGACAAGAATAATATCTTCTTAATTAATAGTAAAGTTGATATTTATATGAAGGGTGGCTAGAGTGATAGGGTGACCTATGTCAACCATAAATTATTATTACCTTGGAATGCCTATGTTTGTGAAAACTTGCAAGGCACCTCTTTGGAATGGTTTAGTTGACAGGTTTCAATGAAAACTTGCAGGATGGAATAAATCTCTTGTCTTAAGTAGGTAAAGTGTTGTTGGTTAATATTGTTTTATAGGATTTCCCCATTTTTCTTCTCTCCCTTTTTAATATCCCTACTAAAGTTTTCAAAATCATATAAGGAATTCAAAATAGTTCCTAATATCAGGATCTCAAGATAGGAGGAGGATTCCTCTTGTAGCTTGGGATAAAATATTCCATAAAAAGAAGCATGGTCGTCTTGGTATGGGGAGAATCAACCTAACTAATAGTGCTATGGCAGCCAAGGTGGGATGGATAGTTATAAGGGATGTTTAGAATATTTAGGAAAGGATTCATAAAAAAAATATCTTGAAATCCAAGAGGATACCAAATTTCTCATAATTCCATACCCCTATCATGGCTCTTGTTTATGAAACCACTTGGTGAAGGCTAGCGAGGACTTGTGTAAGGGCGTGAAATGGCATGTTGGAGATGAGGCCTCTATATGTTTTTGAGAATATGCCTAGTTAGATGACAACCCTTTATCCAATAGTGATATTTTATATAATCTAAAAGAGAATGTAAAAGATAAATATGGTAAAAAGGTTTGTGACTACATGTCTTTATTGGATAACCAGTTTATTTGGAAATATATAGAGGTAATCCTTGAGAATTTAGAGGCTTTAAACCTCCTTAAAGATAAACTAAAGGCTTATTAATTAGGTTTTATCATGCAAAGAGACTCTGTGGTTTGTAGCAGAACTATGAATGGTGAATTTAGCATGAATATAACCTATGATATTTTGGATCCTATGTAGATAATAGTTTCCTTTCAAATATAATTTGGGGTAAGAGAGCTATTCCTAAAATGGATATTTTTTTGGGAAGCAATCCAGAATAAGATCATAATGATGTATAATCTTAATAATACAGGTTTTTAGTTACCTAAAAGATGTAGTTTATATCAAAAGCCAACAAAATTAGTGGAACACATCTTCTTGGAATATCCCTACACTCTAAATATTTTCTATATCCTCATCAATAGGATGGGAATCTCTTGGGTGATGCCTTCTAATATGGTTTTATGGTTACAATATTGGGGAACCTCTTTTTCAGTCCTTGTATTAATGTAATTTGGAACCCGAGTCCATTTAATTTTGTGTGAGGAGTATGGTTAGAGAGGAATGTGAGAAGTTTTAGAGGGAAAAAAGGCCAGTAGTGAGAATTTTTAGAAGTATCACCCAATTTTTAGAGGATAATGTTAAATATATAAAGTACCCTATCAAGCCAAATAATATTGAAGATACTATGATAGCTAAGGCATGAAATTTGAAACCCATTAGTGGTGAAGAGGCAAATCCTCAAGTTAGAACTAATGTAAAATGCCAATAACTCTAAGATGAATGGTTGAAGTTAAATTTTTATGGGGCATCCAAATGAAACCCAAGGCCATATCAGGATAAATTTTGAGTGACAATCAAGGCAGATTGGTAGGGGTAACCTAATTTTTTTTAACTATTACTACTATTCATAAATATAAAGTTAATGCTTTACATTTGGGTGTAGAGCTAGCTAAGTATCTAGTTGTTAAAAAAGTTATATATAGGGGATAATACTTTAATATTATCATATTTTGAAAAATGGGGGAGAAGCTAATTGGAAAATTGATTACATTGGGCAACATATTAGAGAGATTGTAAAGCATTTTTAAGAAGTTGATTTTATACATGTCTTTAGAGAAGGTAACAAACCAACATACTAGCTAGAAAATTGTAGTGCCATTAACATATGGATCCCCCCATGAATGGTCCATGATGACTTAGAAAAATTCATAGGGAGGACTGTAGTTAATTGAGGTCTAGGACGGATATTAATTTTCTTGCATCCAGGGGATTTTTGGCTACTTGCCCTTGGTATTTGTGCAGTTTATGGGATGGCTATGTGTTGTAAAAGGGTTTGGGCCCTTTCAAAATCTTATTTTTATCCTAATATCTATCTATCTATCTATCTATCTATCTATCTATATATATATATATATATATATATATATATATATAATTTCTACAAATTAGTAATTAGGGAGTCAAAAGGAGTTCAACTTCAAATTTAGGAAACATTTAAATTTGCTAGTTTCTAAACTTTAAGAGATATAAGGATTTCTACTTCATATTTTTAAAATTTAGAAACCTTGATGTATTTAAAACTAAGGATACATAATTAATTGATAAATACATTAATATTCAACTTCAAAGGAAATGCAAATACACATATTTTCTTTTGTGAGTCCTAATTAATAAAGTGACCTAATTTTACCCCATGGAAAAATAAAATGAGGGCAATATCTATTGTTCAAAAACTTTGGAATGTGGTGATGGAAAAAGAAACATTCCTAAAAAGAATAGCAATTCAAAAGTTCAAATATGATGATGCTAAATCTCTTATGTTAATTCTACTTGGCATATCTTATAAAACTGAGGCACACATTAGTTAGGAAAAAACTTCAAAAACTACATGGGAAAATTTATGTATGATATTTAAATAAAAGAATAAGGTAACCATTCTACATCTACAATCACAATTGTATGCATTAAAATTTCATGATGGAGATAACATAGAATATTTTATTTGAAAGATATTAGAATTAAAATAAAAATTGCATGCATTAGGAGAAAAGGTTAATGATCAACTTCTAGTTTTAGTTGTACCTTGGAAACTTCTTGAATCATTCAAAATTTTGATTGCATCTCTTCTAGTATATAAAAAAAAAGTGTCATTTAAATAATTAATGAATATTCTTTAGAAATATGAACTTGAAAATCAATTGAGAAATGAGTCATCCAATAAGGCTCTTGTATTAGAAAAAACATTTTGCACTTCATCACAAAAACAAAATCAAAAGAAGTATTGTCATATTTGTGAAAAAGAAGGATATAAACTAAAATATTGTAAGTATAATGCATTGACTAGGAAGGATCAAGACTAAACATATTATAAAGGGAATCAAAGAAATAAGAGTAATCAACTAAGATATGTTGCACAATCAAAATTTGTACCCTAGAATATTATGATAAATCACATACATATATTGTCAAGTAATGAGTAATTCAATAAGGACTTGGAACCTATGACAATAAATGCATGTTGTGAAACAAAAATAAAATATGTAGAGTGCAACTCAAATGATTTTAGTATAGTTGGTTATTGGTTAAAAAAATCTTATGCTATTAGAATTGATGATGATAGAGATTGAAATGATGATATCGATAGTTATGGTCATAGTTCTGTTGATGTTGATAGGGATCAGTCTAATGATCTTTTTGGTTATTTTAAAATGCATACTAAAGGAATTAATTCAAAATTGTTAAATAAAATGGGATACAAAGACATAGGTTTAGCAAAACAAGGACAATGAATGAAATAACCAATTATACCAATAATAAGACCAAAATATGAAGGTATTAGATATATAAGACAAATGAGCAGTAATAATTCAAGAACTAAATTCATGACATAAAATAGTGATATCAAAATAATGATAGATATTGATAGAATCGGTAATAATGAAAAAATGAATTTATTAACAAGAAAATAAGCAATCATTATGGTAGATATAGACATAAAATAGAGAAATGTTGGAATCTCCATTGTTGTGAAATTTTTGGAGCACATAATCATTCTAAAAAGTCTTATCTACATAAAGAAAATGAAAATAAAAAATAAAAAATAGATCATGGATGGATAACTATGAATGAATGGAATAATATGAAAGGGATGTTGTATGGTTTCTATAAAATAAAATCAAGTGTGATGAAAAATCAATGTTTATTAAATATAAATAATGATAGTAATATTATTGTGAACAAATATTAAATGAGTGATTATGACCGAAGTACACCTTGGGAGGTAACCTACAATGAAATAATTTGTAGTGATGATCCTACAAATATTATAGTCCTATGAATATTCTAGTGGATGACCCAGATACAATGATAATATAGAGGTGACCCAGAGGTAGATTTCTAGAGGTAGTGACATAGAGGTAGTGACCTAGAGGTAGTGATCTAGTGTGATTGATCTAAATATAGAGCCTTATAAGTAGTGACCCAGAGGTAGATCCAATGGTAGTGACCTAGAGGTAGATCTAGTGGTAGTGAGTCAGAGACAGATACCCAAAGGTAACTCAGATACACTGATCCATAGGTAGACATAGATAATTATAGCCAACCATGATAGAGTCAGAGTTGAGGATTGAGAAGAAAGAAAAATCGAATAATAAAGGTAAAAATACTTCCTACAAAATAATGAATAGGTCATTATGCAATGTATAGGAGATATTACATTATTTGGTCCTCTTGTTATATTAATTTGATAGATTAATTATATTTTGTATAATGTATATGTCAATATGAGAGATTGTGCAAAGTGTAGAGAGAGAATGAGGAGTCACGTTATCTTTATATTTATGAGTGGAATATGAAAGGTTGCATCTCTTGGATGTTTGAGGAGAGCAATAGTTAAAGTACTAAAAAATCATGTAAAATTATATATTAGAGGGAAATATCTATGCAATGTAATCAATCAGAATCGTTCTTGTAATAATTTGATATTGTATTATAATTTTGAGATATGTTTATTATTTCAATATTAAGTTTTATTTTTAGTTTGATTAATGTCATATATTTATTTTATAATTGATTATGGCTTTTTGTGAGATAATCTATCCGGAAAGCTAACAATTGTTCAAGATGTATCATTTACAGATACTTGGTTATTACCTCACCACAACAACTACCATGATTGGGTACTTCTTGACTCAAGGGTTTTCTAATATGAATCTAGATTCATACCCAAAACCCCCCATCCAAACCCAATAATATTAAAATTTAAAAGAAATAAACATATCTTAAAAGCGTATAAAGTTCTAGATTAAGTTATAATTGAATCCAACATAACAAATTTTCTAAATACTTTTCAAATCATAAAAATAGAATCTAGCATTTCCTTTATTTATAAATAAAAAGATAATTTTAACATCTAAGGAATCATCACCATAATCCATCAAATAGATGCTATCCATCCTTCATAATCATATTCTTTCAATTTGTAGTTAACTAACTATTTCTAAAATTATTACATCTTCCATATTTGTTCAAATCACAAAATACTACAATAATAAAATACATAACATATTTATTTTCAATATACAAGTTACTATGCAATATAACTCCCCATTCTCAATTACAATAATACATTTCAATATAACTACTCTCTAGATCATCCTCCTTTCCAAGGTCTTCATCTCGATAGGCCATCTTCCATGAACTTAGAATAGAAATTTTAGGATCAGTACAACTCTTTAATGCATATGCAAGACTAACATGCACTATGCTTTATGCGTACAACAATATGCGTACAACAATACATCAAGCAAAATATGCAATACTATTGAAAGAATCCCATAATTATACTTATTATGGATTCCTCATCATTCCTCAAAAATATTTAGTTTAACCCTCAAATATTAACTTCTAAAAAAAACTAAATTATACCAAAGATTATTACTTTTCTATTTAATCGCTACAAAATCCATATCTTGGAAACTTTTTTTCCTTTAAAAAAGAACCCTTCAATTACAAAATTAACATACCAAAGTATGATCCTTACTTTTCCTTCAAAAAGTACAACATATTGATAAATAATAACTTCTAATATATTTTCAACCCAAAACAAACATTAAATATAATCATGTTGTATACTCCAAATAAATTAATCATTATCCTTAAAATAATACAACAAATATAAAAAATAAAACAAGGCATTTAAAAAAAAAAGTTCATTATGGACCTTTAATATTTTGTTGCTTTATGAATTGAAAGATAGGTTCTAGCCACAACAATCTAGAGGTTTATCAGCACCAAACCTAGCAATATTCCAAAGACTCCAAACATAGAATCAAAGCACAAAATGCTCAACTATGGCATTCCTTGGTCATCCAACCACAACTATCTCCAAAATGTTACTCTGTAATGCTATGGAAAGAGTAGAAAATAACAAGGATAACTAAATAAAAACACAAGGAAGAATCAATAAATTCTAACACAAGTCAATAATCTTATGGTACTTACTATTCAATGCTAAGAAACTAAGAAAAACTATTCTATTAACCAGTAAAATTGCTCTCTACAATAACAATTTGAATAGGCTGATAAAATATATTAACATATTAATCATTTAAAAACATGGGAATATTTTAGCGTAGTTACCAAGTTCATTTCCACACATGTGCTCTTCAAACTATTATGAAGAAGTGCCTTAGTAGCAAAGCCTTCCCTTCTAGATATTTTTCCTACTAGTCATGCCCAAACTTGCAATCTAGCAAAACATATATCCTCTTAAGAACCAGGGAGATCAAACATTGGGGTGGTTTCTTTATGCATACGCATTATACCTTTTTGTATTGCGTTAAAATAATGTTGCAAAGGTTTCCAATTGCCAATGTTCCATATTTGCAACAATATTAAAAATGTGGCTTTATAATATATTTATTGCAAAGTAATGCCTATATTAACTTAGTAGTGCTTCTTAAAATAGCTTTAATAATTAAATTGTTTATTCCTCTCATTAATCCATTTATTTCGAATGCCACCAACATTAGAATAATAATAATTAAATTAATTACTCAATTAATTTAATTACTATTGAATGCTAATATTAACCATTAACATTGATATCAAACAATTCCACATAAAACAACATAAGGACTCTTGCCAAGGTTATGGATAGTAGTGAATTATCATTAATGAACGAATGTTTAGATTTTTGAAATTTAGATGTTTAGCAAATATGGGGATCCTTGAAAAGGTCAATTAACCCAAAATTTAGGTGTAAAATTTATCTTGGGTCGGCTTGCCCATATTTATAATATATTGAGCATTTTAAGTGTAACCCACCAACATTGCCCTTAATAATTATGGATATTTTCACCTTGAAATTTAAAAAATGAATTATTTACACCAACAAAATTATTTATTATACCTCCAATTACCAGTATACATACTTATTGTGATACATATAAATATCCCTAGATATCAGTTTATTATTTATTTTTATGTCATCTAAGAGTGAATAAACTATTTTATTTCCCCCTCAAAGAATGTGATCCTAGTCTATGGTTTTTCCCATAGAATTTACAGTTACAAGATGAAACAATGCATTCATTAGCATTGATTTAAATGAGATACTTTAGATATATTGATTGGCCATTGATAGAATTTTATCAAAAGGTGTAATGATGTGGATTTGTCATTTAGGGATCTCATATTCTAACTAAACCTATGATTTAAAAATACTTTGGCTATAAATAAATTTTATTTGAGTTTTAGTTTAAATTGATTGAGCAGAGATAGCCTAAAAAAGGAGAAAAAAATCTCCCAAATTACTATTATGCTTTATAGTAGCTTTATTTTGATTGATTTTATTATTTATTAGTTTATAATTATTAAAAAAATTATATATATTAGAATATGATTTATTCTATTTCAAATTAAAATGAAAGTAGATTAAGCATTTATTTAGTTTTTTTAGGAAATGAAAATGGTTAAAGTCTTGGATTCTCTTTCTAAAGATCTAAATACAAACTAGGATAACGTATAAATAAAATTGTTAAAAAGAACAAAAAATAATTTTAAAATTCTTATTCTTTCCTTTAAATTTGTAGTGCATACAAAACTTTAAATTTGAAAGGTGGATAATTTAATAATTATAAATTTAAATATCATCTTGAGAAGGCCTATTGAAATTCTATAATATTTTACTTATACCTTAAAACATGTAGTATATAAAATATAAGTAGACAAGAAAGCTAGTTAATGATTCATTTGAGTAGTTCAAAGTTGAAAGGAATACTGCAATCTCATGAAAATTATTGAAGGAATGTATAGAGTATTTTATAGCTATATTACTCCATTTTATTTATTCTAAATATTATTGTAAGGTTGGGATTTGCTAGATTTAATATGGAAGGATGAACGCTCTGAAAAACAAGCACTAGATTATCTGGATATATTTTGCAAAGCATCAAGATCTAGCATTCAAGGTAGGAAGACCTCATGCTATAGAAAAACCTCTTTGGATATTCCAATCTGGCTTGAAATATTCTAGTAGCATTGGATACAACCAAAGGAGATGTTTAAATTCCTTGGCATCCCATTTGCATTCCAGAGTTTCCCTACTATCTTAAGGAATTATGTTTTACAAAAAGTAGAGAAAAATTTTCCTTTTGGATTACTAAAAAACTTACTCTAACTAGTAAGTTTCAGGTGTGTTCCAAAATCATTGCTACTACTCATGTGTATTATTCATCATGTTGGTTTCCTTCTCAATCATGCTATAAAAATTTGGAAAATCTTTTAAGGGATTTTCTATGGGCTAAATCATCACATAAACAAGGGTTTCATTGAGTTTCCTGGAATATTTTTTGTCTTTCCAAAAAATAAGGAGGTATGGAACAACATGATTGTCAAAGACAAGGTTTTGCTTTGTTTTCTAAATGGATTCTTCAAGCCTTAAGTGGTTCTAAAGCTTGGAAAGTTCTAATTCAACACTGCATTTCCATTGGTTCACCTCTTGGTAGGAAGTCTTGGAAAGGCATGAATTTTCAATCCCTCCTGGTGTGTCCTATCCTAATTATAATTCAAGGCTCTTTTTTCATTCAGAGCATATGGAGGGCTTGGGAGAAAATTAAGCCCTAGTTGTGTTGGCAAGGGTATGGGAATCAAAAATGTGCTTCTATTTCTACTTATAATATTTAGTGGTCAAATTTTATTACTTTTCAATGTTCCTATTTTGCTTTCGTGAAATGGATTCATGCTCAGTGGTTCTTTAGGAAAGATATTTCAACAGTGGTAGATTTGTTTCAATATATTCCAGGTATTGGATCCAATGGGATAATTTTAGGAGATTGTTTATTCTATGGCCATATTATAAGAATACTTATGATATCGTTTTGGATTGTATCCCTTTTCTCTTTAGTCCATGATCTATAGACTTTCTCAAAAGCCTTTCTAGTCTGACTAGGGATGGTTTAAGAAGACCCTACTTTTTACATACAAACCTAAGTTAGGGTATTCTTGGTTTACTCCCAATGTCCCTATAGTTCAAAGAGTAAATGAGTGGTGGGATTTTCTTTCCACTCAAAATTGTTAGAGTCTAAGATTTAAAATGGCTTGGTAAGGATGTATTGAACCCAAACAAACTTTCTTTACTTGGAGCTTATTATCCTATGGTATTCCTATTTGAAAAATATTAAAATATATTGGAATAAAGAACCCCTCCTACCGTTTTTGTGATGATCCAAAGTATCCCCTTCATATTTTTTGGTAGTGCAAGAATCTCAAATAGCCTAGTATTGGCTTGAGTCATTCTTTCGACCTCATATGTCTAGTTCATTCACCTGGAATCATGCTTTGCTTGGAAACCCACCAGATTTTTTCTTGCCCTTGTTGGAAGTGTGGAACATTATTTGCATTAGTGTACTCTTTCATATTTGGAAAACTCATAATAGAGTTGTCTTTTCTCAACAACATAGTTCATATGAATTTTCAATTGCTAATAAGTGCATAGTTTATTTTGATTTTTGGTTCTAGATTTCAGTTCAAGTGGAGAAATTTCATATGGAGGTGGAGTATCTTCATGATATTATACATCACTGGAGTAATACCCTATGTATAATAATTTGAATGCCTTATACAGAGCCTTCTGAGTCTTGCAAAGTTTCTCGATCGTGCTCTCATCGATGACTTCCATCCTGATATATAGAAATAAATTAGTCTCAATAATCCCTTATTTGCCAACCCCAAGGTAACATTGGAAATAATACATCTCATCATTGTAGTCACTTGGAGTTTTGCTATGTGGATCCAGACCTAGTTTTTGGTTGAGGAGATTCCATTCCCATGTACCTATTCGATCCAAATAATATAGTGGTATGGGGTGTATCTGATAGCATTGATGGCTCTAATACATGTGATAATGTTCGCATGCCTAGGGAGGATGAATGGTTCATTTTAATTCCTTATAATACCAATTGGAAATATATGGACGGTGAGGTAAATTCACCTCATGAGCATAATCCCATGATTGACATGATTTAATGCATGCTTTTTGGTGATGTGGTTGGTGACGAGTTTAACCCTATTTTTATTGTTTTTAGTAGCTTCTTTCTAACTCAAATGTATTTAATGTGACTACCTATTGAGGTGTGCCTATCCACCTTTTTTTTTGTTGTAAAGACTTATATTTTTAAATTAATTAAAAGTTAAGCCTTTACATTCAAATAAATATATATATATATATATATATATATATATATATATATTAAAAAATCTTGTTATTAATGCATTAATCAAAGACGCTTAATAATCTATGATAATATCAATAGTTATATTTTCAATGTGGATCTCAATTATTGGGAAATAATCTAAATATTAATGTATTAATGAAAGGCACTCGCTTAATAATCTATGATAATATCAATAGTTATATTTTCAATCTAGATCTCAATTATTAAGAAATAATTCAAATATTAAGGTGGCAATGAAAGACACTCGCTTAATAATATTTGATAATATAAATAGTTGCATTTTCTATCTAGATCTCAATTACTGGAAAATATTCTAAATGGTAATATGTTACTAAAATACACTCTCTTAATAATATATGATAATATCAATAGTTGTATTTTCAATTTTGATCTCAATTACTTGGAAATAATCTAAATGTTAATGCAATGCGTTAATAAAATCCACTCGCTTAATAATCTATGATTATACCAATAGTTGTATTTTTCAATATTGATCTCATTTACTTGAAAATAATATGAATATTAATGTATTAATGAATGGCATTAACTTAATAATGTATGATAATATCAATAGTTTTTTTCTCAATTTGGATCTCAATTATTGAGAAATAATCTAAATATTAATGGTGTAATGTAAGGCATTCACTTAATAATCTATGACAATATAAAAAGTTCTATTTTCAATTTCAATCTCAATTATTGAAAAATAATCTAAATATTAATGCATTAATGAAAGACACTTGCTTAATAATCTATGATAATATCAATAGTTGTATTTTCAATCTAGATCTCAATTACTAGGAAATAATCTAAATATTAATGCATTAATGAAAGGCACTCACTTAATAATCTATGATAATATCAATAGTTGTATTTTCAATTTGGATTTCAATTATTGAAAAATAATCTAAATATTAATGTGATAATAAATACAGTCACTAGTCCCAATAGGGACACCACAATAGCAAAAGTATTTGGTATCTCTTAATAAAAATCCATGTTCAATTCACGGGAGGGTGTGCCTCCACTTTACAACCTCTTAAAAAAAAAAGGAATGCACTTAATAACCTTTAATAATATCTATAGTAAATCTTCAATATGAATCTCAATTACTATAAAATAATCTAAATATTAGTGTGGTAATGAAAGGCACTCACTTAATAGTATATGATAATAACAATTGTTGTTTTTTCAATCTAGTTCTCAATTACTAGAAAATAATAAAAATACTAATGTGTTAATGAAAGGCACTCGCTTAATAATCTATGATGATATCAATAATTGTATTTTCAATCTAGATATCAATAACTAGGAAATAATCTAAATATTAATGAGTTAATCAAATATACTGACTTAATAATATATGATAACATCAATAGTTGTATTTTCAATCTAGATATCAATGAGAAATAATCTAAATATTAATGGGTTAATGAAATGCACTCACTTAATAATATATGATAATATCAATAGTTGTATTTTCAATCTAGATCTCAATTACTAGAAAATAATCTAAATATTAATGCATTAATGAAAGGCACTCACTTAATAATCTATGATAATATAAATAGTTGTATTTTCAATATGGATATTAATTACTAGGAAATAATCTAAATATTAATGAGGTAATGAAAGACACTTGCTTAATAATCTATGATAATATCAATAGTTGTATTTTCAATCTAGATCTCAATTACTCAAAAATAATCTAAATATTTACGTGTTAATGAAATTTTGAATCTTAATTAACAAAAAATAATCTAAATATTAATGCGTTAATAAAATGCACTTGCTTAATAATCTATGATAATATAAATAGTTGTTTTTTAAATTTGGATCTCAATTAATGGGAAATAATCTAAATATTAGTGCAATAATGAAAGGCATTCCATTAATAATATATGAGAATATCAATAGTTGTATTTTTTGGATCTCAATTACCAGAAAATAATATAAATATTAATGTGTTAATGAAAGGAACTCATTTAATAATCTATCTATAATATGCCTTTCAAATAATATAACTATTAATACTTAAATTAAGGGAACTCACTTAATAATATATGATAATATGAATATATGTATTTTGAATCTGGATCTCAATTACTGGCAAATAATCTAAGTATTAATGTATTAATAAAAGGTAATCATTTAATAATTTATGATAATATCAATAGATATATTTTCAATTTGGATCTCAATTAATAGGAAATAATATAAATAAATAATAAATAACAAAACTTCTCAAAAGAAAATTTAGTATTTTAATAATGAAATACAAAAGCCATAGCAATATGTATCAAGAAACTTAACATATATAATTTTGCTTGATATAAATTGCATGGATGAATCTAAGTGTAAAGCATGTTTGAAATATTTTTATTATTAATTATTATAAAATTATGCTACTGCTTCATAAGTTATATTGATGCATACTTTGGATGATTTATGATGATTTACCTAGAAAATGAATTTCTAAATTGATTCATGCAAGTAAATATATAAAATCTTATTATTAAGCACTAGGCTATCTTTTCAAAATTATATTTAAAAAATATATATTTTTGCTTTTATTCATCTATCCTTAAATTTGTTGTTGGTGTCTTTGTAGGGAAACTCCAATGGTATGCCATTGTTGTTTCATCTCCATTACCATAGTTCAAATCATGGGAAAGAAGACTTTCTATTGATCTATTCTATAAATATGATCCCAATTATGCCACCCATCATACTATGCTACTATCAGTTGTTAGTTCAAATATTATTAAAAATTTACCATATTTTTTAGTACATAAAAATTTAATTCACCATGCCTTCTACATGAGTTTGGACACTACTCACCAATATTTTGAAATTGATTCACCTCATTTTTATAATTACATTTTTGGGACGACCATTTATGCATAACCCTAGCTCTTTCTAAGCCATCCTTCCCCAACTAAGATGAAATCAAAAATATGCACAAAATATATTTCTTTAATAAGGAGGTTTTATGATAATTGTGACATTATCCCCTACCTACTAAGGATGTCTCTTTTTCATAATAGTAACCTCTTTGTACAAAGATGTATTTTAAGAAACATACATATATGCAATGCGTCTATATGAGGGTTTACTTTTATCCTTAAGAAATCAATGAGAAATTCATCCATCATTTTCATATTTTCTCAACTTTGGTGGTTGTCCCATACTAATCCACCCATGAGAATACCTGGTCTGACAAAGACAAATTTTATTTGTAGTACCATATTCTAAAAGTAGTGTAATTCCAACTTTAGAAATCATAAAGTGCAACTAACTACAATAAAATAGTATTATGCATTTGATATCCACACATCAACACATAAATCAAGTATCAAGGAACCATGGTAGGACATTAAAAACTATAATATAAAATCAATTAGAAATTCTCCTTAATAGACCAACAATACAATTGGTGTTTCCTAAACAATAATATATTTTAAATTGAATAGGAGGAGATACCTATAATTATGTTCATCCTACCTATAACACCACATCCTTTGACATATTTAACCTTAGCAGTTTTGGTATAAAACCATGTTTGGTCCTATATATCCACTAACTAATCCTTCAAAAAATTCCTCAAATCCTGTTGTTTCTCAATGAAATCCATCATTTAATCAAAATTATCAAATGTTTCCTTTGATCAATATCTCAAATCCTTTTTGATAATTTCAAGTTCTATTAATTCCAATAGGTTAACTCTCTCTAAAATTTGAAACCTTTATGTCCTAGATATAATAGTTGACTCAATATATATATTCACTCAAGGGATTATTATAGTAAATATGTGCATTTGATAATATGTTCAATTAACATTTAGACTCACTTGTAGACAACTATCCTTTTTTGTATAATTTTAAAGGCCCTAAGTTACCCAAGTATGATTTTTTTGTGATCCTATGAGTTACCTAAAACTCCTCATGCTTACCTATGTAAGTATAGCATACGATGAATTGCTATTGCTAAACATATTTCCACAAAGTATTGATGTATCAGCATTGGAATGGCATTGCTATTGCTAACATATTTCCACAAAGTATTGATGTATCAGCATTGGAATGACATTACTAACTACCATACCATTATTTTATGATGAAATTTTATCAAGTTTCTTAAAAATTTAGAGGTAATTAGTGGAAAAATTAGAGTGTAAACTTCCCACACAAGACCTCTTCAATATCTATAGAAAGAACCTTAATAAGCATATATCTTATCCATTGGAAATATCAATAATACTTCCTTTTACACATGCCGTTAAATTGATCAAACAAAGTGGAATACACATTCATTAGAAAGGAGTAATTAAAATCCAATACAGTGGAGGATAATCCATCTTCTAATCAAAATTATGGTATAGGAATAAACATGTTGTAGGATATAAGACCACTAATTCAAGGAAAAATAAAAAATTGGAAGTACTCTAGTAGCCCTTTAAAAACATAATTTGAGAAAAATAAGAAATACCTAGGACATAGTATTCTAGGTTAGACCTAATTCCCTTAGTTATTATAGATCACCTTCTATAATAAAATATGATTAAATTCCCACCCATAAGACCTCCAAATCTTTAAAGATAAAAAGTACCAGGATTTAATGCCATAGAGAAATGGACTTACCATAGCATCAACAAACATTCCATTAACATAATTCAAAATCTTAGGGCCCTCATCCAATACCTCATTGATGAAGTATAGGTCACCTTTAGTGACTTCTAACCATCCACATATTCAAATCAAGATTTGGGTATATCCAAAATATTCTATAAAATTATGATCAAAAGACAACTAACAATATTTAATACAAGAAAGCTCTACCACATTACCAAAAAATAGATGGAATGATTCAAGTGATGACAAGAAAAAAACAAAAGTATATGTCATCATATCTACATGATAACCCTCCAATTATACAATAAAAAATTAAATTACCATCCTAAAAGACAAACCTTAATCCTATAAGCTCAATATAAAGGAAAAAGGATCTTTAGTGTCCAATAACAACTTGAAGATATACTTGCAAATATTTATTTACTTGAGTTACTGATAACTTATCTCATTTGTATAAAAATCCTTTTCAAGATTCTAAATAAGTATATAGTTCCCCAAGTATTAATATAGATAATTTAACTCATGTGGTAGGGACCCTTTCCATCAATAATGTGACCATAACATTTTATAAGGAATATGTTCCACCTCCACCTATGCATTTTGAATGTCTACTTTATATTACCTAAGAAATTGATGATAGTTTTATCAAAAGAGTGCTTATTAACAATCCATTGAAAAATAAATCCTACATATATGTCTATGCCTATCCTTAAGTACATCTAGACTTATCACAAATCATCTATTGCTAGGTTAGGAAATAATAAAAATGAGGTAAGTAATTGTATTCAACTTGAGAAGCAATAAGAGAAAACCCAATAAATCCAAAACATCAACCATGTTAATCCACAAAGTGAATTATTAGCATTATACCTATACAAATTTCTCCCACATGCAAAACCTTAGGACTACCTTATCAAAAAGAAAATGTAGTGGAAATAGGGAGTTGTAACTTTCTTTGTGTTACAACAACTAATAGATAGATTAGTCATGGAAGCAAATCCCATCCAATTGAAAAATGATATGCTTCTTATTACATATCAAATATCTATCACATACCTAAATAGATACTATGAAACCTTGGGTATAATGGGAACGGTCTAGGAAGATTTAAACAAGGTGTTAAAGAACTTTTGGAGCCGAAATCATGGATAGACTAATGGGGGATGGAATATAAGCTCCTTTATAGAAAATGCAAATCTTGCTCATTGTCCTTTGATAGTGATAGTGAAAGTGAATTTATCAAAAACTATAAAGATATCATAATATTAAACCATTCATAATCAAACCTTTAAAGGGATAAGGATATGTATATTCTTCCCATCCATACTCTTAATGTAAATACCATAGATATTATTCATCTTAAATCCCATAACTTTTATGAACTAGTTGATACTACAACACCAATAGAGAATTATTTTCTATTAATAACAACCATAAAAAATTATAAGGTAGATGCCATAACCCACAAGCCTTCTAGACATCATGATACTATGGATAATTTCTATAATAAAGAGCCACATGTTCAAATAGACATGGCAAATAAATCACAATCATTTGATCCTAATAAATCATCCTTAGAGCCAACCAATTTTGAAAATATAGGGGTACTTCTAGAACACATATATTTTGACGATGCACCTCATCTCCTTATTAAAGAAACAATTGATATTGTAGACACAAAAATCTAGCCACTTGTCATCCATCCATAGTTTCCCACCACATTATCTATTATTATATATATTTGTTTAATATATATTTAAATAATAATATTTTATTTATTATATTTATATATTTTTAATAAATATATGTATATATGTATGAATTAATGCCAGTCCTCCATCATGTTTTAATCCTAGCCATCCATATGCCTTAATCCATGCCACTTGCACTACTCTAATCTCCACCCTTCGTCATGTTTTAATTTCAGACACACATTTTGTGTCATTCAAATCCTAACATACCTAAGCAAAGATTATAAAGAGGAGTCATTTTGATGACTCAACCCTTGAATACCCAAAGTTTTTGAATGCCATAATTCCATTAAGTTATTGAGGTCTTAAGCATTCTCAAACATCCTCGCCACTTTCATCCTCCATCGCTCCCTCTCGTATCAACTGCATACATCACTATCTACCTCACAAATTAGATATGGTTCTGTGACCTTCCCCCAACCACTGAACATCCCCCAAAGCTTCTCGAGTGCCTGTTGGAGTCTGCAAAATGCCCACTAGAGCCTATAAGATACCACTGAATGTTTCAAGTTAGCAGCAAGCACCTATTGGTATTTCTTGCCCTAATTCTATAGTACTACTTCCCTTGGGTGTTGATAGGAAACATCTGCATAACCATCCTATACAACAACAATGAAGATAGAAATGACAACTCAATGAAGACAAGGTAAATATTTTTTTTCACATTATTTTATGTTATCATTTTTTATAGCTTTTATGTAATTTTAGGGTTAGTTATTTTATTTTTTAAGGTCTCACATAACGGAGCCCTCATAGGTAATATTAAATATTGACATTGTTGGATGTGTGCATGTATGAGAGTAGTATTCATTTAAGGATTTTGAAGCTCAAGTGTCCCTATCAAGGATATCCAAATCACATCCACAATATGTTGGGATCAAATAAGGAATGAGGACACCACAATCATTTGTTAACTAGGGTTTTAGAGAACCCTAGTGCATTTTAATAAATGTATCAAATAAAAATATTTGTAAACCCCACATTTGGGTCATTCTTGATTATAATATTGGAGATCCATTGGCATTAATAAAAAAATCTATTTCTTAGTGCAATCATTGGTGTATTTACATTGCTTGTTTATTTCAATATTTATGTTTTTGGTGTTGCTTGATTTTGCATCCATAAATGGTGATCACAGTGGGATACACAAAGGTTATATATTTAAAATTTCCTTATCACTAACTTGTGGTTTTCTGTCTCTATCTTATAGGTTTTTATAAAAATGGATCACACAAATTTCATAGAACTAGGGTTTCTAAAGAATTGCAAAAGTTGCAAAAGTTATGCAGACACCCTACGATACTTGAGGGGTGCCATCCATATTTTAGAAGATCTCTAGTGCATTTTAGAAGCACCCAAAGGCATTTTACATAGAGTGAAGAAGAATGCGTAGGCTTATTTGTAAGCCTACTTCAAAACCCTAACCCCTATGTTCTTCATTATTTACATTTTTTGTAGATAAATGCTAAAAATAACATCATTAAGTATCTGTTAAAAACAAATATATTTAATCTATATCATAGGCATTTAGAATAATTTTTGTATCCATATTCAATCACAAATTTCACATTTCCATATTCAATGTTTTCTAGTGTGTTGGACTTAATTTTATTTTTATATAATTTGTTAATTGCATGAAATAGTTTGCATTATAGGGTTAGAAATCTCTCTTTTTATTGGTCTAAGTAGGAACAATATTAGGATATCAAAATTATTCCTGTATTTGGTGATTCAATGCAGAAGAGTAGAAAAATCCTCTTATGTTTAGAGAGTGGTCCTAGGCAGTGTAGTCTATAGCTTTTGAAGAAATTTATATCTTTATTGTTGACTTCTGATTTAGACTTGGAAAATTAGTTATTTCTAATATTGCATGTACATTAAAAATGAAATTTTGAAAGGAATCACACACATAATGTTGGATTTCATCACCAACCATTGCTTGATATTTGGTAATAGTAGGCTTCATCTCCATCCACAAATCTCTGCCCTTAGCCACCTTAGGATACCCCTGAGCAAACTTTTTGGACATCATCACTAGAAATAACCTCATTACCCATCCAATTCATAGAGTTCACCCATCATAATCCATATTAGTACATCAAAACACACAAAATTAAAAGAAGGAAAAAAACATTAAAATGAGATAAAAAAGAACAGAAGGTAAGACAAATTTGTTGTAGAAATTTAGAATTGATTTGGTTTACTTGATTTACGTGAAGTTTTTATTTTATTGTACATTGCATATATTTGATTCATTTAGCTTATGGTATTAACTAGAAATGAGAAAAAGAAAGAAGTAGTGAATCAAAATTTTATACTACAACACATTGCATCCATGGATAATTCATCATCCATCCATGGATAATTCCACAAATAGAACCATATTAACCTACCTTTTGTCATCACATCACCCATATAGACATGACCCAAGTGGAAGCTCTTTAGATATCTGCTAACTATGTTATAGATTCAATCCATAACTCACCTAGTCATGATCATTATTTCTAGTAAAAATTTATCTCCTCTTGGTCTTCAAGCCTTACCCAGGTGTATAACAATCCTCTTTTTGAGGCATCAACTATACCTTCCCAACATTGATCCATTCCCCAATCATAATTTACTCCAAGCACATCCATCCCATCATCTCACACCACTACCTATAGCAATCCTTTGTATAAAGCATATGTCAATGTTTCTTCATAGATGCCAACATCCATCTCATTCAATATCATGAATACAATTGTAATTACTATTGAAACTTTTCATCTAGCCAATTCATCAATTCCATCTACATCCATACGTTCCACTTTAGATATAGAAATACATGAATCATGGAAACACCTTAAAAAATTGCTTAAGGAGCGATAAAATGCTCAATAAAAAGTTTAGATGGTTAATATTAAGCCTCATCCTATTTCTACTCAACCCACCTTTATCATTTAGAGTCCATCATGGGTACCATAATATTTTGTGGTTTGCATCCCTACACCACCATCAACTCATAGTCATACCATTCCCATAAATAATTATTACAATAATAATCCTCATACATCATATCCATTTCAACATTCTCCATAATTTCTCCACTAATCTCATTATCATCTATCTACTTTTCCAAATCATCATTAAAAAATTATCACATCTCAACATATTTCCACCCCACCTTCACGGAATCATCAAGTGATTCAGGGTTTTTTCATTCCAAGGGAAGACCCTAGGATCCAAATTATGCAACAACATATTGATAGTCTGATACAACAACACACTCTTGGTTTGATGAACTAGCCCACTTTATTTCAACTAATAAATCAATGAATCCATCCTTTGGTACCATCAATACTATATCTGACAGACTTCATAGTATCAAATTTTGATAAATTTAAAGGGACCGAGGACCCTAAAGAACATGTGAGCACACTCATCCATTCATGATTCATAATAACAAATAATTATGTTCTCATGCTTCAAAATTTTACTCAAACATGTGGGAATATGTTGTAGAATGGTATAATCACTTACCTCACCATAGTATTTATACTTTTGACTAATTGATTGACCAATTCCTTGAAACATTTTCCTTCAATGTTAGAAATAAATTCTAACTATCCAATATATGATTTAAAACAATATCATGATGAGTCTATATATGACTTTAGTAACCGTAGTAGAGTCATTGTCACAAAATTTCCATTTATCCTACCAACATAAGATCTTAATAAATTTTTCACTAAGAGTTGCTTTAAACCCATCTCTTGGTTATTACAATTGCAACAATACCGATCATTTTAGGAAGATCTTGCCTAGGCTAACACAATTGAGGTGATAAAAATACAAGAAGGTGTGCTTAAGTCTAAAAGAAATAACGAAAAAGTAAGGGCCAATATAAAAGCAACTATTCTGGCTAGTCAAAATAAAATCAGGCCAATCTAACCAATCAAAATAGCCAAATTAATAAAGTGATAATGAGACAATCACTAATGGCTCAATAACAAGTTATGCAACAACAACCGTGACAAATTGAATATCATGTGGTTCCCCAAACAACTCAATCAAGTCAAAACACATTGCTAGTTATGGAAAACTAACCATGTCAACAATATGTTCGACAACCTCATCGATACACCCCATTAGTTGAATCTTATGCTTCCATATTCTACAGGTTATATGACACTAACTAACTTACTTTACCCTAGGTTAAACTATATGATCCCACAAAACATAGTAAACACTACCGAGGGCATTTGTTTTACCCTTTTCATAGGAAAAATGGATATGATATTAACAAATGCCATGTATTTAAATATAGAGTGAAATGTTTCATTGAATTGAGGACCATCAAGCTTGATAACCCCTTAGCTCAACAAAACCAAAATCTTAGTATATTTCAATCATCACTTCTTCATCATGATGAAGTGTAACCAACAATAGGAGGGTCTAACACCAAGACTCCCCCAAATAAAGAAAATTATGTGTAATAATACCAATGTTTTAAGGGTGCTATTCATGTAGTAATCCAAGATTAAAAACAACACACATCAAAAAAATGCTCAGTAACAGTCTACTCAATCACTCATATCTCTACAAGCAAAGGTGTCTCAACCTACCACATCATCACCACCAATCCAAATTTCCACCAATACTTCACCACCAATCCATATTTTGAGCCATCCAAATCCACCCATTCATCCCATCAATTACCCCTAAGGCCAATCATCTCCTTGAGTAGTCGGTTAACAACTAGCCTAAAAATAGCTTTAGAAAAATTATCTATATACGAGCTCATTCAATAATATCCTCCACATCACAAAGCACTAATGGATATTTTAAATTTCATTGAAATTCAATCCCAAGATCCTAATATATTTAGATATTTTATAGGGAGCATCCAAACATGTATGGAACCTTCCATATTTTTCTATGATTTTGAGATAAAACTGTAGCACCCTAAAATTGGCGCAGTAAAATTGGAATAATTACATTCACCTTAGTAAATAAATTTAAATTCAAATTTAACCTCCCAAACCACCCGTTAACCGTCGAGAAACCCGTTTCCTCCTTTTTCGCGCCATTTTTAGCAGTTGTTTTGACCGTTTGACGATATCGTCTCCGATCAGACGATATCGCCCCAGATTTGACGATTTCGTCTGGACTAGAACGTCCAGACGATTTCGTCGCAAAACTGAATTTGCATAGTTGGAATCCGTTCCAACGGGTCTCCAATCCGGGCAGAAGCGTGTCTGCGCCGTTGGGACCCTTCCCCCATTGGAGATCTCCCAAATTGGGATGATCTCCAACCTCCCAACAACTATCCTATGCCTATTTAACTCTAAGACTTTTCCCTCCCCAACCCCTGGCTGAATTTTTATGCAAATTGAACCCTTATGCTCTAAAACATCGTAATTCATATTTTGCATTAGTCCTATAGTCATTTCATTGCAGGTACACCATTGGTTTTCAGCCGAGCCGGTACCTATCGCGGCTCGACGAACCTGTCAAGATCGGAGGCGATCTCGTCAAATTCGGGACGATCTCGTACTGATGCGAGACGATTTCGATTGCAGCGCACATCGAGGCAATCAGTGCCTAGAGTTTGTTCTTCTGTCTCTTTTCTCTGTCATTTTATGTTGTAAATTAGATTGTTTATTCAGTTTTTATATTATATTGCATTTGGAGTTCACCCATTTTGTCTAAGTTTACAGATTAAGATCATATTCTGCTATCTAAACACAGTTATTTGCATTTACTTCTGTTCTTGTATATTGTTCAACACTCATATTATTGTTTTACATAGTTTGCCCCTGTTTGCAAAATAGAATTTCTCGTATTTCGCATCGGTTTGCTGTTTTGCAGGTCTCTGATGAATTCGTCTGACGAATTCGTCAGATTTCAAACGATCTTGTCAGTTCAGACGATTTTATCAAATTGAAGGCGATTCTGTTGAATTGCGGATGATCCAGACTGCTTCAAGCTTCAGAAACTCCATCAGACTTCCGGATCAGGTAATCTTCATTGGCCTCCTGCAAATTCTCTGTTTCTATTTTCCTTTCTGTTTGTTGTATGCATTTAAATTGCATTTTCATGTAGTTTAAGTTAGAATCATTCGGCCAAACCTAGGATGAATGTTTAAAAATAAAACGAACTCATCAAAACTCATTCCCAAAACCTAGGCGTGGAAACTGCCGTCAAATGTTTCCTGGTGAACCCACCATCCATCGAAAAATCACCAAAATGCACCTCCCTTGAGAGGCGGGACCTTCGCAAAGTCCTCTCGTTCGAGGTACCGCACCATCCTTTTCCCATCCTCCTTTCGGGCGCGGATCCAATAGCCTGAAGGTAGGGGTGCGAAAAATTTGGAGCGATACATTTTGGTGAACCCGACGTGAATGCATCATAACCTTTTGAACAAAAACAAACAAGACAAAAAAAAAAAAAAATTTAGATGCATTTTAAAACATTTAAGGTTCAAAATCATGTTTAGATGGTAGCTCCTAAAAAGAGGTTAGCAGTTACTATAAACGTAGTAAACCAATTAGCGGCCATAGAAGTTAATTCTGTCCTTAGTGTCCCTGAAGCAAGTAGAAATCAATCCTTGTGGGACGAGCTTATCAGGAGACTTAGTATCATTTCATCTAGGTCCACACAACTTAAACAGGTTAAGAGGCTAGTCTTGGATAGAATCCTGGATCCTCATCAATTAGTGTTCTATCATGAACTTCAGAGAGCTTGCCATAGGTGGTTAGCCTATAGGAGAGCTCTTGTATCTGCAAAAGTTTTAACTTTCAGGGAAGATCTTGAAAGCACCGTTATAGTGCGCCCATTTTTAGTTCATATAGATTCCTTAGAAGATGATCTTATAGTTAGGAGAAGATGGAACAAAACTCCTAGAGCTATGTTATATTGTAAATATTGTCGTGAGAATTATTATTTCCAACCAGGCATCTGAGATAGACAATATTACCATAGCCCTTTTCATCAAATTCTTAAAAGAAAACTTTCAATTTGAAGAAGAACATTTCATGACCCCTGAACGACTTGAACCTATTAATGATATTCATAGATTATTCATAGAAGATTAGTTCATCTACTTTTAGCCTTATTATTATTGTGTGCATTTCTTGTTTCATTTGTTGTCTTTATTATATTGTTTCAAAGAAAAACTAAAAATCAAAAATAAAAAAAAAAAAAAAACATAGTAAAAAACTTAAACATTTCATTTACAATATTGCATTAGGTATATATAAATATATACCTTTTAATTTGTTGCATATATATATATATAAATATATATATATATTTGCTGAAATCAAAACTTAGCACCATGACTAAACTTAGGAATGGTAAAGAAATTTTAGGAGAAGGAGAAGATTGGCTACAAAATACAACTGAAAACCCAAATGTCCTTCTTGGAGATACAAATCCGGAAGGTGAAACTCTAGGTCAATCAGATGAAGACTTAGGTGAAGATAAGGAACAAGAAGGAAGTGTTAAAGAATCTTCGTCCCCTAGAATAGCTCCAAATGGAGGCATCACTTTTGACAACGCAGAACATTTTCAAAAATTTCTTAATCAACATATCGACATCCTTAATGTGGCAGTCCGTATTGATAAAGGGGAAATTAGTGATGCTCAAGCAGTCTTAGAACGGGCGATTGATATGCAAACTAATCCTTTGTCTTTCATTGATCAAGAAAGTGATAAGGGTGGACCATCTAATGCGAATATGGTCACTATAGCCCAAGCCATGACCAAACAACGGGTCACCCAACCTCCTAAGCAACTTTTTACTCAACCTAAAATCACTCCCGCACAAAATAAAATTCCCTTCACTACTTCCTTCCTCCAAACAGTTGAGCAAAATGCTTTAAATAGACAAAAATCTAAAACAAAGCCAAATACAAACTTTCAACAATCTACAATACAACACAATCCAACTTCAAAACTCCTCCATAATATCTTTCCTACCAATGTTTTACACAATAGTAACATGGCATCTAATCTGCATGTTCCTCCATCCTACGCCCATAACACTTATGGCAATGCCCCACCAAATCAATATGGGGGGCAAACTAGTAGTTTGGAAGCTATGGTGAAACAATTGGCTTCACGTATGGACCAGATAGATCCCTACCGTCCCTCGTATAATTATCGAGAGATTTGTAGCCAACCATTGGATCCCATAGTGGTAGCTCAACCATACCCTAAACATTTTCCCATGCCCGTCCTGCCTATCTATAAAGGAACCGAAGATCCCATAGAACATCTTCGCATGTTTAGGATAGCATGTCATGACATATCGCATAACGACTTGCTATTACTAAAAATGTTCCCCAAAAGTTTAGGTGGAATGGCGTTAGAGTGGTATTATCAATTGCCCACTCATTCCTTAAGAAACTTTGAAGAAAGCCAGCTGAGTCATTTGTTCATCAATTTAGTGCCTACATCGAGAGGCATGTAACTATTAAAGACCTATACAATTTAAAACAAGATAAAGACGAATGTTTTGCTGATTTCTTAGCAAGATGGAGACAATTGACAGGAAAACTGCACTTTGTGCTACCCTATAGGGAAATGTTAGACATTTTCATTAACAATTTACAAGAACAACTTTCTTATGAGCTATCAACAGATACTTTGACTACCTTCGATCAAGCTATAGACTTAGCTCGAAGGGTAGAAGATGCCCTCATTAGGAGAGGCCAACTTAGAAAGAAGGATGATGAGAAAACATCTAGAAATCAATATAAAAACAAACAGGTTGTCGGTGATGGAGTCACTGACAGCAGAAATGTTGCTAATGTCAATGCAACAAAAACAACAGAAAAATTCATCTTGAAACCTCCTGATAAGCCTCCTCGAGAGTTCACTAGATTAAACCAACCTTTATCAACTATTTTACCTCAACTTCTTGAAAGAGGTTTAATCCAACTACCGACTATCCGGGAACCTGACCCAAGCATACCCGGATATAGAGCTGATTTGCATTGTGATTTTCATAGAGGTCCTGGACATTCTACCAACGCTTGTAAGAGATTGAAACATAAAATACAAGATTTGATTGACAATAATGAAATGGAAGTGCAAGCCTTCCAACCTAAACAAAACCCTCCTAATAATACCCAAAATATTGTTCCCCAAAATCAAAATCAGAATGCCAATCAAACTTTAGACATATTTCAACACCCTTTACCAAGACATGGTAAAGAGGTAGCCAATCAAATTGAACATCACAATGTTCCCCCTCCTACCCGATATGTAGGAACCATTAGCGGGCAATTACATATTCGGGACTCTCACACATTCGACACAACCTTATCCCTGGTTACAACCGGGCTCTTACATAATTTTCAAACTTCTGATTCTAGCAATATAGAGTCAGATAGTGAGAGTGAAGTAGACACCATTCAATCGAATAGTTCTGAAAACGAATCAGATCCTATTCAACCTATCACAGATGCTAATGTTCCAGAAGAACCATTTCCCAGAAGAGTCACTACTCGACCTTCTTCTAATGAAGTCCTTCCTTATGAACAAGCCATAAACTCTCAACCGAGACCCTTTCAACGTCATCACTATAACATTGTAGGTACCATCGGAGTCGTCACTCGACAACAAGCTCAAAATCCCCAACAAGAACCAAACCAGAACGATGGATCAGCTCCATTTGTTCTGAAAAATCCTAATAAAGGAAGTCATGCTCCTATTGTTCAAACTAAACCCCCTTACAGCATTAATGAGCAATTGTCTAATACCACCGCCAGAATCTCCCTTTTAGATTTATTAAGATCCTCCCCCACCCATAGGGATGAATTGATGCTTACTTTGAGCCAGATGATGGTACCTCAAAACATCCAACCCGAAGCTATGGCCAATACTATCATCACGCGAGAGATTGATTGTATTGACTTTCGGGATAAAGATATCCCACAACACAGTTTACACAAGGATAATCCCTTGTATATTACAGCTTTAATTGGGGATGTAGCTGTCAAACGAGTCTTGATTGATAATGGCTCATCTCTAAACATCTGCACCTTTGACTTCTACCAACGATTTGGTTTTAGAAGTGATGAAATGAAGAAGACTGATATGATTATCAAAGCCTTTAATGACGAAACACAAGAAACGTGTGGAGTCATTACCCTCCCATTGCAAGTTGGTCCTAGAACCCTTGAGACAACTGTGTTCATTGTACATTGCCCAGCATCGTACAATATACTTTTGGGTCGCCCTTGGATTAACGCCATGCGAGCAGTCCCATCAACTTTACACCAATGTGTTAAGTTTGAGTTTAAAAATCAGTTGGTCACTATTCATGGTGACCCTAGACCTTTTGATATGTGTGCATTGGCGAGAACCGGTTGGAGTGCAATTTTGCCCTGCTCTCGTCATCCACATATCCTAGTTCTTCTTCATCTAAAACTGTGAAATATAAACCCATCATTTCATCTATTCATCCTCCATTAACTTCATCTTCCCATATAGATCAACCACTTGCTAAACAAATCACTGTAGAACATCAAAAAGCTCTTAAAACTACAACCAATTCTTCAAGTTCTAATCCCATAAATTCAAAACCTTCAGACACATCTATCATACCTTCCACATCTCAAAACATAGGTAATAAGCCTTCTACATCTTATGCCCTTTCTGATGATCTTTTACCAGATTTATCTACAATCTTAATATAAAAAAAAATGAATGATTTCATGCAAGATTCAGACCTTTTAAATCAATTGCCGCCATCTCCTCGTACTTTGGGCCTCCCACAACCTATGGGAAGTACTTACCAAGTCGGGAGTTGCGCCTTCATTTACAAAGGATATGACTGGGGAAGAATCCCTCAGAATATCAAAACCCATCATGATGGATATGCTCGGTGCTATTTTACCAACGATTATATTAAAGCTAAACCCATGATGCTTAAAATGGGATATAAAGGGAAAGGCTTAGGACCTTTCCAAAATGGCATGAAAGAACCTTTCGAGGTAGAACCATGGCCTGCCCGATGTGGTGTGGGCCTATTACCTAGTAAGGGTCAACCCTTTCCTTTTGAGGATGATGATCATCTCATATGCTATCAAGACTATTTGGATAGACATGTTGATTTACCTCTTAAAAATCCATCATTTTCATGCAACATGCTATCCATAGCATACCCTGAAATGATTGCTGACCCCGATGAAGAGTTGGAAGGAGATATCTTCCATGATGTCTCTGTTGAAGAGATGTTGTATAACGGGTTTTATTTTGATGGTTCTATACCAACCATAGCTCAACTTGAGGCCACCGACCCTCAGAACGAATTATCTAAATTAACTTTACAAGAGTTACAAGAGTTGGGCGTTTCACCTGCCCCACCTAATTTTGAAAGAGATCTACACATGGAGGTAGAAAATGTCCTTAAAATTAATATTGGAACTGAGGACAACCCTCACATAATCAACATTGGAGCAGAACTAAGTCAAGAAAAACAAGAACAATACATTGCATTTCTTAAAGGGTATGAAGATGTCTTCGCTTGGACATATGAAGATATGCCAGGTCTAGACCCTTATGTAGTCATGCACCACCTAGTGGTCCATCCGGATGCTAAACCTGTTAAACAAAAACTTAGAAAAATGCATCCCAAAGTGGCTCTGCTAGTCAAAGGGGAGTTAGAAAAACTCCTGAATGTTATCTTCATACAAGCTATTGATTATGCTGAATGGATCTCCAATGTAGTTCCAGTCACCAAGAAAGAAGCCACCAAAGTTAGGGTTTGCACAGATTTCAGAGATATTAACGTTGCATGCCCTAAAGACGACTTTCCTCTTCCAAATATGGACCAAATTATTGATTTTACTGTCGGAAGTGGGATGATGTCCTTAATGGACGGATTCTCCGGCTATAATCAGATCAGGATAGCTCCTGAAGACCAGGCTAAAACAGCCTTCATTACCCCCTGGGGTACCTTTTGCTGGAAAGTGATGCCCTTTGGCCTAAAGAATGTCGGGGCAACTTATCAACGGGCCATGACCTACATCTTTCATGATATGATGCATGATATCCTACATGATTATGTAGATGATATTATAGCTCGCTCTCTTATTGAAGATCATCATTTAGACGATTTAAGAAAAGTTTTTAATCGATTACGAGAATATCTCATTCGATTAAATCCAGACAAAATGTATATTCGGAGTTAAATCCGGCAAGTTATTAGGGGTTTTAGTTTCTTTACGTGGTATCGAAATTGACCCTCTCAAAATTGCGGCTATCACTGATATGCCCGCACCCACTAATATATCTGAATTACGAAGTTTACAAGGTAAACTTCAAGCTATCCGTCGCTTCATTGATAAGCTGGCGGACAAAACTGGTCCCTTTCTTAAACTCCTTAAGAAGGACGTCCCCTTTAATTGGGATACAGAATGTAGAGAAGCTTTTGAACTTCTCAAGCAATATCTCCTTAACCCTCCGGTGCTTTCACCGCCTAAATCTGATCGCCCATTTCTTTTATATATTTTTGCTTCAGATTCTGCCTTAGGAGCTATGTTAGCTCAGCTTGATGATGAAAAACGAGAACGCGCTAATTATTATATTAGCCGAACTTTCGTCAGTTATGAAACTCGCTATACAGCGTTAGAAAAGTTATGTCTAGCGATCGTGTTTGCTACGCAAAAATTATGACATTACATGCTTAGCCAAAAAACGTATGTCATTGCCAAATATGATCCTTTAAGATATCTCATGAGTCGACCTTATTTATCGGGTCGCACAGCCAAGTGGGTTCTTGCTCTAAGCGAGTTTGATCTCACCTTCATAGGACAGAAGTCTGTTAAGGGTCAAATCATAGCAGATCAATTAGCTGCTGCACCCTTAGAGTCTACTCATCCCCTCATTATCGAGTTTCCTGATGAATGCCTTCAATTAGAGGCAGACCTTGTTGAACAATGGTCCTTATACTTTGATGGAGCCCGATGCATGAGTGGGGCTGGTGCGGGTATTATTTTAATATCTCCGCAAAAACATCTTATTCCTCTGTCCTTCAAACTAACCTTTGCTTGCACCAACAATACTAGCTGAGTATGAAGCTCTAATCCTTGGATTACGAGCTGCTTTAGCGCTTAAAATTAAAAACCTCTTAGTTTTTGGGGATTCCCAATTGGTTATAAACCAAATTAATGAAGTTTATCAAACCAGAGATGATAAACTTCGCCCATATAAGGCCTATGTTTTACAACTAATGGCCTTGTTTGATCAAGTTACCTTGGAAGCCATTCCTCGAACTAGCAACCGTGCAGCCGACGCCATGGCCGCCGCTGCATCTCTCTTGCCCTTGGAGTTAGACGACGAATATGCCACTATCATCATTCGTCGACTCCAGGAACCCGCTTCACATAAGTCATGCTTAGAGCCTTTGGATGTGTTTCTAATCAAGGAAACCACTCCTGAACTCTAGTATACAGACATATTTGATTTCCTCCAAAATGGGACTTTCCCTGCTAATTCTAATCGCAACCAGCGTCGGTTATTACGTCGACGAGCAAGTCGATTTGTAATCATTGGCAATACTTTATATAGGAGATCTTTTGAAGGTATCCTATTAAGATGTCTAAATTTAGAAGAGTCTAAATCAGCCTTAAGTGAAGCCCACGATGGATCTTGTGGAGGACACTTTAGTGGTAGCGTCATTGCTAAAAAGCTCCTTCGGATAGGATACTTTTGGCCTACCATGGAAACGGATGCACATGAATATGTGCGCCATTGCGACAAGTGTCAAAAACATGCTGACCTTGTCCATGCGCCTGCACAAGAGCTGTAGGCTATTTCTTCTCCTTGGCCCTTTTCTAAATGGGGCTTGGATATTATTGGTAAAATTAACCCTGTGTCTTCTGATGGACATAAGTTCATCATAACCGCCACTGAGTATTTCACGAAGTGGGTCGAAGCTATGCCTTTAGCTTCCTGCACTGGTTCACAAGTCTCTAAATTTATTTTTAATCAAATCATCTGCAGGTTCGGAATTCCTGCAAATCTCATCTCTGACAATGGAACTCCATTCAAAAATAAAGATGTTAAAAAATTATGTCAAAAATATAAGATTCAACATCGTTGGTCTACTCCCTATTATCCTCAGGGTAATGGTCAAGCAGGAGCTTCTAACAAAACTCTAATCAAAATTCTCAAAAGACTAGTCAATAAAGCGGCCGTGGTCGGCATATTCAATTATATCCAGCCACGTGGGCTTATCGAACTAGTGTTCGAACCCCCACAGGCACTTCACCATTTGTTTTGGTATATGGTGCCGAAGCAATTTTTCCATTTGAATTAGAAGTTCCTTCTTTGGCTCTGCTACTTCAAGACACCGAAGTAGGAGATGAATATCGCGCTGGCAGACTCAGTCAGCTGGAACTCCTAGACGAAAAATGCATCAATGCTTTAGAGCATCTCCGTGCATACCAAAACAAGCTTAAAAGAGCATATAATAAGAAAGTTCGTCATCGATCCTTTGAGATTGGCGATCTTGTTCTAAAAGAAAATCAAAAAAATACAAATGCAACCAAAGAACTCGAAAGGTAAATTTGAGCCCAACTGGCTTGGACCATACATCATTATTGCAAAATTTGAATCAGGAGCATATAAATTATCTACCTTAGATGGTAAAGAACTTAAAGAACCCATGAATATTTTACATCTCAAACGTTATTATGCATAAATTTGATTATTTCATCCATGTATATATTTGTTCAAAATCATTCAAAACCCTCAAAAACATTCATAAAATCTTCAAAAATCTTCAAAAATATTTATCGCATTTATTTTGTAAAGTTTCTTTTGCTTTAAAACAAAAATCAACATAAAAAATCCAAAAACAGCTATATGCTTGACTCTTTCGAAACCAAAACAATATATAGAATAAAGAGAGAGTCAACATTCTCAAAACTTTCTCAAAATCATTATTTTCTTACAATTATTGCAGTTATATGTTTCAACTTATTTTGGATAAAACTAGCATTTATTTGGCATCCCTCACTTGCACACTCACATAATAAATATCTTGATTTTATCTGGCATGATTACTAATCTCTCTTATATCAAAGTTCACAAAAATCAATTAAATAAAGTTTGAGCATAGAGAATTGATCTTGGTATTTACTTAAACCAAGCACATCTTTTCACAATAAAATGATTATATTTGTAATTTCCATGTTTTGCTACATAGTAGAACTGATTTCTTGAGTGAAAAGTTTCCCCTGCTATCCTATCATGCACATGGTCTAGAATCTTTGAGAATTGGCAAAAGGACAAGCTCACCCCTACCCAGAATAAAAATCCCTTGCTCTACAGCTAATCCGAGCAAGTATCCCTAGAGAAAAAGAAAAAAAAAGAAAAGAAAAGTTCAAGAAAAAGAAAAGAGAAAAGAAAAATGTTATTCTATATCATTCCAGCAATATTTCAAGCACTATCTCAAAAATCAAGCAAAAGAAAAATAAGCAAAGTTCAAAAGAAAGCAAGAAAGCAATAAAATCCCTTTCCCTACCCTTTGAAAAAAAAAAAAAAAAGGGTTGATGAGCTTGAATCCCTGGAATTCTCAATTATTCGAAAACTGTGAGGTAAGCCCCATAACAGGTGGTTTGTGCCCAACCTGCTTGGCCTTGGGTAACTCCTAGCGTGGCGATATGTCTGTCACATTAGCGACCTTCTTTTGTACAGACCTATGTCTGCTTATGGATTAGCTAGCTCTTGATAATCCGATCTACATAGTAGCCTAGTATGGTTATATGCATCTACATCATGGTTAATGAACACTTAGTTGGTTTATTCAAATCACTTGTATCATAGTATCTTGCTCAAAACTGGTAACTGAACCATACAATTGCACACACATTTGTATTTGAGAGATTTTGTCTATCATTATGATAAATCAAGATTGGCAATGAATTCACTTATGCACATGGGATTCCTTATAAATCTAATTTTTTTCAAAATACTTTGAAATATTATTTTTGCAACTTGTTTGGAATAATCAAGTACAATTATTTACCACAAAGACAACTATATAATAGAAGAAATCAAAAATTTCAATTAAAACATATCATATATATCTTATCGACTTTCGCGACGATGGTATAATTCCAAAACCAAAATTGGAATTTTATGCTTAGCGCAAGTCCTCATTTTCATCTTTTTCTGTTCATTAAAAATCAACCATGCAATAAAACTATTTTCTTTGATCTTCGCGATGATGGTATAAGTCTATACCTACATATTCTATACCTAGCGAAAACCATTGTAACAATATTTTCTCCAATTTATCAAAATTCATAAAAACCATATGACTTCATTCTATTACACAAATTATGCTTTTCAAAAGCAAACACATTTTTATTATTTCATATCATTATGTCAACCTTTGCATTTTGCAATGATGGTATAATTCTTAAGGAATTATTCAACAATTTTATCACACTTAGGAATTTATGCCTAGCAAAAATTATTTTACAATATTTCATGCATAATATTTTTATGGAAATCTGAAAACAAACCATCATCATCATCATTTGCATCATCACAACAAAGTCTTAAGACAGTCTCTTAAGCACTCTTTTTCTTTTAACAATATTTCTATCCTGGGACTAGCTTGACGACCGAGTGAGCGGCGACTCCATGAAATGGTCTATAATAGCGACAATGTCCTTTGAAATTATTGTTAGAAATCTCTTTTTATTTTTATCATATTTCATTACAACCAATCAATTTGTTACATCAGATTATTTCATTTAAAATATTTATAGCATGACATCCAAGTTATAATATTTTTCAAAACGACATAATTTCATGAATCATCAATCCAATTATCAAATCAATCAATCAAACATAAAAGCATCATAAACATACACATAACACAAGTCATATGATCAAAAACATATCATATATCAAACATAATTTCATTCAAAAATAATTCAAATTAATTTTGCTTTTCCGCGTTTTTACCTCAAACGTTCGATTTGGGTAAAAACACGGAGGGGGCACCATAGTAAGCTGTCATACGATTCGAGCAAGAATCGTCGCCTAAAAATGGAAATAATTTTTTGCTTTCTCGTAGATCGAGAAGAACTCATCTTTAACGCATTTTCTTCGGAAAATTCGCTAAAGAGGGGGCAAAATGTAGCACCCTAAAATTGGCGCAGTAAAATTAGAATAATTACATTCACCTTAGTAAATAAATTTAAATTCAAATTTAACCTCCCAAACCACCCTTTAACCGCCGAGAAACCCGTTTCCTCCTTTTTCGTGCCATTTTTAGCAGTTGTTTTGACCGTTTGACGATATCGTCTCCGATCAGACGATATCGCCCCAGATTTGACGATTTCGTCTGGACTAGAACGTCCAGACGATTTCGTCGCAAAACTGAATTTGCATAGTTGGAATCCGTTCCAACGGGTCTCCAATCCGGGAAGAAGCGTGTCTGCGCCGTTGGGACCCTTCCCCCGTTGGAGATCTCCCAAATTGGGATGATCTCCAACCTCCCAACAACTATCCTATGCCTATTTAACTCTAAGACTTTTCCCTCCCCAACCCCTGGCTGAATTTTTATGCAAATTGAACCCTTATGCTCTAAAACATCGTAATTCATATTTTGCATTAGTCCTATAGTCATTTCATTGTAGGTACACCACTGGTTTTCAGTCGGAGCCAGTACCTATCGCAGCCGACGAACCTGTCAAGATCGGAGGCGATCTCGTCAAATTCGGGACGATCTCGTACTGATGCGAGACGATTTTGACTGCAGCGCACATCGAGGCAATCAGTGCCTGGAGTTTGTTCTTCTGTCTCTTTTCTCTGTCATTTTATGTTGTAAATTAGATTGTTTATTCAGTTTTTATATTATATTGCATTTGGAGTTCACCCATTTTGTCTAAGTTTACAGATTAAGATCATATTCTGCTATCTAAACACAGTTATTTGCATTTACTTATGTTCATTTACTTTTGTTCTTGTATACTGTTTTACATAGTTTGCCCCTGTTTGCAAAATAGAATTTCTCGTATTTCGCATCGGTTTGCTGTTTTGTAGGTCTCTGATGAATTCGTCTGACGAATTCGTCAGATTTCAGACGATCTTGTCAGTTCAGACGATTTTATCAAATTGAAGGCGATTTTGTTGAATTGCGGACGATCCAGATTGCTTCAAGCTTCAGAAACTCCATCAGACTTCCGGATCAGGTAATCTTCATTGGCCTCCTGCAAATTCTCTATTTCTGTTTTCCTTTCTGTTTGTTGTATGCATTTAAATTGCATTTTCATGTAGTTTAAGTTAGAATCATTCGGCCAAACCTAGGATGAATGTTTAAAAATAAAACGAACTCATCAAAACTCATTCCCAAAACCTAGGCATGGAAACTGCCGTCAAATGTTTCCTGGTGAACCCACCATCCGTCGAAAAATCACCAAAATGCACCTCCCTTGAGAGGCGGGACCTTCGCAAAGTCCTCTCGTCAGAGGTACCGCACCATCCTTTTCCCATCCTCCTTCGGGCGCGGATCCAATAGCCTGAAGGTAGGGGTGCGAAAAATTTGGAGCGATACAAAAACAAATATCATCGAAATCAGTAGATCCTCCATTACATACTATGGATCAAATTGATAGGAAGCCATTAAAAATATTTTTAATTGATATTGAATCCTCTATAAACATCATTACCATATCAAAATCTCAAACTTCCACCAAATCACATTACCAAATCCACTTTCATATTGAAAGCATTTAACGATGCTCTCTGCTCTACAATTGGTACTGTTGTATTTCCCATTGAAATGGGGGTCAAAATTTTGCATACTATGTTCCACATATTTGAGGTATCCATGATGTATAATGTGCTCCTTGGATGACCTTGGATGAGGAAAATTATATGTATTCATTATATATTACATCAATTCTTAAAATATGTACATGAGGGACAAGTACATTGCATTCCAGTAGATTTTGAACCGTTCAAGTATTGTAATTTTATCTCAAATACCTATGAGTTCATGTTACCTTCCACTCATATATTCCTCACTTCATCAACCACCTCATCAAACACCACATCCATATATTAATCTAAATCCCCTATTTTGGAGGGGCTTCCATCACCACTTTACATCAAGTATCCACTTCCATACCCCTATATTCATCAGCATTGACTACATGCACATGTGGTCAAACTCAATCTATATTAGCCACATCATCAACATCATAAAATTCCATAATTTGTCCTTCCAAATCATCATTATCCACCCAACCAAATTTATCTCCATACCCATCAACCAATGTCTCACAAGAAGAAATGATGTATTATGAGATACCATCAACCACCCATGAGTCATCCACATCTACATCAAATCCATCCACATCATCCCAAGTCAAGGTACACCTTACTAATCCTCGTATTGGTGAATATGAAGCCTAAGACATCATAGTTACACCTAAGGACTACATTTTTCCATGTGATCCACCCTTATCTCTTGGAGTAGTATATAACATAGGTTAAGTGCCTAATAACATTAATTTTATATATGGGGGGCTTGATTCATCATCCAATCTAGTTACCCTAGATGAACCCAAACCACCAACACCTACCAATATACAACATATGTTGAGTTTTCTATCTTGATATTTTCACATTGTTAACTGGTAAGAAAATGGCCTGGGATGGTACGAACATGGAAAGCATGAAATTATCAATGTTCCATATCATGAAATACATGATAATTCATGTTTAGTCTATCGTCCACTTTCATCCACTTCTTATCTTGAACAAGCTTTCCAAAGCTTAAATTTAAATTCAGTAGAAGATAACCATCACATCGATGACTCCAAAGATGAAATATATGAATAATTCAACCTTATAACGATAACTTCTGATAAATTTGAAAATGATTCAAACCCCATCATTCCACACAATAAACGAGATGAGTTTTACCTTATAATGTTCTCCATCCATCAACCCATCATTCGCTTATTTCTTCCATAAGAGTTATCTAATCCAACTGGTGAACCACAACCTTCATATCATTAATTTATCTCACTAGACATTTTGTTTGTAATATATGTACATAAAAAAAATTAAAAAAAAACAAAAAAAAATTAAAATGTAAAAATAAAAATAAAAACAAAAACATTTTGCACTACATATACATTGCATTTATTTGTGTTTCTTACTGCTTTTTAGGTTTACCAAAATTCTAGCATTGATTCTAGTAGAATCCATCCATACATTCACCTTTTCCAACCATCCATTTCCCCCTTATGTTAACATGAATCCTGTTGACTTATTTACCCCACTCTGCAATCTATACGATTTGGCAAAGCCAATTTCTATTGACATAAGCCTTATTGATATGGACCATATTTCCTCACCTCCATCATTTTTTGTGTTTTTCCTATATGAGGAATTGTTAAGGGCTTTAACCAACTACATTCCTTCATCACCCCCATATGCACATTCATATCTTGAGGTTTTCTAGGCAGACATAGATTAGGTTGAGTCAGAAAAGTTAGATAATTTCATAGATGACATTCATATGATCCCAATGTCCCATCAACTTGAGGAAGGTTGTTACATGTCCATTTAATATACCATAGATGTGAACCTTAGTTCAGACATAGAAAATCTCCAAATTATCAAGCATGGCAAAAATTTATCCACAGATGAACAAGAGCAATTAATTGCTCTCCACAAGAAAAAGAAGGGTATTTTTGCATGGTCCTACAAGGACATGTCGGGTCTTGATCCTAATTTAATTATCCACAATATAAACTTAAACTCTGATGCTAATCCAATCAAAAAAAAACTTAGAAGGATGACCGTTTCTCTCATAGTCAAATAAGAGCTTCAAAAGCTTTTAGATGTGAACTTCATAGTTCCTATCGATTATCCTGAGTGGTTCTCAAACATGGTACCCATTCGTAATCCTAATGAGGCGATACATGTTTGCACTAATTTTTAAGATCTTAACAAAGTGTGTCTTAAGTATGTTTTACTCTTCCAAATATTGATACTCTTATCAATACCTATGCTGGCTATAAAATGCTTTTTTATCATGGATGGTTTTTCAATATACAACCAAATTTGAATCAATCCTAATCACCAAAACAAAATAACATTTACCACATATTGGGGGACATTTTGTTACAAGGTGATGCTCTTTGGCCTGAAAAATGTAAGTTCCACTTATAAACGTGCCATGACATACATATTCCATGATTACATGCATAATATCATCAAATATTATGTGGTAGATCTCTTGACAAAATTTAAAACATGATAAGAACACATTGGTATATTGGAAAAATATTTGATTGAATTTTAGAGCATAATGTAAGGTTGAAACCTAAGAAATGTATCTTTGGTGTTACCTATGGAAAATTACTAGGGTTCATTTTCTCCAAAAGAGGCATTGAGGTGGACCCAAATAAATTCAAGGTCATTATAGATTCCTCCCGCAATAAACTTAAAATAATTGCATAGTTTACAAGGAAATATTCAATCAATCCATCATTTAATTGCACAACTTTCTGATAAATGTAGGTCATTCAATGACCTGCTATAAAATGGGTTGTCATTTTCATGGACATATGAATGTCAAAAATCCTTTTATGATATCAAGAAATACCTGACTTCTCCACCAGTATTAACTTCTCCTCGTCTGAAAGTCTCCTTTCATCTATATGTTTCAACAACAAAATTTGTATTAGGGACAATTCTTGCACAAAATAATGAGAACAATAAATAACAAGTTGTCTATTACATTAGTTGAACATTGGTAAGCTATGAAACCAGATATGCTTACATGAAAAAAATTTGCTTAGTAGTGGTTTTTACCACTAAGAAACTCAGACATTACATGCTTAGTTACACAAAATATGTTATAGCTAGAGAAAATTTGATGTGTTATATGATGTCTCACACTTATAATAACACCCATACCACTAAATGGATAATACTTATCACTAAATTTTATCTTGAATTAATCAATTAAAAATACATTAAAGGTCAGATCATAGTCTAGCATCTTGTGGAAGCTCCACTACCTAGTGATCAACCCTTGATTATTGAGCTCCTATATGATTCAGTATTCACTATCATTGAACAAGAAGAAGATGTCATTCTGAAGGAATTTATTGATATCACTCTTTTCGGTGATGGTTCTAAGTAAAAAAAATGTCAAGATGTTGAAGTCGTATTTCATACACCATAGGGGATGCATATCCCTTTATAATTCAAACTAGACTTCCAATGCACAAATAACAATGTAGAGTATGAATCCTTAATCTTAGGTATTCAGTCAGCCATAGATATGGGTATTAAGTGTATCCGGATATTTTGTGATTCTCAACTTGTTGTTAAAAAAATCATAGGAGAATATCAATGCAAAGAACCTACCATAAATCTTTACCATGAAGTAGTAATGAAATTGCTCTCTAAGTTTGACTAGTATGAAATTGATATTTTGTCATGTTTGAATAATATATTTGTAGATGCAATGACCTCTCTTGGATCATTGATTCTAAAGGATACCTTAGGAGAGGTACAACCACTTATTATCACAATGATATCTAAATCTGCAATTATTCATGTTGAATCTAAGGATGAAAAATATGTTTTCTTTATCCATTTGGAACCATATGAGCCTTGGTCAAACCAAATAATAGTGTTTCTCAAGTTTGGAACAGTCCCATTAGATATGTCATGAACTACTAAATGCACTTTAAAGAAAAAATGCATCTTGTTTTACTCTCTTGGAGGATGTGTTGTATAGATGTGGTTACGATGGAATTCTCCTTCATTATCTTGAGTTTACTGAGTACCAAAGAGCCATATCTGAAGCTCATAATGGTACATGTGGTGGTTATTTTAGTGGAATGGCCATTGCAAAGTGTATTTTATGCACGGGTTACTATTGGCGCACCATGGAATGTGATTGTTGCACATATGTTAAACATTGTAAGCAATGTCAAGAGCATGCTAATTTAAACCATGTTCCATAACAAGCATTACAACCTATTCAAAGCCTTTATCTCTTTTCACAATGGTGTCTTGATTTAAATGGTAAAATTTTACCTCCTTCCTTGGGACAACATACATTCATCATCACAACCACTGAATACTTCACAAAGTGGATTGAGGAAATTCCTCTAACTAGTACGACAAGGACTAGAATTGCGGAGTTTATACTTCATCATATCATTTATAATTTTGGTATTCCTTCGAAAAACATCTCTAATAATGGTAAGTCTTTCAAGAACAAGGATGCTCGAGAACTTTGCAATAAATATAATATCCAACACATTTTCTCAACTCCTTATTACCCATAAGTAAATGGACATGTTGAGGCTACCAATAAGACCTTAATTACTATTCTCAAGAAACATGTTAAAGAAAATTATAGATATTGGAATACACAAAATCCCTTGGTACTATGGGCTTATCGAATAAGCATATACATGCCTATTGGGGAAACACCATTTTAATTGGTCTATGGAGCCAAAGCAATCATACCTCTTGAGCTTGAGTTTCCCTCATTGTGAATTTCATTGCAGGATTTCATAGATGATGATACCGCTAGACAAACACATATTGACTAACTCACACTTCTTTATGAGATGTGAGTCAATAATTTAGATAATTTACAAATATATCAAGTTTGCTTAAAGCATGCTTACAACACCAAAGTTCATCTATGTAAATTCCAAATAGGATATCTAGTTCTTAAAGAGAATCAACAAAATACCAATGATTTGTCACATCTTCATGAAACATTTATGGTTAATTGGTTAGGTCCATACATTGTTACTCAAAAAGTGGGTAAAGGAACTTATAGGATTACCAGTCTAGAGGGAGTTGAAGAGCCTAAACCACATAATTTTATACACTTGAGAGCATTCTATGCGTAATGCAAATGATATATATATACATGGCTATTACATAAAACAACTTGCATTTCAAAAATTACATGACACACATTTCATTTACACACAACTCACATTTCATTCATTGCATTTGCATAATCATTTTCACACATTTCATTTCATATCAGGGATCATTTACTTCTTTCAAATATTAATTGGTCCAATAAAATCATATTGCATTAGTCAGAGGCACCTTAAAGCATCATCCATTTTAGTGTATCATTCCATAAATCCAAATCCTCATTTGAAATTCCACATTGACATAATCCCCAGGTTGTTTTAGTCACTCGGCCACTCCTAGTGTTAGATACCAAGATAGGTATTTAATATTGTATTGTATAATTGTATGAGCCATAAATTAATTATTGATTAAGGAAGGCCACATGTCAAAATATAAATAGGTATGTCATAGAATCATATTTGTAACCATTGGAGGAATATTGTCATATGTAACCGCAAGGAATATTTTCATATTATTATGCACTTTGTAAAGGAGCATTGTATGGTGTTCCCCTACCTCAAGGGTATAATCAATCTCTATTTTATTGAGCAATTTATTATGCAATTAATTTATTTGTGGATGCATGTTGAATATTTTGAAATATATGTGGTATGAGAAGAGATATTCATTACATTTGGTATCAGAGCAATGATTTGAGCAAAGTGGGTTTATTTTTACAAAGCTAAGGCATGCTTTTCTAGAAAAATGTCACGTTTTGTGGAGGCCATATTTTTTATTCCAACAGTCATTTTCAAAAGTTTTTTACTCCATTGTGTAGATATTTTGTTAAATTATGATATGTATTGAGAAAATAATGGTTGTTTAAAGTTCAATATTTTTGCTATTTTTTGGTCGCATGTGTTTTTTCAAAATAAAAAAAATCGTATTAAATTTTTTAACAATAATTTGTAGAATATTTTGGGACCAGAATATATATTATTTTGAGTACTATAAAAAAATCTTCTCATTTGTGGATTTCTGATAAGTTTTGAGAGAGTTATAGTTATTTGAAGTTGGGTTGTTCAAGTTGTTTTTTGGCTGCGTGATTTTTTTTCAAAAGAAAAAATTCATATTAAATTTTTTAGTAGTCATTTTCAGAATATTTTTGCATTAGCATGTAATTTATTTTGAGTACTTTAAAAATGACTGCTAAAAAAATTCGTATTAAAATTTTTAGCAGTCATTTTCAAAATATTTTGCATCAATAAATAGGTTATTTTGAGTACTTTAAAAATGACTACTTACTACTTAATTTCTAATAAGTAATGAGGGAGTTATAGCTATTGCAATTTTGGTATTTGGTGTTCTTTTTTGGGTTACTAGGAAAAAGAGAAAATAAATCATAACTTTTAATCCGAGTAAGAAAATCAATTGTCGCTTGTTTTGTTTTGAAGATAATTTTCAGATTTAATGGTTGCAAAAGGACATAGATGAGATTTCAAAATTTTTAATTTTTGAGAAATTCGAGTTATTCAAACCCTAGCTACTTTTAAAAAAAAAGTCATGAATTTGCCAAAAGTTTATGGAGCTAATGATATTGATGCTAGGGAATGGTTGGAAAATTTTAAGTCTTTATATTCTTCTTATTTTAAGTCTAATATTTGGATGTACTTGCAAGGGGAAGCTCGATCTTGGTATTTCAACTTTGCTCATCCATACACATGGGAAGAATTTCAAGTTGTATTTTTAAGAAAATGGGCATCAAAAGAAAATGATAACAATGTGCAGGTTATGAAAACTACACCTTGTGTGTCAGGGCCAAACAGTGATCACAAAAATTTGTTTGAATATCAAAATTCTATTTTCCAAGTTCATGGGTGCATTCAATATAAAAAAATGTTTCCATTAACCCTAGTAGAAAACATAATTTTATCAATATGTCTTTAACTAAGAGGTTGCAAGTTCAAGCACAAAAAATCAAATACATACAACTTGAGGGAAAAAATGTTTAAATTTTTGAAGATTTGAAAATCACCATGGATAAATATGTTTTACATTCATATTTTCATGTTATTGAGATGAATGATGCAGATATTATTCTTGGTTATCCTTGGTTGCATTCTTTGGGTACTATTAACATTAATGTGCAAAATAAATTCATGAAGTTATGGTACCGAAAGAAGAAGATAACATTATAGGATATTTCTCAATGTAAGGAAAAATAGGTAGCTATTGCAGAGGAACAAAGTGAAGAGCCAACAGAGGCAGTAGCAGAAACCATGAAAGCTAAAGCAAAGGTAGCATCAATGACAAAGAGTAAGAGAGAAGAGCAAAAATAGGTTGAACATCAGGTTAAGGTTGGAGTATATCACCATCCACACCACCATGAGAGGCATGGCTTAAGGCAACAATCTTATGGTTCTACATGGAATCCACAAGGCACCAACTATGACAAGGTTTAGCAAAGAATGCATAGTGAGTCTAGTTTTCAAAGTGGTGTAGTCGCATCACAAAAAAAATGGACTCATCATCAAAGTAGATAAAAAAACACATAGAGTAAATCCCACAATTTTGGTTACTCAAATGGACACATGATGTATCAACATCAAGGAAGACCACCACCCATCAGAGTTATACTAGGATGGATGGATGATCGATATTGGTACTAGTATTCAACATGGCTCAAAAGATCATATTATTTAGCCTCTTCTAATATTTCAAGGATGAAACATTTGTAACGAGGAAGGAATATTAGGTATTAAGATAGGTATTTAATATTGAATAATTTAATATTGCATTGTATAATCGTATGAGCCATAAATTAAATTTTAAGGAATGCCACATGTCAAAATATAAATAGGTATATCATAAAATCATATTTGTAACCGTTCGAAGAATATCATCATATGTAACCACAAGGAATATTGTCATATTAGTATTCACTTTGTAAATCATAGAAGGTGCACCACCACATAGGTGATCTTATAACTCATGGAAGGTGAACCATCATGCTCTTGTATAAAGAGGGATGGACCTGCATTGTAAAATATATCTATGATGTATTATTCAAGAATTCTTGGCTTGTGGAGCTAGAGATCTTGTGGCATGGCTTCCTTCCAAAAGGAGCATTGTACGGTGTTCCCCTACCTCAAGGGTATAATAAATCTCTATTTTATTGATCAATTAACTTATTTGTGGGTGCATTTTCAATATTTTGAAAGATATATGGTATGATAAGAGAGGTTCATTACACCTAATATTTTATGCAACCTCAAAATACATGTCGAGTTTTATTTAGAACCAAGACACATTTTTATTAAGAAAATTTTGAGTTTTAGAAATTGACTCCAAAACATTACTAAACCAAACACAATTACACATCCTAAAAAAAATATCTTGTGTGAGATAAGGATAAGACCATACTTGGGTTGTACCTCAAAGTGAAAAGGGTATTCCTTGCTTGTCCCATTATGCAATATAGTCCATAAAAATAGTGTTTTTTCATGACTATCACAAATTTCAAAAAAATATATATAGTAAGGATATGTTACAATACTCATCACACATAGGTTGAGAATATGATTCCCCAAAGCTCTACATATTTCATCACACACCATAGATCCTCAAGGTGCAAGGTTATCAATACATTTCTAGTAAGATAGTTAGGTAGTCATCCCCAAAGCCTAAATATAAAATTCTTGGACTATGGAACTATTATGACTGTCACACAACTCACTCCAAAATTGGGAACCTACCCTTAAAATTTTTATTTTTGGGAGTTTTGGTTGTCCTTGAGTGTTGTTTTGTTAGGTCTCACTCCATGAAGGGTGCAATTCAATTTGCTTGTGGGGTAGTGCCTCTTTGTCCTCTTCTAGAGTGTCCAATTTGTTTTTTAGGTTTGTTGATCTGTATTTAGTTTTAATATACTTCCTTTCTATTTTGGTTTTCTTTAATTCAACCTTTCAAAAGATTGATGGATTTTCATGTTAAAATGAAAATTAAAAGAAAATTTTAATTAAAATAAAAATTAATGATACCAGGAATTGCTTACATGTTTTTCCAGCTTTGATGTAGATAAATTCATTTTATTTTAAGTAGTTTGTTTAATCTACATTTTGTTTCTATCCATTTATTTTCGATTCTGGTTATTTCTAGAATTTTTGTTTTCTATTATTTTCCATTTTGGTCATTTCCCAAATTTATGTGTATTTTTTTTCCATTCTGGTCATTTCCAAAAAAATTGTATACAGTTTTTCTATTCTGGTCATTTCATAATTTCAGCATTTCACTTTCAGTATTTTATTCTGGTCCTTGTCCAGAATTTTGTCTATACATTTTGTTTAACTTCATTTTATTCAGGTCCATTTTCTAGAATTCCATGTACATTCATTTGATTTGCTTCCATTTTGGTCCTCATCTAGAATTTCTAAGATTTTTAGTTTTCAAATCTAAATTTTTAGATAAAACCAATCTTAGGAGGGAGGGAACTAATGCCTACTTTATATTAATGGTAGATAAAACAAATGAAAAATAACTTACTAACTTATTAACATGTCCAAATTGTAACTTAGCTTTAGTAGAATGCTCATAATGAATATAAAATGAATCTACTAACTTTAAAATGAATCTCACATTAAAGGTATGGAGTCTAAAATGAAGTGGACTATTCCATGCACTTTTGCATTTTTACACCTTTAATTCAAAGATAAAAGAAACTTGCTAATTGGGATTTAGGGTAAATCAGATTAATATCAAGAGCATTAAAAGGAATCATGATCACTTTCACACAAGCAAAGTTCACATTCACTTTAAGGATTAAAGAATCATGATCACTAACCATGGTATGAATCAAACTATCAAGGCCCCTTGTTAACTGTCACTTGCATATAGTGAGACTATTCTAGCTTATGTTGTTTTTAATTATCATCAATTACATGCATGTATGCAAATTTTTTTTCTATCATAACCTTGGAGAAATTCATGTTTGCACTTAATTTCTTTGCAACAGGGAGTTTTCAATTCAATACTCTGATTGTGGTGACTATTTTACAATAGGGCAAAATATTCACTCAACATTTTGGAACAATAAGGAGGGACTTATTTCATAGTTTTGTGATTTAGATCTTTGATTTTATAATAGTTAATGTGGGTAGTTTTGTTTCCCCCTTATTGTACTTGTAGGTACAATATTTATTCAGATTTTTTTTATTGTGAGGGATTTGTGAGAAGCCTTGGAGAGCATTAGTTTTTCCAAGCTAGCCCAATCTGAGTACATAGCTACTAGGTATAAAACCACTAGGGAAATCATTTTTCAAAGTCTTTCTCTCAATTCTATGAAGCCAAGAATCAAAACTCAAGAGATCGAAATCCCATCCAATATACTTGAGCTAGAATCATCTTTAGACTCAAGTACATCTAGTTGGTCTATGCCCACTGTTTCCATTGTAGACACTAATTGTATTTATCTCCATCACTTAAATGGGTTCTATCATTCCTATAGGGTCACTACCATTGAATAATATGGACCTGTTAGTCTTACAATGACATTGAGAGGGGGGGTGAATTAGTGTAGCTCTATAAACTTATATTTACAGCTCTTAATACCACAACAATTAAAACTTATTACTAGATACAACAAGTATAACAAACGAGCATCACACAAAACAAGATTTAACGAGGTTCACAAATGTGCTACTCCTCAAAAATTGACTGCTTGGACTACCATCCAAATCTAGCCTTTGCAAAGCACAACTTTACAATCAATTTACCAGCACCCACTAGAAGGAGAACCAACCCTTGATTTATCTACACCAATAGAAAGGAGCACAAACCCTTGATTTATCTACACCAACGAAAAGGAGCACCAACATCTAATTTATCTGCACCAACAGAAAGGAGCACCAACCCCTGATTTATCTGCACCAATAGAAAGGAACACCAACCCTTGATTTACTAGCACCAACTAGAAGGAGCACCAACCCCTGATGCCAAGCACAAACTTGGACTTCAATCTTGAAACTAGATGTTTGACAGTAATATGCCTTTGCTTTTGCAAGACCCTGACTAGTCTTCTTCACCTTTGTATTCTCTACACACTCTGTTCTCTTTATACAATCACTTCGTACACTCTGCTTCGTTACAATCAAACTTCATGATCGTCTTCTCCATTTTGTGCACTCTGCTCTCTTTGCAAATTTCACACTTAGCATGATTTGACACGACTTGCTATCTACGCACAACGATTGTATTTCAGTCACATTCCACCATCTCATCAATTCTCCAAATAGCCCTCCTTTTATAATAATATTTTTTATGATGAAAACCCTAATCTTAGTCGACTGTAAATCCTAATATTAGTCAGCTTTCATAACAACTATAAACCCTAATTTTAGTCAGCTATCATCCTTCTCATTTTAGTCAAGTTCTCCTTCTTGACTTGCACATTTACGACTTGTCATGAAATCATGACATTTTTTCCTCTGTAGCTTCTTTTGTTGTTGTTGCCACGAAAATACATGTCGTTATATCGCGGCACTTTAACCTCCGTATATTTTCTCTATTATTTTGTCACGATATCGTGACATTTCTACCTTCGTAGAATTCATCTTTTCTTTTGTTGTGATATTATGATATTTTTGCCTCAGTATACTTCATCGTTGCTTTTTTCGTGATATTGCGACACTTCTACTTTCGTAGTCTTCAACTTAGCTTTTGTCGCAAAATCATGACACTTCTGCTTTCATACTTAGCTTCTTTGCTTTTGTCATGAAATCATGACACTTCTACCTTCGAAGTCTTCTTATCTGCTTTTATCATGAAATCGTGACACTTCTGCTTCCATACTTTACTTGTTTGCTTTTGTCGTAAAATCATGACACTTCTGCCTTCGAAGTCTTCTTCTCTGCTTTTGTCACAAAATCATGACACTTCTACTTTCGAAGTCTTGCTTTTTACTTTTGTCATGAAATCATGATAGTTCTGCTTTCGTACGCTTCCTCTCTTTCTTTTGTCGTGAAAATGTGACATGTCGCGATATCGCAACACTTTTCAAACTTACTTTCTCTCTCCTATTTTAGTCACAAAAATGCGACATGTCACAAAATCATGACACTTTTCAAACTTACTTTCTCTCTCCTATTTTAGTTGCGAAAATGTGACATGTCACGAAATCATGACACTTTTCAAACTTACTTTCTCTCTCCTATTTTAGTCACGAAAATGCGACATGTCGCAAAATCACGACACTTTTCTTACTTGTTCTTTTTCTTTGAACTTGTCGCGAAACACTTTTCTTACTTGTTCTCTTTCTTTGAACTTGTCGCGAAATCGTGACACTTTTTCTTGCTTTCTCTTTCTCTTCCAAAATGTCACAAAATCGCAACAGTTTTTCCACTTGCTTTTTTCTCTTCCAACATGTCGCGAAATCGCGACAGTTTTTCCACTTGCTTTTTTCTCTTCCAACATGTCGTGAAATCGTGACAGTTTTTCACTTGCCTTTTTCTCTTCCAACATGTCACGAAATCGTGATAGTTTTTCCTAATTTTTCTCTCTCTTTCAACATGTCACGAAATCGTGACAGTTTTTCCTACTTTTTCTCTCTTCCAACATGTCGCGAAATCACGATAGTTTTTCCTGCTTTTTCTCTCTCTTCCAACATGTCGCAAAATCGTGATAGTTTTTCCTACTTTTTCTCTCTCTTCCAACATGTCATGAAATCGCGACAACTTTTCTTTCCTGCTATATATGTCGCAATATCATGACACTTTTCTTACTTGTCTTTTTCTTTGATCTTTTGCATATGGGCCACTTCGGTCTTCTTGGAAAATTACTATACATACTCTGAATAACCTTTGAACTCCTATATTTTGCATCTGAATATCTTTTGAACTTCCTGTCCACTGCGTCAACAGATCTATCTGACTATGTTGACAACAATAACCAGTTCCTTGGTATGGTGTGTAAAGTACTCCCTTGAACATACCTAGGGATGTCCATAAAATACCTAGGCATATTGAGAGGTCCATACCCAAGTTTAAGTATGATGGTTCTATCATAGCTAAAAAGCATGTTAAAAATTACAAAGACCATATGATTATACAAGGATTGAATCATGAAGACGTCACTTGTAGACTCTTACCCGTAATTTTGGATCAAATAGCTCATGATTGGTATACGAATCTTCCCGTAGCATCCATCACTTCTTGGTACCAACTAGAGGCAGCCTTCATCAATCAATTCAGGTTTCTTTTAGATCCTACCATCATCTATAATAAATTTTTCCTATAAAATATTACCCAATGAGCCGATTAGGATGTACAATGTTAAGTTCTAGAAGCTTCACACAAGTGTAACTCACCATTTTGTGGTGGATTTCGTTGTGGCCCTTCAATTATATTTTGGAGGTCTATATCCCATGATAGCCATTTTTTCTAGGAGAAATACTTAGGTTACAACTCTTGCCCTAGCTTATGCATAAGCCATGACCATTAAGAAATAAATGACATCATAAGGCATGGGGATGCCCCAATTTCCCATGATAGGACAATACAATCCTTATAGTCAATTTACCCTAATGAACCACATGATGGCACCACAAGTGCCAATGATGAATGCCTTACAATATCATCAAAAATACCCATTCATGCCCATGTATCCATCCTTTCCCACCTACCCTAACTCAGCCATTCCACTCACCACACCTATGTTGAAAAATAATCAGATAACCATGTCAGGGTTTGATGTGACCAACACTCAAACCTCAATAACTTATCCTATGGTCACACATATTCAAAGTAGGAATCCTTTTTGGAACCAAAACGCTCAAAATCAAACCATCACGTCTAGTCAAGAGGTTACCAACGTAGGAAATGAGTATGGATCTGGCATCATGGTGCCCCAACCATAAGGATCTAATTCTAAATTTGAGGAATTAAATAAAATCACTCTCAAACAAGGCAATGACATAGTCTGCCTATAGAAACAAGTTGCCCAAACCTCTATACCCAATAAGAATCCTAACCATAGAAGAAAAGGACCGTATAATACTCACCCCAATAATGGATGTGTACCTAACCCTATAGCCAATAAGGTGGATGCTTTTGAGGATTATGATGAGTTAGAGCCCCAAGGTGAGGGAACATCCAATTGTTGCTAAGGGAAACAATATGATTTGGTAACAAAAATTGTCCACTATCAAGAAAATGAGGAAGGAGAAGAGGACATTGAAATTTTAAGAGAAGAGGATGATGAAACTATGGAAGAACAAATCCAAGCTATTAGAAATTTTGCAAAATGAAGTCATGGTTATTACACAAGGATTTCTAAGGATACTAAAACTTCCTCCACTCCACCAAACAATATCCTTCTTCCTCTTGATACCAAAGGTGATAATAATCCACCTCCTCGTCCGGTTGTTGAATTATCCAAACCTATGCAAAAGATGCAAAATCTTGAAAAGTCTACCTATGATCTAGTAGAGGACATGAAAAGTACTAAGACTAATATCTCAATATTTGAGGTTGCTAAATTATCAAGTCAAGGGGAATCTTTGGTGAAAGAGTTGTATCCACCAAGTCAAATCCATGAGGTCAAAGGTTCTAAGTCCCAATTAGTGTTAAGGAAGGAAAAATGATAAGTGCCTCCTTTTGTCATAACCATCATAATTACAGGTAAAAACTTACATAATTATCTGATATACTTAGGTGCCTTGGGTAACATCATACCCCTCGATATTTTCCATAATTTAGGATTTAAGACAATTCCTTCAAAGAGAAAAGTTGTACAATTGGATAGATCGGTTGTGGATGTGGTTGGAATTTTTAATGATATCCTGATTCAGATAAATTTAGAGCCTAGATTTCAACATCATGTGGATATATTTGTTCTCAATATCATTGCCAAATACGACATGGTGTTAGGAAGATATTGGAGTAAGAACCTCAATGGTTACATTATTATAGATTCTTCCATGTGGTTACCTTGGAGGGGAGTAGCAAAAAAAATCTAGGTGGATAGTGATTCAAGGCTCAAAGATATGATTACAGAGTATAATAGGCCCAGCGAAATCCAATTTTCTAAAATTGAGTTAGGGATCTATAACTTTGACATAAAATAAGCTATCGAAGAACCTCAAAAGTAAAGCCTTTATTGTGGCTCTTCTAAAGAGGATAGTTTAGTTTGGACTCTAATATTTGACAGATCCAAATCAAAACAAAGTTTTGGAGCTGGTATTGAACTTACATGTCCTGGTAGCAAGCCTAATCTAGCTACCTATAGATTATAGTTCCCAGCCACCAATAACATGGTGGAGTATGAAGCATTGATTTTTGGACTTCAATTAGATCTAAATAAGAAGTTTAAGTATCTCAAATTTTTGGGAGACTCAGAGTTAGTGGTTAAATAGTTAAAAGGGTAATATGTGTGTCGAGATAAAATATTAAGCCTTTACAAGACTAGAGTTAAGGATTTGATAGATGAGTTTGATGCTTTCAACATTTACCTTATCTAAAGGAAACATAATCAAATTGTAGATTATTTAGCCATTGCAGTAAGCATTATAAAACCATTTGACCATAAAATTGCAAAAAAAAATTGAGTTGGTGCCCTATCCCTCAATAAGAGATAACATTACCAATTTGCAAGTATTTGATAGTGATAGACACCTTTTAAATTTTATAACTAATTTTAGTGTTTTTGATAATCAGGTGATAGACGAAGAAAAGATAGGGCAGGAAGGAATAGGCATGGATAGTGAAACATCCCAAATGATGAATAAAATGCCAAAATATATAGTTTCACTAGAAAAGGTATTCGATATCGAATATCAAAACAAAAGAGGCAAAAGGTAGCACCCCTTAAATAATCATGTGATCTAATCAACATGGGAAGTGTAGAAAATACTCGAGAGGTATTCATTGCTAAGGCATGCAAAATTCAATAAAATAAGTCTATAACTCATGCACTAAGAGAATATGTGGATTGCATAGCATGGAGTTACAAGGATTTGAAAACCTATGATCAGAATGTGATAATGCATACGATTCCATTAAAACTAAAATCTAAACCTTTCAAATAGAGAAAAATACCTATAAAACCGTTATTAGAACCACTAATAGAGAAAGAGGTGAAGAGATTCCTAGTAGAAAAAATCATCTTTTATGATAGGCATTCCACATGGATTTCCAATATAGTCCTGGTGAGAAAGAAGAACAGAGATATAAGACTGTGCATTGACTATAGAAATTTGAATAAGGCTTCCCAAAAGGATAATTACCTATTGCCCTCCATCAATTAAATTCTTCAAATGGTGAATGAGTTGGAAATTATGTCATTTTTAGATGGTTATTCGGGATACAATCATATCCTTATCCACCCAAAATATGGAATGAATAAAACTTTCACAACTAAATGGAGAACATTCGCATATAGGATAATGTCGTTCGGATTATTGAATGCAAGTGCCACCTTCCAACGAGCTATGGGTTTTGTGTTCAAAGGGCTCATTGGTAAGTTTATTATTATTTACATGGATGATGTTCCTATTTTTCTAAGAAAAGGAAAAATCATGTCAGGGATTTGAGGAAACTACTACAAATATGTAGGGAATACAAGATCTCTCTTAATCTACAAATATGGATCTTTAGGGTAACAAAAGGTAAGCTACTAGGCCATTTCATGTCAAATGATAGGATTTATATTTATATAGAAATAAAAACATCTATACAACAGATCCCTCTGCCCAATAGTAAGAAATATTTAAGATCCTTCTTCGGTAAGATCAATTTTGTAAGAAAGTTCATTTCGGGATTCACAGAGATTGCCAAGCCCTTGAATGACATGTTAAAAAAGGATGCTCAAATTAAATGGACAAACAAAAATAGGGACTCTTTCAAAAGCATCAAAGATGCTATCTCTAGAGCCCCTATTTTAGTTAGTCCATATTATTGAAAATATTTTTATGTCTATATTTTTGCTTCATATCATTCTTTTGTGAGTTTCTTAACTCAAAAGAGTGAAGGTAAAATTGAAAAACTCATTTCTTTCTTGATTTCTCCTTTGAAGGATGTAAAATTGAGATATTCCATTCTAGATAAACAAATGTATGCACTGTTCAAGACCATTAATAAATTAAGACATTGCATAGTGCATAATAGGGTTGTTTATGTAGTTCCTAACCTTGTTTTCAAGTCTATGTTTTTGCAAAATAAACTAGGTTAAAAATGGGGAAAATGGATTTTGACCCTTCACTATTTTGATCTAGAAATCCAACCCATGAAAATAATTTGTGGACAAGGTTTGGTCAAGAAAATTGCAAAAAATTATCCATTGATATCATGTGAACATTACAATGTAGAAGACATCGCAAAATATTAATGGTATGTTGATATTTTGTATTTCTTATTGAATGGTTAGTGCCCATTGCATCTCAATTATAATCAATGTAGAGCTTTGTGCTTGAAATCTACAATTTCCTTGATTAAGTCTAGTTTTTTGTACAGGAGAAACCATGAAGGAATTTACCTTCGTTGTATTAACCAAGAAGAGGTAACCCAAGTACTTAAGGATTTCCATGGTGAGTATGGAATTGAACATGAGTCAACTAATGCAACAATGCACCATATTATTAGGGCAAGATAATATTGGTCCCATATTTTCAAGTATGCACATGCTCATGTGTGATCCTACCATACATGTCAAGTGGAGGACAATAGAGAAAGAAATACAATAATGCCATTACAATTTGTGGTAGAGGCAAGACCTTTTGAACAATGGGGACTCGATTTTTTTGGGGTTATCAATCCTAACTCATCAGATTCTCATAAATATATCCATACTGCCACATATTATTACACTAGGTGGACTGAAGCAATTCCCACAAAGTACTCTACCACTGATGTTGTTATTAAATTTTTAAAGGATAACATTGTGACTCATTTTGGCATATCCAACGCAATATTAAGTGATAATAGCTATCCCTTTTATTCCATGCAATTTACAAATTGGGCATACGATAACATGATAAGCTTTAAATTCTCTTCAAATTACTACCCATAAGGTAACGGTTTGAAATAATCCTCTAATAAAAAATTGCTATGTGTAATAAAAAAGTTGCTTGAAAATAACCCTAGGGATTGGCATATTAAACTAAATTTTACCTTTTGGGTTGAGAGGACCAGAACAAAAGAGTCAATTGAAACATCTCCATACCATTTAGTTTGTGGATAGGATCCTATTTTTTCCATAAATTTTAAGATTACAAACACTTCATTTAATGAAATAGTACATTGGGACAAATAATATGCTTGAAACTAGATTGACACATTTAATGCATATTGATGAGAAAAGAGATGAAGCTATGCTTCACTTTAGTAAACATCAAGATGTATTAAAGAGATGGTTTTATAAGAGGTCTACGGTTAAAACATTTAAATTTTTTGATCTAGTTTTGTTGTGGGATGAAGGGCATGAAAAGAAAGAAAATCGTGATAAATTTGATTGTTTGTGATTGGGTCCATATCAAATTTCTAAAATACTAGGTGAAAACACTTTTAGACTAAAAACCTTGGATGGAAAATATTTGTATTTGCTTGTTAATGGGCTATGCCTAAAGCACTATTTCAAACCCTGAAAGGCATACAGGCGTGTATTCTATGTATACATGCTTGGTGTTTTGCTTTGATTTATTTTTTTTTAGTTGTGTTATTGATTTGTTTTTGTGTTGTTTATTGTTTGTTGGGTTTAAGACAGATTTTGGTTTTTTGCTTTCTTTGGTGGGTCAAAATTATTCCTTCGGGTAGAGGTAATGTTGTGTGGTTGCTAACTTTTGGTCTCTGGCCTATTTTGGTGTTGTTGTGGTTGATCCACAACACACCCCAAAATTGGGGACCCACCTTTTTGCAGGCTTGCAGAGAAGAATCTCGGTGACCCAGATGCTAAAATTGAAGAAAAGAGAAAAAAATGCCCAAGTGTAGAAAGGGGTCGCGAAATCGCGACATGTAGCGAAATCGCGACCGAAGCCGAAAAACGGTAGCGAAATCGCGACATGTCGGAAAATCGCGGTCAACGCGGTCAACGGCAACAAAACAGAAAAAGCGGTAGCGATATCGCGATAGAAAGCTGCATGAAGGTCCGAGGGGGAAAAACGTCGCGATATCGCAAAAGGTTTTTCCAAGACGTACGGATGATGAAAGGTGTCACGATTTCGCGACGCATTTTGGCATAGTTGTACGGTACAAGGAAGATGTCGCGAAATCGCGACGGAAATGAAAATCAGGCCCGACAGAGAAACGGTAGCGATTTCGCTACGCCTTGCGGAAAGAAGACTCAAAGTTCAAAACGGTAGCGATATCGCTACAAATTTCATAAAGGCCAATCTCAAAGTCAGAGGGTAGCGATAGCGCTACAAGTTTAGTGAGAGAGGGCTTGAAACAAAAATGGTAGCGAATCGCTACCATGTCACAAGGAGAAGGCTTGAAACGAAAGTGGTAGCGAATCGCTACCACATTTCAAAGGGACGCTGCAAGGCCAAGGTGGTAGCGATATCGCTACCACATTTTGAAAAGGGCTCAAAGTTAGAAAGTGGTAGCGATATCGCTACCATTCGAAGAGGAGGGCTCAAAATGTTAAAAGGGTAGCGATATCGCTACGAGAAGTTGTCGGAGGTAGACAAATGAAAAACGGTCGCGACATCGCTACGGGGAGCTGATGAAGGCGTACGACAGGAAAGCAGGTAGCGATATCGCGACATGTCATGATTTCGTGACATGTCGCCATATCGCGGCTAAGAAGGTGAACAGGCGGACTTGCAGTTTTGTCGGGTTTTTGCATAGGAAAGCGTTACAGGGGGCGTAGAAAATGCGTGACACGTGGCGTGCAGGTGTCAAACTTGCAGAGGCGTTACATGCAGAGATGAATTTTGAAGCGTTTTCAAATTTGAGCGTGAATCAAAGCGGGAAAAAGCAAGAATTTGAGGGGTCATGTGCAGGAAGGTGAAATGAAGCGACAGAGAAGATCGAAGAGCCGCGTCAAACATTATAAGACCAGAATTGCAAATCGAAGAGGGGGTTGGAAATTGCCGAATACGGAGTTGCAGAGACGAGAGCTTTGTGCTATTCTGGGCCCGTACTTGGGCAATTTCCTTCTTTTTGTTCTGGGATTTTCTTTTACACCTGGAACATTTTTGAATGTAATCGAAATATCATTTAAATACAAAATACAGAGAGTTGGCATCTTTTGGATGAGAAAGAAGGAGTTACTTTTGCATGCATGATTTAATGTCTATCTTTCCCTTCCAGATTTCTTAGGTTTTTAGGTGAAGTTAATGCAAGATCTCTTGGTTGCTTCATGCGAATGCCTGTTTTCTGGAATTACCATAGAAACCCTCGAGACTCGCACCTGGCCTATTTGGATTGTGTGAAAGTGCAGGTTCATTAGGTTAGGTTGCATGTAGAAAGCCTCAGTATCTTCGGTTTCATCAGATTAATGACAACTTTCTGACTGTAATCTATTCTTATTGTTACTTTTGTTTACTTTTGTCTTTGCTTTTCAAACCCATATTTTATTTTCAGCAGCTTTAATTCATCGTGTTTGAATAAATCACTGAAAATCCATCAGAATTAAAGGTTAAAATAGATTTTATTCATTTTGAGTCCATTGAAAGTTCAAAATTAATAAACCATAGTGCCCCTTGTTAACATCCACTTGCAAACCCTAAGGTGTTCTTAGCATTTCATTTTAAACAGCATCCTTGATAATCAATAATTAGCATAATAAGAACCTTGGAGAAATCGTTTTTCTTTGCAAGCAGAGGATTTGGGACTCGGATCCTACAGGAGAGTGTGTTTTCACAATCGGGTTAAAACACCACTCAACAGATTGGCGCTAGAAGGAGGGCCGAATCGGTTTATCTATTTCAATTTTTATATCTGAATATTTTGTTTTTGATTTAATTCTGAAATTATTTACGGCTAAACTGCAACACTATTTTTGTGTTTGTTGCAGGTTTTCTTCGAACTAGCCGAGGGTTTCCTCAGGCAGGCTGGACCCACCACGCCGTATTGCGACCAGGTCTCAAACAACCGGAGAAACCATTTTTCACGACCTTACTGGTACTCCCAAGGGTAAAGTCAAGCAAGTCGTAAGCACTCCGATAGCAAAAGGCCTCGTTTTCTCTAGGAACGTCGAGTGGACCTACGCCAGTAATATCCGTTGCCCCTAGTGTGCCTATAGTTTGTAATATTTCTTCGACTATTGTAGGTCTGTCTACATCAATTCTGAGTCAAATGGCTCAAGCTCCAGCAGCTCCTTGGTATGGAGCTAACAATACTCCTTTGAATATTGTCGGGGATATCCATGAAATCCCCAAGAACATTGAAATATTTCTGCCTAAATACAAGCCAGATGGCCTAAGAACAGTAGAAGAACATATCCAAGCCTATAGAGATGTTTTAATTAGGCTGCAAGTTCAGCATGAAGATGTAGCCTGCAGACTTTTCCCCATGAGCTTGGATCCAATAGCATATGAATGGTATATATGCTTGCCAACTTGTTCAATCACCTCTTGGACACAAATGGAAAATGCATTTGTCAATCAATTTAGGTCGCCCTTAGATCCCGCAACTATTTACAATCAGTTTATTACATGCAAACGGGGCCAAGGGGAACCAATCCGAATGTTTAATCAGAGATTCCAAAAGAACTATAATAGAGCAATTAGACATTTTGCCATCGATCCTGCAGTAGCTTTGCAGATATATTTTGGGGCATTGGACCCCATGACAACCATGTTTGCAAGGCGTAATCCTCAGGTCACCACGCTGGCTTTGGCCTATAATGAAGCCATGACTATTGAGCAACAATTGACACCGCAAGGCTACGGGTTTACCCAGATGCCTATGTTGGGACAAGGTGCTCCATATGGTCAAGTTCCCCAGGAAAATCAACTCATGGCACCACAAATGCCAAGTATGAACGCCTTCCCATATCAACAGTCGTATCCACCAACACCCGCATATGCACCCATTCCAATCCAACCAATCACAGCCATTCCACCTGTTCTTGCATTTTTGCAGAACAGTCAATCAACTACGCAGGAAACTAGTCAAGTCAATCCTCAAGCCATAGTTCCTGTTCCGAATCCAATCCCAATTCAAGGTATCAATCCATATGGGAATCCAATTCCTCAGAACCCCACCCAAATGTGGAATCAAGACCCCATCAATTATGCAAATCCAATGGGGGTTAACAACAATGTGGTTCCACCGAAGGATGTCTTTTCGGAAGTCGAAGAGCTCAAGAAACTAGTGCATAAACTAAGTAATGACAGGGTTCAACAACAGAAGCATGAGTCCCGTGCCCCTCACCCAAGTCAGAATTTTAACAATAGAGGGAGGCACTGGAACACTAAGCCAAACAATGGGGGAGTTCCTGCTCCCATTGCTAATCAATTAGATGCTTCTGCAGGCCCTAGCCAATCCAATTCTCTTTTGAATCTTTCAGATTTGGCATGGGAAAGAGGGTGCAGGTTACATAACACAAAAGAACACAATGAGAGGAATTGTCCTGAGATCGCTAGATACACTCATTGTCTTCAGGCACAAGTTGATGATTTGGAACTGGTATCAAATGAGGATCCATCGTATCAGCAAGATGAAAATATTATGGTGATGGAAATAGTATATCACCAAGAGGGTGAGAGCGAGGAGGAAGAAGACGAAGTTTTGGAACAGGAGGTGCAAGCTTTTCGAGATTTCAGAAAGGGGACTCATGGGTACCATTTGAGGAGTAAGTCTAAAGCCCCTAAAACCTCATCAACACCTCCAAACAGTTCTATTCTTCCTCCAGATACAAAGGCAAGTAACAACCCTCCCCCTCCACTCAGAAGAGAAATGTCTAATGACGTCCAGAAGACAGTCAAATTCGAAAAACCAAATTATGACGTAGTGGAGGATATGAAGAAGTCCAAATCTAGCCTTTCATTCCTGGACGCAGCTAAATTGCCTGGTCAAAAGGAGGCGTTGATAAGAGCTTTGAACTCACCTGATCCGATGTGGAAGGAAAAAAGAGCTGAATCCCATCTGATTTTGCGAAAGGAGAGAAGGGATGTCCCGCCATTCTTATTAACTCGAGAATTGCGGGTAAGAACTTGCATAATCGTTTGGTAGACACAGGAGCCACGAGCAACCTCATGCCTACGGAGATATGTCAAATGTTGGGTCTACAACCGGTTTCATCCAAATGCACGGTCTTGCAATTGGACCGTTCAGAGGTAAATGTAGTAGGGACCTTATATGATGTCAAGATTCAATTAAATTCTGAACCCAGGGGTCCAAGCAAGTTGTAGACATTTTGGTGGTTAACATCCCAAGTAGGTATGGAATGTTACTTGCGAGAGATTGGATGAAAACGTCTGAATGGCTATTTTGCAACAGATCGCTCGCATATGTGGCTGCCATGGAAGGGCATTGCTAACCAAATCAGAGTGGAAAACGAACCGAGGCTTAAGGAGATTATAACGGATTTTAACAAGCCGAATGAGGTTCAGTTTTCTGAGCCAGACCTAGGGGTCTATGCTCTTGATGTTGAGAAAGCTGTTGATGAACTTAAAGAAGAAGTGTGTCATGGTGGTTCTTCTGAGGAGAAGGATTACACGTGGTTGCTCAAGTTTGATGGATCAAAATCTAGACAGGGAGCAGGGAGCTGGAGTCGAGCTCATCGGTCCAGGAGGTAAACCATTATTGGCTGCCTACAGATTGCAATTTCCTTGCACAAACAATGTGGCAGAATACGAAGCATTGATCTACGGTTTACGTCTAGCATTGAGCAAACATGTTAAATGCTTGAAGGTTTTGGGAGATTCTGAGTTGGTTGTCAAGCAAATCAAAGGACAGTATACATGCCGTGACAAAATACTGAGCCTTTATAGGACTAGGGTTATGGACCTCATGGAGGAGTTTGATGCATTCAACATAGCCCTTATTTCTAGGAGAGGAAATCGAATAGCAGACTCTCTTGCAGTCGCCGCGGGCATGTTAAACCCGGTGGATATAAAAAGATGTAAAAAGTTTTCCATTGAGCTGGTTCCTTGTCCATCAATACCCGATAATGTGAAGAATTTCCGAGTTTTTGAGTGTGACAGCACATATTCAAGTTTGTCACAAACTCGGGTATTTTTGAAAATCGGGTGATCGATGAGGAACAAAGGTGGCAGGATGAAACAGAAGAAAGTGAAACTGCGTATCAATCCAACAAAATTCCTAAAGACGTGGTTTCATTAGAAAAGATGTTCGACATGGAATGCAAGAACAAGAAAAGAAAAAGAGTCCCGCTCCCCAAAGATGCATGCGATTCAATTAATCTAGGGAGTGCAGACAATCCAAAGGAGGTGTACATAGCAAAGGCATGTACAGAGGAAGAAAGGAGCAATATAATACAGGCTTTGAAGCATTACATAGATTGTATTGCTTGGAACTACAATGAGCTGAAGACTTACAACCAGAACATTATCACGCATACCATCCCTTTGAAGCCAGACTCCAAGCCTTTTAGGCAAAGACAACGAGTTGTTAACCCGCTATTGGAGCCTTTGATCGAAAAGGAGGTTAAAATATTATTGGAGGCGAAAATCATTTTTCCCGTTAGGCACTCAACCCGGGTGGCCAACCTCGTTCCAAAGAAGAAAAAAGAGTGGAGAGATTAGGGCTGTGCATAGATTTTCGAAATCTTAATAAAGCCTCTCAAAAAGATAATTATCCATTACCATCAATCGATGAAATTCTGCAAATGGTAAATGGATCTGAAATGATGTCCTTTCTTGATGGATATTCGGGTACAACCAAGTTCTTATACATCCAGATGACAGGATGAAAACAACCTTCACTACCAAGTGGGGGACATTTGCATATAAGAGAATGCCGTTCGGACTGTTAAACGCTGGTGCAACTTTTCAACGCGCCATGGATTACGCATTCAAAGGACTAATAGGCAAATGCATCATCGTGTATGTGGATGATATCCCAGTTTTCTCGAAGAAGAGAGAGGATCATGTTAAAGATTTGAAGAAAGTGCTTCAAAGATGCAGGGAACATGGAATTTCATTAAATCCCAAGAAATGCATTTTTGGAGTGACAGAAGGGAAACTGCTAGGTCACATTATTTCAAAGGAGGGAATATCCATCGACCCAGAAAGGATACAAGCTATCCAAGACCTACCTCTCCCGAGCAGTAAAAAAGAATTGAGGTCTTTCTTTGGGCAAGTCAATTTTGTGAGGAAGTTCATTTCTAGCTTTGCTGAGATAGCTAAACCTCTAAACCAGATGCTCAAGAAAGATGTGGACGTAAGGTGGAACGAGGAAAGTAGAGTGGCTTTCTAGAATATCAAAGACGCCATTTCCAAAGCCCCGGTCTTGATAAGCCCAGACTATTCCAAGCCTTTTTACATTTATGCTTTTGCATCGGAACACTCCTTTGCGAGTGTCTTAACCCAAAAAGGTGAGGATAGTGCCGAAAAGCCCATTGCGTTTTTAAGTGCCCCCTAAAAGATGCCCAATTAAGGTATTCAATCCTTGATAAGCAAATGTATGCACTTTTTAAAACTGTGAAAAAATTTAGGCACTACATCGTGCACAACAGAATTATCGCCATCGTGCCCGATTCTGCTGTCAAGACCATGTTTTTACAGAATGAACTAGGTGAGAAGAGAGGAAAATGGATTTCGACCATCCAAGAATTTGATCTCGAAATCCAACCAATGAAACTAGTTCGAGGACAAGGACTGGCAAAGGCGATCGCAGAAAATGATCCGCAAATAACGGGTCAATGCTCAAATACAGAATACATGGCTAAGGAGGACTGGTATGTTGATATTGTGCAATTTTTATTGACTCGGTAAGTGCCCTTCTAATTTGAATTCAACATAGAGGAGAGCTTTAAGGCTTAAATCTGTTAACTATCTGATAAAGTCTGGTGTGCTTTACAGGAAAAATCATGAAGGTATCTACCTGAGATGCTTGAGCAAAGATGAAGCCGCCAGGGTGTTGCAAGAATTTCATGGCAAGCATGGAACTGGTCATGGTGCAGCCAATGCTACAGCACACCAAATCCTGTGAGCAGGATATTACTGGCCTCATATATTCAAAGATGCACATGCTCATGTGCGATCTTGTCACATCTGTCAAGTGGCTGCAAATAGAGAAAGAAATGCAGCCATGCCGTTGCAACCTGTAGTTGAAATGAGACCGTTTGCACAGTGGGGACTGGATTTTATCGGGGTTATTAACCCAAATTCTTCTGATTCTCACAAATTCATTTTGATAGCTACAGACTATTGTACAAGGTGGACAGAGGCGATTCCTACTAAACATGCCACCACAGATGTTGTGATTAAATTTCTTGAGGATCAAATTATAACAAGATTTGGGATGCCCGACTCTATTGTCAGTGACAATGGTAAAGCTTTCATTTCCACACAATTTGCAGAGTGGGCATATGATAATAAAGTGAGCTTGAAATTTGCATCCAATTACTATCCTCAAGGAAATGGGTTGGCCGAGTCTTCAAATAAGAATTTGTTGAATACTATTAAGAAGTTGCTGGAAAAGAACCCTCGGGACTGGCACAGTCAACTAAAGTTTGCCCTTTGGGCAGATAGGACCAGAGTGAAAGAATCCATAGGGAATACTCCCTATCATTTGGTCTATGGGCAAGACCCGATATTTCCAGCAAATTTGAAGTTGCAGACCTTACATTTCATACAAGAGTACTTGGGGACAGATGATCAAGTTGAAGCCAGGTTGAGCCAGTTGTTGCACCTTGATGAAAAGAGAGAAGAGGCCATGAATCACATGAATAAACACCAAGAAGTAATCAAGAGGTGGTTTGACAGAAGGGCCAAAGTTAAATCATTCAGAATTTCAGATTTAGTATTACTATGGGACAAAAGACATGAGGAAAAAGGAAACCATCAAAAGTTTGATTGTCTTTGGTTAGGCCCATATCAGATTTCAGAGATTCTTGGGAAGAATACCTTCAAGCTAAAAACCTTAGAAGGGAAATATTTCACGCTGCCGGTTAATGGGCAGATTTTAAAACATTATTTTAGCCCTTAGGTTGTGGGACTTTCATATCATTCTTTGATTTTGGTGGGATTTTCAGATCTTGTTTCATTGTTTAGGATTTTCAGATTTTGTTTGATTTAGGATTGTTAGCTTAGCTAGGATTTTGGTTGTGGATTTGATTTCAATTGTCATGTTGTTAATTTTGATAAAAAAAATAAATAAATAAATAAATTGAGATGCCAACTTATGCTTAAGGTTAGGAGAATATGAAATATTGGAATTATCTTGTAAAGGCTCCACCAATAACATAAAACATTTTAAGTTATATTGTTTGATTTTGTGATACATGAAAGAATCCGTTTTGCATGACATATCATTTCATTTGCAAAGATAAGGCATTCATATTCCATCTCACCTCACATACATTTCATTTTAGTTACATATGCATCTTATGTACAAGCCATGAAAGTACGTCAAATTCTCTTAGGGTTATGTTATAACATAAATGTAAGTAGCTCCTAAGGTTGGAAACTGAGTCTTGAGATATCTAGAACCAAGCACGTCTCATAAATTAAAAAGGATCTTGAGCAAAATGATCAAAACCTAGCTTGGAGGAAAAGGTTGAGCGAAAGTGGTTTTCATGTCTATCCTATTATGCAACATGATCCTAAAAATAGTGGTTTTGACCACTTCCATAGAACTTAAAGCCCACATGGAGTAGTAAGGATAGGGTGTAAATTCTCATCTCGGTTGGTTGAGAATCTGATTCCCCAAAGCTCCTATGTTTTCATTTCATAATTAGTCTTGGATTGTAAGGATCGTACTATTTGTCCTCTCGCAAAGGATGGGTAGTCATCCCCAAGGTCTAAGTAATAAAATTAATATTCTCCATTCTCATCGAGTCTTGGATTGTAAGGATCGTACTATTTGTCCTCTCGCAAAGGATGGGTAGTCATCCCCAAGGTTTAAGCAACAGAATTAATGATTTATATCTAAGGTTTGGATTGTAAGGATCGTACTACTTGTCCCTAACCAGGATGGGTAGTCATCCCCAAGGTCCAAGAAGTAAAAAGTAAATAAATTTTTCCCATCTCATCTTTATTTTGGATTGTAAGGATCGTACTACTTGTCCTCTAGCAAGGGATGGGTAGTCATCCCCAAGGTCCAAAGAAATGGAGATAAGTTTTGGATTGTGGGGTTAGATATGCCCATGCATGGCATCATGTCTTGCCTAAAAAACAAGACCACTGATTGTCTAGAGGGTTAGACTAGCATGACCATTTCTTCCATAACTGGTTTAATTATTTTGCTTAAAGTGAGGTAATGAACTCTAAATCAGAATAGTAAGGATAAGGTTAAACTCTCATCTCGGTTGGTTGGGAGTCTGATTCCCCAAAGTTCTGATTTCACATTCACTTGCACATGGGTTCTAGATAGTAGGGACTCATAACCAACTTTGGGATACAATAAGATAATGAACTAGTGGATCCTAAGAGGGTTTGGCAATCTTGAATGCTTGTACATAGTATTAGAAGAAGTACCATGCCCTTTATGGAAGCAAATCTCCTTGCACATTCATTAGGGTACACAAATCATTCACCATCCCATATATGCATTCATGCAAAACCGATAATGAAATGTTGATCAATTTCAAACGATAGGGAATGAAAACACATTGCACACACTCGAGCTAATACTTGATGATTCCGATGATTCATGTACTTCGGATCTTTGGGCATTTGTTATTTTGCTTATGTGCTAACATGTATTTGCGAGTTTGTGATATGTTTCGAGTTGGGTTCTTACTAAAATGCTCAAGAGCATTTGACAGATAGAAGTCGCCATTTGTTGTGGTTGATCCACAACACACCCCAAAATTGGGGACCCACCTTTTTGCAGGCTTGCAGAGAAGAATCTCGGTGACCAAGATGCTAAAATTGAAGAAAAGAGAAAAAAATGCCCAAGTGTAGAAAGGGGTCGCGAAATCGCGACAGGTAGCGAAATCGCGACATGTCGCGAAATCGCGACCGAAGCCGAAAAATTGTCGCGAAATCGCGACATGTCAGAAAATCACGGTCAACGCGGTCAACGGCAACAAAACAAAAAAAGCGGTAGCGATATCGCGACAGAAAGCTGCATGAAGGTCCGAGGGGGAAAAACGTCGCGATATCGCGACAGGTTTTGCCAAGACGTACGGATGATGAAAGGTGTCGCGATTTCGCGACGCATTTTGGCATAGTTGTACGGTACAAGGAAGATGTCGCGAAATCGCGACGGAAATGAAAATCAGGCCCGACAGAGAAACGGTAGCGATTTCGCTACGCCTTGCGGAAAGAAGACTCAAAGTTCAAAACGGTAGCGATATCGCTACAAATTTCATAAAGGCCAGTCTCAAAGTCAGAGGGTAGCGATAGCGCTACAAGTTTAGTGAGAGAGGGCTTGAAACAAAAATGGTAGCGAATCGCTACCATGTCACAAGGAGAAGGCTTGAAACGAAAGTGGTAGCGAATCGCTACCACATTTCAAAGGGACGCTTCAAGGCCAAGGTGGTAGCGATATCGCTACCACATTTTGAAAAGGGCTCAAAGTTAGAAAGTGGTAGCGATATCGCTACCATTCGAAGAGGAGGGCTCAAAATGTTAAAAGGGTAGCGATATCGCTACGAGAAGTTGTCGGAGGTAGACAAATGAAAAACGGTCGCGACATCGCTACGGGGAGCCGATGAAGGCGTACGACCAGGAAGCAGGTAGCGATATCGTGACATGTCACGATTTCGCGACATGTCGCCATATCGCGGCTAAGAAGGTGAACAGGCGGACTTGCAGTTTTGTTGAGTTTTTGCATAGGAAAGCGTTACAAGGGGCGCAGAAAATGCGTGACACGTGGCGTGCAGGTGTCAAACTTGCAGAGGCGTTACATGCAGAGATGAATTTCGAAGCGTTTTCAAATTTGAGCGTGAATCAAAGCGGGAAAAAGCAGGAATTTGAGGGGTCATGTGCAGGAAGGTGAAATGAAGCGACAGAGAAGATCGAAGAGCCGCGTCAAACATTATAAGACCAGAATTGCAAATCGAAGAGGGGGTTGGAAATTGCCGAATACGGAGTTGCAGAGACGAGAGCTTTGTGCTATTCTGGGCCCGTACTTGGGCAATTTCCTTCTTTTTGTTCTGGGATTTTCTTTTACACCTGGAACATTTTTTGAATGTAATCGAGATATCATTTAAATACAAAATACAGAGAGTTGGCATCTTTTGGATGAGAAAGAAGGAGTTACTTCTGCATGCATGATTTAATGTCTATCTTTCCCTTCCAGATTTCTTAGGTTTTTAGGTGAAGTTAATGCAAGATCTCTTGGTTGCTTCATGCGAATGCCTGTTTTCTGGAATTACCACAGAAACCCTCGAGACTCGCACCTGGCCTATTTGGATTGTGTGAAAGTGCAGGTTCATTAGGTTAGGTTGCATGTAGAAAGCCTCAGTATCTTCGGTTTCATCAGATTAATGACAGCTTTCTGACTGTAATCTATTCTTATTGTTACTTTTGTTTACTTTTGTCTTTGCTTTTCAAACCCATATTTTATTTTCAGCAGTTTAATTACTGTGTTTGAATAAATCACTGAAAATCCATCAGAATTAAAGGTTAAAACAGATTTTATTCATTTTGAGTCCATTGAAAGTTCAAAATTAATAAACCACAGTGCCCCTTGTTAACATCCACTTGCAAACCCTAAGGTGTTCTTAGCATTTCATTTTAAACAACATCCTTGATAATCAATAATTAGCATAATAAGAACCTTGGAGAAATCGTTTTTCTTTGCAAGCGAGAGGATTTGGGACTCGGATCCTACAGGAGAGTGTGTTTTCACAATCAGGTTAAAACACCACTCAACAGGTGTTTTCTTGGTTTAGTAGGCTGGAATATCTAATCTGAAAGCAAGTGAATCCGAGAAAATGGGGATGATTTATTTGGTGATGATGCTCAGATTTTAGGACTAAAATGATGGAAAGTAGAACAATAAAATATTTCTCTAGATCTCCACATGTAACACACATACATTAAATGGTGTTTCTGGAATTATGAAGGATGAAGTTATCTTGATTTTCAACACTAGGTGAAAATCTAAAATGCTTCACTTGTAGGTTACCTTACCCCAATGATGCTTGAAGCTTTGTGTGAAGACAAGAACACAACACTCAAATAATAAAGAAATCAAATAACCCAAGGAAACACAATATTTTATAAATATATAAATTTATTCAATAAACGAGGGGGGAGCTAATAAAATCCTTTTGATACAATTTGTACTTAGTGAGCCTTTGATACAAATACGCTAGGGTTCTTTGAAACCCTAGCTACAAAAATGAAGTATATTCAAATAGTGTATCCTCGCTTCCAACGGAATGAGTGGGTTTCAGGTATCTGATGCCAAACCACTCTATCTTCAACAATTGTTCAACAATAAATAGAATCTATAGACCTGCATGCACACAAACAAAGAAATAGGTTAATACCTATGAGGGCTCCACAGTGTGAGACCCTCAGATATCAATAAACTCTAACCAAAAATAGATCAAATGGCATGCTAAATATATAGATCATGTAATAGAATAAAAAAATGATGATATACCTTGCTTGTGATGATACATTATTTTGTTGTTGCAGTTCTGACAATAGATGGTGTGATGCAACAGACTCTGACTCACGTTTCAGTGATAATAGTAGGCTCAAACACGCACTTGGAAGGCTTTGGCATGAGCTTCATAGGTTCTAGTGTACACCTATGGGATATAGTAGGCTTTGGAGAGCACTTGAAGAATACAACAGGCTCTATTGAGTGCTTCACAAGCTCTGCAGTGAACTTTGCAAGATTGGGAGGGCACTTATGGGTGAGGGTAAAATTTGCAAAAGCAAATCATGATGATGGGAGGGATGCGACAGATGAGAAATGATGGAGGTGATGGAAAATGGCAAGGGGATGGATGTGGAAGACTACTGGAATAGTAGAAGTCCTATTGGCTAGCTAATGCTTTGGATTTTCAAGGCTCTATCTCTTTCTACTTCGCTTGGTCTTCGCCATTGACCTCTTCAAGATGCAAATTCTAATATCAGGGTTTGAGAATTTGCAAATGACCTTATTTATAATCCAACCTAGGGTTTTCTTAGGGTTTTATCCTTACACTTTTGATCGTGTGGCTAAGATTAAATTAGATCCTAAGGTTGAGATTAATTTTTAGATGTGGCATGGATTAATGAAGATGGACGGTGGAGATTAGATTGGATCGAACAACTGTGGTTAATTGAGTTTATAAATATATATTTTATAATAAATATATTATAATATAATATAAAATGTTATATTAAATATAAAATAATATTAAAATAATCCCATTTGGGTTAGGAAATGGTGGAAAAGGTGTAAAGTGGGCCTTTTGAAGGCAGGAAATGCATATGGTGGACCAGTGGGTGGTGGGATGGTTAGGATGGAGGATTAATGGCTGCAATTTAGTGTCTACAGATGCCCCTTTTTGTACCATGTTGCGTGAAACACAATATGGTGCAAAAATATGAGACACCTACTTGGCCTATGGGCATAGAAGCAACTTCTCTCTATTGTTGGATTTGATCACTAATGTTGAAGATAAAAGAACAAATAATTTTTGGAATTTTGTAGCTTACCCCCTCAATTGGCGAACGAGTTATGAATATATATCACAAGCCAATTGAATTTTTTTTGTGCTAATAATTATTGATGTGGTGAATTTGTTACATTGATGAATTAATGGTGTGAAATGCAATATGATTCCAAACGATATGAATGATGTAAAATGTGATATCGTTTATTACCCAACGGTGGCAAAAAGGGGTTGGTGTATAATACCATGTGATTGTGGATGATATGAAAGATGTAAAATGTGATACCGTTTATGCCCCAACAGTGGGAAATGGGTTGGTGTATATTACCATGTAATTGTGGATGATATGAATGATGTAAAATGTGATACCGTTTATGCCCCTATGGTGGGAAATGGGTTGGTGTATAATACCATGTGATTGTGGATGATATGAATGATATAAAATGTGATATCGTTTATGCCCCAACGGTGGGAAAGGGGTTGGTGTATAATACCATGTGATTGTAAGATTTATCCTATCATGGGAAATCATAATCAAATTGTGGTTACCCCAAAATTTGGTATGATTTGATATTTTTGAATAATATGTTGCAATGGCATCATTGAGTATGCAATTTATGAAGATGCATGATGACTAAGTCAACGTAGGAGTGGGGTAGTGATTATGGAAATTTCTTCACCAATTCCATAATGGAACCAATAAACCTACCGATATGTCATGTATGGTGACTATTGTCAAATGAATGAGTGTTTATGATTTTGATTATCCATGTTTTCATGCCCCACAAAAAAGGGCATCAATGACCACCTTTGAGCAAATTGTTCTTCATAAAGTTGTACTCAAAATGTGAGGTGCCAAATGTGATTGTGATCTTTGATGATGTGATAAAGGATAATGATCATTGTCAAGTGTCCTTATTGTAGATTATTCATATTACCGAATTGCATGGATGACCATCGCTGCAATCTCCAAGTTTATAGAATAACCTACTAGATACAAGGTTCGTTTAACTCCAATTTTTTTACGATTGTATGTGATGATGAAGAATATAATGCAAAATGATCATATGTGAGTTTTGTGAAAATTTGGATTGTTTTTCTACATTTTGTGCCTCAATTAGCATATTTTGAAGATTTGGTTTATTCTCAAAAATTATGCCTGCAAAACAATTTATGTTTTTATAGCACCTGATTTTCAAATCTGCATGATGTGTGGATGAAATTTGGTGAAATTTGGATGAGGTAAGCTATCAATTTTATTGATTTTGTATTTGTGTCATTTTTTTTTCCAGGTGCATGGTTATGCCTATGGTGTCCTGCAAGCATGTAGATGCACCTAGGTCTGCCCGTAGGTGCTCAGGCGAGCCTACAAAATCATAGGCGTAGACTTGCACCTGAATGCACTAGGGAAATCTATAAATATTTTTTCAGTTAATCATGAGGCTCACTTGTGCATTTTAGAATTTGAGAAGCTACATTTGAGGAATGAAGTGGGTTTGTGAGCTTGGTGAGGCTAGTGAGAATTTGCGCAGAAGCTATGGTAGCAGAGGTATTGAATACTGCTAGCAAAGCTTAGGCACCATTTACCTCGGTAATATTTAAAAAAAAATTATCTCTTGTGCATTTTTTTATAATAGTATTAATGAAATTATTTGTTGTTGCATTTTAGGAACATAGATCCTTGACATCGGTTCTCTCCTCTCATTCCTGGGATGTGGAAGAAGCTGACGACTGATGTCTGGGAGTTCTTAGTGAAGGTGGTCCTAGAGGGTGTAGCCAGTCTAGATGTGGTGAGGTAAAATGAGGGATATCTCTCATAATTGATGGAGATATGGGACCCTGATAGGGGGACATTCTAGTTGTTAGCTGGGGAGGCTACTGTTACACTTGAGGATTCACATTCTCAAGGTGCCAGTAGAAGGGGAGAAGGTGGTAGTTGGGTATGATAAGAAGGTGGATATGGAGCGGATGTTTAGGGATTGATGGTGAGAGGTGCAGATGGGATATCAGGGTATATGCTATCTAAGCATGTACAAGGCAAAATAGTTGGATGCACTCCCTGCCTTGATCATATTTGTGCTAGCAAACATAGTGCTACCTAATAGCACTAGCTATAGGTTCCCTTGGATCCTATTGGGGTTGGTGAGTGATTTTTTGATGAATCCTCAGGAGTATGCATGGGCACCTACATTATTTTTGTAGTTGTACCGATAGTTATATGAGGTGATTTAGAGGGAGAGGAAGGGTATTGGATGTAAATTCCTTATACAGTGGTGCGCTTGGGAGAATTTTGTTGTGGCTCAGCTCGAGGGGTTGCTATGTGAGTCATGGAAAATGGGGGAGCCCTGTGCTATGTGATGGGCAATGGTGAAGGAAGTTTAGTCGAGTTGAAAGGTTCATATCGGCTAGTGGTATCGAGATATGTGGTTAGGGTTGACTCGAGCAGACGTGATACGGGGGCCATGGCATGGATCTCAATGGGATGGTGATGCGAAGTAGCTACATCAAGTGAGATAGGATTGATGGTTGATTGGGCAATGAGATGAGGAGGTGGATTAATTTTAGTACTCTCTAGTGTTGAGGCCATTTGGGTTGCCTCAGGATATGCCTAATGAGTCGATGTTGTATCAGCGTCAGTGGGTGGAGGTGGGGCTCCCTTGTATAGAGCCATGGCAGGTGGTGGTTGAGGATAATGAGGAGATTTAGGTCTTTGATGTAGATGATGTTGGGGTGACTTTGAAGTATGTGGAGTGGTTTGGTGCCCAACCAGTATGGGTACCAAAGGTTGTGGGTGATGAGGCGGTAGCTGTGGGGTCGAGGGTGACTCCAAAGAGGATGAGGGCTCAGCGATCGGTGAGTCAGAGATGGTCGAGGAGATCAACTTAGTATACTCCATATATGAGGTTAGTGGATGATGAGAGGGAGGATGATGAGGGGATGGGTGAGATCTATGAGGTGGCTATATTGTAGGTGAAGCTAGAGCATCTTCGTGAGGAGTGTGAGGTTATGATCGATACTCATAGGGAGTCATTGGCTACTATAGCTTAGCTAGAGGCAGAGTAGGTGGCAGCCATGGCTAGTGATTAGGCGATGTACATGCGGCTTTAGGGAGAGATTTTTGTGAAGGAGCATCGACATAAGATGGCCTTACATTGTTTGTGGGACAATGAGGCATATGCACATTCCTTGGAGGATGTGTGTATGCAAAACCATATTACATTGTTGGATCCTCCTTCCTCTTCTATAGCTGATTCATCTAAGCATACTAAGTCTAGGAAGAGTACTAGACCGAGGGCTCCTACTAGGTCTCAGGGGTCCTCTCATGGACATTAGCTTAGTGCTTAGATGCACTATTTTGTATATGAGCCTTGGTGCTCCCTTGTAGCCTTTTGGAATTTATTGTATATGTGATATTTATACATATATATACATGGATTTTATTTTTGTGTTACATTTTGTGTGTATGCAATATTTATTTTATGAATGGTTTATGCATGTTTTATGAAAAATGTTTTGATGGAATGCTTTATGAATGCCAGCTAATAATGATGTATATGCATAATGCTTTATATGGATGTTTCATGCAAGCTATATGATGTGTTATTGATGATAAATGCAAGTAAATGTATAATGAATCTAAACTATATGAGGGGAATGCATGGTGTTTGAATGATCTTTTATAGTTCAAAAGTTTTATTGGCCATTGTTCTTTGTCCATTGTTTTCTAGTTGGAGGTACCCAATTTAGTGGCTTTATGCAATTTGAACTTGTAATGAAGGCATGGATGTTGATATGGAAGAATGTATGGAAGATGACATGGATGTTGATATGGAAGAAGACATGAATGTTGATATGGAAAACTGAGATATTTTCAAAGACTCAAACATATTAGTGTCACTAACCAAACTCACTAGGTTGTCTAACTTTCTTTAGAACCAAATGTGTGTGTGAGTGATGTTCAATTACCGAGTCTTGAGCAAGACAATGACCCTATCCAACCAAGTACCAGTGTGTGTGCATGTGAAGTTCATTAACCCATTATGATTGGTTTCAGGCATGATATTTTAAGGAGATGACCCGAGGTTAGCCTATCCTTATGTGCATTCAGAGGTTTCCTTTTTGAAGGAGAGACATGTCACCTCGCATGAGCTTACCCCACTGCCAGTCAAGAATCTATAGCACCAGTGGATATTCACTCCATAGTCTTATGGGATTTATATTTTAGGCCTTGGGGATGACTACACATCCTGGTCAAAGGCATGTAGTATGAATCCTTAATAATTTAGGGATCAAGGATATTTAGGATTTTATTTTTTAATTTTGTATAGAGCTTTGGGGAATTGGATTCTCAACCGAGGTGTGATGAGAATTTTTACCCTATCCTTACTACTCTATGTTTTTATGTTTATGTTTGTAGCAATGTTGGTAGTGGTGAAAACCACTATTTTTTGACTATGTTGCATAATGGGACAAGCGAGGGATATCTCATTTTTGCCATGAGGTACTACCCAAGGATGGTACTATCCCCCCTATCTCATAATGTTTTTAATATGTGATGGAATGTGATTGGTTCAAGACTATTTTGTGATTGATTGGCCATGCTCAAGACTTTCGTAGTGTGTAAAGTGTGTTATTGGTCCCAAAGAACATCGGACATCCATTTGGAGGTTGCTTGCTATACTAGTAATTGTTGAGCGACTGATAATCTAGGATTTTGTGAATTTGACATGCGATGTAGTTGACATATGACTTTTGTGAGGATTGCATGGTTTCTTCAAACTAGGTACCCCCAATTGTTATAACTTGACTTTTTGTTTATGGCCATATCATCATTACTATGCCAGATTATTGAACATGGGATGGGATGAATGCAATTTGTATATGCCTAATGCAATGGAGTGTGGATATGCAAATGGAATTTGTACAATGTAATGGAATATGTATGATTTTACTAATATGCGTAGGGAACAATGCATGGATGTGCAAAATGAAAATGCATGTTAAATGCCTAAATGCAAACGAAATGTGTTATTGATTTTTTTTTTGTTAAAAGCTATGTATATATGATAATCCAATTATGCATAGAAGAGGACCCCCGGATAAGGAGGAGCTAGGAGCGGTCTCAAAAATTAATGCAAATGCGTATTGCTCCATTAATCTTATGAATGGGTACTAGGCCTGAGAGCCAGTCGGGGTAGTCTAGGGTGTCATCTAATTCTTCTTGTTTATCATTGCCTAACTCTACCTAAAAAATCTTGGGACCATTAGTGGAAGCTTATGGAGGTGAAGGTGGTGGTGAAGGTGGAATGTAGTTGTCCGAAGCCCTTAGCAGTTCCTCAGATAGGATGAGATATAAAAAGGAGTGTGGGGAGGAAATCCAGCCCAAGTCAATAAGGCTAATGTCAATTGGAATTGGCCTAGCCAAATAACATGGAATGCGGAGTGGGGTGAATGAGTCAATAGGATTCATATTGACTTAGTGGAAGGAAGGATGGATTGGATGGATGAATGGATGGAATGATTGGAGTTAAACCGATGTTGAATGGTGCTATTCCTCTAATATACATGGCATTAATATGAGCAATGCATTTTTTTGGGGGTTTTGTTTTTTGTTTTTTTCTTTAAATATGTACATATGTTACATTTCTTGGATTATGTGCGGAGCTCAAGGTAGATTTCCTGGTAGGTCCACTTGTTCTTGTGGAAGAAGCAAATATAATATGGGATGATGGATGGGGAACATTCAAAGGTAAAACTCTTCCTGTTGGGTGATGGGTACAATGGGATGTGACATCTCTTCAGAATCGTCAGAAGTGTTTGACATGACTTCAAATAATTCATAAATTTCATCATCAGAATCAAATGCAGGATAGGAGAAGTTGATGGGATCATCCTTGTCTACTTCATCAATGCAAAGTTATTGAAGGGCATGTTCAAGAGAGGAAGTTGATGGTAATGGGTGGATGGGGTGATCTTCATAATTGAGGCAAAGTTTTTTAAAGGCTTGCTCAAGAGAAGAGGTGGAAGACAATGAGTTATGGCCTAAACCGAAATGATCATGGGTGCCTTTATATGGGACATCTAAAATATCATGTATCCCTTGCTCATGGGAACCTAGACCTTGACCTTGCCAATTGACCATGTTAAAGTATCAAGATGGAAACTCCTCTATGTTAGGTATATTGGCATGCCTAGGCTCTTGTGGTTCTTTAGGTGGGTTTTCCCCAGTTGAGCAATCCAACCCTCCATAAACAAAGTTAATGCTATTTGGAGCTGCACTCATGTCATAAATAGTGCCTATGGATAAATAATGGTCTCACAGGATTTCCAAAATATTTAGTTGTTGGAATGGCTAGGGGTGTGATGGTGACATCTTGGACCACATATTCACCTATACTAGGATTGGTGATGTGGACTTTGACATGGGCTGTCCTGGTTGATGGTGGGGACTCAGATGGCTCTGGATTGGTTATGGATGGTGGTGAATTAAATATGTCACAATTTGAGAGTTTGACTTGTGAAACATCGACCGATGGAGTGGGACCACATGATAGATAATTTGTTGTTGCACTAGTTTTTTAACCACTAAGAGTTGGATCATGACCACTTGATTGACTTGATTAGTTGTGTTAGTCGTTGAGGCTTGTGTTGATTCGGTTTGGCCAATTTGATTATTTTGGCATTGGCCCCTATTTTGCCATTATTTCTTCTTAGGCATAATGACACCCTCTTGGATTTTTATCTCCTCAATTACACTAGCCTATGCTAAAGCCTCCTCAAATGTTCTATAAATATTGAGTTGTAGCATCCAAGAGATGGGTTGTAAGAAAATCTTGGTAAAAAGTTTGATAATTTCTTCCATTAGTATGGAGAATGGCAACTTTGTTATGACTGCCCTCCAATGGTTTTCTAAAATCATAGATAGTTTCCTCATCCCATCATTTCAAATACTATATATTTGATAAGGACATCTTATTTCTAATATTAAGGGCAAAGTGTTTCAATAATAGATCTATCAATTGATCAAAAGTATAAACACTGTGTGGGAAATTTATTGTACCATTCCATGGCATCTCCTCCTAATGTTTGAGGAAATTTTTGGAGCATAAGAGTAGTATCATCGCTAATCCAAAAATATACATGGAAAAATGAACTCACATGCTCCTTAGGATCTTCAGTTCCTCTAAACTTGTCAAATTTTGGTATCGTAAATTTTTTTGAATATGGTGGTGATGGTACTGAAGGGTGGACTGGTTTATGGATCATATGGCTTAATGTGAGCTTTTTGCTTATTATTCCTAGGGAATTTTGCATCAACTGATCAGTTTGCATTTTTATTTCCTAGAATCTAAGATCTTCTATTGGAATGTGAGGACCTTGGATTATGTGGTGGTTGGTTTATGGGCTGGATGGTAGATGTTGGGGTGTGACCAACATGGTGTTGTGAAATTAGTTGGGATGGATGTATGCTGAATATTTATGGTTGAAATATGGGGATGATTGATGAGGATGTTGATGTAAGAATGAGTTGTGTGGTTTGTTGGTAGTAATGGTAATTGGTATGGTTGATGTGTGGATTGATGGTGGATTACGGATGGACACTATGGAAGGTTGAGGAAACCATGTTGGATTTTGATTGGTGAGTGGAGGTTGATTTGGAACTACTTGGGTCATAGGTTCTATGTTAATAAGTTATTTTCCTTTTGTTCATTGTGAAAGCAATATATTTATGAGCCCTAATGTGTCCGTAAGTTCCTGATTTGACCATGTATCAAAGGATGGGTTTGTGGTTGGATGAGATGTTGGATGGATGGATGATGATGGATGAGAATACATGGGTATGGTGGCTAAGTGAGATTATGGAGGGGTGGATGATGATAGATGAGAATACATGGGCATGGCGCAAGTTGCATTTGATGTGACAACTTGGTGGTTAGGGATTTGTAAGGCAACATTGACATACTCTTCATACAATGGGTTGGAATAGGTGGATGTGAGGTAAGTGTTTGGAACACTTGGGCTTTTTTGCGGTTGGCTCATGGAAGAAGGCATACCATATTCATAACCTGAATTATGATATCCTTGGGTATGGTAGGAGGTAGCCAATTCGGGTTCTTCAAAACCCTCTTGGCTAAGGGGCTCTAAGACATAGTTAGAAGACTTGTAGATAGCCTTCACTTTATCCATGTCTATGTAGGTGGTGGTTGTCTCCACATTGTGTGAAGGGGTTCCTACTTGAGATAGGGATGGATGTGATGATCCAAAAAAAGTAGTCTGAACCATACTATATGGGGCTACCGAAGTAGTGAGAGCATGGGAAATGTTTTCCATTAAACTACTTTGGTTTATTATTTTCTTTTGTTGTCTCGTTAGTACCATAAATTAACTTAACCAAAGATTCAAAGTTTAATCTGAATCACGCAAACTAAAAACTTTTTCATATTTTAAAGTAAAGAAAATAATCAATCATAGATTTCACTGTGTGTGGCTTACCTTGTTCATTAATTATTTTCTTTCTTTAATGTGAGATTCCTTTTAACATTGTTGGCTTATGTGTTTTGATGTAACTTAATCTTGTTTAAATAAAAAAAGGTAAAAACTAAGGTTGGCCAGGGCAACGAGATTCATGTTGGTAATGACCTCCAACGAGTTTGCTTGAGGTTAGTCCTATGATTTCTAGGGCAGATATTGGTGGATGGAAATCGCTACCACCATCACCAAATCTCAAGCAATGGTTGGTGATGAAATCTAGCCACTACTATTAAAAATGTGAACCATGCAAGTGTGTGTGATTAATTTTATTAGATCTCTTGTTATCTATGGTGTGCAAACAATATTAAATATTACTAACTTTACTAATCTAAATCAGAAGCCAACATAAAGACATAAATTTCACCTAAAGAGTGTAGAGTACACCCTTAAAATCCCCTACCTACAAGTGATTAAAATCACAAGAGCAACCATAGGGTTCATCCACCTCTCTGCCAAAGGGTTCAGTCTAGGGCAGGCTTACTTTATGCGTCAAGATGTTGTTCTTATTTAGATATGCAAAATTAAAGCAATCTTTAACTCTAAAATGCGAAATATAGGATGCTTTTTTGTTTCATATGCACTCAAAAATACAAACAAATCACCTAGATCTACAACTTCAGAACAAGAAATGAATTTAATATAATGAAATACAAACAAATCCTAAATGTGACTTGCTAAGGATTCTTTCCCAGATTACTTAATATTAAACCCAAAAACATCAAAAAATAGCAGCAAAATACATAATATATAAATAGCTAAATGGTAAACCAGGATTATGGGACCTAATTGGAAGCCTTAGATCTACTCCACATCAATTCCAGGTATGGTTGGGTGCCTATGTAGGCACAACAGAGCACCTGTGGTTGTTTGCAGACACTGTCAAACACCTACGTAATCTCTAAAAGTGTTGCAAACTGCTTCAGAAACCCTAGTAACAAAATCAATGACTTTTGTGCTTCTAAAAATTCTACAAAAAAAAAAAGTAAAATTAAGTTAGTAATGTGGATCTATTAAATAATGAAACCCTTATGGGGTCCCACCATGATCGACATTTGTGAAGACAAGAACATGATACTTAAATAATAAATAAATCAAATAACCCAAGGAAACACAAGATTGCAAAAATAGATAAATTTATTCAATAAACGGGGGCGAGCTAATAAACTCCTTTTTATACAATCTATACTCAGTGAGCCTTTGATACAAAAATTTACAAATACACTAGGGTTCTTCGAAACCCTAGCTACAACAATGAAGTGTCTTCAAATAGTGTGTCCTTGCTTCCAACAAAATGAGTGGGCTTCAGGTATTCGATTCTGGACCACTACAACTTCAAAAATCATTCAAAAATAAATAGAATCTATAGACCTGTATGCACACAAACAAAGAAAGAGGTTAATAACACTTGTGAGGACTCCACAGTGTGAGACCCTTAGATATCAATAAACTCTAACTAAAAATAGATCAAATGGCATGCTAAATATACAGATCATGTAACAAAATAAAATAAATAATGATATACCTTGCTTGTGATGATACCTTATTTTGTTGTTGCAGTTCTGACAATAGATGACGTGATGCAGTAGACTCTAACTTGTATTTTGGTGATAACAGTAGGCTAAGACGTGCACTTGGCAGGATCTAGCACGAGCTTTATAGGCTCTAGTGTGCACTTGTGGGATATAAAAGGCTCTAGAGAGCGCCTATAGAATACAATAGGCTCTAGTGAGCGCTTCGTAGGCTCTAAAGTGAGCTTTGCAAGCTCGGGAGGTCGCTTGTGGGTGAGTGTAAAATCTATAGAAGCAGATTATGATGATGGGAAGGATGCGGTGGATGGAAAATGATGGAGGCAATAGAAAATAGTGAGGGGATAGATGTGGAGGACGACTAGAACAACAAATGTCCTAATGGCTAGCTAGGGCTTTGGATTTTTAGGGCTCCATCTCTTTCTACTTCGTTAGGGCTTCACCAATGACCTCTTCAAGATGCAAATTCTAATATCAGGGTTCCAGGGTTTGAGCATTTGCAAATGCCCTTATTTATAATCCAACCTTATTAGGGTTTTGGCCTTACACTTTTGATCGTGTGGCTAAGATTAAATTATATCCTAAGGTTGAGATCACTTTTTAGATGTGGCATGGATTAATGAAGATGGACGATGGAGATTAGATTGGATCATATGACTGTGGTTAATTGAGTTTATAAATACATATTTTATAACAAATATATTATAATATAAGATAAAATATTATATTAAATATAAAATAATATTAAAATAATCCCAATTAGGTTAGAAAATGGTGGGAAAGGGCTAAAGTGGGTATTTTGAAGGCAGGAAAGGTGTATGGTGGACCAGTGGGTGGTGGGATGGTTAGGATAGAGGATTAATGGTTGCAATTTGGTGTCTACACTTTGCAAGGTTTTTTCTTATGAAAAAGAAAAAAAATTATTAAAAAAAAGGAGAGAGAAAAAAAGAGAAAAAAGTAGAGAACAAACATCAAAAATCTTGATCAAATCAGTCACAAAATCTAGATAAAATCTACCAGGGCTATGGATGCTTGACTAGTAGTAGGGCTTTGTCTTGATATAGCTCGGGTAAAAGGAAAATCTTTGCAAAACATTGAGCAAACATAAGGGTGAGTTAGATAAACCTCATCGGGGCTATAGAAACTTGACTAGTAGTGGGGCTCTGTCTATAGACATTTCATTGTGAGCAATACTTCATAGCCTAATGCAAAAAGTGATGATAGAATCTGGAGGATTTTCAAATATGCAAGAATGAATCACTTTTGCACACACTAAGCAAACATAGATGGATTAGTTATTTTCATTATGAAGTTGTTTACCCCCTTCTTATTGGGATGTTGCTAAATTATTGTATATCGTTGATCTTGTGTGTTTTTGTTTCGAGTTGGGTTCTTACCAAAATACTTAGGAGTATTTCCCAACAGAGTCACCATTTGTTGTGATTGTCACACAACTCGCCCCAAAATTGGGGACCCACCCTTAATTTTGATTTTTTGGAGTTTCGTTTGTCCTTGAGTGTTGTTTTTTTTTGTCTCACTCCATGAAGGGTGCAATGCATTTTTGCTTGCGGGTAGTGCCTTTTTGTCCTCTTCTAGAGTATCCAATTTGTTTTTTAGGTTTGTTGGTATGTCTTTCATTTTAATATTATTCCTTTTTATTTTTATTTTTATTTTCATTAATTCAACCTTTCAAAATATTGATAAATTTTCATGTTAAAATGAAAATTATAAGAAAAATTTAATTAAAATAAAAATATATCTATATATTATTATATATTATGATATTAATAAAATAATAATAATAATGAAAAATATAATAATAAAATTATAGTGATGAAATTATATATATATTTCAAATACTTTAATAGACTCATTTTAGCCAAGGTATTCATTTTGTGGAATTTCATTATAAGACAATGTCTTTATTTCATATCAATATAATTGTGCTTTCTCTAAGGTTTTTTGTATGGTTTCTAGTCATAATATTTTCTTCTTGTAGGTATGGGCGCATAGCCGGTCATGAGACAGACTGCGAGTAAGAGCCATCGACATACTGAACGGACGACGGAGTGCATGGATGACTCGAGCGATTACGTGTAAGCGATATGGCAGTGATCAATTAGGACCCATGTGGACACTCACCGATGAAGGTTGTAGCAAGAGGTCATCATATTCGAGAGTCGCTAAGTGGAGACGTTGAGGTGGACAACCTGGCCACATAGGTCAATCCACCTGTATGAGGAAGGTATTATGATTTTACTGCACGGTACATCACGGTCACATAGTGAAGTCAATGCATGATAACTTAGCATTGTAATTATCAACAACGATAGAGTAGCTCTCCCTGGTTGAATACGTGACAAGGTGGAGGACTCCTAAAACATAGAAAATACATATGCGGCCATACCAAGCACCGCACAGTAACACTCAGGACAACGAACACCATTGATGGCATCCAATGTGGATGATGAACGAGATGGGCATATTTTACCAGATGCAGTGGATGAGCCCATGTGGTGGCATATGACTCAACATGGGTACAAAGTTACATGGCACAGACGAAGAGAGACAATCGTTCGGGTGGCAGCAAACATCAAGCAGTAACATCGTGAGGGTTTTGGTGGCCCAGATGCACCAGTATACCCATTCCAAAAATACCTACACTCCCACAATGTACACAGCCAAGGTCAAAATCCCATTATCGCCATAAAATGGATATATACATCAAAGGTGGGTCCATGAAATATGTGGAAGCTATCGGATAACCCCGAAGGACATGCAGGCAATGAGATTCACAAATGAAGAATAATGGACAAATTAAATTCATAAGAGTCGAATGGGAGAGGTTGAAAATCGTTGATCGGTAGAATCACAGTGGATATCCATCATTGTGAGATGATATTCATGGTAGGAGCAGCATCCTTAACATTGATGAGTGGGCAGCTTCTAGATGGCAATGGCAGAGGAAGATATTAGAGACCTGCCATGGAGGGGTGGTTGGTCGTCGAGAGCGAGATGTCGACACCGTCACAATGATGTAGATGGCCAACAAGGAAGCATACGAAGTAGAAGTTAATGCTAATTTTATGGGGTGCCAATGTGGATAACGCCATGGTAGGTAGACAGGGTGAGCGCAGTTGAGCAGAGAATCTGCCAAACATGGGCAAAGTACGGTCAGAATACCCAGATGCAATGTAATGATACAGTGGTGCAGGGAATTAATTAAAAGAATTAATTCAATATTCTCCCACATAAAAAAAACCCTACCGACAAGTGTTGTATTTGTTTTTAACCCTCATCAGAGAGAATAAATTATTTTGCTTCAAGATTTTAGTACAGTCGACTGTGATGCATCCAGAAGGGGGGGCATTCACTGTAAAAGAGGGTGGTCATTGTAGAAGAAGCCATCTACTCGATGCCGCAAATTGGACGAGGACCAAAAATAGGAGGCAGGAAACACCATGGTTTTAACACAGAGGATGGGTCGATAGATCAATGTGCATGACCACAGCGAAGGGTTATCGAGATTCATGAAGGAAATAAGGTGAAATATTTATTTTCAATACCTTAAGCTTCTTTATTGTCAATACCTTAAGCTTATATTGATTATCTCACTGATACCTGATGGGGAAGTCATAAGGGAAAAAGCCCTTTTATTTGTTATAATATATCAAAGGCCTTATTTGATTTGAAATTAAAAAGAAAAAGAAGCGGGTTCTCTATAAAAAAAAAAATATATGTATTATATAATATAGGGAGATATAAGGGAAATCGATAATATTTAAAAAAAAAAAATTATATTATAATATAGAAGGAAGATATAAGGGAAAATGGGATATTTAATTTTTTTTATATATATTATAATATAGAAGGGAGCCACAAGAGTCATGGAAAGCCAAATATTGAATATTTTTTGGTCATATTATGATGTCAAAAGAAATTATAAGGAAAAAATGAGAGAAAAAGAAAAATTATTTTATTCTTCTTTAGTTTTTTTTTTTGTTTTTTTTTAACATCATGAAGAGAGCGAAGTTGAAGCGGATGAGATATTGAAACCTTAAATATCGAAGGAGGTCATTGTATAGAGGATGAAATTTTTTGTAAAACAATATTATTTTGAGGAAATCAAATGCATACATTTTGGTAGGCACACACATTGTGAAAAAAATACAAAGGAGATTGGTGTCTAGAGTTATTGGATTTATTGTTTTACTTTTACTGCATCTTTTTTTTAATTTAGATCTATGTATTTATGCCTTCAAGGGGTTATACTAGGTGAATATTGATATAGATGCAAATGTTACTTAGCCCTTTGAGTCTTGCACTTGATCCATTTTGATTGTGTTTTATGTAGATTTATTTAGATTAGGTTTTTGTAATCACAATGACATTGAGAGGGGGGGTGAATCGGTGTGTTCTTTAAAATTTCTAAAACATATGGTTTTAAATCCAGCAATAGTTTAAAGCGGATAAAAGAGATACTAAATGCATCAAGAAAGCATCACACATAACACAACAATTTAACGAGGTTCACCAATGTGGCTACTCCTCAAAAATGACTGCTTGGACTACCATCCAAATCCGGTCAATGCAAAGCTACAACTTTACATAATCCTTTACCAGCACCAACTGGAAGGAGCACCAACCCCTTAACTTTATCTGCTTCAATAGAATGGAGCACCAACTCCTATTTTACCAACACCTACTGGAAAGAGGCACCAACCCCTTATACCAAGCTGCAACTTGGAGAACAATAAAGATAATAAAAATGATAGAATAAAACTTCATTCCTTACAGTCTGCTATTTTTTTGCATTCTGCTTCTATGCAAAACTCTTCGCACTGTCCGATCGCTTCTGTGTACTTCTTCGCAATCTCTGCTGCAACCGGATGATCGACACTTCTGCTATTTGCGTGCTAACATTTTGAACTTAGAACTCCATCTCTACACATTGCGCTTTTCATCCATGCAATCACGATATGCAGATTCGAACTACGACTTTGCACTATACTCGACCGAACTTCACTTGCGCAATCACTCTTCTCGCATTCGCACATTATCTCCTCGCAACACCATTTCAAACTCGACGTAGTCCTCCTTATATAGAAGAAATTTCAAGACAGATCTTAAATTCTAGTCGGCTGTAACCCTAAGGACGTCGGCTGCAAACCCTAAGAACAACCGCTATAAAACCCTAGAAGATGTCGGTCGTAAACCCTAGAAGATGTCGGCTTCAACCTCTAAGAACATCCACTATAAAACCCTAAAAGATGTCGCTTCAAATCCGCCGTAAAACCCTAGATGATGTCGGCTTCAAACTCTAAGAACATCCTTGTAAAACCCTAGAAGATGTCCCGTAAACCCTAGAAGATGTCGGCTTCAAACTCTAAGAACATCCACTATAAAACCCTAGAAGATGTCGGCTTCAAACCCTAAAATCTGTCAGCCCAGATTTAACTTTGTCGGCCTCAAACTCTTCTGCCACCTTCGTCACCTTCCTGTAGCTTATTGCCGCAAAATAGCAACACTCATCTTTGCATTGTCATGAAATCGTGACACTTTTCCATCTTTTGTCGACGTCATCCTCATTCTTGTCACGAAATCATGACGCTTTCGGCTTCTAGCAACTTTTCTTGCATCCTGTCATGAAATCGTGACACTTTCAGCTTTTGCTGATGTCATCCTCATTCTTGTCATGAAATCGTGATGCTTTCGGCTTTCGTACATTTTGTGCTTCATGCAGTAGCGAAATTGCTACAACTTTGTGCCTTGTGCTTCCAACTTGCTTCTACCCGTGAAATTTTGACTTGTAACATAATCGCTGCATCTTTAAGTTTTGCACTTTTGTCTGGTAGCGAAATCGCTACACCTTCGTGTTGAGCATTTTCAACTCGTAGCAAAATCGCTACACCTTTGTTTTGAGCAACTTTTACCCGTAGCAAAATCGCTACACCTTTGTTTTGTGCAACTTTTACCCGTAGCGAAATCGCTACACCTTTGCTTTGTGCACTTTTGACTTGTAGCGAAATCGCTACAGCTTTTCAACTTAACGCTTTCTTCTTGCTTCGGTCAGCGAAAAATCAACATGTAGCGAAATCGCTACAGTTTCTCGACTTAGCTTCTTGGCCTCCAACATGTCACGAAATCATGATAGTTTGCCTTGCGCCTTCTCTCTCCTCCGACTTGTCGTGAAATCGTGACATTTTCAACTATGCCTTCTCTCTCCTCCGACTTGTCATGAAATCATGACATTTTTGATTATGCCTTCTCTCTCCTCCGACTTGTCATGAAATCGTGACATTTTCGATTGCGCCTTCTCTCTCCTCCGACTTGTCACGAAATCGCGACAGAAAACAGGTCGCGATATCGCGACAGTTTTCTCACTTGACTTTTTCTTCGAATTTTTTCTATCTTTTGCATCTGAATGACTCCTACACTGTCTGTCCACTGCATCATTGGATCTAACTGCCTGTGTTGACAACAATGACAAACTTCTTGCAACACCTTGCTCAACAATCTCCCCCTTTGGAATTGTTGGCAACACCTGTATACATACATTCCTGTAACTCTTCTCCCCCTTTGTCAATAATACCAAAGGGCTGCTGCAGACTCCCCCTGAGTCCATCCTCACACTTCTCAGGCACAATTTGTTGCAATTGGCACAAATTATGATCATGAGCAAAAGAATAGTCAAATACTCAAATGCTCCCCACGAGAAAGTGATCCCTGTAGCTAGTCACTTCTTAGGAAGTGTGACTACTCCTAATTTGCTTCGAAGGTACTCAAATACTTCCTTGGGCAAAGGTTTTGTAAAAATATCCGCTACCTGTTCTGTATTTGGGACATAATCCAATTTAACTTCTCCTTCTGCAACTTTCTCTTTCAAGAAATGATACCTTATAGCAATGTGCTTTGTCCGTGAGTGCATTACTTGGATTCTTAGAGATGTTAATTGCACTGGTGTTGTCACACTTTACTGATATTGGTTCACTAAAATTAATACCTAGATCTTTCAAAGTTTGTTTCATCCATAAGACTTGTGTGCAACATGTTGCTGCTGCAATATATTCTGCCTCAGCTGTAGATAAAGAAACTGACTCTTGCTTCTTACTGTGCCATGCAACCAATCTGTCCCCCAAATAGAATGCACCTCCACTGGTACTCTTTCTGTCATCAACACATCCAGCCCAATCTGCATCTGAATATGATATAAGAGTGAAGTCTTTGCCTTTTGGATACCACAACCCATACTCCATGGTGCCCTTGAGATACCGAAAAATCCTTTTAACTGCTGTCACATGAGTCTCTTTGGGACTGGCTTGAAATCTAGCTACCATGCAAACTGCCATAGAATATCGAGTCCAGTTGCTTGTTAAATATAGTAGACTTCCAATCATAGATCTATACATGGTTTGATCTACTGATGGAGATTTATCTTCTTTACTCAATTTGCAGCCTCGTTGTCATGGGAGTGCTTGATTGGCTTACAGTCCTCCATAGTGAACCTTTTTAGCATTTCTTTGACATATTTGATTTGGGAAATGAATATGCCTTTCTCATTTTGATTAACTTGTAGCCCAAGAAAGTAAGACAGTTCACCAATCATAGACATTTCAAATTCATTCTGCATCTTATTTGCTAAGTCTTTACAAGCTTCATCTTTGTTGCTGCCAAATATGATATCATCTACATAGACAACTAAAACAATGAGATGCCCACCTTCTATTTTTACATACAGATTACTGTCCACTAAACCTTTCTTGAATCCCTGTTGAGAGAGATAGTTATCTAGCCTAGCATACCAAGCCCGTGGTGCTTGCTTTAATCCATACAGTGCTTTCTTTAATTTGCAGACAAGGTTAGGATCCTCACTAATTTGAAATCCATCCGGTTGTTCAATATAGACCTCTTCTTCGAGTTTCCCATTTAAAAAGGCAGATTTTACATCCATCTGATACACCCTAAAGTTTTTGTGAACTGCTAAGGCCAAAAACATTCTAATTGCTTCTAATCTGGCCACTGGAGCAAAAGTCTCTTCAAAATCAATGCCTTCGACCTGTGCATATCCTTTACAAACCAGTCTTGCTTTGTTCCTAATGACCTGTCCGTCTTCATTTAATTTGTTTCGAAATATCCATTTGGTGCCGATTACATTCTTGTTTGCAGGTCTAGGTACTAACTCCCAAGTTCTGTTCTTTTCAATCTGATCTAACTCTTCATTTATTGCCTTCATCCAGCTATCATCTTTGCTTGCTTCATCTATGTTTTTGGGCTCAATGCTGGATAAAAGAGAGTAATTACTTATTACTTTCTTTCTTGTCTGAATGCCAGCTGTGGGATCTCCAATTATTTGGTCTCTAGGATGATTTTTCTGCCAATTGCCCATTTTGAATTTTCTATTTTCTTGCACCTCTGAGTCATCTGATAAGTTATCTGCATCAGCCGTAGACGTATTTTCTGTTCCATGCACTTCATCTCCTTCAATGACTTCTTCGTAGATTGGGTAGTTTTCTTCAAAGTTAACTGTTTGTTTCCTCCCTTCATCGAATTTAACATCTGCACTGTCCACAATTTTCTTGAGTCTCTTGTTGTAGCATTTGTAAGCTTTGCTATTTGGAGAATAACCAACAAAAACACCTTCATCTGCTCTATCTTCAAACTTTCCAAGGTTGTCATCAGTTTTTCTGATGTAGCACTTACAGCCAAATACTTTGAGATGCTTTGTTGTTGCTTTTCTACCAAACCACAACTCATAGGGTGTTTTGCATTCATGAGTTCTTAACATATACCTGTTTTGAATGTATACTGCTGTGTGAACTGCTTCTTTCCAGAATCTATCTGCTATTTTGTTTTTTGCCAGCATGGTGCGTGCCATTTCCTGTATGGTTCTGTTCTTTCTCTCTACTACTCCATTCTGCTGGGGAGTTTTGGCTACTGAATATTGTCTCCTGATACCATATTTTTCATAGTATTCTGTAAATTCATTCGAAATGAATTCTCCTCCTCTGTCTGATCGCAAGCATTTAATCCTTTTTCCTGTTTCATTCTCAACTAGCTGTTTGAAGGTTCTGAACATTTCAAAAGCTTCTGTTTTATCTTTTAGGAAGAATATCCATGTCATTCTGGAATAATCATCGATACACAACATAAAGTATTTGTCGTCGTTTATGCTTTGAGTCCTCATGGGTCCACATAAGTCTGTATGAATGAGTTCTAAAGGCCTGCTAGTGTGGTACTCTTTTGTTTTGAATGATACTCTGGTTTGCTTTCCCTTCTGACATGAAGCACAAACACTGTTTGAAGGTTTCTTAATGGTTGGAATATCTCTTACTGCTTGTTTAGAGCTGATTTTCACCAAATTATCAAAACTTATGTGTCCAAGCCTCTTATGCCACAACCAGTTCTCTTCTTCTTGTCCAATAAAACACGTACCTTCTGAAGATTTCGAGAGTGTGTATAGATTACCAGACGTCCTTGAACCAGTTGCTATCAATTTCCCACTGTTTATTTTTCTGACTTCACAACCCTGCTTCTTGAAGACTACTTCATGACCTTTATCACAGATTTGACTAACACTTAACAGGTTATGTTTCAAACCATCCACAAATAAAACTTCTTCTGACTTGATTTTCCCTTCACTAATTTTGACAGACCCTTTTCCTATAATTTTGGCTCCATCATTATTTCCAAACTTCACAGAGCCACCCTCATATTTCTGTAGTTTTTCAAATTTCTGTTTATCACCTGTCATATGACTTGAGCACCCACTATCAAGGATCCACGGTACACATTTATTCTGAGCTCTAAAAGTTGTCTGCACTATTAAAGATTCTTGTTCTTTCCTGAGATGTTCTTTTTGTTTCCATTCTGTTTTAACTGTGGTGTTGGGTTCTAGCTTGGATTTCCCCTTTTCAGAATCTTGCACATATCCTTCAGAAGAAATTCTATTTTGTTTTGCCCTATATGGTTGAATTCTTCTTTTTTGAGATTGATTTGAAACAGAAATACTACGACAGTTTCTAGCAATATGCCCAAAGTTGTGACAATTAAAGCATTCTACTGCATAACTCATTAGAGGAGCAAAAGCATTTCTAATAGTGAAACTTCTTGGACCTATATTGTACTGCATATGCCCATAACCATTACATTTAAAACAGAAACCATAGAAATAATGATTGAACCTGAAAGATGGTTTTTGCCAAGTTGTTGCAGGAGCCTTGGATCTTCTTTTCTTTTGATGTGTGACCTTGGTAAAACCGTCATTGTCAGTTCCTATTTCAGGACTGGCATTACTGCTTTCTTTTGCTTGATTTGTTTTTCTTTCAACAGCTTGTTTCTTGTCTTTACTCTTTTCACATTCAACATTGCTTGCCTTTGGTCCATTTGATGATTCTCCTTCAGTAAAGCCCAGACCGAATTTGATACCTGTGGGTCTTTGATCGCTTAGGATTTTGTCCAGCTTCATCGAACTTTCATCACGTTTTAAATGACAGCTAATTTTTTGATCCAGCTCTTGTATCTGTATTCGAAGACTAACATTTTCTTCTTCCAATTTGCAATAGTAATCTATCTTCATGGTTACCTGTACTTCAAGATCTTCGGACATTTTCTTGTACTCTTATGTCTGTGTTTTTAGACTGGCTATAATGTCATTTGCATCCTCAAGCTTCCTTAACAATTTTTTATTCTTTCTTTTCTCAGATTTCCATTCCATAAGAGCAGAAACCAGCTCACCTTCTAAATCAACTTCAGCCTCACCTATTTCAATAGATACTTCAGAGTTCATTCCTTCTCTCTTTTGTGTGTTTTTTGCCTCTTCTGATTCTTCTACTTCAAACGCCATAAAGAGAGCCTCACCTGTTCCTTCTTCAGAGTCTTCACTAGAACTGTCCTCCGAAGATTCTGCATTTCGGGAGATAAAGCTTTTCTTTTTGAAATTGCCTTTTCTGAAGTTAGTTTTCTTCCTCCATTCACTTCTTTCTTGATGCTGAGTTTCTTCACCTTTGTTCTTGTCATGGAGAGGACATTTGATAGCAAAGTGTCCAATGCCTCCACAATTGAAACATTTAAAAGGTAGCTTTCCTTTGTATTTTCCTTTTCCTTTTCTCAACTTTCTGACAAAATTTGCTTCCATTTCATCCGAAGCATCCTCTTCTTCAGACTCTTGTTTTGTGCTTTTGCCTTTTAGGGCTTTGAAAGTCGCTTCTCTGTCTATGGGATTAGACCTTCCTATTCTCATTTCAAAAGCAGTCAAAGAACCATGCATCTCATCCATACTAAAACTATTTAGATCTTTGGCTTCTTCTATGGCAGAGACTTTAGAATCAAATCTAGGAGGGAGCGATCTTAATACCTTTTTCACGATAGCAGCATCGGTTAATTCTTCGTCGAGACCTCTGATTGAATTGGTGATCCCATTGACTCTTTGCATGAAGGTCTCTATGTTCTCATCATTGTCCATCTTTAAAGATTCGTATTGAGCTCGATGTGCTTGAAGCTTGGCCTCCTTGATCCTATCATCTCCTTCATGGATGTTCTCTAGTTTATCCCATATATCTTTTGCTGATTCACAATTTATGACCTTGACTAGCTCACTGTCCACTAGTCCACACATGATGGCATTTTTTGCTTTTGAATCATATTCAAATGCCTTTTTACCAATAGTGTCTGTTGGAGCGGTGGCAGGAGCTTTGTAACCATTAACTACTGCACCCCAGATGTCAAAACCCAAAGCACTGAGATATGTCTGCATTCTAATTTTCCAGAACGCATAGTTAGTCCCATCAAACAATGGTGCTTTGTTCGAGGAGAAACCTTCACCACTTGCCATTGCGTAACTTCCAAGATCACCTTAGCTGTTTAAGCCTGTTCAAGTACTTGGATCTGATACCAATTGTTGTAATCACAATGACACTGAGAGGGGGGGTGAATCAGTGTGTTCTTTAAAAACTTCTAAAACAAATAGTTTTAAATCCAGCAATAGTTTAAAGCAGATAAAAGAGATACTAAATGCATCAAGAAAGCATCACACATAACACAACAATTTAACGAGGTTCACCAATGTGGCTACTCCTCAAAAATGACTGCTTGGACTACCATCCAAATCCAGTCAATGCAAAGCTACAACTTTACATAATCCTTTACCAACACCAACTGGAAGGAGCACCAACCCCTTAACTTTATCTGCTTCAACAGAATGGAGCACCAACTCCTATTTTACCAGCACCTACCGGAAAGAGGCACCAACCCCTTATACCAAGCTGCAACTTGGAGGACAACAAAGATAATAAAAATGATAGAATAAAACTTCATTCCTTACAGTCTGCTATTTTTTTGCATTCTGCTTCTACGCAAAACTCTTCGCACTGTCCGATCGCTTCTGTGTACTTCTTCGCAATCTCTGCTACAACCGGATGATCGACACTTCTGCTATTTGCACGCTAACATTTTGAACTTAGAACTCCATCTCTACACATTGCGCTTTTCATCCATGCAATCACGATATGCAGATTCGAACTACGACTTTGCACTCTACTCGACCGAACTTCACTTGCGCAATCACTCTTCTCGCATTCGCACATTATCTCATCGCAACACACTTTCAAACTCGACGTAGTCCTCCTTATATAGAAGAAATTTCAAGACAGATCTTAAATTCTAGTCGGCTGTAACCCTAAGGACGTCGGCTACAAACCCTAAGAACATCCACTGTAAAACCCTAGAAGATGTCGACCATAAACCCTAGAAGATGTCGCTTCAACCTCTAAGAACATCCACTGTAAAACCCTAAAAGATGTCGATCGTAAACCCTAGAAGATGTCGGCTTCAAACTCTAAGAACATCCGCTGTAAAACCCTAGAAGATGTCGGCCGTAAACCCTAGAAGATGTCGGCTTCAACCTCTAAGAACATCCACTGTAAAACCCTAGAAGATGTCGGCTTCAAACCCTAAAATTTGTCGGCCCAGATTTAACTTTGTCGGCCTCAAACTCTTCTGCCACCTTCGTCACCTTCCTGTAGCTTATTGCCACGAAATAGCAACACGTCACGATATCGCGACACTTTTTGTGGCCGTACGCCTTCTTGACCTTGTCGTCGCGAAATCGTGACCCTTTTGGCCTTTGAACGCTTCACTACCGTTCTTGTCACGAAATCGTGACACTTTGATCAGTTGCTGACGTCATCCTCATTCTTGTCGCGAAATCGTGACGCTTCCGGCTTCCAACAGCTTTTCTTGCATCCTGTCATGAAATCGTGACACTTTCAGCTTTTGCTGACGTCATCCTCATTCTTGTCACGAAATCGCGACGCTTTCGGCTTCCGTACATTTTGTGCTTCATGCAGTAGCGAAATTGCTACAACTTTGTGCCTTGTGCTTCCAACTTGCTTCTACCCATGAAATTTTGACTTGTAACATAATCGCTGCATCTTTAAGTTTTGCACTTTTGTCTGGTAGCGAAATCGCTACACCTTCGTGTTGAGCATTTTCAACTCGTAGCGAAATCGCTACACCTTTGTTTTGAGCAACTTTTACCCGTAGCGAAATCGCTACACCTTTGTTTTGTGCAACTTTTACCCGTAGCGAAATCGCTACACCTTTGCTTTGTGCACTTTTGACTTGTAGCGAAATCGCTACAGCTTTTCAACTTAACGCTTTCTTCTTGCTTCGGCCAGCGAAAAATCAACATGTAGCGAAATCGCTACAGTTTCTCGACTTAGCTTCTTGGCCTCCAACATGTCACGAAATCATGACAGTTTGCCTTGCGCCTTCTCTCTCCTTCGACTTGTCACGAAATCATGACATTTTCAACTGTGCCTTCTCTCTCCTCCGACTTGTCACGAAATCATGACATTTTCGATTGCGCCTTCTCTCTCCTCCGACTTGTCGCGAAATCATGACATTTTCGATTGTGCCTTCTCTCTCCTCCGACTTGTCGCGAAATCGCGATAGAAAACATGTCGCGATATCGCGACAGTTTTCTAACTTGTCTTTTTCTTCGAATTTTTGAAACTGGGTCATCTCTGTTTTCCAAGAAACTTATGTCCTCTGCATCTGAATGACTCCTACACTGTCTGTCCATTGCATCATTGGATCTAACTGCCTGTGTTGACAACAATGACAAACTTCTTGCAACACCTTGCTCAACACAGGTTACCTTCAGACTTATCTCATAACTTGAGGTTTTGCAGGATAGGGGAATGTGATACCGAGAATTGCTTGCATGTTTTTCCAGCTTTGATCTAAATAAATTCAGTTTACTTTTTGTAGTTTATTTAATATGCATTTTTTTTCTATCCATTGCTTTTCGATTCTGGTCATTTCCAAAAAAATTGTTTTCTATTATTTTCCATTCTGCTCATTTCCATGTTTTTTGCGTGCTTTTTTCCATTCTGGTCATTTTTAATATTTATGTATTCAGTTTTTATATTCTGACCATTTCCAAAATTTTAGCATTTCACTTTCAATCATTCAGTTTTTATATTCTAACCATTTCCAAAATTTTAGCATTTCACTTTCAATCTTTTATTTTGGTCCTTGTCCAGAGTTTTGTCTATACATTTTTTTTAACTTCTTTTTATTCTGGTCCATTTTCCAGAATTTCGTGTACATTATTTCATTTGCTTCCATTTTGGTCCTCATTCAGAATTTTTGTACCTCCAAATTGCACTAAGCTTTTTAGTTTTCAAATCTAAAATTTTAGGTAAAACCAATCTTAGGAGGGAGGTAACTAACACCTACTTTAAATTAATGGCAGATAAAGTAAATGAACACTGACTTACTAACTTACTAACATGTCCAAATTCTAACTTAGCTTTAGTAGAATGCTCATAATGAAGATAAAATGAATCTACTAACTTTAAAGTTAGGGAAAATGCTTAGGAGTATTTCCTCGCAGAGTCACCATTTGCTGTGACTGTCACAGAACTCGTCCCAAAATTGGGGACCCACCCTTAATTTTGATTTTTGGGTGTTTCGGTTTTCCTTGAGTGTTGGTTTGTTGGGTCTCACTCCGTGAAGGGTGCAATGCAATTTGCTTGCGGAGTAGTGCCTATTTGTCGTCTTCTAAAGTATCCAATTTGTTTGTTAGGTTTGTTGGTATGTTTTTCATTTTAATATTATTCCCTTTTATTTTTATTTTCATTAATTCAACATTTCAAAAGGTTGATGGATTTTCATGTTAAAATGAAAATTAGAAGAAAATTTTAATTAAAATAAAAATATATCTATATATATTTCATATATAGATATATATAAAAAAATAAAAAATAAACAAATAAAAATATATTATTATATATTATAATATTAATAAAAAAGGACTAATAATGAAAAATATAATAATAAAGTTATAGTGATGAAATTATATATATTTCAAATACTTTAATAGACTCATTTTAGCCAGGTATTCATTTGGTGGAATTTCATTATAGGACAATGTCTTTATTTCATATCAATATAAATGTGCTTTCTCTAAGGTTTTTTGTATGTTTTCTAATTGCAATATTTTCTTCTTGTAGGTACGGACGCATAGCCAGTCATGAGACGGACTGCGAGTAAGAGCCATCGACATGTCAAACGGACGACGAAGTATAGGGATGACTCGAACGATTACGTGTAAGTTATGTGGCAGTGATCAATTAGGACCCATGTGGACACTCACCGGTGGAGGTGGTAGCAAGAGGTCATCGTATTCAGGAGTCGCTAAGTGGAGACATTGAGGTGGACAACATGGCCACATAGGTCAATACACCCGTATGAGGAAGGTATCACAATTTTACTGCATGGCACATCACAGTCACATACTAAAATCAATGCGGGATAACTTAACATTGTAATTATCGACAATGATAGAGCAGCTTTCCCTCGTTGAAGATGTGACAAGGTGGAGGACTCCCAAAACATAGAAAACACACATGTGGCCATACCAAGCACCGTACAGTGACACCTGGGACAACGAACATCATCGATGGCATCCAATGTGGACGACGAGCAAAATGGGTGTAGTTTACCAGATGCAGTGGATGATCCCATGTGATGGCATATGATTTAGCATGGGTGCAAAGTGACATGGCACAGATGAAGAGAGAACAATTCATATGGCAGTAAACATCAGGCGGTAACATCGTGAGGATTTTGGTAGCTCAAACGCACCAGTATACCCATTCCAACAATACCTTCACTCCCACATTGTACACAACCAAGGTCAAATGCCCATTCTCTCAATAAAATGAATATCTACATCTAAGGTGGGTCCGTGAAAGATGTGGAAGCTACCGGATAACCTCGAAGGACACGTAGGGAGTGAGATTCACAAATGAATAATAATGGAAAAATTAAATTCATAAGAGTCGAATTGGAAAGGTTGAAAATCATTGATCGGTAGAATCACAGTGGATAGCCATCATTGCGAGATGATATTCATGGTAGGAGTATCATTCTTAACGTCGATGAGTGGGCAGTTTCTAGATGGCGATGGCAGAGAAAGATATTAGAGACCTGACGTGGAGGGGTGGTTGGTCGTCGAGAGCGAGATGTCGACACCGTCATAGTGATGTAGGTGGCAAATAAGGAAGCATAGAAGGAGAAGTTAATGCTAATTTTATGAGGTACCAGCATGGATAGCGTTGTGGCAGGTAGAAATGTTGAGCGCAATTGAGCAGAGAATCTTACAGACATGGGCAAAGTGTGGTCAGAAGACCTAAGTAGCAAATGCAGAGTAATGATACAGTGGTCTAGGGAATTAATTAAAATAATTAATTCAAGATTATCCCACGTAAAATAAAAACCCTAACGATAAGTGTTGTATTTATTTGTAACCCTCATCAAAGAGAAGAAATTGTTTTACTTTAAGATTTTAGTAGAGTCGACTGTGATGCATCCAAAAGGGGGGCGTTCACTGTAGAAGAGGGTGGTCATTGTAGAAGAAGCCATCTAATCAATGTCGCATATCAGATGAGAACCAAAAATAGGAGGCGGGCAGTGTCGTGGTTTTAACACATAGGATGGGTCGATAGATCGATGTGCACGGTCACAGCGAAGGGGTTATCGAGATTCATGGAGGTCATAAGGTGAAACATTTATTGTCAATACCTTAAGCTTCGTTATTGTCAATACCTTAAGATTCTATTGATTATCTCGCTGATACCTGATGGGGAAATCATAAGGGAAAAAACCCTTTTATTTGTTAAAATATATCAAAGGCCTTATTTGCTTTGAAATTAAAAATAAAAATAAGGGGGTTCTCTATAAAAAAAATTATGTATTATATAATATAGGGAGTTATAAGGAAAAAAGATAATATATATTTTTTTATTATTATAATATAGAAGGAAGATATAAGGGAAAATGGGATATTTAATTTTTTTTATATATATTATAATATAGAAGGGAGCCACAAGAGTCATGGAAGGCCAAATATTGAATATTTTCTGGTTATATTATGATGTCAAAAGGAATTATAAGAAAAAATGAAAGAAAAAGAAAAATTGTTTTATTTTTATTTAGTTTTTTTTTTTTTTAACATCATGAAAAGAGCGAAGTTGAAGCGGATGAGATATTGAAACCTTAAATACCCAAGGAGGTCATTGTATAGAGGCTAGAAAATTTTGTAAAACAATACTATTTTGAGGAAATCAAATGCATACATTTTGGCAGGCACACACCTTGTGAGCAAAATCAAAAGGAGATTGTTGTCTAGGGTTATTGGATTTATTGTTTTACTTTTACTGCATTTTTATTTCAATTTATATCTATGTATTTATGCCTTTAGGGGGTTATACTAGGTGAATATTGAGATAGATGCAAATGTTACTTTGCCCTTTGAGTCTTGCACTTGATCTAATTTTATTGTGTTTTATGTAGATTTATTTAGATCAGGTTACCTTCAGACTTATCTCAATTTTTTTTTTGTATTTTATTTAATATGCATTTTTCTGTCCATTGCTTTTCGATTCTAGTCATTTCCAAAATTTTATGTTTTCTACTCTTTTCCATTCTGGTCATTTCTAGAATTTTTACGTGTTTTTTTTTCATTTTGGTCATTTTCAATATTTTTGTATTTAGTTTTTCTATTCTGGCCATTTCCAAAATTTCAACATTTCACTTTCAGTATTTTATTTTGGTCCTTGTCCAGAGTTTTGTCTATACATTTTTTTTTAACTTATTTTTATTCTAGTCCATTTTTCAAAATTTCGTATACATTCATTTCATTTGCTTCCATTCTGGTCCTCATCCAGAATTTTTGCACCTCCAAATTGCACTAAGATTTTTAGTTTTCAAATCTAAATTTTTAGATAAAACCAATATTAGGAGGGAGGGTACTAATGCCTAATTTACATTAATGGTAGATAAAGAAAATGAACACTGACTTACTAACTTACTAACATGTCCAAATTCTAACTTAGCTTTAGTAGAATGCTCATAATGAAGATAAAATGAATCTCACATTAGAGGTATGGAGTCTAAAATGAAGTGGACTATTCCACGCACTTTGGTATTTTCACACCTTTAATTCTAAGATAAAAGGAACTTGCTAATTGGGATTTAGGGTAGATTAGATTAATATCAAGATCATTAAAATGAACCACTTTCACACAACCAATGTTCACATTCAATTTAAGGAATAAAGAATCATGATCACTAAGCATGGTATGAATCAAACTATCAAGGCCCCTTGTTAACTGACACTTGCATATTGTGAGACTATTCTAGCATATGTTGTTTTTAATTATCATCAATTACATGCATGTATGTGGAATGTTTGTCTATCAAAACCTTGGAGAAATTCATGTTTGCACTTAATTTATTTGCAAGAGGGAGTTTTCAATTCAATACTTTGATTGTGGTGACTATTTTGTAAAAGGGTAAAATATTCACTAAATAATAACTAGTCTCCATAGGAGCTATAACTGCTTGAATATAATTGGATTACACTCACACGTGGCTACATGTCTCTTTTAAAGAGAACTTTGATTGCACATAAGGACACACTAGCTTCTTGGTCTCATCCATAATAGGTTTAACCTAATTTACTCAATATGAGCTAATAAACTCACTTGCACACATATTGGTTCTTGATTGCCTAAAGTCATTACCATGCTCATGATTTGATAAATAAATTCACTACACACACAATTGGTATTGGAAGAATTAGGTAGTATTTAGTGAGTTTTTTTTATGCTACTAGTATGCCTGAGTCTTTGTAAAACAATCAATTTTCCATATCAACATCCATATCTTCTTCTATATCAACATCCATATCTTCTTCTATATCAACATCCATATCTTATTCCATGTCAACATCCATGTCTTCTTCCATGTCAACATCCATGTCATTGCATAAGTCTTTCATTTCACATACCATTAGTTTGGTGCCCCTAATTAAACAATAATGCTAAACATGGCCAAGAAAAATCTAAACTATGAATGATCATCCATATACATTTGCATTCATAACACATTGTCATTTGCATTAATCATCCATATACACATGCATCCACACAAAAACATCTACACAAAAGCATACCATAAAAGTAAAATCCATATATATATATATATATAACATATACAATGAATGCCCAAAGGCTATATACAATGGAGCACCAAGGCTTATATATAAAAAGTGTATCTAAGAACTAGCTAATACCTATAAGAGAACCCCTGTGACCCTGAAGGAGCCCTAGACCTAGATCTATGCCTAGAATCACTAGGCCTAATAGGCCTAGATATGGAAGATGAGTATGTATCTAGAAGCCTAATTTCATGCTCCATCAACCAATACTTCAATAATCAGATGTATCCATCCTGAGTCCAAGGCACCATACATTATATATCTATCTATGAATATTTTTGATAAGCTCTTCTTGTAGCATCATGATCTTGTCCTTTCCTCCACCTACATTCGGTTGTACCTCTAGCTCTATCCACAACCAAGATATCTCCACATCCTAAGCCATATCCCCATCCTACAGTCGATCTATCTATGTTCCCTAGCTAGTCCCATAGCATCCAACCACTCCCATTGGTCTTCCCACACTACCTTCCTCATCCTTGGGATGAGATGTGAGAACCGATATTGGACCTCCAAAATCCTCAACTGTAGCACAATACATAAACGCAAAACATCCAAAAAAAAAAAAATTACACAATTAAACAAAGAGCTTCAAAGTATTTATCTTCACAAAATGCACATCAGCTCATGTTGTCACATCTGCACCCTCAATAACCATAAATTTCGTATCACTCACTCCAATCCACTCCACTCCCTTAGATGTAGCTTATAAAATTTGTAAATAAAAGAATGAACATTTTTTCCCTTCTACATACTATTTATAGCTATTTTGGATGCATTTAAATACTCATGGGTGCTTCCAAGTGCATTGAAATACATCCTTGTATTTGGAGAATAGCAAACTCTGATGGGTATTTGCACATGCAATAGGCACCCACCGGTGTTTACCATAAAAGTTAAAAAAATATAAAAATAGTCCAAAAATGTAGGTTACTACCATATAATCATTCCAAATTATATTTGTACATCAATTTCATCATAATATCATGCTTTTTGAAAACCAAAATTGTGTTGGAATCATAATGTTTGCTTGCGACCAAAAATCACAAAATTATGTTACATGTTACAAAAAGCTTCAATCAGTCCACATTTTCACAAAATGATCATTTTAATAATTCTCATCATCATTTCCATCATTTCATTCATTTTTGTGACCATATAAATTTATTTGGAGGGCTAACTTTTATTTGCACCCACAAGGCACAAAATTGTCCAAAATTGCTTCAAAATACTCCAAATCAATGTAAAATTTCACAAAATCGATCAATTCCATCATCAATGCATCTCATCCCCATTCTTGCATAATTTTCATACATAATTTTATTTCTCACATTTTCCAAATTCATATCAAGTGAACCTCGTATCTAGTGGTATATTCTATATCCTTGGTTATTGTAGTGATTTGCATCCATGCAATTTGATAAGATGAATAAATCACCATAAGTATATTTGGACATCCTCATAATCACATATGTTATTATTCAAAAGAAAAATCATATTCTAGTTCCTCATATTTTTGAGTGAGACTATGTCAAGACCAATTTTCTCAATAGTTGTCATTGATGGCCTTGTTCGTGGGGCCTAAAATATGGATAAATTACAATACATAATTCTCCTCAACACTCAATAATTGTTTAGATTCAACTAGGATACACTTCCTAGCATTCATCCAATATTAGGGTGATTGGTTCCTAATATTTTACATATTCATAATTTTACATTTCAATGATGCCATACGATAATTTCCCCAACAACATGGAATCACCCCAAACTTGGGGTAAAAAAAACCTGATTTTGATTTCCCACAACAGAATACATTTTACATGATCATGGCATATACATTTGGAAAAATCCCCTTTATCTATTAGGTAAAAAATAGAACCAATAATTTGCATTTCACAACAACCCCTTTCAAATTTTTGGGGCAAAAACGATATCACATTTGCATAATACATTTACATTTCCATAATTCAATTGTCTTTTACATTGCAACTCTTTCAATGGGCTTGTGAGATTCATTCTTCACTCATTTTCCAATTTATGGGGAAAGTTACATGCTCAAAATACTTTTGTCTTCACAATCATCTTTTCATCCCTATGAAATATAGCAACATCTTCATTAGGTCAAACTATGTGTCTCGTATTTTTACACCACATTAAGTTTCATGCAATGTGGTGCAAAAAGGGGTATCTGTAGACACTAAAATATAGCCACTTGTCATCCATCCATAGTTTCCCACCACATTATACATTATTTATTTTATTTTTTTAATATATATTTAAATAATAGTATTTTATATATTATATTTATGTATATTTAATAAATATATGTATATATGTATGAATTAATCCAAGTCCTTCATTATGTTTTAATCTTATCCATCCATCCGCCTTAATCCATGCCACTTTCCCCACTTTAATCTCCACCCTTCCTCATGTTTTAATCTCAGCCACACATTTTGTGTCATTGAAACCCTAACATGCCTAAGGAAATATTATAAAGAGGATTCATTTTGATGACTCAACCCCTTAATACCTAAACATTTTTAATTCCCTAAGTCCTCTAATTTATTGAGGTCCTAAGCATTCTCACGAATCCTCATCACTTTCATCCTCTATTGCTATCTCTCACATCCTTCGCATCCACTATCGTCCATCTCGTAAACTTGATATGGTTTTACGACCTTCACTCAACCACTGAATACCTCCCAGAGCTTCTTGAGTACCCACCAGAGTCTACAGCGCATCCAACATAGTCTACCATATACCTTTAGGATTTTTTTGTTAGCACCAAGCACCCACGGGTATTTCTCGTCCTAGTTTTGCAACCCTACTTCCCTTAGGTGCTGCTTGCGCACATCTGGGTAACCATCCTCTACAACAATAATGAATATAGAAATGACAATTCAATGAAGACAAGGTAAATATTTTTGTGCACATTATTTTATGTTCTTATCATTGTTTTATAGATTTTATGCCATATTAGGGTTAGTGACTGAGGGTCTCACATAGTGGAGCTCTCACAGGTATTATTAATGCGTGTCATTATTTATTGTGTGTAGGTGTAGAAGTAGTATTCATTGAAGGTTATTGAAGCTTGGGTGGCCTTGTCAAGGATATACAAAGCCCATCCCCAATATATTTGGATCAAATCAGGTGTAAAGACACCAAAATCATTTTTTAACTAGGGTTTCATAGAACCCTAGTACATTGTAATAATTCTATCAAATAAAAAGCTTTGTGAACCCCACATTTGGAGCATTCTTGATTGTAGTACTGTATATTCACAAGTATCAATAAAATAATATATTTCCTAGTGCAATAATTTGTGTTTTTACATTGCTTGTTTATATCAATATTTTATATTTTTGGTGTTGCTTGATTTTTCATCCACAAATATCAATATTGAAACTTAATAAAACCCTATAATTCTTATTAAAAAAAGGCTTATCTTGAATAATATGAAGCATATATGAATTCCCCTAACTAAATTTTATGATATCCTTGCATGGTCTTTTGAAGACATGATGGGATTAGATCCTTCTATTATTGTACATCACTTTTACTTTTGATCATATGTTATTCTAGTAAATTAAAAGATTAAAAAAATACACCCCAAGGTAGCCTTACTCATCAAAAAGAAATTCCAAAATATCCTTGAAGTCAAATTTATGAAAGCCACCAAATATTTTGATTATATATCTAATATAGTCCCTATCACAAAAATGGAAGATATCATTCACATCTAGCCATTAATAAGTCATGCCCAAAAGATTATTTCCCTCTACCCAATATAGCCATGATTACCAGTTTCACTAGTAAATTTAGAATGTTATCCCTTATAGGTGGATTCTCTAGATGTAATCAAATTAGGATAATACTAGAATATAAATCTAGAATGAATTTTACCACCCCATGTAAGACCTTTTCTAGTAAGTCATGCTTTTTGGCCTAAAAATTATTGAGGCAACTTACCAACATGCTATGATGTATATATTACATGAAATTATGCATTATAATATAGAAAATTAATGTTAATGATATCATTGCTCCTTCCTTTAGATGAGAGGATCATGTTAAAAATTTGAGATAAATTTTTGAATTCCTAAGGCAATATAAAGTTTATTTTAAAACCTCCAAATGTATCTTTAGAGTCACGTCTAGAAAATTGTCATGACTCATCATTTCTCATAAAGCAATTGAATTTGACCCATCAAAAATATCTAATTTTTCAAACATGCCCCCGCTAAAGACACTAACAAACTTATATAGTCTTCAAGGCAAGTTTCAATCTATTAGAATATTTATTTTTAACTTGCAAATAAATAACCTTTTACTACATTATTAAGAAAATATGTCAAATTCAAATGGGATGATGAATATCCAAAGGCTTTTGCTTACATAAAACCTACCTTATATCTCCTTCAATCCTTATCCCATTGGAAACTTTCAAATATTTTCTATTATACATCACTACAATTTTGTGTACCTTAGGAGTCATGTTGGCCCAATATTATGACCAATATAAAGAAATAGTAATCTACTTTATTAGTTGCACATTTTTAAGATATGAAACCTACTATACACCTTTGGAAAAACTTTATCTAGTAGTAGTCTTTAATTCTAAACAATTGAGGTGTTACTTGCTTAACCAAAATATCAGTCTAATATCTTGAGTAGATCCTCTAAGATATCTCATGTCAAAATCATACCTTTTAGGTCACATTTCTAAGTGGGTGATGGACTTCAAAGAGTTTGACCTTGAATGTGTAAATTAAATATCCCTAAAAGGACAAGTTATAGTAGAACTTTTAGAACCACCGCTATTAGAGGCTCTTCAATCCATAGAATCCAATTTTATTCATGATATTGTTTACAATATGGATGCCAACTATCCTAATACATGGTCCATTTACTTTGATGGCACTAGATGTGACAAGGGTGTAGGAATGAGCATAGTTCTAGTTTCCTCACAAAAATTTGTTATCCCATTATTATATAGGCTTTAGTTTTCATACATAAACAATATTATATAATTTGAAGCCTTGGTCCTTAGGATCTAAGCCACTCAAACCTTAAAAAAAATACTATATATCTTCAAAGGCTCTCAACTTTTCATTTATTAGATCAATAGAACTTATCAAACCAATCATGACAAGCTAAAATTCTATAGAGAGGTTTTCACCCATATTATAGGTACCTTTGATAATGTAACCATTACTAGCATCCCTAGGTCTAGTAAATCATATCAATTCAATGGAAGCTACAACTTTCCTCATTCCCCTGGAATTGGAGGATGAGAAAACCAATATCATCATCCAACAAATTAGGAAATCTACAACCCTTGAATATAGTCAAATACCTTTGGAAACATTGGCTACGAAATCAATAATCCATCTAGAGCCTTGGTAGAAATATATTTATATCTTTCTTAATGATGTCATAATGCCTCAAGGCATCAATTGTAATGAACATAAAAAACTTAGGTAATGTTCTTGTTGCTTCATCATCATTGGTGATGTCTTATACAAGTAATATTTTGATGGTATACTCCTCCACTATCTTAATGTAAAATAGGCTAAGTAAATAATTCAATAAGTCCATTATGAAATATTTGATAGTCAACAACTTAACCAAAAATATCATTAGGTTGGGATATTATTGGTCTTATATAGAAAAAGACTCTTGAAATTATGTTTGCAAGTGCAATAAAATCTAGAAACATCATAATATTATCCTTGATTCATCATAGGAGCTATAGTACTTGACTTATCATTGGCCCTTTTCTACACAAGGTTTAGATATTATAGGAAAAATAAATCATGCCTCATCTAATGACCATAATTTCATCATGACTACAACTGAATATTTCACCAAATGGTCAAGATCATGTTTGTTTCCTCTTATACTAGCATACAAATTTTTGAATTTATCTTCAATAAGATATTATCCTATTGTGACATCCCTTCAATCCTAATCTTATACAATGACACTGCTTTCAAAATTAAGAATGCCACTAATATTAATGTTACATACAAAATTCAACATAAATAGTCAACACCCTATTATAATTAAGGTAATGGCCAAGCTAACACTTCAAATAAAACTCTTATCTAAAACCTTAAGAAACTGTTAAACAAAATTTTATGGGATTGGTAACTTTAGGTTTATCCAATATTATGAATGTATCAAACTAGTGTTCAAACTTTTATTGGTGTAATGCCCTAAAGATTGGTCTATGGGTTCAAGGTTATCTTCCCTTTTAAACTAGAAGTCCCATATATTTAAATTTTGCTAAAATATGTGACAATAAGCAATGAATATCACCACGATTACCTAAGTCAGTTAGAATTTCTTGATGAAAATTAAATTGATACCTTGGAACACCTTCAATTCTATCATAAAATATTAAAATGAGACTATAACAAGAGAAATAGAACTTAGTAGTTCAAATTTAGGGATCTATTCCTTAAATAAAATAAAAAATAAACAATACCAAGAGCAAAATCAAAAGTAGATTTGAATCCAATTGGATAGGCCCATTTATCATAACTACTAAGTATGACTTAGGTGTTTATCATCTACCCATACATGTTGGATATAGAATAAATAGACCTAAAAACATAATGCATCTCAAGAAATCCAATGTCTAAGTCTATATCATTTTCCTGCTCATGTACTTATCTACATTGACTACCTGTTCCATGACTAAATAATGATTCACTTCAATATATTCATATGCTTGTTGATACCTGGTTGGCTGCTACATAAAGAGAAAATATTTGTTAGGAACTATGATGATCTTAGTTAGGACAAATTACATTCTAGATTGTATTTTTTATAGGTATATGAGGTAGTGGATCTATCCTGAGACTCTTATATCATGGTAAATCTACAATCTACTCATTAACTCATCACTCTTGCACCTCAAAATAATATACAATTTGAAATCACCGTATTTTTATTATTTCTTACAACAACTTGATAGCACCTCATGGTGATCATAACATTAGGAAGCAAGTATTTGCATTGTATTTAAAGATCCGAGTTAGTAATATTCCCTTTTAAAGTCACTAGCCACCTCTAATATCATCAATATCGATCATTATATTGTAAACAATTGGGATGTGATTGCATTTTTATCTACTAATTGACAACTATAGAAATATTTATAGATATGCCAAACATAGGATGGTAATATAGAATAGCTAGGAAAAATATTATACTCTACTATTTTAAATAATATAATATTTCATCACACATATCTTGTCAATCTAATTCATCCCTATACCTAAGAAGGATGAGTGGTAAATGTATTCTATGATTGGCAAGTATCTAATATACGTATGCACCCAACATCATGGGGTAAATTTACCAAATGGTATTCCTTGATAAATGGGTATATTAGAAATATCAAGTTATGATATGATATGCATTATATTACATCACTTTTAATATTTGATAATTTGGTTCATCATTGTATCTGAGAAGGATGAGTGGTATAATTATATGATGATTGGAAAATATCTAATGAACCTACATACCCAAAAACATGGGATAATTCTATTAAATATTCTTCCTCGATATAGGTGTCTATCAAAAAACTCAAATTATGATATAAAATTTATTATACTTAATAAATTTTAGATCTTGACAATCTAATCCATCCTTATACCTAAAAAGGATGAATGGTAGAATTATTCAAACATCATTATACACCCAGTAATGTGAAATTACTTTATAAAGCATCCTTCCTTGGTATAAGGTTCTATAAGAAAACTTAAGTTATGATTCCTCTACCCTAATAAAGGACATATGATGAGCGTTATAAAATCCTCACAACTACTAATGACCAAATCCTATCAATTGTTGGTGACCTAAATAATGTACACAATATCAAATCCAAAGACATTTGTAAACATTAAATGCATTTTTTTAAAGGAAAGTGATTACATGGTTCAATTTGCTTAAATAAATCTATAAAACTTTGTAGACACACCAATCAAGGTGACCAAGTATTTTTTGTCACTTTAACAATTGGGAAGATGGTACAAAAAACAATATTTATCTTTTCTCCTAGAAAAATAAATAATTCTTTCAAATATTGTTCATTAATTCAAAAAATTATGTCAAAATACTTCCTTACCACAAATTTCTTAAGGGAAGCCATCTATCATAATATATTATTTACACTAGCAAATTTATTATTTTTCATTACATGATTGATTGCCTACATAATTGTATGATTGCATGTTGTATATATACTTGGTTTCTTCATGCACATATAATGAAGGGAATTTGTAAGGATGCAATGATGACAATTATTCAAGATAGATTTCACTTATATTGCACTTGCACTAGGTCTCTTATGATAGTAGATCCCCACCTTTAGGATATTAGATTACTTTATGCATGAATATACCCACTAGAATATGATGATACCCACATTAGCATATGTTATTATGCAAAAGGGCATTAAATACTAGTGGACTTTACATTTTTTGCATAAATTTATTTAATTTAAATCATGTATTTATATGCATCACATTTGCATCTCTCATATTCATTTATCTTCATCCTTAGTAACTCTTTGATATGAACACATTATCTCAAGATACATCCTATATATATTAACCCCTAAAACATATTTAACAAAGACAATAAAACATTATCATAAAACCTCTCTAAAGTGTAGTAAAAACCTTGGATTATCAACAAAATCTAGTACAATATTATTTTATTTATTAGGATATTGATGGGATACAAGGTCATGATCCAAATTGTAACTTGAATGACCCCAAAGTTTGGATAATACAAATATTGCATTAGTCTAATATAAACATTAACTTCCTCTCCTTAAATGAGAGTGTTGATCCAACCATGTTTCTTTATGAGTTGTCATGACCCTCCCAGATGGAATTTTGAAGCATAGATAAAAAATGTATTAACAGATATGACTAATATTCGATTTTGTGCAGTCAAGCAACTTCATGATATTAGATAAGTAATGAAGGATGTGTTACTGCTAATAAATTACCAATGTGTAGTATTAGATGCACTTGTGAGTGGAGAAAATTGAGTCATCCACCAGATGTGAGAGTACTTGAGGAAGGGGAAATGATGATAAGAAAACTCAAAGGTAACATGAATATATACCTTCATATAGGTATGCATTCAGTTAAGGGATAATCATCAATGTCTGATCACCTTGAGTTCTAGACTGATGGTCTAATAGCCATCATAATATCTAGAGGCTATGAAAAATGATTAGATTGATGGAAATATTCCCTCTTTGTTTGATGCGCTTGCATTATTATCTTTTACTTCAACATTATTAACCTTGATAACCGGTGATCATGGGGTAAATGATTTGCCTTCACAAACTTTATATGGATGTTGTTTAAATAAATATTTTATTTATTTAAGAAGAGCAAAAGATGTTAAATAAATAGTTTATTTATTTAAAAAGAATAAAATATGTTGCTGAATAAACAATTTATTTATTTAGAAAGAGCAATGGATGTTGTTTAAATAAATAGTTTATTTATTTAAAAAGAGTAAAATATGTTGCTAAATAAATAGTTTATTTATTTAGAAGGAGCAAATATATGTTGCTAAATAATCAGTTTATTTATTTAAGAAGGACAAAAGAAATATTGTTAAAAAAATTTGAATTATTTTTAGAAAGGCAAAATATAATGCTTAGTAATAAATTAAAGGTGTTTGCTTTGACGTGCCTAGGAAGCTTATGCCCACATATCATTAGACCCCCTTGAGGCATTATATCAACAAAACCATATTCAGTGAGTAGGTCAAATTGCCCTTTAGAAAACTAGTCAGGCAAAAGATGTGCAAAGCTCCTATGACATAAGAGGAATACTCTTTATGGCAATCACCTTGGGAAGAGAAGGGAGAGGGGTATTCAACCTACCTCCTATCTAATTTTTTTCGAGGAGTAATGGTGGGTAGGCAGGGAACATGGACCGAGGAAGTAAATAAAACGTCAAGGAAAAAGGCCCAAATAAAAAGGGAGTGGGAGAGACGAGAATATGCCAAATAGGAGAGACGAGCATCCATCGAGTAGGAAAAGATAAGCACAATGAGTGAATTTTGAGTAGGGAAAATAATGCAATTGCACAGGTAAACTAGGTTGGTCTTTATCAAAATGTAATTGTTATATTTTAATAGCTAGCTTTGTGTTTAGAGCTTAAACCTCTATGTTTTTAAGAGCTTGAAAGCTCTATACTGATTTTAGAGTTCATAGCTCTATGTTGTGTTTATGAGTACTAAATATCCATGTCTTTGAGAGCTTAACTCTATGTATTAATAGCTTGAAATATCTATGTTTAGAGCTCATAGCTCTATATTTTTAAGTGCTCAAAAGCTCTATGTTTACGACACTAAATCTCCATGTGTTTGAGAGCTCGACTTTGTGTTATAAGAGCATCGTAGCTCTTTGCTGATTTTAGATCTCTTAGCTCTATTTTTTTAAGATCTCAAAATATCTATACTGATTTTAGAGTTTGTAGCTCTATGTTTTTAATATCTTGAAAGCTCTATATTTTTTTTGTGATCCATGATGCTCCATGTTTTTGAGATCTCGACTATGCATTATAAGATCTTAAAATTTGTGTTGTGTTTATGAGCACTGAGGCTCCATGTGTTTAAGAGCTTGACTATGCATTATAAGAGCTTGAAATTTGTGTGTTGTGTTTATGATCACTGAGGATCCATGTGTTTGAGATCTTGACTCTACATTATAAGAGCACCATAACTTTGTGTTGTATTTAGAGCATCATAGCTCTATACTTTAGAGAACCATAGCTTTGTGTGGTAAGAGCATCGTAGTTTGTAACTACATGTTGGAGGGCACAAGAATCATGACATTGTTGTGTTCCACTATTTTTATGTGGACGTAGGGGTGTCATAGTTACCACATTTGTTAGCAGTTGATTGAGCATAGTGGTGGCAGCTAGGGAAGGTAGAACCAAAGCTCTTAGGATCCTTTTGCCCATCAATGTAGGATGGATGTCTTCGGAGAAATACATGGGAGTCTCTTCTGTTAAGATGACCGATTGGGTGTCGTGAGTGAACCCTCCTTTACAAAGTTATAACCAATTTGGGAGTCTCCTTTAGTTACCATTCATTGTCTTCTTTGTAGAATTTAGGATATGATAAATGAATTAGATGTTTTTTTTGTGATTTAAGGGGAATGGGACCTTTTGTTATGAAATAAATAAATTAGATGATTATTTTGTAATTTAAGGGTATGGGAACTTTTGTTATGAAATAATATGAATGATGGATATTTTATAATTTAAGGTTATGGGACCTTATGTTATGAAATGAAACGAACAATGTTTATTTTATAATTTAAGGGTATGGGACCTTTTATTATGAAATAAATGAATTAGATGGATATTTTGTAATTTAAGGGTATGGTACCTTTTGTTATGAAATAAATGAATTAGATGGATATTTTGTAATTTAAGGGTATTGGACCTTTTGTTATGAAATAAGATGAATGATGGATATTTTGTAATTTAAGGGTATGAGACCTTATGTTATGAAATAAAATGAATGATGGTTATTTTGTAATTTAAGGGTATGGGACCTTATGTTATGAAATAAAATGAATGATGGTTATTTTGTAATTTAAGGGTATGATATATTATATTATGAAATAAAGTGAAAGAAGATTATTGGTATTTTAAGGGTATGGAACCTTATGCTATGAAATGAAGAAAATGATTTATTGTGAATCAAGGTAGTTGTTCGAGTAATGAGATATGTGAACCTAGTGCCTAACAATTAAGGGTATGGGACATTAATTGTCAAGAATGTTTGTTCATTTATTTACAAGTAGAGTGCATGAGTTGATGCATTGATGATTGAATCCTTCAAGGTGACTAAGGGGGAAATGGAAAGGATAGTTTCCATGATTAGTACTATGCATTAGTAAGCTGAATTGCTTGGGTTATTTGTATAGTTACAATTTGACAATGAAGTAAGTAAGAGCATATAGAAGTATGTCTATCCATATCCATGATACCCTAATATCCTCACTAATCGATGGATGAGTGGGAATACCATAATATTGAGATGGATCTATGCACAAGTTTTCTCTCTACCTTACATCTTGTATTTTATGCAATAGATAAAATTATGGGGATATTTTCCCAATGAAATAGATGTCAAGTATTGTAGAAAGTATGGTATGTACAATACGTATTTATACATCTGAATGATCATTAAAAATACTATGCTTAGTACTCATTTATTTAGATTTTTGTAATTAAATATTTAATTTATGTATGTTTGGTGATTTTTTCTTTACGCTTGATTATTCTTCCTATTGTTCAGTTATTTTTGTTATATTTAGTATCTAGATATTTAATGATCTTGTGTGGTTAAAAGAATGAATTATTAGTAAGTTCTAAGTGAACTTAGTGGATACCCTAAGGGCTTGAAACTCTCTTAGGGAGATTGGTGACTAGGTTTGGAAGATTGTACCAGAGTTAAGATAGCTTGTTAGTAGACAAGATCATTAGCTTAACTCGTAGTACACATAACATATCACACATAATGGATTGTATGGATATAGAGATACATGTATACCTTCTAATGATTGAAGGTGGTAAGTTTAGCTCATCAATACTGATGAGAGGTATGGACTTATCTACGCAACATAAGATAGGCTTACATATACGGACTTGCATGAAGGGAATCTTGTGTGGTATAAGTTCTTAATAAAATTAGGGGATGTCAAATAGTAATTCGGTCTAAGTATGTTCAAGGATTTATGAATCCTTCTCCTTAGTCAAAATATATATATATAGATAAACTTTCTTTCTCTTTTATTTTTTGTATTTTCTTATTTTGTGTGAAATTGGGGTATTAAATTTCGTATAAGAGCTCTAGATTTGAGGTTATAGAGCTTCTTATGTGCTATAGAAGATATTCAAGGATCTCCAAAGAGGCTCTCTTGGGAATAAGCTGAAAGTTGGAGTAACCTAGAGTCTCTGCTATTAGGTTCTAATGGAATTGATTTCGAGGAAGGATAAACATTAAAGATACATTTGTATGGGCTTTGGTATTAATCATATATCCTCACCTAGGAACCTCCTCCTAGTTAGACCTCTAATGATTAGAAAAATAAGGAATTTGTACTATGGTCAAGTTACAAATTCAGTTGGGGGATAACTGCAACCTCTCTTTTTTTGGTGGAAACCAATTCAATATGCCATCCAAGGCCTAAAAAAGAAGGTATCCACCTTGATAGACTCAACAAATCAATGTCAAAGAAGATATCTAGAATAAGGATATAGGATTTTTCAATTTAGGAATAGAGGAAATTTCTACTACAGTTACCAAGTTGTACGATCAGTTATGACAAGTACTAGAAACCATGGAAAATAAAAAATCATAGGCTAGAGATTTAGAAGTCAACCAAGTTGGGGGGCTGATAGTGGAACAAAAGCAAGCAAGAACCCTCTTAGATAAAGAGATGGTGAGAAACCTAAAGAATGTTTGTATATCCAATTTTGAAGGATAAGGGGAGGGAGATGTAGTTGAAGCTTGGTTGAGAGAGCTAGAAGTCTTCTTCATAGTAAAGAGGTATTCTTTAGGTACCCGAATAGTATGGGCCACTATTTACCTTGAAGTAGCTACCTTGGACTAGTAGTAGACTTACTATGAGGAGACTAAGATTGAACCAATAGATATTCCATGGACGTAATTCATAGTCATATTCAAAAAGAGTTTCCTCATGGAACATTTCTATGCATTGAAGTTTGAATACTTTTCTAGCCTAAGATAAGGGAGTAATTTAGTGGAGGTACACTATCGAAAGTTGGTAAAGTTGTTAAAATATGTACTTGCCTATAATGAGAAGATGCAGATTCATAATTTTACTCATGGATTGTAGTCTAAGATAAAGCATGACATAGAAATACAAGAACCTATGTTATTATAGAAGGCTTATAATTTGGTAAAGAAAGGAGTCTCGTTTTTGCTATAAGTATGAAAACCTAATCGATCGAGAAAGTCATGAACTAAAGAAGAGGAATAGCAATGGGATTATAAAATGGTAGGTAGAGCAAGAAAGGAAGGTTAAGAACCCCTAGAATATAGATAATAAATTCAATGGAGGTCAAAATATTTTCAAGAATAACTTCTTTAATAAAGGCAAGGATGGATGTTACCATTGCAATGGGGCTCACTATTCTAATCCGTTCCCATATCTACTAGGGATAAGTATGTCCAACAATAAAGTAAAGGAACTAATGCATAAGATATGTGGTATAACTAGGAATTAAAAACTTGAAGGGCAAGCCACCATGTTAATCATCAAAGGTAAGATTTTTGATAAGCAAGTAGGTATATTAATAGATAGTGGAGCCATCGATGGTTTCATTTCTTGCAAATTAGAGAAGGATATGCTAGAAATGCCAAGATATTTGTATCATATATGGAAGGTTGAGTATAGGTCTGGATAGACCTACTTCATAAACCAATGTTTTCCAATGATGGAAATTACTTTAGAAAGTGGAACCACAGAAGGTTTCATGTATATAAATCCACTTCATGTCTTTTATGTGATCCTAGGTATGGATTGGATGCAGGATCATCAAGTCATAATCAATTTCTAGGATAAATGGATTGAGTATTCTGAGGGATATAATGAGAGGCTATAAATTTAGAGCAAGAAAGGGACATTCAATCCCTAGATTTTGTCTACCATGTAATTTAAGAAAGCCCCCAAGAAAGGGAGAATAATTTATGTTGTAAAATGAACGAATTTGGGAGAGATAAAAAGGAAGAGGTGATTGAGGGACACCTAATTCTGAGAGAATTTCAAGATGTATTTCAAAAATATCTTCCAGGGCTCCCTCCTATTCAAGAATTTGATTTCACTATTGATATTGTACCAGGAGCGAAACCCATTCATTGATATCCATATAGGATGTCACCTATTGAGATGCAAGAGTTAAATATACAACTGCAAGGGTTATTGGATAAGGTATTGATAAAACCAAGTGTTTCACCATGAGGTGCACCCATTTTATTTGTAAAAAATAAGGACATATCTCTAATATTATGTATTGACTATAGGATGTTGAATAAGGCCACAATAAAAATTTGGTACCCTTTTCCCAAGATTTATGATTTATTCGACTAGCTAAGAGATGCTAGGGTGTTTACCAAGATATACCTAAGGTTAGGGTGTCAAAAAATGAGGATTTGTGATTCAAAAACTCACAAAATGACATTTAAAATGAGGTATGGGCATTACAAGTTCATTGTCCTACCCTTCGAACTAACCAATGCACATGTTGCCTTCATGAATTTAATGAACAATATGTTTATAAGGTACTTGGACTAGTTTGTGCTTGTATTCATTGATGAGATAATTATATATTCTCATAGTAGGGAAGAGCATCATAAGCATCTCAGGGTCTTGTTAGAACTGCTAAGAGAGAATTAACTCTATGAGAACCTGGTCAACAACAATTTCTATGTTTTGGAGGTGCACTATTTAGAGCATGTTATATTGAAGAAAGGGGTCACTATGCATCCAAAGAAAATATATGCCATGATAAATTTGCCTCCCCCTACAAATTTTACTAATGTAAGAAGCTTCATGGGGCTAACAAGCTATTACTGTCTTCACATAAATGATTTCTCAAAAATCACCTCGGTAATAACTAGTCTCCAAAATAAGGGAAAGGAATTCAAGTGGATGGAGAAGTACAAGGCTACCTTAACCATGCTAAAGTAAAATCTCACCACTAAATTGATACTAAAAAATTTGGATCCTAAAGGAAATTTTAAGGTATGCACAAAAGCATAATTGTAAGAACTAGGGAGAGTGCTCATGCAAGAAGAATTAGTATTTGCTTATACTTCAAGGAAGATTCAAAAGAATGAGGTTAATTATACCACACATGATTTAGAGCTAGTCATTATGGTGATTCTCTAAATTCTTGGCATCATTATCTATTAGGAAGACCCTTCAATCTAATATCAGACCATTAGCTTCTGAAGTACATATTTACTCAACCAATGCTCAACGTAAGGCAGAGAAGGTGGGTCAAGTTCCTCACTGAGTATGATTTTTAAATTGAGTACATTAAATAAAAATAAAATAAGGTTGTATATGATCTAAGTAGAAGGAAATACTTAGAAACCATAACTAGAAGCCACATAAAACTCATGGATCAGGTAAGGCATGAGCAATTTCAAGACAAGTATTGTTAGGAAATTCTAGCCAAGTTAAGAGAATACCCTAAGCGTAATACGGAATTTTGTATGATATATAAACTCACATCTTATAAATAAAGAGTCATCATACAAAAATTGAGAGCTTTAAGGAGTATATTGATGTAGGAAGCCCACAAATATCCTTATATGGCTCACCTCAGAGGGGAAAAATGAGAGAAAACCTAAAAAGGACCTTTTTCTAGGTAGGAATGAAGAAGGATACTACGCATTTTATGGCCCAATACCTGCAATTCTATAAGTTCAAGGTATAATACAAGTATACTGTAAGATATTTGTATCCCCATAGTATGCATACTCAAAAATGGTAGGCCATATCAATGGATTTTACTGTAGGCTTACCTAAGACCAGATACTAGCATGATGTAATATTTATAGTGGTCAAAAAATTAACCAAGATCACACACTTCATACCTGGAAGAACCAAGGACAACACTCAAGTGGTGGCTAATAGGTTTTTTAAAGAAGTGTTAAAATTACATGGTTTCCCAGAGGTAGTTATATCATATGGGGATTCCAAGTTTACTTCAAAATTTTTGAAAGCCCTACATCAGGTAATAGGCACAAAGTTGCATATGAGTTCAGAATACCACCCTAAAACATATGGTCATATGAAGTGGATAAACCAAGTTCTAGAAGACATGCTCTGAATGTATTACATGGACCACAAGTATCGGTGGGAAGACTATTTATTGTTGGTAGAGTTTACTTGCAATAATGGATATCATTCCTATTTAGGGATGGCACCATTTGATGCATTGTATGGAAAAAAGTGTATGACACCTCTATCATGATACAACCCAAAGGATAGAGCAATAAATAGAATAAATTTATAAAGCAAAAATTATAAGAACCATAGCATTGGCAACCTTCAAAGACTTCATATCTCATAAAATATCAAGTACATTGAACATGTGCTAACCAAGGAGTAATTCAAAATAACAATCATAAGGTTTACACCAATATAGAAGTAGAGTATACATAGTACCTTGCTTAAAATGATAGGTATTATTCTAGAGAATGTATTGGAGCCATGATGCATTCTTAGACTATTTTATATAATCAATAATGGTGGGCTCAATAGACCACCATCATGGGCCAACTATTCCCTGTAGCTAGTAAAATTATGTACTAGTCATACCAAAATCAACAATCAATGCTTTCCTTACCCAACCCTAATAATGCCATCCTATAAAGTTTTAGCACTATGAAAATGGATCATAAGTCAACAATTGAAGATAATATTTTATGTGATAATGAAAAATTTGTTGAGACTAGGGGCAAGTGGAAAGCTTCAAGAGTAAATAATTATGAAATAAATTAAAATTGAGAAAGACACAATAGTTATTATAATAGGGAGACCACCATTGCATTTGAAATATAAAGATCCCATCATTTCACAACAAGTAAAATAGAAGAAGGAAAAAATAGAAAGGGGGGGCATGCATGCACCTTAGAAATAAAAGGGAGTGGCACAAACTAACAAAGATAGATGGATAGATAAAGAAATGGAACTTATAATGAATAAAAGAGATAAAGTTACAAGTAAGTCTACCAATAAGTAAGGAAAAAATAAAAGTGGTCAACTTCAAAATGAAGCTGACCAATTATTCGAATAATACTCTCACAAGCAAAAGTTGCATAATACGTACAATGTAATATCAAAAGCTCATAATATGAAGTTAGAGTGATTCTAAAAAAATTAAATTCAACATCATATATGAAATGAAGAAGATACCCACAAATGTAAATATTCTAGAAGTTTTATCCTTACTAGTATAATGGTATATAATCTAGCATGCTCTAAAATATCTAGGAGTTATACTAAGGATAACCAACTAAAATCCACTCTGACCAATATAGCTTATCAACAAAATTTGATGGTAGAGAATGTTATATACATCAAGTTCACTATGTTGAATATACTAAATTTCCCAAAATAACATACGTTGAAGCTTCTCCTATTTTATATGATACTCAGGATTAAAAATTACATTTTTAAAAGTTGCATAATTGATTTAGATGCAATAGTGATAATTATGTGTAACACTATGTATGAAGAAATGGATCTTACATACACTAATATAGTTGAATGTCAATCCAAATGGATGAATTTCGATCAATGTAGTTAGGTTACTTACATAACCAATCATGATTATATTTAGACATTCAAAATTTTTAGTAGTATAGAAAGTGATAGTTGTGGGCCTATCTCCATACTTTGATATGCTAATATCTCAATATTGGATACTTAAGTTGTTATAAAATGGTTACCTATCAATTGATCATACTCATCTAAACATATTTAATTATGAAAGGGTGATCAAGATTGAATGTGATTCACCTTGCTAGTAACTTCTATGTAAATAAGGTGATGAGAGTGCAATAAAATAAAATGATCTACCAAAATTTGAGATGATTATGGATATCTTGAGGTGACTGAGGTGTCTAGGTTGAATGATAATTGGCATATTACAAGATGAGTAGAATTCTAGAGTTGAATACGAAGAGGCTAGACTGGGAATCTATCTCATCACTGAAGTGTCTTCCAACCTTCTAGCTCTAACAATTGGAGGGTAAAATATGACTTGGATAAAGTACTTTAATGGTTATAGAACCGAGAATGGAATAGTTGATGGTCTTTAATTTATCAATGCATAAGGAACACAAATTAATTTTACCTATAGGTTATTATTTGGTTGTACCAATAATGTGGATGAATAAAAGGCACTTTGTACTTGTTTGAATAAATCTACGAAGATGGAAATTAAAGACCTAATAATATATGGTGACTCTAAAATAATTTTAAATCAGGTAAATTTCTAGTGTACTACAAACAACAAGAAATTGAATTCATATATACATTAGATTAGGCACTTGCTAGAAACAACTGATACATATAAACTTAAAGCAATCCCCAAATAATTGAAGGAAAAAATGCATGAGTTGGTAGAAAAAAGAAGCCTGATTAAACCCCACAAATGATATATGGGATAAATCTAAAGAATTAGAGGTAGTCTTCAGACCATGTTTTCCTCATAACTATGATTACTAGTAGGTCTTTAATAATGAAGAGAAAATATAAGAGTTTCTAATTAGGGATTTCAAATATGCTAAAGAAAATAATGAGTACAAAGACAAAATCAATAATGGATCTATATATATTAATCCAAATAAATTACCCAAGGGTCTAATCACTCTAGAAATCCTATTTAATCTTCATGATAGTGCAAGGAATATTGGTATCGAAATAAAATACTTTATATTATCCTATTGATGTTGATGAAGGGAAGAATCTACTAATTGTAAAATATTACACTCAAGAAGACAATTACCTTCTCAAAGATCTCTATGAAAACTATGGAGACATTATTCTTAAGGTCTATGACTATAAAATTGGCAAATTCCATTTGGGATATCAAACATAGGGACAAATTTCCAAAGGGATATGAGCATATCTTTTGTGGTGCTTGAAGGAAAAACCATTTTTGTATAACTTGATGATTTAATGGTATTTTTTTATGATAGGAGTATGCACATTAATCATCTTGAATCTGTCTTCTAGAGGTATAGGAATTTGATATATCTCTTAACCCTAAGAAATATTTTTTATGGTCCAAGAAGGAAAATTATTAGATCATATGATATCAAAAGAAGGTTTATCCATAGACTTTGATTAAATAATATCCTTCTAATAATAGACTAATGGAGGAAATAAAACATTATATGGTGTTAAAGATACTATTACCAAAGATCCCATATTTATCAATCCAAATTTCTCCAAATATTTTAGGTTGTATGTATTTGGTATAGACAAAACCATAGCTACCATAATCCAAAATAATTATAAATATAAAGAACAACTACGAAAAAATATAGACTTATTGAAATATAGATATTTGTCATCATGAAGGCTCTCAAAATATTCAAGTACTATTATAGAGAAATACTACCATATTTATTTTACACCCATTCGTTTGATCAATTGCATGACATAGTGATAATTTGACATCACTAAAATCCTATGTTTAGAAAATAGATAATGGATTTCAATGGATAGTTGTTGTAGGAATACTTGACATATTTGATGTGTATAATATTATGCTTTATGGTGACATCATAGATGTTATGTGAGAAGAGAATACAATCCAAGTTGACTAAGAGGATGTAGCTAAGATCTATGAGAATTTAGAGCTAATATATGCAAAGTTACAGGAGTTATTTATGAAGAAAGAGGAACTATTAGAGAATCTTGTTGAAGACATAATAGAGGAAACAAAACACCTTACATCAATATAGTTGTTGAGTGATACTAAGTGGAAAAAATTGATTGAATTATTTTCATACAAGACCAAATAAGGAGAACAATTTTTTTACAAGAGATCGTAATTGTGTAGACTTTATGCTTAAGGATAAAAACAAAGTTTGGTATTTCATGCCAATCTAGCTTGGTACCCCAAGTAGTTTTCGAAACTATAGTACATTGGTACTACCTTAAGATTATATGAATTTTGAAGGAGGATGCAATAGAGGAATCTAATAGCAAATGCATAAAAAAACTTTTAAAATTTTTTCAAGTATGGAATATATACCAATTCACTTACAAAAATAGATCAATTGACTACAAGGAGCAATTTGATTGCTAAACTAGAGTGAACCACTCAAATGGCCACAAAGGTAAATTTAAGGCATAGATCTCTAGGTAAATATTCTTGAAAGAGATATATTAGCATGTAGTAATACACTAAAATACTTTGGAAGCCTTCTAAGAAAGTTAGAGACATGTAAAATTTGGCATTGCATCATTTTATTAAAGATACCTTCAAATCTTTACTTTTACTATATAAAATTATTTTTATTCCAAGTAACTTTAGGACTAAATATTTACTATAAATAGGGGTGTAGGGACCTAACTGTATTCATATTTTTGTTGTGAGAATTCAAACCTACACTCTATGAAACCCACATTAATATTTGACCTTATGAGATTGTAAAACCTACACTCTATGAAACCTACCTTAAGATTTAGGTATTCCATCATTGGTATTACCCTTCTAGTTTGCTAAGTGCATGATGATTGTGACATAACCATTGTATTCCATCTTGTCAATTATTTATAAATTTCATAATCTAATATAGGTGTGTACGTTGATGATGTTTGGATTCTTATGTGTTGATTGATCATACACTTTTCACACTATGGTTTAAACATGTATTTTTTTGAGTCACCCTTAAAATTTTCTATATTTGTATTTTTGCATATTATTTTTTTTATAGTTTACTTTCAATTTTTATTAGTGTAGGTTAGCATAGAAGTATTCTACAAGAACAATGGGGAGTTGACCTCAATATCCAAGTTGGGAGAAGCCAGTGACAATCCCTTCTAACTTTATTGAAACTTGAATTGGGACATAAATATTAATTAGAAGTTAGAACAATTCACTTGTTTAAAACTTCTATAAGGATAGCTCTCCTCTATTTTTAAGATCATGGGAGCTATATATTTTATAGAAGAAGAATTCTAGTTGTGTATGATTTCAAAATTTTATAGATATCTCCTCTTAGACTATTATAATGATAATTTTTAATTAAATGAAATGTCAATGTATCACTTGGTTCTATTAATGCGCTCTTTGGAATTATTTAATAATATTTTATAATTAGAAAGTATTATCACAACTCTAGAGATTTCCTTTTGGGCTTAGTAATACTTTGAAAGGTTTGTTTACTTATTCTATAAATTTGACAAAATACATTCAATTATGAAAGAATATCTTCAAGATACCTTTATATTGTGATAAAAAAAAATTACGATGACATTGGTACTTTTACATTTACTATTTGCTTTATTTTTTACAATAAGCAATCATTATCATTGTATTTCTTACATATAAACATTTTGCTTGTAATATTATCACATTCTCCCAAATAAGTTATTGCATCGTAAATATCAACATAACAAGCTTCCCAAACAAGCTACTCCTTATGCTATTATATATATAAATGATATGTTAAAAAATTATGGTAGAAATATAAATATATTTAAAATAAAAAGTTAAACGTTTATAATTTTTTTTTTTTTTTTTTTGGTTACATAGATGAATTGGTTACAATCACAATTTTTAGTAACTTCTAGTGCAACTGGTAGGGTTCAAACTATCAGCGAAGGCTTCCAACACATCCACCGTCTCGTTAATGGTAACCCGTGTGAGATGAGAACTGCTAGATGCACAGGGTTCACACCGTCTTCGTCACATGGCATGAAGAGGACCAAAATATTGATAATAGAATAAAATATTATCCAAACTAATTCGTCACATGGCATGAAGAGGACCAAAATATTGATAATAGAATAAAATATTATCCAAACTAATATATTTAATTCAAATAACTAAAATAATTAAATAATGAACTTTTAAAATTTTACAATAATTAAATTTTTACTACGATTTATATTGCTTAATTGTTAAGTGATTACAATCAAGAATATAAATTTTAATTTATAAATTATCGCTACTGTTTTCTAATTGAATTTTAAAATTTTATTGAAAAAATATATTATATTAAATTATATACTATATTAAAAATAAAAAATAAAAATTTAATATGTTTTATTATCTTATTATTAAGATAAATAAGTGTACTCAAAATAATTATATAAGTTGAACACATTATTTAAAGGAATGCTTTCACTCTTTTATACATTATATATTCTATCCGTGTAGATCAAAGAAAATGTAAATAATTTATAAAAAGTTAAAAGAGTTGGAGTTTTGTATTATTCAATTATTACATTTTACCAAACATTATTATGTTTTAAATCTGAACTTCCTTATAAAAGTTCTAATTATACGGTGATGACGTTAGCGATTATTCGTCATCCTTGTTGATAAGCCAACCTTCATTACTATTTAATTTTATTCAAATATCCTTAAAACGTTCATCAACATTGTTAACGAGCCAAGATGAAATATATATATATAGAGAGAGAGAAACGTCGCTCTGCTCTGCTCCTTCATGCTATTCCTAGCGAGAGGTCCCTGTACTTCTTTGTTTTCCATTTGATTGTTTTTCATTGATTAAACGCTCTGCTTTGGTGGCGGTGGGTGTATTGTTGGTCGGGATCTTGTTAGTTTTATCTGGATCTCTTATGGGTGCGGTATGACATTGTAGATCTGGCTAGTTCCCTGTGGAGGAAAGAGCTAAACGTCGGCCCAACCTACGAGGGTGATTTGGGGCTTTGGTTGTAGTGCAGATGGTTCTAGTTGGTGGTCCCTTGTTTGGTTCTAGACCTACTTGGCTTGGTGAGCATCGGGTTCCTTCTGAGTTGGTCGCTTGCTTGTTGGGGGTATTGGTCAATTTGAAACTGCTTTTTTTCTAGTTTTGGCATGACTTTGAATATTTGGAAGGGGTTCCTAGGGGAGGTATTAGATCAATGGTTGAACAAAACCTGTTGGGGGTGAATGTGGGGTGTTGTTGTTGGAGTAGCCATTGATTGTTTTCCTTGGTTGGTGCCAACTTAAGGTTTTGTTGCTGGGGTGGTTAGTTGGTGTATGGTTGGTGTATGGTTGCAGAGTTCCTTTCTCCAGATCCTTTCGTGGGAGTGTTGCAATCTTGGTGGCCCAGTTTGGCTGGGTTTTTCGATGCAGGGCCACTTGTCTTTTGGGGCTTTCTTCCTCAGCTTGAGATGTTTACATGAGTTTCTCTCTTACTCAGCCTTGGATGGTGTCGCGATTTTTCGGGGCTTTAGGGTTCCTTCTCTCGCTTGCCGGAGTTGGTGTAGTTGATGATGTCTGGTTGGAGTAGGGTTTTTATCCTTATAGTTCTTTACTGATTTCCTCTTTGTTGAATTCGTCGGTGTGTGAATTGCAGATATGGCTTTCTTTGTTCATGTTTGTGCATGTGGACCCTGCTTTCTTTGGTGTTGTAGGGAGGCTCGACATCACTGCTTGGTTTTCGTCACAGAGAATATCCTGATTCTGGTGCTGCAGGGTCTGGTTTATTTCTCGATTTTAGGTTTTAATGGACGATTTTGGATCCTGGCTATATTTTTAGTTGAATCTTATTGGAGCGATATTTTTGGAATTTCTGCCTAATTTCCCTTTGGGTGCTGTGAGGCCCTTATGCCAGCTATTTGGGCAGTGTTTTTATTACCTGAGGTTTTTCTTGATATTTGCATATGGCTTCGTGCCTGTTTATTGTACGGTGCATCGTAGTTGTTGTTGATGAAGTCCACCTATTTTTCGAGCGGGCAGGCGGGATTTTTAACATTTGAATTTTATTTATTACAAATTTATCATGGAGGAGAGACCTGTGCGGATCTTTTATCGTTTTCATTTTTTAATTTTTCGCCTCCTCCTCATGGCTCTTTAATACTCGCTGGTGCCTTGGATGTGTGTGCTGTATTTTTCTTGGGTTGTGTTGTTGGCTGATTTTCCCCTTTGGGGTTGTCGGTTGTTTGTCTCCTTTTGGAGATCGTATGTTCGTTATGCTCACCTTTTTCTCCCTTCAAGAGTTGTTGTATAAGGTTGTGGGATTCCTTTCAAAACCCTCTTTCCTTAATAATATAAAAAAGAAAACACACAGTAACTTCGAAGTATGCAGCAGAGTGCATTAGGTGGCACATTTTCTATAATTTGAACTTAAGTTTTATTAAAGCAAACTCAATATCTAGTGTTATTTTTTATTTTCTTTTCTTTTCTTATTATTTTTGCGTGTATGCTTCTACTCTAAGTTGACAACATGTTTATATGCCTCTCTCAATGTTTTAGATTCAAAGAGATCCATGTCATCTAACAATATCATTTTAGTCTACTATTGTACTTGAGGATTCAATGTTTTTTAGTATCTTGAATACTTAGATTTTGTTGCTATGGAATGGGAAGCATCAATATAGTATTAAATATATTAATTTTTACATTGATGCATTTTTTGCCATTGCATGTTTTGTTTATCTTCATAGGATCTCATGGGATAATAGTCTTCATTAACATCCTCCATAAAACAATTCCATGTGAATACTAATTCTTCATCTTCATTCTCCTCCTTAAGCCTAGTACAATGTACATCACACCAATTACAAATAAGATTTCAAGGGTATAAAAGTAATATTCTCATTGTCGGTAAATTTATTTAAAAAGAAACATGAAAATATCGAATGCAACACATTTTCTATGGCGTCGCTATTAATTTTTCTTAAAATACAGAAATTTCAAAATTATGTACACCTTGAAAGTTATGAGAGTACTAAATGGTCCTAGGGCATTAAGATGTCATATAAAGGATTTTGTAGAATTTGCAGTAGGGAGTAGTAGAATAATTTGTGGAAATTGATCCATCATCTCATTTCTCTATTTCATGAAGGATTTGCTTAATATATCATTGAAATCCTCCACTCTATTGGTGTCATCTATTCTAGTTCCCATCTAATATTATTTAGAATTAAAAAAAGTAGTTTTATGGATTTGACATATGATACCAAAACATTCAATATCTTAATCTTGTATTTATGGATATATACTCCAAAGACGCCCCTATGATACAATTGATCCAAAACTCATAATTTTGATTTAAGGATGAAAAAAATGAGTGCAATATAGAAATAACAAAGTATAACAAATTAGAATACAATTATATAGGCAAAATAATAATATGATTTTACTACTCACAAAATAGAATACAATGCAAGAAATCTCTAAGAAGTGATGCAAGGCTATAACATCGCATCTAGTACTCATTATTCTATTGTGAAGGGTACATCTCCCTTAATACAATATTTTTGGTGTTATGGAAATCCATCTTATTAAATGTGGAATGTGGTTCATAATCCATGAATTAGGAGGTCATCTATATGAAAATGTAGTGATTCACCAAAGTCTACATTAAATATACATTATATACACATAACTTGTCCTTCTGTATTTTATATTCTACTAATGTGTCAACATGGTTGGAGATGTATTTTGGTAACAAAAATCTAAAAATTCAAAATTAGTATTTGTTTTAGTAAATAGTTTATCTTAGATTTTAGAGTGTCTTTGAAGCATTTTTTCTATGCAATTGCTCCCAACCTTGTATTTTGTAGAGTTTCCTATAAAAATTGAATTTCTCCTTCTATGTTTTTCAATGCTTATTGTCATAATAGTTATGCTAGATTCAATATTCAATAATGAATACAATATTAAAATAATTCTCACCGTATTGTGTCACACATAGTCAACTCATGACTCTTAAAATGAACTTATACACTATATTCACATGGATGGAAAATTTACAATGCCTTATAATGTAAAATAATGTATTGCAATTCACATTACATTTCTTCCACTTATTTTGTTCTTGTTACTAGCCTTTATAATGAGTATCTTTAGTTTTTATCCCTTACCAAGAAATCCTTTTTTTCTATTCATGTATACTTCATCTTCAATATCACCACTAAGGAATGCACTTTTAACATCCATATGATGTATTTTCCATCCAAACAGAGCTTCTATTGCATAAATTGTATGAATGGTAGTTAGTTTTACTATGGCTACAAATGTTTATTCATATCAATCCCTTCTATTTGAGAAAAACCTAATACAACTAGTCATTTCTTATATTTTAAATTGATCCATCTACTTTATACTTTTACTTGTATACCCATTTGCATCCTATACTTTTCTAACCTTTGGATAGATCAATTAAATCCCATGTCTTGTTGATCATTATTATTGTGTATTCAAATTCTATTTTTTCTTTCTATTTATGTTTACTTATTGCATATTGTATTGAGGTTGGTTCTTTATTTTCCATTACTAAAATTATTAGACCCATATTTGCTTCTCTTGTCATAGTACAATTTTGAAGTCTTGTAGTGGAAATACCAGGTAGGTTATTTTATTTTTGAATATTTTAGTATTGTTTTTATAGGTATAAAAGTGAGGGTATATCAAGGGCCAACTTTCTCATGAATTGAAATTGGGTCTTCATTAAAATATCCCAATGAATTTTTCCATTACGGTGTCCCTAATGGGATATTTCTTTAAGAGTGTTTGTATACCATTTTGCATCCTTTTTTGAGGTGATATTGTAAATCCTATTTCTTGAAAAGGGCCATTTACTAATTTTGATTCTTATTTAGAATATTCTCCACAAATTTATTTATGTGATGCAATATCTATAATATGAAATGTAGTGTCCTTAGAATGTTCAATATTTACTTTCCATACTCCATCATATACTACATCTCTAGTAAATGGAGATGTATTTTTCTATGAATAATTTTAAATTCAACCATCATGTTTCAGTCTAATATTACAAAATATAACAATAGGGTATTAGATAACCTAGTTACATACAATATATTCTTAATTGTACAATTTCCATCATTTATATTGATTGAAACATTACCTATGTCTTTGACCTCACAAGTTTTATCATCTACAATTGTAACTAGTTTTCCATTTCTTTCTTGAAAAATATTAGACCACCATTTGTTTCTTATCATATTTTTGCTTGCCCTTGATTCAATATACCAATAATTTTTATTTGAATCTTTTAATTATTGAGTCACTAATACTTTGTCTATAATTTCCATTATGGGAGCTCAAATTTTTCTTTCTTTTATTCTTCAAAGTATGTGATCTTTAATATCTTTTTTAACTCTTCTATTTTTTTTGTCTTCTCTTTCAAATATTATTTAAATTTTTTTCTTATGAATTCCTTTTGTCTCCCTAATTATTTTCCAGTCAATATTTTAATAAAATTTGGAGTTAAAAAATATTTCATACCTTAGAAATCATGCTCAATAATCTATCCTCATTTAAAGTATTTTGAATGAAAAATATTACTATTCATATTTTTCTAGCAAACCACTCCAAAATTATGAGAAAATCATCTAATTTTATGATAAAATAATCCATAGGTAGATTTTTGAACTTTTACAAATTTTAACCCTAAAAATCTATCCATGTAGGTGTGTACATGTAATATTATGAATATATGACCAAATATTTTAAAAAATAGGGAAAGGATACCAATTAATGGATATCATTGTGTATCATTGAAGAAACTTGAAAAGAAAAAGAAAACAATAAATCATGTAGGTGCATCCAAAATATGAACTTGAAGATATTCCAACATCTTATCCTACCTTATTAAAATTTAGAATCCCCATGGGTGATCCAATTAGTCAAGTATTGATGCCACCATAAATTGCTAACTTGATCCAAATATTTAGTTCTTTATTTGCTCTATGTTATTAGACTTGGTCGAATATGGCTTTGAACCTGACACATACCAATCCTCTTTATGGGATACGTATTGATGCAAATAACCTCATGAAGAACCCACTCTTCATAGTGTAGTTTTATGGTATTAATCCAATGCTTACATCTAATACATAAAACATCCATCTTGCAAGTGCTTCTTTACCCCAATCCCTACAAAGATCTAATTTTCCAAATACATCTAACATCCCTATAGGTCTGAATTTAGCTCCTATTATAGGATCAAAAAGACTATACCTAAATATCACTCAAGATGCTCAAGTGATGCAAGGATAAATGAGGTCACAAGTATTCTAGGGAAACACCTAGGTACTAATATTGATTTCAACTAGTCAAGTATAGTAGAATGTGCATGGTCCACCACCTCAAAATCATCACATTTGACAATTAGGTATGAATTATTCTCCTTCATAATGGAATATGAAACTAACTCCAAATCAATAAAGGGGTTATTATAATTGAACTCCATACCCTTCACCTTATTATTATCCATATACTTTGTACGAAACTCCTGTCTATGCAATTTTTGTCAAATTGGACAGACCTACAAAAACTGGAAGCTAGGCACACTCAAGCTCAAGGACTATAAAGTTACATAAAGAAACATACATGGTAGGAAGGCTATATATCATCACTATAATATCTAAATATGGCAAAAAAATGTGATACACCGTATCTAAATTATAAAAAAATAATGCTTCTAGGAATCCTCTAGATGTAGACTATTGATATAATTTATAGAAGAAAAACATCTAGAAAATTATAGTTGACTGCTCTAGCTTCTCAAGTGTTTTGTTAGATATTCTTTAAAAGTATTATTGTGTTAAGATCTTATCAATATTAGTACCATACTGGTACTAGATTTATGCATAAGAGGGTGTACAGAATAAGAAATCTCAAATATGTCATAATATGGTCGACACTAAAAATTCTAGTGATAAATCAAAGTTGCTCCAATGCCATGAAATAGTATGCTATAATATTTTATAAATATTTGGCACATAAATAAAACCTACAATAAATAGACATAACTAAATAAATTTATCTTATCATACAAAAGATAATTTTGAAAATAGACCTAACTAAATTACATGAAGGAGATTTCAAATACTGGTGCAAACTATGTGAAGTACTAAGAGGATTGCATTAAATGAGTATTTTATTAAAAAATAAAAGAACACAATGACCAACATAAATCCAATTCTTCTCTCTTAAATCCTATAAAAGTATATCTTCTCTCATAGTACCACACCACCTTTAGCTCTTAGTAGGTTATGTAGCAATAAAAAGGGATGATAATTATGGGCTCCCACTTATGATCTCCCATTTCCTTTTCTTACTCTTTCTTGTCTAAAATGTATCAAGTTATGATAGAGAAGAAAATTTTAAAATAAAAAGAGAGGGGTGATCTAAATATATTCTAAAGATGATTAGCAAAAAAGATCACAAACTAGAGCGGGTTTATTAAAGCTCCACTTGAAGAACATTAAAGAATGTTTTTTTTAATAATTTTTAAATATGCCATTTTGTATCCTTGTTTCATTATTATGTTCATGATAGCTAAGTTGTATCATTGTAGAAGAATTTGATAAATCATACATTAATATAATATATCTTTCATCTCAATTTATTTTCATGCTCTTTCCATGTTTTTCTCCCATCCCCAAATCATCCCCTCTCCTCTTCTATCATTATCTTGACTCTATAGCCCAATGGAAAATCTAGTCCAACCTTTCAATCATAAGTAACAATAGTCATCTCAGGAAACTATGGAAGTGTGTGGGAATATATCTCTTAGTACTGATGTCAAATTTCATAATAAAATAAAAAATAAATGGTAAAAGGTGATGCCAAAAAATGCATTGGCATGTGTAAGTTGAACATGTGTGGCATTCAATAATGAAGTTCAAAAAGAAAGACACGATATCAAAATGGGTAGTCATATGCCATAGTGGCAAAATGATAAAATTATATATGACTTTCATTAATAAAATAGCATGATGGTGATCTATGAGAAGCTACACAAAAGGATAAGTAGAGATGTTGGATCTCCATACAAGTAACAAAATCTACAAAAGTAGTGCCAACTCTAACAAAAACCATAAGCCAACTATTATTCATATCAATATTGAGCTATAAAAGAGCTATAAGGCTATCTAATGCATGATTTTTTTATGGGTATTCATGCAAAGAGTTGAAGAAACACCTAGTTCTATAGTGCTCTACAAGTTTGAATAATACTATCTATACAGATTCACAAGAAATAATACAATAGGAGGAAGAAATATTTGAAGGCCTACAAGATATACCTAAGGAAGTTTGCATGAGTGAAAATTCACCTAAAGCCACATATATGGACCTAAAATAAAGCTATTTAATAGTGGAATACTTTCATGGAATTTTTAGTTTTGTAGAAGGTGTCTACACAAGTATCTCTAATTTTTTCCTCTCTTTATTTACCTATGTTTCCCTCCACTCTTTATCAGTCTTCCAAATCTTCATGTCACTCACCTCCATAGTCATATTATTATATTTTCTACATGATTATCTCACCATCACCTTCAACATCCATATCATCTTCTTATTCCATCTCCATTTAAATAAGCCATCACTCTTCTAATCATCTTCCATCATGCTTACCTTCTTCTAAATCAATTCTCATCCTTGCTCTAAAATTATTTTATTTTTTTATGACCATAGGTATCACTTGTTCCCACAACCCTTGCCCTCAATTAGCTTATCTTCTAATTCTATTTCCTCAAAAATTTTCCATCACCCCATGTATAAGGCTTACTAGGTTCTTAATTTTGTAACACAAAACCCCTAAAAGTTACCAATAATGTAGGTAAAATTCATTACTTACATCCACTATTTGGTATGTTTTAGACCATGTAGTTGTTTTTCTAAGATAATAGTGTAACAAGTGGTATGAAACAACTTAGGAGATAACAAGTTTAGCTCTAGATGAACCTCCTATGGTTGATGTAGAGAAGAAAGGACGAGATAAAAATAGTTAAAAAATTACATAGTAGCACTTAGAGCAATTAGGTATGACTGAATGCAAACTAGGTCAAGGTAGATAATAAAGAAAGCAAGAAAATTTGTTAGACAGTAAAATATGTCAAGGCAATTAATTCTTGCAAAATAAACCAAAATATAAAAACTAGCAAAGTAAGAAAGTTTATTAACCATTTCATGATGCTAATATCAGCAAAGACATAACAAAAATGTAGCATCTAACATTCAAGTAAAATTGAATGTAAATTTGCTTGTTGTGGTACAATGGCAAATGCCCTAGGTGTTGGTAGAGGCCGACCCAGGTTCCATTCCCCTTATCTCCATCCTCTAGATATATGGTATAGTTAGGAATGTCCTATGTGCTGGCAGAGGTCGAAAAGGCTCCATTCCTCCTATGCCCAACCTGTTGAAAGTGGCACCCCGAAAGGGATGTTTTCCACTATAAATTAATTTTACCTAGGTGTTGTAGGTGAGTTGAAGAGGAGAGGGTAATTATCCAATGGAGGTCCCAGGTTCGAATCTCCACCCTACCAAAAATCTGAATTAGGTATCTAAAATCCAATTGATAATGTTGATGCGGGTAGGGCTGGGTGTGACTCCCGAGTGACTTTGACGGTATAGAACCCCCTGTTCATGGTCTCTCAGACCAAGGCAGCCCTGCAAGGGGTTTTTTGCTAAACAAAAAAAAAATTGAATGTAAAAAATACAATCAATTGGATGAGCAATGATGATGACATCATCAAAGTGAAATTAACATTTTGGTGCAATCTAAAATAGGGCCCAGATATTTTAAGGTATTATGTATCGAATCTAGCATTTGACATCATACTCTGTAAAGTTTTCAATCCATAGTATTTCAAATGCAATGATGTCATCATCAAGAGTTTGAACACTTTACCAACCAAAATGAATGTCGGATGCAAAATAAATCCAAGGTAGAAAACCCAAAAATAAAATACTAAAGATTAAGTAAAGGAAACCCAACATCTAACACTATGCATATGAAATATGGTTGTTAGATTCTCCAAGCAATTACGTCATCAAAGGATCTCAATGTCTAAAGCCTTCTCCATTAGGTACCTACCCCTACCTAGTTGGATAAACATAACAAAAATGAGTGGACTATCATTATATGGTTAGAATATAATGAAGTAGCACAAAATCCAACTTGATAGTAAAAATATCTACCGTACACATCACCAAAGCATGCTTGAAACAAATAAAAATAGCTTAATTGAATGCAACAACCATATATTACACCTATTCTAAAATGCCTACAATATGCTTTATAGGCAATTATGAGTAGATAACTTAACATATTATAAATATGTATATACTAAATACCTTTTGAATGAAAATTGGATTGTTTTCTAGCCTCTTGCTCAACTCTTTGTAAACCATGTATGTATGCCAATTGAGCAATTACACATTTCTATTAAAGCTATGAATTGATAATTTTTTATAGTTATTCTGCTATCTAGATTTCTCCATGGAATTACTATTCATTAGTTCTAGAATTCTAATTCTTAGATTTTATTATGATTAAATGTTTTTCCATAAGGAAAGTAAGCTGGTATGTTAGGCAGTTTAGTTTAATTTTGATTGTGAGACTCTCATGCACTTATCTCTTGATTTTGCTAAATTTGTACCACTTCCATATTAGCTTCCAACCTTTTGTATTCCTTACATTAGTTTACAAACCAATTTTAGTTATATTAACTAGGACCATAGGATCTGACCTACTTTAGAGGCTCACTCAAAGACCCTTGCTTTTAATCCATCCAATCTTGGTCGAGGTCTTGAGGGTGCAACTCATCTGCTTAGGAAAATTTTAGATAAAGAGTTACCATATAGTTATACGAATCATATGGAAAAATATGAGATACTATATGATATTTTGAGAATATTTGAGAATATGGGAACTAAGAACCTTAGAATATATGGTGACTCTAAACTAGTTGTAAATAAGGTCAATTCCTAGTGTGCTAAAAATAACAAGCACTTGAAGTCATATAAGCATTGGATATGGGACCACTTGCTAGAAAGTTTTAATACATACCAAATTAAAGCAATCCCTAGAGAGTTGAAGGAAAAGTAGATGAGTTGGTAGGAATGGCAACTTGATTCAACCCCACCATTGATATAAGATAATCCTAAATAATTAGAGGTAATGTTTAAACCATTTATTTTTTATAGCTTTTATTATTGGTAGGTCTTGAACAATAAAATACGCCTACAAAATGTACGTGTAAAAAAATGGTGAATCCTAATAAAAATCAAGGTAAGTCATGGAGAATCCTAAGCAAATCATAACGAGCATATTCACACCAAAATTTGGGGTATTTGAAGCCCTAAAATGTAAGGTTATATTTATGGCCACTTTTTACCCATTACATCATCTTATAACTTCCTAAAAACACCGCCATTAGGTCAGGATTTAAAATATCTTTCCAACAAGTACAAATATGCCTATGTTTGGATATATATTGTGGTGAATTGACCCTAAGAAAATATTTGTCCTAAAAATTTTAAGCGAATGGGCCGACATTGAGGGTCCTCATATTCACCAATTTCAAATTTTGGGAATCCTAATATTCACCCAATTTGAGAATATTTACCATTATGCATAACCCTGATTATCTCTCCTTGATAGCTTATTTGGATACAAATAGATCTAGATTAAATCCAAAGACCAACACATCACAACTTTCACTATCAACTAGAGGAACTTGACATCTTAGAAAATGCTATTTGTGTTATTAAACATAGAGAAAAATTTCCAAATGGCCATGGATATATCCTCTATTGATCTTTGATGAACACCAAAAAAGCTCATTTTTTGTATACTTTAACAACATAAATGTACGACATATTATATTAGATATGTATCTTTTATGATATTTTTATATATAATGGAAAATAATGTATTATTCCTAATGTGTGTTTTGACTGGATATTGTGTTTAGAAGTACATTATGTATTTTTCACACCTTTTTAGTCAAGGTCCCATGTAGACTTGGCATTTGATAATTTCATGACGTGATTAATGAAGGATTGGTGAGTAAATAATGATAGTAGCAAAGGAGTAAGGTTCTTTGAAATACGCTAAGGTATAGCACATATCTCCTGAACATAAGTGGGAAGGTGCATATGTCCTAGCAAAAAGGAATTTTCTATCTCCCAGTGCACAATATTATACCTATATCCCAACAAAAGGTTAGACAACGCATGTCTCCTAGTATACAGGACGATGCCTATCTCCCAACCATAGGCTAGACAATGTCTATATCCCAATGATAGAATACAAGTGTGCACTGTTCGGTGCCTAAAAACCATTAATGGTTTTCAGTGAACAAGAGAAGGATAAATACAGTACCTATATCCTAGTGAGATGCCATAAAGCTGTCTATTTTCTATAAATAGGTCGAATAGAGCATGCATAGGATAGAATAAAAATATGTAAGTTGACCATAAATATTGAAGACTATGGTAAAATTCGACATATTTTGTTAAGTAAACATAGGAAATGCTATGATTATCTTGTGAGGGTTAAATTTAGCATGATTTCTCTATTTTTATATGTGTAATAAATTTATGCGTGCTCATCATAGAAAATCATGTAGCATCTAAAATTGTAAATAGGGGACGATTGATTTCTGTATAAAAATATAGGCCACCCCTGAAGAAAGGATCCAAACTTGATTTGTAAAAAAATGAAACTGCATAATAAAAATATCGAAGTTTTTTGATCAAATTCTTCAGTTCGAAGAGTGATTGGATAAATTGAGTGGATGGATGTCTATAGGAGCCTGGAAGTATTCCTCCTATATTTCCTTCTGCTTTCATTTATTAAATTTTGTTATTTTATTTCCTACTAGTTTAATTTTGCATTCTCCCTATTTTATTTAGTGTGTTTTGCTTTCCTGCACTTTTTTTTTCTGCATATTTCCTTTCAATCATGTGTTTGATGGTTTAATTTAGTTTTCCTACAATTTCTTGTAGAAAGTATATTCTTGCAATTTAATTATGCTGGTTTGGATAAAATCCAACTACACAAACCACCCCTCAAACCAAAGTGACATATAGGACTCATACCTAATCTACTACATGCATATACTTTTCACTAGTACTCACAAGTCTATGAACTACTGGATTGATTATTAATGGCTATAAAATGATTGTTTTCTGAACATAATTTTTCTTACTATTTTGACACCATTGCCGAGGAGTTCCAATTATAGTATTCAAATCTATATATCATTCAACCCTAAAACTTATAGTTTATATTAGCTTACCCATATATTTTCTACCTTATATTGTATGAGTCCATCGATATTAAGAGGACCGTATGGCCATTTTCTAAAAACTAAATATCTTACTTCACAAGTACATGAAAAACCTTATGAAATTCCTTCCAAAACATCTGAAACAAATCCTAAAATTGAACTACCATCTCCTCCAGCAGTACATTGGCATGGTCACCCAATATTTGAACAAAGCTCTTTTCAACAATTAAAGCTACTATATTTTGAAGAAGGACTAGTTTCAAATTTTGGTTTAGAATATTTATTTGAGATAACCCAATCTAAGGAAGATTTACTGAATATTCAATGGTGGAAAGTATTTGAAGAAGGAACCATTTCAAATTTTAACTTATGAATACTTTTTTAGGATAAAAAAAAAGTGTGAAACCTTGAAAGCTACCCTGGAAGAAGCATGTGTAGAACCTACATTACTTGAAAATGTGGCTGAAATTGAAGAAGCTTCAACCAGATTTGAATTTCAAATTAAGGAAGAATGGGAAGAAACTAAGATGAAAAATATATCTCCCACTCATATTCCTAAATTTTGGGTACTTCCAACTGAATATTTTTACCTGTTACTTTTTAAGTTCGATGTATTATGAAGGTCAGTAGATTATAAATCAGATGCCCAAAAGCTGAAATTTGTTTCCTCCACTTTAGATATTCAACGTTACGCTGGTTTATTAGTTTGGAAAACAAACACATTACAACCTAGGAAGATATGAAAAGGATGTTCTTGGACCAATAACAAAACTTTGGGAGGGCACAATATTCTAGAGAAGAAGTCTTGGTTATGACTCAAAAGGAGAAAGAATCATTGGAAGACTACTGGGAAAGATTTATCTTTAATTTAAAAATATTACCCCATGCAAAGTTGGGTGAGAAGTACTTAAGAAGTATTTTCTTGAGGGATCTCACAAATGAGTCTTTAATAGCTTTGAATATGATATCGATAGGGTATTTTTACCAACATCATATGATAGACATCTGACAATTGTGTCAAAATTATTCTCATAGAAAAGGTAAACCAACCACCCGAGTCACAAAAACTAAAGCCTTAGTAACTAAGGCTGAAATAAACAACATGCTAAATTATATGAAGAGTGAGATGCTTTCATATCTTGTAATTCAATTGGATACACTCTTGCTTCAAAAAAGAAGTAGGAAATTGAAGTAGCATTAGCCTACTTTTATCAAAAATGTAAAAGGAAATATCCTAAAAATGAGTGTTTGAAGAACAAGGTTAGAGTGTGTACAATATATCAAAGGGATCATAAAACTAGGTTTTTTCGATATATAGAGAGTGTCAAAGAAAAACTTGAAGTTGCAGAAACCCATTTCATGGATATTAGGAGAAACTAGCAATAATTTCCTACATAAAATAGTATGCCATGAGGAGTGTCACCTTATGGGGAAAACAACTATATGAACCAAGGTCAGACTCAACCACCCAACATGGGATAGTGGGATCAACCTCCTTAGATGAATGCCACCTAAGGGTCTACTCCTTACAACCCATATCCATGGATATCTTATTATCAAACAGGATTGTAGTGGAGAAACCATAATGCATGGACTTCACCTCCACAAAATACAACTAAAACTCCACAATAGCCCAACTTCCATGCACCTCCTACTTCAAGAACAATTCAAATACCTATACCACCAACACCAAATCTGAATAAAATGTCAAAACATCCCACCTATTAGGTAGATACAAATATATTTTCAATGTATCATATTAAAGTAGATTTTAACCTTGTACAACTTAGATCAGGAAGTTAATTAGGAGTAGAACCAACTCCTCCTGTTGTGGAGGAAGAGTATGTATATTTATATGTATAAGAGCCACCTTTAATAGAAGAGGTGGGAGAAAAATAAACTATTGATAAAAATAGAAACGAAAAGCTTCCACATTTTCCAAAAATATTACATGAACTGAGGAAGCCAACATAGTAAAAATTTAATATTATAGAAGGATTAAAAACTTGATAGTCAGAATTATCCTCTTTTATGCCATTAGAGATGTTCCTATTTATACGAATTCAATAAGTAAATTATGTTTAAAAATTTAAGAAGAAATCCATCAAAAGCAATAAGTGTGGTAGGACAATTGGTTGATCTCATGTTAGGAAATACCTACCATCCCAAATACTCTAATCCATGAAGTCTAGTGCTAACAGTTAAAATTGTAGGTTTTCAATTACCCAACATATTAGTAGATCTAGAGGATACCGTAAACATCATACCCTAATAAACCATGCAGAAACTACAAATCACAAATATGAGGCCAACTAAAACTATCTTTCAATTAGCTGATCGATCCATAATTTCTTAGAGGGAATATTGGAAGATGTTATTGTCACGATACATTCATGGGAGTATTCGACAAATTTCTTAGTTTTACAATCTAGATCTACATTAGGTAGAAATACCCTTATATTAGGCAGACCTTGGTTGGCCATATCTTATGCTTATACACGTTACAATACAAGATATATGACAATATTAGATGGTCAAAATATCAAAAACATGATCATTTATCCACCTATACAATCCATTGATTTGTTGGAAGAACCAAATTGTGAAGTCTTAAATGATGATGCATTATCTATGCTTCAACCTATAATGTATCTAAATGATATTGAGGATGACACTGATGAAGAACAAGTTATAACACACTTTTTATAGGGGGAATCTTCTCATCCTCTAGAATCCTTGATTGTAGGTAGTAAAGATAACCATGTAAAACAAATAGAGGTAGAACCTAACAGAGTATTGAATATTAATAATGAGTTGTCAATTATTCTAGAGGAAAAAATAAATAAAATACTTGTTAAACACCAAACTACTTTTGTGTGGGACTACACAGAAATTATGGGGACCCAAAGTATGTCCTCATAGGATATATTTGAAATACAATGTAGTACCGATAAGACATCCCCAAAGGAGAATGAATTCAACCATAAAAAAATTATCAAAGTTGAACTACAATAAATTTTGTTAGCTAGGTTTATTTATCCAATATTGGATAGTCAATGGGTATCACTGTTAGTGGTGGTGCCTATGAAAAATGGCAAGTGGTGTATTTGTGTTGATTATAGGATGCTCAATAAAGCCACTAGGAAATACCATTTTCCACTTACCCTTTCTTGACCAAGTCCTCAACACCTTGGTAGGAAGAAAATATTTTTCATTCCTACATGGGTTTAGTGGATAAAATTAAATTCAAATAGAGGAATAAAACTAGCACAAAACCATGTTTACTTGTCCATGGAGGACTTTTGCTTATCGAGTCTTACCATTCGGGTTGTGTAAAACACCTACCACATTTCAAAGGGTAGTACTTAGTATCTTTTCAAATATGGTTGGAGAAACTGTAGAATTGTACATGGATGATTTCACCACTTACAATGAAATTTTTGAGGAAGCTATAATCAACTTGGAGAATGTACTCCAACGGTGTCAAGAAATAAACCTGTCCCTTAGTAACGAAAAGTGTTTTATGCTAATGCAATAAGGGATAGTGTTATGAAATCATATATCTATGGAGGGTATTACAGTATATAAACATAAAATTAAAGTAATAAAACATCTACTCACTCCCCAAACATAGAGAGATGTCCATAATTTTCTAGGTTTTGCTAGATATAGGAGGTTTATCCAAGACATTAGTAAAACTTCCAAACCTCTGCATGCACTATTGTCTAAAAATATTTATTTTTTCTTGAGTAGTGAATGTGAACAAGTATTTTAGATTTTAAAAGAAAAATTGACCATAAATCCTATGTTGAGAGGTCCAAATTGGACCCTCCCCTTTCACATTTACACTGATGCATCTAACAATACGATTGGGGCTGCATTAGAAAAAAAATATGGATATGATTTTCACACCATCTACTATATCATTAAAAATATTACAGGTGTTGAGATCAACAATACTATCGTGGAGAAAGAATTCCTTACAATAGTGCTCGCTATTAATAAATTTTGACATTACATTACAGGTTATAAGTTTTTTGTGTATAAAAATCATGCAACCATCATGTACCGAATGAATAAACCTGTAGTGAGTGGTAGAATTATTAGTTGGCTTTTACTATTGTAGGAATTTGATGTAACCATTATTTACAAACCTGATAGGGAAAATGTTGTTGCATATTCTCTCTCCTGGTTGATATCTTAGGACTATACAACCATTGAGGATCATTTTCTAGATAAGAATATTTTTACTCTAGATAAACTAATTATATGGTATGCATATATGGCTAACTACATAGCCATCGGTAGAGTATCTCCTACACTCTCACCCCAAGAAATTCAAACCTTAACAAAAAAAGTGCAACCTTCTCATGGATTGATGGATGCCTGTTTAAAATTGGTCCTACTCAAATCATGCAAAGGTGTGTTGCAAAAAATGAAACCATAGAAATCCTCAAAGCTTTCCATAATGAACCATGTGGTGGTAATTTTGTAGTAAAAATGACTACATTTAATTTTTTTTAGGCTAGATATATTTAGCCTTCTTTATTTAAATATGTATTCAAATATATTAACCAATGTAATCAATGCTAATGAATGAGAACACCAACTCTCTAAAATGAGAAGCCACTTCAGCCCCATGTGCGCATTAAACCTTTTGATAAATGGGATATGGAATTTGTGGATCCCATAAATCTACAGGTAGGAAAATAAAGGTATATTTTTGTGTGTACTAACTATGTGACAAAATGGGTTGAAGTGCAGGCACTACAAGATTCAAAAGAAAAGACTGTAGTTGATTTCTTGTATGAATCCATTTTCACCAAATTTAGGATTTCTAGAGAAATTATCAATGATCAGGACCTCAATTAACCTTGAAAGTGATTTAGTATTTGACACAACAGTATCAAATTCAGCACAACAAAACCACCCCCTATCATCCACAAGCAAACGGGTAAGTGAAAGTCACAAATCAGGAGCTAGAAAACACTCTTACTAAGATGATACAATAACATAAAAAATATTGGACAATATGTTTACCAGAGGCCATATGAGAATATCACACCACTTGGAAAACTACCAATGGACTCACACCATTCCAATTGGTGTACGAGAAAAATACCATTATGCACATTGAATTTAAAATCAAAAACCTACGAACTAATGTAGCATTAGATTTTAATTAAAATCCTACACAAAAATATTGAATTCAATAGCTTAGCCAACTAGATGAATATTGGTAGGATGCTTTATAGTGAATGAAAATAATCCAAAAGCAAAGGACCTAGCAGTAAGATCACCACATATGACCAAAATAGTTCAAAGTGGGATAATGGGCATTGTTGTATGACTTCCAGTTCTAGGAATGAAAGGGAAAGCTTATGTAGTGTTGGATGGGATCGTATGAAGTGGTTTAGATTATCAAAAATAGTGTTGTGTGTGTTCAAACTATATATGGAAGTGATATTGTGTTGACAATGTTGGAAATATTGAGTTGTCATTGATGTTAAAGGGTGCATCATATTCAAGACATATATATTTTTCAAGGATGAGAAGTTCACAAGGTTGGACAATATATCAACTATGTCAAAAAATGACTTGGATGAATAGTAAGCAATTGATAATTATTCAAGGTAATGTATAGCTCAAAGTAAAGGATTATAATATTTAGTTATCATATTTAAATATTATAAAGAGAAGTTATAAAATTTGCTTGAGACAAAAATATTTACCAAAGAAGGACAAAGGTTTAAAGTTTGCTTGGGATAAAAGTTTTAAATAATACAAGAAGTGGACAATGGTTTAAAAAGTTGCATGGGTTAAAAAAAAGGATTTAAAAGTGGGAGAAAGGATGGACATATTTAAATATAAGAGTTTAAAATATTAAATATGTAAATCTTAGATTTAAATATTATAACCATAAAATATTTAAAAATAAAAGGCACCAAACATTATTGAAGAAGTGATAAATTTCGAAAGAAAAAATTGAGCCGACTACCTTGGATAATTTGAAGCACTTTAGGAGGCATATAAATATGTGATAATATTTCACCTTTATATGATGCACGAAAAATTAAATTATTCCTACGTGAGAGTGAACGACAAAAGAGAGGAGGAAGACAATAAAAATTTTCAAGGCAACGATAGATAGAGATAAAGGATACATCGTGTTCTTTTTGTTTTATTTGTTGGAGTAACCCAAATGGTTTTTGGATGTACATGAAGCACTGCTAGATAGAAATTTAAGGGGTCTAAACCCCTCAACATCATTTTGTTGTGTGATTTTATGGTTGTGTTGAGTGAATATTTTTCCCTATAGCAAAATGATCACCACAACTAGAGTATCAAACAGGAAACTCTCTCTTGCAAAGAAATTAAGTAGCATTATTAATTTCTCCAAGGTTCTTGTGAACAAACATTCATGTGCATATAATCAATCAAGACTAAAGCAAATAAATGAATGTATACCAGAATAACTTAAACCATGCAAGTAATTGTTAACAAGGGGCATTTAATGATTTGAACAAGTACTTTTCAACCATAATCCATTAAATCAACAAAATGTGAAGATAACTTCTTTTAATGTTATTGAGATTAAAGTGATCTACCCGAAACCCAGTTAGTGACCTATTTTATCTTCAGCTTAAAAGGATTCCAAATGAGAAAGTGTGTGGTATAAGCCACTTCATTTTAAGCTATGTGCCTTTAACATGAAATTCATTTTTAGAGTTAGCGGGGTCATTTTATCTTCATTTAACAGTGTTCCACTATCCCTATGTTAGCATTTGGTGTTGGTAAAGTTAGCAATGTTAGCAGTAAATGTTAGCAAAAAATTAGTAAATTAGCAAGCTAGGATTCATTCACTTGATCTTATTTAGTGTGCATTCGGAATTAGTAGCCCTCCTAAACCCATATTTTATCCGAAAATTAGATTAAGGTGTTTGGAGATGCAAGAATGAAAACAAATGCAGAAATTCTGGAATGGACCCGAATCGAAACAATAGATTTTAAAGCAAGACTAATCTAAATATTAGAAAAGTAAAACAGAAACATTATTTACAAAAGTTAGCTGGAAAAACAAAACAAGATATTAATTTGGTTAGCAATCTCCTCCCTGCAAAACCCCAAGTTATGAGATGAAATTCTAAAACAACCTGACCTAACAGACCTGCAACATAAGCACAATCAAATTAGATCAGGTGCAAGACTCTAAGGAAACAAATAATTGCATCATTCCATCATTCACCTATCATCACCCACTTTGTGGCGTAAACAAATAGATACAAGAAGTAATAATGTAAAGGAAATATTTCAAAAATAGCAGCAGTCTTAGTTTCAATCTCCTTTTGATTTCACACACAAGAGTTGCTCTTGCCAAAAAAAAATCCTTTATTTCGAAAGATAGTCTTTGTTTTTTTTTACAATTTCCAGCCGCTTCTGGCCTCTTTGAATGGCATATTTAAAATTTTTAGGAAGCTTTTCATTTTGTTTTCCAGATGTTTGTTTCACCTTCCCTCTACATGTATGTGTTTTGATTTCCAAAAAGACTTTTCATTTCCATTTTGTGGCCCTTCGTTTCAATTCCATGGTTTGGCTTCACTTTTTGTTTCTATTTCAAAAGAATGTTTCCTTTTCTCCAAATGGGCTTCCGTCCATTTCCTTTCGTGTGTAACAGCCATCTTAAATGATTTCAAATCATTAAATATTCCTTGTGTAACATTTTGTCTTATTCATTAGATTTTGTCCTTATGTCCACGTCACTATTATCAGACGCACTATCAATTACTCTGTTCCCTTGGCAAAAATCAGACATGTCGCGATGTCGTGACACTTCTTGTTTCTCTGCTTGCCTGCCCCTTTTGAATCATGAAAATGCAACATGTAGCGATATCGCGACACTTTTTCTCTTTTGGTCATGACAACGCAACATGTCACAATATCGCGACACTTTTTCTCTTTTGGCCGCGACAATACAACATGTCATGATATTGCGTCACTTTTCTTTCTTGTTCTTTATTTTCTCATTTGGTCGCAAAAATGCAACATGTCACGATATCGCGACACTTTTCTTTCTTGTTCTTTCTTTTCTCATTTGGTCACAAAAATGCAACATGTCGCGATATCACGACACTTTTCTTTCTTGTTCTTTCTTTTCTCATTTGGTCGTGAAAATGCAACATGTCATGATATCACGACACTTTTCTTTCTTATTCTTTCTTTTCTCGTTTGGTCACAAAAATGCAACATGTTGTGATATCGTGACACTTTTCTTTCTTCTCTTGCTCTTGGCCACGAAAATGCAACATGTCACGATATCACGACACTTTTCTTTCTTGTTCTTTCTTTTCTCGTTTGGTCACAAAAATGCAACATGTTGCGATATCGTGACACTTTTTCTCTTTTGGCCATGATAATGCAACATGTCGTGATATCGCAACACTTTTTCTCTTTTGGCCGCAACAATGCAACATGTCGCGATATCTTGACACTTTTCTTTCTTGTTCTTTCTTTTCTTGTTTGTTCATGAAAATGCAACATGTGGTGATATCGCGACACTTTTTCTCTTTTGGCCACGACAATGCAACATGTCGTGATATCGCAACACTTTTTCTCTTTTGGCCGCGACAATGCAACATGTCGCGATATCGTGACACTTTTTCCTCCTTTGGCCGCGACAATGCAACATGTCACGATATCGTGACACTTTTTCCTCCTTTGGCCGTGACAATGCAACATGTCACGATATCGTGACACTTTTTCCTCCTTTGGCCATGACATGCAATAGGTCGTGATATCATGATATTTTTTTCTCCTTTGGCCGCGACAATGCAACATGTCGCGATATCGCAAAACTTTTTTTTTTTTATTATTTCTTTGATCTTTAGCATATGGGCCACTTCGGTCTTCTTGGAAAACATGCAAAAAATATGGGTCCCCAATTTGGGGTTACGTTGTGCAGCAACCACAACAGGTTTTTTGAGGTAGAGACAGGTTTAAATATTTTGGGCACCCCTTTTGTTTCACCAGTCGTGGTAGCACAGCTGGTTACAAGCGCTTGGGAAAGCATTGCTATTCATGAGGTCAGAGGTTCAATTCATAGCAATACATAAGGTATTTAAATTTTATTTTATTAAGTCTTGATTTAGGAGAAATAAGGGTTAAGGTGCTAATTTAATGTTATAATTTTTGCACATTAGTGAAAAGGGAGAAATAAGGTTTTGTGGTGTTAGTGTAAGGTGTCATTCTGAAAATTAATATAAGTGTTGTGATTTCTGAAATTAAATAATAGGAGAAATAAGGATTGAGGTGTTAACATAAAGGTTTTATTTCTGAAAATTATTAAAAGGAGATATAAGGGTTTTGTTGATTAATAAAGCTTTATTTTTGTGAGTTTAAAAAGGGATATAAGGTATTATTATTTTTAAGCTTTATTATGCACATTTTGACAAGGGTTTTTAAATGAGAATGATTTGATATCTATTCAAGAAAAATATATTTTCTAACCAATTTTGAAGTGGCAAAAGAAAAGAAAATTATTTTTGTCAAGACAGGCACATGCAAAAGAAGACTATCATCATTGAGGCATATTTAGAGGTATGGTGATTTAATTCCTTTCTCAAGGGTGGTTTTGTTTGAGGAAAATATTTTTGATGTCATATGGTTGGAGGTATAAGGATTGATTTGATGTGCATTAGTGTTGATTGAAATTGGGAGTAAATGTGCAAAGGTTATAGGTCAGATTTATGAGTAAACTTGTGCATTGGTTTTGATTGATATTGGGAGTAAATGTGCAAGGGTTATAGAACATATTTGAAAGCAAAAGTTGTGCATTGTGTATGATTGATTTTGGGAGTAGATAAGCAGGGCAGATTTGTGCATTGTGATTGATTTTGAAGTGAGTATGGAAACAAGCAAAATAGTATAAGTCTCACACAAATAGAAGAGTAGTTTTGAAGCAAGTCAAAGTGTCACATAGTGCAAGGATAGAGTGAAAGGATTTAATTGAGAAGAAGAACATATTGGGTACTTGTAATGCATATCATTTTCTATATGTTCATGAAGATAAAATAATTTTGGGTAGAATATGTCTGAATTACTTTAAGTTGAAGAAAGCACTTTTGGAAAAGATATGAGCATTGTTTGTATGCGAGATTTGGAAAAGATATGAGCATTGTTTGTATGCAAGATTTGGGAAAGATATGAGCATTGTTTGTATGCAATATTTGGGAAAGATATGAGCATTATTTGAGCAGGCTTTATGAGCATATTTGAGCAAGATTTGTGAGTAGATTTGAGTAGGGTTTTATAAGCAGATTTGAGCAGGTTTTTGTGAATAGATATTATGAGAAGCTATGAGCATATTTGAGTAGGTTTTGTGAGAATATTTGAGCAGATTTGAGTAGGTTTTGTGAGCATATTTGAGCAGGTTTTTGAGCAGATGTGAGTAGGATTAATGAGCAGGTTATGGAGCTTATTTGAGTAGAGTTGTGAGTAGGATTTATGAGCAAGATATGGAGCCAATTTAAGCAGAGTTGTGAGTATATTTTGGATTTGAGTTGAGAAATAGTTGTGAATATTATTGTGATAAGGTTTAGGAGAAAATTTGAGTGGTATTTAGAGCATAAGGGATTGGTGTCTCATTGGATTAGTGTCCATGAATGATAATAGAGTGGAGTGGTGTCCACAAAACTAGAATTGAGTGGAGTGGTGTCCACAAAACCAACATAGAGTGGAGTGGTGTCCATAAAACTTGAGAGGGGGTTGGTATCTCCTATGGATTGGTGTCCATAAACATTGTAATAGGGGATTGGTGTCTCCTATGGGTTGGTGCCCATAAAATTTGTTGAGAAATTTATAAGAAATATTTCTCTATGGATGTAGCCCACATTGGGTGAACCATGTTAAATCTGTGTCTCTCATATGTGTGATGATTTGTGCATTGTTTCATTTACTACATTGATATTATTGTTGTTATCATTTGGATTGAAAAGTGAAAAGTTTTATCTTATACTGTTCACCCCCCCTCTCAGTATAAGCTTGTGTTCTTCAATTGGTATCAGAGTGGGTTCCTTCATGAAAGTCTAACAACTTGAAGGAAGATCTTACAAGAACACACATGGCTCATAAGGAAGGGTTTTCATCAAATAAGGCTCCATTATTTGATGGGACTAACTATGCTTTCTAGAGTGTGAGGATGAAGACTTATTTGATGGCACATGGATATGATATATGGCAATCCATTGAGGATGGGTTCACAGCACCTACAACTCCTCCTACAGATGCAAGTGGTAAGAAACCATATGAAGATAATGCCAAGGTGATGAATGCAATCTTAAGTGGGTTATGTGAATCAAATTTTGTGAAAGTCATGCAATGCACTTCAGCAAAATAAATATGGGATAAGTTACAGAGAACATATGAAGGAGATGACAAGGTAAAAATGGCAAAACTTCAAACACACAGGAGGAAGTTTGAAGACTTGAAGATGAAATATGATGAAGATATTGCTAGGTATCTACTTCGTGTTGATGAGGTTGTCAACACCATTCGTGGACTTGGAGAAAATATTGAGGAATCTACTATTGTTCAAAAAATATTAAGGTCACTCCCTATGAGGTATGATGCAAAGGTTTCAGCAATAGAAGAGATGAAGGATCTCAAAACTTTGAGCATGGATGAGCTACATGGAATTCTCATAGCCTATGAGATGAGGATAAAAAAAGATCAAACATCCAAATGAGAGGCAACATTCAAAGCTTCAAAGAAGGCAAAGGATAAAGAACAAGAATCAAGTGATGAATCAAGTAGTGAAGAAGAGGCTAACTTTGTGAGAAGAAATAAGAAGGGTCCAAGAAAACACAAGAATATGCAAACTATGAAATGTTTTAGCTGTGGTAACATTGGTCACTATGCAGCTAATTGTCCAGAAGCTGGGAATAGTAGCAGTGAAGAAGAAAAAGAATACAAGAAGAAGAAAGAAAGAAAATTTTATCATGAAAAGAAAAATAGGCATGGTCAAGGCAAGCATGAGAAGAAGATATTTCAAAGGCACAAGAAGAGTTTTTATGTTGAAGAAGCAAGTAGTGCTTCAAGTGATAGTGATGAGAGCCTCTCCGATAGTGAAAAAGAAGAAATTCTATTTTTGGCCATAGAAGAGAATGAAGATGCTCCTGTTGTCAAATACCAAGAAGAAGAGAATGAAGATGCTCCTATTGTCAAAGACCAAGAAGAAGAGAAAGAATATGCTCTTGTGATTAAAGACCTAGAAAAAGAGAAAGATTTAGAAAAGGAAGAGGAAGCCACAATTGATATGGAAGAGGAACTTGTTGTTGATATTGAAGAATTGAAAAGGGAGAACTTAAGATTGAAGGCTCAAGTACAAGAGGATGAGAAAACAAAGGCAAAGCTTCTACAAGATCTCACTGACTTAAAAGTTAAGGTTGAAGAGGTAAGGAAAGTTGAAGAAGGTATGGCTGAATAGTTAAAGGTAAAAGAGCTAGAATGTGAAATACTAGAACATGAAGCTGACATTCTAAGGAAGGGACTTGAAAAATTTAATAATAAGATATATCAGTTTAGGAAAAGCTCAAAATATTTGGATGATATTATCAAAACACAGAGATCTCCATTTATGAAGACCAGACTTGGCTTTGAGGAAGGTCAAGAAGTACAAAAAGAGGATTCAAGCTCAAAATAAATAGAAGCATCAAAGAAGGTATTTGAAGAAGAATCTAAGACCTGTACTAATGAGTTGAGAAGTGGAAACATCAATGAGAAAGAAAACAATGCACCATCAAGGAACAGGGACCAGCATAGAAAAAGCAAAGAAAGAATCATGCGACCATATCCTCCAAGGCAAGATGGATACTTCTTCTAGGGTTATTGCTTCTCATGTAATAATTTTGGTCACAAAGCTATACATTGCAGGGTTCATGGTAAGAATGATTATGACTTCACCAAGAGAAACTTCAATTCATTTGCACCTTTCAAGGACTACAACATCATGTGTTTCAATTGCAATAATTTTGGGCATAAAGCTAAATGGTGTAGAACAAATGTTTCCTGAATTTCCAAAGACAAGCAAGAAGAAGGATGCTCAAAATGTTCAAAGAGGTATGACTTCAAAAGTTTGGAAAAAGAAAATTGAAAAAGAAGAAGAGCATTGTAAGTTGGGAGTAGTTTTACTCCCATTCCAAAATTGATCACCTCAAGAAAAGGAGGTGGTGAGGGGGTTGTGCTAAGTGTCTTATTTTTAGCCCCAAGGAGCCCTTTGCCATTGATTTCAAAGGGGGAGAATTTAGTGAGGGGGAGCAACTTGTCAGGGGGAGAAGATTTGGAATCCAGTTGTAGTAGAAGAATTTTTTTGTAGGGTTGCCATCAATGAAAAAGGGGGAGATTGTTGGAAATATTGAGTTGTCATTGATGTCAAAGGGTGCATGGTATTCAAGGCATAAATATTCTTCAAGGATGAGAAGTTCACAAGGTTGGACAATAGATCAACTATGTCAAAAAAGGACTTGGGTGAATAGCAAGCAATGGATAATTATTCAAGGCAAGGTATATCTCAAAGTAAAGGATTATAATATTTAGATATCATATTTAAATATTATAAAGAGAAGTTTTAAAAGTTGCTTGAGACAAAAAGATTTACCAGAGAAGGACAAAGGTTTAAAAGTTGCTTGGGATAAAAGATTTAAATATTACAAGAAGTGGACAAAGGTTTAAAAAGTTGCTTGGGTAAAAAAAAGGGGATTTAAAAGTGGGACCAAGGATGGACATATTTAAATATAAGAGTTTAAAAGGTTAAATATTTAAATCTTAGATTTAAATATTATAACCATAAAATATTTGAAAAGAAAATGTGCCAAACATTATTGAAGAAGTGATAAATTTCGAAAGCAAAAATTGAGCCGACTACCTTGGACAATTCGAAGCACTTTAGGAGGCATATAAATATGTGATAATATTTCACCTTTATAATGATGCATGAAAATTGATTTATTTTTGTATGAGAGTGAACAACATAAGGGAGGAGGAAGAAAGAGTGGAGTCCAAAAAACTAGAATAGAGTGGAGCGGTGTCCATAGAACTTGAGAGGAGGTTGGTATCTATTATGGATCGGTGTCAATGAATATTGTAATAAGGGATTGGTGTCTCCTATGGGTTGGTACCCACGAAATTTATTGAGAAATTTATAAGAAATATTTCTTCGTGGATGTAGCCCACATTGGGTGAACCACATTAAATCTATGTCTCTCATATGTGTGATGATTTGTGCATTGTTTCATTTACTACATTGATATTATTACTATTATCATTTGTATTGAAAAGTGAAAAGTTTTATCTTATACTGTTCACCCCCTCTTAGTATAAGCTTGTATTATTCACACAGTCAATGACCACCGATTGTAATCATATCATACACCACCATTCCATGGGATTGAATCCAAAGAAATAATGGGGGAGACCCCATTGTAATAAAAAATCTATCTAGTAGTTGATGGACACGTGTGCGTTTGTAAACAAAAATAAATATTTTAAATTTAAAATTTTCTAGTTTTATTTTTATATATTGCTTTGTAAGAAATTGTGTCCTGAATATAATCTGTAGGCATCCTAGGTAACCTAGACCTATCAAGCATAGGATCCATGATTCCTATTTTATGTTTTACATGTGCATTTATTTTACAAGAAACCATACCTTGAATGCAATCTGTAGGTATCCGAGGAAACCTAGGCCTAGTAAGGACGTTATGCATGGTGCCCTACATATTTTTAGATTTCTAGGAGTATAAATGAATGAATGAAGCGCCAATACATGCAAATAAGGGGTAATTATTGTTGGACTTATATATAGGTGTCTATTTCTTTTGGGAATAAAATACTTGTATACGGGTCAAGGTGACGACTATTGAATTTGTCACCAAGGAAAAGTACCTATATTTGGATGTATTAAAGGTGCCTGACTATGGGTCAACTCAATGGATGTTGACTTTCTAGCTAAGATAAGGTGCCTATCTCCCACGTATAGCAAAAGGTGCCTATATCTGTAATATTATGGAGGTGCCTATATTCACAAAGGTACCTATCTCTCATATATAGGAAAAGGTGCCTATATCTGTAACATTATGAAGGCACCTATATTCATGAAGGTGCCTATCTTCTATATACATAAATTTAATTAAAAATAAAAAATAAAAAACTTGTCTTTTGTGATAAAAAAAGAACGTGTTTACAAGTACTAGTATATTCAATAAAGGTGTTTGTATTCATAATAATAGATGATGCCTATCTCAAATGAGACGGATGAAGTTACCTGTCTCCCACAAAATAGGTACCTATCTTTGTACTTCAGTGAAAGGTGCTTGTCTCCCACCAAATGGAAGCCTATCTTTGTACTTCAATGAAAGGTGCCTATCTCCCAGTAAACATGTGTTTGTCTCTACGCTTCAACAAAGGGTGAATGTATCCTAGAAAACGGGTGCCTATCTCTACATTTAAGTAAATGGCACCTATCTTCTAGCAAACAGGTGCTTGTCTCCCATACAAATAAAGGTGCTTATATTCCAATGCAATTACAACTTCTATATTTGACATCGAAGAAGTGACCAGAGCCACGTTGCCATCAAAATCCATGCAAAATCAAATTAAAACTTTTCATGAATAAAAGTGATTTTGTTTGTCTTTTTATCGATAAAATCAATTTTCAGTTGTTGACTGAAGGAATTCACAATTTTTTGTTAGTAATTCATGCATGCTTTGAAGGTAAATAAAAAACTTCCAAGGAGGGGATGTGTTTCATCCCATAGTAAAATAAATATTCCATGTTTTCTTTAGAATTTTGTACAAAACCTTGAAATTACTTAAATTACAATATCCAATGATGGTTCAAGTTGATGTAATTTTTGCATGAAAAAACACCACATCGATTATTTATCCTGGAGATACTGTTGTCATGCATCGGCCAATCATATTGCACCACTAGCATTTGCATCTAATAAATCATGAAACACTATTCAGGTATGTATCCAACTTTCTATTATATGTATGCATGATTTTCATAAAGAAATATTTCTATATAATGTGTTGTTACATATCCCATGAAAGTTGTATCCAATCATACGAGTCCCAAACTTGTACAATATCATGTGGTGCTAATCAAATGAAGAGAGCAATTGTAATGGTACCTATCTAAAATTTGGCACACAAATTTAGAATGAATTATGCATATTACCCATGATTACTATTTATTACAAGAGATAGGTGCCTTGTATGCATAGATACAGTCACATGCTTTGACATGTTATAAACCAAAAATAGTTTTTTTTCTGCAAACATAATGAAATTCATAGCACAGATCCAAGACCACCATGGGAAAACCTACTAATCATGCATTGAATAAGAATGAGTCATCGGATATTTTAGGCATAACTGACGATGTTAGAAAGTAATTTGAATCTACAATATGGATGTTGTATTACCGCTTGGTTAGCCAGGATCAATACTATGTGGTAGAACATGAATTTATGGATGATGATGTTGTACAAATGCACGAACTGGTCATACCATTCATAGAAGCATATATTATAGAGGTGACTGGTCTTCCACGCATAGGAGACCAAACATATAAGGAATGTGTGAACAATAATTTTTTGAGTAGCCATGAACGTAGACAACATCCCAAGAGTTATTGAAAGAGTATATGCCATACCTTTGGAGGAATGTGTTCAAGTAAGTAGATCAATTTTTTGCTTATATTGGTAAGTATTATTGGTTTAACGCTAACCATTTTATATTTTTGAATCATCTACTGCATGGGAATAAAATAAATATTTCCTACTACCTAATATGTGCCCTAAAGGATGAATCCATCCAGTATCAGGTAGGAGCAGTAATGATATTAGTACATCACGTACTGATCTCAACCCTAGTTTGACATGTCAAGGCACATAGAGATGTGATGGATGTTGGAGACATTCCAATGCACATAGATAATAAAGTAAAGGTTACTACAATTGTAGCCAAGGAAAATTATGGGGAAGAGGAGGCACCTTACTACCAAAATTACCAAGCTATAGAAATAATAGTGTAAGAAAAATTAGGTCCTTCTTCCCCAACATCATAACCTACCTCCTAGTATAGCCATTCTACAAAGGAGGTAGGACAAGCTGAATAGAGCCTATCACAACAAGTATCATCTCCTATATTCCAACATTCAAATTGGTAGGTAGTATCATCACCTATCTCCCAAGGAGTCTCAATGGGTTTCTACAGTAAGATAGTAAGAAGCAAATGACGCTCTGTAATCATTACAAGAAAAGTGTAGTAATGAGAAAATAGAGTCCAAAATATACAAGATACCAAAATGAATAAGTTTAATGCTACCATACAAATATACTGGGCCATGGACGTAGCATTTTCTTCCATGGACTCAAAGGAAAAAATTGCATCTAGAGGGGCTTTTCACTATGATGCTAGAAGAGAATCAGATAGCCAAAAGGCTTAAATAAAGGATAAATATGAGGCCCTTGTGAAGACTACTTCCCTATAATAGGGGATATCAATTGTGCAACAAGAACCCCATATAATAGAAAATTATGAAGTGAGGTTGAAGAGTTAGTTTGAATACTTGATGTTGCTCAAACAGACGGTCAACCACCAGATGACCAAGTAAGAATTACCAAGTCAACTAGGGAGTCTAATGTGCAATTGGATGCCACTCAACTAGCTGATGAAACACAAATATTTAACCCTTCTATCCTGTCAAAATAATGGTAGGTTCAAGAACATGAGGTGAATCAACCACATGATTCAGCTGATCCCATGGAGGCTGTACAATTAGCTAGTTAGCCATCGATTAACCAAACCATAGTTGAACCAAATGAGGACACACTAGAGGACAAATATATGCAAGAAACTGAGTCCTTTGAGGTCCAAGAAATACGACCACCATAGAAGGAAGAGTATATTGGCCATTCGAAATTTATAGATGATGCAACAACACCAAGGCCATCCAAGGTATTGTGGCCCAAATGGAAAGTAGAGAGAGAACCATAGAAAATATGGAAGAAAATATATAGAAAAACAAAAAAATGAAAGTAAAAATTATCCCAACAACTAATGAAGGTGAAGTCAAACCCAAATTCATAGATTGGGCTTCATCAGTGAAAGCCTTCACCAGCCATAAAGAGTAGTTCTAAGAGTTCCCAAAAAAAATTAAGGATGTTAAGAAGGAATGAAAGGCTCACGAAAGAATTGCTATAGAGTAATATATTTATATTAATCCTACCTAGAATCTATATGTTTCAATATATGGTAATCCCTCAAGAATACAAGAATATATAGAAAATATTGACATATTTAGAAAAGAACCAAGAATACCATCACTATTTTGAGCACCCGTGTCTCTACCACTTGAATATGCATAGGAGAATGACATAGAGGACACAACACTCAAAATAGAGGTGGAAAATTTACCAAATTCCTAGGTACATGATACATTTTATTATCCACTATGGGACAAGCCTGACTTTCCATTGGTATATCAGCTTCCACCAAACCATCAATATTGGAAGCAGGCTAAACCTGCATTCTAGAAGGATGCCACTACATTTATAGGATTCTACGTGGAGGAAGGTATAGGAAAGAGGGGGTAGAGCAGAACAAATCCAAAAATAGGGGTAGGGCTTAGCCAACCCTTACAGTGTAGTAAACATCAAAAGGTACTAGATAAATAAGTAGGTCTCAATCAGTCGAAACAGGGTGGCAAAAAAAAATGTAAAAAGGAATGAGGTAGAGCCACAACCAAGGAGAGAAAGTGTTGGAATAGGGAATAATAGTAGGTTGTTGATAAAACAGGGGATTACTAGCAACAAGTGTCACAAGGGTGTGGCAATAATTAGGCATAGAGTTATGATGAGAACAAAATATACTTATTTTTTTGTATACTTTAATTACATAAATGTGCGGTATTTTATATTAGAAATGTATTTTTTATGAGAATTTTGTATGTATTAAATGGAAAATGACATATTATACCTAATGTGTCTTTTGAGTGGAGATTTAGTAAATTATGTATTTTTGTGTGAAGATGCAATAAATATTAAATCATCATGTGATTAAGGAAGGATTAGTGAATAAATGATAATAGTAGCAAATGAGTAAGGTGCTCTAAAACATTCTAAGGTATGATGCCTATCTTTCGACCATAAACCAAAAGGTACCTGTCTCCTAGTGAAAAGGAAGTGTATGTCTTCCAGTACATAATATGGCACGTCTCCTAATAACAGGTTAGACAGTGCCTATATCCCAGTACACTAAATGATTCTTGTCTCTTGACCATAGGTTGGACAATGCCTATCTTTTGATGATAGAATAAAAGTGTGCACTATTCGATGCCCAAAAACCAGCGATGATCTTCAACAAAAAAGAGAAGGCTAAATGTGGTGCCTATATCCTAGTGATAAGCTAGTAAGGTACTTGTTTTTCAAAAATAGGCCAAACAGTGCGTGTACAAGATAAAATAAAAACATGCACAATGACTGTAAATATTGAAGACTATGATAAAATTAGATTCATTTTGTTAAATAAACATAGTAAATGATATGATTATCTTGTGAGGGTTAATTTTAGCATAATATATCTATTTTTATATTCTAATAAATTTATGTGTGTCTACTATAGCAAATCATGTAGTGTCTAAAATTATAAACTTGGGATGATTGTGTTCTATATAAAAATGTAGGCCATACCTAAAGAAATGAACCAAACTTTATCTATAAAAAATTATTATTGCATAATAAAAGATCAAAGTGTTTTGATCAATTTCTTGAGTTTGAAGAGTGATTGCATAAATTAACTAGGTAGATGTCTATAGAAGCCTGGGCCTACTCTAGGAAGTATTCCTCCCATGTTTACTTCTACTTTAATTTATTAAATTCTGCTATTTTATTTTCTACAAGTGTATTTTAATTTTGTATTCTCCCTATTTTATTTAAATTCTACAAGTGTGTTTTGCTTTCCCGCACTTTTTTTTTTGTGCATATTTCATTTCTGTCATGTTTGACAGTTCAATTCAATTTTCCTAAAATTTCCTATATAATATTCTTTCTTTCAATTTAATTATTCCAGTTTGCTAAACTCCAACTACACCAACAACCACCCTCCAAACCAAATTGATACATAAGAATTATCTCTTGTCTACTATAGGCATATACTTTGCACTAGTACTCACAATTCTATAAACTACCGTATTGATAATTAATGGATAGGAACTGATTATTTTTAGAACATAATTTCTATTCACCAATCTTGTAGGCAAAACCATTATTGTATACCTTTATTTTTAATGGTATTCTACAAACATAATATTAATTGCATTAACCATATTAAATCATTCTTACATAGGTATAAGGGATTTGATATCTCTCTTAATTCTAAGAAGTCTATATATATGGTCTACTAAGGTAAATTATTAGGTCATGTGATATAAAAATATGGTTTTTCCATAAGCCTTGACTGAATAAAAACCATCCAAGACATCCCATTACCTTTTTTAATTAAAAGGATTAGGTCATTTCCAAGACAATTCTAGTTTATCACTAAGTTGGTCATGAATATTTTCCAAATGGTTAGGCCCATAACCAAGATGCTTAAAAAAAAATATTTCCCTATAATGGACTTATGAAAGAAATAAATTCCTCTAGGGTATTAAAGATACCACCACCAAATATCGAATCTTGATCAATCCAAATTTCTCCAAATATTTTTATAAATATGAGGAATATACCATCTTCTTCATGGGTCAATCTATTCACAACTATAATTAGATTCATGCCCTTATTGAAAAATAGGTATTTTTCATAATGAAGGATTTTAAGAATTTCAAGTACTATGTATCGTATATTAAGACTACCATCTCTATGGTACACTCCATCCTTTGATCTATTGTACTACATAGTGAGTTAAGATAAAAAAGTGTCAGGTTGATTAATAGAATTTAAGAATTTTACAATGAGATAAAACTCACCAAATTAACCAAGGGAATATCCCTATATGATATGCTAGCAATGACAATATTTGAAGATCAGGTTTCTCTAGTTGAGGAGATATATGTGGATGATAAGACTAGATGGATGGGTGGCATGTGAATTTATATGACTATAATGTAGGTACCAAAAGGGCTGACTATGTAAAAAGACTAATATAGATAGAAATAATGCATTATCACTAGCTAGATGGTGTCTTATTTAGAAAATCATATGATGGAATATTACTACAATACATAGAAAAGGTAGACACATTGATCAAGTAATATTATTATGAAGGAGGGAATTTCTCTAAATCTATAACAACTCACAATATCATGAGAGCTAGATACTATTGGTCTACCATTTTTATCAATTGTTACTAGTAGGTCAAAGGTTGAAAATCTTGTTGTATGTTTAGTGGAACAAAAATAGGAGCTTGAATACCCCTAAAGCCTATCACTATAACCAAACCCTTTCAACAATGGGACCTAAACATCATAGGAAATATAAACCTACTATCAAGTGTAGGATATGGATGGATCCACTCTGCTATAGATTATTTGACCCAATGGGTTGAAGTAGTCCTGGCTAAAGCAACCAATCAAAAAATAGTGGTTCAAATATCAAAATATGACATCACCAAATTTAGGACACTAGTTTCCATATTCATAAATAATGCCTTCTTTTTTTATATTCAAGTGATGAAATTTGCCCTAGAATATGGAATATTTCTCAAAACATTATATGATTACTATCTCTAGGGAAATATCTTGGCTATATCAACTAAAATAGCATCACAAAAAGAACTATTTTTGAGTCATAAAGGGACTGGCATACAAATTTGTGTGAGGAATTATGGATAGATAGGGTGACATCTTAATCATCCACTAGATAATCCCCTTACAAGTTGGTCTATTAGGGATGAGCTTGTGCTAATGATTAATCACTATCTACTATAGTCGCAAATAATACCTCATATTTCAAGGGAGTTAAAGTGATAAATTTTTCCTTATAATATGGATTCTTAATCAAAATATTATATAATTACTATACATATGGAAATGGCTTGGTTGAATCAACAAACAAGATCATCACAAGGATCTTAAAAAGAAAATTTTTGGACTCATAAAGGGACTAGCATACAATGTTGTGTAGGTATTATGGGTAGATAGGGTGATATACTAATCATCCACTATATCATCCCCTTACAATTTGGTCTACGAGGAGGAGGTTGTGCATTCAATTAATTTAGAGTTCCCTTCCTTCTAAATGTTTCAAAAGATCAAATTAGAGGACACCACCATTGAGCCAATGTAATCAAGGTTGAATGCATTGCTGGCATTGGAAGAGAAAATAGAAAAGGATTTTTTAAGAATAGTGCAACTTCGTGAAGTTATCAAAATGTGGTTTGACAAAGGATCCATAAAATTGGAGTATCAAATGTTTTACCTGGGAAAGTCCACATGGGAAATAGGTAGAACAAATGGAAACCCATGCAATCTAGGGGCCTATAAAAGTGAGTTGATACAATGCAAGTCCTCATTTGCAAAATAACATTACCACTAAAGCAATTCTCATGTATTGCAAATATTGAGGGACTCACTCCCTCTTAACCTATGAAATCCCATAGAGCAAAAATCAACTAGAATTATTCCTTAAGAGATATTTTTTCCTTGCAAATTGCTTGATAAAGATAAACTAAGCATGTAGTTTGAGATCAAATCATATTGACATAATACAAAGACCTCAAAAAATTTCCTAAGTCCCTTCACAATGAGAATATCACTCAAGTTTACCGAACCAGTCATTCAAACCTCCATAACTCCCCAAATCCCTCATAATAAGTGATTGGCAAAAAAATTCTAAGTTAATTCATTTTTTTATGAATAGCTCCACTTGATAATGTTTTCTAAAAGGATCCAAAGAAATTTAATCATTATATTTTTGTGATCAAATATCTCCATTCCCTAGGATAGGAAAGTTTTTACTTATTCTAAATTTTCATTGCCAATCCCTTTTTTATGCTAAACCATCATGTATACTACTTATGCATCCATTATCCCTTAATTTCATGCATCACATGTAGTTTATCCACTTTCCACTATTACCACCCTACCCACTTTCACCTATTTTTGTAGTTTTAGGGTAGGCCAACCCATCATAGAGGAAATAATAAAAATTAAAATGGGAAAAGGAATGTTATAGGACTTGGCTCTTCTAAAGAGGAAGAATTTTATAATGATCCCTAGCAGAGGGTGGAGGAAGTAAACTACACACATATACACTTGGGCAAGTAAGAATATAATCCCTTAAATGTTTCAATGTAAGGCCATAGACTAACTCATGGAGTCTTAATCAAGTTTAATAATTAGGATAGTTCATGAACATAGTACCCCATGATTGGAACTATTTGGAGTTGATAGAAATAGTAATGGAAAGGTATGCCCCCCTAACCAGGAGCTTTAGGCTTTCATAATGGATGTAGGATTATTTCTACATTAGCGAGTGTGTGATAAGGAGGATGTTAAAGGTAATTCATGATATAGCTATATCTATTTATGTAAACCAAATATCCAAAAGGACTTTTACTATAGAGACACTAGTACCTATTCGTAGGATTTTTTAATCCCATACCTAAAGAAACCCAACTCACCAACTAGCTTTAGTATCCTATTAGAGCTAATATTCTTCAAGGAGGATGTTTATATGATGTTGTCTAGCATAGCTCGAGTATTTGGGAAGCAATGTATCCAAAATATGTATGAAGAATACATCACCTTGATCCACACTAAACAAACATATCCTAGTCATTCATAGATGATTAACAATACCAAACAAATTACAAATTAGATGGATAATAAATTAAAATAATTCAAAAATATGATAAAGTATTACACATCCTACTTGGTCTATCTAATCCTATATCAAAATAAATACAAGTTTACCACATTATAAATAGACCAAGTGTTATACAATGGACAAGCCCTCTCATCCATGAAGTGTATAGATACCCTACCAAGAAGTAGCAAGACCTTCAATTACTCCTATGATGAGGTGTACAAGGTCATCATTGAGAGGCTCAGGTGAAAGACACCATGGATGTTAGAAGATGCATGATAGATTCTAATTGATGGGAAATGGTTAGGTGGAAACTTCTATTTTAGGAGGACCTAATAATTTATATGCCTCCATGGTTTTTCATCCATGCTCTTCTATTTTCCTACAAATATACCTAATCACATGTTCAATATAGAATTTGTGTGACAACTCAACTACATGAATCTAAATTATTTTAGGGGGTATACAATGATCATATTCTACCCATTTAAGAAACCAATCATGAGCATTATCCCAAATTTGTGCATATTTCACCTAGTATCAAAGACAATACTAAGATAAATGGGATTATAATAGTTGAAAGATCATTGATCCTATGATCCACAAGGAGTCTTCAAGAATACCTTGAGGGAGAAAAGGTTATATACCTTCTTTGATCATGAGAAGAGGTATAATGTGTAATAGGAGGTGAACCTAAATGAAGAAATGAACTTTCTCACCTTAGGAATTAACCATAAATATGAAGATAAAATATTCATTTGGTATACCAACTCACCTGAGTGGTATGTCTTCTACATGAAGGTGAAAGTCAAATTCAACCTAGTCATCAAGATTAAACTTTAGCATCTTAGGATACATAGAAATTTGGGGTACATAGATTGAAATATCATAACATAATGGAGGATGAGGTATCGATGGGTATGATCATCAGTTTGACCAAAGATGACTTATTTCCTGCTAATTTATCTATCATCTAGGCCATAATACATCCAATGTGAATAATGATGGCCTAGATAATTAGTGAAGTGATATAAAGTGAGTTAACCCCTTAAAACACAATAATAAGATGATACATAAGGTCACTATCTCTTCCACACAAATGAATTTGATTATAGTAAGTTCAATGATGAGGTAAACAGTTATCAAGTGGCAAGAAGGGTTTAAAATATATGATTCCATGTTTGGAAAAATTATTTTAGAAAAGAAGCAACAATAAGAATAGTAGATAAATCAATTGAAGGAGGGTAAATCCCTCAATGAGGATCCCCTCCTAAGTTGGGAATGGCTAGCCATGTGTCAACAACTATAACCACTTCCACCCCTTATGATATCCATTGATTTCTCTTTTTTCTCTATCCTTTCTTCTATTTCAATTTATTCTACAAATTTTCATTCTTTTGTTGCATTTCTCACACCCTTCACCAATGCAACCCATAGTTCTATAAGTGGAACACTTCCCCCAATAGTTTCTATCATAGTTGGTGCCTTATCTATCATATCCTTTCTATATCCTACCATACAAATCATCACCATATAACCATTAGACCGATACATTATATTACCTCCATCAATGAAATCATTACCAACCATGTTGCCTCCCATTGATACTCTAGTATGATTGGTATTGTAACCCACTACCACCATTACCACTACATTCCCCACCATCACCATAAAAGTAACTCTACTATCTCTATCATCCACTTCTACATGCTCAACATATGCACCATCCTAAGCAAGGTAAATTCCCCTATAGGATATAATTCCCAATCTCTAACATAAGGATTTGAGTTTGTAGGAGCACTTGCACAAACCAAAATAGGTACTAGGCCAAGCTTATCCTTTGTATCTATAGAGATATATTTCACAAAGGATTTTGATATCGTCATTTCCAAAGAAAATAAGTGAAAGAAAAAATGCAAAAGACCTAAGGATAGGACCTTTAAGGCTTTCACACTTTTTTAGCCATAGTTATCAAGGAAGTGAGATAAAGTATACATTATTGAGGCTAACAAAAATAACCATTCCAAAGCAATAACAAATCATACTAACTTGATTGTTAAATTATCTAAATTATGCTTAAATGGAATGGACTCATGTTAGATGGTTCATGTAGAAACTAGATCACACTTGTTATTCCATGAAATTTGGATGACTCATAGTCAAGTATGAAGTAAGGAAAATAAGTAATATAGATATCTAGGTAGAAGTGACTCAACTAAAGATAGAGGGATTAGCTCTAGAAAGAAAAATAAACTTAAGAAAATATATTTTGTAAAGGATCAACTGAAGGAGTAGGTCAAGGACATTAAATCCTAATATCATAAAGTTAAGAAAAAATAAAAAGAATTTGAAAGTAAATTCAATCCCCTCTACATACATTTTTTGAGAAATTAGCTTACTACAATAACTAATGTATGATCATAGTCAACTCCAAAAGGGCTTATAAGAAAAGACTAAAAAATTGGATAGTTGATAGCCTTAAAGTCTATAGAAGTAATTATAAACCCTATGGGGGATGTAGACATTAAAAAATTCAATACCCTATGGGAGAAGATCATAGAAGTGATAAAAAATGTTTATGAGGAATTTTAGTTGAACTCTTTCATAGAAGAGATCCTAGAACAAGTATCCAAAAAAATCAAGCATGTGGAAGAGTGGGTATCCAGAAGGAGTAAATATTAGGATGTCCTTAAACAAATTTTCTTAGTGGTAGTATCACAAGAAAACCAACATAGGATAGATCATAATGACTTTATATAGAAATTAAGAAAAATATCATATATCCAAAGAAACCTCTAAACTTATAAAGACAACTTGATATCATTAAAATCCTAATTTTAGAAAATAAACAATGGAATTCAATGGTTAGGTTTTGTAGGAATGTTTGACCTATTTGATGAGCAAAATCATATCCTTGATGATGACATCATAGATGCTATGTTATGAAAGAAGAAAAACCAAGTTGACCAAGGGGATGTATTTGAGACCTATAAGAAGCTGGAGCCAATATATGCCAAGTTGCAAAAGCTATTTATGAAGAAAGAGAAAATATTATAGAATCTTGTTGAAGACATCATAGGGGAAGAAAAATAACTCACGTCATATAGTTGTTGAATGACACTAAGTGGCAAAAATTGATTGAATTTTTGTCATACAAGATAAAATAAGGAGAATATTTTTTTTAATATTTTTATCATGGAGGTACCAATTGTGTAGACTCCATGCCTAATCTAAAATGGTACCCCAAGCAGTTTCCAAAACTATAGTACATTCATACTACCTTATAATTGTATAAATTTTGTAGGAGGATGCAATAGAGAAATCCAATAGCAAATGAATCACAAAAACTCTCAAATTTTGGCCAAGAATGGAATAGGTACCGATTCACTTGAAAAAAGAGATCAATTGACTCCAAGGATCAATTTGATTACTAAACTAGAGTGAACTACTCACATGGTCACAAAAGTAGATTGAAGGCATATATTTTGTGGTAAATCTTCTTAAAAGAGATATATTAACATGTAGTGATACACTAACTCATTTTGGAAGCCTTCTAATATTTTTAGAGACACGTAATATTTGGAGTGCATTATTTTGTTAAAAATACCCTCAAATATTTACTTTTACTAAATGAAATTATTTTTCACCCCATGTAACTCATGAGTAAATATTTACTATAAAAAGGGTTGTATGGTACTTAATATATTTTTTTGGTTGTTGTGATAATTCAAATATACACTCTATGAAATTCATATTAGGATTTGACCTTATAAGATTATTAGAAATTATTATACCTTTAGGCATTCCATCAATGGTATTACACTCCTAGTTTTATAAGTGCATAATGATTGTGATATAACCCTTCTAGCCCATCTTGTCATTAATTTATCAATTTCATAATGTAATCAGTGGGTGTACATTGATGATATTTGGCTCCTTATGTGTTGATTGATCATACACTTTTACCAGTACAGTTAAAACATGTATTTTCTCAAGTCACCCTTAAAATTTTCTATATTTCTATTTTTTAACATTATTCTTGTACATTTTAGTTTCAATGTTTATTAGTGAAGGTTAGCATAGGAGTATTCTATAAGAACAATGGGGAGTTGGCATAAATATAGATATTGGGATAAGCCATTGACAATCCCTTCCAACTTTATTGAAAATTAAATTGGGACATAAATATTAATTAGAAGTTAGAACGGTTCTGTGGTTTAAGTATTCCATAAGGAGAGCTCTCCCCTATTTATAAGCTCATGGAAGCTATATATTTCATGCAAGAAAAATTCTAGATGCAGATGATTTCAACATTTTATAGGTATCTCCTCTTGGACTCATGCCATCATAATTTAAAATTACATGAAATGTCAATGTATCACTTAGTTCTATATATTTACACTTTGAAATTTTCTAATAATATTTTATAGTTACAAAGGATTATCACAACTCTAGAAATTTCCTTTTGGGATTAGTAATACTTTGAAAGGTATGTTTAATTATTCTATAAATTTAAAATGATACACTAAATTATTAAAGAATATCTCCAATGACAAAAATATTTTACCATGGCATTAACACTTCTACATTTACTATTTGCTTTCACTTTTTGCAACAAGCAATCTTTATCATTGTATTGCCTACATATAAAGATTGTATTTGTAATATAATAGTCCACAATTGTCACATTTGCCCAAATAAGTTATTGCACCACAATTGTCAACATCACAAGGTTCCCAAACATGCTACTCCTTATGCTATTATATATGCAAATGTCACTACTCCTTATGCTATTATATATGGAAATGACATGTCAAAAAGTTAAGGTGAAAATAAAAATATATTTAAAATAAAAATTTAAACTTTAATAAAATTGTGAGAATATAATAAAACATTGTTTAAACTAATATATTTAATTTACGACATCAAATACCTCAGTGTGACTAAATTGATGTAAAGGAGAAAAGGCAACCCTTTGAAAAATCTTACTTTTTTCAAATAATAATTAAATAATGAAATTCAAAATGTTACAATAATTAAAATTTTTACTAAAATTTATATCTTAGTTGTTATTTGATTAGAATCAAGAATACAAATTTTAATTTATAAATCTTAGTTATTGTTTCTTAATTGAAATTTAACATTTCATTGAAAAAAATTATATTAAATTACATACGACATTGTTCTAAAGGTTGGGTGGACTGGTAAGACATTGGGCACTTACCAATAGGAGATCTAGGTTCAAACCTTGAGAGCATGCCCAATCTAATAAAAGGTACTAGTCTAACGTGAGTCCGCAAAGTGTGTGATCAACTTGATGACTGTGGTACCAACCCTCAACCACTATAAATCTCATTCTAATTTATAAATAAGGTCGTCAACAGACCTTTGTTGCTTCGATTGTTTTTTGGGGCTGGATTTATTTTTTACTTTTGTTTTTATGTGAAATTTTGATGTTCTATATGTATATGGAATTTAAAATTAGAGGAGTTTATAGTATAATGATTTAAGTCATTGAATTGTTTATACGAAGATTTATAATTTATTTTTTTTTATTTTTTTTTTTAATATTAAGAGAAAAGAGGGTTTTGAAAGGAATTTTTTAACCTTTTATAATAAAACAAAGTAATAGAAACACAAAGCAAAAAATAAACACATAGAAAAATAGAGGGATCCAACAATACTAGAAAACTTCGAGATGACCAGTGATTGAATCGAGGTGGTTCTACATCAAAGAGTCAAAATAAAAAATAATACCTCCGGGCATATGGGCCACTTCCTTAGCATATTCCAATGCCATTTTCATTGAACTCCAAACAACACGTTGTTTAATCTCCATAAGGCAAAGACTATGGAGAAGGGCACTTTTCCTAACAATAAAATTACCCTGAGAATACATCTCATCAATAGATTTATCTTTAGCCACTGGTCTAGGGAGGACCTCCACCACATCATCCACATCAACCATATTGGATATGGGGGAGGCCTACATCAACTTGCTCTTCTTATCACTCAATCGAACTGACTTGCAAACCCCACCTCTTTCCCTACAATCACCCATAGAGGGGCTCACATCAACCAAAAAAGAGGTAGGAGGAACCAATGGGATATCCCCACCATCAATAGATGATTTTCTCGCTACAGTAACCCACACACCATTAACAGAATCAAAGCCCTTTGCATTCATTCTCTCCAAATTTGAACCCAAGGAGGAAGAGCGCATCATCTTAGCATCATAATTGGAACCATCACCCAAATTTGACCAAGGATCACTAGGTACTAGAACCATCAGTTATTCCACATAGGCCACCATCAGTAATTCCACATATACCACCATCAGTCATTCCACATAGACCACCATCAGTAATTCCACTTTCACCACAACCACCCCCATGAGTCTTAATACAAACTCCTGTCAATAGAATCAATCATCCAATGAAGATCATCAATATATCAATATGATTTCTATAAATATTACTACACCACTGCATGATTTGAATAATCCATCAAAGCCATTTCACCTCAACCTTGAGGTAATTGACTTTGATCAGGGAGATTATCCCCCATATCCATCAAAGTATTGGACTTGTGTCCAAGATCTACTCAAAATGTCTTTCATGCTAAGGTTGAGCATGATTTTCCAATTGAGAATGTAAACCCAACTAATTACATTCATTTAATCCCTACTCCACATCAGTTGGAAGAGGGATCTCATATGTCAATTGAGCCAACAATTGATAGGGATATCCACACAGATCCTGATAATCCTCAACTCATCAATTTGGGGAAAGGTTTATCTCCCATTAAGAAAGCTGATTAAAACTATTAAAAGATAATAAAAAAAATTTGTGTGGTCCTATAAAGATATTCCAATACTAGATCTCAATTTAGTCATGCATAATCTTACAATTGACCCAAATGCAAAACTAGTCAAACAAAAACTACGTAAGATAAATCCAACATTAGCCTTAATGGTGAAATATGAATTACAAAATATGTTAGATGCCAACTTCATTATATTAGTTTATTATCCACCATGGGTTTCCAATAAGGTACCTATCAAGAAACCCGATGGAAGGATTTGTATTTGCACTAATTTTTAATATCTAAATAAAGCGAGTCGTAAGGATAAATTCCCTTTGCCAAACATTGATGCATTGGTGGATACCACATCAAGTCATGAGATGTTATCCCTAATGGATGGTTTCTTTGGATACAATAAAATTCAAATTAATCTAGAATACCAACTCAAAACAACGTTCACAATGCCTTGGGGGAAATTTTGTTATAAGGTCATGCCTTTTGGTCTCAAAAACATTGGCACTACCTATTAGGGAGCTATGACTTATATCTTCCATGAATACATGCATAAAATTTTGTCATATTACATAGATGAATTATTTTCTAAGGCTTTACTCCACCATGAGCACATTTATGTATTGTAGAAAGTTCTAGATCACCTCATCGAACACAATGTTAAACTAAATCCCAAGAAGTGCGTCTTCAATGTTACATCTAGAAACCTCTTGGGATTCATAGTATCTAAATAAGGTATAGAAGTTGATTAGAATAAAATAAAGGAAATCCTAGAAATACCTCCCCCACTACTATCAAGTAGCTACATAGTCTACAAGGAAAGCTCACATCCATCAAGCGCTTTATAGTGCAATTATCGGATTAGTATCAACCAATGAAAATATTGTTACACAAGGGGTCACATTTAAATGGTATTACGAGTTTCAAGTCACCTTTGATGAGATTAAATAATATTTGGCTTCATCTCTAGTATTGGCTCCTCCTCGACCAGGAGTTTCGTTCTATCTATACATCTCAGCTATTGTGCTTGCGTTGGGCACCATGTTGGCCCAAAAGAATGAATTGCACAAAGATCAGACTACATACTATATTAGTCACACCTTGGTTAGTTATGAAATAAATTATGCATACATTGAGAAGATCTACTTAACAGTGGTCTTCATCACTAAAAATTTGTTCCATTATATGCTCAATCATACCACGTATGTAGTATCTAAAGAGAATCCATTGTGATACATGATGAGTCAAACTTATCATAATAGTTGCATAGTGAAATGGATTATGTTGTTGATGGAATTTGACCTTGAATTCATTGAAAAAAAATCAATTAAATGTTAGGTCATAGCCAATAAAATTTCAAATGCTCCACTCCAAGATGACCAACCTCTTAGCATAGAGCTTCCCAATGATGGAGTTTTTTAGGTGTCAGAATCACCTGATCCTGAAGAGCCTGAACCATAGGCTGACATAAATCTATTTTTTGATGGCTCTAAGTGTGAGAAAGGGGGTGGTATGGGAATTGTATTTTTCACACCATAAGGGGCTCCAATACCCTTGTCATTCAAACTCGATTCCCCATGCTCCAATAATAATGTTGAGTATGAATCTATTCTCATAGGCCTTCAAATGGAGATTGCCATGAAAATAACCAATATCAACATTTTTAGCAATTCCTTGATCATAGTGAATCAATTCAAGGGAACATTTACATGTAGATGCCCAATATTGCAAGCCTACAAAGCCCTTGTGGATAAACTTCTGGAAAATTTTGAATGGTATGATATTGAGGCACTCCCTCGTTCATATATTTTTTTTGTGGATACAATGGCCTCCTTAGGGTTTTTAATCCCATAGAAACCATTTGATTATATCACACCCATTCAAGTCAAATTGGTATTGTAATCTCCAACTAAGCGTGAGGAACTTCACTCCATGACAAAAGTCCACATGATTCAAATTGAGCCTTCTCATGAACGGTTCTCTCAAATTCACAATTTCTTGAATAAAGCTACTTGGGGGAATTCATTCCCTCAAAATCATTCTGATACTAGAACAATGATATATTTACAAGTTCCCTCCCAATCAACATTCACGAGATATGAACTTCAACATAATCAAGTGATTCATGCAATTGAGGCTTCTTCAAAGCAATATTGGTCCATCTAGTTAAAATATTACCTAAAGCTTGGTAGTATCCCTTCTGGATTATTACATACTGCAAAACACTCAATCAAGCAAAAAGAGGTAAAATATGTCTTACTTAGAGATATATTGTATAATCGAAGGTACAAGGGTATCCTCCTTTATTGCTGAGAGCATCAAGAATCAATTTGGGCAATCACCCAAGTACACAACAGTACATGTGGTGGACATTTTAGTGGCATGGCTATTGCAAAGCACATTCTTCACATGGTCTATTATTGGCAAATATTAAATAAATATTGTTGTACTTATGTTAATAAGTGTGTCAAGTGTCAACACCATGCTAATTTGACACATGTACCTTCTCAAGCCTTACAATCGATTCAATCGGTTTGGCCATTTTTGCAATGGGGGTTTGAATTAATTGATAAAATCTCACCCTCTTCCTCAGGCTATCATACGTTCATCATTATACCCACCAATTATTTCACAAAATGGGTGGAAGTGATTCTCCTTATCACTATGATAGGGCCTCACTTTGTAGAGTTCATGTTACACAATATCATTTGTAATTTTGGTATCCCATCCAAAATAATTTCATATAATGGACCACCTTTTAAGAATAAGGATGTGCATGCTTTAACAACTAAATATAACATCCAACACAACTTTTCTATGCCCTATTATCCATAATCCAATGGGTAAGCTAAGGCATCAAACAAAATAGTAATTATAATCTTAAAGAAAATCATTAAGGATAATCACAAAGATTGGCATAATCAATTACCTCTTGCCCTTTGGGCCTACCACACTAGTATTCAAACACCCACTAGGGAAAATTCATTTTCACTAGTGTATGGTGTTGAGGTTGTCATGCCTTTAGAGTTGGAAATTACATCGTTGCGCATATCCGTGAAAGAGTTCATCGATGATGACATCGCACGACAAGCTTGTCTTGACCAACTAACTTTGCTTGATTAATGATGTGTTAATACTATTGAGCACCTATGTGTTTATAAATAATGACTTAAGAGATCTTATAACATGAAATTCCATCCTAGAGACTTTTAGGATGGTGACCTTATTGTAGAAGAAAACCAAAAAAAAATAACTTTTCACCCCATTTGCGGGATAAATTTATGGCAATTTGGTTAGGTCCCTATATTATCACTACTCATATTGGATGTGGAACTAATCACCTAGCTTCCATTTAAGGATGTGAGGAGACTAAAACCTTTAATATCTGTCACATACGGTCTTTTCACATATAAAATTCCACACCCTCACCAAAATGCTTCGAAGGTGCCTACAAAGCCCTTTGGTCACCCAAAAAGCCCTAAAGGTACCTATAAATCCTTTGGTCACCCAAAAATCCCCAAAGGTATCTATAAAACCTTTGTTCACCCCAAAAAGCTCCAAAGGTACGTACAATGCCCTTTGGTCACCCAAAAAGCCCCAAAGATAGCTATAAAACCCTTTGGTCACCCAAAAAGCCCTAAAGGTATCTCCAAAACCCTTTGGTCACAAAAAACCCCAAAGGTACCTATAAATCCTTTGGTCACCCAAAAAGCCCCAAAGGTACCTATAAATCCTTTGGTCACCCAAAAAGCCCCAAAGGTATCTATAAACCTTTTGATCAATAGGTATATATTTACAAAGCCATTTGGTCAATAAATACTCCAAAGTTTCCTATAAAGCTCTTTGGTCACCCAAAATGTTCCAAAGGTATCTATAAAACCCTTTGGTCACCCAAAAAACCCCAAAGGTACCTATAAATCCTTTGGTCACCCAAAATTCTCCAAAGGCACCTATAAAGTCCTTTGGTCACCCAAAAAGCTCCAAAGGTATTTATAAACCCTTTGGTCACCCCAAAAGTTTCAAAGGTATCTTTAAACCCTTTGGTCACCTCAAAAAGCTCCAAATGTGCCTACAAAGCCCTTTGGTCACCCAAAAAACCCTAAAGGTATCTATAAAACCCTTTAGTCACCCAAAAATCCCCAAAGGTACCTATAAATTCTTTCATCACCCAAAATGCTCCAAAGAAACCTACAAAGCCCTTTTGTCACCCAAAAAGCTCCAAAGGTACCTATAAACTCTTTGGTCATCCCAAAATACCCCAAAGGTATATATAAACCCTTTGATCACCCCAAAAATCTCCAAAGGTACCTATACAGCCCTTTGGTCACCCAAAAATCCCCAAAGGTATCTATAAAACCCTTTAGTCACCCAAATATCCCCAAAGGTACCCATAAATCCTTTGGTCATCCAAAATTGTCCAAAGGCATCTACAAAGCCCTTTGGTCACCAAAAAGGATTCAAAGGTAGCTATAAACCCTTTGGTCACCCTAAAATACTCTAAAGGTAGCTGAAAACCCTTTGGTCACCCTAAAATGTTCCAAAGGTATCTATAAACCCTTTGGTCACCCTAAAATACTCTAAAAGTATCTATAAATCCTTTGATCACGCCAAAATGCTCCAAAGGTATCTATAAACCCTTGGGTCACCCCAAAAGCTCCAAATGTACCTAAAAAATCCTTTGGTCACCCAAAACATCCCAAAGGTATATATAAATCCTTTGGTCACCCAAAATACCCCAAAGGTATCTATAAACCCTTTGGTCACCCAAAACATCCCAAAGGTATCTATAAACCCTTTGATCACCCCAAAACCCTCCAAAGGTATCTATAAACCCTTTTGTCACCCCAAAATGCTCCAAAGGTATCTATAAACCCTTCAGTCACCCTAAAATGCTGCAAAGGTATCTATAAAACCTTTGGTCACCCTAAAAAACCCCAAATGTATCTGTAAACCCTTTAGTCACCTGAAATACCCCAATGACATCCACTAAGCCCATTGGTCAAATGTGTATATATATTTATCAAAATTTAAAAATATTATTAAAATATTAAAAAAATATACAAAAAAAATTGAATTCTCTTATAATTGAATTATACAATCATTGCATTATACATATCTTATCATTGCATTATCCAATCACTTGCATTAGACACACCCATAATTGTATTTTTGAATTCTAGAATTGATCATACATGTCTAGCACTATATCTGTACACTAGGCATCCCTCAAAATCAACTTTGTCAAGATTCATTATCCACACTCGTCTACATTTCAATTATCATTTACATTTTCCACCTTTCATATGTGTGTTTGTTTCCCTTCACCTAGGCCATTGGTTATAAGGTGTCTTTAGGGTTTTTAGTCACTCAACCTGTCTCTAGTTTTCTTTTCAAATTTTGTAGAAAGCTATCCTAATTTTTAGAAGGTAGATTCTTGCTTTGATTATACCTTGTATACTTCATAATACCAAACATATTTTCACACTAATAAATCCAAGTTTTGCACAAGGAAATATGAAACTCACAAAGTGGTATGTGTTACCCTAATAAAAAAGTTTACCTCGCTCATCCCTTTATGCGAATGGTTCAAAGATTCTGAGAATTGACAAAAGGACAAGTTGATTCTTACCCAAAATAATCAAAGTCTCTTGCTTCATGTCACATTGGGGCAAGTATCCAAAGAGAGAAATAAATATTGATTTTCATCGTTAGCAAAAGCAACAAGTAAAATAAATAGTGTTTCTCACCATTAGCAAAATCCCTTGCTCACCAAACATAAACGAGAAACTCCCTAGAGCAATTCAAAAAGAAAAGAAAATAAGGGTGTACTAAACTTGAATCCCTGGAATTCTCAGCATTTGATAACTATAAGGTGATCCTAATTATAGGTTGTGTGGCATCAAGTCTACCTAGAAATGGTAGTATCCTTATGCATGGTGATATGTCTGTCACATTAGTGACCTGCTTTTGTATAGACCAATATTTGCATGCATATGAGACAGCTTTTAGTTACTTGTATTGCCCAGTGGTCTAATCCAACTATGTATAAAACTCAAGAATACTCTTAGGGTGATCTTCACTATAGATGGGTTGTGTAAATCTTGTTTGGCACTGGGATAAATTATGTGTTATCATAAAAATAAACTCACATTCACACAGAGATATTGAATAACTTGGTCATCCTAGTAGATTTATACCTTGTCAAACGTCTTGCATGGTTTAATATACAACTTTTGAATAGATCACTAGAGTTTCTAAGTCTCATCAAAATATCAAAGATATTATATAACATCATATTATGCATTCCATTCCATATAATTTTATCACATATTTTTTTAGTTTACATTTTCACAATCCATTACATAGTTTGATGATAACGTTCACATGAATAGATAAATTTTATAAAATCTATGGTGCTAGCATCTAGTGTGTCAAATAGTATTTATAACCCATTAGTACTGATTAAAAAATCATCCATTTCATTATGTATAAACTCATGTGCATATCATTAAATAACATCATGTTACAATGCATGCATCCATAAAAGCATCAGTAAAGCAAACATAAGTATTTCATACATCTAATAAACTAGTAAGGAAACACATAATGACAACAGAAACACACACACATACACATATATATGTGTATGGGAAAAATATACATCATAATCTAAAAACTTCCCGTAGGCTACAATAAAGTGGGTCCTCAGACCTCACGCTACCAAAAAGCCAAAAATAACCATAGAATCTCAAAAGCCATGGTCACACAGGACTGAAACTATGAATCTTACCCCTAGCATCAGTCAGAACTCATTGAGAGTTCCTAGATCTACTCTCCCTAGCCCTATATGCTCTTCTCATGGATATAGGTTTCCCCATCCTCACTATTGACTTCCCTGTACCACTCCTCTTACTCTATTGGGACCCAATAATAGAAGAGTGAGCTGGTAAGTGACCTCTAAGGTATGCTATATCATCCTAAAATTTTGTGTGTAAGTGGTATCCTCTTGATGATGCACTTGGTACTCACTCAATAATATCTAGATCTATGCCACCTCATATCGTATCCTTACCATCTCACCATTGCTATATCCCCCATGGCTAGGGCTCCCTACTCTAACCTATGCCTGAATAGTAGCTAACTTTATTGCATGCCTATCAATATTTGCTTGTGCCATATACATTTTTGCCTATAGGATATCCCTCTCCTTTGCATACTTTATTCACTCCTATCTATCCCTGATAATTTCACCCTATAGCTCAACAATGATAGAATCCTATGCTTCCAATTATGCATGCATACCCTACTCATCAAATTCATGCTCAACATAGTCATACTATGGATCCTCCATATCTGGTATATCTATCCACTCATCATATTCATGAATATGGATGTGATAACCCTTGACTTATTGGTATAGGAATTGTAAATAATTTGTAAAAATATTTTAATTCATACATTCACCACAATCATATGTAAAAAAAGGAAAGAATAGTGAAATAGAAGAGAATATAGACAATCTCATATATCATATATTGATACAATGGATAAGTCATTAGAGGATATTTAAAGTGATACATAATACCCAATTAAATTATAACCTTATTCTGATACAACCTACTTAAAGGTTAAATTATTGTATAATAAATTTAATAACCCTTTAAAAAAGGTTAAAAATAAAGGTAGCTTAACCAATATCACTAACAATTAATACATGAAAAGTATTGGTAGGCTTGCATAAATATGCTCATTTGCTTATATATAAGAATGCACATAGTAATTAATATAAATATTCCCATAGGATTACATGTATAATATATGTAGGCTTATACAAAGAACACCCAAATGTTTACATAGCACTTTCCCATAGGCAACATCAGGAGTACCTTTATACACTTCATCATTGTTAGCCTTGGCCTTAAAAGTTTAGATTACATATACATAAATGATTTAATTAACTAGAATTGATAAATAAAATTTAATTTAGTTTTTAATAAAGCCTAATAATAGTTCTTATTTAACCAATAGTGAACCATATTCATTTCACAATATTGTTGAACCAAGGAATTGTCATATCCTCTAGTTGAGATTTTCACCCCAATTCGACTTTCAATAATGTTGGAAGATATTACTAATGTCTTATTTGAACCAATGAATTTAGTTCAACTTCTAAGTATCCTCACAAAATAATTTTATGCTAACTGACAATAACTTGCATTAAGATAAAGTATAGAAAGGAAAATGCAAAAAAGTAAAGAGTAGAAATAAGGTACATAATAGTTTAAGGGTGCAAGATATTTAATAAAATATAGGCTTTAAATATAATGAGGGAAGTGTGTGTTAATTAACATATGGAATTAAACTAAAATCAAATACCAACCATTAATTATATTATACAATTAATAAGTGAAAGACAAGATGCGCTAGAAGGGCCATGGAACAACCACTATGTACTTAAGAAATCAAGAGGGCAATGCCTCAATAATTACTCCTAATAAAAGTAATGAGTTCGGGGTAACATTAGCAAAATGATACCACCAAATGTTATATACCTCCAATTATGTATCTAATAGGGATAAAGGCTTTCAAATCCACTACATTCAAAAATATCTTTCTAGAGGATTCATCTTGGTATATGTACCTTTTATTTACCTTTGTGACTATTTGAGTGGCTTGTTTTGATTTGGAAATAAAATTGCTCATATTTATAAATGGATTGGCACCATTTGCTAATAAAATCATTCCAATTAGTTAATTTTTCTTATTAAATAAAATATATATATTTGGAGACAATATATTATATTTTGAAATAGCATCATTCACTCTTCATACTTAAACAATTTTTGAGAATTTTTGGGAGGCATCTACTATCCTATTTCTCTATCACATTCCCCCTCAAAATTTGTAAAGTTATAAGGTATTTCTAAGGTATGAAATTTATGATGGCTTCATGGAGTACCAATATCATTTGAAATAAGAACCTATATCATGCCTTTATAATTAGGTATAGTGCCTATAAAATTGGGACCTTTGCAATAAAATTATCAAAACTTTTGGTTCTTCTTACTCATTATTTTGTGGAAGAAATCGTACGAACTACTTTCATTCACTATCACTTAGAAACTACAATTATGCAAGGTATTTTTCCTCCCCTATGAGATATTTGAAAGTATTTTTTGACAATTCCACCTATTATACAACTAGCTCTTATAACTTCACATAATTGGTTCTAGCCTATCATAGATTTTAGTTGGATCGCCTTGATCATCTTGGATTTTCTCCTTTTTATATAACATTTATGATATCAATATCATGAAATACTCATATTTATAAAATAAATAAGTATTCCTACAATAACTAACCCTTATGTTTCCTTGTCCATTTCCTTGACATGGGTTCTCAATAACCTAGTTCACTTTACAAGTCTAAAGGTTCCTTTCAACATCTAGGATTTTTATTAAGGTCTTGTCTAGGTATTTTTAATATATCCTTTTCTATTGTGCCTAATATATTGATATTTAGATGAGAATTTTAAGGACATATTGATATTCATCCATTTTATATAGTTTTCTTTATACATGTTTGATAATTTTATTAAGTTTTTTCAAGTTCCCTTCTATGAAGGAGATCAATTGGAAGCACCTATGGGTGTTTTTCATTTCTTACTTGGTATTTTCACAAAGGGTCTTTACCTTTTGGATATCTTGAATCATATTAGGGTCTACAATTTATTCAATTGGATTTAATTCTATCCGCTTTATAATCTATTGGCTTTTTACATTCAAGATCTCTTCTAGTCGATACTACTCTTTGCTTAGATATTATACCAGGTATTCAATTCCTCGTTCTTTTTTCTCAATTTTATCAAGTATTTAAGTTCCTCAACATACTTTTTTATTTAATCCTTATTTGAATAATATTTATTAAATCCCTCATTTTCTTATTGGCGTTCATACCTTTCCATATTTTGTTAAGTCACTTCTTCTCCAACCACTTTATTATTGATTTCTAATGGTTCATCCTCTAATGTGAGATAGCCAAATGTCATAGTTACACCAAGTATTAGCTAGTTTACCAATTAGACCATTTGTTTTGGATCCATATTTTATATCTCATACACTTTAGGATTCAAGTTAGTAGGAATTGTTATTATCTTAAAGGGGTTAGTTTATATGGCCTCGACAATGTACACATTGTCCTCTTTTCTTGAGAGCTATGATTGAATGAGTACTAAATAATCAAAGGACCTATCACTAATAATCCTAAAATATATTTTCCACTTCTTATTATTAATGGTGAGGACATCAAAAGTCTTGGTTATATTAACATATCTTTCTTTTCATGTGAAAGCCATGTTACACCTAGTAGTTGTACTAGCTTATACTGGTACTCCTATAGACTTAGATCCTTGGGATAGGGTAGTTGATATCATTATTGATAGGGGGATTTGCCTTGGTTGAGACAATGGGAATATTTGATGGGTGGAAGTGGATGATAATGTAACCAAATAAACTTTTGTTGTGATTTTCTAGAATCTAATGGAGATGGTGGGATATGGTGGTAATTCCAACTATACTAATGTGTTGAAAGAGGCAATATGGTTGGTGACAGAGGTGATGTCATGTATGGGACCCATGGTTATGAGATTATTTTATATGTTTGAGGATATAAAGGATGTGATGGGTGTGGTCCCAACCATAGTAGTTACTCTTGAGGGTAATATGCTCCATAGAAATATTTATAATACACTAGTCGAGGGTGAGAGAGGTATAGTAGAAGAATGAGAATAGAAACACTTAAGTAATGGAGATGAATGTATATAGAGATAATGGAGAGTAGTGGATGGTGTGAAATAAGGTCAAAATACTTATATTCATGGGCACATGACTAGCCCTTCTCAACATAGAATTTGAGCCTTCTTCAAAGGTTTCTCCTACCTAAGCTATGTTGTATGTTGATATTGCTACTAGTCCTTAGTTATTACTACCTCCACCAAATTAGAGTCATAAATTTTGAAAAAAAAATTCCTTTCATAGTCATATTTCTTACCATCAAATTGACTATTAGTAGTGTCATCGATATGGTAGAAATGATGGATTTTTGTTTAATTTTCTTCTACAATTTCTAAAGGATTGAGGAATTAGTTATTGCTTCCTTCGTAATTATGGCCCTCTCCACTCTCTTTTGATGCCATATATCAAATGTGATATATAATCAAACATGAAATGCAATGTCTCAAATATACCTAGTGTTTATGTCTATCTCCTAGCTCATCCTTTATAATGCAAAAATATTATAGTATATATATCCTACTTTTTTGAGTATCCATAAACTTTGATGATTTAGGTTGATGTCAAGGTAAATTTCATCCTTCATATTTGTGTAGAAAGTATTCCACTATGGTTTGTTGTTTTACTAACTCCAAATTTAATTTTCATGCCCATGGTCACTTCCTAGAGTGGAAAGGATAATTTCTTCATATAGGTTAGTCTCCTGTTGAACATTATCTCTTCTCATGAGTGTAGGAGGTATCTAACTTCATGTATCTCAAGGTATTATTAAATATTATCTTTGATTTATATGACTAATGATATTTTAGTTGTTCCAAACCCATATATTTGATTATACTTATGCTACCAAGTGGAACCCATGAAAACTTAGGGTGATGTTCATTATTTGATGATTACGAGGCTAGAATATGGTCTCACTCTCCCTCTTAAAGTACTTAAAGTACACATAATCAAGTTTCTAACACATATTCTAGGTTGAACTAGTGATAGGATACCTATGTATGAAACTCAAAGGGTATGGTTAAAGAAACCATACAGACAGATAAGTGACTTAGTTATCCCAAAGAGGATTTTCTATACGGTATTTTTACATAACTCAATAGGTGTTATGCATCATCTTCCATCCTTGGAACCTCGCTCTAATTTTATTTAAAATCACCTCATACACATCATCACAAAAGAAATAGGTATTTTCTACTTTTGTAGAGGGTATGTTTGTATAATCAACATCTAATAGATGTTGTCCATCAACTACTAACTAGTCTAGATGAAGGGTTTAAAATATTTTTTTTTCTAGTATAATATTATCCAAACTAAGTAGGAAGTGTATCTAAATTTGCTCTCCTTAGAATCACTCAATTTTATATCCACATAATCTAATATGTATTTGGAACAATCAATTATTTAGGAGTGTCTCAAATAGTACGACGCGTTTCATGTAGAGGTTTAGATCACTTCTTTCCTCTAGGATGATGGTTATCCTATAAAATACCATACTTGGGATACAATATTCATTGTCAGTCTTGATATCCATATTATGTTAATGTTCTAGCAAATAATTTAGGGTTCAAAGTTAAATATCCTAAGGGTCTCTTTCCTCACATTGTCATTTTATGAGTGCGATTCCCCTCTACCATATTGTAATAATATTTAAGTCTCTTTGAAAGTGTGAACCCCTATCTCTTTCTCTTCCCTCTCTTTTTATTTTATAATTTAGAATTTTATGGTGTAGGCTCCCTTGATATGATGGGAATAGGTAAAAGAGAAGTGATAATAGGTGGGGATATAGTAGTAGAGTAAGGAAAACTAGTTTTTCTTCCAATAGTGTCATGATTGTGGAAATGGAAGTGGTTTCCAAGGTAAAAAATGGATGAAAAAATAGGTAAAATTATGGACAACTAAAAATAGTTAAAATTTATTTGTTTTTAAAGAGTCATCCGCTCACAATTTTGGATCGATTCACTTGATATGGTATCTTGGATTAGTTGGTGAAGAGGTGCAATTTAAATTTGTAAATTGAGTGGCTCACTTGTTGTAAAAATCTAGGAAGGAGAAAAAAATTGCTCATAGAATTTGAGTGAATAGCTTGTCAAAGATAAAAAAAATAACTTGATTTTTTAGATAGTGAAAAAGTAAAAAAAAATTGGTTTATGTCTTGAGAGAGCCCAATTTTGAAGAAATACATTACTTTGGGTGTAGTATTTTAGGAGCCTTCAAGAAGTTACTACCTGCTAGTTGTGTTTCATGTAATTGGTTCATTTCTAAGGAGGTTGTGCATGGAGGGAGGAATGAAATGTTTGAATATGGTGTCCATTCAAAGTTAGAATACTTTACGTCTTGATGAGGTTTATATATATTGTATGCAATGCACATGCTACCCATGTTAAAAATAGAGTCTAGTTACTTCATGCAATGTAATAAATGCACAAGTATTAATGTGCATGTTGCCCCTTGCACAACTAGGTAGAGTGTTGGCCAAGAAACCTATGTTTCTCTATAATAAATACCTCATTGTTAGATAGAAATGGAGTCGAGGGGTATAGTTAGATAGTGTAGATTAGGTGATAGTATAATTTTGTGTACTTCACCATCCATTGGTGATAGGTGCAATGTAGTTCAATAGCATTATTAATGGAGTTTTCATTTCCTCCATAGATATATTGTATTCTTTTATAAGATTTATATTTATAGCATATTTCAGTCATCTAGAAGATTTACTTTATTTCATATTATTTTGCATCTTGTGATTGTTATCTCATAATGCTCTTTACATCAAAATCTAACAGTGGTATCAGAGCCACGGTAGATCTAGTGTATGGAAGTCAATAGGGAAATTACTATTATAATTGAGCTAGAGTGTTTTTTCAAACTAATGCACCACTACAACAGCCACTATCAAAATATTTCAGAAGAATATAGATGGTAGAATTAGAGAGAGTCACAAAGTTAGGATTGAAGAAAATCTTAGTTTTATAAAATACTGATATTATATTTATCTAAAGTCTTTTCCATATAGTTGCAAGGAAAACTCATGAATACTAGGACTCAGTATTTAATCCACTAGATTGACAAATCATATAGTGGAGATCATCTAGGTTATCTAGAATTTGCTAACTGTTACCTAAATTTTCTTTTATTGCAAAAACTTAACTCTCAGAGGATTGGGGCTCTTCCTACAATATAAATCTAGGAGATTCCAACTTTGTTTCCTGAAGGTCGGTGTGCCCTCATAGTGCAGAGATTAGTTCCTTATGTAAGAGAAGAATATTACAGAAGACTTCTAGAGAAGAGTTGTGGTGAATTCAAGAGACTAAAGATATCCATTTCTAGATTGAAGAACTTCATAGTTGATGAACATACCATTGAATATTTAATACAAAAATGCCATAGTAACCATAAATAAAATGCCATAGAAGTCTTGAAGAAGAAGCCACAAAATTATTGATACTAAAAAGGCCATAGAAGCCTTGATACTGAAAATACCATAGAAGCCTTGATATTGAAAAAGGCCATAGAAGCCCTTATACTAAAAATGCCATAGAAGCCTTGATACTAGGAAAGGCCATAGAATCCTTGGTAATAAAAATGCCACAGAAGCCTTGATACTAAAAAAAGGGCCACTGGAGCCTTGATCTTGAAGAAGAATTTGAAAAGAATATCTGATTCATAAGCATATTAAGATTTTAGTACTAATATATTTTTTTAGGGAAATAAGAGTCAGTGAGTTGGGAACTTCCTACAAGAAATTTAGGAAGAGTATCTTATTCAGAATTAACTCAACACCTGAAGCAAAAGCAAAGATATCGGGAGAAGATCTCATTGAAGACCTTCTAGTCTTAGAAGAAGAAGAAAAAGGACTAGGAGAGTCTTGCTCAAAGCTAGAAGTAGTAGAATTAGAAGATCCATATGAAGATATTACCACCAACACTTCTAAGAGTAGAAGGTTGAAGATAAGGTCTTAGAAGGCCATCAAAATTTGCAAGATTGAAGACATAGGAAATGTCTCAAGAAGATTCCAAAAACATCTTGCAAATCCTTGTTGAATATCATAAAAATATTTATTAGGATAAATCATTAGGTAAATCCACTACCAAGGTGAAGTCCCTAATAGTGAAGGACTTGGGATAATTTTTTCCATCTAACAACAAGCCTAAGAGGAGAATTTGGAAAGGAGTGCAAAATCTATGAATGAGAATTTGGTGAGGAGTGCCAAATCCATGAGGAGAATTTTACAAGGAGCACCAGATATATGAATAATTTGGCAAGAAGTGTCAAATCCTAGAAGAAGATCCTGCTTGAAGTTAGAATTTGACAAGAAGACTTAAAAATATAATAAGCTCACCAAATATTTGAGATTTGAAAATTACCTCTCATAGCAAGAAGGCATCGCTTTAGAGACAAAGACTTATCCAAATCTACAGAATAATTAGGAGAACACAAGAGGAGAACAAGCCACCAAATATTAGGCTTATGAAAGAAATTTTGAGACCATCATTTGGTGAAGAAGGAGTTATTCAGGATAGTCTAAAAAAAGCTACAAGATCCTAATTGAAGCAGCAACTTGGTGATCCTAGACACCAATATCTACATCCTCTACAAACATGGTAAAATAGCTATATAAAAAGGTAAACAAATTGTGGTGCAAGTAGATTCATTAATTGGATTACTTATTAGATTTGTTAGAGCACCTAAATTTGGATTAAAGTTACGAGAAGACAATTAGATTACAATATTCTAAAGTCAAAAGGCAAAAAGTTTACTTTTAAGGATTTATTTGCACATTAATTAGGATGTTATTAGTTTATTAGAATTGCTTCTATAAACTACCTATCTAATTTATAAAAAGAAAAATAAGACTAAGTATTACAATTCTAAATTGTAGTGAAATTGTAGAATAATTATTGCAGGTTCATTTCAGATTATTGTTGATTAGTTGCAGTAAATTTGATTAAGTGCACGATCTTGAGATTTTATTGGAGTGATAAGCTAAAATTTCTAGTACATTAAAAATAAAGTCTACTAGATTTATTTTGCGCTGTAATACTACTCTCAAAACAAATAAGATTTGTGAATTTGAAATGCATAAAATTGAATTTGTATAAAGTGTCTAAAGACACTATTAAAGTACAAAAATTTGCAACACATAGTGGCCAAGTGGAGGCCTTAATAAGGTTTAAATCCTCCAAAATCAGGATAAGAACACAACTAATCAAAAACAAAAATAGAATCTTCAGAGATTGAGACTTGGTGAGTCTCAAATCCAAATAAATACAAGGTTAGATGCAAGTAAATAAAGTGCAAAATATTACATCAATTGAATAGCTTTTATATACTATTATGTAAGCATGGATTTGTTATCAAAGTATCAAAGAAAAAATGGAAAGGTGTACCTACTCATAAAATACAACCTCAAAACCCTTGTTTTATAGGAAAATTTGTAACAAAACTAGAATTTCAGATTTAGAAATAGAGTGCAAAATAAGGTACATTAAAGAAGCCTTATGTACAATTTATAATATTTTATTGCACTACTCTAATCTGGTTAAAAAAAAAAGAGCATATTTTAAAGTGCCACAAAAGGTGCAATAAATATAGGGTAAATCAGCCAACGAAGGTCAAACATAAAAACTCTTATTCCCAAGAAAAATTATCCACTAAAAGGGCTCATATTGGATGTACGAACCTACAAAATCTAAGCTCATATTAAGCTATCATCGAGCTACATTTATGTGTAGACACCAAAACAGCACCAATCCGATTATGTGACTGCAAACACTGATCACTTTGGCAAACACAGCCCCCAGGGCAGCCTTCAGAGGTCAAACAGTGGTCTTAACCACTTTCATAGCAATTTTGTGAGGTCAAGAAGCAATTTGGCACACTTAGACACTTTGCCTAGTAATCGTCTCACCCAGGGACGATTGCTAACTTGAAATCGTCTCACCCAGGGACGATTTCTGAAATCGTCTCCAGTAAGGACGATTTCCAAGTTTAACGGGCAAAAAGACAAATGAGGCCAAGTGGCAGCCCGAACAGTCAGTTGATGACTCTCGCCTCGCACGCGTGTGTGAGTGGACAAATAGGCCATTTGAGGACTGTCACAAGGGCAGTTATGAAAGCCCAAGTCAATGGAGGACTCCCTCCCTCATGGGAAGACAAGACTTCCATGTGGTGCTTATGACCAACACATGGCATTTGTGCTTCCCTCCCAAAAGAGACCCCTTGGGTCTATAAAAGGTGGGACTTTTCTCACCCAAGATATACAATGTTGAAGGAGTTTTCAAGCAACGAAGTGCTGCCGAGTTGAAGACCCACTTGCATCCCTTTTGGTTCACCTTCCCACATCCACCAATCTCTTTTGCAAGGGAGGTTGTTGGGTGGCTTTTGGAAGCTTGAATCGGACCTAAATCCAACACATGGACACCCGAATCAACCAATTCGCCGACCCCCCCAATCCTAAGAGGTTTTGGGCCCATCCCTAGTGGATTGGCGCTGGAATCAAGTGCCAACGGTGGGAGGCCCACTTGGGCATCCCCGCACTTTTCTTAAGTTTTATTTCAGAAGCATTCTAGTTTATTTTCTCATGCTGCATATTGTGTTTTCTCTTTGGTGAATTCATAGCTGCAATTTCGTAACCTTTGATCAGATTCTAGTATGTTTTGTGTCGTTTTGTAGTTTCACTAACTTGCAGGAGGCGATATCAAATTCCCGAGGGTAGAGGCCAAATTGGGAGAATCCGACCATCTGGGTCGTCCCAAAATGGCCCCAATTACATAACCCCTCTGTCTGCAGGTGTTTTGGAGACCTCGGGAGTCGACATTGGAGCGTGTCAGTTCGGCTTCCCCAACACAGAAGAAATCGTCCCACCCAGGGACGATTTACAGTCAAAATCGTCCTACCCATGGACGATTTCTAGTTGAAAGCAGATTGGCCGACCGTCTCAATGGCAATGGCCCCGTTGGTAACATTTTCTGTCTTCTGGCAAGTTTTTATGCTGTTTAGAATCATTTTGTTTAATGTTTTAGATAAATGTTTGCATGCATCTTTTGATGATTTTAGAAGAACGAACACTTTTCACTTGCAGAAAGTGCTACTGACATCTTGGTTGTTTCTTTGTTCGCAGGAGAAGCAGCGGAGGTGAAGAACTCATCGACATCAGCGACGGCATCATCTTGGCCCGCCCATTGCAATCGTGGGCACGCGGAAAGAGGAACATTGAGTGATTGTAATCGAATTCTTTTAACGCTCCTAGCCCCCGAAAAGGGAGGAGACGTCATTGTAACAGAGATCAAGGGATATTAATGAAAGGGCTATGTTTTCTCCATTTGCTTGTGTCTCTTCCAATGCGTTTCTTTTTCATTTCATGCACTTTACGTTTCTAGGACTTAAGCGCATTTGGTTTTGGTTATATTGCAATTAGTGTTTCCTTTGCCCGGAATCTCGTGCTTTCAGTGGCGATCACGGTGGGACCTGTTCCCTGTTTTTAAGATCACATAAAACTAATCGGGTTTTTGTGTTTTGTGTTTTACAGGTACATTTTTTTTTGCAGACTGTTAATCGTCTCTGACTGTTACGATTACTTTACTGGAAATCGTCTCACCCTGAGACGATTTTAAAATCGTCTCTGCCAGGGACGATTTCTGTTCTGTAAATCGTCTCACCAGGGGACGATTTTCTGTCTGCAGATTTTCAGAGCAGAAATTCAGAGGCAACTGGAGCAGGCAGAGAAGAGGTAGGGATTTTATCATCTCTGTTAAATTTTCTATTTTTGTTTTCTGTTTCTTTGACTGTTTTCATTTTATCCTGCATACTTAGGGAAAATCATTCATGCTTGTTTCATTTTCGTTAAATAAAATGAACCTCACACACTCCACGTAACAATAAAAGGAGCCGGTCGTAAGACCTCAGCCCTTTATCAAGACCATTGGTGGATTTCATCACCACCTTGGCTTGATTTGCATCCATTTCCCGATTGTCAACTGTTGTTAGGCGTAAATCCTGACGAAGACAGACCGAGTGTCACTGGGGTGATTCCCATGCGCGCGAGGATAAGTTTTCTATGGTAGGTGCCATTAACAAGACAATCCCCCTTCTGTACCGCCTACGTACCATGTACCTTCTGCTCTCACGTACCTATAGTCTCCCTCTCGTAAGGGCGGGTATATAGAGAGGTTGGTATATCGGCCTGGTTGGTATATTGAAGGGGCTACCATTTTGGGAGTTATATGAGCCGTCATAATGCATTTAAACGATCTTCAAAACCTACAAAAACAAAACAAAACACCAAAATGCACTAAACCAGTTTAGGGCACACCAATAATCCTTAAAAGAGATAATCACGGTTTTGTGAATGTGTGTGCTTAATTCTGCTTAGTGTAGACAAAAAAAATCATAAACGAGATAAAAAATTATTTAGATAGCATAGAAGCACCGCAATGGTGTACACCCGCAGTCAAGCCCAATCAAGGGCAGAAGCTCCGGAAGGTACACAAGAAGCAGGCACAAGTCGCCTTCGCTTCAGTCCTGAGGATTTGGTCATACCGCCTTATAGGTCTAACCTACAAAAGAATCCAATTCATAATCCTCGATGGGGTATGCCTATTCAAAGCAGCCCCTTTCGAGAAGATGCCTTACATGTAGACCTTGACATAAATAGAGAATCACCTCTTGAAGTTAGGCATGAGTGGCCACCGCGCGATGAAGCGCTAGACAAGCACACCATCCATTTGGAGGGGCAACGTGGATATGGCGTCCCTTCTTTACCTATCATCAGAACAGAGAGACCAAATCCGGAGCGCAGGGCTCCTTACATAGGGCGACCTAACTCCGCCCACCCCCTTCACACCCGTGAAAGGGAGTACGAGGAAAGCCATCGCATTCCTCGAGGGCAACAAACAACGCGGGAACCTTGCATTTCCGCACCAACAGGATATCATGATCACCCCTTGAGGCCAGAACCTCGAGCACATACCGCTTACCTCGACAGAGGGAAGCGACCCATTGAAACCTTAGATCAGCAAACTCGAGGTAAACACATAGGAGAAACATTCGAACCTCCTGAGCAAAATAGGGTAGACCAAATTGACCCAACTGTCGCCAGATATACCACCCGTCAAGCCCAAACCATGCGGCTTAAACCAAGTTATCAGGAAATAGAGTACCGACACCGCTTGGATAGAGAACGCATGCAACGCGAAGCGGATGAGTTACGCTATGAAATACCTGAGAGGGGGCCAACCCCTCGCATCCAAAGAGCCGAACAAGTATGAGAGGCGTAACCCGTTGGTGCAGGACAGGTCTCCACGACCTCGTCAAGCTCTGCCTCCAAGACCTCATAGATTCGAGAGGGAGGCAACTCCCCGAAACAATGATGGGTACCTTCAGCAAGAGCTTGATCAGGGTCATAGGTTTCGCCTAGAGACTCCTCAAGAATTTTACGAGGAGTATGAACCATAAGAGGAATATGTTGAAACTCCCCATCAAGGCAGGAGGGATGCCATTCGGCCACCCCTCCATAGGCCTCCAGTTTACCGTAACTTGCAACAAGAGCGAACAAGAGAGGAAGAAATAAAATCTTTCGATGCATACCAAGCGCTATTGGAGCGTTTGGAGTCTGTGGAGACAAAAGTTGCTGGGCATCAAAAACCCACATTACGTCTACTCCGTAGTAATCCGGTGCATCCCTCAGTGCCTACACCTCTTTACCCCGAACACTTCAAGTTGCCTCAATTGGCGCTTTTAAAGGTGAAGAGGACGCACAGGAACACGTTACACGATTTCTAAGCCAATGCTTCGGCATCCAAGATAATGACGCATTGTTGCTTAGAACATTCATAACCACATTCGTAGGCCCTGCCTCGGATTGGTTCACACAACCGCCCAAACACAAGGATAAGCAATTTAGATCAATTAGTAGACGCGTTTCTTGAACGCTTTGCCTTCAACACAAGGAAGAAGGCATCACTAAGTGATTTAGCGAGCCTCAAGCAATTTGAAGAGGAAACAATGGCAAGCGTAAGGGAATCGATGGAGAGCTTTGCTTTCTAGGTTACCCTACCGTCCTCCTATGTCTGATCTCACGTAGATGTTCACAAAAAGTTGCTTAAAATCAATCTCCGGTCTATTGTTGCCGCGACAATACGACAGCTTAGAAGAAGCTTTGGCGCAAGCCGGAGTCATAGAAGAGATTAAGATAGGCGAAGGCGCAATTGCCAAGCCTAAGAAGAAAGAGTGGAATAAAACCACTAAAACCGGGACAACGCAACCACAACACGCTGCAGTCAACCAAGTTGCGATAAATGTTCCCGCGCTCGTGCAAGAAACGCAGCCTCAAAAGGCTAACTACCGTGCAAGTGCCTCCCGCTTATGAAAGAGATAATAGAAGACAGGAGCAGAATTACCCGCGTCGCCCTAGGCAAAATTTCACCCCATATGCGGAGTCTAGGGACTCCTTATTTGACCGCTTGTCGCCGGCAAATTTAGTCACTCTACCGAAAATCCAAATTATAGACCCTAACATTCCCAAGCCTAGGGGGTACAGAGAGGAATTGTATTGTAGATTCCATAGGCGCAGAGGACATGACTTGAATGGGTGCTGGAAATTCAAAGACCTAGTCCAGGATTTGATCGACAATAGAACATTGGTTGTGGACAACCCCATCGCACCAAACAACCAACAAATGGGGGTATTCAAGGACCCCTTGCCAGCCCACGAGGCACAGACAAAACCACTCCAGATTAACGAGGTGCGACAAGATCTTCCCACACAGGGATTTGTGGGAATGATTAGCATAGTAACAAGGAACAGAAGGTACCCGACAGCCTGCCCCCGAGGTAGCTACGAGGGAAGTTCCGGCAACATCGCATCCTCAACAACGCCCAACGTAGTTACCTCCGCCTAGACCTGAGGTCACGATACGAACCAAACTCACGCAGAGTTTGCGGACCACGTCGGCTAGGCCGTCCATCTACGAGCTTATTCAACAATCAGCTCCCCATAGAGAAGCTCTTATGGACATTTTAAAAGCCATTGAATTACAACCCCACGAGGCAAATTCTTTCAACGCCTTCGTGGGACATGTGAAACAATGTACGGAGCCGGTCATCACATTCAGAGAAGATGAGGTCAAAACGATATCAAATGACATGGCAGATCCACCCCAGCACGTTATCGCGCGGGTCAACGGGATTCCGTACAAGAGAGTGCCGATAGATACCGGCTCGTCCAAGGAACATCATAACCACTGCAGCCTTAAAGCATTTGAAGTCGCCAGCCTCTCACATCACAACCTCCACGTACACACTGTGAGCTTTTAATGATGCAATATGCTCGATAGTAGGCACAGTCGTTCTGCCAGTCCAGGTAGGACAAAAGTCAATACCTACACCGTGCCATGTGCTGGAAGGTGAAATGGCTTATAATATACTGCTAGGGCGGCCTTGGATCAGGGACATGAAGTGTGTCCCTTCGATCGCCCACCAATGCTTAAAGTATGCTTATGAAGGGGAAATACATGTAGTCCCAATGGACTTAGAGCCCTTCAAGTATTGCAATGTGGTACAATTCATACCTCAATCGACCCTCCCTTCAACGCATTTGGATTTCCAATTAAATCCATCTAAACAGGGTCCAATACCGCAGGCACCACTGGTGGCCAACAAGACAAAATCCCAGCCAGGTGAGACTTCATCACCTGGCTCCTTCATCATCAACGCCACCTATCATGGCCCAACAGAAGGACAAGGGAAAACAAATCATGGAAGAGGTTAAGCCTCTAGAAGAAAGGTTGCCCACAATCTCAACGATATCAACAGAGGAAACACCCAACACAACAGAAACCAAGACTCCTGAACAACCAAACATGGAATGGACTCAGGAAGGACTACCGCTTCCTCCCACCCAATCATCAACAATCACTATTGAAATGGCCAAGCACGGGCCTCGGGGGAGTACTTAGTGCAAAACATTGTGGCAACCCCCACATTGGAGTCAAGACAGGACATGGGAAGACCTCGCCTTCCCATAGGGACAATTGTTCCTCTAGGCTACCCACCGAACTAGACAAATTTTGTGTATGGGGGCCTTGATCATGGTCTTGAACCATGCCAACAAAAGGAAACAGACGAAGAACCTTTTGTGGAAAACATCAATTATCTGTCAAACCCATAATTTGCCCTAAAATATCTAGGCCAATGCAATTGGCATGGATACGGGCTAGGCAGATATGAGCAAGGGATGCGGATCCTTTGCCAACCAAGATATCAGATGCCATATGACAAGTCAGGGGTAGGGTTCAACCATCCCCTGCCATTAGACATCTTGGTTGAAAATATGCAAGGCCTAGAAATAGGCAACAAGGGGGGATTGGCACTAGACCCTTATGCCAATCCAAATACAGAATACACATTGGGAGACTACCTCCCATGGTCAACAAACACCCCTAGAAACAGCAATAATCCCTCTCCTTTGCTAGAGAGAGGTGAAAGTTCGGATAGTAATCCTCAAAGAGAACATCAATGGCTGCCGGACATCTTTCTGAAGTCTGTTCCCCTTAGAGGTTCCAGATGAAACAATACAAGTACCAAGAGAATCGGGTCCCTCCACCAAGAGTGGAACAATCGCAATGGGACCAAATTAATTCACCGGAACAAGAAGAGTCCTCAACGTCGCAAGCAACAGATGCTCAAGAGGATGAACAATTTTGGATCTATGAAAGCGATTCAGAAGATGAAACCGAAATGGACTATCTCGTACATGCGCGACGACATCACCGCGCTCTAACTCATGAAGATCTAATGGGACAGATGGGCATACTGCTGGGGCATGAATGGCATGTAGACCCAGCGAGGTGGGACCAAGTGTTGGATCCATGGCTCCAAATTCAAGATGAGCATCGTCCACCTCGAGATCCCATCATGACAGTAGTGCCGAGGGAAGACCCCGCCCTCCTTTTCACAAAATTTGCACCTAGGGAGGATCCATTCGTGCCTGTTCCCGTAGAGCCAGATCCAGAGTATAGGGAGCATCTAGAAGAAACAAGTTATCACACCCGCGGTTCTGGAGACCAAATTCATTCCATCCACATGATCTCCATTGATTTGACCGCACCCATCCGCAATCCGACCGATCCATCATGGTCATTGCATCTAGACATGGATGCCATCGACTGGGATCGCGTCAATTCACCATTGTCACCATCGGAGTACTGGCCTTTCGGTGAAATGCTTCATTTTACCCCAAGGACAACTCAAGATATTTTTCAAGCCGAAGAGGGACCCGAGGTTCCAAACGCAGATCTTAACTCACACTGATGATATCCATTTAATCCCAACTCCACATCAGTTGGAGGACGGATCCCACATGTCAGTCGAGGAGACGACTGACGTAGACATCGACATGGATCCAATGAATCCACGGATTCTCAAGCTAGGGGTAAGCCTTTCCCCCGAAGAGCAAGCCGATTACATTGCCCTTCTTAAAGAAAAGAAGGAGGTTTTTGCATGGTCGTACAAGGATATGCCAGGACTAGACCCGCAGCTAGTCATGCACAATTTAACGCTTGATCCGACAATCAAGCCTGTAAAGCAAAAACTAAGAAAGATGCACCCAACAGTGGCCTTGATGGTCAAAGACGAATTGCAAAAGTTGTTGGATGCACAATTTGTCATCTACGTGGATTATCCGCCATGGTTGTCCAACATGGTTCCCGTCAAGAAGCCCGACGGGAGGATTCGCATATGCACCGACTTTCGAGACCTAAACAAAGCGAGTCCTAAGGATGATTTTCCCTTGCCAAGCATCGACGCATTGGTAGACGCTACAGCAGGTCACGAAATGCTCTCCCTAATGGACGGTTTCTCAGGATACAATCAAATTCGTATCAATCCTGAAGACCAACTCAAAACGGCATTCACAACGCCTTGGGGGACATTTTGCTATAAGGTCATGCCTTTTGGCCTTAAAAATGTGGGCGCTACATACCAACGTGCTATGACTTATATCTTCCATGATTACATGCACAAAACTTTGGAAGATTACATGGATGATTTGTTAGCCAAGTCTCTCTTGCGCTCAGATCATCTCGATGACTTAAACAAGATTCTCGATCGCCTCATAGAGCATAAGGTCGATCGAATCCCAAGAAGTGCGTGTTCGGCGTCACATCTGGAAAACTCTTGGGTTTTATAGTCTCAAAACGAGGCATCGAAGTGGACCCAAACAAAGTCAAGGCAATCCTTGAAATGGCTCCCCCAACCACTATCAAGCAGCTCGAAGTCTGCAAGGAAAGGTCACGTCGATTAAACGCTTCATAGCGCAATTATCTGACAAATGCCGACCAATGAACAAATTATTGCACAAGGGGGTCACATTTCATTGGGATGACGAGTGCCAGTCAACCTTTGACGAAATCAAACAATACTTGGCTTCGCCGCAGTATTGGCACCACCTAGACCAGGAGTGCCGTTCTACTTATACATCTCAGCTATCGAGGTGGCACTCGGGAGCCATGCTAGCCCAGAAGAATGAACTTCACAAAGAACAGGCTACTTACTATCTTAGCCGCACCCTGGTCAGTTACGAACTTAACTATGCATACGTTGAGAAACTCGCTTGGCAATGGTGTTTGCTACCAAGAGGCTACGCCACTACATGCCGAGCAACACTACGTATGTTGTGTCTAAGGAGAATCCATTGCGATACATGATGAGTCGTACTTATCATAGTAGTCGCACGGCGAAATGGATCATGTTGTTGACGGAATTTGACATTGAGTTTATTGGGCAAAAATCTATAAAAGGACAAGTCATAGCCGATCAACTAGCAGAGGCTCCTCTTGAAGACGATCAGCCTCTCGTCATAGAACTACCCGATGATGGGGTCTTCCATGTCTCGTAATCGCCAGATTCCGATGAGCCCGAGTCTCGAGCCGACATAACCTTATTTTTCGATGGTTCTAAATGCGAGCAAGGGGGTGGCACAGAATTGTATTCTTCACACCGCAGGGCGCTCCAATGCCCCCGTCATTTAAATTAAACTTCCAAAGGCACCAAACAAAAGATGAATATGAAGCCTTGCTCCTAGGTCTTCAGAACAACAATCGCCATGAACATCAAAAGATTGAACATCTTTGGCGATTCGCTCGTTAATCATCAATCAAGTCAAAGGGGTATATCAATGCAAATGCCCGATCCCGAAGGCCTATAAAGCCCTCGTGGACAAATTCCCGGCAAAACTTGAGTGGTATGACATCGAGGCACTCCCTCGATCATCAAACCATTTTGCGGATACAATGGCCTCCTTGGGGTCACTAATCCCGCAAGACCTTTCCGGTGATATAACAACCATTGAGGTCAAAACCTTATCGCAACCCGCGATGGAGCGCGCAAGCTCAGACTTCACGCCAGGAGTCCACATGATCCAGATCGAACCATCTTCGGATAAGTTCTTTCGAATCCGAGACTGTTTGAAACGGGCCAACTGGGGGTCTTTGTTTTCCCCCACTCCCATTAATAGCAACACAACGCTATTCTTACAAGTTCTATCCCAATCAGCATTTGTTAGGGAAGAACTCCAAAAGGGATTGGCTGTTCAAACTGTCGAGGTATCCGATCAACAGGATTGGTATTTACCCATAAGAGACTACCTCAAGTTAGGTAATCTACCCTTTGGATTGACGCACGCCGCAAAACGAACATTCAAGAGAAAGCGGCAAAATATGTCTTGATAGGAGACATTTTGTATCATCGCAGCTACGACGGAATTCTTCTTCGTTGCTTGGACCAACAAGAGTCCACTTGGGCAGTCGCCCAAGCGCATGACGGTACATGTGGTGGCCACTTTAGTGGTATGGCCATTGCAAAGCGCATTCTTCGCATGGGCTATTATTGGCCATCTTTAGAGCGAGATTGTTGCGCGTATGTCAAGAGGTGCGTGAAATGTCAACATCATGCCAATTTAATGCACGCACCTTCCCAGGCCCTACAGACAGTCCAGTCTGCTTGGCCATTTTTACAGTGGGGCCTCGATCTAATCGGAAAGATCTCCCCTGCATCGTCAAGCCGTCACACGTTTATCATAACGGCCACAGAATATTTTACCAAATGGGTGGAAGCAATTCCGTTAACCTCAACGAAAGGACCCCGTATTGCGGAGTTCATCTTGCATCACATCATATGTCGTTTTGGTATTCCATCCAAAATAATCTCGGATAATGGGCCATCATTCAAGAACAAAGACGTGCGTGCTTTAACCACAAAGTACAAAATTTAGCACAGCTTTTCAACACCCTATTATCCGCAAGCAAATGGGCAAGCAGAGGCGTCAAACAAAACGCTAGTCGCCATCCTTAAAAAGACCGTCACAGACAGTCATAAGGATTGGCACATACAAATCCCACTTGCCCTTTGGGCTTATCGCACTAGCATTCGGACGCCCACTGGGGCAACTCCGTTTTCACTAGTGTATGGCTCAGAGGCAGTAATGCCTCTCGAGTTGGAAATTCCTTCCCTGCGCATATCAATGCAGGAGTTCATCGATGATAACACTGCACGGCAAGCCCGATTGGACCAACTTACGTTGCTTGACGAACGACGCGTTAATGCTCTCGAGCACTTACGTATCTATCAAGAGCGGCTTAAGAAAGCTTACAACATGAAAGTTCACCTAAGAGACTTTCGGGTTGGTGATTTGGTTCTAAAGGAAAACCAACAAAACTCTAATTTGCCGTCCCATATGAGGGACAAATTCATGGCAAATTGGTTAGGTCCTTATGTCATTGATAGCAAAATAGGACCCGGGACGTACAGGCTAGCTTCTCTTGACGGTATCAAGGAAACAGAACCCTTGAATATCAGTCATTTGCGACCATTTCATATCTAAGAAAGCCATATCCAAAAAAAAAAAATGCTCCAAGGATTCCCGTAATCTCTTGGTCACCCAAAAAAGCTCCAAGGATTATCGCAATCTCTTGGTCACCCAAAAAGCTCCAAGGATTATCGCAATCTCTTGGTCACCCAAAAAGCTCCAAGGATTATCGCAATCTCTTGGTCACCCAAAAAGCTCCAAGGATTATCGCAATCTCTTGGTCACCCAAAAGCTCCAAGGATTATCGCAATCTCTTGGTCATCCAAAAAAGCTCCAAGGATTATCGCAACCTTGGTCACACCAAAAACTCCAAGGATTATCGCAATCTCTTGGTCAATCCAAAAAGCTCCAAGATTATCGCAATCTCTTGGTCACCCAAAAAGCTCCAAGGATTATCGCAATCTCTTGGTCACCCAAAAAGCTCCAAGGATTATCGCAATCTCTTGGTCAATCCAAAAAGCTCCAAGGATTATCGCAATCTCTTGGTCAATCCAAAAAGCTCCAAGGATTATCGCAATCTCTTGGTCAATCCAAAAGCTCCAAGGATTATCGCAATCTCTTGGTCACCCAAAAAGCTCCAAGGATTATCGCAATCACTTGGTCACCCCAAAAGCTCCAAGGATTATCGCAATCACTTGGTCAAACCCAAAAAGCTCCAACGATTATCGCAATCGCTTGGTCAAAAATCAAAAAAAAAAAAAAAAAAAAAAAAACAAAACAACAAAAATCATCAAAAACAACAAAGATTTGCATCTCAATTCTAGGCATACTCAAATTCATCATAAAATTCATATTCTCGCACCTCATCTTCAACTTCACCAAAAACAATCCATCAAAATTACAAAAATACATAGCCGCATTAAGCATTGCATCCATACATTGCATATTTGTAGTCATACGGGTCAAATACCATAGGCTGCAATAGCTCTGATAGTCCATCTTGTTCCGCATTGTCTCATGTTACAAAAACAACAAAAACACCATGCATAACTTTTACCACACTACGGTCAGTGGTCTAGGAATGTACCAAGAGTTTCAATGATTCAGTCATCATTTTCCTCTTTAGCCATGTAGCGTATCAAGTCGAACAGATTTTACGAAGGTAGAGTCATACTTGAAATACACCATGTTACGTAACATCCCAACACAAATCAAAACACTAAAAATTCCCAAATTGTGTGAACGAGACGAAACCTGCAAAATAATCTAGGTCACCACAAGCGAAACGGTTATCTTGCTCATCCCCCCGTGCGAATGACCCCTAGAATGCCGAGAGTTGGCAAAAGGACAAGCATCCTCCCTACCCAATTCCCTAAGAATCCCTAAAGTTCTCAATAGTTGCAAAACACAAAAAAGTTGCAAAATGTCAAAACTCCAAATTTGACAAACTACAGGTGCACACATCAAAAGGCACAAACAATGATGATTTTCGTCACTCCATGACCCCAATCCCTTGCTCGAAAGAAAAACAAATCAAAATAAAAAGTGATCTCATCACTACAATGAGCAAGTATCCCAATACAATTGAAGAAAAGAAGGGAGTTGACCTTGAATCCCTGGAACTCTCAAAGCATTCTATAGGTCATAAGGCAAGCTTTAGTACCAATTTGGTTGATAGCCTATCGGTAATGAAGTAAACCTCCCGCATGACGATATATCTGTCACATTAACTTGCGTACAGATCAATGTTTGCATGTGGATGAGCTAGCTTATGGCATCCTGGATTACACCGCAGATTAATCTTAGTACATACAACAAAGGAATTCGTGGAGCTAATTAGGTGATCCTCAATACAAGTTCGGTTGAAAGCCCATTTGGCACTGGCGGTATCCTAACAAATACCACTAAATGAACTCAATTGCACACACAGGGATGTGAAAAATAACTGGGTCAAAAACAAGTCCGATTCATACCTTGGTCAAAAAGTCTTGTAAGATAAAGTACATCATGTATGGTGGGTTAAAACTGACTGAATCTCATAAAACCTTACATTCATTCCAAAACCATCTGCGCTACTTATCATCCTTATGATACCATCAGAAAATACAAAAATAGAAAAACCATGTAATCATAAAGAGCTTCTTAAACCCCCCCCCCACCCCCCCCCCCAAAAACCCCAATCATCCATTTCACTTCGCATATCACATAGACATCTAAAACATTTGCATTCATCATAACATCTGCATTCATCAAAATGAATAAACATGCATAACAAAAATCACATCATCACATGTACAAAACCACAATAAAATCGGTATATATATATATATCGTCAAAAAGATGCCCGTAGGCTACAAAACCGGTCCTCAGACCCCGCAATCATATCCAAAAACCCAACCTAAGGCGTCGACCACCATGATCACGCGAGGATCGGTGCAACAGGAACTACCCCCGTGGTGTGGGTCCTACGGGACCCTACGGGGCGGCTACTACTAGCCCCCGCATCATGCCCGCTACCACCCCCTCATCTAACCGCCTGCGACGAGATGATGCTGACTGCTCAACCAGACTATCCCTTGTCCGCCGTGAAGATCCACCGACCGAAGGCTCAGGTAGCCGCCCACCAAGGCGGATGACCTCCCTCTCCAAGTCTATCCGGTACAGACACCACTCGCCTCTCGTCGATGATAAATAGACAATGCATCATCGCGCTGCGCCAAAACTCTATCCCGCTCTGCCAACTGAGCCCGTAGAAGATCCCTCTCCCCCCCCCCCCGCATCCCCCAACTCTAGATCCCGCATCCGCGCAGCTCTGTCAGTCACGCAATCTCAATGCCTACATCCGACCCCACCTCCTCTCGTATCCTCCGGACGCATAGGACTCACGGGGACAGTAGCCTGCTCAGGCTCCCACTGCTCCTCCACATCCTGCATGTCCGGCTGCTCCGGAACACCCAAGTCCACATCCTCATCTCCCACATCCACCATGTCCGCATCATCCAACGGACCCCCCCAATCACCCCCTACTGCCTCAGCATCCTCCACTGCCGCCTCCGCGCCTCCCAGTGGCCCCTCTCCTCTCCAGACGTAGTACCCACCACGAGTCATACTCAATGGTAGTCCCGATGTCATCCACATCCGGGACCTCAATCACCGCATCCGACTCCTCGCCCAATGGCGCGGTGACCGGTGGCTCCAGATCCCTCTCATCTCCCCGACGTCGATAGACCACGGGCTCACCAGGCAACCCCTGGCGCACCCCAAACTGTCATGTAACCCGGCGGTATGAAAAGAACTCATGCTCCGTCCCGTGTCGCCCAGTCAACCACCGCTCCCTGCGTACCCGTCGGAGCCACTCTCCAGCCTCCGGCCAGACTGGACAGTCCCGATAAGGATGCCAAACCACCTCCCCTAGAGTGAGCAGAGAGAAGGCATCGTATAGTGTTGTACAACACCGCCCATCGCCGACTCTCGCCCCGCTCCGTAGACCGCCGCCACAAAGCCGCATAGCCAATCTCCTCGTCATCCATCACCGCCCGAGTCATCCACGGTAACCCGGTCGGCCTCTCCACCGCTATGTGCTGCCAACCCCAAGACTGAAGAAGATAACTGCAACTCACCCCTTCTCGCTGCCGACAACGGACGCCGTACAGCTCCCCGTAGAGCTGTGCCAACAATGTCTGTCCCCATCCATAAATCAGCGGTGCCTCTATCGGGCACTCTACCAACTGCCATACCAACTCCAGCAGGTTCCACGGGAACCTCCCGCCTGACGAATCAGGTAGAAGCATGTTAGAAATGAGGCCCATCAAGAATGCGTGCCTCACTCCTAACACCCCCCTCTCCTGCCACCAGCTAACAAAAATCCCGCTAGCCTGACAGTCCACCTCGGTTGTCTCCACTGGGTTCGTTACACCCAGCCGCTCCGCATGCCCAAAACATCTCGTCAATACAGTAGTCCGCTGATCACGCGGCGATGTCCTAATGGGCAGTCCATCTATCAGAATCCGAAGCAACCGATAAACGTCCTCCAGTGTCACAGTCATCTCCCCTGTCGAAAGATGGAAAGTGTTGGTCCGCGGATCCCAAACTTTGATCAGGGCCGTCAGATAGGCCTGATCCGGGACCACAGGCTCCAGTCGAGCCACCTGCTTGAGCCCAAGGGCATCAAGCCACTGCCAGTCAACATCAGTCAGCACCGACCGTGCCTCAGTGAATGTGGCAGGTACACGGTACCGGCTCCTAACCTGCAAAACAATAACACACACAAAAATTCAAAACTAATTTTTCAGATTTAGGGTTCCTAACCTTAACTGATAATTACAAAAAAAAAAAAAATGCACTTACGGGTTTCGCCTCCGCTCCGCCGCTCGAACCAGTTTGTGCACTCATGATGACAGAGAGAATTCCGACAGCGCTTCGCTTCGCAGAATTACCTCCTCCTCCCAGAGCTCCCAAATCGCAAGAAAAAAATGACACAAATGAGCCCAAATCCAAGTTTTGGGCCTTAAATAAGCCTACCAACTGGAAATCATCCTTGGCTGGGACGAGCGCTCTGGTCAGCGCTCGTCCCACCCAGGGACGATTTCTACAATTGGAAATCGTCCCACCCAGGGACGATTTCCAGCCAGAAAAGTCAAAACATCAAAAAATCAACAAAAATGCACTAAAAACAACAAATAAAGTTGCCTAATAGAATGTTGTTACACTCGCAATCCAAGGCAATCAAAATAGACATTGGGGTCATATATTGTCGCTATCTCACTCCCCAAGAAGGCTACCATAGCCGGACCGCTCCACGGGAAGAAGATTACAACAATTTTATCCCCACATGCGTCACAAAAAACAACAAAAACAATAAAAAAAATTCAACAAAAACAGACAACAAAAAAAACATTGCCGGACACAAGTGCTCTTCCACTTAAACTCCGGGCAAAGAAAATTGATGTCGAGGTCCAAATTATCGCTCTCCTACTTCCCCAAGAAGGCTACAATAGCCGGACCGCTCCACGGGAAGACGGATTTTCGACAATTTCATCCCCAAACGACGTCACAAGAAAATCAAAACAACAAAAATAGTAATAAACATTGCCAGACACAAGTGCTCTTGCACTTAACCTCTTGCAATAGCAAAGAAAATCGATGTCGAGGTCCAAATTATCGCTCTCCTACTTCCCCAAGAAGGCTACAATAGCCGGACCGCTCCACGGGAAGTTAGATTTTCGATGATTTCACCTCATTACGGCATCACCAAAAGGGTTAACACCCACCAAAAATAGGTCCAAATGTTGGAAAAATTGCACACGCTTAACGGTAAACCCTCTAAAGGCACCCTTGCACAAGTCATCTTGGGTCAAGCGACTCGTCGCTTCTCTCACGAAGGTCATTCCCTCATCGATTCGTCGCTTGAGGGGGTAGTCACACTTAGTCACCAACCAACAATCACACACCCAATTAAGGAAAACGACATGCATTCAAAGAATCATTGACAAAGACAATCACGCTCCCCGCTTGGGGCAAGTAAACAAGCAACAATCAAATCAATCAAACACTTGGCATTTCGTGAATCATGAACACAAGGTTCCCCCCGAGGATAAAAATGCCCTTTGCCTCGTTCATGACCGATCAATGTCTAAGTTCAAGTCACACCTCACCAAAATAGGTTAATACTTGAAATCAAATTCCTTAGCTCGTAGAAGCAAGGATTCAAGAATGCATGCCCTTTCCATACTTGGGGCATCAAAAGTTGGTTAGGTTACCAAGAAACCCTAATCATTAGTGCTTTGGTTATCTATTTTTTGCTCAAGATCTGCATCACCCGCAGCGCTTCCCAAAAAGGGGCATCTCGTAGACACCAAAATAGCACCAATCCGATTATGTGACTGCAAACACTGATCGCTTTGACAAACACAGCCCCCAGGGCAGCCCTCGGAGGTCAAAAAGTGGTCTTAACCACTTTCATAGCAATTTTGTGAGGTCAAGAAGCAATTTGGCACACTTAGACACTTTGCCTAGTAATCGTCTCACCCAGGGACGATTGCTAACTTGAAATCGTCTCACCCGGGGACGATTTCTGAAATCGTCTCCAGTGAAGGACGATTTCCAAGTTTAACGGGCAAAAAGACAAATGAGGCCAAGTGGCAGCCCGGAACGGTCGCCTGATGACTCCTGCCTCGCACGCGTGTGTGAGTGGACAAATAGGCCGTTTGAGGACTGTCACAAGGGCGATTATGAAAGCCCAAGTCAATGGAGGACTCCCCTCCCTCATGGGAAGACAAGACCGCCACATGGCGCCTATGACCAACACATGGCATTTGTGCTTCCCTCCCAAAAGAGACCCCTTGGGTCTATAAAAGGTGGGACTTTTCTCACCCAAGATATACAGAGTTGAAGGAGTTTTCAAGCAACGAAGTGTCTGCCGAGTTGAAGACCCACTTGCATCCCTTTTGGTTCACCTTCCCACATCCACCAATCTCTTTTGCAAGGGAGGTTGTTGGGTGGCTTTTGGAAGCTTGAATCGGACCTAAATCCAACACATGGACACCTGAATCAACCAATTCGCCGACCCCCCAATCCTAAGAGGTTTTGGGCCCATCCCTAGTGGATTGGCGCCGGAATCAAGTGCCAACGGTGGGAGGCCCACTTGGGCATCCCCGCACTTTTCTTAAGTTTTATTTCAGAAGCATTCTAGTTTATTTTCTCATGCTCCATATTGTGTTTTCTGTTTGGTGAATTCATAGCTGCAATTTCGTAACCTTTGATCAGATTCTAGTATGTTTTGTGTCGTTTTGTAGTTTCACTAACTTGCAGGAGGCGATATCAAATTCCCGAGGGTAGAGGCCAAATTGGGAGAATCCGACCATCTGGGTCGTCCCAAAATGGCCCCAATTACATAACCCCTCTCGTCTGCAGGTGTTTTGGAGACCTCGGGAGTCGACATTGGAGCGTGTCAGTTCGGCTTCCCCAACACAGAAGAAATCGTCCCACCCAGGGACGATTTACAGTCAAAAATCGTCCTACCCAGGGACGATTTCCAGTTGAAAGCAGATTGGCCAACCGTCTCGGTGGCAATGGCCTCGTTGGTAACATTTTCTCGTCTTCCGGCAAGTTTTCGAGCTGTTTAGAATCATTTTGTTTACCGTTTTAGATAAATGTTTGCATGCATCTTTTGATGATTTTAGAAGAACGAACACTTTTCACTTGCAGCGAGTGCTACTGACATCTTGGTTGTTTTCTTTGTTTGCGGGAGAAGCAGCGGAGGTGAAGAAATCATCGACATCAGCGGCGGCATCATCTTGGCCCGCCCATTGCAATCGTGGGCACGCGGAAAGAGGAACATTGAGTGATTGTAATCGAATTCTTTTAACGCTCCTAGCCCCCGAAAAGGGAGGAGACGTCATTGTAACAGAGATCAAGGGATATTAATGAAAGGGCTGTGTTTTCTCCATTTGCTTGTGTCTCTTCCAATGCGTTTCTTTTCCATTTCATGCACTTTACGTTTCTAGGACTTAAGCGCATTTGGTTTTGGTTATATTGCAATTAGTGTTTCCTTTGCCCGGAATCTCGTGCTTTCATTATGTAGACAAAGGAGTGCACAAATACTATGAAAATACATCAAAAATCTAAACAATAATCAACATGCTTGGAGGCATAGAAGAGAAGGAGAAAAGGTGTTACATTCAAGGTCTTCAAATTCAAGAAGACCATCCACCAAAGGAAGCTTCAAATCAGTGTTCAAAGATCCATAGAGCATTTTCAATCCACTTGCAGAAGAATAGCTTGCTTACTGCCCAAGAAATGTAAAAAGGTAAATTAATGGTATACAAAAGGAATTAAGGAGTTATAATATCCACCTTGGAAGATGTTACAAGGAAATACTTCATGTGGATAGTTTGAATACCACTTGGCATAAACTTTCTAAGACATCAACACTCAAGAAACCTCATGCAAGAGTTACAGTGAAGTGGTGACACTTGTTATCCTCCAAAAGATTCACACAAGTGATCACACGAGTGCCCATACATTACAGAATTATCAAAGGGCATTGAACAAGAAATTGGAACTTTATAGAAGGAGAGGAGTGCTCATTTGTAATGGGTGTGACATGTGTTACAAAGCCCATGATTATTAATCCATAAAAGACATCCGAAGTCCAAATTTCAAGGGAGAGCAAAGCACGATCAAAGTCTAATATTGAAGGTCAAACCTTCCTATTTTTATAGTTCTTATGTACCAGCATTGAAAACAAGCAACTCAGAGGCATCTCCATTGATTATAGCACCAAAGGTAACATTTATATTATTGTTATATCTAGCTAAATAAAGTGGTTAACAATAAGGATATTTATAATTCAAAATTTAAGGTTTAATCCCATTTTATTATTTCTTTCATATTTGGAGATATAAGCGTTATAAACTAAGGTTAAAACTTATATTTTGAAAGCAAAGACTATAAGGGATAACTTATCTAATTGAATTAATATTTGCAATTTAACCTAGGAGAAATAAGGAATTCTACTTGGATTAAATTATTTAAAGTTTTTGCAAATATTAATATTTTTCTAATTTTTCAAATTTGGGAACCACAAGGGTTACTACTTCAAATTAATTTATTGGAATTTATAAATAATCCAAGGTATATAAAAAGAGGTTATTAGGGTGTTTTACTAAGGTTGGATAATTATAATTTTTTTTGTCTCAAAAATTCTAAAAAGGGATAAAATAAATCCAACATTAAAACCTCTTTAAAATTTGAAAAGTGTTTAGTTTAATTAGGAGTAATAAGGTGATTAAGAAGTTGATTTTTGATCTTTACAAAATTTGTACAAAATAAACTAAAATTGAGCTATAGTTTTACAAAAGCACTATATCATACTCCAAAATCATTAGGGAGTCATAAGGCATTCTACAAAACTTGATAACAATAATAATATTTGTCTAGGATTATCATGTTGGGAAGATATAAGATTTTTTTAAAATCTAAAATTAGGTGTTCATACTCTCATTAGTAAGGAGACATAAGGTAGCCTACAAACCTAAGGATTTATAAATGTTTTATCAATTCAAGCTTATATACTTCAACTAGGGATCATATATCCTAAAACTTGGGAGCTATAAGGTAGACTACTCTATCCATAAAAATTCAGGTTATACAAATGTCTACTGGCATACTTAGCAATGCTCTTAGAGGTGGAATAAGAAAAATACCAATATGGATTAAGAACCTAATGGATTATAATGATGAAAAGGGAAAGAAAATAAAGAACCAATATAATACAAAATAAATTCTGAAATCAATAGCTATGTAAAGGAAGATTCATCAAATAAATATAATGAATAAAAATAATAAAATATTGATAGACAAAACTTTATGCAAAAAGGAATAGCTTCAATTTTCCACATATGGTTTGAATACCTTATTAAGGAGATAGACAAACATGATATTCCTAAAATTGACTATAAAATTGCCATATCATCTCTATTGTGCACTCATTGCAACCAATATGGTAATGAAAAATGAATTGTTGGAGTTTGCACCCATGCAAATATTATGATGGAATAAATCACTCATATTTATCCTGTCACTTCAAATACAAGTACTATAAATACTATGAAAGAATATTAATTCAAATATTAATTTTTTATCTTCAAACAATTATTTCAGGTGGATCTACTAACATGGAGCACAAGGTTGATACTTATGAAGGACATAGAATCAGGTCTTACCAAGGTACAAAAGAAGGAAAAATAATCAATTCAGATCCACTCAAGAAATGCACTATCCTAAGAGCTATGTTCCACCAATTTTTTTTGGCATCAAGGAGAAAAGAATGAAAAAATACAAGAAGCCAAAACATGAAGATTGAAGCAGCAAAAAAAAAATGATCAAGACTGCTCTGAACAAGCCAAAGAAGAAGATCCATATTGACGACTAAAAGTATTCAATACCCAAATAATGTAATACAGGAGGTGTTATAAATAGATTCTATTCCATAATTTGGATTATGTAAATGTATCTTCCAAGGTACATACTTAGATTACTTTAGGGCAAGTTATCTAGTTACTTCATGCAATGTAATAAATGCACAAGTGTTAATGTGTAAGTTGTATATGTGCAAGTTGTACCTTGCATAGTTAGATAAAGTTTTGGCCAAGAAACCTATGTTCCTATACAAGAAAGGCCTCATTTTTAGATAGAAATGGAGTCAGGGGACATATTCATATAGTGTAGCTTAGGTGATAGTATAGTTCTATCCTTCACAATCCATTGGTGAAGGGTGCAATGTAGTTTAGTAGTTTTAATTATTGGGGTGTTCATTTTCTCCATAGCTACATTGTATTATTTTATATGATTTATATTTACAACATATTTCGATCATCTAGAAGATTTAATTTCTTTCATATTATTTTGAATGTTGTGATTGTTATCTCCTAGTGCTCTTTACATCAAAAGCTAACAAACCATATCTTAGCATGGGTTGGCTAGGTGGAGCAATCATATTGTTAATGGTCGATTTGCCTTCATTATTAGTTAGCATAGGGTGGGCCCTAGATTGGCATACCACTTTCTATAGAAACTGGTTCACTCACTTATAGCAAGATATGTGTTGTTTATTTCCTTTTCTCTTGTTTTTCAATATCAATGTAATATGGCATAATATGATGACAACAATGAAGTAGAAAAAGGGTAAATTTAAATAATTATCAATAAATTTTTAGAATATAAGGAATAAATGTTTTTTTTAATAATATAAAATATAATATTATTAAAATTATCACCAAAATAATAGTCATTGATATAAGTACATATTTACATACACTATTAGCCAAACTTCTTTTTTCTACATTGAGTTAATATGTTTCTCATTCACAAAAATAGGTAGAATTGTTCCTTCCATAGAGGTGATTTCATAGGAATTCAAACCCATAATTGTAGCAATATCATAGGTCCCAATACATAAGGAATCAACTTTTTTATTTACCCTTGATTTTGCTTGATCCTTATCCTTTTTGAGTTTTAAGTCTCCTTCTTTGTAATCTATTTCTATGGTTCTTTTATGAAACCATCATTTGATATCTTCCTAATGTTATATGGTCTTATTGAATTTTTGTTCTATTTCCTCTTATGGGCCTAGTAGTGCATTTAGACATTCTTGCATGAACTTGATGTTCATATGATCCAACTCAAGATTTTAAATTTGAATGGAAGGAAGAACTAAAAATATTGATAAAACAACCTTCTTGTCATAGACCATATTGTAAGGGGATGATATAGTGAATGATTTTAGTGTCACTCTATCCACCTGTTATGCCTTACAAAAAATAGTATGTTAGTCCCATTGTGACTATGGGATGGTTCTTTTCAAGATCCTTGTGATGTTCTCATTAGTTAATTTGATTAAGTCATTACCCTAAGGGAAGTAATTGGATGATGTCTTGAGTAATAATTCATATTCCATGGTAGAATTATTTACTTTTGCTTCCTAAAATAGGTGGTGTTATTTATGGCTATAGCAATAGGTTCCCTAAAATTGGTAATGGTATCTTATAATATTTAAACCATTGTTTGATTAGCTACTTTGGTCTAAGCCTATTCAAACCATTTTGTGGAATGATATATAGCAATGAGGATCTATTTATGTGCTATACTTGATAATGGATTTTTTATACCTATGAAATCTAGGTACCATTATTGAAAATATTTAGTCACAACAATATATTTTAGGGGCATAAGGGCTCTTCCTTTTCTTCCTTTGATATGCAATAGGATTTGAAATCATTGACTTATTGATAGCAATCAACAAATATAATAGGCCAATAATATGTGAATCTGAAGATTTTATGAGCTATTATGGGTGTAGAGAAATATCCTCCTTAATCATGATATTATTTGATAAAGGCTCCTTTTTTTTCATTTATGCAACATGCTAAGATGTCATCATACCCATTTCTAAATAACACATCATCTAGTTAGTGATAATGCATTGTTTTTATCTAAATTAGGATCTTTCCTTGGATTTCAATACTTTTGGTACTTATACTATGGCCATATATTAACAAATATTGCCTATCCATCTAGTTATACCATCTATATATATCTCTTCCATAGATTTATTTGATATTTAGAGATCATCCTTGCTAACCTTTCAGATAAAGCTCTTCCCCTAATCAATTTTATTGGTTTAATATCAGTATCAAGTTATTAAATTTTATTAATCCACTCGTTGCTCTTTTTATCTTAATTTGTCATATAATAAAGTAAATAAAACATCAAGGTGTACTTGTAATGACCTTAAAATCAAGAAATAAGAAAACACACAGAAAATACAAAGATTTTTTTTGACTAAGGAGAGAGATTCATAAATCCATATCCAACCTTATACTGAATTAATGTTTATCAAACCCTAAGTTTCAAAATAACTATACCACACAATATTACCCTCATGCAAGTCCCTTCTACATAGGTATATCTCATGTTATGCACACAAGTCCATCCATCTCATCATCCTTGATGAGCTAGACTTATCACCTTCAATTTTTAGGTGTACACAGATCTCTATATTCTATGCAAGCCATTATGTGTAGGTATGCTATGTTTACTGTGCGTTAAGCTATCAATATTATCATCTAACAAGCTATCTTAACTTTGGTACAATATTCTATTAACCTAGTTACCAATATCTCTAAGGGGGTCTCAAGCCCTTAGGTTACCTCTAAGTTCACCCTAGAACTTACTATTGAGTTTTTATGAAATTTATTCAACAAGAAAAATAATAATTCTAGATACTAAATCTAAAAAAACATAACTCATTAAACAAGCAAAGGAACATAAATTAAAGAATAAGCATGCATAATAAAGGATTAAATACATTCATATTAAATCAACTAGAATACAAAGGTGCATCAACCATATTGTTCATTTATTACATAAACATGTATGGTATAACCTCCATACCTTTAAACAATACATTACATCAATCTCATCAGGGAAATCTCCCCACAAATCTAATCTATTTGCATAAATAAACAAGATGTAAAGTAGAGAGTAAACTTGTGCATTGGTCCATATTTAACTTTGGTCCTCTCGCTCTTCCATCAATCAAGTGAGGATAGTAGGGGATCAAGACATTCATAGTTTAGGATAGACATGCTTCTAAATGCATTTACTCAATTCATTGCCAAATTGCAACTATACAAATAACCCAAGCAATTCAACTATCTAATGCATAGTTGATATCATAGAAACTACTCTTTCTACACCTTTCCTCTCATCCTCCTATGAGATTCTTTCAACAATGCATCTAGATCATGGGCTATACTTGTAATAAATGATTCAACCCTTATTCAACAATTAAAGTCCCATACCCTTAATTTCCAAATAATCTAGGTTCATATTTATTTATCAATAAATTCAACTACTTTAATTCATAAATAAATTCCTTCTCTTTCATTTCATAAACTAAAGTCACATACCTTTAATTTACAAAACAAACCATTCTCAAATTGTATTCATTAAATTAAAGTCAACTACTTTAATTCACAAATAAATTATTTTTCCTTTCATTTCATAAATTAAAGTCCCATACCCTTAATTTACAAAACAAACCATTTTTCATATTTATTCATTAAATTAAAGTCAACTACTTTAATTCACAAATAAACCCTTTTTCCTTTCATTTCATAAATTAAAGTCCCATACCCTTAATTTACAAAAAAAAAACATTCTCCATGTTTATTCATTAAATTAAAGTCAACTTACTTTAATTCATAAATAAATCCTTTTTCGTTTTATTTAAAAATTAAACTCCCATACCCTTAATTCACAAAACAAACCATTTTCCATATTTATTCATTAAATTAAAGTCGACTACTTTAATTCACAAATAAACCCTTTTTCCTTTCATTTCATAAATTAAAGTCACATACTCTTAATTTACAAAACAAACCATTTTCCATATTTATTCATTAAATTAAAGTCAACTACTTTAATTCACAAATAAACCCTTTTTCCTGATATAAGAAATTTCTCTAACTCTACTTATTAACAATTCATGAACCAGTTTATATATATATATAAAGTTCTCTAACTCTACTCATTAAATAGTTCATAGATCATTTTAATAAACAACCAAGACTTGGATTATTAGATATGACCTTGCTTAAATATATTCTCAAAGGATTGAGACTCTGAGACACTTTGGAAGCTCAACATAAAGCATGATGCTCTTTGTAGTTGAGTATTTCGTCGCAGTGACGAACATCATCTACAGTTCATGAATAGCCGTGACTCTGTGGTCCAAGCTATTATAGGAGGAGGATGGTTACCTACACCAGTGATCGTCATATCCTTTTCCAAGGCAATGATGTCTTCTAGTCACAGGTATGAGGAAATGGATATAGTTGGGATGGAAAGTGCTTCCCTAATATATGGGCTACCTTTAAAGGGATATTCAACCACACAAGTCACCAAAAAATAGTAGGTCATAAGCATGAGGTAACCACAAGAGTAAACCTCCTACTCAACCAGATGATGATAGCTACACATTTCAACCACAATGGTATACTTTCCAACAACAAGCATGATAGCAAGCTTAATACATGGCAGCCACGATGGCAAGCCTTCCAACAACAAGCATGATATCAATCTCAATACATGGTAGCCACGATGACAAGCCTTCCAATAGAAAGCATGACAACAAGCACAATATAAAACAACCACAATGGCAAACCTTCCAACAACAAGCATAATATATGGTATCCATGATGGTAAGCCTTCCAATATCAAGCATGATAGCAAGCACAATATATGACAACCATGATGGTAAGCCTTCCAATATCAAACATGATAGCAAGCATAATAAATGACATACATGATCATAACTCTTCCAATAAGAAGCATGATAGAAATAATAATGCATGGTGGCCATGATGGCAAGCCTTCCAAAAACAAGTATTATAACAAGAACAATACACGATAGCCACTATGGCAAGCCTTCCAATAGCAAGCATGATAGCAAGCACAAATACATCAGCCACAATGGCAAACCTTCTAATAGCAAGAATAATACATAGTAGTAATGATGGGAAGTCTTCCTACAATGAGCTTATATATCTAGGATACACAACAAGCATGATGGCATCCAAAGCTAAACCATGGTAGTGAAAAAACACACAATAAGAGCTAATTAACAACACAAGCAATAGATTTGAATCCAACTTGGATCCTTGTTGTTTCCCTGTAGGTGGTCTGAATAATGTTGCTTTCGTGCTTCACCAAAGCTCTCCTCATCACCCTATATTTGCTTTGCCTTCTCTTCCAATCCACGTATCTCTCCTAAACATCTCTCCCTTTTTACTCCTTCATACCATGACATCCATCTTATCTCCTTGACTACCATGCTCACCGTCCACCATCACTCCCCGTCCATTCTCATCGATGGCAAGTTGGTAGTAGGTCACCCACCCCATCCCTTTGCTCAGGTATCATAAATGGAGCTCCACTTTGTCAAGGTTCGTAGGTGCTCCCATATCGAACGTATATTTCCCAACATTCAAACTTATGGCAGGTCTTATCCACCTTATTATTCAAATATTTAGTGGTCTTAAGGGGGGTTTTCGAGATGGAAGTTCATTAATACCATCTATTTTATTTTTTTTATAATGGTAAGGCTAATTTCATTAATACATTTTTAAATGCTACTTTGAAATGAAATTCTCCTTTATTTATTTAAAATAAAATATTTACTTACTTTTAAATGAAACCTTTTTCATCATTTAAAATGAAACATTTTTTTAAATTTTAAATAAAACATTTATAGATTTTAAATGAAACACACTATCATTTAAAATCAAGTATTTATAAATTTTAAATGAAACTTATTATCATTTAAAATAAAACATTTATAAATTTTAAATGAAACTTACTATCATTTAACAAAGTATTTACTTTATCACTCTATTTGCCTAAACACAAGGAGTTATGAAGATAACCTATCCATTCACACTTCCCAAGTTATTGAGGCAATAGTGTTGAAGTAAAAGATAATCAAGCATGTGCAATAGACAAAGAGGGAGTCTTTCCATCAATTTAGTCACCTGTCTCAGCCTCTAGAACTTATGATAGCTACTAGGCTATCAATCTAGGGCTCAAGGTGGCTAGCTATTGATGATTATCCCTTAACCGAATGCATGCCTATATGAAGGTATCCATCCTTGTTACCTTCGAGTTGCCTTATCATCATTTCCCCAACCTCAAGTACCCTCACCTTTGGTGGATGACTCAACTTCTTCCACTTACGAGTGTACCTAATCCTACACATTGGTAATTTGTTAGTAGTATCATGCTCTTCAATATCTACTAATATTGCATAGTTGCTTAATTGCACAAAATTGAGTATTAAAGCACCATCAATTAATACATTATTTTCCATGTCAAAAGGTCCATCTGGGAGGGTCATGACATCCTCCCCCACTAGGACTAAACACCATCCTGGTGTTTTCCAGTTTTACACAATCACAACCACAAGCAAAAAGTAAATTATTACATTTTAAAGATCTTCAAACAAAAAGGAAAAATATTTTTGCATATCCTCCACCTTCTCCCAAGTGGCATTCCTTTCAGAGAAACGGTCCCACTAGACCTTACATTCCTCAAGAGTCTGATTCTGCATAGTCTTAGAATGGAATTCAAGAATATTTACTAGCATTACTTCAATTACCTCTAGATTTACCATCTACAAATTAGAAACATCCCACACATGTTCAGGGTCAATAATATATTTTCTAAGCAAAGATATGTGGAAGGTGTCATGGATTTTTGATAGATTAGGAGGTAGAGCAAGTTGGTATGCAACCAAACTAATCTTTTTAGTGATCTCAAAGGGCCCTACAAACCATGGATCCAATTTTGTGGACTTGATCACACTTTTCATTGGTTTGACCCTTAGGAACACTTTATCTCCTACCGAGTACTCTCTTGGAGTTCTCTTTAAATCAACATAACTCTTCTACCTATCAACAACTTCCTTGAGTCTTTGCCTGATTACCTTCAATTGCTCTTCCATTTCTCTGACCATTTTTGGTCCAATCACAACCCTATCTTCTAGGTTATCCCATGATAGTGGTGTTCTACACTTCCATCCATACAAGGCATCGAAAGGTGCCATTCCCAAAGATGAGTGATACCCATTATTATAGGTGAACTCTACCAAAGGTAGGTAGTCTTCCCAGTGAGACTTGTGATCCATGCAATACATGCAGAGCATATCTTCTAGTACTTGGTTTACCCACTCTATTTGACCATCTGTCTCAGGGTGGTATGCCAAACTCATGTTCAATTTTGTACCTATTGCCTAATGAAGGGCTTTCAAAAACTAGAAGTGAACTTGGAATCCCTATATGAGATAATTACCTCAAGAAATCCATGCAATCGGAACACTTCCTTGGAAAATCTATTAGCCACCACCTAAGCATCATCCTTGGTGCTCCTAGGTATAAAATGTGCAACCTTAGTCAATTTATCGACTACTACTAGGATTGCATCATGTTGGTATCTTGGTCTTAGGTAAACCTACTATAAAATCCATAGATATGACCTACCATTTTTAGTAGGTATACTATGTGGATACAACTATCCTATGGGATGCTTGCATTCCACCTTAACCTTCTGAAATTCAAGGCATCGAGTGACAAAATTGATAATATCCTTCTTCATTCCTACCCAGAAGAAGGTTATTTTCATGTTTTCCCTCATCTTTACCCCTTCGAGGTGAGATGAATAAGGAGATCTATGGGCTTCTTGCATTATTAGCTTTCTTAAATCACCCAATTTTGGTATGATGATTCTACCTTTGTAGCACAAAAGGTTATCTATCACCCTAAACTCCTTATTGCCCTCAGGGTCTCTATCTATTCTAGCTCGAATTTCTTAGCAATATTCATCCTGATATTGCTCCTGCCTCACTTGATCCATGAGATTTATGTGACTCCTAGTTATGGCTGCTATGTGTCTCCTTCTACTCAAGGCATCAACAACCTTATTCTCCTTTCCCTTTATGTACTCAATTTCAAAGTCATACTCAATGAGAAACTTGATCCACCTTCTCTACTTCACATTGAGTATTGGTTGGGTAAATATGTACCTTAGACTTTGATGGTCAGATTTTAACTCGAAAGGTCTCCCCACCAGATAGTGGTGCCAAACCTTTAGAGCATGCACCACAATAGCTAGCTCTAAATCATGAGTAGCATAATTGACTTCATGCTTTTTAAGCTTCCTTGAAGTATAAGCTACTACTAACTCTTCTTGCATGAGTACTCCTCCTAACCCTTCCAGTGATGCATCAGTGCATACCAAAAAATCTCCTTGAGGATCTAGAATCTTCAATATTGGTGCGGTAGTGAGTTTTTGCTTCAATAAAGCAAAGGTAGTTTCACACTTTTCCATCCATTTGAATTCCTTTCCTTTCTTCTGAAGGTTAGTTATTGCCAAAGCAATCTTTGAGAAATCCTTTATATAACGTCTATAATAGCCCATTAACCCCATGAAGCTTCTTACTTCAGTAATATTAGTAGGGGGTGGCCAATTTAGTATGGCTTCGATCTTCTCCAGATCCACAACAATTCCTTCTACTGATATGATATGCCCTAAATATCATACCTCTAAAACATAGAAATCACTCTTGGCCAGATTTTCGTAGAGTTGATTTTCCCTTAGTAACTCTAACATGATCTTGAGATGTTTATCATGTTCTTCCTTGTTTCAAGAGTATATTAGGATATCATCTAGAAATACAAGGACAAACTGGTCTAGGTGCCTTATGAACACTATTCATTAAATTCATGAAGGTATCTTGGGCATTAGTCAGTCCAAAGGGTAGGACTATAAACTCATAGTGTCCATACCTAGTCTTAAATATCATCTTGTGAGTATCCTCCTCATGTATTCTTAATTGGTGATACCCTGACCTCAGATCTATCTTAGTAAACACCATGGCATCTCTTAGTTGATCGAATAAATATTTGATTCTAGGTAGGGGATACCGGTTCTTGATTGTAGCTTTATTCAACATCCTATAATCAATACATAATCTTAAAGAGCCATCTTTCTTTTTCACAAATAAAATAGGTGCACCCCAAGGTGACACACTTGGTTTTATCAACCCCTTTTCTAATAACCCTTGCAATTGTACCTTTAATTCCTGCATCTTGATAGGTGTCATCCTATATGAAGATCTATGAATTGGTTTCATTCTCATAAGATCAATAGTGAAATCAAATTCCCGCATAGGAGGGAGTCCAGGTAAATCCTTAGGAAATACATCCTTGAAATCCTGCAAAATTGGGTGTGTTTCCAACACCTCTTTCTTTTGGTCTTCTCCAACTTCATTTAGCTTTATTACATAGACTATCCCTCCTTTCCTGAGGGCTTTCTTCAACTGCATAGCTGACAACATCTGGGGTTTGAATGCCCCCTATTCACTATGAATTCATAGCCTTTCCTTACCTCCTTCAGAATATTTGATCCATCTATCTTGGAAATTGATTACGACTTTATGGGCTTGTAACCAATCCATCCCTAGGATCACATCGAAGGCATGAAGTGGAGCTACATATAAGCAACCTTCCATGGTTCCACTAGCTAAAGCAATTTCCATCATAGGAAAACATTGGTTTATGGAGTAGGTCTATCCAAAACCATACTCGACCTTCCATCCATGAGCCAAATATCTTGGCCTTTCCTAGCATATCTTTGGCTAATTTTATTATTACATATATATAAACAAGGAAACAATCCTTACTAAAAGTTTCCCCTTTTTAAAAGTTGCTCAATGAGAGGTAGAAAACTTACATTCCCAAATTCATGGTAGGGGTGTCCCATTTCATTGGTGGCTCCCTCTCATCACTTGTGCCCCAAGACTTATCTCCTTGGACTGGAGGCTTAGTGCTTTTCTACCTGGGTAATTGACTGCATAATGTGATCCTCCACATACATAACAACCTTCAAAAGGAACCCTATGGGGTTTCTGAGTCTATCTCCTGATTTGCCCCACTTAGGGTGTCCTTGGTTGTTTTTAACTTTTCTCAAAGGTATGATGAGGTGATTTCCATTTCCTTAGGCCAACATCGATGGCTAGTTTTGGTTGGCTCATCCGATCCTTACATTGGCTTTTACACTTTAGGAAACCATCACTTACCCTTTTTCTTTGGGGTGGTTGGCTCTCTTTTGGTAGACTTGCCAAAAAGTATTCATTCATCAATTTACACTGATTCAATTGCTCTCTCTACTGGTCTATTAGTTCCCCTTGCTGCTTTATCTGTCCTTGCATGATAATAACTATAGTAATGAGATCTTCCATTCCCCTATTGGGAGTTTTTGGATCCTCATTCTAGATCCCTTCTTTAACATTACTTTATCGAGTCTACCTAGGTGTAGGCCTCTCTCTTTTAGCCTTAGGTGGCATCTTGACCTAGTTTCAACCAAGAAAATAATTAGGTTACAACTTCATCTTAAACTGAACCACTAATTCAAACCACATTACAAAGTTCTCCTTGCCAAAACATTAGTAATCTAACTAGGATAATATTCCAATATTATGATGTATCATCAATACCAAAGCCCATACTGAGGTATCATAACATTCATCTACCCTTGGGATCAACTCCATTAGATTCTAATAAGTAGAGACTCTAGGTCATCCCAAATTTTAGCTTAAACTTAAGCAAGCCTTCATTGGAGACATCCAAATATCTTTTAGCACATAAGAAGCTCTATACCCTCATACCTAGAGCTCTGATACCAAATGTAATGACCCTAAAATCAAGAAATAAGAAAACACACAAAAATAGAAAGAATTTTTTGACTAAGGAGAGGGATTCATAAACCCCTAACCAACCTTAGACCGACTTAATGTTTAACAAACCCTAAGTTTCTCAAGAACTATACCACACAAGATTCCCCTCACGCAAGTCCCTTTTGCATAGGCATATCTCATGTTATGCACATAAGTCCATCCATATCATCATCCTTGATGAGCTAGACTTATCACCTTCAATCATTAGAAGGTGTACACGCATCTCCATATTCTACACAAGCCATTATGCATAGGTATGCTACGTGTACTATGAGTTAAGCTATCAATCTTATCCTTTGACAAGCTATCTTAACTCAGGTACAATCTTCTATAAACCTAGTTACCATTCTCCCTAAGGGGGTCTCAAGCCCTTAGGTTACCTCTAAGTTCACCCTAGAACTTACTACTGAGTTTTTATGAAAAGTTATTCAAACAAGAAAATAAAGATAAATCTAGATACTAAATCTAACAAAACATAATTCATTAAACATGCAAAAGATAACTAGAAACATGGAACAATAATTAAAGAATAAACATGCATAAGAAAGGATTTAAATACATTCACATTAAATCAAATAGAATACAAAGGTGCATCAACCATATTGTTCATTTATTACATAAGCATGTATGGTAAAACCTCCATACCTTTAAACAATACATTACATCAATCTCATCAGGGAAATCTCCCCATAAATCTAATCTATTTGCATAAATAAACAAGATGTAAAGTAGAGAGCAAACTTGTGCATTGGTCCATCTATAAATTTGGTCCTCCCGCTCTTCCATCGATCAAGTGAGGATAGTAGGGGATCAAGACACTCATAGTTCAGGATAGACATGCTTCTAAATGCATTTACTCATTTCATTACCAAATTGCAACTATACAAATAACCCAAGCAATTCAACTATCTAATGCATAGTTGATATCATAGAAACTACTCTTTCTATTTCTCCTCTCATCCTCCTATGAGAGTCTTTCAACAATACATCTAGATCATGGGCTATTCTTGTAATAAATGATTCAACCCTTATTCAAAAATTAAAGTCCCATACCCTTAATTGCCAAATAATCTAGGTTCATATTTATTTATCAAATTAAAGTCAACTACTTTAATCCATAAATAAATCCCTTCATTTTCATTTCATAAATTAAAGTCCCATACCCTTAATTTACAAAACAAACCAATTCCATATTTATTCATTAAATTAAAGTCAACTACTTTAATTCATAAATAAACCTTTTTCATTTTATTTCATAAATTAAAGTTCCATACCCTTAATTTACAAAACAAACCATTTTTCATATTTATTCATTAAATTAAAGTCAACTACTTTAATTCACAAATAAACCCTTTTTCCTTTCATTTCATAAATTAAAGTCCCATACCCTTAATTTACAAAACAAACCATTTCCATATTTATTCATTAAATTAAAGTCAACTACTTTAATTCATAAATAAACCCTTTTCCTTTCATTTCATAAATTAAAGTCCCATACCCTTAATTTACAAAACAAACCATTTTCCATATTTATTCATTAAATTAAATTCAACTACTTTAATTCATAAATAAACCCTTTTTCCTTTCATTTCATAAATTAAAGTCCCATACCCTTAATTTACAAAACAAACCATTTTCCATATTTATTCATTAAATTAAAGTCAACTACTTTAATTCATAAATAAATCATTTTTCCTTTCATTTCATAAATTAAAGTCCCATACCCTTAATTTACAAAACAAACCATTTTCCATATTTATTCATTAAATTAAAGTCAACTACTTTAATTCACAAATAAACCTTTCTTCCTTTCATTTCATAAATTAAATACCATACCCTTAATTTTTAAAACAAACCATTTTCCATATCTATTCATTAAATTAAATTCAACTACTTTAATTCACAAATAAATCCTTTTTCCTGTTATAAGCAAAGTTCTCTAACTCTACTTAATAACAATTCATGAACCAATTTAATATATAAATAAAGTTCTCTAACTCTACTTATTAAATCACTCACAAATCATTTTAATAAGCAGCCAAGCTTTGGAGTATTAGAGATGGCCTTAATTTAATTAAAGTCTTCAAAGACTCAGACTCAGGGACTTAGGGACACTTTGGTAGCTCGGCGTCAAGCATGACGCTCTTTACAGGTGAGTAGTTCATCGTACGGACAAACATCCTCTCCAGTCCATGAATAACCATACCTTCACGGTCCAAGTTATGGTAGGAGGAGGATGGGTTACCTATGGTGGTGAACATCACCTCCCTCACTAAGGGCAACGGTGTCTTCTAGTCACAGGTCCGAGGAAATGGAGACAGTGGGGATAAAAAGTGCTTCCCCAACTTATGGGCTTCCTTTAAAGGGATACCCAACCACACAAGTCACCAATAATATAGCAAGCTATAAACATGAGGCAACCATGAGGGTAAACCTCTTACTCAGCCAAACAAAGGTAGCTACACATGGTAGCCATGATGGTATACTTTCCAACAAAAAGCATGATAACAAGCTCAATACATGATATCCATCATGGCAAGCCTTCCAATAGTAAGTATGACAACAAGCTCAATACATGATAGCCATGATGGCAAGCCTTCTAATAGCAAGAATAATAGCAATCACAATACATGAAAGCCATTGTGGAAAGCCTTTCAATATCAAGCATGAAAACAAGCACAATATATGGTAGCAACGATGTCCAGCCTTCCAATAGTAAGCATGACAACAAGAACAATACACAACAACCATGATAGAAAGTCTTCCAATAGCAAGTATGATAGTAAGCATAATATATGATAGACAAGATGGTAATCCTTCCAATAGCAAGCATAATACACAGTAGCCACGATGGTAAGTATTCAAATAGTAAGCATGACAACAAGCACTATATACGACATCCACAATGGCAAGTATTCCAACAACAAGCATGATAGCAAGCACAATATATGGTAGCCATGATGGCAAGCCTTCTAATAACAAGCATGATAATAAGCATAATACATGGTAGCCATGATGGCAAGCCTTCCAACAACGAGCTTACATAGCTAGGATACACAATAAGCATGATGGTAGTTGAAGCTAAACCATGGAAAACCACACAATAAGCGCTAATTAACAACACAAACAATAGATTTGAATACAACCTCTATCCTTTTTGTTAACCTAGAAGTGGTTCGAACAATGTTGCTTCAGTTCTCTCATGGAGTTCTCCTTATCTTCTCTTCCAATCGATGTGTTTCTCCTAGACATCTCTTATTTTTTCCTCCTTCATACTATGGCCTCTCTCTTATCTTCCCAACTACTGAACTCACTATCCACCATCACTCCCCATCCATTCTCATTGGTGGTAAGTCGGTAGTAGGTCACCCACCCCATCCCTTTGCTCAAGTATCATAAATGGAGCTTCACTTTGTCAAGGTTGGTAGGTGCTCCCATATCGAACGTATATTTCCTAACGTTCAAACTTATGGTAGATCTTATCCACCTTATTATTTAAATATTTAGTGGCCTTAAGGGGGGGTTTCGAGATGGGAGTTCATTGATACCATCTCTTTTCTTTTTTATTGGTAAAGCTATTTATAGTAGAATTTCATTAATACATTTTTAAATGCTATTTTGAAATGAAATTTTCCTTTATTTATTTAAAATAAAATATTTACTTAATTTTAAATGAAATCCTTTTTCTTCATTTAAAATGAAACATTTTTTAAATTTTAAATAAAATATTTATATATTTTAAATGAAACACACTATCATTTAAAATTAAGTATTTATAAATCTTTAAATGAAACTTGCTATCATTTAAAATAAAACATTTATAAATTTTAAATGAAACTTACTATCATTTAACAAAGTATTTACTTTATCACTTTATCTGCCTAAACACACAAGGAGTTATGAAGATAACCTATCCATTCACACTTTCCAAGTTATTGAGGCAATAGTGCTGAAGTAAAATATAATCAAGCATGTGCAATATACAAAGAGGGAGTATTTCCATCAATTTAGTCACCTATCTCAACCTCTAGAACTTACGATAGCTACTAGGCTATCATCATGGGGCTCAAGGTGGCTAGCTATTGATGATTATCCCTTAACCGAATGCATACCTATATGAAGGTATCCATCCTTGTTACCTTTGAGTTGCCTTATCATCATTTCCCCAACCTCAAGTACCCTCACCTTTGGTGGATGACTCAAATTCTTCCACTTACGAGTGTACATGATCCTACACATTGGCAATTTGTTAGCAATATCATGTTCTTCAATATCTACTAATATTGCATAGCTGCTTAATTGCACAAAATCAAGTATTAAAGCACCATCAACTAATACATTATTTTCCATGTCGAAAGGTCCATCTAGGAGGGTCATGAGAGTACTTCAAAGATAGTAATCTTACTCCTAGATAGTTAATACTTCTTAAGATCCTTTATGATAGCAAAAGCCTAATTTTAAATAATGGTATATTTATCTTTGTCATTATGGATGGCTTGATTCATGAAGGATATGAAATGTTCCTTGTCCTTATCATTTTGATGGGTTACAATATCCTTGATTCATTCACTTGTACAAAAGCCATACAACCTAAATTGTTTAGAGAAATTTAGGTTGATCAAAGTTGGGTCTTTGGTGATGGAATCTTTGAAATATTTGAAGGTTTTTATCTTTCATCCATTCATTCTTGGTAAACATAAAATTTTAGCATCTTGATTATGGGGATTACCATTTGGATAAACTTGTAATATTTTTTGCATCAAAATAGATTTACCTAGGAATGACTTAATCCCTTTGAGTAGCAAGGGCAATAGTAGATCAAGTATTACTTTTATCCAATCAAGGTCTATGGATAAACCTTATTTTGATACCATATGACCTAGCATTTTTTCTTGATTAACCATAAAAAAATACTTCTTAGGGTTAAGAGAGATACCAAATTACCTACACCTCTATAATACTATCGATATCATCAATGTTATTATTTCTACCTTTGGAAAATATGATTAAATCATCAATTTATACAATAATGGTCTCACCTAAAAGACTAATGAAATATATTTACATATCCCTTTAGAAGGTTACTCTAGTATTTGATAAACTGAATGGCATTCATTGGTATGCAAAGTTTTCCCAATTTGTGGATAAATTTATTTTATGTTGATCTTCATCTTTAACCTAGATCTAGTTGTATCCTAATAAGCCACCAAGGAGGGACAAAATCTATGACCTAGCTACTTTTTTAAAATATGACCAATGGTGGGAATGGACAGTAGTCTCTTAAGCAGGACTAGTTGATGTTTCTAAAACTGATGCATAGCTTTTATATGACTTCCATACCAAAACCAAATTGGAAACTTAGGTGGAGTGCTTGATAAAAAATATAATACGAGCTTGTATCATATTCAATAATCATTTCTTCATTATTACCTCTATTTTTAGATTCGTTGATCTTTATATTTGTCTAAAATATTTGTTGTTAGGCTCCAAATTAATAATATACTCTATGATTTTCTAGCCATTGACCTTAAGATATGTTTATGATCATGCAACAATGTATGTATAATTACCATAGTGCTATTTGAAAATGTCATTTTATTCTTGAGTAAAAAAATTTCCAGGTAGTAGATTCTTACCTTTATCCACCTTAATGAGTTGATATGCATAGAATTTTATTTTGATACATTTCTATATTTTACTACCATTAGGATTAAAGAGGCTTTCTAAATTTATTATACTCTTAGGTAGCTATTTTAAATTCAATTATATGACCCCATCCTTGATATAATCCCTATAATCATTATTTTCTTTAATGTATTAAGCTACCTAATCAGGAATATTATATTTTTTTCATAATTATTAAATACCTAAAAATGATCAAAGTTATTAGGAATTGCTATTTTATAAACTACCTCTAATTATTTAGTTTTTACCTACATGTCATTAGTGGGGTTGAATCAAGATTCCATTCTTGCCATCTCATCTGCCTTTACACTAAATAATCTAGGGATTTCTTTGATTTGGTATGTAGAAAACTTTCTAACAAATACTAGACTTGATGTTTCTAAACTTTGAGTATGTGTTCTTTAGAGTACACTAGGAATTGATCTAATTTACATTTTGTTTTGAGTTTCCATATCTTCATAGGTTATTAATTTCCATCATCTTAGACTTTCTCAATATGGTATATAGTGCATCATATTTTACCATATTATTGGTACAATTAAATAATAACCTATAGAGAAAATGAGGATCAATAAATTTAATACCAAAACCAACAAAGTACATTGTCTACATGTTGTCTTCTCCATACCTTTTCAAGGCTAGAAGATTTGTTTGAGTGATGAGATATTTTTCTAATTTGGTCTTTTTTCCTTCATCTATCCTCTTGTCTTTCTTGTTTTGTGTCTCTCCATTCCCCTTCTAATGTGTACCTATAGGCTCAATTTTTGTTATCTCTTTATTTTTCTATTTCTCTTATTGTGTTGTGATATGAATTTTATCCTTCAAGTGCAAGGTTTAACCACCTCTTTTAAGGTCTATTGTACATTTCCCAATTCTAGTTTATTTTTTAATTGACTCCTCTTTAGAATATTTCATGTTACTTTTAGTTTTTTTTGTGGAAAACATCCCAAAAGGGATGCCACTTTTGGGTAAGACCCAAGGAGGCATGGGTATCTCTTCCACTAAAATCATCCAAGGATTGCACCTGGCCTACCACCTTTTACATACTCAAGGAGCAAACCTTAAATAACAAAAAATAAGAACACACAAACACAAACACACAATAAGATTAAAAAACATGCTCCTTGAGTGTGTCGAAAATATAAAGCACAATAAAACAGACACAAAATAAGATAAAAAAAAACAACACTAACCACACATAAAAAAAACACAATAACATAACAAAAGACAAACATGATAAACACAACATAATGCTACAAAGACACAACCAACAAAAACATGAAAAAAAAAATAGCCAAAACCTAAAAAATAGAAATTGACAACAAACAAAAAAAAAACATAGAAAACACTCACACACCAAAACACAAAAATATCAACTCACATAAACATACAAAAACACAATAACAAAAACAACAAAAATACTAGAACAATAACAAAAAATAGAAAACATAAAAAACACAAGAACAACATAAAACAATACAAAAAACAATACAAAAAACACAAAAAACAAAAATAGAAACACACACACACACGCCTCAAAAAAATAAACAAAAAAATAATAATAAATAAAAAAGAAAAAAATTGAACACCACAATGACCTTTCTAGAACAAAATACTCTTAAGTCAAGAATCAACAGAGGAAAAAAAAGAAAGATTAATTTGATCTAGGGAACTAAAATACCCTAAACGAACCAAAGAGAAGCAAAAATTAAGCAAAAAGAAACTAGGTACCTCAATAACTGGAGTCATACAAATAAATGATAGAAAGAAGAGCTTCCCTTATTTGTGAAGCCCACCATCTAGGAGGGTGGCCATAGCAAGTAAGATCGCCTTTTTCCAAAGCCCAATTAGCTAAATCATCAACACTCTTGTTCTGATATCTGACCACATGATTGTAATCAAATTTTTAAAATCCCATCTGGATTAACTAAATATTCTCAATAATTATTTTTATTCTCCTATCAACCTTATGATTCGTCGAAGGAGTCTTCAAAATATTAATCATGAGTTAAGAGTAAGACTCAAATAGCACCTTTTACCATCCAAAATTATTAGCCTCTTGAAGGCATCTGAGGATACCATACCCCTCAACAAGGTTATTGAATAGAATACCCAAATTCTTAGTAAAAATAAAAACCAGGGAGCCATCTAAAAGTCTACCAATTCCTCCTACACTAGCTTTTCTAGGGTTCCCTCTAGAGGCTCCATTAGTATTGACTTTTCCAAAATCCTTAGGAGGAGGTTACCAATTCCTTGTTATATCTATATTGCAAGTACTCACATTCCATTTAAGTTGGTTGTCCTTATAAGAGATAATATTTAATCTTTGCATCACTTGATCCCATATTTGGTGGGAGTTTTAGGGGTGATTAAGGAGTTTTTGGACTGGTTCAACTAAGTTGGCAATGGTATTTTTCCAGATATAGTGAATATCCTTCCTATCTTGATTAAAAATTTATTCGTTCCTTTCATTCTAGATATTCCAAAGAAGAATGGTAGAACCCATACAAACTAATTGCCTAATAAAATAATCAACACCCTCTTGTTTAGGCAAAAACCTCAAAAGTTATTCAAAAGTAATAAAAATTGGACCACTATAAGCCAAGTAAAGTGGCCATTCTCCTCCATAGCTCAGAGGATAAAGTACACTCAATAAAAATATGGTTGAGAGTGTCCATATTCACTTCACACATTTCACATCTAAAAGGGCCATGAAAACCACACTTCATAAGTTTCTCAATAGTAAGCACTCTATGATACAATAAAAGCCAAGTAAAGAACCTCACCTTAGGTCAGATATTTTGAGCCCACAATTGAGAAAATATGTCAGAATAATGGTTACCATTATTATGGCATAAGGCAAAATAACCTTAAGAAACTGAATATTCACCCTTAGTAGTGTTGTTCCATACAAAATAATATTTTCATGGGAACAAGAGAGAGATATCATATGAAGGATGCATTGGATATCTTGTCTTTGCCTTTCTAGGATTTGAATAGGACAATACTCAATAAGGATCCAATATCTACCAACATTTAAATTACTAGTATGGTACCAACAATAATTAGCCACCTTTATCTAGTTATCTCAATGAAGCTCCTCCATAAAAAACCTCCAATCGGGAAACTGAGTAATCAAAGGCTTGTGACCATCCCAAAAATTTATCCAAAAATTTTCCTATTGACCATTATGAATGATCCAAAATATTTTTTTATTTATCAAATTCTCACTAGTCTTAAGAACTCCTAAAATGGAGAACCTTTGGTAGGCAATTAATAGCAAACAAGATATTCAAGACTTTTTTTCCTAACATATTTAGCTCAAATATTATTGGCCCAAAGAGAATTGGGGTTATGCAAAACCCTCCAATATAATTTAGCAGCTATAGATTTGTTTTTATTAATAGTAGACCAGAATCCTAGCTCCTCTTTATTCTTAGGAAGCCATGTTACCTCTAGTCTTAACCCCATTTAAATTAGTGTATATAATATCATATTCAAATAATTATTCTTCATCCATTTTCATAGAAATAATTTTTTTTGAGTAGGTATTAATTACATAGCATGGGAATCTTAGTACATGATATTATTTGGTGTGAGGACTATTTGGCCCTTAATTATGGCCTATTAATATTGACATTGTTGATTATATTAAATAATCTAAGAATATCTGATGGATCTGACAAACTCTATGGGGCAATTCCTATAATTATAATGAATATACCATGTTGGATCTGATTATGCATGAATGTTGATAATGTGATTGTGAGTTTGACTTGCTTCTTTATTATCACCTTGGTGAGGCACCTGATATTACGATAGGCATACAATTATCTAGGGTTTCAAATTATATAATTTTTACTTTCTATAATTGTTCTAATTCACCAATATTTTTATCACTTCTAACATATTGCTCATCATAAAATTATTGTTCAACCCATTGTTTGAACTAGATGTGGTAGGAAGGGATGGAAGTTATGGTTGGAATGCCATAGTGGATAATGTGATTTGGCCAATGTGAGTAATAATATATGATGAATTAGAAGTATGAATTGAACAATTTTATTAGGGACTAGAGATAGAAAACATAATGAGCATGTAATTTACATAAGTAAATTCTAGATAATATGGGCTACATAGGTCATTATTGGGATAGAGGGTATTTTCCATACTAGAATGACAACATCTTATCCTCCATATATGTCCTCAAAAGCTACAATTATCACTTAATGGTTATAATTACAAACCATTAAAGCTAATTTAGGTTATATGCCTTTCATATAATAAGGTAATTTTTGTTTCCTCAGGAATCTAGTATTAAAACTACGTATATTTTCATGATTATATATTTGTATTCTATTTAAATAAAATAAATTAGACTAATCATTTCCCATCCTACCAAATCTATGCATAAATTTTTCTATATGTCTAAATCGTAATTGAATTATCTAGTAGTCCTTTGTACCATAAAGCAACCATATCTGATGCAAGAGCATCCTTGTCTTCATGCAATCTTACGTCGACCAAAAAAATAAAAATAAAAAGTATCTTTAGTGTTGTGATAGGCACCATGCAGTTCTGTTTTCTTTACACATGTAGTTCTTTGGTCTTTGTAATCATTACATTAATGGCTCATGTATAAAATTATTTTGTTGTTTTTGCACGTGTAACTTTATGGTCATTATGACCATTGCATTAATGGCTCGAGAAAGAAATTATTTTGTGGTATTTGTACATGCAAATTCTAAATTATTTATAGCCATTGCATTTATGAATCAAGAAAGAAATTATTTTGTTGTCTTTGCATATATAGTTCTATGGTATTTATAACCATTGCATTAATTACTTAGGAAAGAAATTATAATTTTTTTTTAACTTTCCTTGAAGTGGATCTATGTTTCCTGGTTTGGGTAGGAAATTCTTATTGTAATTTTGATATTAAAGTTAGACCAAATTCTATTTGGAAGGGACTTTTGGGATATGGGCTTGAATGTAATGCAAAGAGGGTCAGTTGTAGATATGAATGTAGTTATTGTAATTTTTCCTTACAAATAATATATATATATAGATATATATAAATAAATTTATATTTTGACTTCCTAGTTCTTCTTGGTTTTGTTGTGTACTTTATGCCCATATGCCTATTGTTAATTCAACCCTTATCCAATGCTACATCACCTGATATTAGAGCTTAGGATTGTGTTCCATGGTGTTGGCTTGAAATATTTTTTCATTCTAAAGTATTTGTGTGGTTGTGAATGCATTGCAAGTGAACCATAGAGATGACTCATAGACTTAGAATAGGATATGGTAGAAATAATATTGGCCTACACATTGCTAATCTAACTAATATGATGAGAGTCATCCTATAAATATTGGAAGCTATTAAGGCTACATAGTGCATAGGTACTATAATGTAGGATAATATAAATGAATATGAGAGTGATGGTGTTGAGGATGAGGGTGAGGCCACATATAACCTCATGAGAAATATTTTTTACTACAATAGTGAAGGCTAGATGTAAGCCAAGGTTTGGTATTTCAAGTTATGCAGGGATATTGAATCCAAAACTTGGTGGATTGGATCACCAAGCTAGAGAGATACTTTGAGTTTGAAGTAATCAAGTACCCTAAAAGATTTGTGCTACCACAAAGTTGAAAGGGTATGTTGTCTTATGGTGGGACTTAGTTCAAAAGATCCATATATAGAGGAACAAACATTAAATATCCACATGGGATAAGATGGTAGTGAATCTCAAAGGAAATTTCTTACCATGTAACTACCCATATGATTTGTTCAAGAAACTCTAAAACCTATACCAAAGAGAGAACATCATGAAAGCATACTTGAAGAAATTTTATAGACTATACATTCACACATGATAGGTAGAGGATAACACAAAGAAGGTATCAAGGCATGTGAATGGTTTACATATCTTGATTTAGGATGAGCTGTGTTTGTTGATGATCAACTACATCGAAGAATTATACCAATTGGCTCTATGTATAGAGAAGTTATCCCATAGATAACAAGGTGTGCACAATAGTAGTGGTAAGAGCAAGTATGGTAGATAAAGCAAGTAGGGTATGAGGTAGACTAGCCTGTGTAAGGAAGGCATTAGCATGAGTGGTAGTGCACAAGATGTTGATCATAAAAAAACTCTGATAAAGGCAAATATAAGTCTTGAAGCTGCATGGAGGGTCTTGAAGGTACCTATTTTATATGTGGTCAAGCAAGGTATTAGGTATTCAAATATCTAGAAGCACGATATGGGTATTACATAGAGAAATGAATGCATGTAGCACACACAAATAGTGGTGGTTCAGGTAGTGAATCAAAAAGTGCATAGCCAAAGGATGGTGAAAACTTGATGGTATGTAAGGTAATACTAAATATTACATGCAAATAGGGTCATGGTTGAGGAGGTGCCTCTTACACACCAAGCATAAGTCACGAGGAAAGTGTTGCAAGTTGATAATTGATGGAGGTAGCATAGACAACTTGGTCTCCATGGATATAGTGCATGAGTTAGGATTGAATAATGTCATACACCCAATACTGTACAAGGTCTCTTGGTTACAAAAGAGACAAAAAATGACTTTGACAAAGCAAAGTCTAGTTTCCTTTCATATATGAGGATATGTATATTCTAATAGATGCATGGCATATACTGCTGGGAAAACCTTGGAAATATGATGTTAGCGCTATCTGTGATAGGTAAAAAAACACTTTCATCATCAAGAAGGATGGAAATATGTTTAAATCCAATGAGAGTGGAGGAAGAATGTGAGAAGTATAAAGTGATAATGTTTTTAGCAAAGTACTTTCTCATGGGGGTGGGAGACTTGTAGGACTACTATGCTCTAGTAGTCACATCCATGCAAGAAAAATAGTCAAATTCATGTATCTTTGAAGATCCAAATATTGGTGCACTATTAGAAACATTTGTAGATGTAGTTGGTGAAGGAATACCATATGGTTTTGAAAGCATGAGATTCCGGGAGAAAAGAAACACTAAGATGTAATGAAAGCAGAACTAACTTGATGCTAAATGAATATACATGAAATAGAACGCATGTAATCGAATCAACCAAACATAAAGGAGAAAGCAGGAGCACAACCCTTTTATATTAATTCCATTCGGTTACAATACATCTCCTCCCTTTTCAGGGGCTAGGAGTGTTAGCTTGTCTTGGTTACAATCATGATTAGTAATCTTCCTTCCACATGCCCACATTTGAAATGGGCGGGCCCAAGTGTTGTCGTCGCTTATGCCGATAAATCCTTGCTTGCTGCTGCTTCTACGATCAAAGAAACAATGAAAACGTTAGTAGCACCTGTAACCAGAAGATATATCGTTTGAATTTAGAAATAAATAAGAAATGCATGCAAAAATATTGATTAATCTGCACTCTGACAGAGACTCGAAAACATCACTAAAAGTTGTTGCCAGCAGAACAATCGGTGAAACTGATCACTGTTACCTGCAAATTAGTGAAAAACCAATAGCATAGAACGTAGAACGTAATGCAAGATGTCTTCGATAAATATCTTCTAAAATCTAAACTAGACGTAAAGCGTAATGCAGTATATATATATATATTCGAATAGAAAGCATAATCTATTTAAACACTGTTAACTGCAGGATATATTCAAAAACAACATAAATTAAATTAAAAAATAAGAATGTGCGTGGGGTGCCCAAGCGGGCCGCCCCCGTTAAAACTTGATTTCGGCACCAATCCACTAAGGAAGGGCCCAAAATCTCTCAGGTTGTGATGTCGTCGAATTGATAGTTTACTGTGTCCAATGTCGGGTCTGAAGGTTCGGATTCACGCTTTCGAAAACCACCCAACAACCTCTCTTGCGAAAGAGATTCTGGATGTGAAAAAGGTGAATCGAAACTGATGCAATCGGGTCTCTGGTTTAGCAGCACTTCGTTGCATTAAAAAATGCTTGTCAACCCGTTCCCTTCTGGGCGAGAAATTCCATCGTTTTATAGACCCACGGGGTCTCTTTGGAGGGGGCACGCAAGGATGCCACATGGCGGCCATGCCTTCTCAAAAGGGAGGATACTTTGCCTTGACTTGGGCTTACATGACTACCCTCGCAAAAGTCCGCTAACTGCCAATCTGCCCACCTACATGCACATGCACAACAGGCGGAAATAACTGACTATCCTCACCTGCCACTTGTCTAACATCTACTTAGATGGTTTTAATGTTGCCTCTGAATGCTTTAATGTCTACCTTTGAATGTTTTAATGGCACATTTGATTGGTTGAATGTCTGCTTAGGTGCAAAATGCCGCGATGTCATGATATCGCGACACTTCGGCCAAGGCTCCCCTTTGGGCTTTTGGTGTCATGATTTTGCGACGTCGCAAAATCGTGACACCCTCGACCAAGGTTCCCCTTTGGGCTTTTGGTGTCGCGATTTCATGACGTTGCAAAATCGTGACACCCTCGGCCGAGGTTCCCCTTTGGGCTTTTGGTGTCGCGATTTCGCGACGTCGTGAAATCGCGACACCCTCGGCCGAGGTTCCCCTTTGGGCTTTTGGTGTTGCAATTTTGTGACGTCGCAAAATCGCGACACCCTCGGCCGAGGTTCCCCTTTGGGATTTTGGTGTTGTGATTTCGCGACATCGTGAGATCGCGACACCCTCGATCGAGGTTCCCCTTTGGGATTTTGGTGTCATGATTTCGCGACGTCACGAAATCGTGACACCCTTGGCCAAGGTTCCCCTTTGGGATTTTGGTGTCGCGATTTTATGACACCCTCGGCCAAGGCTCCCCTTTGGGCTTTTGATGTCGCGATTTCATGATGTCGCAAAATCGCGACATCGTGATTTCACGACACCCTCGGCCAAGGTTTGCTTTTGCTTAAGGCTTGCTTGTTTTTGCTTAAGGCTTGCTTTTGCTTAAGGCTTGTTCTTGCTTAAGGCTTTAAAATGACCGACTTTGCTTTGTTCACTTTTCGACCTTCTAAACTACTGTGTAAGTGGCTAGGACCACTGTTTGACCTCTGAGGGCTGCCCTGAAAGCTGTGTGTGTCAATGCGATCAGTGTTTGTAGTCACATAATCGGATTGGTGCTATTTTGGTGTCTATAGATGCCCCTTTTTGGGAAGTGCTATGGGTGACGCAGTGCTGAGCAAAAATAGATAACCAAAGCACTAATGATTAGGGTTTCTTGGTAACCTAACCAACTTTTGATGCCCCAAGTATGGAAAGGGCATGCATTCTTGAATCCTTGCTTCTGACGAGCTAAGGAATTTGATTTCAAGTGTTAACCTATTTTGGTGAGGTGTGACTTGAGCTTGGACATTGATCAGTCATGATTAGGCAAAGGGCGCAACCTTTTATCCCTAGGGGAACCTTGTTTTCATGCTTCGAAAATGCCAAGTGTTTGATCAATTTAATGATTGCTTGTTTACTGCCCCAAGTCAGGAGCATGATTGTCTTTGTCAATGATTCTTTGAATGCATGTCATTGCCTTGATTGGGTGTGTGCTTGTTGATTGGTGACTAAGTGTGACTACCCCCTCAAGCGACGAATCGATGAGGGAATGACCTTCATGAGAAAAGCGACGAGTCGCTTGACCCAAGATGACTTGTGCAAGGGTGCCTTTAGATGTTTTATCGTTTAAGCATGTGCAATTTCCTGACATTTGGACCTATTTTTGGTGGGTGTTAACCCTTTTGGTGATGCCATAATGGGGTGAAATCATCAAAAACCCGTCTTCCCGTGGAGCGGTCCAACTATGGTAGCCTTCTTGGGGAAGTAGGAGAGTGACAATTTGAGCCCCGACATCGATTTTTTTATGCCAAGAGGTTAAGTGCAAGAGCACTTGTGTCCGACAATGCTTATTGCTATGTTTTTGTGTTGCATTTTTGTGATGTTTTTGTTGTTTTGTTTTTCTTGCTTTGTGTATATTTCATGATTTTATGTTATGCATAATGATTGATGTTGATGGATGCATGCTACTTTATATTGATGTATGCATATGGTATGATAAATGTGATTGTTGTATGTTGATTTATTTTTATGGATGCATGATGAATGCAAATGTTTTTAATTTATATGTGATATGCAGAAATGAAATGGATGAATGGACTTTGTGATGTTTGGCTATGGCACCATAGACTGTTTAGAACTCTATTATTTTGTCTTTTAGGCGATTGCTGTGATGCATGACTTTGTATGTATACATGTGGTTTTTCTTTTTTTTGTATTTTCTGATGGTATTGTAAGGATGAAAAGTAGCACAGTTGGTTTAGAAATGTAGCTAAGGTTTTCTGAGACTCGTACGATTTTAACTTACTAGCCATGACTGTACTTTATCTTACAAGACTTTTGAACAAGGTATGAATCAGACTTGTTTTTGACCAAGCTATTTCACATCCCTGTGTGTGCAATTGAGTTTATTTATGTGGCATTTGTCAGGATACCGCCAGTGCTGGATGGGCTTTCAACCGAACCTGTACTGAGGATCACCTAATTAGCTCCACTAACTCCTTTGTTGTATTTAGTTAGATTAATCTGTGATGTTATCCAGGATACCATAAGCTAGCTCATCCTTATGCAAACATTGGTCTGCACACACGCAAAGCAAATGTGACAGACATATCATCATGCGGGTAGGATACCACCATTGCCAGATAGGCTATCAACCAAACCTGTAATGAGGATCACCTAGATGGTTTTTCGAATGCTAAGAATTCTAGGGATTCAAGTTCAGGATATTTGTTGGCTGAATGATTTAGAAAGTTGCTTGTCTATATAGTGATGAAAATCACTATTTATTTTCTATTAATTCTTTTTGAGCAAGGATTTTGAATAGTAGTGATAACCATTGTTATTTGATTTTGTATTTTGAGTATTGTGAGTTTGGGCTTGTGAGTGGCCTTGATCCTTGTGGCCTTGGGGATGACTACGCATCCTTTGCAGGGACATGTAGTATGAATCCTTACAACATTGGGAACCAAGGGGGTGATGGAGATTATGGAGCAAGGGCATTGATTTGTTAGGCCTTGGGGATGACTACCCATCCTGGTTAGGGGCGGATAGTACGAATCCTTACAACTTGGAGACCAAAGGTGAATGGAAAGTTTTAGGATGATGATTTGTTGGAATTTTGTTTGTGAATGGTGTTGATCCCTTTAGGTTTTGGGGATGACTACCCATCCTTGGCAAGGACGTGTAGTACAAATCCTTACAACTTTGGGAATCAACTATGATTGGGATTTGGCAGTGGTGAAAACCACTATATATGGAGGTGAATGGATAGGAAAGAGCTTGTCCTTTTTTCAATTCTCAGCATTCTGGAACCATTCGCACAGGGGGATGATCAAGATAACCGTTTCACTTATGGTGACCTGGATTACTACACAGGTTTCATCTTTCGTTCACATAACTTAGGAATTTTTATTTGTTTTAATTTGTGTTGGGATGTTACGTAACAAGGCGTATTTCAAGTGTAACTCTACCTTCATAAAATCTATCTGACTTGGTACATTACGTGACTAAAGAGCAAAATGATGAATGAATCACGAAAACTCTTGATACATTAGAAGACCACTGACTCTAGTGTGGTAAAAAGTAATGCATGGTGTTTTTGTTGTTTTTGTAAAATGGAACAGTGCGGAACAAGATGGACTAGCAGAGCAATTATAGCCTATGGTGCCTTTGACCCGTACGACCACAAATATGCAATGTATGGATGCAATGCTTTAATGTAGCTATGTATTTTTGTATTTTTGATGGATTGATTTTTGTGAATATGAAGATGAGGTGCGAGAAGAGCTCTCTATTGATGAATTTGAGTATGCCTAGAAATGAGATGCAAAAATTTTTTGTTGTTTTTGATGATTTTGTGTTGTTTTTGAATTTTCTTGATTTTTGACCAAGCGATTGTGGAAATCCTTGGAGCATTTTGGGATTGACCAAGTGATTGCAAGAATCCTTGGAGCCTTTTTAGGATTGACCAAGCGATTGCAAGAATCCTTGGAGCCTTTTTGGGATTGACCAAGCGATTTTATGGATCCTTGGAGCATTTTTGGGATTTGACCAAGCGATTTTATGGATCCTTGGAGCATTTTTGGGATTTGACCAAGCGATTTTATGGATCCTTGGAGCATTTTTGGGATTTGACCAAGCGATTGCGATAATCCTTGGAGCATTTTTGGGATTTGACCAAGCGATTGCAATAATCCTTGGAGCATTTTTGGGATTGACCAAGTGATTGCGATAATCCTTGGAGCATTTTTGGGATTGACCAAGCGATTGCGATAATCCTTGGAGCATTTTTGGGATTGACCAAGCGATTGCGATAATCCTTGGAGCATTTTTGGGATTGACCAAGCGATTGCGATAATCCTTGGAGCATTTTGGGATTGACCAAGTGATTGCGAGAATCCTTGGAGCATTTGGGGTGACCAAGCGATTGCGATAATCCTTGGAGCTTTTGGGTTTGACCAAGCGATTACGATAATCCTTGGAGCTTTTTGGTTTGGACTATGGCTCTTCAGGGGATAGAGGTACCCCCAGCTTGATGGTCTTTGCACTTCGGATCTAGCTTTGTAGGGATTGGCATGAATGGATCGACCCTATGTGCAGATAGGAAGACAGGGTCTTCCCTCGGTACTAATATTGCTATGGGATCTCTGGGAAAAAATTGATCTCTGTATGCCCAAAGTGGTGGATGTAATGCTTGGTCCCACTGTGGTGGGTTAACGCACCACTCATGCCCTAGTATCATGTTTATCTATTAACATGCTTCATTGATATTTATGGGATGTCGATGCTATCGCATGTGATTGTTATGGGCTATCTCTGTTTTATCCTCACTTTCGACCAGTGAGTATAGCTCATCAAAATCTAGAGATTCTGAGACATGGAGGACTACATCATCAAGTAGGCCTATGGTTAAAGGTTGATCCTCTTCAAAAGGAGCCTCATGTAAGTTGGGCCTTGGGAGCTCCAAAATCTTGGTCTCTATCGACTCTAAGTGTTCTAGCGTTTTGCATGTGTCAGGAGATTTGAGCTCCTCCTCCTCTTTGGTTGGCTCTTGTTGAGAAACTTGGGGCTTATGGAGGGGTGACCAGATAACACCCCCCATGCCTTGGTAGGGCAGTTCATCTCGCTCTTCTTCTCACTCTAATTCCTTAGAGGCTTCTTGATGAATTTCTAAGGGTGGCCCATAAACCTGAGTGGGTTCTTGAGGAAGGCGCCCGTCATTGGTTATAGGATTAGCCTCCCGATCATGTCTAAGAGACATCGGGGGTGGTTCTTGATGATGTTGCGAAGACTTGTCTCACACTCGGGGGTTGTGCCTCTCATAATGTTTTGTCTTATGTGTGTGAGGGGTTGGAGTCCTCTCCTGCACAGTGTGTTGGAACAACTCATCCTTCTGGTGTAGAAGGTGCTCTTTATTTAGAAGATACCATTGCTCTAACTGTTGTCATTCTAGCTGAAGTTGCGTGAGTTGCATCCGGTGTGTGAAATGCTTGACAGATTCTAAGATAGTTGGTCTTACCGCTTCATGTCTAGAAGGCCTAGATGCCTCTCCTAGATATCTATATCGGTCGTAGTGATCCAAGATCTCTATAGGCTGCATCCCTCTGTTGGAGGTAGTGGCATTTATCCGAGGCTCTGGCCTCAATAGGTGATCCTGATAGCTAGCATTTGCGGAGGTGTCTTGCTCCCGCGATGTATATTGTTCTTGAGGAAGGTAAGGGTTTTCCTCTTGCTCTTTGTCATAAGTGAAATAGGCACGGGTGGAGTTGGCTCGCCCCACCTAAGGAGCCTTGTGCTCTGGATTTGTCTTTGTAGCCCTGACAACTAGAGGTGGTGAAGGAGGAATAGTGTAAAGATGTGGTTCCTCCCGTTGAACCCTATGTTGACCTAGCGCTTCATCGCACGGTGACCACTCATAGTGAGCATCTAAGGGAGCTCTCCTATGACTATACCCCTCATGGAAGGGTGTGTGCTGAGTGTTAGCTGAATAGGAGTGCTCCTCGAAGAGGTGCCCCTATAATCTCATTCTTTCAGGGCACAGAGGGGACTGCCTTGTGTGTCAGGCCGCCAAGGTGGTATGACCAAATCCTTGGGGCTATACCGGAGGTGACTTGTGCCTCCTCTTTTTGCACCTTTCACAATGTCTACCCTTGATTGGGCTTGGCTACGGGTGCACACCATTGTGGTGCTTCTCTATTAGCTAAGCAAATTTTTATCTCATTTATGATGATTTTTCTTTTTGTTTACACTAAGCAGAAATGAACACACACACACAAACCGTGATTATCTCTTTTAAGGATTAATAGTGTGTCCTAAACTGGTTTAGTGCATTTTAATGTTTTGTTTTGTTTTTGCAAGTTTTGAAGAATGTTTAAATGCATAATATTGTCTCATATGGCTCCCATAAATGGTCGCCCCTTCAATATACCATTGTCGGACCGATATACCAACCTCTCTATATACCCGCCCTTACAAGAGGGAAACTATAGGTACGTGAGAGCAGATGGTACGTGGAACATAGGTGGTACGGAAGGGGAGATTGTCCTGTTAATGACACCTACCATAGAAGACTTATCCTCACATGCATGGGAATCACCCCAGCAACACTCGGTCAGCTTTCGTCAGGATTTATGCCTAACAACAGTGACAATCAAGGAAATGGATGCAAAGCTAAGCCAAGGTGGTGATGAACCCATCGTTGGTCTTGCTCAAGGTCTGGGGTCTTACGACCAGCTCCTTGGTTTAATTTACCACGTGATGTGTGTGGGGTTCATTTTATTTAATAAAAATGAAACAAGCATAAACAACTTTCCCTAAGCAAGTAAAAGTTGACAGAAAAAAATATAAATAGAAAATAATAATAATAATAATAAAATGCAGGTACAGCTTTGGAACCTTACCTCTTTTCTGCTTAAATTGGTTTTCTTTGATTCGTCCCGGTACCTTTAAGCACAAAAACGTAAATTTCAATTAGTTTCTGAATCTAAAAAAAAAACAAGGGACAGGGTCCCACCGTGATCGCCACTGAAAGCATGAGATTTCGGGAGAAAAGAAACACTAAGATGTAATGAAAGCAGAACTAACTTGATGTTAAATGAATATACATGAAATAGAATGCATGTAATCGAATCAACCAAACATAAAGGGGAAAGCAGGAGCACAGCCCTTTTATATTAATTCCATTCGGTTACAATACATCTCCTCCCTTTTCAGGGGCTAGGAGTGTTAGCCTGTCTTGGTTACAATCATGATTAGTAATCTTCCTTCCGCATGCCCACATTTGAAATGGGCGGGCCAAAGTGTTGCCGTCGCTTATGCCGATAAATCCTTGCTTGCTGCTGCTTCTACGATCAAAGAAACAATGAAAACGTTAGTAGCACCTGTAACCAGAAGATATATCGTTTGACTTTAGAAATAAATAAGAAATGCGTGCAAAAATATTGATTAATCTACACTCTGACAGAGACTCGAAAACATCACTAAAAGTTGCTGCCAGCAGAACAATCGGTGAAACTGATCACTGTTACCTGCAAATTAGTGAAAAACCAACAGCGTAGAACGTAGAACGTAATGCAAGATGTCTTTGATAAATATCTTCTAAAATCTAAACTAGACGTAAAGTGTAATGCAGTATATATATATTCGAATAGAAAGCATAATCTATTTAAACACTGTTAACTGCAGGATATATTCGAAAATAGCATAAATTAAATTAAAAATAAGAACGTGCGTGGGGTGCCCAAGCAGGCCGCCCCTGTTAAAACTTGATTTCGACGCAATCCACTAAGGAAGGGCCCAAAATATCTCAGGTTGTGATGTCGTCGAATTGATAGTTTACTGTGTCCAATGTCGGGTCTGAAGGTTCAGATTCACGCTTCCAAAAACCACCCAACAACCTCTCTTGCGAAAGAGATTCTGGATGTGAAAAAGGTGAATCAAAACTGATGCAATCGGGTCTCTGGTTTAGCAGCACTTCATTGCATTAAAAAATGCTTGTCAACCTCTCCCTTCTGGGTGGGAAAGTCCGTCGTTTTATAGACCCACGGGGTCTCTTTGGAGGGGGCACGTAGGGATGCCACATGGCGGCCATGCCTTCTCAAAAGGGAGGAGACTCCGCCTTGACTAGGGCTTACATGACTGCCCTCGTAATAGTCCGCTAACTGCCAATCTGCCCACCTGCGCGTGCATGCACAGCAGGCTGCAATAACTGACTGTCCTTGGCTGCCACTTGTCTAACGTCTGCTTAGATGGTTTTAATGTTGCCTCTGAATGCTTTAATGTCTGCCTTTGAATGTTTTAACAATGCATTTGATTGGTTGAATGTCTGCTTAGGCGCAAAATGCCGAAGTGTCGCGATATCGCGACACTTCGGCCAAGGCTCCCCTTTGGGATTTTGGTGTCGCAATTTCGCGATGTCGTGAAATCGTGACACCCTCGGCCAAGATTCCCCTTTGGGCTTTTGGTTTCACGATTTTGCGACGTCACAAAATCGTGACACCCTCGGCCGAGGTTCCCCTTTGGGATTTTGGTGTCACGATTTTGCGACGTCGTGAAATCGTGACACCCTCGGCCGAGGTTCCCCTTTGGGATTTTTGTGTCACAATTTTGCGACATCATGAAATTGCGACACCCTCGGTCGAGGTTCCCCTTTGGGATTTTGGTGTCACGATTTCGTGATGTCGCGAAATCATGACACCCTCGGCCGAGGTTCCCCTTTGGGCTTTTGGTGTCGCGATTTTGCGACATCGTGACACCCTTGGCCAAGGTTCCCCTTTGGGCTTTTGGTGTCGCGATTTCATGACACCCTCGGCCAAGGCTCCCCTTTGGGATTTTGGTGTCGTGATTTTGCGACGTCGCGAAATCATGACGTCGCGATTTCGCGACACCCTCGGCCAAGGTTTGCTTTTGCTTAAGGCTTGCTTGTTTTTTCTTAAGGCTTGCTTGTGCTTAAGGCTTGTTCTTGCTTAAGGCTTTAAAACGATCGACTTTGCTTTGTTCACTTTCTGACCTTCTAAACTACTATGTAAGTGGCTAGGACCACTGTTTGACCTCTGAGGGCTACCCTGAAGTGTATGTCAATGCAATTAGTGTTTGTAGTCACATAATTGGATTGATGTTGTTTTGGTGTCTACAGGTTTACCACCTATGCACTCAATCTCACATTGCATTGATCTAATTTTACCTGCTACAAAAAGGTTTGATAAGGGAATCCTAAGTCCTTGTGTAGTGCCTATAGTACTAACACCAAAGAAGAATGGAACATGGAGGATGTGAATAGACTCATGCACTATCAATAAAATTACCATCAAGTATAGGTTTCCACTACCATGCATGGATGACCTGATGGATTGTTTGAGTGGAGTGCAATACTTATCCAAGATAGACCTCAAGAGTGGATATCATAAGATCAAGATAGAATATGAACATGAATGTAAGACTACGATCAAGATAAGAAAAGGCTTGTATGAATGGCATGATATACCATTTGGATTATAAAATTCTTCCAACTCATGAGGTTAATGAATTAGGTTCTAAAGCTATTTTTGGGTAATTTTTTGGTCATGTACCTTGATGATATTTTGGTGTTTAGTAAGATAAAGAAGGAGCATATTATGCATATGCAATAGGTGTTTGTGCAACTTAGGAAGGAGAATTTGTGCATCAAACTGTAGAAGTGTAGCTTATTTAAGAATGAACTGATATACTTGGGATTTGTGATATCTCAAGATAGATTGCACATGGATCCAGATAAGGTCCATGCAATATTTGAGTGGTTAGAACCACATAATTCAACTGAGGTCAAAATTTAACATGAGTTGGCAAGTTTCTATTAACATTTCATTAAGAACTTGAGTGGTATTTGCACACCATTGAGACATTGTATGCATAAATGATTTTTCAAATGGAAAACTACTACTTCCAAGAGTTTCATGCTCTTGAATAAAAAGGTAATAAAGTAACCACTGTTAGTACTTCCAATATTTAGAAATATTATCCAAGTTGAAAAGGTGTATAATATTCTAGATAGCTAAGGGTGTGGTCCAAAACACATGTTTGTACAAGCATTTATGCATGTAAAAATATCATGGGAGGAACTATCCATGGACTTTGTTCTTGAATTTCCATGCACATAGAGAGGTCATACTTTTTTATTCATAGTGGTGGATCATTTCTCTAAACTTTTACATTTCATTCCTTGTCAAAATTCAAATGACATATCTAAGATAGAGAATTTGTTCTTCAAGGAGATAGTGATATTGCATGGCTTACCGTGCAACATTATATTGAATCACAACACAAAGTTCCTTAGCCACTTTTGGTACACTCTTTGGAAAAATTTGGGTGCACAACTCAACTACATTTTAGCATATCATCCTTAGACATATAGATAAATGGATGTTATCAATCAGAGTCTTGATAATCTATTGTGATGTCTCGTAGGATAGCACCTTGTGTAGTGGGACTCTAATTTGGTGCATACTGATTTTATGTATAATAATTTAATGAATAGATAAATTGAAATGAATTCATTTTAAGTGGTGTATGGATTATCTCCTAATGGAGTAAAATATTTGTTAGAGGTGGAAGTTGGTACATGTGTCAATGCTAAGGTTGAAGACATTATGCAACATGTGCAAGAGGTGAATGTGTAAGTAAAGAAACAAATTGACTAGAGTAATGCTAAGTATAAGGAGCGTGCAAATGTTCATCATAGATAAAATACCTATTTAGAGGGGAATTTATTCATAGCACATCTAATAAAAGAGAGTTTCCCACACAAAATATATACCAAGTTGAAACCTAAGAAGGTAGGTCCTTGTCGTATATTTTGTTATTTTTCTAAGAACGCCTATGAAATTGAATTTTTTGAAAGGTTGTATATCTTTTTGATATTAAATATATCTGATCTATATTAATTCTATTGCATTCAAATATTATAAATATATGCAGATTGAAGAAGCACCAAATTGAAGGAGGGAGATACCTAAGAAGCAACAAGACAAAACAGTGCAAATATTGGATTTGCACATTGGTAAGGAAACTCAATGAAGTGAGTACAAAGAATATCTAATTCAATGGAAGGATAAAGGAACTAAGGAAGACTCATGGGTTTTTAAAGCTAAATTAATCTAACTTGGGTGGTCAAATAAATCGTTTATACAATCATAATGTGAGTCTTTAGCTCACATTCCTTTTAGCAATCATTTCTAATGGAGGAGCATCCTTGTGTTCATGCAATCTTGCATTGACCAAAAAAAGTAAAATTAAAAATAATAATAAAAAAAATATTTGTAGTGTTGTGATAGGCACCATGTAGTTGTATATTCTTTATGCATATATTTGTGTGGTCTTTACAATGATTGCATTAATGGCTTAGGTGGGAAATTATTTTGTGGCCTTTGCACACATAGTTTTGTGGTCTTTATGAAATTAGAACTAAAATATCAAGTTCCTAGAATTGATGAATTGCTCTGAATTCAATCTTTTGAAGTGCAATTTTTTTTGAGTGAATATTTTTCTAAAATAAATTAAACTACTTGCAAAGTTTAATTTAATTGCTTACTTTATAGACTTGGTGAAAATTTTAGCATTCAGTTTAAATGGAACAAATCGATCCAAATTTTGGAGTGAAATATTTGAAATCTTGAATTCATAAAAAAAAATGCCAATTTCAATCTAATGGATCCATTAGTTAGGGATGTATTTTTGGAACAAAATTTAAGGCATTAAGTGCAAAACTAAAGGAAAATGAGGGCTAGTCTCATTGATCATACCATAAACTATGTTGAACTAGGGACTTGCCCTAACTTCTAATTGATAGTTATGCCCTAATTTGAGTTTCAACAATGTTGGAAGACATTATCAATGAATTATTCAAACCTAAAAATTTAAAACATCTCCCCGTTGTCTGCATGGAATACTCCTATGCTAACGTACATTAAATTGAATTAAAATTAAAGTGCAAAAAAATTAAGTGTGAAAATAAAATGCATGAAAAATTAAGGATGGGAGATATATAATAAAATATATGATTTAAACCATAGTGAGAAAAGTGTGTAATCAATGAAAAAATGAGAATTCAACTAACTTAAATGTCCATCCATTCATTATATTATGAAATTGACAATTGAATGAAAAAATGGGCTAGAAGGATCATGATACAACAATTTTGCACTTAACAAACCAAAATGATGATGTCAATAATGGAATGCCTAAGGAATTTTCAAATTATTACAATCTAATTAGTATAAAGCACAACATAATTTTCATAGAGTGTAGCTATTTTTTTATGGCCAAAAAACTCCTTAAAATTATGGTTGTATGACCCTATTTATAGTTTAATCATAAGTTGTCTAGTAATAGTATAATTTTTGGACAAATTTGAGTAAAATTATGCACCACCAAAAGTTACATGCCTCTAAATATACCTTTAATAGTATTATAAGGCTTCCAAAATGACCTAGTATATTACTATATTGCAAAATATCACTTTCTAAAAGGTTTTCCTTCTAAAATATGCCCAAGTGTGAAATATGAAGCTTATAAGAACATCAAGAATACATATTAGGTCATAGAAGTGAAATAACTTATTGAAATATTCAAGGAATTGAGAATAATAAAAATAGAGAAGCCCATATTAAAAACAACATAAGAGATACACCCCAAAATATGATAAGAGGAAATTGAGATTTTTGAGCTTTTTATTATTTCTTAAAATATAAATGGTACATGGTTATAGTATTTTTGACTTTCCTAAACAATGTTTTCCTTCTTTCTTGGATATTTTCAAGACTTCTGGGAGATCCAAAGTTATAATAAAAAGGAATATAGGATTGTGCATCATACTTTATCTTATATTAAAGCTCTTAGTCCGATGAACCATTTTTATTATGGATATAATTAAAAGAATTTCATTTTATTATATTTGGTGTGGAAGCAGAGACGGGAGCTAGTAGACATAAAATTCCTTCAATACCATTGATGAGAGGAGCAGATAACATTTATTAGGGGAGTGCATAAATCTAGACACCTTAAACAATTTTTTGATTAAGTAGAAGATGGAAGTTTGCTGGTCCCACTTTTATATGTATATGGTATAGAATTACCAACTTAAATTCAATAAATATTTAGATAATAATATAATTAAGAGAGATAACTTGATTTATATTATAAAAAATAGTGGACTTGACCTCAAAGGAAGTTTTGGTCAAGATTAATTGAACTTGTTGTTCACAATAGGAATTATCTTCTAAATATTTATGCTTACCTTTAGAATCTAAAGTGAAAGGAATACCCTAATAAAAATATTATTCCCTATGTTGTCCCCAAAACACTAAAGTGAATGTATGATTCTCCATAGTAATTCCTTTCTTATGCTACTCTAAAAACCCTAACTATTTTTCTAGAAACTAGAAATTATAAGGATAATCCTCTATGGTAATTCCTTCCTCGTGGTACCCTTCAATCTATAAATTTACATGGCTATATTGGGTACTCTTTTTATTATTATTATGTTGCTCTTGAAACCATAAATTAAAATGAATAGTCTCTACAATAATTTCATCTTTATTCCAATAAAAGGATTTTATAATCCTTTCAAGGAAAATGAAGATGATTTAGTAGATTTATTATCATTTTTTTACTTTTGTCTCCTTTACATTAGAGTTTGCCTCCCAATATCTCTTCATGCCTTTAATTCCTTACTAAATCTTAAATTTCATATTGTAATTTTGCATCCCTTGTGTTATTCTTGTTTATTCTAGTGGTTAACAGGATTTCATTACAAATTTTATGAAAGTAGAAAATCCTTAGTCTAATCCAACTTCTACTATAGTATTATCTCCCTAATTAATATTGAAGTTTCAATTTTATCTCATGCCTAGTTTAATTATCCCTTTATCCATATTTTTTACCTTGCAATATCTTTCCATGTACCTAATCCCATAAAATATGTCTTCATAATCAACTTTTTCATCCTATTATCTTCATTTAGATTTAATTGTAATGGACTATGATAAATATTTTAAAATATCCATGGCAATACATATTTAGGTATATACAACATGCCTTCACTTATTAGTAGTTGATCCCTCCTATATGAACTCCCATTGAATATTACCAATATTCTTTAAGACCTCTTATTAATACTTGTTGATATACAAATCTAAAAAGTCTAATTCATATTAGAATATTTTTTACAGTTTTAGTTACCAAATAAAAACTCTTGCTCCATGGTATTAAATATAATGTATATATCCCCTAAACTATGTGATACCACTAATTATTTTATCCATGATTTCTAAACTAGATAATATGATGAGGAAAAATTATTTTAGAAGAAAACTAATGAACTAATTTGAATTCAATAACCACTTCCACTTGATCAAATTTTATATATCCAACAAGCCTAGATAATATTTATAAAGCTTACATACTAAATCATTACATTTAATTACCATTAAGTCATGGTAAGTCATGACATCCTTAATAATCACATTTGGTGGAATATCCACTTCCTAGTTAGCACTAGCTATATATTCAACCTTGCTTTTATCTCCAAATAAGGCACCCATACATCTACTTAGGGGATCCTTATATGAAATGAGAACTTTCAAAATTCACTTCCTTGTCATTTTTTATTTTTAAAAGGTGACAAACTCTCCTTAATTCTTACTTGTATTTGCAACACTTGATTTATTTCTAAAACAAAACATTTATGAAACATAATCCTAACTCAGACTTGATTCTAGCTCATACACTTCATATGTATAGATAGGTTGTTAATGAAACCTTTAAAAATATTTATAAATATTAAAGAAAATAACTAATACAATATATTACAAGACATAATTAATTAATATTTTATGTAAATAGAACAATATTTACAATGTGGTAAAATATATTTTCCTTAAAATTTAGTTTCTATCAAGTTTGTTAATCAAGGATTATCAATTTAATTATTTAAGTATATTATTTTAGTATGATGTGATGCCTAAACCCAGCAATTATGCAACAAAATAAGATATTTGTGTTACCCCATAAAGCATAGTGGTCTATAGGTTAAAAAATTAGAGTTATGAGGTATTACCTTAGCAACAAAATGAACAACTAAATCTTTGGAAGGGTATTCATTTTGGTAGATTTTGATAAGGTATAACACTATAAAGTCTTATTCAAAACATATAAATAATTAATTTCAGATTGACATTAAAAAAATTCTCAGAAAATTTAGAGTACGATCAATAAAATTCCTTTATTCAAATTAAACAAGAATTTTAAAGATTTAATTAAATATTTAACTCCTCCATTTGTATGTTATTCTTTGAAATGCAATATCAAGCCTATAGTACTAGGTACTAAATTGTTTGTATAGAAAATAATACTTCATCTCATTATAAATTGTCATCCTTTCACATGATTTTATAAAAGGATATGTGATTCAATAATTTAGAATATATTCATGTTATTTTTATCTGGCACAAATTTAAATAAAATTATGGCTTACTTCATAGATCAAGAATTAAAAAAAAAATGCTTTGTATTTTGTTCTTACTAGTATTTATCAATGTGATATATGGATTTTCTAGATGATCTAACTTAATATGGTAGGAATTTATTATTTGAATCATGTACCAAATATTAATTTTCTATTTTATATTTGTAATCACTCTAATTACTTAGATTAGAGCAAGGAAGAATGTTTTACCCATATCTTTTATGATTGTCCATTTATTAAAATTATCTAGTCTTGCATTTAGATTGGTATAGAGGTATTGGTTGATAGAACAATTTAATTTATTTTTATATTGCCATGAATCCTTAATCATGTAAACCTTAAGAAGTATTTTATTTCTTCTATTTGTGATATCCACATAAATAGTATAGATCCTTTATATGATACATAATAACATGTATTTTCAATTAAATTATGGTAGACAATATCTATTTTAGGAGTTAAAAACATATGGAGGTAAAGATAATTTTTTAAGAATCATTTATATTTTGGTTTTTATAAGCCATAGTTAGTTATTTAGATCCAAAATTTACATTATGGATATAAGAATGGTATAAATACGAGTGTTGATATACATTTAGAACATTTTAAAATCAGTGGCAATAATCCCACTTTTATATTTATATTGGATGGAAATATTTTTTTAAAAAGGACAATATAATTTGTTTGGTAATTGAAGTAGTATCTTTTCTTTTCTTTTTTTAAGAAGTTATATATTGATATTAAAATTTATATAGAACAATTATCCAAGAAGCAATTTTGAGGTCACAAGATTATTTTCCAAAAGGAGGAAAAAGCAATAAAGAAAATTTACAAACTCCCAAAAAAGTAATGGTATACCAAGGGCGCCAAAGATGCAAAGGGTACCATAATCATCGAGGAAAATTGATATACCAAAATATTTAAAATCATGCAATATTCTAGGGTTTTCCAAAGGTATTAAAATTTCCAAGGGTGTCAAAATCTTGAAAGGCTCCAAAATTACCATATGCTTCCTATCATCTATGCCACTCATGTTGTCTACTTTTATGTTTACTTATTACTATGAGATGCAAATAGGCTATGTTTATGGCCTCATTTCCAAAATGATAAACCACCATATTATACCTCCTTACAATGTGAGATTATTGTATATAATTAAACTTCTACTTAAATTCTCTTTGTCTTATCTAAACTATTTATAGTTTGACTAATGATAAATCCTTCCCCTTAGATAGGGTAGAGATCACAAGTCTTGAATCACTATAAACATGGAGTTGTTTAATCCCTTGTTCCTAAGCCAAATTTTGTCCCATTTTACAACCTATCAATTTTATAATATTATTGGTAATTTTCTCCAAATTGATTTTGAATTGAAGCATTGCATAGTGTCGTGCCACTAGTATCACACCATTAGTCATTGCATGGCTTAGGTTTGATTTAGAGGATGCATCAAATAAAATTACAAGGAACTTTATCTCTAAAGGTTTGATTTTTGTAACCTATTCCCCAAAATTTAGGAAATTTTGGATATCCATTTGGTGTATTAGGTGTATCTCCTATTTTCTTAATATCCTAATGTCTTGTTGTTTATGATACATATATTTTGCTTTCAATACTATCTCCCTTAACACATTTTTTGGTTAGCACTTAAAAATTGGTTCTTTTGTCATCAAATATTATCCTATTTTTTCCTTCCATACATAAAAAATAATGAATATTAGCACTAAATACCATATTTTTTTGATAAGTTACTTGCCCTTTAGTCCCCATTTGTACATTTTGCCCAACTGATTAGACAATTTTTGAGTTGAAGGTTCTTGATAATGCTAATCCTAACTGCTAGGTCATTTCAATCTAGATTCTAACTACTTTTATATACTAAAAGAATAGATATGATATTGTTTCATTGTTCTTAAGACACCTATCATTAATATGATACCCCTTGATATTCTTATTAATGAGGTTATATCTAGTATGAAACTTATTTGGAGCTCCAACTAAAGAAATGATTGACGTTTGTGGCGAACCTTATAATTTCATACCTTAGCTATGGTTGAGTTCTTCTAACCCCATTGCAATAACAACACCCCTTTTATAACTATGTAAACACATGACCGACTAATAAAATCCCATAATCTAATCTAGAAATTGGAGAGGAAGTTTAATCCCTTTAGTTTGGATGTGCAATTGTCTCTATGAGTCTTGGTCAAAATGTGGCAGGGTGGATCTCTCACCCATTTAATTAAGCTTGCAAGAGAGTTAACACCCAATTATTGTAGGTTTTCTTTTATTTATAAGAAACAATTATTAATGATTGGAAGTTATCCCAATACTAGATCATCCCATATATGAATTTGTTTACCATCACCTAGAACCCAAGGGGTGTAATTTAATATAATATCTTTAGCTTCCACAATATGTTTACAAAATGGGGAGGATTTTGTTATACTTTTCACATTTTTTATGAGTTGTATCCTAGTAGAGTTGTTTAGATATTTGTATTTTAAGATTTAGTTCCATGGAGAATATGGTGGACTGAGTAGATTGCAAAGCATCTTATCACTTAGACCTTGCTAGCAATTATTTTTTTTATTATTCCTAAGCCTCCCTATTCCTTTGGCTTGGTAACAGTCTCCCAATTGACCAAATGGAACTTTTCCTATTTTATTGCCTTCCATCTTGCCATAGAAAATTTCTTAACATTGCATCTAACTTCTACAATATATATAGGGGTGAATGGTACACCAATATTTGATATATGGGAAGACTTTCTAATATTGATTTGATTAAAATTAATCTTCCAACCAAACTCTATATTCTAATGTTGAAGTATTTATAGTGTTAAATTTACTATTTTGGGTGTTTATCTTTGCCTCTTTGGCTAAAGAGAAATAATCTAGAATTTTTTTTATTAACCTAACATTCAATTTTGTGGCTTCCCCAAATAAAATAGTGTCATCTACAAATTAAGAATGAGTAATTGTTCTATATCCTTTAGCTACTCTAATTCCTAAGATTTATTTCCTTCTTAATGGTTAAGATCCTCCCTAAAGTTTCAACTAGAAGGATATAAAGCTAATGGAAGAGAAGACAATCCTCTATTGAAGTGATCTTAATTATCTATATTTATAATTTTTTTCATATTTATAACAAAAAATAAAACACCTTATATCATACATATTATGCTAGTATAAACATAAATTTGGTGCTTCCTATAAGTATTGATACATTTTTTCCAACTCAACATGTTTATTAGATTGCAATAGTATTTAAAATATATTAAATTTTGAGAGAATCAATTTTTTCTTTATATAGATACTCAAGAAGATAATTCTCATCATAGCTTATAATTCTTAGTTTAGGTTGATAGTCTTTATATCCTAAAAATTGTTATTGTATAACATTTTAGAATAAAACATAAGTACATAATGTTGTTATGATAAATGATGTAAATATCTTGTTAGATTTTGTTAGATAAGAAGTTATTTAAAGTTATATGTGTTTGCAATTACAATATTTGTATTAGATTTTAATAACCTTTAGGTTATTGTTTCAACACAATACAAATTTATTTGATTACTTTAAAATTATGTTACTTGATGATATCAGCAAAATGACATATCAATATGATCTGTTTATTTAATAAAATAACTTTATTTAAAACTAAAAAGGCTGAATATTTATAGCAAGTATTTTTTCTCTTTTATTTGTAGAAATTACTATTATATATAATGCTTATATAGATTACCAAAAATAGGTATGATTAAAAGTATATAAAAAATTCTAGATCATTTTTTAATGTATAATAAAATTAATATATAAAATAATTAAATATAAATTAATCTATTTTGCGTTAGGGCACATAAAAAGAAAATTTACCCTCTTTTCTATATTTTATTTCATTAATTTTTAGTTTCAATCATATTTTTATAATATGGTGAAACCTGATACAAAAACAACACTAACCATTTTCTTTGCCTATTATAAAATTACTAAAAGGATGAGATTAAGTTATTGTATATAAAATTCATAACTTGATTAGTTGGTTTTTTCAACATGCACATACAAATGTATCCCATTTCTTTGACCACCATATTACATTAAAATTGCTAAAATCATTACAATCAATTGTTTGTATTTAAAGGCAAAGACTCAAGTTCATATCTTGCCACATAATTATGAAACTCTGCTATAATTTATTGAAATAGCATGATAACCCAATTATTATGTAATATAAATTGAGTAATTTCAACTATAACTAACTAAAATAATTAAGGTAATCATAAAAACAAATTTCAACTTGAAAATAGTTTATTTTAAAATAAAAATATAAAATGTAATCTCTAAATTTACATATTGCAAATCCTCTATATGGACCACTATATTTTGTTTGAAGATACTTTGTCTCAATGTCATAATTTCTAATGGTGGATGCATGGGTCTTAAGTAAATTGTCTTGGCCTTGTTATATTTTAAAATTATGATATATTAAAGATAAAAAATAATAATATAAAATATTTTATGAATTAAATAACATTATTTAAATCTACATAAAAATATTTCAAATCCTAGAAATAAATATTAATATTTTTATTAATAAAAATTTAGACCTATTTATTTGTATTAATTGGAGGCATAGCACCTTTTTAGTAATTTTTTTAAAATATCAAGGCTTTAAGTATTTTGGCTATTGATGGTATGCATTGTATTCTAGAATTTTTGTATATAACATAATAAAACCACTATAATTTCATTCGCAAGTCATTCTTTTCTTGATTAATAACTTTCAAATTATGCATACATATTTTTGTAATTTATTTATTTTTATTAAAACTTTATATTGAAGTCGAAAACATAAAACTTAAGCTAAGGATAAATTCATATACTACCTCAAATATTTAACCTTATTTAGTTTATTAAGTCTATCAATATTGAATACTTTAATATTCAAATTGTTCTTAAATCAATTTTTTTTAAAAAGTGGCTTATACTATTAAAAGAGTAATATACTAATAATAAAAATCATTGGTGTTATGGAACCACACCCTATATGTCCCCCCATGACCCTATACATGATCCTAGGGATTAAACATAAAAATAAAAGTACAACCACAAAGGAAGTGAGATCTACTAAAACTTAGAGAGCAAGATAATAAGAACTAGTAGAAGGAGGGATATTTTTCTAATGGATTACCCCACCTATCCTATTAATCATGTTCTTTAGTTAGGGGCTCTCATCTAGATTTTTTGTCAAAGTGGTGCTTTACCTATTGATCAAGAGTATCCTCTACCATCAGAGCAATCATTGGGTCACATCCAAAGAAATAAGGGAATCAATCCTTAGATCCCAATACATCCACTTAAGAGAAAGGAGGTATAGAAGAATCTATCCTTTAGTTTGACCTTAAGAGTGGTGGTAACATGGAAATTTTACCCAAAATTGTGCTTGGTTTGGAGCTGTGATAACCTTGAGATATCTGACTATGACCTTGTTTTTGACCTCTCAAGGGAGGTTGGTTCTTGCAATTAGGAAGGGATTCTAACACTCTAGACACCAAGTAGAGGTTATTTTTCTAATGGTTGAGTAAATTCTATAATTTTTGTACCTCTAAAACAACCTTGTTGGATTGGGCTTGTATCTTTAACAACACAATAGAGTAAATCATATATGTTACATAAGTAGAGAAATATGTAGAAATTCTCAAATTATCAAAAATAGCATTATTAGAAGCTTTCCACATGTCAAACAAAATATTTGTTCTAAAAATCTATCAAATATTGTCAATGCTAGTTCTATAACCAAAGAGGATCATATGCCAAGAAATGACTTAGGTATAAATGGTCTAAAGAAGTTATGGATATAGTATCAAGCTACCTGAGATCTAGGGAAGAACTAGAATAAATGGTTGATATTATCCTAACACTACAATACGGGATATTTGGGGTTTTTGACCACCATGTGAATCTATCATTTTCTAATTCGTAATCCTTGAAAAACCATACACTAGGATAAATGATCCAATTTGGGTTGTAAAATTATAACCTAGATAGAGTAGAATCAATTTTTTCAATCCTTTATAGAGTTCTAAAGATATCATAAAGTATTGAGTGTGGGAACCATGGATAAATAATAGTAAATACATGAGTACCAATTGTGGGGTTTATATATTTTAAGAGCATATGAGAATGCCATTTCCAATATTTCTACATTAGATACATACACTTGACCCTAATTTAAGGAGATATTATGGGGGACTAATTCCTTGATTTCCTATAAGGTCTTTCTATCCTACTAGGATATTGAATTGACAATTGGCTTCTAGCTAAGAGATCTATTTTTTGGTGTGACCCCAAATTTTAGATTATTTTAGGATCCCCAATTTTAGGAATGAGCTTAATGTTACCCCTATTTATCAAATGGTCTAATGAATTGGTTATCATAGCTTCAAGATACACCTATGTAGATATGGTCCTATAGTATCCCATAGAGATTTATATAATTTACAAGAGAATCCATTAAATCCTAGAGCCTTATCAGTGGTCATGGAATATAACATAGTCTTGATCTCATCCTATTAGAGAGGGCTATCACAAAGGAATTTCTAGAAGGTATAAGGTTGACATGGAACCACATTGACACACTATTGAAGGGTGTGGGATTAATCCATGCAAGGGTCTTGAGCTTTAAAAAAATGTTGGTAATATTAGATGAAGGCCTAGAATATATCAAGTAACTCAGTAAAAATTTGTTGCCCTTCATGGATTATTTTAATTTTCTAGATGGTATCTCTTCCTTAAAGAGACTAAAAATGTTCCTTCAAGACCTTATCCTCAAAATTAAACCAATGGAATCTTGCTTTAAGTTGGGCCCTCTGTTCTATATGAGCACCAACTAACTACTACTATTGTTGAATATTTATTACTAAAAGTTGTAGAGAAGGTAAAAATATATGGGCTTATAGCTCCAAGGTGGCATGATGAAGGTCCAATATGGTGGCCCTATCTGAGAAACAATTGAAGAGGGCCAATCAACACCCATAAGTATAAATGAAATGACTAATGTGTTTGATCACACTACTCCACTAGTCAATTCACCCATTGGTCATGAGTGGATGTGGCTCCAAATTCTAGATGTTCTATATGTGGAAAAGCAAAGTCTTATGAGTGAAAAAATATGTGGTCAAGGAAAACTAAATACTCAAAGTTGAACCTCTACCAACTAACCATTCAATATGAAAGCAAAAGGGGTAGTGTTATAAGAGTACTACCTAAAGTAGTGATTCAATTTATATAGAGAAATAGTTGGTAAATTTAAGGATGGGTTGCTTAGATAGAACCAAGCTATTAAACCGCTTGATAATCCTATTAGATATGGCATGCATGTTGGACCATGTGTCCCATACATTTTTGGCTTGGGATGGGCTACATTGGAATTGTAAAGATCCAATTTATTTCACATATGAAGTGTAGTCATATTTTCACCCACTACCTAATGCATCTTGTGTCTTCCACTTTTATCCATCACCATATAAATCATATTAAAGTCACCAAAAATAATCCATATGGTATATGAAAGGGATTCCACAAGCTAGAGCTATAAATGGGCTTGTTTGATAGCATCATAGAAGCATATATATATTAACTACCTTGAGCACATGGTTATTGGTATTAAAAATAATTCATAGCATACAATAAGTGGGGGCACACCCATGAGCCACTAGGTGGGGCGATCAATGAGGGAAGATTAATGTGGTAATACCAACTTGACCTAGATCATGGTTATAATGGAGGAAGTATTTTATTGTTTAAATAGCCCAACAAACTATTGAAAATAAGAAACCTAAAATTTTTACCTCTTGCAAACGCATGAGTTCAAGAATTAGGAATTTTGTATAAACCTCATGAACCACTTATTTATTCTTAGAGTCCATATGAACCCCAACATTCTAACAAAGGAATTTTGTTAGGAAAGGGAATCTAATAACATATTCTTAACATAGAGGAACTCCAATGATCCAAAACTATTAGTGTCCTCAAGTTTAGGTCTATAACTCCCCATTTGGATAGTAAGGAGGTGAGGCCTTTAGTTTGATAAAAATTCCCCTTCTTTTACATTTTACATCAAACTATGATAGCATATTAAACTTTTTGAAGGATATTGAGGGGGAAAACTTACATGCTTAACAAGCTGGTGACCATGATGGCTACTTTTGGGGTGCTACTTTGTTGAGGCTAAGGATACACTTTGTTAACTACTTCCATTGATGGAGGCCATATAATTTTATGTTCATTCATATTTTCTAAATGCTTTGGATATGAAGTAGCAAATTTCTTTGTTATTGACTTTGATTAATGATCCTTAGTAGCATTAGCTTGTGTAATTTGATTTCTTTCCATTTTGGTCTATCCATACTCATTTTGTTGAAAGGGTGACACAATGGTTTTCTTAGGGAATAATTTAGAATTATTGTGGGTCATAGGATGGCATCCTTTAACCTTGTGGTTAGAGAGCATGTATTTGGTAGATTGATATAAACCACACATTGAGAAATAATGCAGCCATAAAACTAGATGTTAATTTATTCCTTGAGGTATTTATATAGGTCTACCTCTACACAAACTCACTTATATAGGAATACATGGAAAAATGTATCAGCTTCTATTAGTATAACTTATCTAAAGGACACCACTATATAGCTTAGAAAAATCTAGAGGGGGAATAGAATGAGGAGACCAAGAAACTCTACCTAGACTAGGGCCTTAAGGCCCCATTCCTCTTATACTAAAACAATCATAGGTCTATGAATAAAATATCAATAATCAACTCCTCATAAAACATAGCCCATACTCATAGATTGCCTTTACATGTGTAAAATACATAACAAAAAAAAAAAAACCCTTTGTTAAATTTTGAATCAGCTCAAACTTGACTCTATGAGGAGCCCAAGTAGAGTTTACCCAAGTTCACAAGATAACTTCATTGGGAATGTGTCCCATAAAATATACAATTAGGATATGGTATTCTAACTACTTCCATTTGTTGCCAAATTTTTGCGATGATAAAATCATATCAAAGTATACAAAATTACCTAATGGAATATTTTTGGTACAAACATCCTAGTTTTTTTGATGGTTTTCATATTCACATGTCCTTCTTGCATTGCCAATGTTAATTTCTAGATCACTAGGGTTGGGGGCCATATTCAACCAAAAGATACAGATCAACATGTCATACAAACCCTTGTTTGAAGCAATAAAAACTCACACTAGAACATTGTCAAACCCTACAACACTTTCTAGCCAAAATTATCCATCTACATTCTTATATCAAATGTTATAAAAGCATATAAATTATTTTATAACTTTATTATTCCATTAATTCAAATCACAACATACAAAAACATTGCACAACTAAATGCTCTATTGGGTTGTAAATGCACCATTTAAATACTCCATTGAATTAGTAATCATTATAATAAATACTTCAATGTAGTATTCATAATTACATAATAGACATTCCTTCCATCTTAACTACATGAAATCTAACCAATTGGATGATACACATGTTGGATGATCCACCCAAGTGAAGATAGATGGATGAATCAACTAGTGGTGAATACATGAATATATAGAATTATTACAATGTTAATAATAGTTTTTCTCAACATCCAAAAACATTTTTCCTTTTTTTTTTTTTATATAACTAGGCTATTATTTTTAAATACACTTTCTTATATCCAAAAAACATGTTTTTATTTTCTCCAACTTGTTTTCATTTTTTCTATGAAAACTTTTTCATGTGATAATATCACTAATCTATCTACTCCTCCCTCATTGATAGCTCTATTGCATTAAAATGAATATCCTTTTTTATAAATCATAGATGCAAAATTTTCATATACAATTAAGAAATTTCTTGTGCAACACAGGTGTAAACATTCAAATCCTCCTTTGAAATAAAGTATGCTAATGTCCATTCATTTATCCTTAATCAAAATTCTAGAAAATGCTTACAAGGAACATCTTAATCAAAATTCTAGAAAATTCTTACAAGGAACATTTCTATTATGTCCTTGAGAAACAATGGTGAAATTTTTCTATTGATCAACAATGCATTACATAGCTTTATAGTTCTTGAAAGAACTAAAAATAGACATGGTGGTTGAGAGAAATCCTCAAACTTATTACAACAAACTAACTTAAAGATAGCTCTTATCCTAACAACATGCTAATCTTGGACTATGGTCAAACATTAATTAACCAAGCCAAAACCTCAATGTATGCTAATCAAATTAACTAGAAATATGTAAATCCAAACATTAAACTAAAACTAAATACTAGGACTTAATACTTAGGACTAAGGAGGCAATGTTGAAAATATTCCAACATTCTCCCCCTTGATGCTAAAGACACTCATGCAAGAGTTCTTTAAGCATCACAGAGTTGGAAGAAAATTTTTCTCTTACGTTTCCTCCAATCTTGAATCAAGAAATCAGAATTTACAAAATACTTATGGTGGCACTCCTTCCACTCTTTATGTGGGATTTCCTACAAATGCTTGAGTGCCTTCTTTTGTTGATTAGCTCCCCCTTCAACAAAAGTATCTCCTCTTGTGGTTTTCAGCAACCACTCTCTTACATATTTATCATTATGGTCTTTAAACCATGCTCTCACATTTTGATATTATTTTACATATTCAACACTAAATAATACTCCACATGAGTATTTACAATTAATCATCTCACATAGATGATTATACCATACAACTCTTTCACATATTTTCACACAAAAAATCACAACAAATATGGCCATATAATGACCAACTACATATGCAACTTAAAGTTGCTCCTCACACAAATATTCTCTCTAGAAGGGTTTCAAAAAAAAGTTTTATAAAGGTTTTTTTTTTTTTGTAAATAAATTTAATAACCTTTTTATTATTTTTAAATTACCTTTTAAAAAACTAAATTAAAAAAAGATAATTTTAAAAAATAATATAAAAAATTATTAAATAAATTTTTAAAACCTTTAAAAAACTTATTAAAAAAAATTGTACCTTTTCGGCACGCAGGGGATTCGACCCCGTAACCTGCTGTGTGCTGAGCGGGCCCCTTTGCCGCTCGACCACGCGGCTACCTCGAGAGCAAGGAAGTCGCTGCTTCCTTTAATTTCCTCGGCGACGACTTTAAACTAAAAAAAAAAAAAACATTTACCTCCTTCGCAGAGCGCACGACAGGATTTGACCCCCGAACCTCCTCTGGGCAAGCAAACAACGGTGACCGCCACGCCAAGCACCGCGGACGAGAATCGATGAGAGCGAGGAGGGTTTTATTTCAACGACGGGCAAACGTTTTTTTTTTTTAAAACAAATTGTGGGATTATCCCACATGCGTCCGAAGATGGACGCGAGAAGGGTTTATAACCCTCACTCTGCACAGAAGGCTTTGATTGCCTTCGGGCAGTCAAGCCTGGCCTTGTTTTACCAGCTCTGCCCAATCGTGTTTCGCCACATGGAGCCAATCACTGTTCGCCAACGCGTGCCAATCGTCGTCCGCCACATGGCGATATTTTTTCAACTCTCTGTCAACCAAACTACCAATCGTCCTACGCCATGTGTTAAGATCTGTTGTCGCCACGTGTCGTCCACTCACCTCTGCCTCGACTGTCGTGCTGCTGCCACATGTCAACTGTCTCAGGAACAGTGTCGCTACCAAATGTCACCTCGTGTGTGCATGATCCACCTCGAGATTCATGCCTGACCTGCCTTGAGAACTGTGTCTGAGTTTTCTCGTGATCCGCCTCGAGATCCGAGCTAATTGACTCCTACCTCGGAGTGCATGCCTACATAGTCATGCCTCAAGAATCGTGCCCGAGTGACTGCCGAATTCTACCTTGGAAATCTTGTCCGGGCTGACTGGCTCTGATACCAAATGAGAAACAATGGTGAAATTGTTCTATTGATCAACAATGCATTACATAGCTTTATAGTTCTTGAAAGAACTAAAAATAGACACGGTGGTTGAGAGAAATCCTCAAACTTATTACAACAAACTAACTTAAAGATAGCTCTTATCCTAACAACATGCTAATCTTGGACTATGGTCAAACATTAATTAACCAAGCCAAAACCTCAATGTATGCTAATCAAATTAACTAGAAATATGTAAATCCAAACATTAAACTAAAACTAAATACTAGGACTTAATACTTAGGACTAAGGAGGCAATGTTGAAAATATTCCAATAGTCCTCTACTAAACGATCAGATCACTTAGGTCTTGCTTGAGAGACTAGATTAGGATATAGTATAATATATGTTAAACAACAAAGAAAATGTTTACCCTAGAATTTTTATGAAGGATTTATTTTATATGTTGGAGAATGCAGTATTTAATGTGGAAAAACACATGCACAAGTTTTTACACAAAGAATAAAACAATTTAAGAAAACCAAAAAAATATAAAAGTAGAAATTTTTGATAGAAAAAATAAGAGGGCATTTGTAAAAATAAAAATATATTACTTTTTGGTTAAGGAAATCAATTATTGACATTGTAATGATTCTATATATTCATGTATTTACTACTAGTTGATTGATCCATCCATGCCTAAGATGGATCATCCAATATGTGCATAATCCATAGTTTTATTAAACTATAAGGAGAGAAGTAGCATCACAAAAAAATTAATTCATGAAGTGAAAAATATTGTATGGTGAAAGTTGAGTGAAGTAAATTTATAACAATGATTATTAATTCAATAAAATAGTTGAGTAGTGCATTGACATTTAGATTCAGCATATGCTTTTTGTATGATAATTTTTTTTTGTATTTTATAAATTTAAATTAATGCAATTATGATATTTTGAGATAATTTATATGCTTCCTTATCATTGATGTAACAAAAACTTTATTATCAAAGTATTTTAATCTAACATTGAATTCCATGGTTAAAGCTATAAGACTTAGAGCTAGGAGCCCTCACCAATAGAGTGGCTCATAGGGGATGTTTGAGCAATGCATAGTAGCAATCATATATCTAAATCATAGGTAAGTTTAAAGAAGGGACAAAAGCTCATTATAGAGCAATATCAATATTGGTATTCTAAATTTGAGTCCTAGCTTATCTATACCTATAATAGGGTATGAGTTCCAAAGTATTGAAATTGAGTAAGATATGCAACAATAAGAGAATACCTCAAAATAGAAAGGGTGATAGTAAGTATAATTCAAACTATAAAAGGGGTAGTGATGAGAACCATTGGGTGAATATTATGTGTAGGGGAATCAAGACCCTATACATGGGATAAGGAATATGGATATATGGAGAGATCAAAGTATGTATAGAGAAATGAAGACATGGAGCAATAAAGAATATGTTATAGTAAATAATAAAGTAAAGATCATAGGAAATAATATAATCTATTATACTTACTGGTTCCCATGATTAGTTATCCATGTAATTTTGTACGATAATAAGGTTATCATAAGGGAACTTATTTTTGAGTCATGGGTTGACATTCATGGTGAAGAAAAAAAAAATAGCAGTTGGATGAGTAATTTAAAAAAAAAATACAAAGCCATTCCTAATGATTAGACAAGGAATCAAGAAAATTATTTAAATATGTGTGAAGTTGTGTGAATGTATACATGCAACAACATTATGGTGAGAGAGTTCTATTTCAATAAATATAAAAATATAGCATTAAGCATTAAGGGGAAGAATGTTGGATAAAATAATGCCTTAAGAAAAATAAATAAATGGAGAAAATAAAAGAGCATGTCTAAAACTAAAGTGGTGTAATTGAAAAAATGAAAATACATTTGTAAAAATAGAACAAAATTACTTGGTGGTTACTATCATAATTATATATCAATATGTTGGCCTTTAATTGATTCATCCATCCATCTCTCAAGAAGATCATTCTACATGTGCATCATCCATAGTTAGATTAGATTCTATGGAGTGAAGTGATATGGTAGCAAATGCCTATCATGCCATGAAGAGGATTGTATGGTATCAAATTTGCTACAATGTTTGTTAATTTAGTTAAATAGTTGAACAGTGTAGTTACACTTCAATTGGGCATGTAATTTTATATTGTACAAATATTTTAGATGTTATGGTTTGAATTAATGATATAATAAAATCGTAAGATGATTTGTATACATGTTTAGCAATTGATACAAATTTAATTTAATTATTTTTATTAATTTAAATATGAGTGTTTTGATAAGATACCACAACCTTAACAACAATATCCAAATGGAGACTTACAAATATCAACCCCAAAAGGGGTTACCCACCTAACAAAGAGCACGACTAGATAAAGAAAAACTAGATCCAATCACCCTATCGACCTACAAAAAGTACAACTTCTACACTAGAGAAACCACCCAAAAACCCTCAAGATGGGGTCAATAACTCCTTTTGAAGGTAGAGAAGGCCATAAATAGAATATTAACAGCCCACAATCGAAATGGATGACCACATAAAAATCACCCAAAAAGGACACTAAGCATTGGGAAAGAAATTAAAAGTTAAATTTCTTGCTTCAAACCAAAATTTAAACTTCCTACTTAGTGAGAAAAAAGAACACCAACCTTCCAAATGAAAAACCATGTTCAAAAGCTAGTACAAAACTCTCAAGGAAGCCAAAAACTAGAAATTACGAAAACCAACCCTACATCTCCACTAAAAATAATAGCCTTGTTACCGCACAATAAAAATTGAAATGAACCCAAAGACCAAAACCCTATAGCACCAATGTAGCAAAGAACCCAAAGGACTTCCACACATCCTTTCCAAACCCATATACAAATCTCTTGCTAAGGAAAGAGAGCAATGCAATAAAATTAGAACACCCAATATTCACCAATATTTAGTTATTAGAGTATTTGATACTAGTATTATAATGAAATTTATAAATTTAAGTTGTAAAACTAAAAAACTTCAATGTGAGAAGATCAATTTATAATTTACCTATAGATCTTATCAAAAAAAATTTAAAAAAATAAGATGTGATTATAGCATTCTCTTCATGGTGTAATACGCAATTCCAATGCAAGCCTTTTATATTTCATAGGTTTTAGAAATCTCTTCCATCATATTCCCAACCTTACATGAACACAAAACATATATAAATAATCTCATAAAAAAAATTTAATATTTTTGAAGATGAAGAATGCTACAATTATTTTCTTTTTTATCCTATTGCTTCATATTCAACATGTCATTATCATTTTTCTTCATTGTAGAGCTACTAACCTACTAATAATTCTAGCGTTACCCTAAGCACAATTTTTTTGTCTTAGTAGACATCAATTTTCATATATTATTTTTCATTAATGTTGGCCTTAACATGTGTATAAGTAAGCATTTATGGTCCATTTTTAAAAATCACATAGTGTTTCATATTTTCAGCCTAAACATTTGTATAAAGAAGTATTTATGGTCCATTTTTTAAAATCACATGGTATTTCATATTTTCACACTAATAATATCAATTTAAGGTCACATTATATTATAGAGCAATATTTTTTACAAATGGATCCTTTGATGAATGTTAGTCACCTTAACAAATTAAATTATTATACATAGGTTGTTTCGATAACTAGTCTATTAAGAAGCAATAATTTGTAGTTAATATTTAAGGGTGAGTGAGTAGAATATCTTGATGCAATGTTATATATAATAATAAGGAGGATGCTTTTGTTCTATTTTTATTTTTATAGATCTAAATATATTTTTCTATATTAGACAAAATTTGACCCATCAAGTTGTGGGACATAATGAAAAATGTTTGGAAAAGTAAAATATATACACATTAATATATTAGAAACAAAAATTTTCATCCTTGAGATTTTAGAGTTTTATGACATTGAAGCCTATATATCCCACTTTAAATATTTGTGAGCACATGTATCACAATAATAACAGGGTCAATGAATATGTATGTACAACATCCTAAATAAATTCTTTCTAATGTTACTTTTATATTTAGATTGGTCAATTAGCGATACATGTAAGTTTAATGAATACATTAAAACCATATCCTATAATAATTGATGCTTTGTTTCACTTATTCCTCTTAAAGTGGTTCTGATGAACTATGGATTACTTCCCTAAACATAAAATCATTCTATGGAATTCAAATCAATGGAGCCAATGCTCAAAAATCAAAGTGCCTATATAGGTCTTCAAAGAACATAAATCTATGTTTTTTATTTTTGTGGAAAATATCCCAAAAGGGATGCCACTTTCGGGTAATATCCAAGGAGGAAGGGGTATCTCTTCTACCAAAATTACCCAAGGCTCGCACCTTGCCTACCACCTTTGACATACTCAAGGAGAAAACCTGAAACAACAAAAAACAAGAACACACAAATAGAAACACACAAAATATTAAAAAAAAAAAACATGCTTCTTGAGTGTGTCGAAAAGATAAAGTACAACCAAACACACACACAATAATATTAAAAAAAATCCGGAACCACACAGAAAAACACATGAACAACATAAAAAAATATAAAAATAACAAAAAACAATAGAATGCTACAAAGACACAACCAACAAAAACTTGAAAAACAAAAACAACCAAAATATAAAAAAAACAACCAACAGCAGACAAAAAAAATAGAAAACACTCACACACCAAAACACAGAAACACCAATTAACACAAACATATAGAAACACAAGATCAAGAACAACAAAAATAAAAGAACAATAACAAAAAACAAAAAATAATAAAAGCACAAGAACAACAAAAACAACACAAAAAGCACAAAAACAAAACAAAAAAACACACACCTCAAAAAACTAAACAAAAAAATAAAATAGAACACAACAATGACCTTTCTAGACCAAAATACTTTTAAGGCAAGAATCAACAAAGGAAACAAAAAATATTATTTTGATCTAGGAAAATCAAATATCCTAACCAAACCAAATAGAAACAAAAATAAAGCAAGAATAAACTAGGTACCTCCAGAACTAGATCCATCTAAAGAAACGATAGAAAGAAGAGTTTATATTATTTGCAAAGCCCACCATCTAGGAGGGTGGTCGTAGCAAGTAATATCACCTTTTTCCAAAGCCTCATAAGCTAAAGCATCAAAAATCTTGTTCTGATTTCTGACCACATGATTTTAATCAACTTGTAAAGATCCCATCTGGATTAACTGAATCTTCTCAATAATTATTTTTATTCTCCAATCAACCTTATGATTCTTAGGAGTCTTCAAAATATTAATCATGAGTTGAGAGTCATACTCAACTAGCACATTTTCCCATACAACCTTAGTAGCCTCTTCAAGGCCTCTAAGGATACCATACTTATGCAGGATCATCCAGCAGTGTAAGAGTGATATTGCATCACCCAAAAAAAAAATTGTAATTGTTTAATTTTGTAAAACTAGTAAAACTTGGAGGTGAATTTTTAAGGCCTTAGAGGCCGAATTTGAGGATTTTAGTTATTTGTAAGCCTTAGTGCGAGGTTCTAAGGATTGCCCCACTTAGTTCATATCGTTCCCTTTCCAAAAATATCTCGTGCAAGTCAATCAAAGCAACGAGTGTGAAGTTATGACCTCGACAAGTTGCCCCCTAAATTCAAATTTGAAATAGATGGTTTTAGGTGGGAAAAGGGAAATCTGGTTCAAAAGGGGGGAATTTCAAAATTGTAAGCAGTTAGTCTCTATAAGCTCTATCTTTGGGGAATAGAATGCAAGAAATATTTGGCTCATTTGGCATTTTATCTATCTTTTCTGGATTGTATGTGCTTGTTTAATGCAACTCTTATTCACATACCCTTGTGCAAGGTTATTGGATAGAATACCCAAATTCTCAGAAAAAGTAAAAAACAAGGAGCCATTTGAAAGTCTACCAAATCCTCATGTACTAGCTTTTCTAGGGTTCCTCTAGAGGTTCCATCAATATTCACTTGTCCAAAATCCTTAGGAGGAGGTTGCCAATTCCTTGTTCTATCCATATTCCAATTACTCACATTCCCCTTAAGTTGGTTGCCCTTAGAAGAGTTAATCTTCAATGTTTGCATCACTTGACCCCATATTTGGTGGAATTTATAGGGGTAATTAAAGATTTTTTGGACTGGTTCAACTATGTTGGTGATGGTCTTTTTCCAAATATAGTAAATATCCTTCCTTTCTTGATTAAAAATTTGGTTTTTCCTTTCATTACAAATATTCCAAAGAAGAATTGTAGAACCCATAGAAACTAACTGCCTAATAAAATGATCAACACCCTCTTGTTTAGGCCAATCCCTCCAAAATTGTTTAAAAGTAAAAAAATTGGACCACTATAAGTTAAGTAAAGTGGCCATTCTCCTCCATTGCTCAGAGGCTAAATTACACTCAATAAAAATATCGTTGAGAGTTTCCACATTACCTCCATGCATTTCACATCTAAAAGAACCATAAAAACCATGCTTCATAAGATGCTCCCCAGCAAGCACCATGTGATGCAATACAAGCCTAGTAAATAACCTCACCTTAGTCCAGACCTTTTGAGCCCACAACTGAGAAAATATGTCAGATGATTGGTTGGGATTATTATGGCATAAGTCCAAATAACCTTGATAAATTGAATACTCACCCTTAGTAGTGTTGTTCCATCCAAAATAATTGTTATTATAGGATCAAGAGAGAGATCTTATATGAAGGATACATTGGATATCTTGTATATACATTTTTGGGATTTTAATAGGTCAGTCCTCAATAGGGATCCAATCTACCAACCTCTGTATTACCAAAATGATATCGATAGTAATTAGCCACCTTTATCTAATTAGCTCGTTGAAGCTCCTTTATCAAATGCCTCCAATCGAAAAACTGAGTTATCAAAGTCTTATGACCATCCCAAGAATCTATCCAAAACTTTACCTATTGACCATTATGAATGATCCAAAATAATTTTTTCTTTATAAAATTCTCACCAGTCTTAAGAACTTCTAAAATGGGAGAACCTTTGGAAGGCAATTGATAGCGAACAAGGTCTTCAGGACTTTTATTCTCAGGATATTTAGCATGAAGGTTTTTAGCCCAAAGAGCATTGAGGTTATACAAAATCCTCTAATATAATTTAGAAGCTAAATATTTTTTGTTATTAATAGCAGATCGGAATCCTAACCCCCCTTAATTCTTAGTAATACATAAAGTGTCCCATTTTAGCAAGGCCCATTTTATTTTCTCCTTAGTACCACTCTAGAGAAACCAATGACTTATTTGATCCAGTTCTTGAAGAACAACCTTTGGGATATTCAACACGATAGAAACATAAATGGGAATAGCTTGAAGGATTGATTTTACCAAGGTGATTCTACCCCCAGAATAAAGCCACCTATTAGTCCACTTTCTAATTTTCTTCTTAACTTTGTCCAATAGCCAATTCCAATATTTTTTTATCTTCAAATATTGATGTGAATACCTAAATAAGTGATCAGAAGGGAGGTCTTATTATATCTTAATTTATCCAAGACCATGGATTCCTGTCTTGCATTGCAGCGAAATAAAATGACTTTAGATTTATCTTCATTGATCAATTGCTTTGTATCCATAGAAAAATAGCTAATGATTTGCTTAATATTAGAATCTTCCTTAACTGTAGATTTACCTAAAATAGTATAGTCATAAACAAATTGAATATGAGAGATAGGTCTAGCTCCATGAGAAATGGTAACTCCCTCAAGGGTTTTGTTTTCTCTCTTTTTGGTTATAGTCCTACCTAAGCATTCAGAAAGAATAATAAATAAAAAAGGGGATAGGGGGTCACCTTGCCTAATACCTCTGGAATATGAGAACAACTGAGAAGACCTGGCATTTATAAGAACTGAGTAGGAAACTGAAGAGATACATCCCATAATTCAATCCATTCAATTCTTAGAGAAACCAAATTACCTCAAAACTTTGATAAGTCTAACCGAATGAACATGGAATAATATTTTTGCATATACATGGAATGGATGACTTCCTAAGAAAGAACTATATTATCCACTATTTGATGCCCTTCCACATAACCTCCTTGTTTAGGGGAAATAATCTTATGCAAAAGAGGATTCAACCTTTCTACCATGATCTTAGTAATAATTTTGAGAAGAACATTACGTAAAGCAATAGGTCTAAAATATGATATATGAATCGCCTCTTGAGATTTTGGAACAAGATTAATATAATTTTTATTAATAACCTTCAAAATTTCATTGGCTTTCCTAGCTTCTTCCACCACATCTAATAAATCAGCATGAAGGATATCCCATAAATCATAGTAGAAGTCAATGGGAAAACCTTCAATACCTAGGGTTTTCCCTTTTTACATTTTAAAAACTACTTGTTGAAGCTCATTGATAGTAATAGGAGTAGTCAAAATAGAGTTATCCTCAGAAGTGATAAAATAAAGGATTGTTTAAAGAGCATTTTGTTGAGAATTAGAGTCAAGAAGAGTAGCAGCAAAAAGATTGGAAAATTAATTGACAATAATAGAGTTCATGCCATCCCAAGTGTAGACAACATCTCCAGAATATGATTTTAGGGAATAAATAAAGTTGTGAGATCTTCGAGCTAGAAGATATTTGTGGAAAAAAATTGTGTTTCGATCTCCTCCTTTGAGCCACTAAATTCTAGAATTTTTCTTCCATGAGAGTTCTTCTTTGTTTTTCATTCCTCTATCTGATCTATGAGATTAATTTCATATGCACTTCTACTCTTTGTGAGACAAGCTAAATGGATTTTCTTATTCAAATTTTCAATTTGAGCAATAACTTCATGTTTTTTTATGAACATCCCTAAACTCCTTCCAGTTCCAAGTATTGATTTTGGATTTAATATATTGTAATATTTTGGCAAAATAAAATATCTTATTCTTATACCTAGGTTTATGTTTCTTCCACCATTTTTGCACTCGAGGTCTAAGGAACTGTCTCTAATCAACATCAACTAAATTTGAAAAGGAGAGAAACTCATATTGGTTTTCCACATTTCCACCATGACTAGCCATTGATCCAAACCAATATTGTTAAGAGTCTTCACTTTAGGAATGTGATCATGGATTAAGAAATTATCAGAGAGCAAGAACCTATCCAATATCTCCATTATACAAGCTAAGCCTTGCCTTCTGTTATACCAATTCATAAGTTCATTATCTAGTTGGATGTCCACAAGATGAAGGTTTGTAATATATTCACTCATGAGGTCAATGCTCCTACTCAAATTTATATTTCCCCCCATTTTCTTATCCAAAGAGAGGATGGTATTGAAATATCCTCCAATCAAGATCCAAGCTTCAGGAAAATGAGAGATAATATAAGTTATATCCTTCCATTGTCTTCTTTTTTAGTTCGAATTAGTCAAAGCATAAACAATAATGTAGAGCATAATCTGGTTGCAATGTCTACTTTTAATAAATATGGTCAAAATACTCCAACTTCCAACCGTATGGTGAATAACTACCTCTTTTGGGTCCCAAAGGCAAGCAATGCCACCAAAAGTACCCTAGGAACTAAGGGAAACCACTTTTCCAGCTAGCCAAATTTTACTAGAAAATGAAAAAAATATATATTTTATGAATACTTATACAACATGACCACAAAATTTTGAGGTTGAGTCACAAATATAGGAAGAAAACTTCAAAATTACATTGGAGGTTTAGATGGTTTCTTTGATTATCGAAGAGGACACATTCTTGAAAGCATCCATTATAGTTTATATTATGGTTTGGTGTTGTAATATATGTAATTTTATCTTATTGGTGAAGGTTGATATCTTATGATGTAGTCATTATTTAAGCCTTTAGAGATGTGATGTAAATTTTTTTAGAATTGTATACAAATAATCATCAACCAACCAATATATTGAATCCTTGAGATATCAATGTGATTTATTGTTTGGGTTTCCATAGGAACCCAAGTCTTTTCTTCCATCTATTTGTTTATTGTTTTATTTACATTTCATTTTCTATTTTCTTAAATATTATTATGATGAACACTATGCTTCTATTTATTTCTAGAAAGTATTAAATAACATGCCAATTGTAAGTACTATTACTTGTTCCATGCATTAATGCAAGTAATTTTAATTGTTATGCATTAGATAATTTAAGTAAACCCCTCATTTCTTATTTAAGCTTAAATTAATTTTTTTATTTTCAAGTCCATGTTACATGTGTTTTGCTGGTATTTTTAATATAAGAATTGATATAGAGCAACCATTCAATTTAAGAACTATAAAATATACAAGAACCATTTAATTATTTAAAAGAACAAAGACAACTCCATTCTCCATTAAATTGAGGATCTTTACACATTATTGCTTATGATGTAAAGGAGATAAATTGATTAATTTGTTGGTTTTGTAACAAGCCAGAATAAATGCATGAGGTTACTATATTTTTGCATCACTTAGGAAGTCACTTTGGAAGTCTCCAATTTATAAAATAAAGGAGGAGATCATTTATTTCATTGACTATTCCATCATATTTATGTATGTAGTTAAAGGTATGTCGAAAGAGTATGTAGATATGTGTTTGTATAAGAGACCCGAAAATCTAGCAATGCAAAAATATTGATTATTATTTATTTAAATGCACGCAATTTTATGTTATTTATAGATAAACTTGATACTCAGAATAATGATTTTGAAATTAAATTAAGTTAAATTAAATTAACAATTTCTTCTTAAAGTAACAATTAAATTAAAATTTTAGTTCAAAACATTCAAGTGAAAATAAAAATAGTATCCCATAAGTTGCACCTTTAATATATTGGCATGAAAATTCTCTAAGTTGCACCTATATATATATATATATATAACTCAAATACAAGTTAAAAAGAGCTACATCAAACCCAAAATTAATTTAATATATTAACATGAAAATTCTCTAAATTACACCTTTTTAAATTATAAATATTTATGTTATATATAATTTAGTTTAAATACAAGTTATAAAGAGATGCATCAACTTTAACCAAAAGTTCAAATTGTAATTGATGAATATTGAGGATGATGAGAGTTTGAGAATTTCTTTTATGAATAATCTTAATAATATATTAGACTGTGTGTAATTTAACTCAAATACAAGATAGAAAGAGCTACATAAAATCTATATTCCTTTGGCTTTAACCAAAAGGTTCAAATTATAATTGATGACTTTAACCAAAAGGTTCAAATTATAATTGATGAGTGCTCAGAGTTTGAGAATTTCTTTTATAATTAATCTTAATAATATATTAGACTCTGTGTAATTTAACTCAACTACAAGTTAGAAAGAACTACATCAAATTCATATTCCTTTGGCTTTAATTAAAAAGTTTAAATTATAATTGATGAGTACTGAGGATCATGATAGTTTGAGAAGACAAATTGTAATTCATGAGTACTGAGGATTATGAGAGTTTGAAGATTTCTTTTATAATTAATCTTAAAAATATGTGTTATAATTGATGAGTGAGAATTTCTTTTATAATTAGTCTTAATAATGTAATTTAGTTCAAATACACGTTAAAAAGAACTACATCAAATTCATATTCCTTTGGCTTTAACCAAAAAGTTTAAATTATAATTTATGAGTACTGAGGATCATGAGAGTTTGAGAAGAATTTTTTTTATAATTAATTTTAAAAATATATTGGACCGTGAGAGGAATGTGTTGTAATCAATGAGTACCAAGGATAATTAAAATTGAGAAATTCTTTTATGATTAATCTTAATAATATATTAAACCATGAGAATTTCTTTTATGATTAATAATATATTAGACCGTGTGTCTGAGGATCACGAGAGTTTGAGAATTTCTTTTATGATTAATTTTAATAATATATTAGATTGTATAATAAGTTTTTATAGGTATAGTTTATTAATTCATTTTTCTGATCTAATCGTGTCAATTAGTTAGAATTTTCATTTTTTATAGGTATAATTTATTAATTCAATTTTTTAATTTAATAAAATTATGTCAATTAATTAGAATTTTTAATTTTTAAAGGAGAGATTGAATCATTTAGAGATATATGTATAATTGTTAAGTTATTATAATAACACTATGTAATCATGATGTAATATGAATAGAGTGTGATTCAATTCAATATAACTTATTGAATATATAGAGCTAACTAAATAAATTAATATTCACAATGAGGTAAGTTTATGTTGAGCATTGTTACTTACAATTGAATAATTAGTTAAATAGTAGACAAACTTACGTAACATCTCACATCTAATTTTTAACTTGTTATTTTTATTTTTTTAATTTATAAAGTATTGATATCATTTATGATTTGTTTAAGTTATAATTTTATTAAAATTTATATTGTGATAATTATTGATCTAAAAAATATGTATCCTTCTTAGAAATAACATGACATTTAAATAGTGTTCCTTAATCTTTTTAAATTTTGTTTTTTTGTATTTTGTTTTTTTAAATATAATTGTTTTTGTTTTTTTTTCTTTTCTTTTTTTATGAGGAACCCTTTTATGTACAACATATCCGCAGCATGTGAGGGGAGAGATTTGAACCTGGGCCTCTCGATAACTGGAGAGTTTTAACTACCCACTTGCTCTCCAACTCCTCTAAATGAGCGGCTACTTGGAGAGTTTTTTTAAATATAAGGTTGTGCACCTACTAGTAAATTATTGCAAACAATTGAAATATATATTCTAATTTATATATTTTGGATTAGATTAATATATTGATATTGTTATTTTACAATAACGTTTGTGATTGATATATAATTATAATTAATATAATATAAAATTATAATTATCATAAAAATTACATTATTTAATAAATTGTTATATATGTATATATTATAAAATTAAATTTAATGGCATTCATTTTATTTAATAATTATATATATATAGATCAATTATTTTCCAAATATGCACATGCACCACACATAACATATGGAAGATATAATTAGCAACAAAGTAAATGTATCCGCTAGGGGAATTTGTCAAATACACAATAACATAAATATTTATATTTAAAAATATCTTAAATAATATTAAATAAAATTTTAATAATTATATTAATAGAACTAATTTTTGAATTTATATATATATATATATATATATATATTTTTTTTTTTGATAGTAGAAGGGTTTTAAAAGGTCCCCAGTAGGGTTTTGAAAGACACCTCTAACCTTATATCTAGCAATAAGACATCAAGAAATACTAAGCTAGATTCTAGGAATCAAATCGAAAATTCAACGAAACAACCTCTTAATAAATAAAACCCAAATTTTTAACAAATAAGACCCAAATTTTTATCAGGCAAATACAAAAAATTGTCACATAGTCAAACCACCGTGTGCTTTGAATGTAAAATAACCGAAAAAAATAATAAAATAATGAAAATGCTACTTATTAAAAATAAATTTACAAATAAAAAACTACGCAAACCCAAACATTTTCCCAAAGAACAGAAGAATCTTCTCACCACAATCAAAAAATCTATCTAACAAAGCAAATAATGAAAAAACCCTCATGAAAATTTTTATACATTAAATCATTATAAAAAATTAAATACCCAAAAGTTGCTAAACATATAGATTACAAAATTATTTACTACATTACATAAAAATAATATTGTATCATTCTTAAAAATTTTAATTGCTAGTGGATTCATGCATCTTAAGTGAATTTTCTTGGCCTTGCTATATTTTAAAATTATGACATTTTAAAATTAAAAAGTAATAATATAAAATGCTTTATAAATTAAATAACATTATTTAAATCTATATAAAAATATTTCAAAGCCTAGAATTAAATCTTAATATCTTGCTCAAAGCTAGATGATGGAGGGATGGACTAATGGATGCTTGAATTTTATGTGCCTTCCTTATGGTAATCCTATATAGTATATTTTGATTAAATTTTCGAAATAAATACATTTAGAAAATAATAATTAGACGTAAAAAATACTAAATACTACGTAAAACATAGAAGATAAATTTATGAATTTAATATAACGTAACATAAAATAAAATTTTATGTTTATGTGGTTATTTTTTTGGTAAGCAGAAAGAATTATTAAAATACTAATTTTAAAAGGATTCTAAAATTTTATTATAAAAAATTAATTCCATGAGAAAGTTTTAGATAAAATGTTGTTTATAAAAAAAAAAACATATCTATTCAACCATTCTTAACCCTAAACCTTTTGAATCAAATATTTAACCTCATTCAAATCTTTCTCATTATAATCAAAAGTTATATATAATATTAATATATTTCACTTAATATAAGTCTAAATAAATAAAAGAATGATATGCTTTGTGCTTTATTCTTTATAGACATGATAATTTGATTTTTTTAAGGTCTTTTCATAATAATAGACCTTATAATATTTGATTGTTGTGTATAATTCATTTTAATGCAAAATGTCTAATATTATTAAGGCATAAATTTTAATTATTTTAAATTTATTATTATTAAATTAAATGGTCATGATAAAAAGTAAAGTAATGTGCTTTTTTACATACGTGTAAAATGAGTATAATTAAGATTGATATGGAGTGCAAAAAAACTCCTAACTTAAAAATAAATAAGTAATAGTAGAAAATATTTAGGTGAGTATATGACATATTTGGTGAAAATTTTAAATTTTTATTTCTTTTAAAATTATGTCTTGCAAAATATGTTGTCTTGAAAGTGGAATTTTAATATCGGTATTAAATAATGTTTAACTCATAGTAAATTCTCATGTACCCAAATTTATGAATAAAGATAAATACAATTCTGAAAGGATAATTCATTTATATTAATTATTTTTTTACCCAAATTCAAGGATATGTCTGGCATGTTAAGGTTGAATTCACTAGGCACCTGTATGAGTGTAGATTTATTTCTATTAGTTGTAGGTATAGTAATGTTTCAGTAAAATTGTTAAAATATCAAGGCTTTAAATATTTTGGTTATTGATGGTATCCATTGTATTTTAGATTTTTTTTTTCACATAGTAGAAGAAAATCACTATAATTCTATTTGCAAGTCATTTTTTCCTTGATTAATAATTTCAAAATTATGTATACATATTTTTTGTAATCTCAATATTTTATTAACAATTTATATTGATGTCCAAAACATTAAACATAAGTTAAGGAAAATTTTATATACTATCCCAAAAATTTAACATCATTAGGTCATGTTATATATTTTAAAATTTATATTATAATATTTTTCATAGGTATAGTTTATTAATTATTTTTTAAATCTAATGGTATTATGTCAACTAGTTAGAATTTTCAACTCTAAAGAATAGATTAAGGTTTGAATCACCAAGCAATAAATGTATAGTTTTTAAGCTATCATCATAGTACTATGTGATCATAATGTAATATGGATAGGGATTGATTCAATCTTATATAACATTTTAAATATATAAAACTAACTAAATAAATTAATTGTCACATTTTTTTTTTGGATATAAGAAGAGGTTTTGGAAGGTCCCCAAATATTTTATATATGAGTTTTGGGAGGGTCCTCCAACCTTTACAAAACCACAAATATATTTAAAAAACATCAAATAATATCACAAATGGGACTGCATCCCTAAGGAGAAATTGATTCAACATCCAAAAAATATTGGTCAAGCATCCAAGATAGTCAAATCTTGCAAATCCAAAATGGAAAGTATTCAAATATTTAAAATAAAACCTAGAAAGGATCTTCCTACCCAAGCCATAATGAAAGAAGAAAATCTAAAAAATGGGACAACCATCCATGCCATCTGAATATAATTGAATTTTCAAATTTAAATAGAGAGCTTAATTTAGAAAAATTCTACTCATACATCAAGAGTGCACAAAACTAGACACTCATACATCAAGAGTGCTCAAAACTAGAGAAAACAAATTAGGCTTTCCTATCAAGAATAGGAATCCTACTTCAAAAAATTTAGGTCTCCACCTGGAGGTACCCAACACCTTCAACAATCAATTTGGTAGCATCAAATTGGAATCCTACCCAAATATGAGGTTTTAAAAGGTTCCCCAAACCTTAAACAAAGGATTTTTGAAAGGATCCCCAAACCTTAAATAAGGGGATTTTGGAAGGATCCCAAAACCTTTAAGTAGGGTTTTGAAAGGCTCCTAGAACCTTATAAAAAGGGTTAGGCCTCAAGTAGAGGACCAAAGGATTTTGGAAGGCTCCCTAAACCTCATAGGGGGGTTTTGGAAGGGTTCCCAAACCTTTACAAATAGGGTTTTGAAAGGCTTCCTGAACCTTGTACAAGTGGGTCAGATCTCAAGTAGAGGACCACTATATTTGATAAGCTCCCCAAGTCTAAACAAACACAATGACGAAAATAACAACCATTTCCCATCCAAAAAAAATTAAGATAACTAAAATGATTCAAAATTCAATTCCCAACTCAAATACTAATAGTGAAATCAAAAAGCAAGACTCCCAAAACTTTTTGTAAATGAATCTGGGGCAAATAGTACACATTTTTGTTGACAGTTAGATTTAAAGTTTGGAAAATTCCTCCTAGTCTAAATGAGAAAAAATTGTAAAAATAACAATCAAGCTAGAAAAAACTTCCATCCTAAAAATATAACGACCTGGTAGACAACCAAAAAGACTAAAAATCATATGAAAAAACCTGTCAAGGCTATGCAAAGAAATAAAGACAACTGGATGATACCCAAGATCATCCATAGCTTCTCCAAAATGGATCTAGGTATAAATTGTGCCCCATTAGAACAAGATTCAAATGAAAATAGATCTAGAATCTAAGATCCATCTAAGAAATTAAATCAAACCCCTAAAACAAGGTATGAGAAAAGAGGTAGAGCCCTCTAATAGAAATGTTTTAGCATTAGGGCCAAGACCCATCCACAAAGTCAAAAAAGTAGAACCAAGTCCCACTATCCAATAAACTATGCACCACTACATGAAATAAGAATATGATGGCGAGGTCAAGATTCAGAACACACCAGTCTCACAAATTGCAGTAAATTTCATTAATATGGTCTCTGTTACAGTTTTTCTCAGCACACTTCCTCCTCCCAAATCCCGAACTCACCATCCCCAACCCTTACAAATTTCGAGTTTTTATCGAGGCCTCGATCCTCTCGAAAATCAATGCTCCCGCCCCACAACAATTTCAATTTCCATTTTCCCTCCGGTCAAATTTTTAAATTTTGGTTTTTTGCCATAAATGGGCAACTGCCCGACCAGCCTGGAAGCTTGCATTAATGGCTTCCCATACCTACGCACAGCCGCTATACATTGACTGTACTCTATACTGCTGCTTCATTCATTAATCCATCTCCCGCAATTGTCGTGTTGCCAGAAGTAAAAGGATGTGTGGCTTACACCCCCTTATTAATCTCCTTGACCTTCCTCTTTGGTTTTCTTACGCGTGGCCGGCTCATCGGGTCATGCTCTTTCCTTGTCACATTACAGTAGAAACACGTGTCCTCCACACTGCCCACGTGTCAAGTTGACCTTGCCAGGCCGTTCTCTTGTTTACCTTCGGCTGTGCAAAAACCAGGCCACGATATCGCGACAGGTCGCGATATCGCGACAAGCCTCTCCCTCTTCGCTTTTCCCCACGAGATCGTCGCGATATCGCGACGTCGCGATATCGCGACGTCGCGATATCACGACGACTGTGGCCACTTCCCATAGCCTCAACAATGACGTCGCGACATCGCGACATCGCGATATCGTGACGTCGCGATATCGCGACGTCAGAGGACCTTTGCCAAAGCTCTCGACACACTGTCGCGATATCGCGACGTCGCGATATCGCGACGAAACTCAACCATCACTTGGCAGCCTTTCGGAGGTCGCGAAATCATGACATGTCACGATTTCGCGACCCCAACCCCCTTGCTTTGCCAAACCTTCTCCAATTTAAACATTGCTCAACAAAACTTCTCCTGGACTAAAATAAAATAAATAAAACAAGGTGCACAGAACTTAGAAAAACTTGAAAATTTTTTGGAAGATGCAAGATTGCTTCACTGTCTCCGGATGCTCCTGCATCAGACACCCGGGGTAATTAAAGAAAAGTGATCCTCACTTTTGGGTTGTTAGAGGAAGACCCAGGCGGTCAACCTCCGTTTTAGACAACCAAGTTGCATCTTCAACGAGCCTGCCCTTCCACTTGATCAAATACTCAGATATCTGTCTCGTTTATGGTGCTTACGCCTTCACGGGTATCTAATATCTTCTCGGCCTCATTTGTGCTTGGTGTAGAGGTTGGAAATTGCCATGGTTCCGGATCTTGCCTCTCTGTGCTTCCTCCCTCATGATATTCCACTAGATCTAAAATATTAAAAATAGGTGAAATATCAAGCCAACTCGGCAATTCCACTTCATACGCATTTCCCGACTCCCGCTTTCCCGGTATTTTGCAGGGTCCAAACTTTTTCATCTTCAATTTATTGTAAGTCTTGGCGGGAAATCTCTCCTTCCTAAGATGCACCATAACCTCATCTCCAACCTTGAACTCCTTGAACCGTCGCTTCTGGTCCGCCCTTGTCTTATATTGACTGTTCATTTTTGTAATTTGTCTTCTTACTTCCTCATGCAGACTTTTCATATGTTCTGCAAATTCTTCTGCTTCGGCACTACATTTTTCTTTTCTGTCCAACTTTCTTAGTTCAGACACATTCCTCGGGCTGTGTCCATATATTATCTGGAATGGAGATTTATCTGTGCTTTTATTAACTGAACTGTTATACGCAAATTCTGCCTACGGTAAAACTAAATCCCATCCCTTGGGCTGATCTGCTATCAAACACCTCAATAGATTACCCAGGCTTCTGTTCACCACCTCTGTCTGTCCGTCAGTCTGTGGGTGGTATGCCAAACTGAATTTCAGGTCTATTTTCATCTTCTTCCACAGAGTTCTCCAAAAGTATCCAACAAACTTGGTATCTCTATCAGAAACTATGCTTCTTGGCAGACCGTGAAGTCTAACCACTTCCTTGAAGAACAACCCTGCAATGTGAACTGCATCACTGGTCTTTTGGCAGGGGATAAAATGTGCCATTTTGGAGAACCGATCAACCACCACAAATACTGAGTCATTTCCCCTCTGTGTTCTCGGCAATCCAAGAATAAAATCCATACTTATGTCCTCCCATGGTCTCTCGAGGACCGGTAATGGCTGGTACAACCTACGTATTTTGTCTTACACCCTTTGCCATCTGGCATATTCTGCAACCTTGCACAAACTTCCGCACATCTTCTTGAAGTTGAGGCCAGTAGTAATTTTCCTCAACCAAGGCAATGGTCTTGTCCCGACCAAAATGCCCAGCCAACCCTCCGCTGTGCTTTTCTTTGATTAAATTCTCCCTCATGGAACTGGGAATGCACAACTTACTACCTTTGAATAGCATTCCATCTTGGATTAAGAAATCCAACCATTTTGTTCTATCCATAGTAATAGGTATCGAGCAAGCCTTCCAGGGCTTCGCAAAATCCGGATCTGCGAGGTACGGACCTTTCGGTTCTTCAAATCCCACTACTTCTACTTGTCAATCTAGTCGTAGAGCTTGCCTTCTGCTTAAGGCATCTGCAACTATGTTTGACTTCCCACTTCTGTGTTTCAGCACAAAGGTATAACTTTGGAGGAACTCCACCCATTTCATGTGCCTTTGGTTCAGTTTTGTCTGACTGTTAATGTATTGCAAAGCCTGATGGTCAGTAAACAAGTACAAACTCCTTTGGTAATAAATAATGTCTCCACTTCTTCGGGGCCTGAACTATAGCATAAAATTCTTGATCATAGACTGAATACTTTTTCCGAGCATCATTTAACTTCTCACTGAAATAAGCAACTGGCTTGCCTCCTTGACTTAGTACAGCCCCTATTGCATCGCTATCGGCATCACGGTCCACCGAAATACCTTGTTGAAGTCCGGAAGTGCCAAAACAGGTCGTTCGGTAACTTTTCTCTTTAATGTATCAAAGCTCCTTTCAGCCCCTGATGTCCATTTGAACTCCTTTTTATCTCCCCTCATTGTCTCTGTGAGAGGTGCACAAATACTGCTGAAGTTCTTTATGAACTTCCTATAAAAACTGGCCAGACCATGGAATGACCTCACTTCTGTTGTGCTCCTTGGAGTAGGCCATTCAATGATGGCTCTCACCTTTTCGGGGTCCATCTTCAGGCCTTCTGCTGAGATTACAAACCCCAAGTATACCAATTCCTTCTTGACAAAATTACACTTTTTCAAATTTATTAATAACTGTTCTTCTCGCAGTTTTTCAAAGACTCTCTTGATATGCATCAGGTGTTCCTCCAGGGTCCGGCTAAATATCAATATATCATCTAAATAAACAATAACAAACTTTCCCAGAAATTCTTTCGGTACTTCATTCATCGGCAGCATGAAGGTACTTGGTGCATTAGACAGTCCAAAGGGCATGACCAACCACTCAAACAGGCCTTCTCTTGTCTTGAAGGTTGTCTTCCATTCATCCCCCTCTCGGATACGGATCCGATGATAACCACTTTTCGAGGTCAATCTTTGTGAAGTACTCAGCTCCACTTAAACAGTCCATGATATCATCCATTCTTGGTAACGGGAATCTGTACTTAATAGTAATTTTGTTGATGGCCCGTGAATCTGTACACATCCTCCATTCTCCATCCTTCTTTGGCGCCAGCACTGCAGGTACTGCGCATGGACTCAAACTTTCCCGAATTAATCCCTTTTCTAATAATTCTTGGACCTGTCTATTTAACTCCTCAGTCTCTATAGGTGTCATCCTGTGTGCAGCTTTATTTGGCAGGCTTGATCCTGGTACTAAATCTATATGATGGCTAATTTTTCTCACGGGGGGTAAGCCCTCAGGCACATTGTCAGACACAATGTCTGGAAATTCCTCCAGCAGATTTAGAACTTCTGTTGGGGTATCCCGGCATTCCTTCCCCCTAACTCTAGGGATTATTGCATAACATAAATGTTCATGCTTTAACCCGTTCAGAAACTCTCTCCCCTCAACTAAAAAGACTCTGGAAATATTACATACCTTTTCATCTGCATCCTTCAAGGGCTTTAGTTTATGGCGTACACCATTCTTTGTCAATGAGTAGGTGTTGGCACGGCCATCATGTACTGCACTCCGGTCAAACTAGCCGGGGTCTCCCCGGCAACATGTGGCAAACATCCATGGGTAAGATGTCACACAGGACCTCATCACAATAATTCCCAATGTTAAATTTAACAGAACACTGCTCATTGACCAAAGCTCCGTGGTCCTTTTGTAACCATGCGACCCGGTATGGGTGTGGGTGTTTCTTCCTTTCTAACTGTAACTTTGTAACCATTTCCTCAGAAACCAGGTTATCCATGCTACCATTATCAATAATGATATTGCAAACCTTGCCCGCACATTTACATCTAGTGCGGAATAAAATTTTCCTCTGGTCTGTGTCCTTCTCCTCGTTCAACAGGACTCTTCTTACAACCATTGTTTCTCCTCTCTCCGCTTCTTCGGAATGCTCAGATTCAGCATCCTCCTCTGCCACAGTAGCTGCGGCTGGGCCCTCAGGCCTCTTGTTTGTTCTTTCTCGGTGTTGTGGACATTCAAATGCCCTGTGTCCTTCTTCACCACAGTGGAAACATGTTCCACGAAATACTCCCCTTCCAAACCCTCGTCCAGATCCACCCCGTCCTCTTGGGTAGCTATTACGATCTCGGGGCTGATAAACATCTTCTTCTTTTTGGTCCTGGTTACTACTGGCTTCACCGGTCTTCTTCGGATCCTTGTACTTTTCTCCATTGGTCCTCCCACCAGTCCTTCCACCTCGGCCTCTTCCTCTTTGCTTGCCTTCAAACCGCTTGTTTAGCTTTTCTTCTACCTTCAAGGCAAATTGATAAGCATCCTCAATGGTGTTTACTCGAACCAGGCTCAGTTCTTCCTGGATACCAAGCCTCAACCCATTAATGTAATGGGCTACTTTCTCTTTATTTGCCTCTAAATGCCCTGTTCTAATAGAAATTTTGTAAAATTCTTCAGTGTACTCTTGGACAGTTTTGTTTGTCTGTCTCAAGCTCTACATTTTTCTTAGCAGATCCAACTCGTAATCTGTCGGGATGAACTGTCTTTTAAGCTTCTCCACCATTCTATCCCATCTTGTTATTCTCTCTTTCCCTCTTCTGTTTCTCTCCAACTGCATTCCCCTCCACCAAATGTTGGCATGACCCTTTAACTTGGTCTTAGCAAATCTGACCCGGTTAGGGTCTTCAATCTCCTCATACTCAAAATATTCCTCTAAATCATTTATCCAGTCAATCACTTCTTTTGGATTCAGATTTCCCGAGTAGGTAGATACCTCCATTTTTGGCTATTTTCCAATCTGAGAGATGGCCCTATACAACCGGGCTTGAGCAGGATCCACAGCTTCTTCTTCTCCTGTCTTCTTCCTCAAGCTTCTTCCTCCGTCTTCACTTTCCTCATCCCCTCTGGGTTCGCGTCTTCTGCGTAACTCTGCTTGTAGGGCTTGAACTTGCCTTTGCAAGGCCTGGAAGTCTTCGAGCGGCACTACATTTCCTGCTCCGCAACGGTTCCTTCGTGGAGGCATGATATTTTCTCTGTATTATTTTTTTTTTTTTAGAATTCTTCCACAGATCCTGGTGCAACTGCCTCTCTCCGGCGATCTGTTACACGCTCAGGAGCTCCCGCTCTGATACCACTTGATGGCGAGGTCAAGATTCAAAACACACCAGTCTCACAAATTGCAGTAAATTTCATTAATATGGTCTCTGTTACGGTTTTTCTCAGCACACTTCCTCCTCCCAAATCCCGAACTCACCATCCCCAACCCTTACAAATTTTGAGTTTTTATCGAGGCCTCGATCCTCTCGAAAATCAATGCTCCCGCCCCACAACAATTTCAATTTCCATTTTCCCTCCGGTCAAATTTTTAAATTTTGGTTTTCTGCCATAAATGGGCAACTGCCCGACCAGCCTGGAAGCTTGCATTAATGGCTTCCCATACCTTGCACTGGCCGCTATACACTGACTGTACTCTGTACCGTTGCTTCATTCATTAATCCATCTCCCGCAATTGTCGTGTTGCCAGAAGTAAAAGGATGCGTGGCTTACACCCCCTTATTAATCTCCTTGACCTTCCTCTTTGGTTTTCTTACACGCGGCCGGCTCATCGGGTCATGCTCTTTCCTTGTCACATTACAGTAGAAACACGTGTCCTCCACACTGCCCACGTGTCAAGTTGACCTTGCCAGGCCGTTCTCTTGTTTACCTTCGGCTGTGCAAAAACCAGGCCGCGATATCGCGACAAGCCTCTCCCTCTTCGCTTTTCCCCACGAGATCGTCGCGATATCGCGACGACTGTGGCCACTTCCCATAGCCTCAACAATGACGTCGCGACATCGCGACGTCGCGATATCGCGACGTCAGAGGACCTTTGCCAAAGCTCTCGACACACTATCGCGATATCGCGACGTCGCGATATCGCGACGAAACTCAACCATCACTTGGCAGCCTTTCGGAGGTCGCGATTTCGCGACATGTCACGAAATCGTGACATGTCGTGATTTCGTGACCCCAACCCCCTTGCTTTGCCAAACCTTCTCCAATTTAAACATTGCTCAACAAAACTTCTCCTGGACTAAAATAAAATAAATAAAACAAGGTGCACAGAACTTAGAAAAACTTGAAAAATTTTTGGAAGATGCAAGATTGCTTCACTGTCTCCGGATGCTCCTGCATCAGAATAGCATCCCAAAATCTGTACCTAACAACCAATAGATATTAGGGCTCATATGAAATAGCTCACCACTCCCCTCTCCTCTGGTAAGTGACTCTATGAAACCCTAAAGCAACTCTCTAAAACCCTAAAAAAATAAAACCAAGTTTCACTATCCAAAAATACACCACTACATGAAAGAAGAACAACTTCCTAGCATCCATCAACCAACAAAGATCAAGGTTAAAATAAAATATCTCCCCCTCCCTACTCCCCTGGGGAGTGGCTCCCTAAATCCCAATATTGTTCATTAAAGGGCTTATAGTATCTAGTATGATTTAAACCGAAGTTGAATGACCCACGATATGGATCACATACCTCATTTGGTTACCTCACACCAACTTGGCAACCCACTCACCCTTAAATTTAATATTACATAGGTTTTTATGAGAAGTCCAAGTGTAGACACCAAAACAGCACCAATCCGATTATGTGACTGCAAACACTGATCGCTTTGACAAACACAGCCCCCAGGGCAGCCCTCAGAGGTCAAACGGTGGTCTTAACCACTTTCATAGCAATTTTGTGAGGTCAAGAAGCAATTTGGCACACTTAGACACTTTGCCTAGTAATCGTCTCACCCAGGGACGATTGCTGAATTGAAATCGTCTCACCCAGGGACGATTTCTGAAATCGTCCCTGGGTGGGACGATTTCCAAGTTTAACGGGAAAAAAGGCAAATGGTGCCAAGTGGCAGCCCAGAACAGTCAGTTAATGACTCCTGCCTTGCACGCGTGTGTAGGTGGACAGAGGGGCCGTTAGAAGACTGTCACAAAAGGCATTTATCAAAGCCCAAGTCAATGGAGGACTCCCCTCCCTCATGGGAAGACAAGAGTGCCACATGGCGCCTATGACCAACACATGGCATTTGTGCTTCCCTCCCAAAAGAGACCCCATGGGTCTATAAAAGGTGGGACTTTTCTCACCCAAAACATACGGGTTGAAGGAGTTTTCAAGCAACGAAGTGTTGCCGAGTTGAAGACCCACTTGCATCCCTTTTGGTTCACCTTCCCACATCCACCAATCTCTTTTGCAAGGGAGGTTGTTGGGTGGCCTTTGGAAGCTCGAACCTGACCCAAATCCAACACATGGACACCTGAACCAACCAATTCGCCGACCCCCAATCCTAAGAGGTTTTGGGCCCATCCCTAGTGGATTGGCTCCAAAATCAAGTGCCAACGGTGGGAGGCCCACTTGGGCACCCCCGCACTCCCCAAGTCCTATTTTAAGTTTTAGAGCATTTTAGATTACTTTTTCAGGTTGCATTTTGTGTTATTAGGTTTGATTAACCCATAGCTGCAATTTTGTAACTTTTGGTCAGATTCTAGTATGTTTTGTGTCGCTTTGTTGTTTCATTGACTTGCAGGTGGCGATATCAAATTCCCGAAGATAGAGGCCAAATTGGGAGAATCCGACCATCTGGGTCGTCCCAAAATGGCCCCAATTACATAACCCCCTTGTCTGCAGGTGTTTTGGAGACCTCGGGAGTCGACATTGGAGCGTGTCAGTTCGGCTTCCCCAACACGGAAGAAATCGTCCCACCCAGGGACGATTTACAGTCAAAAATCGTCCCACCCAGGGACGATTTCCAGTTGAAAGCAGATTGGCCGACTGTCTCAGTGGCAATGGTCTGTTGGTAACATTTTCTGTCTTCTGGCAAGTTTTTGGGCTGTTTAGAATCATTTTGTTCACTATTTTAGATAAATGTTTGCATGCATATTTCGTTAATTTTAAAGAACAAACACCTTTCATTTGCAGCAGGTGCTACCGACATCTTGGTTGTTTCTTTGTTCGCAGGAGAAGCGGCGAGAGGTGAAGAACTCATCGACATCGGCGGCGGCATCATCTTGGCCCGCCCATTGCAATCGTGGGCACGCGGAAGGAGGAAGACTAAATCGCACATTGTAACAATGACAAATTTAACGCTCCTAGCCCCTAAAAAGGGAGGAGACGTCTATGTAACCGAGGATAAGATATTTGAATAAAGAGGGCTGTGATTTCTTTACATCTTTTCTTTCCTTTCCAAATTGTCTCTTTCCTTTGTTTTGGTGCATAAGGTTAAAGCGTTACATTTCGTCTTACATTGCATAATTAGTGTTTCCTTTGCCCGGAATCTCGTGCTTTCAGTGGCGATCACGGTGGGACCTGTTCCCTATTTTTTAAGATCACAGAAAAACTAATTGGGTTTTTGTGTTTTGTGTTTTACAGGTACATTTTTCTTGCAGACTGTTAATCGTCTCTGCAAGGGACGATTTCTGTTCTGGAAATCGTCTCACCCTGAGACGATTTTAAAATCGTCTCTGCCAGGGACGATTTCTGTTCTGTAAATCGTCTCACCAGGGGACGATTTTCTGTCTGTAGATTTTCAGAGCAGAAATTCAGAGGCAACTGGAGCAGGCAGAGAAGAGGTAGGGATTTTCATCATCTCTGTTGAAATTTTCTATTTTTGTTTCTGTTTCTTTGACTGTTTTCATTTTAGCTTGCATTGCTTAGGAAAAGTCATTCATGCATGTTTCATTTTCGTTGGATAAAATGAACCTCACACACTCCACGAAACAATTTTAAACCAAGGAGCTGGTCGTAAGACCCTGACCCTTGATCAAGACCATTGGTGGATTTAATCACCACCTTGGCTTGATTTGCATCCATTTCCTGATTGTCAACTGTTGTTAGGCGTAAATCCTGACGAAGACAGACCGAGCGTAGCTGGGGTGATTCCCATGCGCGCGAGGATAAGTTTTCTATGGTAGGTGCCATTAACAGGACAATCCCCCTTTCGTACCGCCTACGTACCACGTACCTTCTGCTCTCACGTACCTATAGTCTCCCTCTCGTAAGGGCGGGTATATAGAGAGGTTGGTATATCGGCTTGGTTGGTATATTGAAGGGGCGACCTTTTGGGAGTTATAAGAGCCTACATGATGCATTTAAACGTTCTACAAAACCTACAAAAACAAAACAAAACACCAAAATGCACTAAACCGGTTTAGGGCACACCAATAATCCTTAAAAGAGATAATCACGGTTTTGTGAATGTGTGTGCTTAATTATGCTCAGTGTAGACAAAAAAAAAAAAAAATCATAAAAACGAGATAAAAACTTATTTAGATAGCATAGAAGCACCGCAATGGTGTACACCCGCAGTCAAGCCCAATCAAGGGTAGAAGCTCCGGAAGGTACACAAAAAGCGAGCGCAAGTCGCTTTCACTTCGATCCTGAGGATTTGGTCATACCGCCTTATAGGTCTAACCTACAAAAGAATCCAATTCAGAATCCTCGGTGGGGTATGCCTATTCAAAGCAGCCCCTTTCGGGAAGAGGCCTTACATGTAAACCTTGACATAAATAGAGAATCACCTCTTGAAGTTAGGCATGAGTGGCCACCGCGCAATGAAGCGCTAGACAGGCACACCGTCCATTTGGAGGGGCAACGTGGATATGGCATCCCTTCTTTACCTCTCATCAGAACAGAGAGACCAAATCCAGAGCGTAGGGTTCCTCACACAGGGCGACCTAACTCCGCCTGCCCCTTACGCACCTATGAGAGAGAATATGAGGAAGATCATCGCATTCCTCAAGGACAACAACATACAACTCGGGAACCTTATGCTTCTGCACCAGTCGGATATCATGATCACCCCTTGAGGCCAGAACCTCGAGCACATACCGCCTACCTCGACAAGAGGAAGTGACCCCTTGAGATTTTAGATCATCAAAACTGAGGTAAACCCATAGGAGGAACATTTGAACCTTACGAAAAAAATAGGGTAGATCAAATTGACCCGACTGTCGTCAGATATACCACCCGTCAAGCCCAAATCATGCGGCTTAAACAAAGTCAACAAGAGATAGAGTATCAATACCGCTTGGATAAAGAACGCATGCAACGTGAAGCGGATGAGTTACGCTATGAAATACCTGAGAGGGGGCCAACCCCTCGCATCCAAAGAGCCGAACAGTATGAGAGGCGTAATCCGTTGGTGCAGGACAGGTCTCCACGACCTCGTCAAGCTCTGCCTCCAAGACCTCATAGATTCGAGAGGGAGGTAACTCCCCGAAACAATGATGGGTACCTTCGACAAGAGCTTGATCGGGGTCATAGGTTTCGCCCGAGAGACTCCTCAAGAATTTTACGAGGAGTATGAACCGGAAGAGGAATATGTTGAAACTCCCCATCAAGGCGGGGAAGGATGCCATTCGGCCACCCCTCCATAGGCCTCCGGTTTACCGTAACTTGCAACAAGAGCGAACAAGAGAGGAAGAAATAAAATCTTTCGATGCATACCAAGCGCTATTGGAGCGTTTGGAGTCTGTGGAGACAAAAGTCGCTGGGCATCAAAAACCCACATTACGTCTACTCCGCGATAATCCGGTGCATCCCTCAGTGCCTACACCTCTTTACCCTGAACACTTCAAGTTGCCTCAATTGGCGATTTTTAAAGGTGAAGAGGACGCACGGGAACACGTTACATGATTTCTAAGCCAATGCTTCGGCATCCAAGATAATGACGCATTGTTGCTTAGAACATTCATAACCACATTCGCAGGCCCTGCCTCGGATTGGTTCACACAACTGCCCAAACACAGCATAAGCAATTTAGATCAATTAGTAGACGCGTTTCTTGAACGCTTTGCCTTCAACACAAGGAAGAAGGCATCACTAAGTGATTTAGCGAGCCTCAAGCAATTTGAAGAGGAAACAATGGCAGCGTATGGGAATCGATGGAGAGCTTTGCTTTCTAAGTTACCCTACCGTCCTCCTATGTCTGATCTCACGCAGATGTTCGCAAAAAGTTGCTTAAAATCAATCTCCGGTCTATTGTTGCTGCGACAATACGACGGCTTAGAAGAAGCTTTGGCGCAAGCCAGAGTCATAGAAGAGATTAAGATAGGCGAAGGCGCAATTGCCAAGCCTAAGAAGAAAGAGTGGAATAAAACCACTAAAATTGGGACAACGCAACCACAACACGCTGCAGTCAATCAAGTTGCGATAAATGTTCCCGCGCCTGTGCAAGAAACGCAGCCTCAAAAGGCTAACTACCAGCGAGTGCCTCCTGCTTACGAAAGAGATAACAGAAGACAGGAGCAGTATCAGCAGCGTCGCCCTAGGCGACAATTCACCCCATATGCGGAGTCTAGGGACTCCTTATTTGACCGCTTGTCAGCGGAAAATTTAGTTACTCTGCCAGAGATCCAAATTTTTGACCCTAACATTCCCAAGCCTAGGGGGTATAGGGAGGAATTGTATTGCAGATTCCATAGGCGCAGAGGACATGACCTAAATGGGTGCTGGAAATTCAAAGAACTAGTCCAGGATTTGATCGATAATAGAACATTGGTCGTGGACAACCCCATCGCACCAAACAACCAACAAATGGGGGTATTCAAGGACCCCTTGCCTGCCCACGAGGCACAGACAAAACCGCTCCAGATTAACGAGGTGCGACAAGATCTTCCCGCGCAAGGATTTGTGGGAATGATTAGCATTGTAACAAGGAACGAAAGATACCCAGCAGTTGCCCCCGAGGTAGGCCGACGAGGGAAGTTCCGTCGACATCGCGGCCTCAACAACGCCCAACGCGAGTTACCTCCGCCTAGACCCGAGGTCACGATACGAACCAAACTCACGAAGAGTTTGCGGACCACGTCGGCTAGGCTGTCCATCTACGAGCTTATTCAACAATCGGCTCCCCATAGAGAAGCTCTTATGGACATTTTAAAAGCCATTGAAGTACAACCCCACGAAGCAAATTCTTTCAACGCCTTCGTGGGACATGTGAAACAATGTACGGAGCTCGTCATCACATTCAGAGAAGACGAGGTCAAAACGATATCAAATGACATGCCGGATCCACCCCTGCACGTTATCGCGCGGGTCAACGGGATCCCGTACAAGAGAGTGTTGATAGATACTGGCTCGTCCAGTAACATTATAACCACTGCAGCGTTAAAACATTTAAAACTGCCAGCCTCTCACATCACCGCTTCCACGTACACACTGCGAGCTTTTAACGATGCAATTTGCTCGACGGTCGGCACGGTTGTTACGCCTATCCGGGTAGGACAAAAGTCAATACCCACACTTGTGCCATGTCTTTGGAAGGCGAAATGGCTTATAATATCTTGCTAGGGCGGCCTTGGATCAGGGACATGAAGTGTGTCCCCTCGATCGCACACCAGTGCTTGAAGTATGCCTATGAAGGGCAAATACATGTAGTCCCAATGGACTTAGAGCCCTTCAAGTATTGCAATGCGGTACAATTCATACCTCAATCGACCCTCCCTTCAACGCATTTGGATTTTCAATTAAATCCATCCAAACAGGGTCCAATACCGCAAGCACCACTGGTGGCCAATAAGGCAAAATCCCAGCCAGGTGAGACTTCATCATCGGCTCCTTCATCATCAACGCCACCTATCACGGCCCAACAGAAGGACAAGGGAAAGCAAATCATGGAAGAGGTTAAGCCTCTAGAAGAAGGGTTGCCCACAATCTCAACGATATCAACAGAGGAAACACCCAACACAACACAAACCAAGACTCCTGAACAACCAAACATGGAATGGACTCAGGAAGGACTACCGTTTCCTCCCACCCAATCATCAACAATCACTGTTGAAATGGCCAGTACGGGCACTGGGGAATACTTAGTGCAAAATTTTGTGGCAACCCCCACATTGGAGTCAGTACAAGACATGGGAAGACCTCGCCTTCCCATTGGAACAATCGTCCCTCTAGGCTACCCACCGAATCAGACAAATTTTGTGTATGGGGGCTTTGATCATGGTCTCGAACCATGCCAACAAAAGGAAACAGATGAAGAGCCTTTTGTTGAAAACATCAATTATCTGTCAAACCCAGAATTTGCCCTAAAATATCTCGGCCAATGCAATTGGCATGGATATGGGCTCGGCAGATATGAGCAAGGGATGCGGATCCTTTGCCAACCAAGATATCAGATGCCGTATGACAAGTCGGGGGTAGGGTTCAACCATCCCTGCCATTAGACATCTTGGTTGAAAATATGCAAGGCCTAGAAATAGGCAACAAGGGGGGATTGGCACAAGACCCGTACGCCAATCCAAACATAGAATACACATTAGGGGATTATCTCCCATGGTCTACAAACACCCCTGGAAACAACAATAATCCCTCTCCTTTGCTAGAGAGAGGCGAAAGTTCAGAGATAAATACTCAAAGAAAACATCAACGGTTGCCAGACATTTTTCTGAAACTGTTCCCCTTAGAGGTTCCAGACGAAATAACACAGTCTCAAAAGAATCAGGTCCCTCCACTAAGAGTGGAACAACCGCAATGGGACCAGATTAATTCACTGGAACAGGAAGAGTCCTCAACATCGCAAGCAACAGATGCTGAAGAGGATGAACAAGTTTGGATCTATGAAAGCGATTCAGAAGACGAAACTGAAATGGACTATCTCAGACATGCGCGACGACATCACCGCGCTCTAACTCATGAAGATCTAATGGGACAAATGGGTATACGGTTAGGACATGAATGGCACGTAGACCCAGCGAGGTGGAACCAAGTGTTAGACCTATGGCTCCAAATTCAAGATGAGCATCGTCCACCTCGAGACCCCATCATGACAGCAGTGCCGAGGGAAGACCCCACCTTCCTTTTCGCACAAAGAGATGAGTTTGCACCTAGAGAGGATCCATTCGTGCCTGTTCCCGTAGAGCCAGATCCAGAGTATAGGGAACATCTAAAAGAATCAAGTCATCACACCCGTGGTTCTGGAGACCAAATTCATTCCATCCACATGATCTCCATTGATTTGACCACACCCATCCGCAATCCGATCGATCCATCACGGTCATTGCATCTAGACATGGATGCCATCGATTGGGATCGCGTCAATTCGCCATTGTCACCATCGAGTACTGGCCTTTCGATGAAATGCTTCATTTTACCCCAAGGACAACTCGGGATATTTTTCAAGTCGAAGAGGGACCCGAGGTTCCAAACGTAGATCTTAACTCGGTTGATGATATCCATTTAATCCCAACTCCACATCGGTTGGAGGACGGATCTCACATGTCGATCGAGGAGACGAGCGACGTAGACATCGGCACGAGATCCAATGAATCCACGGATTCTCAAGGCTGGGGTAAGCCTTTCCCCCGAGGAGCAAGCCGATTACATTGCCCTTCTTAAAGAAAAGAAGGAGGTTTTTGCATGGTCGTACAAAGATATGCCGGGACTAGACCCGTGACTAGTCATGCACAATTTAACGCTTGATCCGAAAATCAAGCACGTTAAAGCAAAAACTAAGAAAGATGCACCCAACAGTGGCCTTGATGGTCAAAGACGAATTGCAAAAGCTGTTGGATGCACAATTTGTCATCTACGTGGATTATCCGCCATGGTTGTCCAACATGGTTCCCGTCAAGAAGCCCGACGGGAGGATTCGCATATGCACCGACTTTCGAGACCTAAACAAAGCGAGTCCTAAGGATGATTTCCCCTTGCCAAGCATCGACGCATTGGTAGACGCTACAGAAGGGTCATGAAATGCTCTCCCTAATGGACGGTTTCTCAGGATACAATCAAATTCGTATCAATCCTGAAGACCAACTCAAAACGGCATTCACAACGCCTTGGGGGACATTTTGTTATAAGGTCATGCCTTTTGGCCTTAAAAATGCTGGCGCTACATACCAACGTGCTATGACGTATATCTTCCATGATTACATGCACAAAACTTTGGAAGATTACATGGATGATTTGTTAGCCAAGTCTCTCTTGCGCTCAGATCATCTCGGTGACTTAAGCAAGATTCTCGATCGCCTCATAGAGCATAAGGTCAGACTGAATCCCAAGAAGTGCGTGTTCGGCGTCACATCTGGAAAACTCTTGGGTTTTATAGTCTCCAAGAGAGGCATCGAAGTGGACCCAAACAAAGTCAAGGCAATCCTTGAAATGGCTCCCCCAACCACTATCAAGCAACTCAGAAGTCCGCAAGGAAAGGTCGCGTCGATTAAACGCTTCATAGCGCAATTATCTGACAAATGCCGACCAATGAACAAATTATTGCACAAGGGGGTCACATTTCATTGGGATGACGAGTGCCGATCGACCTTTGACGAAATCAAACAATACTTGGCTTCGCCGCGAGTATTGGCACCACCTAGACCAGGTGTGCCGTTCTACTTATACATCTCGGCTCGCGAGGTGGCACGGGCGCAATGCTAGCCCGGAAGAATGAACTTCACAAAGAACAGGCTACTTACTATCTTAGCCGCACCCTGGTCGATTACGAACTTAACTATGCATACGTTGAGAAACTCTCCTGGCAGTGGTGTTTGCTACCAAGAGGCTACGCCATTACATGCTTGAGCAACACGACGTATGTTGTGTCTAAGGAGAATCCATTGCGATACATGATGAGTCGTACTTATCATAGTAGTCGCACGACGAAATGGATCATGTTGTTGACGGAATTTGACATTGAGTTTATTGGGCAAAAATCTATAAAAGGACAAGTCATAGCCGATCAACTAGCAGAGGCTCCTCTTGAAGACGATCAGCCTCTAGTCATAGAACTACCCGATGATGAGGTCTTCCATGTCTCAGAATCGCCAGATTATGAAGAGCACGAGTCTCAGGCCGACATAACCTTATTTTTTGATGGTTCTAAATGCGAGCAAGGTGGTGGCGCAGGAATTGTATTCTTCACACCGCGAGGCGCTCCAATGCCCCTGTCATTTAAATTAAATTTCCAGTGCACCAACAACAATGCAGAATATGAAGCCTTGCTCCTAGGTCTTCAAACAGCAATCGCCATGAATATCAAAAGACTGAACATCTTTGGCGATTCGTTGTTAATCGTCAATCAAGTCAAAGGGGTATATCAATGCAAATGCCCAGTTCTGAAGGCCTATAAAGCCCTCGTGGATAAATTCCTGGCAAAACTTGAGTGGTATGACATCGAGGCACTCCCTCGATCATCGAATCGTTTTGCGGACACAATGGCCTCCTTAGGGTCACTAATCCCGCAAGACCTTTCCGGTGATATAACAACCATTCAGGTCAAAACCTTATCGCAACCCGCGATGGAGCGCGCAAGCTCAGATTTGACGCCAAGAGTCCACATGATCCGAGATCGAACCATCTTCGGATAAGTTCTTTCGAATCCGAGACTATTTGAAACATGCCAACTGGGGTCTTTGTTCTCCCCCACTCCCATTAATAGCAACACAACGCTATTCTTACAAGTTCTATCCCAATCAGCATTTGTTAGGGAAGAACTCCAAAAGGGATTGACTGTTCAAACTGTCGAGGTATCCGATCAACGGGACTGGTATTTACCCATAAGAGACTACCTCAAGTTAGGTAATCTACCCTTTGGATTGACGCACGCCGCAAAACGAACATTCAAACAGAAAGCGGCAAAATATGTCTTGATAGGAGACATTTTGTATCGTCGCGACTACGACGGAATTCTTCTTCGTTGCTTGGACCAGACAAGAGTCCACTTGGGCGATCACCCAAGCGCATGACGGTACATGTGGCGGCCACTTCGGTGGTATGGCCATTGCAAAGCGCATTCTTCGCATGGGCTATTATTGGCCATCTTTAGAGCGAGATTGTTGCGCGTATGTCAAGAGGTGCGTAAAATGTCAACATCATGCCAATCTGATGCACGTACCTTCCCAGGCCTTACAGACAGTCCAGTCTGCTTGGCCATTTTCGTAGTGGGGCCTTGATCTAATCGAAAAGATCTCCCCTGCATCGTCAGGCCGTCACACGTTTATCATAACGGCCACAGAATACTTTACCAAATGGGTGGAAGCAATTCCGTTAACCTCTACGACAGGACCCCGCATTGCGGAGTTCATTTTGCATTACATCATATGTCGTTTTGGTATTCCATCCAAAATAATCTCGGATAATGGGCCATCATTCAAGAAAAAAGACGTGCGTGCTTTAACCACAAAGTACAAAATTCAGCACAGATTTTCAACACCCTATTATCCGCAAGCAAATGGGCAAGCGGAGGCGTCAAACAAAACGCTAGTCGCCATCCTTAAAAAGACCGTCGCAGACGGTCATAAGGATTGGCACATACAAATCCCACTTGCCCTTTGGGCTTATCGCACTAGCATTCGGACGCCAACGGGGCAACTCCGTTTTCACTAGTGTATGGCTCAGAGGCAGTAATGCCTCTCGAGTTGGAAATTCCTTCCCTGCGCATATCAATGCAAGAGTTCATCGATGATAACACTGCGCGCGGAGGCCCGATTAGACCAACTTACGTTGCTTGACGAACGACGCGTTAATGCTCTCGAGCACTTACGTATCTATCAAGAGCGGCTTAAGAGAGCTTACAACATGAAAGTTCACCTAAGAGACTTTCGGGTTGGTGATTTGGTTCTGAAGGAAAACCAACAAAACTCTAATTTGCCGTCCCATATGAGAGACAAATTCATGGCAAATTGGTTAGGTCCTTATGTCATTGATAGCAAAATAGGACCAGGAACGTACGAGCTAGCTTCTCTTGACGGTATCAAGGAAACAGAACCCTTGAATATCGGTCATTTGCGACCATTTCATATCTAAGAAAGCCATATACCAAAAAAAAAAAAAAAAGCTCCAAGGATTATCGCAATCTCTTGGTCACCCAAAAAGCTCCAAGGATTATCACAATCTCTTGGTCAACCCAAAAATCTCCAAGGATTATCGCAATCTCTTGGTCAACCCAAAAAGCTCCAAGGATTATCGCAATCTCTTGGTCACCCAAAAAGCTCCAAGGATTATCGCAATCTCTTGGTCAACCCAAAAAGCTCCAAGGATTATCGCAATCTCTTGGTCAATACAAAAAGCTCCAAAGATTATCGCAATCTCTTGGTCAACCCAAAAACTCCAAGGATTATCACAATCTCTTGGTCAAAAAAAACTCCAAGAATTATCCAATCTCTTGTAAAAAAAAAACAACAAATATCATCAAAAACAACAAAGATTTGCATCTCAATTCTAGGCATACTCAAATTCATCAAAAACAACAAAAACACCAAGCATAACTTTTACCACACTACAGTCAGTGGTCTAGGAATGTACCAAGAGTTTCAGTGATTCAGTCATCATGTTCATCTTTAGCCATGTAGTGTATCAAGTCGAACAGATTTTACGAAGGTAGAGTCATACTTGAAATACACCTTGTTACGTAACATCCCAACACAAATCAAAACACTAAAATTCCCAAATTGTGTGAACGAAAGATGAAACCTGCAAAATAATCTAGGTCACCAAAAGCGAAACGGTTATCTTGCTCATCCCCCTGTGCGAATGACCCCTAGAATGTTGAGAGTTGGCAAAAGGACAAGCATCCTCCCTACCCAATTCCCTAAGAATCCCTAAAGTTCTCAAAAGTTGCAAAACACAAAAGCAAAATGTCAAAACTCCAAATTTGACAAACTATAGTGCACACATCAAAAGGCACAAACAACAGTGATTTTCGTCACTCCATATCCCCAATCCCTTGCTCAAAAAAAAAAAAAAAACAAATCAAAATAAACGGTGATCTCATCACTACAATGAGCAAGTATCCCAATACAATTGAAGAAAAGAAGGGAGTTGACCTTGAATCCCTGGAACTCTCAGCATTCTATAGGTCATAAGGCAAGCTTCAGTACCAATTTGGTTGATAGCCTATCGGTAATGAAGTAAACCTCCCGCATGACGATATATCTGTCACATTAACTTGCGTACGGATCAATGTTTGCATGTGGATGAGCTAGCTTATGGCATCCTGGATTACACCGCAGATTAATCTTAGTACATACAACAAAGGAATTCGTGGAGCTAATTAGGTGATCCTCGGTACGAGGTTCGGTTGAAAGCCCATCTGGCACTGGCGGTATCCTAACAAATACCACTAAATGAACTCAATTGCACACACAGGGATGTTAAATAACTCGGTCAAAAATAGGTCCGATTCATACCTTGTTCAAAAGTCTTGTAAGATAAAGTACAGTCATGGATAATGAGTTAAAACTGTCTGAATCTCAGAAAACCTTACATTCATTCCAAAACCATCTGCGCTACTTATCATACTTATGATACCATCAAAAAATACAAAAACAGAAAAACCATGTAAATAAAGAGCTTCTTAAACAAGCCTACAGTGCAATCACCACAAATATCATTCATCCATTTCAATTCGCATATCACATAGACATCTAAAACATTTGCATTCATCATAACATCTGCATCCATCAAAATAAATAAACATGCAAAAAAAAAAAAAAAATCATATCATCACATGTACAAAACCAAAAATAAAACCGGTATATATATATATATATCGTCAAAAAGATGCCCGTAGGCTACAAAACCGGTCCTCAGACCCCGCAATCATATCCAAAAACCCAACCTAAGGCGTCGGCCACCATGATCACGCAGGATCGGTGCGACGGGAACTACCCCCCGTAGTGTGGGTCCTACGGGACCCTGCAGGGCGGCTACTACTAGCCCCCGCATCATGCCTGCTACCACCCCCCTCATCTAACCGCCTGCGACGAGAGGATGCTGACTGCTCAGTCAAACTATCCCTCATCCGTCGAGAAGATCTACTGATCGAAGGCTCAGGTAGCCGCCCGCCAAGGTGGATGACCTCCCTCTCCAAGTCTATCCGGTACAGACACCACTCTGCCTCCCGTCGATGATAGATAGACAATGCATCATCGCGCTACGCCAAAACTCTATCCCGCTCTGCCAACTGAGCCCGTAGAAGATCCCTCTCCTGTCGAGCATCCCCCAACTCCAGATCCCGCATCCGAAGTAGTTCTGTAAGTCGAGCAATCTCAACACCTACCTCTGACCCCACCTCCTCTGTATCTACCGGACGCATAGGACTCGCGAGGACAGTAGCCTGCTCAGGCTCCAACTGCTCCTCCACATCCTGCATGTCCGACTGCTCCGAAACACCCAAGTCCACATCCTCATCTCCCACATCCACCATGTCCGCATCATCCAACGGACCTCCCCAATCACCCCCTACTGCCTCAGCATCCTCCACTACCGCCTCCGTGCCTCCCAGTGGCCCCTCTCCTCTCCAACGCCGCAGTACCCACCACGAATCATACTCAGTGGTAGTCCCGATGTCATCCACATCCGGAACCTCAATCACTGCATCGAAATCCTCGCCCAATGGCGCGGTGACCGGTGGCTCCAGATCCCTCTCATCCCCCCACCGTCGATAGACAACGGGCTCACCAGGCAACCCCTGGCGCACCCCAAACTGTCGTGTAACCCGGCGGTACGGAAAGAACTCATGCTCCGTCCCGTGTCGCCCAGTCAACCACCGCTCCCTCCGTACCCGTCGGAGCCACTCTCCAGCCTCAACCCAGCCTGGACAGTCCCGATAAGGATGCCAAAACACCTCCCCTAGAGTGAGCCGAGAAAAGGCATCAGTGTAGTGCTCAACGGCACTTGCCCATCGCCGACTCTGCCCCTGCTCCGTAGACCGCCGCCACAAAGCTGCATAGCCAATCTCATCGTCATCCATCACCGCCCGCGTCGTCCACGGTAACCCGGTCGGCCTCTCCACTGCTATGTGCTGCCAACCCCAGCACTGAAGAAGATAACTGCAACTCACCCCCTTTCGCTGCCGACAGCGGACGCCGTACAGCTCCCCGTAGAGCTATGCCAACAATGTCTGTCCCCATCCATAAATCAGCGGTGCCTCTATCGGGCACTCTACCAACTGCCATACCAACTCCAGCAGGTTCCACGGGAACCTCCCACCTGACGAATCAGGTAGAAGCATGTTAGAAATGAGGCCCATCAAGAATGCGTGCCTCACTCCTAACACCCCCCTCTCCTGCCACCAGCTAACAAAAATCTTGCTAGCCTGACAATCCACCTCGGTTGTCTCCACTGGGTTCGTTACACCCAGCCGCTCCGCATGCCCAAAACATCTCGTCAGTACAGCAGTCCGCTGATCACGCGGTGATGTCCTAATGGGCAATCCATCTATCGAAATCCGAAGCAACCGATAAACGTCCTCCAGTGTCACAGTCATCTCCCCTGTCGAAAGATGGAAAGTGTTGGTCCGCGGATCCCAAACTTTGATCAGGGCCGTCAGATAGGCCTGATCCGGGACCACAGGCTCCAGTCGAGCCACCTGCTTGAGCCCAAGGGCATCAAGCCACTGCCAGTCAACATCAGTCAGCGCCGATCGCGCCTCAGCAAATGCGGCAGGTACACGGTACCGGCTCCTAACCTGCAAAACAATAACACACACAAAAATTCAAAACTAATTTTTCAGATTTAGGGTTCCTAACCTAAAATGAGTAATTACAAAAAACAACACAAAAATTCAAAAATAAATCTTTCAGATCTAGGGTTTCTAACCTTAACTGATTGAATACAAAGAAATAACTAAGTGTCAAGATCTAAATTTTATTTCAAACAAAGAAATAAACAAAATCAATTCAAATCAAATCATCAATTGCAAGAATAAACTCTAGGGAGCACTTACGGATTTCGCCTCCGCTCCGCCGCTCGAACCAGTTTGTGCACTCATGATGACAAAGAGAATTCGGCAGCGCTTCGCTTCGCGAATTACCTCCTCCTCCCGAGCTACCAAATCGCAAGAAAAAAAATGACACAAATGAGCCCAAATCCAAGTTTTGGGCCTTAAATAGGCCTACCAACTGGAAATCGTCCTTGGCTGGGACGAGCGCTGCAGTCGGCGCTCGTCCCACCCAGGGACGATTTTGCAATTGGAAATCGTCCCACCCAGGGACGATTTCCAGCCAGAAAAGTCAAAACAACAAAAAATCAACAAAAATGAACTAAAAACAAAAAATAAATTTGCCTAATAAGAGTGTTGTTGCACTTGACATCCCGGCATACAAAATACGCATTGGCGTTACAAAATGTCAATATCCTACCCCCCAAGAAGGCTAACATAGCCGGACCGCTCCACGGGCAGACGGATTGCAGACAATTTAATCCCCAAATGGTGTCACAAAAACAACAAAAATAGTACAAAATTCAACAAAAACACAGAGACACATTGCCAGACATAAGTGCTCATGCACTTAACCTCTAGGCAAAGAAAATCGATGTCGAGGTCCAAATTATCGCTCTCCTGCTTCCCTAAGAAGGCTACAATAGCCGGACCGCTCCACGGGAAATTAGATTTTCGATGATTTCACCTCATTATGGCATCACCAAAAGGGTTAACACCCACCAAAAATAGGTCCAAATGTTGGAAAAAATTGCACACGCTTAACGGTAAACCCTTTAAAGGCACCCTGGCACAAGTCATCTTGGGTCAAGCGACTCGTCGCTTCTCTCACGAAGGTCATTCCCTCATCGATTCGTCGCTTGAGGGGGTAGTCACACTTAGTCGCCAACCAACAATCACACACCCAATTAAGGAAAACGACATGCATTCAAAGAATCATTGACAAAGACAATCACGCTCCTGCTTGGGGCGATAAACAAGCAACAATCAAATCAATCGAACACTTGGCATTTCGTGAATCATGAACACAAGGTTCCCCCTGAGGATAAAAACGCCCTTGGCCTGTTCATGGTTGATCAATGTCTAAATTCAAGTCACACCTCACCAAAATAGGTTAATACTTGAAATCAAATTCCTTAGCTCGTCAAAAGCAAGGATTCAAGAATGCATGCCCTTTCCATACTTGGGGCATCAAAAGTTGGTTAGGTTACCAAGAAACCCTAATCAGTAGTGCTTTGGTTATCTATTTTTGCTCAGCACTGCGTCACCCGCAGCGCTTCCCAAAAAGGGGCATCTGTAGACACCAAAACAGCACCAATCCGATTATGTGACTGCAAACACTGATCGCTTTGACAAACACAGCCCCCAGGGGCAGCCCTCAGAGGTCAAACAGGTGGTCTTAACCACTTTCATAGCAATTTTGTGAGGTCAAGAAGCAATTTGGCACACTTAGACACTTTGCCTAGTAATCGTCTCACCCAGGGACGATTGCTGAATTGAAATCGTCTCACCCAGGGACGATTTCTGAAATCGTCCCTGGGTGGGACGATTTCCAAGTTTAACGGGCAAAAAGGCAAATGGTGCCAAGTGGCAGCCCAAAACAGTCAGTTAATGACTCCTGCCTTGCACGCGTGTGTAGGTGGACAGAGGGGCCGTTAGAAGACCGTCACAAAAGGCATTTATCAAAGCCCAAGTCAATGGAGGACTCCCCTCCCTCATGGGAAGACAAGATTGCCACATGGCGCCTATGACCAACACATGGCATTTGTGCTTCCCTCCCAAAAGAGACCCCATGGGTCTATAAAAGGTGGGACTTTTCTCACCCAAAACATACGAGAGTTGAAGGAGTTTTCAAGCAACGAAGTGCTGCCGAGTTGAAGACCCACTTGCATCCCTTTTGGTTCACCTTCCCACATCCACCAATCTCTTTTGCAAGGGAGGTTGTTGGGTGGCCTTTGGAAGCTCGAACCGGACCCAAATCCAACACATGGACACCTGAACCAACCAATTCGCCGACCCCCCAATCCTAAGAGGTTTTGGGCCCATCCCTAGTGGATTGGCTCCAAAATCAAGTGCCAACGGTGGGAGGCCCACTTGGGCACCCCCGCACTCCCCAAGTCCTATTTTAAGTTTTAGAGCATTTTAGATTACTTTTTCAGGTTGCATTTTGTGTTATTAGGTTTGATTAACCCATAGCTGCAATTTTGTAACTTTTGGTCTGATTCTAGTATGTTTTGTGTCGCTTTGTTGTTTCATTGACTTGCAGGTGGCGATATCAAATTCCCGAAGATAGAGGCCAAATTGGGAGAATCCGACCATCTGGGTCGTCCCAAAATGGCCCCAATTACATAACCCCCTTGTCTGCAGGTGTTTTGGAGACCTCGGGAGTCGACATTGGAGCGTGTCAGTTCGGCTTCCCCAACACGGAAGAAATCGTCCCACCCGGGGACGATTTACGATCGAAAATCGTCCCACCCGGGGACGATTTCCAGTTGAAAGTAGATTGGCCGATTGTCTTAGTGGCAATGGTCTCGTTGGTAACATTTTTTGTCTTCTGGCAAGTTTTCAGGCTGTTTAGAATCATTTTGTTCACTTGTTTTAGATAAATGTTTGCATGCATATTTCGTTAATTTTAAAGAACAAACACCTTTCATTTGCAGCAGGTGCTACTGACATCTTGGTTGTTTCTTTGTTCGCAGGAGAAGCAGCAGAGGTGAAGAACTCATCGACATCAGCGGCGGCATCATCTTGGCCCGCCCATTGCAATCGTGGGCACGCGGAAGGAGGAAGACTAAATCGCACATTGTAACAATGACAAATTTAACGCTCCTAGCCCCTAAAAAGGGAGGAGACGTCTATGTAACCGAGGATAAGATATTTGAATAAAGAGGGCTGTGATTTCTTTACATCTTTTCTTTCCTTTCCAAATTGTCTCTTTCCTTTGTTTTGGTGCATAAGGTTAAAGCGTTACATTTCGTCTTACATTGCATAATTAGTGTTTCCTTTGCCCGGAATCTCGTGCTTTCACCAAGTCCCCTCTTACTAGGTTTTTAACTTGGATATCCTCGATGAAAACCTAATTTTATGTGAACGTTATTTCTAACAATTGGTCAATTGGTTAATTTATAGAAAATCTCACATGACATCCAATTTTTAAATTGTTATTTTTTATTATTTTTAATTTATAATTAATTATGTCATTTATAATTTATTTAAGTTATAATTATATTATAATTTATATTGTAATAATTATTCATAAAAAAAAAGCATATTCTTAGGAAGAATGACATGACATTTAAATACTAATATTTTTTTTTTTTCATTCTTTTCTTAATATAAGGTTGTGCACCTACTAGTAAATTATAGCAAACAATTATTTTTTTTTGGTAAATAAAAGTCTTCATTAATTATCGGGTTTTGCAGGTTAACCCAAAACCTATTACAATATCTAGCCTTCTACTGAGCTTGTAGATCCTAGTCATCCTTGAAACTTTCTTACCAGAACTTGTGTTGAATCCCCTACAAAACCCTACTAACAAGGCACACGCATACCTAAACATAACTGTAAACATTACTTACATTGACAGGAAATTAAAGTTTGGAACTTTGCACTTGTGAAACCGGTTGCTTGTCCATTTCCTATTCTCTGTCGAAATCTTCCAAGGCTTACACCCTGTCACCTTCATTTCCAATTTGGTATGATTTAGAGGGAAACCCCATAGTTATTACCAGCTCCATGGGAAATAACACCCATTTATATTTCTCCTTAATGGGTAGGTTTCTTTTCATGACTAATAATGTTTTTCACTTCACGTGGCACACCTTGTGTCCATGTCACCAAACTACCAACATCAACACCTATGTTGGCTAATTTTTTAGCTGACCCGTTGGCATCACGATACACGTGACGAGCCCTCCTCTTCTAGCTTGCTGCAAAAAGGATCCTCACTTCATGGATGACTCCCTTGATTCTCCATGGATGTTATTTGCCATTGGTTAACAGGTTGATGATGTTCATAGAATCACCTTCAATCATCAAGTTACCTTGAGTTTCTTGGGCTACTTGCAACCCTCTCCAAAGGGCTCTAGCTTCTGCTTCATATTAGTTATGATTCCCAATGGTTCAATGAAGGCCTTGACCAAATTTCCTTGATGATACCTGATTATTCATCCAGCTCTAGCTCTTCTCAGGTTCCCCTTGGATGCACCATCAAAATTTAGTTTGAACCAACCCTGGTGGGGTGGCTCCCAAGAAATCCCATTTTTGGGATTGGGAAAAGGAATGGAAGATTTTTCCTCAATACCTAAGTCCCGAGCTAATTGTTTTTCTTGGGGAGGAATTGAGTGGTTCTCATCCATTAAGGTGCTAAGGTTTTCTTTCGCAAAGACAATAATCTTGTTGAGGATGGTTTTTGGGTTGTGAATGGTATCCTTAAAGGCTCTATGGTTCCTTTCTAGCCAAATCTACTAGAGAAAATGATGCCAATAGATTTTCCATAGGTACTTAAGTTTTAGGCTAACAAAGGGTTGAGGCCATTGATGGAACACTTTAGATATAAGAGCAGGCTTAACCCATGAGATCCTAAAGGCTTGGAAAAGTTCATCCAGGATGGACTCCACTACCAAAAACTCCAAAAAAAAGTGTTGGGTTGTCTCCCACCCTACCCTGCACATGTAGCAATGATTAGCAATAACCATACCTTTGGATAACATATTGGCCATAGTGAGGATTTTTCCTTGAATCACCAGCCATGAAGAAAAGGATATTTTAGGAATTAAGCCTTTGATCCAAACCAAACTTGGTTGAAATTATTGACCTTCCACATTGAGAAGAAAATTATAGGCAGACTTAATTTTGAAGTCACCACTTTCAGTCTCAGCCCAAACAATGTGATCTTCATCCTGTCTAGACTGAATAATTTGTTGAGTTAAAATGTTATAAAGCTCTTTAAACTCCGCTTCAAAACCCTGTACTTTGATGTGTTTCCACCTGTTGATATTTATATCCTGCCACATATAATTTGCAACCTTATTACTAATATGTTGCACCATATGCTCTTGAATCCTAGCCAAACGAGGATTCTAAGATAACTCCTCAGCTCTCACCCATCGATCCTTCCAAAAGTCTATTGTTTGCCCATTTCCTAGAATCCATCTAAGACCTTTCTTGATGAGATCCTTGCTCGTGAGGATTACCTTCCAAAAAGCAGAACCCCTTCTTGCTAAGTTTTCATTAAGGAAGTTCACATCTTAGAGGTATTTCCTCCTAACTATGACAGTCCATTCATTATCGACCTTAATCAATAATTGCCACGCTTTTTTGGCTAACAGAGTTGTATTAAGATGAGCAATTGTCCTCAATCCTGACCACCCATCAGCTTTAGGTTTGCAAACCTTGTTCCAACCTACTAAATGGATCCTTTTCTTATCCTCAGTCCTTGACCAGAGAATTTTTTTTTGAAGCTGCTTAATTTTGTGATACACCTTGCTGGGAGCTCTGAAGACTGATAGGAAGTAAATGGGTATACTTTGAAATGAAGCCATAGTTAAAAATGCTTTGCCTGCTTGAGATAACATATGTCCTTTCCAACCTGCTAGCTTTTTTTGGATCCTCTCCATAACTATGTTCCACATTGATCATTCAAGTTTCCCCGTAAATAGGGGAAGACCTAAATAGGAGGTAGGAAGGGATGCAATCTGACATTCCATGATCCTTGCTATGATGTTTTGCCTAGGAATGGGGGTATTGATGAAATAAAGTTTGCTCTTATCAAAATTCACTTTCTATCTAGTCGCTTCTTCATACATTATGAGAATATTTTTAATCCTTCTTGCCTCAACCACAAAAGCCAAAGTCAGTAGCAATGTATCATCAACAAATTATTGATGTGTCACCGGGGTAGTTAGCAATGTGGCCTTGATACCTGATATGAGTCCAGCTACCATTGTTGCCTTAATGGTTCTTCCCAAGGCCTCAGCTACAATGATGAACAACATAGGACTTATGGGATCTCCTTGTATTAGACCACATTTACTTTGAAAAAACCTGCAGTAGACCCATTAACCAAAACTAAAAAACAAGGCTTAGAAATACACTCTCTTATTAACTTGACCCATTTCATGTTGAAGCCAAATTTTAATAAAATTGCCTCTAGGAATTCCCAATTTATCTTGTCATAAGCTTTGTTCATGTCTAACTTTAAAGCCATGACTACTTTTTTGGTCTGAGCGGTTGTATGAAGAGCCTCATGAACATTAATAACTCCATATAAGATTGATATTCCTTGTACATAATTTCCTTGACTTGGATCAATGATAACCGGTAGAACTTTCTTCAAACGGTTGGCTAAAACTTTGGACAAAATTTTATAGGATATATTACACAGGCTAACCGGCCTAAAGTCAACCATAGTCTTGGGGTTGGGGCCTTTAGGGATCAAAGCAATGAAATTTGAATTGAAACCCCTTGGAATATGATTTGAACTTTGGAACTCCTTGATTGCAACAATAACTTTTGCTCCAACAATATCCCAACAAACTTGGAAAAACCACGATGAAAACCCATCCGACCCAGGAGCTTTGTCAGGATCCATGTTAAACAAAGCCTCCTTGATCTCTTCGTCTAAAAAATTTGTTGTAAGAGACTCATTAATCATTTCATCAATGAGTTGTGGAATGAATTGAAGGAGAGATTCCTTTACTTGGGCATTACAGGCCTGTTCTTCACCCAATAATGAACTAAAAAAATTAACAGCCTTGTCCCTGATTTCTTGAATATTTTGAGTTGAGGATCCATCCACCTTAGTTAAATTTCTAATATTATTGTTGCTTCTATTTCTCAATGTGGTAACATGGAAAAACTTTGAATTAGAGTCCCCTTACTTTAGCCATAATGCCCTTGATTTTTGCCTCCAATACATCTCTTCACAAGCTAAAATATCATAAAACTCACAAAGGTTTTCCTTCTCTTCAGTGCTTATCGCCTCATCATAGGTTCCATTTGTATTTTGCTTTCTATTATTCTTAGTTCTTCCCCCACTGCTCTCTTATTCTCAAAAATATTTCCAAAGACTTCTTTATTCCAAATTCTAAGGTTGTTTTTCACCATCTTAAATTTTTGAGATAGTTTGAAGGAAGCACTTCCCTGGATAGGCTGTTGCCACCATTCCTCTATTCGTTTCTTGAAGTCCGGATGTTTAACCCACATTGATAGAAATTTGAATGGCTTTTTAAAGGAGGTAGCCTAAAATGCCTCCCATAGAATAAGATTATGGTCTGAAGTGCATTTAGGAAGGGCTTGTAATGCTGAATCACCCAACATTGTTGTAGCTTCCTTGGATAAAAAAAACCTATCAAACCTTTCTTGAATCAGTTGACTTCCTATCCTCTTGTTACTCCATGTAAATTTGGCTCCTTTTAGTCTTACATCCATCAATTCATTTGTGTTAATGAATTCATTGAAGTCCTCCATGCTCCTTGACAGTAACCCAGATCCTACCTTCTTATCAGATGGGTAAAGGGGGGTATTGAAATCTCCCCCAATCACCGAAGGAATGTCTTTAAAAGCTTGGCTCAAATGCCCCAAAAACTTTAATAATATAATTATAGCAAACAATTCAAACACATATCCTAATTTATATATTTTACATTAGATTAATATATTGAAATTGTTATTTTACAGTAATGTTTCATAAAATAATATTAGTTAAATTATTAAATTATATAATTAAAATAATATGAAAATTAAAATTATCATAAAAGTAAACTATTTAACAAATTGACATAATGTATATATGATAAAACTAAATTTAATGGTACTCATTTTATTTAAAAATTATACATACTATATAAAATATATACATCAATCCATTAAAATGGAAGTCAAAATATACACATGCACCACACATAACATATGGAAGGATCATATAACATGTAATTAGCAACAAAGTAAATGTATCTCCTAAGGGATTTACTAAATGCACAAAAACATAAATATTTATATCTATAAAATATTTTAAAATAACCTAATTAATATTAAATAAAATTTCAATAATTATATTAATAGAACTATTTTTTGAATTTCTATACATTGACTTTGGAACATTTTAGATTAGTGCGGGAAATTGAATACTCAAAGTTTGCTAGATTGCAAAATTGTTTACTATATTACATAAAAATAATATTTTATCATTCTTAAAAGTTCTATCCATTTACTATAGATTACATAGTTATATTTAAGATACATTGTTTCATGCCTATGCTAAGTTGTCATGCCCAAATTTTCGTCTATGCATAGGTGAATATAAACATATTGTTGGTAAATTTATTTGGAAGCTTTCTTGATATAAGCATTATAGGAGAATGAGGACTTTCACAACTTAAAATAATGTTCAAATATCCTAGGTGAATCTTAACATTTTGCTTACAAAATTTAAGGCAATTAGATAGGAGTGAAGAATGTCATTTTATTGACTATGTAATTCCATGGGTGAACCATAATATTTATCAAATGACATTAGCTCAACCACTTGTATTCCTCAAATTCCAAGGAGGAGATCAAGGATGAGATCAAAGTTAAGTTTGAATCTTACCAAGGCATACATGCATAATTAGCAAACTAATATAATACCATCATGTAATTTTGATGTAATACTATAAAACCTATTTCAATCCCATATAATGAATTAAAAAATAAAATAAAAACTATAATTTGCATTTTTTATTGGAATAAAATCCAGGTTTTTGAAGGGGTCCAAATCCTTTTACAAATTTTTACATCAACATTCCACATTTATTATTCTTTTTATTTTAGATATACCAAAACTTCCAAAACATTTATACATTCATTGCATTAATTCTTTAGTTTATTCCTTGCACATAAACATGCACCACACTTCGCTCTCTTTACATTCGTAAGCTCCATAAGATTGAGATGGAACCTTGGTAGATGAGTCCACACACAAAATCTTCAAAATATGAAACCCTAAGCAAATAGATCCATAAATCTCCAAAAAATAAAACCCTTCTTTGTGAGGACTACATAATACTTCCAAAAAATCATCTTTAAAAAATGAATCCCTCGCTTACAAATATTTTAAATATTAAACTTTTAGTAGGCCAACCAAAAATATATAACTCTTTATAAAAGACAAGAATATAAATCTTTTAAAAAAAAGACAATTCTCTTTTAGATTTTTTACAACTACAAGATGTCAAATCATAAAGATCCTTAACAAAAATGGCCCCATAATTTATAAACCAACTAATCTCCCTAAAAATTATATAAATACTACAATTATTAAAATATAATTTTTAACCACAAAATAAATTACTATATAAGTAGCATTTTTATCTAATTAATTTAATAATATTATTTTCCTTTGGTATCTCATATACCATAATAACTACCCGTCTCGGCCCGAGGGCATGTCGCTCTCCCCTATTCAAAACAATGATTCTCATGGCTACAATACAATCGCAATAATACGCCACAAAAGCGGATATTAGTAAATCATATAAATATTTTGTACCATACTGAGTTTGCAATACATGAATGACCTGCTTGGTTGCCTTATCACGAATTTCATCCACCCACTATCATATGTCGGCAAAGTTAATAGATTGGCAGACAACCATTTACCCATACATAAAGTACTAGTTTAGTTACGGGATAAAGAAATTAGGCCCCAGGCACCACAATTTTTAAGCGACGTTGGAAAGGCAAACTGTTCAAAATGTACGCTTTGTTTTTAAATGGAGTCATTTTCTTGTTGTAAGACGTGACAGGATATGAAACATGCTATTGCATCACAGGTCTCCCCCACAAGCCATCCAATACTATAGATGTAAATAATATGAAAACTTTTTATGCTGGTAACTTAAAAGATTTTTATTTATTATAAAATTTAATTAAGTATTGTTTAAGTTAATATATTTAATTTTTATAAATAAAATATTTAAAATAAAAGTTTTAAATATTAAAAATATTAATATATACATATATTAAAAAATTAAAATGTTTATCAAAATTTTATTTTAATTATTAAGTGATAAGAATTAGAAAACCAAAAGTTTTAATTTGTAATTTATAGATACTACTTAAACAATTTTTAATATTTTATTTAAAAATTTATCTCAAGAAAAATTAATAAACTATACTATTTTACATATCTTAAAACTTACTAACATTAAATATAATAAAAAATCAAATAACATTTTTAATGTATTCTATCGTGTCAAGATAAATCTAGATAATTTAAGAAAAACAAAATGATGTTATATAGTATTCATTCCATGTATTTTATCAAATATTATTATGTTCTAAATGTGAGCTTCTACATAAGCGATTTATTTCTATGGTGATGACGCTAGGCATTCATCATCGATTCGTCATCATTGTTGATAAGCCAACCTCCTAAAACACTTAAAATATTCGCCTCAGATATCCCTTTCTCGGTTGTAATGGTGTCGCTATCCTCCCGCAATGAAAGGAATATCAGCGTTCTTTTCGGACAAACACAGGAGGAATTAACCTCACAGTCACATGGATGATAAATATCAGGGTTCTTCTTGAACAAATACGGGAGGAATCAATCTCACAATCACATGGATGATAATAACTAGCACATGAAGAATCAACCTTACAACCACATGAATGATGATAATAATCAAACAACTGCCATTACACCAAATGACATTAGGCATTTCACTCACTTTTCATCTCCAATACTTTCATGCCCATATAGTGCGTCACAGCTCATATGGTAAAGTGACCCTCAACAAAACAAAAGCCATAGAGTTTGTACAAGTGAAACTTGTACAACATGGCTGTTGATTGTAGAAACAAGTGCAGCTTTTTCTCTCCAATTTTATAAACAGCTTTCAATTGAATTGTATTTTTTTCTTGATGCTCTGTTTTAGGTGCTCTGTTTTGCAGCCCTGTTTTCAACAGAGTCTTCTGTTTTGCAGCCCTGTTGTCAACAGAGTCTCCAATAGCTCTATAGTTTATGAGGCATAAAACAAACAATAATACAAGCATGGAAAATTCGCAAGAACCTAACCCTATGTAACCAATCCATGCTTAACATTCCCTGTTGTAATTTTGGGGCTATCATGTCTTCTTGATCATAAGTCTTTGCAGATGTGCATTGAGTTATAATCCCATATTTTTCATTGCAGATGGTGGAGCGAGGACACAGTGGCTGTGGTAACGGGAGCCAACAAGGGCGTAGGGTATGCAATTGTTCGTCAGTTGGCAGCCAAGGGAATTCGTGTAATCTTAACTGCCCGAGACGAGCAGAGAGGTATGGCCGCTACAAAGGCCCTCAACGATGAGGGATTTCATAACGTTTTCTTCCATCAACTGGACGTGCAGGATTCCACCAGCATCAATGAATTTGCCAAGTGGATGAAGGGCTATTATGGAAAGCTTGACATTCTGGTATTCTATTTCATCGTTTTACAATTAGGAAGGAGTTTGATATCAACTTATTGATCTAACCTTAAAAAGTACAGGTTAACAATGCGGCAATATCAGCCCTTAAAGTAGATTACGACATTCTGAAGGCTAACAAGGCAGATCCGAAGCAGTTATATGTGAGTACTGTATAAAATTTTATAATTAAGCACTCAATTCCAGATGGCTTGTTAATGAATTTTTGTTTTGTTTATGAAAGACAGCTCCTGGAAATACAGTGGAAGGAATTTCTGAAAACTTTGAAATGGCAAAGATGTGTATGGACATTAACTATTATGGCACCAAAAGAGCTGTGGAGGCGTTTCTTCCTCTTTTGAAGCTTTCTGGTGTTGCTGGAGGCCGAATTGTGAACGTGTCCTCTCGTGCCGGTGTCCTTGACGTAATCGATACGCAGTAAAGCAACCCTGAGGAATCCAACGTACAATATACTTCTCTTTCTTTAATTTGATTTATTTGTGATTTGTACAGTATATTCCAAGCGAGAGTTTGAGGCAACAATTGAGCGATCTCGACAGTCTGACAGAGGTTAAAATAGATGCATTTGTCCAGAGTTTTCTTAAGGATTTTGAGCAAGGGTTACTGAAGAGCAATGGATGGCCTGTGAGGTATTCGGCCTATTTTGTTTCCAAAGCGGCTGTGAATGCTTACACAAGGGTCGTTGCACGCCAAAATCCTGAAATGTATGTGAACTGCGTGCATCCGGGATTCGTGAAGACGGATATGAATTTTCAGGCAGGAAAACTTTCAATTGATGAAGGGGCGGAGGGTCCAGTCATGGTTGCGCTTTTGCCTCCTGGTTCCAGTACAGGTCAATATTACAATAAAAAAGAAACTGGCAGCTTTTGCATCCTGGATAAGCTGGAAGGCCTCTGAGCGGCAAATATGAACTCTTTCAATACTCTCAAATTTTAAAAGAAAATCTATGCGCAATTTAGTCTCTAATTTAGGATGTTTGGATTGCCAGGATGTATCGGAATTCTCGGAATTCTCGTTATGTAATGCTAGATATCTCACAATGAGATTACTTTGGGCATTGTTCTCCATAGATCCACTGATTTTTCGCATTACCAGATAAGTCCATAGACACTGTAACTACAGACATTCGATTGCTTTGGAGGCCTTACTTTGTGGTGGTTATTACGTATAACTTTGATGTTATGGATGCTTATGAATTTTAAGATTAGAGGAGTATATGTTATAAGGATTTAAGTCATTGGACTGTTTATGGGATAATCCATCCTTATAAGACTATCTAAGGATATAATCTTAAAATTCATATATCCTTATAAGGATATAAGACTAGTAACTCTATTTTACTTTTAGTATCCGTCCTATATTGCTTTAATAGTTCTTGAAGGCTTTATAATAGGAATTGATAGACTATCTTCTACGTTCTAAATCATTTTCAATGCATCCATATACTCTTTACTATTTATATTTATTTCTGTGCTAAAATAAACTTTGAGAATATAAAATTTATTATTTCTTAAAAAATTATTTTTTATAGATTTATTAGTACTTCTAGAATTTCATAATTTTATTATTATCATTCATTTTTATTATTTTATATGTTTAATCATATCTCTCATTAACATTTGTAATATTTATTTGTGTTAGAAAATAGACTATATTACATCAATTGGATAATGTAAATGTACATTTTTTGGTACAAACATAGGACATTAGATTACTTTAGGGGTAAGTTATCTAGTTACTTCATGCAATGTAATAATTGCGCAAGTGTCAAAGTACAAGTTGTATATGTGCAAGTTGTCCCTTGCATATCTAGGTAGAGTGTTGGCCAAGGAACCTATTTCCTATATAAAGGGCCATAGACATAGACATAGATATAGAGAGTGAGTACATCATTAGTAGGAAGTAGTATAGACCAAAGTGGTATGATGTAGCAATGTGATGTATTGTGATGGGGTATAATATGCTCAATGCTCATTCTTTAGTTGTAGCTATATTCATGGAGTGTTCATTTCCTCCATAGCTACTTTTGTAAAAACCTCCATCATTTCTATTTATAATATATTTTCATTCATATCACAGATTTACTTTATTTTATATTATTCTACATCTTGTGGTTGCTATCTCTCACTACATGCTAAAGCTAACAGTGGTATCAGAGCTATGGTAGGTCTATAGAAAATGACCATTATTATTGACACTAAGATTTTTGAGAACCTGACGTGCCATTGGACTAGTCTCTATCAAAAATTCTTAAAAGAGTCTAGGTGGTGGAATGAAAGAGAGCCACCAGCAAAGACTGAAAGAAATCTTAGATTTTGGAATACTGAGATTGCATATGGCTAGAGTCTTTCCATAGAAGTTTCAAAGAAAAAATTGTGAAGACTAGGACTTGACACTTGATCCACTCGTTTGATGAATCAACTGTGAAGTTCATCTAGGAGATCTGGAGAAATTAACTTAAAGGTTCTTTTACTGTAGGGAATTAATAGTCTAGAAATTAGAATCAATACTTAGATGATTGGGATACCTCCTACAACACAAATCTAGGAGATTTTAACTTTGTTGTCTAAGATTAGAGTGTCTTCATAGTGTAAATATTAGTTGTTGCAAGGTAAGAACACTATAGAAGAGATTTTTGGAGAAGAATTATGGTGAAGTTGGAAGATAGGAGATCTCCATTGCTATATTGGAAACTTCAAAAGAAGAAAATGCCACAAAAGACTTAATCCAGAATAAAAGGCCACAAAAACCTTGATCTCGAAGAAAAGACCATAGCAACCTTAATCCTGAAGAAAAGGCCATAGAAGCCTTAATCAAGAAGAAAATGCCATAGAATACTTGATCCAGAAGGAAAGACCATAGAAGCCATAGTACTGAAGACTAGGCTATAGAAGCATTGAAGAAGAAGGATAAAGAAGCCTTGATCCTCAAAAATACTCCTGAAGAGACTATCTAAATTAGAAGAAGATTTTATTACTAATACTTTATTGCAAGAACAGGTAGATTCAATGAGTTGGGAAAGCTTCCTACAAAAAGGTTAGGAAGAGTATTTTCTTCAGAATCAATCCAGCACCTAAATAAAAAAGATATCAGGAGAAGATCTCATTGATGAAAAAGGACTAGGAGAGTCCTGCTCAATTATAGAGGTAGTAGAATCAAAGATCCAGAAGAATATCTCACCACAAATACTTCCAAAAGCATAAGGTTAAAAATAAGGTATCAATGAAGACCAGAAGAAGTTACAAGGCCTTGGAGAGGCCTCTACAAGCATCCAATAAAATGCTTGGAGAACCTTGCTGAAGAAATCAACAAAGGAGTTCCAAGAACACATTGAATAAATTCACTATTGGAGATAGTGGAAGATTTGGGATAGTTATCGTCATCTGACAACAAGCCCAAGAAGTATTTGGCAAAGAGTACCAAATCTCAAAAGACCTCAACATATTCAAAATCTTGAGAATTTGATCTTGTTTGAAGTCAAAATTTGACAAGAAGCTTGAAGGAAGATTCAGACAGAAGAAGCCTACCAAATATAGGATATTTGGAGATTACATCTCACAATAAGAAGGTACCACTTCAGAGTCAAATATGTCTTCTAATCTAAAGCAAAAGGAGGATACTACAAAAGGGGAACAAGCCACTAAAAGCATAGGCTCATGAAAGAGAATTGAAAACCATATTTTGGTGAAGATGAAGTAGTTCAAGGCAGCCTATAAAGAGATGTAGGATCTTAATCATGACAACAACTTGGTGATCTTAGACACCAAAATCTACATCCTCTACAAAAGTGGCAAAAAGGGTTTTTCAAAAAATATAAGCAACTATTGGTGCAAGTAAATTCATTAAGTGGATTACTTATCAGATTTATTTAAGCACTTTGATTGGAGTAAAGTTGCAAAAATGAGAATTGAATTAAGAGTCTTCAAATGTGTAAAAGGAAAATATTCTTTAAGGTTCATTTGCACTTTAGGATTTGATTAGATCTTAGAATATCAAACTATCTATCAACTACCTGTCATCTACTTTGGAATTAAAATGAATACTAGCTCTTATTACCTTGCTTATAAAATTTTATAATAATGCTTAAAGATTCATTTCAAATTATTCTTGATTAGTTGTAGTAAATTAATGAAAAGTGCATTATTTTTTAGAGTTGATTGGAGTGATAAGGTGAAATTGTTAGTCCAGTAGAAGTAATAGATTACTAGATTCATTTGCACTATTACATTGCTCTCAAAAATTATTATTTATGTTCATTAGAAGGGCACAAAAATAAAATTTATCAAAGTGTCTAAATACACTATTAATGCACTAATATTTGCAACTTTAAAGTGGTCTAAGGAAGCCTCAAAACCAGCTCTATCTTCAAAGCATTGGAGAAGAATGTAACCATAATAAGAGCATAAAAAGAAGCCTTCAACGAGATTTTGTGAGTCTCAAGTTCAAAGCACAAGAAACAAGTGCATAAAAATAGCTTCCATCATGTGGTTACATGCTTGGATTCATCTATAAAATATCCAAGAAATTAGGGGAAGGTATCTAATCAAGGAGAAAACCTCAAAAAGCCTATATTGCACTCAATATTCTGCCTCAAAAAATAGAAAATCATAGTTAAAAAGAGGAGTGCAAAAGAAAGTGCAATAAGGTCATCTTGTATTAAAACTATTTTACATTATAGTGCACTATTTCTAATCTGGTTATACAGGGAGAGAATGCAGATTTAAGGTACCTTACGGGCACTACACTTGATAGAAAAACTAGTCCAAAGTGATTGTATGCTAGCAACCATCCAAGTCTAGCCAAGGATCCATGTGAAGGGCTCAAACTCCTCACATTCTAGACGGTCAAACCTACAATATTTACGTACAAGAGCAAGGAAGAAACAATGTTATTCAAAGAATAATAACATCTATGTAAGGAGTACGAATAGCAAATACAAAAGTAATAAGAATTTAAAGCACCATTGAGTATTACTTACTCCATATTTACTCGTTGAAAGTGGTGCTCAAGACCTCCATTATATTACTCCATATCCTAAGTAGAAACCTGTGTAGATGAACGAATGCAAATGTGGGGATTCATGAAGCTAAAAATGTCTCAAAGGGTACGTTCAAACCAGTAATAGAGACTACATCCATACAAAGAAGAGAGTGAAGTTTATCACTAGAATATAATCCAAATGCTTTATTCAAGAGCGCACTCATATTCAAGGAGGAGTTACACGAACAAGTTGGTGCATTTGGTTCTTTGAGTATACTTATCAAAGAGGAATACCAAGCATTTTTAAAGAACGTAACATTCTTACATTACAAGAAGTGAGATAAACATTTGTTGTTACCAAAATCTCCTCAATCATTTGAGAAAAGAAACGATCATGCCACTTGGTACATAAGAGACAAATCTTCTCCATATAAGGACGTCAATGACTAAAGTCGAGGGGGCAATTATTTGTTGTCAAAATTCATCTCACTGTCTAAGTGAAAGGAGTTGAGTTGCAACAATCAAGAAGGTATTATAGCCTTTAATGCTCAAGGAAATCAAAGTCGAGCTAGAAGATGTCAGATCTGTAATGCATTAAAGCTAAAGTGTTTCCATTGGATAACAAAGTCGTAACATCCATGACATCTACGTATATTTAGTAGTCTAAGAATCTCTGAATTCAACGTTGAACTTCTCTTGGAGAAAGGTAAAATAATTTCTATTAATATGGGCTTTATTTCCTTTGAGTTATAAGGGTTAAATCAAAGGAATTTATATACATTGAAAGCCATATTTCTACAGAAATATTTTATCAAATATTTATAATATAGAACCTAGGAGTAATAAGGTTTTCTACATGGATAACTATTGAATATTTGCAAACATTAATTGTAATCTAATTTATCCAAATATTAAGGAGTCATAAGGGCTACTACATCAAATCATTTAATTGGAAAATTAGATACACATAACCTAATTTCCAAAAGGTTATTTATAAAGAGAGTTTTTTTATAGATTAGATATTCATAATATTGTTGTCTCAAACTTCTCAAAATGAGACAAAAGATCCAACATTATAACCTCTTTAAAATTTGGGAACAATGCTTAGTTCAATAGGAGTAATAAGGGATAATATGAATTAATTTTGGTATGCTACAAAACTTTACAAAAGCAATCAAATATTAAACTATATTTATACAAAATAACTATATCATATCCATAGAAATACTAGGGAGTTATAAGGAATCCTACAAAATCTAAGAATTAACATTAGGGTTTTCAAATGGCTTCAAATAATTTCTTCCTAACTGAATCTCAATTACTCAAGGGTCCTAATTATTTTTCCTGGAAGAATAAAGTGAAATCTATCTTGGTATATGAAAAACTATGGGATATCATCAAAGGGAAACCAAAAATACCTGCCACAAATGATATTGAAATCTAAAAGTTCATAGAAAATGATTCAAAAGCACTTATGAGAATAACCTTTGCAATCACTGATGAAATACAACCCTATATCAATTTATAAAAAAACATCTTCATATGCACAGACAAGCCTAGAGAAATGATATAAAGGAAATAATAAGACTACCATTCTCCATATTTAGGCTCAAATTCATTCATTAAAAATTAATAATGGAGAAAGCATAGAACTGTTCTTAAGGAAAGTAGAAGATATCAAAGGGAAATTATTCACCTTAGGATAAACAGTCAAGGATGAATTTCTTACTCAAATAACCATGAGAGCACTTCCAAAAAACTATAAACACTTGGTAACGTCTATACAAGTTCTAAGCAAAGATACTTCTTTTGATGAACTAATCAATATTCTATGGGAATATAAAGTAGAAAATGTAGGTAAAGATGAAATTTCTAACAATGCATTATCATCTGAATAAAACCCATAGGGAAACATTTCTACTTCATCAAAAGGATGGAAAGCATGGTACAATAGGTATTTTAAAATATGCAAGAAAAAAGGCCATAGCACCAACTACTATAGGTTCAATCCAAAAAATCATAATCATGGAAACCAAATGAACAATGGGAATCAATTTCAGGCACGCCAATATCAAAATCCTCGTTAGCAATATTTTAAGCATTTAACCAATTACCCTAAATTAGAGTATCAAAAAAATAAATCAAAGGGGAAACCTAGCTCAGAGGATTGAAGAAATTGAATAACTAGAAGAATCACCAAATGATTTTGAAATCAAAGCTCTCTTAGCAAGAATGACATATTATGAAGACACTAATCACTTTCTTGAATAGGTTGTAAAAAATAGAGAAGAAGATTTAGATTATCAACTAAAATAAGATCCACATTGAAGAATAAAGTCTTCAATATCCAAATAATGTAATACAGGGGGTGTTAGAAATAGACTATATTACATAATTTGGATAATGTAAATGTACCTTTCTTGGTACAAACATAGGACATTAGATTACTTTAGAGGGAATTTATCTAGTTACTTCATGCAATGTAATAACTACACAAGTGTTAAAGTGTAAGCTATAAATGTGCAAGTTTTTCCTTGCACATCTAGGTATTGTGTTGGCCAAGGAACCTATTTCCTATATAAAGGGTCATAGACATAAACATAGATATAAAGAGAGTGAGTACTACATCAGTAGGAAGTAGTATAGACCAAAGTGGTATGATGTAGCAGTGTGATGTATTGTGATGGGGTGTAATATGATCAATGCCCATTCTTAAGTTGTAGCTATATTCATGGAGTATTCATTCTCTCCATAGCTACTCTTGTAAACACCTCCATCATTTCTATTTATAGTATATTTTCAATCATCTCACATATTTACTTTATTTCATATTATTCTGCATCTTGTGGTTGCTATCTCTCATTATATGTTGCATCAAAAGCTAACATTTTTTTTGTTTCTATAATTGATATCTCTTTGAGTTTTATTTTTCGTTTATTCTTGCTTTGGTCTTTCTCTCATCTTTTAGCATAATATCTATCGCTTGGATAAGATTTATCATACAATTAGTCTTTATATTATCTTTAAGTAGGACATCCTTGATTCCATTTAGTTATTCTATATATGACGTTCTTTCTATGCTATTTAACTTTTCCTTTTGAAAATTATTTATTTTTGAGTTTCCTTAAGGATCTACAATAAGAAAAAATGAGACTCATTACTTACTCAAACTTTATGACCTTCACATTGTTTAATAAAATAAATATGTCAATATATATATATATATATATATATATATATATATATATATATATATATATATATATATATATATATATATATATATATATATATATATATCTTCTTTATATTCACTCAAGTTTAATGCTTTTTCTATTTATAACTATTCCATTACAACAAACTTTAGGATGCTTGACGAGTCTAGAAAATTATATGATATGAATTAATTTAAAATATCTTATTTTCTTAGATACTTGTGTAGACACCTAATTTTACTCACCCCATAGCATTTTAGAATTCAAATCAACTTTGGAAATATGTCTAAGTTATTTTTCATCTTTCATTGTAGAAATTAGAGACTCAAAATAAGTTCATCACTTAGAAACAAGTTCGTAGGCTACAAATTTGTCTACTTGGTGACAAAATTTACCTAGAGCCTAATTTTGAAAATCCTACCCATACAATGGTAAAATGGATGAATTCACATCTCGAAAATGTTTGTAGCCATGAATTTGTGTAGGCAACAAATTTATCTCTGATATTTTAAAATAAAATGTTTCTTATTTTGATGCTGATGCATATGTATGCTACTTGATTGCCAACCTAGATTGGATCAATGTGCTTTATAATCCTTCCAGTTTTGGTTTTTTTTTAGTGATGTCAATCCTTAGTGTATCCTTTGGGCAATTGGTATATTGTTTTTTCTTTGTTCAAGTGGTATATTGCTTTTTCGTCGATCAAATTGTTGAAAATGTGTTGAATATTTTCCATGTTATTATGTCAGGTATTTGGGTTAATATATTTGAACCCATGGATAAATATATTTGGGTTAATATATTTGAACCCATGGATAAATATATTTGGGTTAATATATTTGAACCCATGGATAAATATATTTGGCTTAATATATTTGAACCCAATTTTTACGTCAATGGTATTGTAAAGACCCTTCTTGTTTTGTTGGTATATAAAACAACACTTGCATGAGTGTTTATGTATGGTGAATTTTTGAACACCCTACCAAAGTGAGGGGAATAAATTTAAATGTGTGTGTGCATACAAATTGTAATTTACAGTGATAGAGTGAAGAGGAAGTTACAACATATTTGTTGTAGATTGTATCCCTTTGCGATTTTTTGCATAGAATAAACGGCTTGGTTATTTTCTCCATGGATGTAGCTCACATTAGATGAACCATTTAAATCTATATCAAAGTGCAAGTTGTATATGTTTAATTTTTTCCTTGCACATCTAGGTAGAGTGTTGGTCAAGGAACCTATTTCCTATATAAAGGTCCATAGACATATACATAGACATAGATATAGAGAGAGTGAATACTACATCAATAGAAAGTAGTATAGAGCAGAGTGGTATGATGTAGTAGTGTGATGTATTGTGATGGGGTGTAATATGATCAATGCCCATTCTTGAGCTGTAGCTATATTCATGGAGTATTCATTCCCTCCATAGTTAATTTTGTAAACACCTCCATCATTTCTATTTATAGTATATTTTCAATCATCTCACATATTTACTTTATTTCATATTATTCTGCATCTTGTGGTTGCTATCTCTCATTACATGTTGCATCAAAAGCTAACATTTTTTTTGTTTCTATAATTGATATCTCTTTGAGTTTTATTTTTCGTTTATTCTTTCTTTGAAGGTCTTTCTCTCCTCTTTTAGAATAATATCTATCGCTTGGATAGGATTTATCATACAATTAGTCTTTATCTTATCTTTAAGTAGGACATCCTCGATTCCATTTAGTTATTCTATATATGACGTTCTCTCTATGCTATTTAACTTTTCCTTTTGAAAATTCTTTATCTTTGAGTTTCCTTAAGGACCTACAATAAGAAAATATGAGACTCATTACTTACTCAAACTTGATGACAATAATATTTTTGTATAAAATAAATATGTCAATATTTGTATCTTTAAAAATATTATATATATATATATATATATATATATATATATATATATATATATATATATATATATATATATATATATATATATATATATATTCACGCAAGTTTAATGTTTTTTCTATTTATAACTATTCCATTACAACTTTAGAATGCTTGACTAGTCTAGAAAATTATATGATATGAATTAATTTAAAATAACTTATTTTCTTAGATACTTGTGTAGACACCTAATTTTTCTCATGCCATAGCATTTTAGAATTCAAATAAACTTTAGAAATATGTCTAAGTTATTTTCCAGTTTTTTTTTTTTTAAGCGAAAAACCCCTTGTGGGGCTGCCTTGGTCTGAGAGACCACGAACATGGGGTTCTACACCGTCAAAATCACCCGAGAGTCACACCCGACCCTGCCCGCACCAACATTATCAATTAGATTTTGGATACGCAATTCAGATTTTTGGTAGGGTGGAGATTTGAACCTAGGACCTCCCTTGGAGGATTGCCCTCTCCTCTACAACTCGCCTAAAACACCTGGGTTATTATTTTTCAGCTTTCATTATAGAAATTGGAGAATCAAAATAAGTTCATCACTTAAAAATAAAGTCGTAGGCTACAAATTTGTCTCAGTGATAAACTCCACCTAGAGCCAAATTTTGAAAATCCTACCCATCCAATGGTTATATGGATGAATTCACATCCCAAACATGTTTGTAGCCATGAATTTGTGTAGGCAATAAATTTATCTCTAATATTTTAAAATAAAATATTTCTTATTTTAATGCTCATGCATATGTATGCCAATGGATTGCCAACCTAGATTGGATCAATGTGCTTTATAACCCTTCCATTTTTTTTTTAGCAATTTCAATCCTTAGTGTATCCTTTGGGTAAGTGGTATATAGTGGTATATTGCTTTTTTGTCGATTAAATTGTTGAAAATATGTTGAATATTTTCCATGTTATTATAGTTGGGTTTTTGGGTTAATATATTTGAACCCAGGTTTTACATCAATGGTATTGTAAATCTCCTTTTTGTGTTGTTGGTATATAAAACAACACTTGCATGAGGGTTTGTGTATGGTGAATGTTCGAACACCCTACCAAATGGAGGGAAATGAACTTGCAAGTGTGTGTGTGCACGGATTGTAATTTATGGTGATAGAGTGAAGAGGAATTTACAATGGATTTATTGTAGATTGTATCCCTTTGCAGTTTTTTGACAGAATAAAAGGCTTGGTTATTTTCTCTATGGATGTAGCTCACATTGCGTGAAACATGTAAATATGTATCTTGTGTATTACTTTATTCTTTTGTATTTTACTTTTACATTTATTTATTGCTCATGTTTTACTATTTAATCCTAACAACTAGTACCAGAGCAAGGTTTGAAAAATGCACTTGAAAGGAGGGTTTCTTGGTTTGAGTGGGAGCAATGGTAGGAGAGAGGAAGAGCTAGGTTGTATCTTGGTTCAAGGAGAAAGGGTTTCAACCTTGGGATAAATCAATTTTTGAGTGGAAGTAGTGTGTCCATTAATCCATGTGAAGAAAAATAAAAGGAAGCACAATGGTAGAACTAGTAAGCTTCGACATCAATAGAGCTGATGAACTCTAGTAGTGGTAGAGCTAGTGAGCTCTAGGAATAGTGAATCTAGTGATATCCAGTAGTTCTAGAGTTAGTGAGCTTTGAAAGTGGTAGATCTGGTGAGCTCCAGCAGTAGTGTAGATAGTGAGCTTTGGTAGTGGTAGAGCTGGTGAGCTCCAATAATGATAGAGTTGATGAGCTCTAATAATGGTAGAGCTGGTGAGCTCTAGTAGTGGTAGATCTAGTAAGCTCCAACAATGGTAGATCTAGTGAGCTCTAGTAATGGTAGATTTGATGAGATCTAGTAATGGTATATATGGTGAGCTTTGATAATAGTAGATCTAGTGAGGTTTAGTAGTGGTAGATTTGATGAGCTTCAACAAAGGTAGATTCGATGAGCTCCAAAAAAGATAGATTCGATGAGCTCCAACAATAGTACATTTGGTGAGCTCTGAAAGTAGTATATCTAGTGGGATTTAGTAGTGGTAGATCTTGTGAGCTTCGATAGTGGTAGATCCTATGAGCTTTGATAGTGGTAGATCTTGTGAGCTTCGATAGCAATAGATCTAGTGATTTTTGGTATTGGTATATCTAGTGAGCTTTGGTAGTGGTAGATCTGGTGAGCTTCGATAGTGGTAGATATGGTGAGCTTTGATAGTGGTAGATATTGTAATATTTGGTAAATATAGTGAGCTTCTTAACATTGGTAGATCTTGTGAGGTTCGATAGTGGTAGATCTAGTGAGATTTGGTAGCAGTAGATCTTATGAGCTTTAATAGTGGTATATCTAGTGAGCTTCGATAGCGGTAGATCTGGTGAGATTTTATAGTGGTAGATCTTGTGAGCTTCAGTAGCGATAGATCTAATGAGATTCGATAGTGGTAAATCTAGTGAGATTTAGTAGTGATAGATCTTATGAGCTTCAAAAATGGTAGATATGGAGATTAAGGCTAAAAATGCTTGTACTAATCGCCTTATTACAAAGTTGCTAGAAAATATTTGAGATGGTTTAATAGTTGTACCATAATTTTTTGGGAAAGTATTAACTATTGTAATTAGTGTATCTTATACTTGAATAAGCTACTATAACTGGTGTAGTTATGGCTAAAATATATTGGTGTGGATGGTAGTGGTGGTTTCCTGGTGTAATGTTCTTAGAGTTTGCTCTAGTAATAGTTGTAATATTTTTTAAAGTGGATTTTTGGACTATTTTTTTACCTTATCGATATATGGTTGAGGGTTCAAGTGAAGTTAATATTTTTAGATATTGCACATGTAGTCGGAGTAGTTAGTAGATATATGTCCAATATAGGGAAGGAAAATTGAATAACTATGGCAGTTCTCAGACCCTATGGAAAGTATTCAACGAGTGGGATATTGTTGAAAATATGTTAAATATTTTCCATGTTATTATGGTTTGATTTTGGGTTAATATGTTTGAGCCCATGGATAAATATATTTAGCTTAATATATTTGAACCCATGGATAAATATATTTGGATTAATATATTTTAACCCAGATTTTATGGCAATGGTATTGTAAAACCCCTTCTTGTGTTGTTGGTATATAAAACAACACTTGCATGAGGTTTTTTGTATGGTGAATTTTTGAACACCCCCTTAATGGGGGGGAATTAATTTGCAAGTGTTTGTATGCACAGATTGTAATTGACGGTGATACAGCGAAGAGAAAGTTACAACATATTTGTTGTAGGTTGTATCCCTTTGTTTTTCTTGATGAAATAAAATACCTAGTTATTTTATCCGTGGACGTAGCCCATATTAGGTGAACTACATAAATCTGTGTCTCTTGTATTATTGTATTCTTCTATGTTTTATTTTTTCATTTAATTATTTATCGCGTTTTATTATTTAACCATAACACCCTCCACATAGATTTCATAATTTTATGTCATTTTCTCTATAAGAAGCCCCTAAAAAATATAAATTCAAGCACCTCCTTTTTAAAAAGAATATGTGACCAGATAATAATAAAGCTCTGTAAAAATTATCTAGTAAATAAAATAAGCATTATCCTTCAAGATGATTTTTTCTTCAAGTCTCCTATGACACTATATGTAAGAGCTATTTCTTGTCGTAGAAAGGGAATTCTCTTTCCATTATTTTTTATTTTGGTATATTTTTTATTATTTAATAGGCATTTTTTGCTATAATCTATTGCATTACACTTCTTCATATTACCTTTTTAAAGTATCTTAATGTCCCTATCTAGTTTTTTTTAGCATGCTAACTTTTTTTATATTAAATTTGTTTAATTTGCCTTGATTTCCCTATAGGATATGTAAAACACCATTCACAAATCTCCCATCAACTTCTTATACTAGTACCTAGTAGACACTACCCTAATTTTATCTCTGCAACTACATATTATGAAATCACAACTAGTAGGACTAGTAGGATATGAATTCACCTAGTCCAACCTCTACCTAAAACTTTAACCACACACTAATTCTATGTATTTATTCCAACCCATATATTATTTTTGCAACTTAAATCTCCTCTACTACTAATTTAAAATCAACTTTGTAGGTCATAGGTTGTATAGGCTATAAACCTTTCCTATAAGCAATGGACTCACCCTCCAAGCTACAAGCATTTCTCATTCAATGATTCATCAATTCCAACATCAAAACCAGAATAAATCAAGACTAAGGACATCCTAAAACCTTCCTAACTAGTTCAATTTTTTCTTAAAGCAATTTCATTTCAATTTTATAAGGATAATCTTCCTCCAAAATGTGAAAATCAATTTTATAAAATGGAACAAGAGGCTTGAATATAGACTGGGAAGTTTAAATTCTTCCTAAGCATCGAGCAAGCATCCTAAAGTCTATATCATATATTATTTTTTCCTTTTTAGATTTTCCTATAAATGCACATTTCAATAGATGACGAACTTGCCATAGGTAACGAACTAATGTGCATGCAATAAACTCATCACATGAGGTAATCTTATCTTTAGTAGTATTTTGGATAGCTTCATATTAGTTTTTTATTTTAGCATTTATTTATAATCATTGTTTGCTCTATACTTATTTTTAGTTTTCTATTTAGTTTATTAAAATAGTATCAAAATCAATAAATTAGTATTAATATTTTTTAATTCATCAAATTTACTTTCCTTCAAGCGTACACATTAGTCATTGAATCAAATCACATATAGTTGGAATGCATTGTTGGAAAATATTAAATTATTTGGTACATGCTAATGTACCACCTTTGGTACATCTTTAGATTAGTAAAGAGTGCCATAGATTAGAAGTTGAGTATTTACTTTATGCAATGTAATAAATGCATAATTATTATTAAAGTGTGTAAAGTATTTTGGTATTGTAAATGTGCATAGTTTTCCATGTGCACGAGTCCATAGAAAATTAAGTTGGAGAGTCTCTAGAAGAGTGAAGGCCAAGAGTGCTCCATATGAAGAGTCACTTTACATCCTATATGTATGGGATATGACATGTTTTGTAATATGGAAGTATGGATACTTGAGATCTTGATTCAATAGAGATACAATTTCATGAGAATTTATTAATGGTAATTTTATGAGTTATAGTTAAAGTTATTTATGATTTTTATACTTCTAGAATATTGTCATTATTATATATTTCATATTATAGCTTTATTTTTATATTTTACTTGATTTTATCTTAAGTATTTAGCTTCAAAATCTAACAGTGGTATTAGAGACACAACAAGGTTTTCACTTGCACAAATTTTAAAGTTGCAAAGGAGATTTCCATTGGTTAAAAATAAATCAATTCAGTTAAAGGAATTACCTCTGAAAAAGAAAACCAGAGAATATTGAAGAACCTATTCCAAAAGCAAATTCATATTAGAAGGGGATTATAGGTCTTGAAGATAGACCTTGACATTGAGGATATTGAGAGACCCAAGAAGGAGGTCCTATTGGAGAGTTTGAGATATTGAAGGAGATTTAAAATTGCAATTTGGCTAGAGTATTTCCTTAGGGTTGAATAAGAACTTGTGAAGATTATGACTCAACATAGAATTATTTCCACTAGTTTTAAGAATAGCTAGTGAAGTTTATTGCTTTTATAATTTTGGAAATTTAAATGCATTTGGTCTAAGTTTTTTGTTGCAAAAAATTAGTTCTTAGAAGTTGAGAAACTTTGTACAATTGATAGAGAATAATTTTACCTTTGATTTTCTAAAAGTATATGTGTTTTCATCGTGTAGGGATTAGTTTTGAGTTGCAGCAAAATAATAAACATTGAAGATTAAGGAGGTCCAAGAAATAAGGACCCATTAGATATTGAAGGAAGAAGATTGAGGAGAACCAAGAAGAAGGTCTCATAGGATATTGAATATTGAAGGCTAAAAATTGGAGAAGTTGAAGAGACTCAAAAGAGGCCACATTGAAGAACTTCTAGAATTGGAATTAGAAGATTGGATACTAAAGCCAGAGAAGGGATAAGAAAAGGTCCTATTGTAAAACTCAGAATTAGTAGATTTTGGAGATCTAAGAAATCAAGGATAGGCTTCATTAAATATTTTAGGATAAGATTTGAGGATCTATAGAATTAGAGGACCCAAGAGAGGAGGTGTTAAGAGAATTTAAAGAAGGAGAAGAAGGCTAGATAAATCCTTATTGCATAATTGGAGAAGCAACCATTGGAGAAAGCTAGAGGAAGAAGAAATCTAAGCAAGGAGAAGGAGAAGAAGGCTAGAGAGAGCCTTATTATAGAATTAGAAAAGCAACCATTGGAGAAGTCAAGAATAAATCTAAGGAAGAAGGAAGACAAGCAAGGAGAATTTTTTTATAAGAAGTATTTGGGACAATTATCACCATCCAATAACAATCCCAAGAGTGAGAAGTTTTTGGAAAGAAGTTTTCCAAATTTTGGAAAATATTTTTGAAGGTCTCAAGATATTCAAATTCTTGAGGAAGAAGATAGTGAAGAATATTAGATTTGAAGTTAGAAATTGACAAGAATATTATTGAAGAAGTGAATATTGAAGGAGAATTAGTTTTGAGAAGTTTAAGGACATCCATAATATTTGTAAAGGCTAATTTGAAAAGGGAAGGTTATCGATTTTTGAGGTAGATATTGAAGAGTTGCAATATATTGAATTAAAGGAGGTATAGAGATGCAAATTGGAGAATATTTGGAAATATTTTGAAGTGCCATTAAATAGGATATTGAAGGAGGTCGTGATAGCAAAATAAGGTAACATTTGGAGATTTTTATTACAGCATTTGCAATTTGAAGGAGGTCGTGATAGCAAAACAAAGGAGGAATTGATTGGAATTTGCAATTTTTTTTACAGCATTTGGGCAGCATTAATAGTTGCAAGTTTCACAGTTAGAGTGAATATATTTGGAGGAGATTTTAAGCTAAAAAATCAAACTTGCGGACAACATTAGAAGGATAGGGAGAGTTGTGATTTTGGAGAACTTTGAGGTAGATTTAAGAGAGTTTTTGGGTGATAATGAAGTTGGTATTTGAGTAGCAATTAGAGTTGCAATATTGGTAGGTTTTGAAGCAACAAAGCACAATAAAGTAAAGGTGCAAAACTTACAAGATCAAGATAGCAAAAGGGTGAATAAATCACCAAAGAAATTAGCTACAAAAGAAGATCAAAAAGGTATGCGATATTGGTGCTACATAAGTTTATTATTAAGTATTAAAATCAGTTTTACATTAAGCATTTGAGAGCATCATATTAGCTTTATTAAAATATAAAAAAGGAATTTGATAAGGAGTCTTCAAGAAAAAGGAGCTAGTAGTATTTGCATCCTAAAATTTTCAATATTAAAACAACAAAATCAAAGTTAAATATTACTTGGAAAGGAGAAATAAGAAGGATATAACATTATTATTGAATGTTATTTTTTAGCTCATGAGTATGCATATTTATTAGAGTAAAAGGAAATAAAAGTAAGAGCATTTGTCTAAGAAAGTTGAATACCAAGCAAGGGTTAACATATTAGAGAATTTTTCTAGTGTCTAATGACACTAAAAACCAACGATCTAAAAATGAAATGAAAGCATCTGTTAGAGTAGTAAAGTGCCACCATAGCTCAAGCAAGATCTACCACAATTTAAAGGAGAGCCATCATCGTACTAGGAATTTCCACCACAGTCCAATAGAGCACTACTATTACTCAAGGAAGAGCCGCCACCATTCAAGGGAGATCCACCATAATCTAAGGAAGAGCCACCATCAAAACATAGAGCAAGCTATAAAATTTCACCCAAGAATTCCAAACGAATATAATTATGGAAAAGGAGTGTAAAATACTATGTAGAGAAGATAGAAGAACTGAAAATTAGGGCAAGTTACAAGTTTCGATGAATTGTGGATATGTTATATGCAATAGAGAAGATAAAGAACATGCTAGAAAAAGTTTTGAGTTTCAAATAATTGCCAAGCTTGGAAGAAGATATTTGATATTCATTTATAAGTAAGATATTTCATGATATTAACACCCAAAGTATCATACTATCATTCACCCATGCAATAATATGTTATATAAGCTTAAAGAGAATAAAAGAGGTGAATTTAGAGCATTGAAATAGTTTGATTTCCATGTGGCACATATAAAGTGGAAGGTCAACAAGTTTGAAGATTTCAAGAAACTATATTAAGGGAGAACATATTTTAAGGAGCTAAAGATAAAAATGTTAAGGGCAATTCATAGTGTAGACACCAAAACAGCACCAATCCGATTATGTGACTGCAAACACTGATCGCTTTGACAAACACAGCCCCCAGGGCAGCCCTCAGAGGTCAAACAGTGGTCTTAACCACTTTCATAGCAATTTTGTGAGGTCAAGAAGCAATTTGGCACACTTAAACACTTTGCCTAGTAATCGTCTCACCCAGGGACGATTGCTAACTTGAAATCGTCTCACCCAGGGACGATTTTTGAAATCATCTCCAGTAAGGACGATTTCCAAGTTTAACGGGAAAAAAGACAAATGAGGCCAAGTGGCAGCCCAGAACAGTCAGTTGATGACTCCTGCCTTGCACACATGTGTGAGTGGACAAATAGGCCATTTGAGGACTGTCACAAGGGCAGTTATGAAAGCCCAAGTCAATGGAGGACTCCCCTCCCTCATGGGAAGACAAGACTGCCACATGGAGCCTATGACCAACACATGGCATTTGTGCTTCCCTCCCAAAAGAGACCCCTTGGGTCTATAAAAGGTGAGACTTTTCTCACCCAAGATATACAGGTTAGAGGAGATTTCAAGCAACGAAGTGCTGCCGAGTTGAAGACCCACTTGCATCCCTTTTGGTTCACCTTCCCACATCCACCAATCTCTTTTGCAATGGAGGTTGTTGGGTGGATTTTGTAAGCTTGAATCAGACCTAAATCCAACACATGGATACCTGAATCAACCAATTCGCCGACCCCCCCAATCCTAAGAGGTTTTGGGCCCATCCCTAGTGGATTGGCACTAGAATCAAGTGCCAACGGTGGGAGGCCCACTTGGGCATCCCCGCACTTTTCTTAAGTTTTATTTCAGAAGCATTATAGTTTATTTTCTCATGCTGCATATTGTGTTTCCTATTTGGTGAATTCATAGCTGCAATTTCGTAACCTTTGATCAAATTCTAGTATGTTTTGTGTCGTTTTGTAGTTTCACTAAATTGCAGGAGGCGATATCAAATTCCCGAGGGTAGAGGATAACTAACTTGGCATTTCGTGAATCATGAACACAAGGTTCCCCTTGAGGATAAAAATGCCCTTTGCCTATTCATGACTGATCAATGTCTAAGTTCAAGTCACACCTCACCAAAACAGGTTAATACTTGAAATCAAATTCCTTAGCTCGTCGAAGCAAGGATTCAAGAATGCATGCCCTTTCCATACTTGGGGCATCAAAAGTTGGTTAGGTTACCAAGAAACCCTAATCATTAGTGCTTTGGTTATCTATTTTTGCTCAAGACTCGCGTCACCCACAGCGCTTCCCAAAAAGGGGCATCTGTAGACACCAAAACAAGACCAATCCGATTATGTGACTGCAAACACCGATCGCTTTGACAAACACAGCCCCAGGGGCAGCCCTCGGAGGTCAAACAAGTGGTCTTAACCACTTTCATAGCAATTTTGTGAGGTCAAGAAGCAATTTGGCACACTTAGACACTTTGCCTAGTAATCGTCTCACCCAGGGACGATTGCTAACTTGAAATCGTCTCACCCAGGGACGATTTCTGAAATCGTCTCCAATAAGGACGATTTCCAAGTTTAACGGGCAAAAAGACAAATGAGGCCAAGTGGCAGCCCGGAACGCTCGCTTGATGACTCTCGCCTCGCACGCGTGTGTGAGTGGACAAATAGGCCGTTTGAGGACTCGTCACAAGGGCAATTATGAAAGCCCAAGTCAATGGAGGACTCCCCTCCCTCATGGGAAGACAAGACTGCCACATGGCGCCTATGACCAACACATGGCATTTGTGCTTCCCTCCCAAAAGAGACCCCATGGGTCTATAAAAGGTGAGACTTTTCTCACCCAAGATATACAGGTTGAAGGAGTTTTCAAGCAACGAAGTGCTGCCGAGTTGAAGACCCACTTGCATCCCTTTTGGTTCACCTTCCCACATCCACCAATCTCTTTTGCAAGGGAGGTTGTTGGGTGGCTTTTGGAAGCTTGAATCGGACCTAAATCCAACACATGGACACCTGAATCAACCAATTCGCCGACCCCCCAATCCTAAGAGGTTTTGGGCCCATCCCTAGTGGATTGGCACTGGAATCAAGTGCCAACGGTGGGAGGCCCACTTGGGCATCCCCGCACTTTTCTTAAGTTTTATTTCAGAAGCATTCTAGTTTATTTTCTCATGCTGCATATTGTGTTTCCTGTTTGGTGAATTCATAGCTGCAATTTCGTAACCTTTGATCAGATTCTAGTATGTTTTGTGTCGTTTTGTAGTTTCACTAACTTGCAGGAGGCGATATCAAATTCCCGAGGGTAGAGGCCAAATTGGGAGAATCCGACCATCTGGGTCATCCCAAAATGGCCCCAATTACATAACCCCCTTGTCTACAAGTGTTTTGGAGACCTCGGGAGTCGACATTGGAGCGTGTCAGTTCGGCTTCCCCAACACAGAAGAAATCGTCCCACCCAGGGACGATTTACAAGAAATCGTCCTACCCAGGGACGATTTCCAGTTGAAAGCAGATTGGCCGACTGTCTCGATGGCAATGGCCTGTTGGTAACATTTTTCATCTTCTAGCAAGTTTTCAGGCTGTTTAGAATCATTTTGTTTACTTGTTTTAGATAAATGTTTGCATGCATCTTTTGATGATTTTAGAAGAACGAACACTTTTCACTTGCAGCGAGTGCTACCGACATCTTGGTTGTTTCTTTGTTCGCAGGAGAAGCAGCGAGAGGTGAAGAACTCATCGACATCGGCGACGGCATCATCTTGGCCCGCCCATTGCAATCGTGGGCACGCGGAAAGAGGAACATTGAGTGATTGTAATCGAATTCTTTTAACGCTCCTAGCCCCCGAAAAGGGAGGAGACGTCATTGTAACAGAGATCAAGGGATATTAATGAAAGGGCTGTGTTTTCTCCATTTTCTTGTGTCTCTTCCAATGCGTTTCTTTTCCATTTCATGCACTTTACATTTCTAGGACTTAAGCGCATTTGATTTTGGTTATATTGCAATTAGTGTTTCCTTTGCCCGGAATCTCGTGCTTTCAGTGGCGATCACGGTGGGACCTGTTCCTTATTTTTAAGATCACATAAAACTAATCGGGTTTTTGTGTTTTGTGTTTTACAGGTACATTTTTTTTGTAGACTGTTAATCGTCTCTGACTGTTACGATTACTTTACTGGAAATCGTCTCACCCTGAGACGATTTTAAAATCGTCTCTGCCAGGGACGATTTATGTTCTGTAAATCGTCTCACCAGGGGACGATTTTCTGTCTGCAGATTTTAGAGCAGAAATTCAGAGGCAACTGGAGCAGGCAGAGAAGAGGTAGGGATTTTATCATCTCTGTTAAATTTTTTATTTCTATTTTTTGTTTCTTTGACTGTTTTCATTTTATCCTGCATACTTAGGGAAAATCATTCATGCTTGTTTCATTTTCGCTAAATAAAATGAACCTCACACACTCCACGTAACAATTTTAAACCAAGGAGCTGGTCGTAAGACCCTAGCCCTTTATCAAGACCATTGGTGGATTTCATCACCACCTTGGCTTGATTTGCATCCATTTCCCGATTGTCAACTGTTGTTAGGCGTAAATCCTGACGAAGACAGACCGAGTGTCGCTGGGGTGATTCCCATGCGCGCGAGGATAAGTTTTCTATGGTAGGTGCCATTAACAGGACAATCCCCCTTCCGTACCGCCTACGTACCATGTACCTTCTGCTCTCACGTACCTATAGTCTCCCTCTCGTAAGGGCGGGTATATAGAGAGGTTGGTATATCGGCCTGGTTGGTATATTGAAGGGGCTACCATTTTGGGAGTTATATGAGCCGTCATAATGCATTTAAACGATCTTCAAAACCTACAAAAACAAAACAAAACACCAAAATGCACTAAACCAGTTTAGGGCACACCAATAATCCTTAAAAGAGATAATCACGGTTTTGTGAATGTGTGTGCTTAATTCTGCTTAGTGTAGACAAAAAAAATCATAAACGAGATAAAAACTTATTTAGATAGCATAGAAGCACCGCAATGGTGTACACCCGCGATCCAAGCCCAATCAAGGGCAAAAGCTCCGGAAGGTACACAAGAAGCAGGCACAAGTCGCCTTCGCTTCAGTCCTGAGGATTTGGTCATACCGCCTTATAGGTCTAACCTACAAAAGAATCCAATTCAGAATCCTCGGTGGGGTATGCCTATTCAAAGCAGCCCCTTTCGGGAAGATGCCTTACATGTAGACCTTGACATAAATAGAGAATCACCTCTTGAAGTTAGGCATGAGTGGCCACCGCGCGATGAAGCGCTAGACAGGCACACCGTCCATTTGGAGGGGCAACGTGGATATGGCGTCCCTTCTTTACCTATCATCGAACAGAGAGACCAAATCCGGAGCGCAGGGCTCCTTACATAGGGCGACCTAACTCCGCCCACCCCCTTCACACCCGTGAAAGGGAGTACGAGGAAAGCCATCGCATTCCTCGAGGGCAACAAACAACGCGGGAACCTTGCATTTCCGCACCAGCAGGATATCATGATCACCCCTTGAGGCCAGAACCTCGAGCACATACCGCTTACCTCGACAGAGGGAAGCGACCCATTGAAACCTTAGATCAGCAAACTCGAGGTAAACACATAGGAGAAACATTCGAACCTCCTGAGCAAAATAGGGTAGACCAAATTGACCCAACTGTCGCCAGATATACCACCCGTCAAGCCCAAACCATGCGGCTTAAACCAAGTTATCAGGAAATAGAGTACCGACACCGCTTGGATAGAGAACGCATGCAACGCGAAGCGGATGAGTTACGCTATGAAATACCTGAGAGGGGGCCAACCCCTCGCATCCAAAGAGCTGAACAGTATGAGAGGCGTAATCCGTTGGTGCAGGACAGGTCTCCACGACCTCGTCAAGCTCGGCCTCCAAGACCTCATAGATTCGAGAGGGAGGCAACTCCCCGAAACAATGATGGGTACCTTCAGCAAGAGCTTGATCAGGGTCATAGGTTTCGCCCAGAGACTCCTCAAGAATTTTACGAGGAGTATGAACCAGAAGAGGAATATGTTGAAACTCCCCATCAAGGCAGGAGGGATGCCATTCGGCCACCCCTCCATAGGCCTCCAATTTATCGTAACTTGCAACAAGAGCGAACAAGAGAGGAAGAAATAAAATCTTTCGATGCATACCAAGCGCTATTGGAGCGTTTGGAGTCTGTGGAGACAAAAGCTGCTGGGCATCAAAAACCCACATTACGTCTACTCCGCAGTAATCCGGTGCATCCCTCAATGCCTACACCTCTTTACCCCGAACACTTCAAGTTGCCTCAATTGGCAGTTTTTAAAGGTGAAGAGGACGCACAGGAACACGTTACACGATTTCTAAGCCAATGCTTCGGCATCCAAGATAATGACGCATTGTTGCTTAGAACATTCATAACCACATTCGCAGGCCCTACCTCGGATTGGTTCACACAACCGCCCAAACACAGCATAAGCAATTTAGATCAATTAGTAGACGCGTTTCTTGAACGCTTTGCCTTCAACACAAGGAAGAAGGCATCACTAAGTGATTTAGCGAGCCTCAAGCAATTTGAAGAGGAAACAATGGCAGCGTACGGGAATCGATGGAGAGCTTTGCTTTCTAGGTTACCCTACCATCCTCCTATGTCTGATCTCACGCAGATGTTCGCAAAAAGTTGCTTAAAATCAATCTCTGGTCTATTGTTGCTGTGACAATACGACAACTTAGAAGAAGCTTTGGCGCAAGCCAGAGTCATAGAAGAGATTAAGATAGGCGAAGGCGCAATTGCCAAGCCTAAGAAGAAAGAGTGGAATAAAACCACTAAAACTGGGACAACGCAACCACAACACGCTGCAGTCAACCAAGTTGCGATAAATGTTCCCGCGCTGTGCAAGAAACGCAGCCTCAAAAGGCTAACTACCAGGCAAAGTGCCTCCTGCTTATGAAAGAGATAATAGAAGACAGGAGCAGAATTACCCGCGTCGCCCTAGGCAAAATTTCACCCCATATGCGGAGTCTAGGGACTCCTTATTTGACCGCTTGTCAACGGCAAATTTAGTCACTCTGCCGGAAATCCAAATTATAGACCCTAACATTCCCAAGCCTAGGGGGTACAGAGAGGAATTGTATTGTAGATTCCATAGGCGCAGAGGACATGACTTGAATGGGTGCTAGAAATTCAAAGACCTAGTCCAGGATTTGATCGACAATAGAACATTGGTTGTGGACAACCCCATCGCACCAAACAACCAACAAATGGGGGTATTCAAGGACCCCTTGCCAGCCCACGAGGCACAGACAAAACCACTCCAGATTAACGAGGTGCGACAAGATCTTCCCACACAGGGATTTGTGGGAATGATTAGCATAGTAACAAGGAACAGAAGGTACCCAGCAGCTGCCCCTGAGGTAGCTACGAGGGAAGTTCCGGCAACATCGCATCCTCAACAATGCCCAACGCAGTTACCTCCGCCTAGACCTGAGGTCACGATACGAACCAAACTCACGCAGAGTTTGCGGACCACGTCGGCTAGGCTGTCCATCTACGAGCTTATTCAACAATCAGCTCCCCATAGAGAAGCTCTTATGGACATTTTAAAAGCCATTGAATTACAACCCCACGAGGCAAATTCTTTCAACGCCTTCGTGGGACATGTGAAACAATGTACGGAGCCGGTCATCACATTCAGAGAAGATGAGGTCAAAACGATATCAAATGACATGGCAGATCCACCCCTGCACGTTATCGCGTGGGTCAACGGGATTCCGTACAAGAGAGTGCTGATAGATACTGGCTCGTCCAAGTAACATCATAACCACTGCAGCCTTAAAGCATTTGAAGTTGCCAGCCTCTCACATCACAGCCTCCACGTACACACTGCGAGCTTTTAATGATGCAATATGCTCGATAGTCGACACAGTCATTCTGCCAGTCCAGGTAGGACAAAAGTCAATACCTACACTGTGCCATGTGCTGGAAGGTGAAATGGCTTATAATATACTGCTAGGGCGGCCTTGGATCAGGGACATGAAGTGTGTCCCTTCGATCGCCCACCAGTGCTTAAAGTATGCTTATGAAGGGGAAATACATGTAGTCCCAATGGACTTAGAGCCCTTCAAGTATTGCAATGCGGTACAATTCATACCTCAATCGACCCTCCCTTCAACGCATTTGGATTTCCAATTAAATCCATCTAAACAGGGTCCAATACCGCAGGCACCACTGGTGGCCAACAAGACAAAATCCCAGCCAGGTGAGACTTCATCACCTGCTCCTTCATCATCAACGCCACCTATCATGGCCCAACAGAAGGACAAGGGAAAACAAATCATGGAAGAGGTTAAGCCTCTAGAAGAAAGGTTGCCCACAATCTCAACGATATCAACAGAGGAAACACCCAACACAACAGAAACCAAGACTCCTGAACAACCAAACATGGAATGGACTCAAGAAGGACTACCGTTTCCTCCCACCCAATCATCAACAATCATTGTTGAAATGGCCAGTACGGGCCTGGGGGAGTACTTAGTGCAAAACATTGTGGCAACCCCCACATTGGAGTCGATACAAGACATGGGAAGACCTCGCCTTCCCATAGGGACAATTGTTCCTCTAGGCTACCCACCGAACCAGACAAATTTTGTGTATGGGGGCCTTGATCATGGTCTTGAACCATGCCAACAAAAGGAAACAGACGAAGAACCTTTTGTTGAAAACATCAATTATCTATCAAACCCAGAATTTGCCCTAAAATATCTAGGCCAATGCAATTGGCATGGATACGGGCTAGGCAGATATGAGCAAGGGATGCGGATCCTTTGCCAACCAAGATATCAGATGCCATATGACAAGTCAGGGGTAGGGTTCAACCATCCCCTGCCATTAGACATCTTGGTTGAAAATATGCAAGGCCTAGAAATAGGCAACAAGGGGGATTGGCACAAGACCCGTATGCCAATCCAAATACAGAATACACATTGGGAGATTACCTCCCATGGTCAACAAACACCCCTAGAAACAACAATAATCCCTCTCCTTTGCTAGAGAGAGGTGAAAGTTCGGATAGTAATCCTCAAAGAGAACATCAATGGCTGCCGGACATCTTTCTGAAGTTGTTCCCCTTAGAGGTTCCAGATGAAACAATACAGTACCAAGAGAATCAGGTCCCTCCACCAAGAGTGGAACAATCGCAATGGGACCAGATTAATTCACTGGAACAAGAAGAGTCCTCAACGTCGCAAGCAACAGATGTTGAAGAGGATGAACAATTTTGGATCTATGAAAGTGATTCAGAAGATGAAACTGAAATGGACTATCTCAGACATGCGCGACGACATCACCGTGCTCTAACTCATGAAGATCTAATGGGACAGATGGGCATACTGTTAGGGCATGAATGGCAAGTAGACCCAACGAGGTGGGACCAAGTGTTGGATCCATGGCTCCAAATTCAAGATGAGCATCGTCCACCTCGAGATCCCATCATGACAGCAGTGCCGAGGGAAGACCCCGCCCTCCTTTTCACAAAATTTGCACCTAGGGAGGATCCATTCGTGCCTGTTCCCGTAGAGCCAGATCCGGAGTATAGGGAGCATCTAGAAGAAACAAGTTATCACACCCGCGGTTCTGGAGACCAAATTCATTCCATCCACATGATCTCCATTGATTTGACCGCACCCATCCGCAATCCGACCGATCCATCATGGTCATTGCATCTAGACATGGATGCCATCGACCGGGATCGCGTCAATTCACCATTGTCACCATCGTAGTATCGGCCTTTCGGTGAAATGCTTCATTTTACCCCAAGGACAACTCAGGATATTTTTCAAGCTGAAGAGGGACCCGAGGTTCCAAACGTAGATCTTAACTCAGCTGATGATATCCATTTAATCCCAACTCCACATCATTTGGAGGACGGATCCCACATGTCAGTCGAGGAGACGACTGACGTAGACATCGGCACAGATCCAATGAATCCACGGATTCTCAAGCTGGGGGTAAGCCTTTCCCCCGAAGAGCAAGCCGATTACATTGCCCTTCTTAAAGAAAAGAAGGAGGTTTTTGCATGGTCGTACAAGGATATGCCAGGACTAGACCCGCAGCTAGTCATGCACAATTTAACGCTTGATCCGACAATCAAGCCTGTAAAGCAAAAACTAAGAAAGATGCACCCAACAGTGGCCTTGATGGTCAAAGATGAATTGCAAAAGCTGTTGGATGCACAATTTGTCATCTGCGTGGATTATCCGCCATGGTTGTCCAACATGGTTCCCGTCAAGAAGCCCGACGGGAGGATTCGCATATGCACCGACTTTCGAGACCTAAACAAAGCGAGTCCTAAGGATGATTTTCCCTTGCCAAGCATCGACGCATTGGTAGACGCTACAGCAGGTCACGAAATGCTCTCCCTAATGGACGGTTTCTCAGGATACAATCAAATTCGTATCAATCCTGAAGACCAACTCAAAACGGCATTCACAACGCCTTGGGGGACATTTTGCTATAAGGTCATGCCTTTTGGCCTTAAAAATTCTGGCGCTACATACCAACGTGCTATGACTTATATCTTCCACGATTACATGCACAAAACTTTGGAAGATTACATGGATGATTTGTTAGCCAAGTCTCTCTTGCGCTCAGATCATCTCGGTGACTTAAGCAAGATTCTCGATCGCCTCATAGAGCATAAGGTCGATTGAATCCCAAGAAGTGCGTGTTCGGCGTCACATCTGGAAAACTCTTGGGTTTTATAGTCTCAAAACGAGGCATCGAAGTGGACCCAAACAAAGTCAAGGCAATCCTTGAAATGGCTCCCCCAACCACTATCAAGCAGCTCAGAAGTCTGCAAGGAAAGGTCGCGTCGATTAAACGCTTCATAGCGCAATTATCTGACAAATGCCGACCAATGAACAAATTATTGCACAAGGGGGTCACATTTCATTGGGATGACGAGTGCCAATCAACCTTTGATGAAATCAAACAATACTTGGCTTCGCTGCCAGTATTGGCACCACCTAGACCAGGAGTGTTGTTTCACTTATACATCTCAGCCATCGAGGTGGCACTCGGGAGCCATGCTAGCCCGGAAGAATGAACTTCACAAAGAACAGGCTACTTACTATCTTAGCCGCACCTCGGTCGAGTTACGAACTTAACTATGCATACGTTGAGAAACTCGCTTGGCGGTGGTGTTTGCTACCAAGAGGCTACGCCACTACATGCCGAGCAACACTACGTATGTTGTGTCTAAGGAGAATCCATTGCGATACATGATGAGTCGTACTTATCATAGTAGTCGCACGGCGAAATGGATCATGTTGTTGACGGAATTTGACATTGAGTTTATTGGGCAAAAATCTATAAAAGGACAAGTCATAGCCGATCAACTAGCAGAGGCTCCTCTTGAAGACGATCAGCCTCTGGTCATAGAACTACCCGATGATGGGGTCTTCCATGTCTCAGAATCGCCAGATTCTGATGAGCCTGAGTCTCAGGCCGACATAACCTTATTTTTTGATGGTTCTAAATGCAAGCAAGGGGGTGGCACAGGAATTGTATTCTTCACACCGCAGGGCGCTCCAATGCCCCTGTCATTTAAATTAAACTTCCAGTGCACCAACAACAATGCAGAATATGAAGCCTTGCTCCTAGGTCTTCAGACAACAATCGCCATGAACATCAAAAGATTGAACATCTTTGGCGATTCGCTGTTAATCATCAATCAAGTCAAAGGGGTATATCAATGCAAATGCCCAGTCCTGAAGGCCTATAAAGCCCTTGTGGACAAATTCCTGGCAAAACTTGAGTGGTATGACATCGAGGCACTCCCTCGATCATCAAACCATTTTGCGGATACAATGGCCTCCTTGGGGTCACTAATCCCGCAAGACCTTTTCGGTGATATAACAACCATTGAGGTCAAAACCTTATCGCAACCCGCGATGGAGCGCGCAAGCTCAGACTTCACGCCAGGAGTCCACATGATCCAGATCGAACCATCTTCGGATAAGTTCTTTCGAATCCGAGACTGTTTGAAATGGGCCAACTGGGGGTCTTTGTTTTCCCCCACTCCCATTAATAGCAACACAACGCTATTCTTACAAGTTCTATCCCAATCAGCATTTGTTAGGGAAGAACTCCAAAAGGGATTGGCTGTTCAAACTGTCGAGGTATCCGATCAACAGGATTGGTATTTACCCATAAGAGACTACCTCAAGTTAGGTAATCTACCCTTTGGATTGACGCACGCCGCAAAACGAACATTCAAACAGAAAGCGGCAAAATATGTCTTGATAGGAGACATTTTGTATCATCGCAGCTACGACGGAATTCTTCTTCGTTGCTTGGACCAGCAAGAGTCCACTTGGGCAGTCGCCCAAGCGCATGACGGTACATGTGGTGGCCACTTTAGTGGTATGGCCATTGCAAAGCGCATTCTTCGCATGGGCTATTATTGGCCATCTTTAGAGCGAGATTGCTGCGCGTATGTCAAGAGGTGCGTGAAATGTCAACATCATGCCAATTTAATGCACGCACCTTCCTAGGCCCTACAGACAGTCCAGTCTGCTTGGCCATTTTCGTAGTGGGGCCTCGATCTAATCGGAAAGATCTCCCCTGCATCGTCAGGCCGTCACACGTTTATCATAACGGCCACAGAATATTTTACCAAATGGGTGGAAGCAATTCCGTTAACCTCAACGAAAGGACCCCGTATTGCGGAGTTCATCTTGCATCACATCATATGTCATTTTGGTATTCCATCCAAAATAATCTCGGATAATGGGCCATCATTCAAGAACAAAGACGTGCGTGCTTTAACCACAAAGTACAAAATTCAGCACAACTTTTCAACACCCTATTATCCGCAAGCAAATGGGCAAGCAGAGGCGTCAAACAAAATGCTAGTCGCCATCCTTAAAAAGACCGTCGCAGACAGTCATAAGGATTGGCACATACAAATCCCACTTGCCCTTTGGGCTTATCGCACTAGCATTTAGACGCGGGGCAACTCCGTTTTCACTAGTGTATGGCTCAGAGGCAGTAATGCCTCTCGAGTTGGAAATTCCTTCCCTGCGCATATCAATGCAGGAGTTCATCGATGATAACACTGCGCGGCAAGCCCGATTGGACCAACTTACGTTGCTTGACGAACGACGCGTTAATGCTCTCGAGCACTTACGTATCTATCAAGAGCGGCTTAAGAAAGCTTACAACATGAAAGTTCACCTAAGAGACTTTCGGGTTGGTGATTTGGTTCTGAAGGAAAACCAACAAAACTCTAATTTTCCATCCCATATGAGGGACAAATTCATGGCAAATTGGTTAGGTCCTTATGTCATTGATAGCAAAATAGGACCCGGGACGTACCGGCTAGCTTCTCTTGACGGTATCAAGGAAACAGAACCCTTGAATATCAGTCATTTGCGACCATTTCATATCTAAGAAAGCCATATCCAAAAAAAAAAAAATGCTCCAAGGATTATCGTAATCTCTTGGTCACCCAAAAAAGCTCCAAGGATTATCGCAATCTCTTGGTCACCCAAAAAGCTCCAAGGATTATCGCAATCTCTTGGTCACCAAAAAGCTCCAAGGATTATCGCAATCTCTTGGTCACCCAAAAAGCTCCAAGGATTATCGCAATCTCTTGGTCACTCCAAAAAGCTCCAAGGATTATCGCAATCTCTTGGTCACCCAAAAAGCTCCAAGGATTATCGCAATCTCTTGGTCAATCCAAAAAGCTCCAAGGATTATCGCAATCTCTTGGTCACCCAAAAAGCTCCAAGGATTATCGCAATCTCTTGGTCATCCCAAAAAGCTCCAAGGATTATCGCAATCTCTTGGTCAATCCAAAAAGCTCCAAGGATTATCGCAATCTCTTGGTCAATCCAAAAAGCTCCAAGGATTATCGCAATCACTTGGTCACCCCAAAAGCTCCAAGGATTATCGCAATCACTTGGTCAAACCCAAAAGCTCCAACGATTATCGCAATCACTTGGTCAAAAAAAAAAAAAAAAAAAAAAACAAAACAACAAAAATCATCAAAAACAACAAATATTTGCATCTCAATTCTAGGCATACTCAAATTCATCATAAAATTCATATTCTCGCACCTCATCTTCAACTTCACCAAAAACAATCCATCAAAATTACAAAAATATATAGCTGCATTAAGCATTGCATCCATACATTGCATATTTGTAGTCATACAGGTCAAATACCATAGGCTGCAATAGCTCTGATAGTCCATCTTGTTCCGCATTGTCTCATTTTACAAAAACAACAAAAACACCATGCATAACTTTTACCACACTACAGTCAGTGGTCTATGAATGTACCAAGAGTTTCAGTGATTCAGTCATCATTTTCCTCTTTAGCCATGTAATGTATCAAGTCGAACAGATTTTACGAAGGTAGAGTCATACTTGAAATACACCATGTTACGTAACATCCCAACACAAATCAAAACACTAAACAATTCCCAAATTGTGTGAACGAAAGATGAAACCTGCAAAATAATCTAGGTCACCACAAGCGAAACGGTTATCTTGCTCATCCCCCTGTGCGAATGACCCCTAGAATGCTGAGAGTTGGCAAAAGGACAAGCATCCTCCCTACCCAATTCCCTAAGAATCCCTAAAGTTCTCAATAGTTGCAAAACATCAAAAATTTGCAAAATGTCAAAACTCCAAATTTGACAACATACAGTGCACACATCAAAAGGCACAAACAATAGTGATTTTCATCACTCCATATCCCCAATCCCTTGCTCGAAAGAAAAACAAATCAAAATAAACAGTGATCTCATCACTACAATGAGCAAGTATCCCAATACAATTGAAGAAAAGAAGGGAGTTGAACTTGAATCCCTGGAACTCTCAGCATTCTAATAGGTCATAAGGCAAGCCTCGATACCGATTTGGTTGATAGCCTATCGGTAATCGAGGTAAACCTCTCGCATGACGATATATCTGTCACATTAACTTGCGTACAGATCAATGTTTGCATGTGGATGAGCTAGCTTATGGCATCCTGGATAACACCGCAGATTAATCTAACTAAATACAACAAAGGAATTAGTGGAGCTAATTAGGTGATCCTCAGTACAGGTTCGGTTGAAAGCCCATTTGGCACTGGCGGTATCCTGACAAATACCACATAAATGAACTCAATTGCACACACAGGGATGTGAAAATAACTTGGTCAAAAACAAGTCCGATTCATACCTTGTTCAAAAGTCTTGTAAGATAAAGTACAGTCATGGCTAGTGAGTTAAAACCGTCTGAGTCTCAGAAAACCTTAGCTACATTTCTAAACCAACTGCGCTACTTTTCATCCTTACAATACCATCAAAAAAATACAAAAAAAAAAAACCACATGTATACATACAAAGTCATGCATCACAACAATCGCCTAAAAACAAAATAACAGAGTTCTAAACAATCCTTGGTGCCATAGCCAAACATCACAAACCCCATTCATCCATTTCATATCCTGCATATCACATATAAATCAAAAACATTTGCATTCATCATAGCATATGCATCCATCAAAATAAATCAACATGCATACATCCATATTCATCAACCATCATGCACAAGATCAAAGAAAATCAAAACAACAAAAACAACAAATAAATGCAACACAAAAACAAAAACAATAAACATTGCTAGACACAAGTGCTCTTGCACTTAACCTCTTGGCATAGAAAACTGATGTCGGGTCTACATTGTCGCTATCCTACTCCCTAAGAAGGCTACCATAGCCGGACCGCTCCACGGAAGACGGATTTTCGACAATTTCATCCCCAAACGACGTCACAAAAGGGTCAAAGCCCTAACTCAAAAACAACAAGAAAATCAAAACAACACAAAAAGCAATAAACATTGCCAGACACAAGTGCTCTTGCACTTAAACTCTCGGCATGGCAAATCGACATCAGGGTCACAAATTATCGCTCTCCTACTTCCCCAAGAAGGCTACAATAGCCCCGCTCCACGGAGAGTAAATTTAATCCCCAAATGGTGTCACAAAAAAAACAACAAAAACAACATAAAAACAAAGCAATAAGCATTTCCGGACACAAGTGCTCTTGCACTTAACCTCTTGGCATAGAAAATAGATGTCGAGGTTCAAATTGTCACTCTCCTACTTCCCCAAAAGTACAATAGCCGGACCGCTCCACGGGAAGTTAGATTTTCGATGATTTCACCTCATTACAGCATCACCAAAAGGGTTAACACCCACCAAAAATAGGTCCAAATGTTGGAAAAATTGCACATGCTTAACGGTAAACCCTCTAAAGGCACCCTTGCACAAGTCATCTTGGGTCAAGCGACTCGTCGCTTCTCTCACGAAGGTCATTCCCTCATCGATTCGTCGCTTGAGGGGGTAGTCACACTTAGTCACCAACCAACAATCACACACCCAATTAAGGAAAACGACATGCATTCAAAGAATCATTGACAAAGACAATCACGCTCCTGCTTGGGGCAGTAAACAAGCAACAATCAAATCAATCAAACACTTGGCATTTCGTGAATCATGAACACAAGGTTCCCCCTGAGGATAAAAATGCCCTTTGCCTGTTCATGATTGATCAATGTCTAAGTTCAAGTCACACCTCACCAAAACAGGTTAATACTTGAAATCAAATTCCTTAGCTCGTCGAAGCAAGGATTCAAGAATGCATGCCCTTTCCATACTTGGGGCATCAAAAGTTGGTTAGGTTACCAAGAAACCCTAATCATTAGTGCTTTGGTTATCTATTTTTGCTCAAGACTCGCGTCACCCGCAGCGCTTCCCAAAAAGGGGCATCTCGTAGACACCAAAACAGCACCAATCCGATTATGTGACTGCAAACACCGATCGCTTTGACAAACACAGCCCCCGGGGCAGCCCTCGGAGGTCAAACAGTGGTCTTAACCACTTTCATAGCAATTTTGTGAGGTCAAGAAGCAATTTGGCACACTTAGACACTTTGCCTAGTAATCGTCTCACCCAGGGACGATTGCTAACTTGAAATCGTCTCACCCAGGGACGATTTCTGAAATCGTCTCCAGTAAGGACGATTTCCAAGTTTAACGGGCAAAAAGACAAATGAGGCCAAGTGGCAGCCCATAACGGTCGCTTGATGACTCTCGCCTCGCACGCGTGTGTGAGTGGACAAATAGGCCGTTTGAGGACTCGTCACAAGGGCGATTATGAAAGCCCAAGTCAATGGAGGACTCCCCTCCCTCATGGGAAGACAAGACGGCCACATGGCGCCTATGACCAACACATGGCATTTGTGCTTCCCTCCCAAAAGAGACCCCTTGGGTCTATAAAGGGTGAGACTTTTCTCACCCAAGATATACAGAGTTGAAGGAGTTTTCAAGCAACGAAGTGCTCGCCGAGTTGAAGACCCACTTGCATCCCTTTTGGTTCACCTTCCCACATCCACCAATCTCTTTTGCAAGGGAGGTTGTTGGGTGGCTTTTGGAAGCTTGAATCGGACCTAAATCCAACACATGGACACCTGAATCAACCAATTCGCCGACCCCCCAATCCTAAGAGGTTTTGGGCCCATCCCTAGTGGATTGGCGCTGGAATCAAGTGCCAACGGTGGGAGGCCCACTTGGGCATCCCCGCACTTTTCTTAAGTTTTATTTCAGAAGCATTCTAGTTTATTTTCTCATGCTGCATATTGTGTTTTCTGTTTGGTGAATTCATAGCTGCAATTTCGTAACCTTTGATCAGATTCTAGTATGTTTTGTGTCGTTTTGTAGTTTCACTAACTTGCAGGAGGCGATATCAAATTCCCGAGGGTAGAGGCCAAATTGGGAGAATCCGACCATCTGGGTCGTCCCAAAATGGCCCCAATTACATAACCCCTCTGTCTGCAGGTGTTTTGGAGACCTCGGGAGTCGACATTGGAGCGTGTCAGTTCGGCTTCCCCAACACAGAAGAAATCGTCCCACCCAGGGACGATTTACAGTCAAAAATCGTCCTACCCAGGGACGATTTCCAGTTGAAAGCAGATTGGCCGACTGTCTCAGTGGCAATGGCCTGTTGGTAACATTTTCTGTCTTCTGGCAAGTTTTCGTGCTGTTTAGAATCATTTTGTTTACTGTTTTAGATAAATGTTTGCATGCATCTTTTGATGATTTTAGAAGAACGAACACTTTTCACTTGCAGCAGGTGCTACTGACATCTTGGTTGTTTCTTTGTTCGCAGGAGAAGCAGCGGAGGTGAAGAACTCATCGACATCAGCGACGGCATCATCTTGGCCCGCCCATTGCAATCGTGGGCACGCGGAAAGAGGAACATTGAGTGATTGTAATCGAATTCTTTTAACGCTCCTAGCCCCCCCCAAAAAGGGAGGAGACGTCATTGTAACAGAGATCAAGGGATATTAATGAAAGGGCTGTGTTTTCTCCATTTGCTTGTGTCTCTTCCAATGCGTTTCTTTTCCATTTCATGCACTTTACGTTTCTAGGACTTAAGCGCATTTGGTTTTGGTTATATCGCAATTAGTGTTTCCTTTGCCCGGAATCTCGTGCTTTCACATATTCAAGCACTGAGAATAGAAGAACATTCAGGTAAATTTATTAATTGAAGATAAAGTGAATGTAAGAGGGAGATACACTACTTGGTATTGCAAGAGAGATATTTAAGTTATGTATAGTAAATGAATCAAAGGGTCAAAGATTCAAGTTACGTACAACACTATAGACCAAGGGATTACCACATTCGAGGTTGAAAGTAATTCACTTTATTTAAAGTTAATCATAAGCATAATTTATGATGTATAAGGTTGCTTATAATTATTATTCTCTAAGGTTAAAAGTGAAACTATTTTGGAGGGATACGAATTAATATTTGAAACCTTAGAAATCTAATTATTGTTATTAGAGATTTTATAAAGGTTTGAATTTTGGGTTGAATAATTTAGAGTAATTTAAAGTTTTGTAATTTTATTATTTGCATTTACAAAATAATTTAAAATATTTACAACTTGATTAGATTGGAGAAATAATATTTTCTACATAAAATTAAATTTATAAAAATTACAAATATATTTTTATGGAATTTATATATTTGTAGTTATAAGGAATTCAACATCAACATAGGATTGAGAAATTTAGAATTAAAAGAAATTGTATTTAGGGAGTCATAAGGAAGTCAACCTTAAAGGTTTAGAATTGCATTCAAAATTATCTTTAACCTATTATCACTACACCAAAAAGGGGCTTTAATGATGATTTATAATCACCCTTAAAGACCTTTAAGGGTGGTTATTCAACCATCATTTATGAGGGCATCGTAAAAAATTTACATCATATGACAATAGGTAAAAATTGCTTCAAAAAATTGCCCTCTTAGGGTCTAAGAGGGTGGTTTAAAACTACCCTCTTAGGGCTATGAGGGTGGTTTAAAACTACCCTCTTAGACCCTAAGAGGTTAGTTTTAAACCACCCTCTTAGCCCTAAGAGGACGGTTTTAAACCACCCTATTAGCCCTAAGAGGGTAGTTTTAAAACCACCCTCTTAGGGTCTTACCTAAAAAAATATTATAAAGAATGTCTAAACTGAAACAACATAGCACTCAGTAGTGGTTTGCATCATCTAAAAAATCGCTGATGAGCACTCTTCTATTTTAGTTGAGGTGTTCTTTATATATATATTTTAGTTGATACCCTAAGATGATGGTTTTAAAACAACCTCTTAGACCTAAGAGAGCAATTTAAAACCACCCTCTTAGGGTCTTACCTAAAAAATATAAATACTGATTCAACTAAAACAATATATCACTCAACAATGGTTTACCTCAAATGAAACAACAGAGCACTCAATCAAAGGAGCACCTAAATCCAAACCAGCATAGTGCCCATTTTTTATGTTGAAGAGAATATTAAAAAAAATCTTGCACCCACAATCAAAAGCCTTTTAAATTCAATGGAGTAAACAAAATTTTTTAGACCTAGAACCAAAACCATTTGAATCCATTAAAAAGGATGGAATAAAAACATATCCCTTAAATCAAATCAAATCCATTCAATAAATAAAAACAAAAAAAATGAAATGTGTACACCCACAATTAAAAACCATATCTATTTTCTAAAGCCAAAAATAAAAATAAAAAACACCCACAACCAAAACCATTAGATCTTATTAAAAAATTAAAATAAAATAAAACAACAATACACATATATAAATAATTTTTTACCCATATTCCAAGCCATTAAAATTCAATTCCAAAAACCAAAAAAAAAAAACATAAAGACTATAGGAACAACAATACTAATAGACCTCATATTTTCATAGTCTATATACTGATAATACATCAATTTATGTAATGCCAAACATCATGAAAATAAAAATAAAAAATGATATTTTTAATCATCTTCCATCATCAGTATTTTCAATTTTGACATGTTCAGTATTACATACTTCTATTCTAGAAGTTGGTGTTTGTTTCACATACCTGAACCTGTAGTAGGAGTTTACTTGATGTGGAAGAGAACAATGGTATCACTAATAGTGGGCTTCATATTATCCATAGCCCATTGCAACACATACATACTCTGCTCACTCATCCACTACAACCAATAATTTTCTTCCCTTGACACCTTCCATTATACTTCACAAGAAGAAAATCTAGATTTAATCCACTACTCCTTTATTGAATTTGGATCAAATCAATATTTTTCTTTGCTTTGGATTTATTGTTGAGAGAAATTGAAGGTGGGTTTTTCTTAAATAGGATTTTTCTAGACCACAAAAATTTAGAATTCCAGTTCCAACAAACTCTGTTATTCTGTGGGTGTATGTTTTTATGCTTTGTGCATAGTTTAGTTTTGAAGTGTAGTGAAGAAGTCTTTCTACATATAGTGACTTGTGTATTTTAATGCAAAACTGAAGGCTTTTCATAGGAAATTCTTGCAAGTTTTGAAGTGACACTACCGTAACAATTGAAAAGCACATTTTCTTGTGTAAAGTTGTAAATTAAAAATTAGAGACACAAATTTGAGGATCAAATAAGAAAATATGGTTGCTAAAATTGATCATGTACACTCTTTAGTGAGGTATTAATAGATTTAAAAAAATGAATTTTAAGGGTTACAAACTACTGTTGAACTAGGTATCGATACCTTATTTAATCTAACTTACATGTAGTTAGTGATCTGTACATTTATGTGGACACCTATTTTAGTCTATTTGAGGTGAACTCGCCATGCAAACTAGGACTCTAGCTACTATGATTCCTGAGGAAATTTAAAATAAAAGTGGAACATAAATCAAATAGACCATAATAGGTAAGGCCAAAAAAGAGTGTTCCTAAAAAATAATATATGATATATTATATGGAATAAATGGCCAACCATAAAAATAATATATAGAAAGGGTTCATACTGACATATGTTGTGAAACCAACTATGATAACCATAATTCAAACCCATGTGCAAGTATTTCTATAAAGTTTCTCCCTACTAAAGCACATAATACTACAATTGTGATGATGATTCCAAATAATACTAAAATAAATCTCCACAGGCTATTGCATGTTAATACCAGCCTTTCACTTAATAGAAAAACATATAAAAAACCAACCATACACACAAAAGATAAATGTCCATTGTATCCTTGTAAAAATATATAAAGATATAGCAATGAAACAAGTTTCATAAAAATAAAACTTACATTGCAGCCTTTCCATACTTCATAAAATGCTTGCAAAACCTCATTATTTGCTTCATTTGAATGGTCAGGTTTAGAATATTTGACTGCATGGATCTCAACTTCTTTGTCTTCTATTCTACTAATGGAAAACCAAGAGACAAGAGTATTGAAAAAAATATCTAAATATTTTATATACACATGAAGGTATTATCAAGAGTGATGAAAAAAATTGAACCTTCCAATTTCTTAACATAAAACTCCTCCACTTATGACTGACCTTGTGATCAATGATCAAATAAAATTGCAACAAAAATAAAGAATAATGAATCACTAGTCAATGTGAAGTTTCTCTCAGGTCATTCCATTAAGGAAATTTGACATGAAATTTTTTCTTCCATATGATAATCAAAGAGGAAATATAGCATAATTTTTAGAGTCCACAATCAAAATACAATAAATAATTGCTACATCTACCAACTTTGCCATAAAAATATTGACAAGTTAGATCTTGAGAATTAACATTACACAATTTATTTTGAATAATATATGGAATATATTCTCTTAGATTGTTGTCTTAAAACCAAGTTATTATTTATGAACAACAATGATCTATTACACCTCTCACATGTACAATAGTAATAAAGAAACACATTACATTATGTTCAGGAGTGACCAAATGAGGTAAATAAAATTAAAGACCACATCCAGTTAGAATATTTAAGTACTAGGGCAAAAATAATCAAGGAGCTCAAGAAGTAACTAATAGATAAACCAGCAAACCATTGTAAATATAACCACAGTGAGTAAACCCAAAATACATAATAAATAGGATATATTTTAGTGGTTAAACCATTGGAAGAGAAAATGTAGCATAGATCTTAGAGTCCGTAGTCAGAATACAATAAATATAATGCTACAACTACCAAGGCTACCATCAAAATATTTACAAATTGGATCTTGAAGCTTAGCATTAAACTGTTTATTTTGAATAATATATGAAATATTTTCTCGTAGAGTACTAGATGAAAAGAAAGTTATTATTTATGAAAAAACATGATCTATTGCACCTCTTACATGTACAAAAGCAAGAAATAAAGAAATTATATTATTTCCAAGAGTGACAAAAGGAGGTAAATAAAATTCAAATACCACATCCAGTTAAAATATATAAGTACTAGGGCAAAAAGAACCTAAGGAGTGCAAGATGTAACTAAGAGATAAAACAGTAAACCATTGTAAATATAACCATAGTGGGTAAACCCAAATACATAATAAATAAGATATATTTCAATGGGTAAACCATTGGAAGAAAAAATATAGCATATAATTTAGAGTCCGTCCATAGTCAAAATACAATAAATAGAATTTTATAGCTAGCAAGGCTACCATCAAAATATTGATAAATTGGATCTTGAAGCTTAGCATTACACATAGTTTATTTTGAATAATATATGGAATATTTTCTCTTAGATTGTTGGATGGAAACCAAGTTATTATTTATGAACAACAATGATGTACTACACCTCTTACATCTACAAAAGCAAGCAAGAAATAAATTATATTATGTCCAAGAGTGACCAAAGGAGGTAAATGAAATTCGAATACCATATCCAATTATAATATTTAAGTACTAGGGCAAAAAGAACCCAAGGAGCTCAAGAAATAACTAAGAGATAAAATAGTAAACCATTGTAAATATAACTATAGTGGGTAAACCCAAAATACATAATAAGTAGGTTAGATTTCAGTGGGTAAACCATTGGAAGAGAAAATATAGCATAGACTTCATGATCCACAATCAAAATACAATAAATAGAATGCTACTGCTATGAAGGCTCCCATAAAAATACTAATAAACTAGATCTTGAAGCTTATTATTACACATAGTTTAGTTTGAATAATATATGAAATATTTGCTCTTAGATTGTTGGATTAAAACCAAGTTCTTATTTACAAACAACATTGATATATTGCACCTCTTACATGCACAAAAACAAGAAATAAAGAAATTATATTATGTCCATGAGTGACCAAAGGAGGTAAACAAAATTTAAAGACCACATCCAATTAGAATATTTAAGTACTATGGGAAAATAATCCAAGGAGATCAAAAATTAACTAAGAGATAAATACTAAACCATTGTAAATATAACCACAGTGGGAAAACCAAAAATGCATAATAAATAGTATATATTTTAGTGGGTAAACCATTGGAAGAGAAAATATAGCATAGATTTCAGATTCCAATCAAAATATAATAAATAGAATGCTACAACTACCAAGGCTGCCATAAAAATATTGACAAATTAGATCTTGAAGATTAGCATTACACATAGTTTATTTTGAATAATATATGAAATATTTTCTTTTAGATTGTTGGATGAAAAATAATTATTATTTGCAAAAAAAATGATCTATTGCACCTCTTACATGTATAAAAACAATAAATAGAGAAATAATATTATGTCCAAGAATAACCAAAGGAGGTAAATGAAATTCAAATACCACATCTGATTAGAATATTTAAGTACTGGGGAAAAAAGTACCCATGGAGCTCAAGAAGTCACTAAGAGATAAAATAGTAAACCATTTTAAATATAACCACAATAGGCAAATCCAAAGTGAACAAACCCTAATTCCATAAATCAAGTACAAATGCAAACAACTAAACATATATATAGGGAGAAAGGGTTCATACTCACATATGTTGTGAAACCAACTGTGATAACCATAATTGCAAACCTATGTGGAAGTATTTCCATAAAGCTTCTCCCTGCTAAAGCAAAGAATACTACAACTAGGATAATTATCCCAAGCAATACTAAAATAAATATCCTTAGGCTATTGCATGCTAATACCAACATTCCACCCAATAGAAAAACCTTGCAAAAACCAACCATACACATAAAAGATAAATATCCATTGTATCCTTGAAAAAATATATAAAGATATAGCAATGAAAGAAGTTTCATAAAAATAAAACATACATTGCGGCCTTTCCATACTTCATAAACATGCTTTCCAACCTCATTATTTGCTTATTTTGAATGGTCAGGCTCAAAATATTTGATTACATGGAGCTCAACTCCTTTGTCTCCCATTTTTCTAATGGAAAACCAAGAGATAATAGTATTGAAAAGCTTTTTTTCTCTAAATATGTTATATATTCATGAAATCATTATCAATATTATTGAAAAAATTAAACCTTACAATATCTTAACATTATACTCCTCCACTTATGATTGACCTTGTGATCAATTATCAAATAAAATTGCAACAGGAGCAAGGAATAATGAATCACTACTCAATGTGAAGTTTCTCTTAGGTCATTCCATTAAGGAAATTTGACATTAAATTTTTTCTTCCATATGATAATCGAAGAGAATATGTAGCATAGATTTTAGAGTCCACATTAAAAATACAATAAATATAATGATATAGCTATGAAGGCTACCATCAAAATATTGACAAATTGGATCTTCAAGCTTAGCATTACACAGTTTATTTTGAATAATATATGGAATATTTTGTCATATATTATTGGATGAAAATCAAGTTATTATTTACTAACAACAATGACCTATTGCACCTCTTACATGTACAAAATCAATAAATAAAGAAATTATGTTATGTCCAAGAGTGACGAATGGAGGTAAATGAAATTAAAATAACACACTCGGTTAGAATATTTAAGTATTAGGGCAAAGGAACCCAAGGAACTCAAGAATTAATTAAGATATAAAATAATAAACCATTGTAAGTATAACCACAGAGAGCAAACCCAAAATGCATAATAAATAGGATATATTTCAGTGGGTAAACCATTGGAAGAGAAAATGTAGCATAGATTAAATATTCTATAGTCAAAATATAATAAATAGAATGCTATAGCTACCAAGGCTGCCATAAAAATATTGACAAATTGGATCTTGATGCTTAGAATTACATATAGTTTATTTTGAATAATACAGGCAATATTTTCTCTTATATTATTGGATGAAAACCAAGTTATTATTTATGAACAACACTGATCCATTGCACCTCTTACATGTACAAAAGAAAGAAATAAATAAATTATGTTATATCCAATAGTGACCAAAGGAGGTAAATAAAATTCAAAGACTGTATCCCATTCGAATATTTAAGTACTAGACTAAAAAGAACCCAAAGAGCTCAAGAAGTAACTAAGATATAAAACAGTAATTTATTGTAACTATAACTATAGTGGGCAAACCCAAAATACATAAAAAATAGGATATATTTCAGTGGGTAAACCATTGGAAGAGAAAATGTAGCATAGATTTCAGAGTCCATAGTCAAATACAATAAATAGAATGCTACAACTACCAAGGCTGCCATCAAAATACTGACAAATTGGATCTTGAATTTTTTATTACACACACTTTATTTTCAATATTATATGGAATATTTTCTCATAGATTGTTGGATTAAAACTAAGTTATTATTTATGAACAACAATGATTTATTGCACCTCTTAAATGTACAAAAGAAAGAAATAAAAAAATTATCTTATGTCCAAGAGTGACCAAAGGAGGTAAATAAAATTCAAAGACCACATCTAGTTAGAATATTTAAGTACTAGGGCAAAACGAACCCAAGGAACTTAAGAATTAACTAAGAGATAAAACAGTAAACCATTGTAGATATAACCATAGTGGGCAAACCCAAAATACATAATAAATAGGATAGATTTCAGTGGGTTAACCATTGGAAGAGAAAATTTACCATAGATTTTAGAGTCTAGTCAAAATACAATAAATAGAATGCTACAGCTACAAAGGTTGCCATAAAAATATTGACAATTGCTCCTTGAAGCTTAGTATTACATACAATCTATGTTGAATACTATATGGAATATTTTCTCTTAGATTATTGGATGAAAACCAAATTATTATTTTCAAACAACAATGATCTATTACACCTCTTACATGTAGAATAACAAGAAATAAAGAAATCATATTAGGTCCAAGAGTGACCGAAGGAGGTAAATGAAATTAAAAGACCACATCCAGTTAGAATATTTAAGTACTAGAGCAAAAAGAACCACAAGAGCTCAAGAAATGACTAGGAGATAAAATAATAAACCATTGTAAATATAACCATAGTTAGCAAATCCAAAGCGAACAAACCCTAATTTTATAAATCAAGTACAAGTACAAACAACCATAGATATATATACGTATAAAGGGTTCATACTCACATATGTTGTGAAACCAACTGTGATAACCATAATTGCAAACCCACGTGGAAGTATTTCCACAAAGCTTCTCCCTACTAAAGCACAAAATACTACAACTAGGATGATGATCCCAAACAATATTGAAATCAATATCCTTAGGCTATTACATGCTAATATCAACCTTCCATCCAATAGAAAAACCTGGTAAAAACCAACCATACACACAAAAGAAAAATGTTCACTATATCCTTGCAAAAATATATAACGATATAGCAATGAAAGAAGTTTTTTAGAAATAAAAAATACAGTACGACAAAAAATATAGGTCAATAATTGGAAAAAACATCCTTGGAGGATTAAAACAATTGTTGAAGATGCTAGGATCCTTTTCCAGGGAAGACAGGACAGAAAATCCCAACATGTCTTTCGAAAAGCTAACAAAATTGCTAATAAGCTGGCCAATTTGGGTGTCGATGGTGACGAGATTTTCAAATGGAAACACGGTGTCCCGAGTTAAGTAGAGGAGCTTATTCAACAAGAATGCCAAGAATTATAGTCGAATTTACCATTAGAGAAGGCACTGTAAGTTCGAATGCTAGGAGTATTCCCATCTCTTTTCTGAATTGGACACAATAAAATTATTTGAGCTGTCAGTCTTCATGAATGCTGCTTGGAAATACCACAAAGACTAATGGGGACATTCACATGTTAGATAACATGGCTCCTAGTCATCTTAGTAATTTGAGGTTGGTTGATAATCACAGTGAATGAAAGAAATGGCAATATAAGACTTCGAACCAAAGCCACATGGACCACTAGATAGCCACCGCCATAAATCTAGCCATCAGGTTCACTTCTCCAAGGCTTATTTGCCAAGATAGTATGTGGTACCAAAGCATGTCATATATGAAAGAAAGCAATTACGAAGGAATTATTAAGAGTAACTGTCAATACAGAGCTTGTGGGAGTTTTTTTCAGTACTCTGCTATGTGTGTCTACAACTTTTTGTTTCTCCATTGTCTCAAGGAAGGGATCCGTGTCTGTTTCTTTTTGTAATTATGATGCATGTGTGTTTTCTCGGGGTATACCCAAAATGTTGTATGGGAAGTTTCTTTTTGATAACAGGCTATGTGCCTTACCGGATGTAATGGCTTTGGCGGCATGTAGATTTTACATATATAGGATCCTTAGTAAGGATATGTTCATCAACAACCCTGGGTTGATTTTGTAAAAGGTTTTGGGTCAACCTGTAAAACCCGGTATTAATGCTATAGTATCTTATCTACCAAATAAAAATACAATATGACCTTTCTATACTTCATAAACTCACTTTCCAACCTCATTATTTTCTTCATTTGATTGGTCAGTCTCAAAATATTTGATTGCATGGAGCTCAAATTATTTTTCTCCCATTATGCTAATGGAAAACCAAAAGATAAGAGTTTTGAAACACTTTTTTTTCTCTAAATATGTTATATATTCATGAAGTTATTATCAAGAGTGTTGAAAAAATTGAACCTTCTAATCTCTTAACGGAAAACGCCTCCACTTATGATTGACCTTGTGATCAATGATCAAATAAAATTGCAACAAAAAAAAAGAATAATGAATCACTACTCAATGTGAATTTTCTCTCAATTCATTCCATTAAGGAAATTTTACATGAATTGTTTTCTTCCATATGATAATCAAAAAGAAAATGTAGCATAGATTTTAGATTCCACAATAAAAATACAATAAACAGAATGCTACAACTACCAAGGTTACCATCAAATTATTGATATATTGGATGTTGAAGTTTAGCATTACATAATTTATTTTGAATAATATACGAAATATTTTCTCTTAGATTATTGTATGACAACCAAGTCATTATTTATGAACAATAATGATCTATTGCACCTCTTACATATACAAAAGCAAAAAACAAAGAAATTATATTATGTCCAAGAGTGACCAAAGGAGGTAAATTAAATTTAAATACCAAATCCTATTAGAATATTTAAGTACTAGTGCAAAAAGAACCCAAGGAGATCAAGAAGTAAATAAGAGATAAAATAGTAAACTATTGTAAATATAACCATAGTGGGTAAACCAAAAATACATAATAAATAAGATAGATTTTAGTGGTTAAACCATTGGAAGAGAAAATGTAGTATACATTTTAGAGTTCATAGTAATAATACAATAAACAGAATGCTACAACTACCAAGGCTACCATCAAAATATTGATAAATTGTATCTTGAAGGTTAGCATTACACAATTTATTTTGAGTAACATATGGAATATTTTCTCTTAGATTACTGGATGAAAATCAAGTTATTATTTACTAGAAATAATGATCTATTACACCTCTTACATGTACAAAAGCAATAAATAAAGAAATTATATTATGTTCAAGAGTGACCAATGGAGGTAAATGAAATTCAAAGACCACACCCGGTTAGAATATATAAGTACTAGGGCAAAAAGAACCCAAGAAACTCAAGAGGTAACTAAGAGATAAAATAATAAACCATTGCAAGTAAAAAGAACCCAAGGAGTTCAAGAAGTAACTAAGAGAAGAGTAATTCATTGTAAAAATAACTACAATGGCAAACCCAAAAATACATAATAAATAGGATAGACTTTAGTGGGTAAACCATTGGAAGAGAAAATATAGCATAGATTTCAGAGTCCATATTAAAAATACAATAAATAAAATTCTACTACTACCAAGGATACTGTAAAAATACTAAAAATTTGGATCTTGAAGTTTATTATTACACACATTTCATTTTCAATAATATATGGAATATTTTCTCTTAGATTGCTAGATTAAAACTAAGTTATTATCTATGAACAACAATGATTTATTCCACCTCTTAAATGTACTAAAGCAAGAAATAAAGAAAATAAATTATGTCCAAGAGTGACCAAAGGAGGTAAATAAAATTCAAATACCACATCTAGCTAGAATATTTAAGTACTAGGGAAAAAATATCCCAAGGAGCTCAAGAAGTAACTAAGAGATAAAACAATAAATCATTGTAAATATAACCATAGTGGGCAAACCCAAAATGCATAGTAAATAGGTTAGTTTTTAGTGGGAAAACCACTGGAAGAGAAAATGTAGCATAGATTTTAGAGTCTAGTCAAAATACCATAAATAGAATGCTACAGCTACCAAGGTTACCATAAAAATATAATAAATTGGATCTTGAAGCTTAGCATTACACATAATTTATGTTGAATAATATAAGGAATATTTTATCTTATATTAGTGTATGAAAACCAAGTTATTATTTACGAAAAACAATGATGTATTGCACCTCTTACTTGTACAAAAGCAATAAATAAAGAAATTATATTATTGAAGAACACAAGCTTATACTGAGAGGGGGGTGAACAGTATAAGATAAACTTTTACTTTTCTTTCCCAAACAATATTATCCAATGTTATCAATTGCAATATCTTTTCATAGCAGTATTAACCAATCTCATCAATAGCAGTAACAAGGCAATGCATAAATCATCACACACATGAGAGACACAAATTTAACGTGGTTCACCCAATGTGGGTTACGTCCATGGAGAAAATATTTCTTCTAAATTTTCTCAACAAATCTCTTGGGAACCAATTCCCTATTACAATGTTTATGGACCTCTGTCCAAAGGAGATCTCAATCCCCTATGCTCAAGTTCATGGACCTCTATCCATAGGAGAACTCTATCCCCTTAACTCTGGTTTGTGGAACTCTATCCACAAGAGACACCTCTCCTTTGCTCTAGTTCATGGAACTCTATCCATAGGAGACACCTCTCCTCTTTACTTTAGTTCGTGGAACTCTATCCACAAGAGACACCTCTCCTCTCTGCTCTGGTTCGTGGAACTCTATCCATAGGAGACACCTCTCCTCTCTGCTTTGGTCACCTCCAAAGCTGGTACACACCTCTGCTTAACTCTACTCCAAGCCTACTCATGAGGCTTACTCAGGTCTGCTCACAAATCTACTCTCAACTCTGTCCCAAATCTACACACACTACATGCACAAATCTGTCTCAACTCTGTCCCAAATCTGCACACATTACATGCACAAATATGTCTCAACTCTACCCCAAATATGCACACATTACATGCACAAATCTATCTCAACTCTACCCCAAATATGCACACATTACATGCACAAATCTGTCTCAACTTTACCCCAAATCTGCACACATTACATGCACAAATCTATCTCAACTCTACCCCAAATCTGCACACATTACATGCACAAATCTGCCTACAAGCCTTCTCAAAAGACTTGCTCAAAACAGCTCACAACTGCTCATCAAAACCTATTCTCAACTCTCCAAATATTGCATACAAAATAATGTTCATCTATTTCCAGATCTTGCATAATAGTGTCATCAAGTGTTTTATCTAATCTTCAATGTGCTTTCTTTCACTAAAGTAGTTTAGACATATTCTACCTAGAATTCGTTTAACCTCTTGAACATATAGAGAATGATATGCACTTGAAAAATGCTCAATATGTTCTACACATTCATTAAGTCTATCACTTTCACATGTCTCACATTCAACAAATCAGATCTCTACCTCTTACAAATTCCTTTCAAATCAAATCACGCTAGTGTATAACTTTGCTTCACAAAACTGGTCTATGTTCCTTGCAAATTTGCTCTCAAAGATCAAATACAATAATGCACAAGTTTGCTCTCAACCCTAGCACAAGTGTTTCCAATTTCTTTCAAGGATAAAGCACAACTTGTTCACAAACTCTAGCACAAGTGTTTCCAATATTTTTCAACAATGAAGCACAACTTGTTCACAAACTCTAGCACAAGTGTTTCCAATTTCTTTCAACAAGGATGCACAATTTGTTTCACAAACCCTAGCTCAAATATTTCCAACAATGCACATATATAATCCTTATTTCTCCACCTTATGATTCAGAAATATTTGCTCAACCAAACACCTTAAAGAAGGAATAATGTCACCATACCTCTTAACTTGCTTTGATGAAGATGTGCCCTCAAAAACCTGTCTCAAAAGAATTTCCTTTTCAAAGTGCCACTTCAAAACTGGTTAGTAGATTTCTCTTTCAAACCATCCACATTAAATTTCTTCTCAAAAAGATGTGCACAATGGAATCTGAAAATGATGCTCAATGACTCTTCTTTTGTTCTCAAAATATAGGGCATTAACAATTATCAAAACCCCTCAAACTTTATTTTCACCATACAAAAATTACAACAAAAAATCAAACCACAATAACACCTTATAACTCCTACTTTTGCAAGAAATAATTTTCACCACACCACAAAGTTTCTTATAGCACTCAATAACTCAAAGCAAAAATTACAACATTTAAATCATCCATATACACCTTATACCTCCTTACTTTCATAAAATAATTACCAACACACTTAATGACCCAAGGCACAAATTACAACTTTTAAATGAACTTCATACACCTTATACCTCCTAGTAAAAATAATAATTTTCAATGCACTCACTGTCTAATAATGCACACAGAAATCTGATTTATAATGTTGTATGTTGACCCCAATAATTTATACAAAAATCAAACCTTATGTCTCCCCTAATGCCAAGAATTAAAGCGCATACCTTAGACGTTCAAAATAATTTTTAATTCAAAACTTTGTGCCTTTGCTAACGTTGCCATCGCAATCCGAACCTGCCACCTCTAGCTGGCCCATGCCCTAGCGCAAGCTAGGACACCGTGTGGGCTAGCTGCCCACACAACAACCAAAATGCACGTGCTCCTATTTCAACTGCCACATGATGCGATATCTTTCTCAACCAAAACTTCAGCAAAATTGTCCCTATCATGCTTCGAACTCGAGACCTCCTCTCTACCAGTGATCTAGCATAGGGCCTCCCTACCGTCTGGGCTAGCCACCCAGATGAGACTTCAAACTTGTTGCTTCCCCTTTTGACTTTCAGAATCTACTTTAGAAATTGTGTGCCTGTCCTTTCCTTCTACTCTACCCTCAATGAATCGAATGATCGAGTGGATCTCATGATTTTTGCTTGGTCTCAACCTTAGGCAAATGAAATAATTTGCCCCCTTTAAATATGCTTTCCCCTTCATGCATTGACATCGGTGCTTCAAATAAATTTGAATATTATTTCCTTTGGTGCTTCTTTTAACTTTGAAACCTTTGCATTATAATATTAAAATATTATAATGTTAATATATTTGAAACCTTGGTGAAACCTTGGGGAATTTTCTTTGAAACTTTTGCCTCCTTTGTAATATTTAAATTTTCATTTAAATATTATAACCTTTTTCTTAGTAAAAATAACTTGGAGATGTATATTGCCTTGATAACCATTTCAATTTTTCTCATCAACATATTTTTTCTTCTGCCTTGTGCCTTATTATTTCAACCTTGAAGATAATTCTGCCTTTGACATCAATGACAACCAAAATACTTAATATTTCCAACAATCTCCCCCTTTGTCATTGATGGCAACCCTTTCTAAAAATTTCTTTTACAACCACTGAATTCCAAATCTGCTCCCCTGAGAAGTTGCTCCCCTTACTGATTTCTCTCCCCTTATTGAAACTCTCCCCCTTTGACATCAATGGCAAAGGGCTCCTTTGGGGCTAAAAATAAGACTCTTAGCTCAGCCCCCTCACCACCTCCTCTCCTTGAGGTGATCAATTTTGGGGTGGGAGTAAGACTACTCCCAACTTACAATGCTCTTCTCCTTTCTCAACTTTCTTCTTCCATACCTTTGAAGTTGTACCTCTTTGAACCTTTTGATCATCTCTGTCCTTGCTTGTCTTTGGAAGTTCTGGAAACTCTGTTCTACACCACCTTGCTTTATGCCCAAAATTACTGCAATTGTAACACCTGATGTTGTGATTCTTGGAAGGTGCAAATGACTTGAAGTTCCTCTTGGTGAAGCCATAATCATTCTTTCCATGAGTCCTGCAATGCACAACTTTATGACCAAACTAATTACATGAGTAACAATAACCCTGGAAGAAATATTCATCTTCAAATGAATTGAAGTTCCTCTTGGTGAAGCCATAATCATTCTTTCCATGAGTCCTGCAATGCACAACTTTATGACCAAACTGATCACATGAGTAACAATAACCCTAGAAGAAATATTCATCTTGCCTTGAAAAATATGGTCTCTTGGTCCTTTCTTTGCCTTCTCTATGATGATCCCTATTTCTTGTTTGTGCATTATTTTCTTCCTCAATGATGCTTCCACTCCTCAACTTATCAACATAGGTCTTAGGTTCTTCTTCAATATCTTCCTCTAAGACTTCCTTTTCTTTTGAGCTTGACTCCTCTTTTTGTACCTCTTGACCTCCTTCATAGCCTAGTCCTATTTTGATAAATGAAGATTTTTGTGCTTTGATAATGTTATCCAAAGCTTTTGAACTTTTCCCAAACCTGTGCAGCTTATCCTTAGAATATTTCACTTCCATCCTTAGAGAAACCACTTCATGTTCTAATCTTTCACATTCTAACTCTTTTACCTCTAACTTTTCAACCATAACTTCTTCAAATCTCCTTGCCTTAACTTTTAAGTTTTTGAGATCTTGTAGAAGCTTTTCCTTTATTTCCTCATCTTCTTGAACTTGAGCCTTCAATCTTGAGTTCTTCTTTCTAACTCTTTTCAACTCTCTAAGAGCAACAATAAGTTCCTCTTCTAGGTCAACTATGGCTTCTTCTTCTATTTTTGAATCTTCCTCTAGGTCTTCAATTATAGGAGCATCTTATTTTTCTTCTACTTGGTCAGAAACATCTTCTACTTGATCTTCAATAGGAGTGTCCTCTTCCTCTTCTATTGCCAAAAATAGAATCTCTTATTTTTCACTATTTGAGAAACTTTCATCACTATCACTTGAAGCACTGCTTGCTTCTTCAACATAGAAACTCTTCTTGTGCTTTTGAAAAATATTCTTTTCATGCTTGCTTTGACCATACCTATTTTTCTTTTCATACCTAAATTTTCTTTCTTCCTTTTTCTTATAATCTTGTTTCTCTTCACTACTACTACTTCCAGCTTATGGACAATTAGATGCGTAGTGACCAAAGTTACCACAATTAAAATATTTCACAGTCTTCATATCTTTGTGTTTTCTTGAGCCCTTCTTATTTCTTCTCACATAGTTAGCTTCTTCATCACTGCTTGACTCATCACTTGATTCTGATTTCTTATCTTTTGTCTTCTTTGAAACCTTGAATGCTACCTCTCTCTTGGAATTTTGATATTTTTCTATCCTCATCTCATAAGCTGTGAGAATTCCATGTAACTCATCCATTGTCAACTTATCGAGATCCTTCATCTCTTCTATTGTTGAAACCTTTGCATCATACCTCATAGGGAGTGATCTTAATACTTTCTGAGCAACACTAGAGTCCTCAATTTCTGATCCAAGTCCATGCATGGTATTAACAACTTCATCAACACGAAGTAAGTATTTAGCAATATCTTCCTCATATTTCATCTTCAACTCTTCAAACCTCCTCCTGTGAGTTTGAAGTTTTTCCAACTTAACCTTGCTATCTCCTTCATATGTTTGCTTCAATTTATCCCATATTTCTTTTGCTGATTTGCATTGCATAACTTTCACAAATTTTGATTCACATAATCCACTTAAGATTCCATTCATAGCCTTGGCATTATTTACATATAGTTGCTTGCCATCCTTATCTGTGGGAGGAGTAGTTGTAGGTTTGAACCCATCCTCAATAGATTGCCATGTTTCATATCCTTGTGCCATCAAATAAGTCTTCATCCTCATACTCCATAAAGCATAATTATTCCCATCAAACATTGGAGCCTTATTTGTTGAAGATCCATTCTGAGAAGCCATATGTGTTCCTGTAAGATCTTCCTTCAAGCTGTTAGAATTTTTTGAAGGAACCCACTCTAATACCAATTGAAGAACACAAGATTATACTAAGAGAGGGGGTGAACAATATAAGATAAACTTTTACTTTTCTTTCCCAAACAATATTATCCAATGTTATCAATTGCAATATCTTTTCATAGCAGTATTAACCAATATCATCAATAGTAGTAACAAGGCAATGCACAAATCATCACACACATGAGAGACACAAATTTAACATGGTTCACCCAATGTGGGTTACATCCATGGAGAAAATATTTCTTCTAAATTTTCTCAACAAATCTCTTGGGAACCAATTCCCTATTACAATGTTTATGGACCTCTATCCAAAGGAGATCTCAATCCCCTATGCTCAAGTTCATGGACCTCTATCCACAGGAGAACTCTATCCCCTTAACTCTGGTTCATGGAACTCTATCCATAGGAGACACCTCTCCTTTGCTCTGGTTCATGGAACTCTATCCACAGGAGACACCTCTCCTCTCTACTCTAGTTCATGGAACTCTATCCATAGGAGACACCTCTCCTCTCTACTCTAGTTCGTGGAACTCTATCCATAGGAGACACCTCTCCTCTCTACTCTAGTCACCTCCAAATTTGGTACACACCTCTACTTAACTCTGCTCCAAGCCTACTCACGAGGCTTACTCAAGTTTACTCACAAATATGCTCTCAACTCTACCCCAAATCTACACACACTACATGCACAAATATGTCTCAACTCTATCCCAAATATGCACACATTACATGCACAAATCTATCTCAAATCTATCCCAAATATGCACACATTACATGCACAAATCTGTCTCAAATCTACCCCAAATATGCACACATTACATGCACAAATCTATCTCAAATCTACCCCAAATCTACACACATTACATGCACAAATATATCTCAAATCTACCCCAAATATACACACATTACATGCACAAATCTATCTAAAATCCTTCTCAAAAGACTTGCTCAAAACAGCTCACAACTGCTCATCAAAACATGTTCTCAACTCTCTAAATATTGCATACAAAATAATGTTCATCTATTTCCAGATCTTGCATAATAGTGTCATCAAGTGTTTTATCTAATCTTCAATGTGCTTTCTTTCACTAAAGTAGTTTAGACATATTCTACCCAAAATTCATTTAACCTCTTGAACATATAGAGAATGATATGCACTTGACAAATGCTCAATATGTTCTACACATTCATTAAGTCTATCACTTTCACATGTCTCACATTCAACAAATCAGATCTCTACCTCTTACAAATTTCTTTCAAATCAAATCATGCTAGTGTATAACTTTGCTTCACAAAACTGGTCTATGTTCCTTGCAAATTTGCTCTCAAAGATCAAATACAATAATGCACAAGTTTGCTCTCAACCCTAGCACAAGTGTTTCCAATTTCTTTCAAGGATAAAGCACAACTTGTTCACAAACTCTAGCACAAGTGTTTCCAATATTTTTCAACAATGAAGCACAACTTGTTCACAAACTCTAGCACAAGTGTTTCCAATTTCTTTCAACAAGGATGCACAATTTGTTTCACAAACCCTAGCTCAAATATTTCCAACAATGCACATATATAATCCTTATTTCTCCACCTTATGATTCAAAAATATTTGCTCAACCAAACACCTTAAAGAAGGAATAATGTCACCATACCTCTTAACTTGCTTTGATGAAGATGTGCCCTCAAAAACCTATCTCAAAAGAATTTCCTTTTCAAAGTGCCACTTCAAAACTGGTTAGTAGATTTCTCTTTCAAACCATCAACATTAAATTTCTTCTCAAAAATATGTGCACAATGGAATCTGAAAATGATGCTCAATGACTCTCCTTTTGTTCTCAAAATATAGGGCATTAACAATTATCAAAACCCCTCAAACTTTCTTTTCACCATACAAAAATTACAACCAAAAATCAAACCACAATAACACCTTATAACTCCTACTTTTGCAAGAAATAATTTTCACCACACCACAAAGTTTCTTATAGCACTCAATAACTCAAAGCAAAAATTACAACATTTAAATCATCCATATACACCTTATACCTCCTTACTTTCATAAAATAATTACCAACACACTTAATGACCCAAGGCACAAATTACAACTTTTAAATGAACTTCATACACCTTATACCTCCTAGTAAAAATAATAATTTTCAATGCACTCATTGTCTAATAATGCACACAAAAATCTGATTTATAATGTTGTATGTTGAACCCAATCATTTATGCAAAAATCAAACCTTATGTCTCCCCTAATGCCAAGAATTAAAGCGCATACCTTAGACGTTCAAAATATTTTTTAATTCAAAACTTTGTGCCTTTGCTAACATTGCCATCGCAATCCGAACCTGCCACCTCTAGCTGGCCCGTGCCCTAGTGCAAGCTAGGACACCATGTGGGCTAGCTGCCCACACAACAACCAAAATGTACGTACTCCTATTTCAACTGCCACACGACACGATATCTTTCTCAACCAAAACTTTAGCAAAATTATCCCTATCGTGCTTCGAACTCGAGACCTCCTCTCTACCAGTGATCTAGCGTAGGGCCTCCCTACCGTATGGGCTAAATGCCCAGATGAGACTTCAAACTTGTTGCTTCCTCTTTTGACTTTCAAAATCTGCTTTAGAAATCATGCGCCTATCCTTTCCTTCTACTCTGCCCTCAATGAATCGAACGATCGAGCGGATCTCATGATTTTTGCTTGGTCTCAACCTTAGGCAAATGAAATAATTTTCCCCCTTTAAATATGCTTTCCCCTTCATGCATTGACATTGATGCTTCAAATAAATTTGAATATTATTTCCTTTGGCGCTTCTTTTAACTTTGAAACCTTTGCATTATAATATTAAAATATTATAATGTTAATATATTTGAAACCTTTGAAACCTTGGTGTATTGGAAATAATTCTATCTTTGAAACTTTTGCCTCCTTTGTAATATTTAAATTTTCATTTAAATATTATAACCTTTTTCTTAGTAAAAATAACTTGGAGATGTATATTGCCTTGATAACCATTTCAATTTTTCTCATCAACATATTTTTGCCTTGTGCCTTATTATTTCAACCTTGAAGATAATTCTACCTTTGACATCAATGACAACCAAAATACTTAATATTTCCAATAATTATTCCCAAAACTGACCAAAGGAGGTAAATGAAATTCAAAGACCACATCCAGTTAGAATATTTAAGTACTAGGGTAAAATGAACCTAAGGATCTCAAGAAATTACTAGGAGATAAAATAGTAAACCATTGTAAATATAACCATAGTTAGCAAATCCAGAGCGAACAAAACCTAATTTTATAAATCAAGTATAAATACCAAAAACCATAAATATATATACGTATAAAAGGTTCATACTCACATATGTTGTGAAACCAGTTATGATAACCATAATTGTAAACCCATGTGGAAGTATTTCCACAAAGCTTCTCCCTACTAAAGCACAAAATACTACAACTAGGATGATGATATCAAATAATATTGAAATCAATCTCCTCAAGTTATTGCATGCTAATATCAACCTTCCACCCAATAGAAAAACCTGGCAAAAACCAACCATACACACAAAAGATAAATATTCACTATATCCTTGCAAAAATATATAAAGATATAGCAATGAAATAAGTTTCATAAAAATAAAACATACATTGCAACCTTTCCATACTTCATAAAATCACTTGCCAACCTCATTATTTTCTTCATTTGAATGGTTAGGCTCAAAATATTTGACTACACGGAGCTCAACTTATTTGTCCCCCATTCCACTAATGAATATGTAACAACCCCAATTTTTACTGCTACTCATCCATAATTTTTTTTTCTTTTTTTAATTTTTTTTTGATAATTTATTTATCTCCAAGAGTAAGAGACATAATCAAGATCTAAGATAGAGTAATTCCAACTAGATTTTAAGTTTCCAAGGCAATTATCATCAAGAGATATTAAGACTTGGCCAAAATCACTCTTGAGTGGAAGTGACCAACTTCTACAAAAATCCTCATACCACTCAAATATAAGAATGTTCACCAAAGCGTTATGTTTTTATCCTTCATCAAAGGGAATTGTCCTTCACCATACTATCCATCAAGACTAGTATGTAGGTGAATGCCTTGAATATGGATAACCACACCAATGTAAAACCATCATAGATGAAGTAACCACACCAATTATTAATAATCAATGTTATTTCCTTTCCACATATCATTTATGGGGCCACTAAGATAATAGAATCACTACACATGATTAAACTTACACAATCCTTGGAATAGACATCTTAAGCATGATTATTTTCCCTTATACCTCTTGAGATTTATTTGATCACCCTTTTCTTTTATGTCATCCCTTTTTTTATATAAATTAATCAATTAAGTTCATTATAAAATTTATTCTTTAACCATCATGGAAGCTCCTATTCCATATGTACATTCGAGTACCAACTTAGAATGTAAGTTCTGGATTGAGTTACAAATCAAGTCCAAATTACCCTTTGTGGGCTTCAACCCACTCTGATCTCCAACACGGATTACTCTAAAATTACTTATCATTTTATTATTATAGTGTTTCTGGTTAAACCACCCATGAGTGTTTATGAAATGATTAGCACAACATATTTCATTTAACCATGAAAGTATAAAACCATTACATTTTAATCATTAAGATTATTTGCAATATAAACATATCATTGAAAGATAAATATCAAGTGATAATCAATTGAGCAGGCATATATTTCATTTAATCATACTTTTTTAATCTATCTACAATAAAATTCTACTCATTGAAAGATAAATCTAGCTAATCACATTATTCACAGTTCATATAATCAATAACATTTCAAAAGTAAATGTCTTATTTATAATTCATTATATCATCAACATATTAGAGAAAAGCATACATTCTTTACATCATAATTTGACTACAAATTGAATAGTAATTAACAAATTATAAGCTTTGTCTAAAGATTACATATTCAATACTAATATCAATTTTTACGTAATCAAGAACATATCAAAATGTAGAAGCAATATTTATAGACATTAACTAATCAAACCACAAATATAGTGACATATTATTTATCTTGGTAACCCTCATGGGGAATAAACCCAGCCTCCAAAATGTGTCTTTTCCTCTCATTCACAAACTCAAGATGTTAAATAGTACAAGTATTGATGGGCATTCATGGATCCCTTTCAATCAATTATACAATTAAAGAAACCCAATTGTTCCTTTTAATAGTCGTGATGCAATTAAGGAATTTCCTAATTCCTTTCTCTAAGTCATCGTTATAACATTAAAGTATCTCTCATACAATTAAGGAATCCATCTATTCATTTAAATATCATGATGAAACTAAGGAATTTCCTAGTTCCTTTCTCTAAGCCATCTTAAGAATTTTACACATATGTTTATTATGATCATTGGATTCATATTTTGGAGAAGTCTTATCGACATCAAAGGGAACCCCATAAATTCCCTCAAGAATGAATTCCAAATTCATTCTTCATGATTGATTTACAATCAATCCCTCATTCAATGAATTAAAGTCCCATACCTTTAATTCATGAACAACCATTCTTCCTAAATTAATAACCTAAGTTAATTACTTTTGTAAAATAATCTAAATTCTCTACTATATCATAATTATCTCCTATTGAAACAAACCATGACAACATCTAATCCTAAACCTAATAGTTTAAAATTGGATTCCATACATACATTCCTTTTGAGGAGAGGTATAACATGAATATTTATTTGGTAGAATACTTTGACTATAAAATCTATCTTTCTTAGATCATTATAATATCCCTTTTTCCTAAATTATAAAACACTCCTTATTATTTATTTGATATAGGGTTTATATTATAATTCTATGTGATTAAATCACTATGGTAGGTAGGCCAATGAAGCCAAAGGAATGTTTTCAACCATATCTAAAACCCTCGAGGCCATCCGGAATACCTTGTGAGGCATTGGCTTAGCACACGCTACAAGATAGGAATGTGGTATATGCTATGTTACCTAAGTGTTTTACCTTGGCAGATTTATACCAGGTTTGACTACTTTTCACGAATCTTGTGATATATAAGAAAACATTTCCATGTACCTAACCCTTAATTTGATCAATTAGGTGAGGCATTACTATGTTAGTTCGTAATGGGACATTTTTAATTCAGCATAACATGAGCCCGTCTGCTTGTAAGAAGTACGGTAGAGCATATCAACAACAAGAATGGTCATAACTTAATGTCGACATTACACTTGTTTTAACACTATATAGTGTAATAAATATGTTTAAATCACATGTGATATTGACTAATATTAATTACTTGTATTCCATGTATCCAAAATAGGGGGTCAATAGTCCAAACGATAGTCAATATTAAGTAGAAATCCAATTTTCTATAATCAAGTTTAATGACATGTGGAAACATCATGTCAGTCATCTATAATAGTTAAAGTGTGGTAACCCTCCTCTGGTGGTTACATTTGTAGGGAAACTTATGTGATATATATATATATATATATATATATATTCAATCCTGATATATCTACCCATTCGTTGTGGAATCTTGAAGTGAAGGACTTGTACCAATAGGATTTATTTAATGGGTTGTGGATTGTCTAAATAATTTAGCACAAACGTTAAACATGGCATCGTAGGGGTCATATTGCGTAGGTATGAATATTCCTTTCAAAAATATACATCCCTTACGTTAGCCTCCAATCGTTTGGGTGAACAATTTGCTAATACCCGATCTTACATTGGAACAATAATTGAGATATTTATTGAGAAATCCTTGCGGTAGCCATTACCTCTTAAAGCGAGAACTCCTCTACTTGTTATTTCAAAGGATACCAATTTTATTATTACTTGAACTCATGTAATGGAGGGATGACTACATATTTTGAAACATGGATTCCAATAAGATAAATGAATATTGTGTGGCTAATTGACCCAAAGTTTGTAATATTAGTTACTCATCATGTAGTCTTAAAACATTAGATCTCAATGCACGTAGAGGAGGTCGATTTAGGGTAAGATTTTATTCAAATGGTGCATCACTACTGTGAATGTGCACATTCTCAACTCGATTTGCTTTGGTCCTGCTATCAAGATCGAATAGCAAACATCAATAAAAATGAACATGTAGAGACAAATTTCAAACCCTTAAAGACCTCTTACTAATATTTTTTGACACATTTAATGTCTAGGCACTTTAGAAGGTCAACTTACCCCTATTCCAGTGAATCCATGAAAATAATAAACTATCATGCGTACAAGGTTACAGGTGGGTGATTCATACTCATAATTTCTAGGATTAAGTCACCATGAGGACATAATTTTCTTTATCAATCATCTTATCTTGAATTTACCATATTCACTATACCTAGCAGTGTCTAAATTTGGGACGACTAGCAATAATTATTGCCTATATAATCCAAAGTTTCCTCGTAGTGAATATCCCATATTCACTGTGAGTCGACATCATAAAACTATATAGAGAATACTACTCTGGATAATAGTTTATCACTTGTTTAGTGGTCATCAACAGACTTTTACATCCGCACACTTGAGGTTCTCATCAAAACAAAAATGATGGACTGACTTGGGAGTTAGTGGTTTCCTTGAAGCTAGTACCTATCTAGCTTATATGGTCGACGATCCATTTCACCTATGGTCATCTATTTGAATCAACCATTTAGTTTATGCCCAAAAATTCAAACCATATAATTTACTAAATTCTTTATATTATCTAGAGAATAATCAAGAATTCATAATATTGCAGTAATCAAATAGATAAATAGATACACTTCAATCAAGCCTTAACATGATCTAAATGAGGCTTAATTCTTCACCTCCAAAAAGTAGATGTTTGACTAAAAATGTGATGAATGCAAGAAAGATATAACCTGATCTATCATGCCAAATACCCTCCAAGTGGCTTCTTCCTAGCCTATCTTTATTACTTCCAAAGTCCTCATGTTTCTTTCAAGGGCTGACTCTTTTCTAATCTCTTGATATTATCTCTTTCTAAAACTATAAATATCACAGGCCTTCTGGTTTCTGATCCACCAATGTGGAAAACATACTCCCTAAGCCTCTCAGATTCTTGCCCTCCATCTCTTTCCAAGCAATTCTCAATTTATAGGAAATTTTCCCCTCTCATGAGCCAAATAGTGGCCTTATTATTTTAATATTAAAATATGCCTTCATTCAAATAAGACATTTCTTGTGGAGGGAAAATTCAAAGAGTAGAAAAGAGTCCACCAAGAGTAGGTGGCCTTGTTTTCTAGAGACAATTACCAACTAACACTATTATTAGAGAATAGGTTAGTTGTAGAATTAGGACTAATAGTGACAAAGAAAAGAATCTCCACCTATTTTCCATTAATGAAAATAGGCCATGTAGAAAATAAGGATAGATTTTCAAACAATAGAATAATTCATATATTGTTTGAAAATTCCAGAATCCTTTTTAGTCCAATTAAAATTGGACAAGCTTGGTGAGTACCTAATTGTAACATAATTAGGTTATTTACACCCAATTTACTATATTGTAGTAAATTTTGGTAAAAGGTTATTTTCTATTTCATCTTTCACCAAGGCTTTATTTATCTTCTAATTAAATTACTTTAAATTATCTATTTTGAAAGATAATAAATCCTTCTCTATAATTTTCCAAAATTCCCTAGTTGGAATTTTGTAGTATTCTTTAGGGTCTATACCCCTTTTGTTGGTCAATAACTCATCCCACTAATTAACTAGTAGCCTTTTGGAAAGGATCCATGGGAACGGGTCGTGACATACACCCCCTTGGATTAAACACAATCCTCTATGTTTTGAACAATTACCTTAGTGAGTACATAAACCTTACAAAACTAGTATTTATCCTTCTATTTTACAACCTGAGTCATCAGATTTTTCTTTACTTTCAACATCTCATTCTTGATGGTAAGCTACATCTTCCATCCATGAGAGTACCTGGACCTACAAAAATGTAAAATATCAGTAGTACCATGTCCTTTAAGCAACAAAACATCCATTTTGCATAGCAATAAGTATTGGAAACATCATCAATACACAATATCATCACAAAGATTACAACTTCAAACCATCTATTACTGCACAATCACTGAATCTAGAGAACTGCAATAATAGAATTTGCAAAATGGTGTTACAGAGATATCATGAAATTATGCTTTTGTACTATATTAGACATAAAAAGTCTCATTAATTTTATCAAAACTCCCACCAAGGAGTATCACAGTATAATTTGTCAACCCTTACCATGAGTTAACCTGATAAAATTTGATGTCATCAAAGACAAATCATAATTTCAGAATCTCAATTTAGGATATTCACATATATCCTAAAATTCATTTTGGCAACCTATTTGCCATCACCAGAGCATCCACCTAGATGTCTCCTGGTTTTTATCATCATAAAATCATGGAGAAGTCCCATACCTTCTCCAAGAATGGACACCAATCCATCCTTCATCTAAAAGCTTACATTTAGTTTTCTTCTAATTAAATAAGTTCACTTTTCATGATTATAAAAACATACAAACAAAAATCTATAATCCATATTCATTTATTGGTTATATTAATAAGTTCCTCTGAATTTCACAATATGAACTTTAAACTAATTAAATTCATTTAATATGCACACAATATTCATTTTCTATTTCTACATACAAGAATATATAATTTCAAAGGTTTGCTGTTTACATTTATGCCACATTCCTTGGCATACATACCCTAATTCAAAGTGGTGGCCTACAAAGTGGTGGCTGAATGGATCTTAGGGTTGGTGCTCCTTGGTCCGTTCCTCACTCCGTGTTGTATCGATACTTTCAGCTAGAGAGGGTGGTGGAGCAATTGTTCCAATGACTGCTTGATCTCTACCTCGGGTTGTTCTCCGAGTTGCACGAGTGGTTCTTCTTCTCCCATGTTATGTACTAATAGCTGGTTGTGGTGGAGGAAGCAAACCATGGTTCAATAATGTAACAAAATAGGATTCCAAGAATGCAACATTAAATTCTTCCCTTGCTTGGCAAAATTGTGGATTTTCTATATATAAGGCTACCATTGTTGTTGCTCTCCAATTATTTCTTTGTATTATCTCTAATCTGAGCCTATCTCGCTCTGCTATGGTAACATCTCTCTCAGCCTCTAACCTTATTCTTTCTTGTGCCCATATATCTTCCTGGGTGTGTTGCATAGGAGATTCCCTCATTGTTTCTTCAACTGCTCTCCTAGATTTTCTCATAACTATATCTTCTTCTGTAACTGCTTGAATAGATCTAGCACTACTAGAAATCAATTCCTTCTTTTTAGGGCATATGCATCAATAGATCAGTAATCAAAAGCAAAAGGATCATGAAACACACAATGGGATTTACTCCACTTATAACCAATATCATCCAAGCAAATCCTGCCATAAATATAATCATATTGGACGTCATGAGTAGTTGAAAGGATTAAAATCCTGTAAGTTATTGCATACAATCCATTTCTAGAATTTTACCATTGATCAAAGTGATTATCTGGTTTGATTTTCAACATATCGATCATGTCCATTCATTTAACCAATCGCATCTTGATGATCTCGAGGTGGATCATTCAACTTCCATGATGCATTTCTTATTCGGCTTGATTGTCCTACTGATGATTTTATTTTGACTGATCAAGGGCTCATTATACCTCTTCAATTCTTGAGGTAGCATGTGTCCTTTCATCATAGCCATTAACTTTACGTAAAGTCCCATCATTGTTCCTTCAATGGCTTCGATAGTCGATTTCATACACACTTATTTCGGAGTCTTATCTTTAGGTACCATTTTCAAATCTAGCCATAAGTACTTATTGACATCAAGCACATTACCAAAAAGAAAGAAATATTTGCATAACTTCTTTTTGGTAGGAAACTAGTTTAGAGAGTAGCCAACATGTTTCACTATGAAGAGGATCAACATGAGTTTTATGACTCTTTTGTCTAGATTCCCTAAAATTTGCTTTGATAGAAAGAAGAGTTGTAGAATTCCCTACAAGGTCAAGCTATCGAAGCTCGTAATGCTCTCATATCCATGGATCAGATATATTGTGAAACCTCTATTCAAGATTCACACTGTGATGTTTGGCTAAGAAATAATTCACATAATTATTTTGCTATTGAAAGTCCTTTAAGTCATTTTGAATGGTTTGACAGATTCTTCAGTTGGCCAAACTAGACCTTTCATGTCCAATTTGGAGATTCTTGGTTATCTCCTATATGATATCCTTTAAATATTTCCTTTGAGTTTTTGCCTTAGTGTTATCTGGATGTTGTCAAGAAGTATGTTCCTACTAGAAAGGTTGCTTTTAATAGTGAGCTTTATCAGAGTCTTCTTTATCAAAGATATGTGCAGACTCACTTATCATGGGAAATTCAGAATAGACTCTCTCAGACTCGGTGTCTGACAGAAATGGATCTTATCTTGTATGGACATCATGGTACTCCTTGGCCATATTATGTATTTGATAGATATATTAAAATTTGCTACAATGTTCCACCTCCATTTATCTATTTAGAGCATGACTTATCTCTAGTTGAAGATTATGATAGCTCAGATTCTGACTGAGGACATGATGGTTTTCATCTTACCATCGCTAATATGTCTAGCTCCTAGTTCTAGCCAATGACCATATTTGTATTCAAAAACTACTTAATTTCTTCCATCAATAAAATATTTAGTTGTTGGTTTTCTGTGTTTCATCCAATTATTGAAGGTTTATGTTCTAGTTTTCTTAGGAAAATAATACCACATGTATGGTATAATGGGTAGTTCCTGATTTAAATAGTATAGCACACCTCAATACATTCAACCACCACCCGGGTGGTCGGGTGGCATACTTTACTATTGAGCTGGGATACTCGGATTATCGAAGTTGTTTGGCGGAATTCTGATATAGTTCACCCCAAAATTTCATGTCAAGAAAATATTTTTGGTGAAATTTGGGGGCGGTTTCCATGCTTAAATGTATCCTTGCTCTCTTTCGCCATACTAGGGTTTTAGGTTCTGGTGTTGTTGGATGGCTTCCATATTCAACTATGTTGAGTGTACAAGGGTTCCGCCATTTCCTACACCATAGCCTCTGATTGGAAAAACCCAAAGTGTATTGTAACATTGATCAAAAATCTAAATAAAGAAAACATTGTTTTGTTTATCTTTTGATCTTAAATTTCTAGTAGTTAGTTTTCAATTGCAATCAACTAACTTGTATTCACACAATGTGATGTATATCTATTGGCTTTAGTGACTCAAAACTGAGTTTAGCCATATATAACTAGAGTTTTACCTTTTTGTATTTATCATCGGGTTCTTATGCGCAAATATTAATACCACATGCGTCGCTTCACGACATATTTCAATGCTTAAATAGCGCAAAGCACATCTACTAGATTATGATAAAGAAAGATGATATTTTCAACCATGGTAAAGGTTTAGGTTGCGGCTATCTCTGGGTGAACTATTGCTAAACAAAATAGTAATCCACTAGAGTTCATTGTGGTTGAGATGTTTAGCTCCTTGGCCAAAGGTCAAATTGTAACAAGAATTAATTAAAGAAAACATTCTTTTAATTTGTCTTGCATACTACATTATGCCAAATTTAGATATAACTAGAATTTAGTCCAAGAACATCTATAGTTTGATGATTGGTAGTTCTATGACTACGCTCTTTCGACTGTATCAAAATTACTTTGGCATAGAAGATCTTTATCTCCCTTAGGCCATCTCTAGTGGTTATATTTCTACTCACCAAGCTTTATCATTCAATTCTTACTCACATAATGTTCCACTTCTAGGTATGACTATAGCCATTTATCAATTAACAAGTTGTCCATAATAGTATTGACAACCTTAGCTCAAGTGAGCAATCATTAGATTTGAACCAACTTATGGTTCTTCTTGCCCAAATATTTTGCTAACCTAGATCTAACTAGAATCCATTAGTTAGCTGGGCTCTGATACCAACTGTAACAACCCCAATTGTTACTACTACTCATCCAAAAATTTTTTTTTTTTTGATCATTTATTTATCTTCCAAGAGTAAGAGACATAATCATGATCTAAGATAGAATTATTCCAACTGGACTATAAGTTTCCAAGGCAATCATCATCAAGAGATATTAAGACTTGGTCAGAGTCACTCTTGAGTAGAAGTGACCAACTTCTACAAAAACCCTCATACCACTCGGGTATGAGAATGCTCACCAAAGCATTAGGTTTTTATCCCTCACCAAAGGGAATCACCCTTCACCATACTATCCACCAAGACTAGTATGTAGGTGAATGCCTTGAATATGGAGAACCACACCAATGGAAAACCATCATAGATGAAATAACCACACCAATGGTTAATCATCAATCTTAGTTCCTACCCACATCTCCTTGATGGGGCCACTAAGATAACATAATCACTACACATGATCAAACTTACACAATCCTTGGAATAGACATCTTAAGCATGATTATTTTCCCTTATACCTCTCAAGATTTATTTGATCACCTTTTTTTTTTAGGGCATCCCTTTTGTTATATAAATGAATCAATTAAGTTCATTACCAAAAGGTATTCTTTCACCATCATGGGAGCACCTACTCCACATGTACATTCGAGCATCAAATCAGAATGTAAGGCCTGGCTTGAGTCTACAACTCAAGTCCAAATTGCCATTTATGGGCTCCAACCCACTCCGAGCTCCAACTCGGATTACTCCAAAATTAGTTATCATTTTATTATTATAGTGTTTCTGGTTAAACCATCCATGAGTGTTTATGAAGTGATTAGCACAACATATTTCAATTAACCATTAAAGTATAGAACCCATTACATTATAATCCTTGAGATTATTTACAAAATAAACATCTCATTGAAAGGTAAATAACATGAGATAACCATTTGAGCAAGGCATATATTTCATTACATCATACTTTCTGAATCTACCAACAATCAAATACTACTCATTGAAAGGTAAATCTAGCTAATTACATCATTCACAATTCATTTAATCAATAACATTTCAGAAAGTAAATGTCATATTCATAATCTATTAAATCAACAACATATTAGAGAAAAGCATACATTCTTTGCATCATAACTTGACTACAAATTGAATAGTAATTAACAAATGATAAGCATTATCATATTGATCTAAAATATTGCATATTCATTCAAATACATAACATCAATTTATTACATAATCAATAACATATTGAAAGTAAATGCAACATTCACAAGAAATATCAAATCAAACCACAAATATAGTGACACATATTTATCCTGGGAACCCTCATGGGGAATAAACCTAGCCTCCAAAATATGTCTTTTCCTCTCATTCATAAACTTAAGATGTCAAATAATACAAGTATAGAAGGGCATCTACGGATCCCTTTCAATCAATTATACAGTTAAAGGAACCCAACTGTTCCTTTTAAATATCATGATGCAATTAAGGAATTTCCTAATTCCTTTCTCTAAGCCATCATTATAACATTAAAGTATCTCTCATACAATTAAGGAATCCATCTGTTCCTTTAAATCTCATGATGCAATTAAGGAATTTCCTAATTCCTTTCTCTAAGCCATCTTAAGAATTTTACAAATTCTTACATATGTTTATGATGATCATCGGATTCATATTTTGGAGAATCATATTTTAAGAGGGAATCCCATACTTCCCTCGAGAATGAATTCCATATTCATTCTTCATGATTGATACACAATAAATCCTTCATTCAATGAATTAAATTCCCATACCCTTAATTCATGAACAACCATTCTTCCTAAATTAGTAACCTATTTTAATTAATTTTGTAAAATAATATAAATTCTCTACTATATCATAATTTTCTCCTATTAAAAAAAACCATATCAACATCTAATCCTGTACCTAATATTTTAAAATTGAATTCCATCCATACATTCCTCTTGAGGAGAGGTATATCAAGAATCTCTATTTGGTAGAATACTTAGATTATAAAGTATATCTTTCTTAAATCGTTATAATATCCCTTTTTCCTAAATTAAAACACTCGTTCTTTATTTAATATAGGGTTTATATTATAATTCTATGTGATTAAATAACTATGGTAGGTAGGCCGATGAAGCCAAAGGAACGTTTCCATGTACCTATGTGATTAAATAACTATGGTAGGTAGGCCGATGAGTAAATAACTATGGTAGGTTGGACTACATTTCACGAATCTTATGATCTATAAGAAAAAATTTCCATGTACCTAACCCTTAATTTAATCAATTAAGTGAGACATTACTATGTTATTTTGTAATGGGATATTTTCAATTCAACATAACATGATCCCGCCTGCTTGTAAGAAGTGGGGCCAAGAATATCGATGGAAAGAATTATACTAACTTAATATCGAAATTACACTTGTTCTAACATTTTATAGTGTAAGAAATATGTATAATTCACATGTGATATTAACCATACATTAATTACTTGTAGTCCATGTATCCAAAATAGGGGGTCAATAGTCCAAACGATAGTCAATATTAAGTAGCAATCCAATTTTCTATCATTAAGTTTAATGATGCGTGAAAATTTTGTGATATTCATCTAAAATATTTAAAGTGTGGTAACCCTCCTCTGGTGGTTACTTTGGTAGGAAAATTTTATCTATATATATTTAATTCTAACATATGAACTCATTCGCTATGGAATCCTAAAGCGAGGGACTTGTACCAATAGGGTTTATTTAATGGGTTGTGGATTATCTAACTCATTTAGCATAGATAGTAAATATGGTAGATTAGGGGTCATCTTGTGTAGGTATGAAGATTCCTTCCAAAAATCTGCATCCCCTACATTAGCCTCCGATCGTTTGGGTGAAAAATTTGCTAATACCCGATCTTACATTGGAACAATAACTGAGAGATTTACTAAGAAATCCTTGCATTAGGTATTGCATCTTAAAGTGAGCACTCCTCTTCCTATTCATTCGAAGGATACAAATTTTCTTATTACTTGAAGTCACGAAATGGAGGGATGACTACATGTTTTGAAACATAAATTCCAACAAGATAAATGAATATTGTGTGGCTATTTGGCCCAAAGTTCATAACATTAGTTATTCATCATTCAGTCTTAAAACATTATATCTTTATGCATGTAGAGAAGGTCAATTTTGTGTAAGGGTTTGTTCAAATGGTACATCACTACTACGAAGGCACACATTCTCAAATTGATTTGCTTTGGTCCTGCCATCGAGTTAGAATAGCAAATAATAGCAAAAAATGAGCTTGTAAAGACGACGTCCAAACCCTTAAAGACATCCTACTAAGATATTTTGACACATTCGATGTCTAGACACTTTAGAAGGTCATATTACCCCTCTTCCAGTGTATCCATGAAATAATAAACTATTATGTATACAAGGTTACAAGTGGGTTATTAATACTCGTCAAGCCTAGGATTAAGTCACCATGAGGACATAATTTTCTTTATCAATCATCTTGTATCAAATTTACCATATTCATTTTACCTAGTAGTGTCTAAATATGGGGTAGGAAGTGATCATGATTGATTATATAATCTAAATTTTCCTCACAGTGAATATTCCATATTCATTGTGAGTCGACGTTGTAAAACCATATAGAGAATACTACTCTGCTTAATAGTTGATCACTTATTTAGTGGTCATCAATAGGCTTTCACATATGTACACTCGATATTCTCATCAAAACAACAATGGTGGACTAACTTGGGAGTTAGTAGTTTTTATTGGTAGTTTTATACCTTGCCACATTCAGATTTTTATATAATTTTGTAGAAGCTTTTTTATTGTAATACGACAAAATATGTTAATGTGAATATATTATTATGACCAAGTTGATATATTGCAATTATTTTATTTTTCTTTCCTTGTTTTTATAAACCTTTTTGGCTTGGAAGGAATGGGTTCTTAAGGAAATAAAGGCTGGAAAATAAATTGGAGACTTTGGTTTACATCGTCTATAAAATCGTTGAGGAAGGGTGCGTAAAATATTTAATGCTTGACGTAAAATTTTCTCTAAGGAATTAATATGTGTTCACCCTAACCAAGGAGTGAAATGCCTTGCACAACCCTTTTTAAAGTGAAAGAAAAAAGATAAAAATGATAAAATGGCAAGGCAATGACGACGCCTGAATATGAAGCTCGATAGAATCACATTTATCCCAAAGTTGGGGTAAAGGCCTTTTTAACCCCACTTTGGGTTGAACGTCCTTTAAAAAAAAATACGTCCATTCACCCCAGCTTGGGGTGAACATAGTTAGAGACGCGATGTTGAAAATTCAAAATCAAGTTCACCTTGGTTGAGGGGTGAATGCTCCGTTTGCCACTCCCATGGATGAAATCCCCCCTAAAAGCAAATCCATGCGAAAACACTACAAAGTTTGAAGTCGAACGAATGTAATGGCGGATCAAGCAACGTGGAAAAGTTAACATTGTGTTCGCACAAAATGGAAGGTGATGACTTATTTCACCCATTTTTGGGGTGAAAACGAATTTAGAAGATAAATGATACAGTTGTTAAGAATTTTTTCCTAGGGTAAGAGGAATAATTGTTGCCATGGTCAGAGAAGGAATGTGATCCATTAAATTTATAAAGGTATATTCTCCACTAATACATGCTCTAGAAAGAGTAAATTTGCATTTTCTCCTTGTCCATATTGGGCAAAATATACTATCAACGCCGTCATGAGTTTCCTAAGGTGTCCAAAGCAAGTCAATCGAAGGTATTTAATGATGAAAGCAAGGAGTAACTCAAATTGTGTATCTTGAGCAGGGAAGGTAGTGCTATTTAAAATGTAAGATGATTTTTATGATTACCAAAGCAAGAGTGTGTTTTTAATATGGTAAATGTCTCCAGTCAACAACCAAGCCTTATAATTTTATGTGCACCAAATCCAAAAATGCAGATTTCGTGAAGGAATTTCCTTAGAAGTTGGATCAATGTTTCAAGATGATGTATTTTAAATATTTCCAAGGAAGAATTCTCTCATATTGGTTTTGGATTTTTAACCATCCTATCTCCATATGCATTTAATTAAAGAGGTGAAATCCTCTATAAATACTAGCATATGTTCATTATAAAAAATAAGGGAGGTTAGACATTCTACTAGAAAACTACTCAAGTTTTCTGCATTAATAGAAGATACAGGGCTTCTAAATTTGCAAGTGATCTTGTGTGTGATTTCTGTTTTTTTATGCATTTTTGTCATACACTCATGTTCATTATCTACTATTTAGTTTAAATTACGCATTTGAATTTGAACATTGTTGGTAAGGGAGTGAGTTCTGGAATGCAGTTTTGGAGGTTGTTTACACAAGGTTATAAGTAAATTTCATTTCTTTATTTTATTACATGTTTTTCCCATGCTTGGGTGAATTTCCTACTATTCTGTCCCCAATCCTACACCTTCAGCATGTGGCCCTATTTCCCATCTCTTTTTGTTGTTTATAATTTTTTTCCTGGAACTCTAGTCTTAAACACGTATAGAATTTAGTAAGGGAGCCAGCCCTCTCTGGAGATTAGCATAAAGGACATTCCTTTCCCCTGATATTTTAATGTTGGCCATGTCTAGGGTGCACAAATGTAGTTTTTTTTAATTAGGCAGATATTTGACAAATAGTTTTTGGCACACCTTGTGGGACCCCGAAAGTTCCACTTTCAATAGTATTAAGTTTTTACATTCACCTTCGTGATATATAATTAGAATATATGGCAACTCGTTTTTTACCCATAAATATCCTAATGTGAAGGCAGTGAAATTTGTGCTTAATTATTACGATATCGAAGGCTAGAAATTCTAAAAGTCCTATTGAGTTCTATAAACATGATGCCCGAAGTCTAGAAGAGCATCCTCAACTAGTCACTTTACATCGTATGTCATCATTACCTCATACATCTCATACAATATCCATAAAATCCTCATGGTTAGCTTGTGTTTTTTCTACCCCTACAAGTCTAGTTAGTACTGCTACTAGAATTCCTCAAGCTCAACCACATGCACCAGTTCATATGGCTCAAAACCCACCTCCATAGTAGCAACAACTACCAAGGAAGTTTCCTGCATGGAATAGCTCAAGAGTCTTGAATTTGTAAGCCAAAATCTAGTGCCTCAAGCAACTCTGAAGGCTTTGCCTACCTATGATGATACTGGTAAAACCACTTATAAACATATTTAGGATGTGGCTTCTTTGGCTACGATCCATGGTAAAACTAATGAAGAAATAGTGGTAAGGTTGCTTGTGTTGTCACTTAGAGTAAAATTGTTGTATTGGTACCGATCATTGTCACCCACTACTATTGCCATGTGGGATCAGTTGGTGGAACTATTGATCAAGACTTTTCATGAACAAGCCAATCCATTCTCCTTGCTACATCAGTTTACAATAATTCAAATGCATCCACAAGAGGAGATAGTTGATTTCAATTTCAGGTTCGCTCGAAGTTGGCAAAGGGTTCTTGATGGTATTCGGCCTACACATGAACAAGTTGTGTTCTACTATATCAGAGCTTTCAACATTGATATTGGCATGGTTGTTCAAAAAACCAATGTGAATTCCTTTTTTGATATATGTACGCAAGCACAGAAGGTCGAATCAGACTTGATCACCATAGGCAATCTTCCCTTGAAAATGACAATGCCTATCCTTCCTGACCTTCCACAACATTTATATTCAGGTGCATTTTTGTAGCCCATGCCTTCTATATACCTAGTTCCCTGATGGATCTTGGGTTCATCTCAAGTCACTCTGATTCCTGTTCCACAACTTCATGCTCCAAGTTTTTTGTATTTACTTGCTCTAGTAACACCATAGTTTCCATCACCCATTCCTTTATCGGTATTACCAGTGCCACCAGTTCCACTACCATTGCCTTCCCCATCAGTACCTCTAACTTTATTGGCACCCCCTGCACTCTTGAATCCTAATCCTTACACGACACTATTACAAGAAGTGAAGTTCACTAACTCAGCCATAAGGACAATGTCAAACAAGCTTACAGTAGTAAGGAATAAGCAAGCTGAAGTTGATTTTCGGTTGAGAATATTTTAAACATTTCCAATCACTCAGGATCAGGAAACCACCAGCAAAGGTCCTAAAAATAATACTACTATGTTGATAAAAGAAGAAGCTAGTACATCATAAAGGGCATATTGGTGCTCAATGTGCAATTATCCTCATGGAGAAGATACATGTATGGTTCATTTGAACTATGTACAGACACTAGTGGAAAGTTCTGTTGACGGTCAAGTCAATATGATAATGGAGGTCGATCACAATTTTATGGTACCCTCTTTAGAGAAAGTTTTAGTTCTTACGATATATGGAAAGAAGCCAGTGACTGTAGATCCAGCAGAATTAGAGCCTTTAAAGTTTTCTGTAGAGTCATAGGTGCAGAATGAAAAAGTGAAGCCACTAGAAAAGGTGTTTATTATGATGGTGAAGTGACAGGATCCTATTTTTTTGAGAGATCTATTACCCAAACTAAAAAGGATTGAAAATCCAACTAAGTTTTCTATTATTTACAAATCATTATATAGGCACTAATGGCCCAAAATACATAACCAACCCATGAAATCATGGATTTGATTCAATACGCTTAACCAAAAGCTACAAAGGTGCAAAGGAGAATGCACGTAAACTTCTAAGTTAAGATTGCTAACTAGAAGATCCATTTTAGCTAACTTGAAGTACACACTTCCTACTTTGAGTTCACACTTGCTAACTAACACTCTAAAAGACAACTAGAAGACAACTAGTGCCCACAAGTGCATGTGAGAAGGAGACTCACTTACAATATGAATTTGCTAGAAATAAACTATGCAAACCTAAGCTAGGAACTACTAGAGGGGTCATATGAAAGATCTAACATCAATCCTCATCATGCCTCCCCACAATAGAAGCATTGGACTCCAATGCTTTCAAAAGAATAGGAAAGTCACGGGACATCTGATGAAAAGAAATCCAACGAGCCTGATGCGACAGCTGTCCTCGCCGAGCCACAAGATATGAGGTGGTAGACCCCTGGTGAGTCTGTCGAGTCTTCGTGTCATAGATCTGATCTGCATCCAATGGTAACTGTGCTTCAGGAACCACGTCCACAGGATGACTGATAGCTGGTGCAGTCTCCAATGTAGAGTCAAAGTACAACTTCAAGAGATCTACATTGACGACGTCATGAATTCCCAAGTGTGTGGGAAGATCAAGGCGAAAAGCATTCTCGGACACCTGCTGAAGAATAGTATAAGGCCCATAGCGAATTGGTTTGATTTTGCTATGAGTCTTATCAGTGAAACGCCGCTTGTCAAGATGCAACCAAACTTTATCACCAACCTGAAATGGATGAGGAATTCGATGTCGATCCATGGCCTTTTTCTCATCGCTGTCGTGTCTTTTGCAAAATCTCAACCACCTTTGATTGAAGATTGTGCAAGTGTTGAACAAATGAGTGTGCCTTGTCTTGCTCCTTCCGAATATGTGAAGTGACAGGAGAAGGCAAAGACAAAGGTAACTCATAAGGTGCCAAGGGCTGAAATCCCATACAAACTTCAAAGGGTGAATGACCTGTAGAAGAGTGTAGGGCCCTATTATAGGCATGTTCAATATGCGTGAGACTCAAGTCCCACTTTTCTGGTGAAGCGTGATGATAGATTCGCAAACTTTGCACAAGTGTACGGTTTACCACTTCAGTCTGCCCATCGGACTGCGGATGATAGGCGATAGAAAAGTTAAGGGAAACTCCCAAAATCTTCCACAAAGAACGCCAAAAGTGACCCACAAAGCGTGAATCACGATCCGAGATAATGCTGGTAGGTAGACCAAAGGAACGCCAAATGCTGTCAAAGAAAAATTGAGCTAAGTCTGATGCAGAACTTGTCTTGCGGCATGGAATAAACTTAGCCATTTTGTTGAATCTGTCAACCACCACGAACACACAATCATGTTGGCGCACTGTCATAGGAAAACCACTAACCAAGTCCATGGAAATGCTTTCCCAAGGACGGGAAGGAATGGGCAAAGGCATGCCTAAGCCAAACTTCCTATTAGCTGGTTTTGAGCGACAACAAACTGCACACTCTTTGAGAAATCTCAACACATCCCTCTCGCATTTTTGGCCAATAGAAAAATCGTTGCAAATGATGAAGTGTTTTATGCTTCCCAAAGTGACCACCATAAAGTGTAGAATGAGCTTCCTTAAGAAGTGACACTCTAGGCTCACAAGGAACACAAACCTTGTCCAATTTGTAAAGAAGTCCTTCTTTGATGTAGAAATCTTGGAAAGGACGCAAATTGGAAGAAGAAGGCTTACTCACTTGCTCAAATATTTTTCCAAAATCAGGATCCTGAGAATACTGATTAGGCCAAGTCTGAAATCCCAAGTGCGAAGTGGACATAACTCGTTAAGGCAAGAGCGGCCGGAGGCCTACTCAAACAATCAGCAACAGTATTACTCTTCCCCTTTTTGTACTTGATCACCAAGTGAAATTGTTGGAGGTAAGAGGCCCACTTCATATGTCTTGATTCTTCAATTTTACTTTGAGATTGTAAAAACTTGAGAGGCATATGATCAGTGTGTACTACTGTATCTTTTCCCAAAAGATAGTGTCTCCAATACTTAATGGCTTGAACTAAAGCATATAACTCCTTGTCATATGTAGAATAGTTCAACTTAGCAACAGAAAAAGTTTCTGAATGATAAGCAACTGGATGACCATTCTGTTTGAGCACAAGTCCTAAGGCAACTTTAGAGGCATCTGTTTCAATCTCAAAAGGTTGAGAAAGGTCGGGTAAAGTTAACACAGGTGCTGTACACAATTTCTTTTTGAGTTTCTCAAAGGCAACTTCTTGGCTTTTCTCCCAATGAAATGGAGTTTTGGACTTAGTGAGATAATGCAATGGAGCTGCAAGGGTGGAATATTGAGGAATGAACTTGCGATAAAAATTCGCAAGTCCTAGGAAACTCCTTAACTCAGTGAGAGTTGTAGGAGGGGACCACTTAAGCAAAACATCAACTTTTAGGGTATCTACCCGAATTCCACTCTCACTAATCACATAGCCAAGGTAAGAAACTCAAGTATTGCCAAAAGAACACTTGGAAGAATTGGCATATAATTGATTCTTCGCAAGAAGATCAAGGGTTTGCTGGATATGCCTAAGGTGTTCCTCCCAAGTTTTTGAGAAAATCAATATATCATCAAGATATATAATGACAAATTTGTCAAGGACTTCACGAAATACATCATTCATCAACCTCATGAAGGTTGCGGGAGCATTAGTAAGACCGAAGGGCATGACCAACCATTCAAAGAGGCCCATCTTCGTCTTGAAAGTTGTCTTCCATGTATCCTCGGCTTGGATACGCACTTGATGATATCCACTTTTGAGATCTATTTTTGAAAAGAACTTAGCTCCTTGAAGCTGATCTAATAAATCATCAATACGGGGTAAGGGATATCTATTCTTCACAGAAATTCTGTTCAAAGCACGAAAATCAATGCATAATCTCCAAGTGCCATCTTTTTTAAGAACTAACAAAATAGGTGAGGCACAAGTAGAAGTACTTTCCTTAATGAAACCCTTAGACAACAAATCTTCTATTTGCTTTTTTATTTCTTCATTTTGCAAAATAGATTGTCTATACATGGGAGCATTAGGAAGAGAAGAACCTGGAATTATTTCAATGCTGTGATTAATTGTGCGAATTGGAGGAAGAGACTTTGGCTCCTGAAATATGTGTGAATAACTTTGCAATATTTTATCCATTGAAGAGTGTTGCTTTGTAATGGATGTAGATGTAGAAGTGTTTTGAGAGCGAATGAAAATTAGAGCAACATCACCACCTTTCTTAATTACTCTTTTCGTTTGCTTGGAACTTAGAATGATATTAGGAGTGTTGGTGCTTTTAATGAGAAAGACCTTACCATATTTTTGAAGTGTGTAGGTTCTTTTAAAAGCATCATAAACAGCTCTCCTATCATACTGAAAAGGTTGTCCAAGCAAAATCCCACAACAATCCATAGGAGTCACATCACAAGTGACTTGATCTATGAACTGTGGGCCAAGTGCAAATTTTAATGTGCAAGTGTGAGTGATTTCTGAGCCTCTTCCACTATCCTTCCAACCCAAAGAATAAGGTTGAGGATGAGGCTCCATAGGTAACTTCAAACGCTCGACAATGGACCTCGCAATTAGATTTTTCTGCGAGCCATTATCCACTATACAATCAGTTGCAAAGTTGTGAAGTAAGTGGGCTCGAGTGATGAACAAAGCATCACGAGCCCCTTCGGAAGAACTTACATTTACTAAGGTAACTTCATTAAGCTTACCTCGTAATTCCGTATATACTCTACTCTCTCCTACAGACTCAAGGGGACCCTTGGAAGCATCCTCCTCTTGAGTAGTAATTACTAAACTCTTCTTTTTGAGCTTAAAGCAATCAGCTTTCTCATGCCCTTTCTTCTTACAATAATTGCAGAATTTCTTAGAAGAAGAAGATGAAGATTTAGAAGAAGAAGAAGAAGGAGTAGAAGCGGAAGGGGAAGGAGAAGAAGGAGATGGAGAAGACACATTCTTCTTTTGAGCAAAATTCTTCTTTTGTGAGAAAGAATTATTCCCTTTTGATGAGTTTGCAACCACTTGAGTAACAGTGTGCGGAATGCCTGCGATTGCGCCTTGAACTTGTCCTCCGCAAGCTGCGCACCGGTTGAAAAATTGATCCAATGTTTCCATAGAAAAAAACATTAGTTCCCTGTACAAATGCTCCAACAAGCCACTTTGAAACTTGAGAATCAAACCCGAAACATCATCCTCCACATTCACAAGTATTCTGAACCTCGTTAAATTGGAAAATATATTCTTGTACAGACATATTAGTACCTTGGCGAAAATGAAACCATTTAATAACCAATTCCCTAGAATAATTTGAAGGATAGAAATTGGTCTTAAGACATTGTACAAGCTCATCCCATGTAGAGAGTTCTTGTCCTCGTTTTCGTTCCACAAGTACTTTGGCTAAGCCAGAAAGTTTAAGCTTAGCATAAGGCACTACATCATCTTCTGAAAGTTGAGAGAAAGCAAACCAAGAACTCATGTCAAGAATCCAACTATTCAAGACATCAGGGTTCCTGGATCCATCATACAATGGAACTTCACAACGAACTCTCAAACGAGAATCATGAGCAGAAGTTGAGGCATTATGCAAAGAAATGTCATTTACCTTCATGGCAAGATTGCCAAGGACTTCTGCCATGGTAGTGTCATTAGCCTTATCTGCCAAAGTGTTTACAACATGGGCCAATTCTGCCACTTGGGCAGCCAAGTCAGAAGCCATGTGTTCTCGGGTATAAGCCAGAAGTAAAGATAAGAAAGCACTAAATCAAGGAAGTACAATGCAAATTTCCTTGTTACAATGGAGTGCTGCTTAAAAATGGAAAATTTACTCCTAAGGCTATCAATTTTGAAATTTTTAAACTAATATAAAGTGCAAAATTAACATTTATTAATTTAAAAATAACTTAATTAAAAATTAAATTTCAATTAATCAAGGATTAATGAATTTAATTAAGTTATTAAAAATTAAATTAATAAAATAAAATTTTTAACATGCAACTTTAAATAGTAAAAAAAAATTTAAAATTTTACAATGAAATTTACCCTTGAATCTGCTGTTGCAACTGGACTTTAACTGTGCATGAAAATTTGTCAACCTCCAGTTGCACGGATCCCGAAGTGCAGAAACACCAGTCTTGCCTGGCATAATTCCCAAGGCAAATGTGCAGAAAAATAAAAAATTTACAATTTTCGAGGCAATTCCTCCTTGCCTGTTCTGCACAAATTATTGTGCACAAATTTTCGTGCACAAGGGGGGGTCCAAGCACGCAGCCGCCCTGGTCGGGCTGGTGCTAGCCCTGGTACTACCGGTCGCAGGCCCGGTAGACGTCTAACAACACTGTCAGACGCTGCCCCCGAGGGCTCTGCGGTCCGCAGTGTAGCAAGCGCCTGACTAGCTGTCAGGCGTTGCGTCATAGGCGCCAAGCCTGCAGACGCCTGACAGAGATTTCAGGAACTGCGACGGCTAGCCCGTGGCACCAGAGCCGATGCCTGATAGACCGTTAGGCTGTCAGGCCGGCAGGCAATTTAGCTACCGTCGGCTCGCTCTGAGCGCTACGCCAGCATCGGGCAGAATCGAGCGCTACAGCAATGCCTGGCGCTGTCAGCCTGGCAGCAAGTTGCTGTCAGGCCTGACAGCAGTCAGGCGACAGCACAGCGCCGGCCTGCGATCGTTGTCCAGCGGACAGCGATTGCCGCGGTTGTTGCCCGATGGTCGTCGGTCGACAAGCGACAGCAAGCCCGACAACAGTGCCGAAGGCTGTCGTACGCTGTCGAAGCGGCCGAACGCAGCAAATCTACTGCTGTAAAAAAATTACAGTAAATTGCAAATAATTTTTTTTTTTTTTTTAACAATAAATGCAGCAGATCTACAATAATATATTATTAAAATAATATATTAACAACTTTCAAAGCCTTTTAACACAAAATGAAAAAAATTTATAAATTAACCAGGGGGGGTTAATCCAAAATTTGAAAAGCTTTTAAATTGTGAAAATGTGAGCAACCAGCTCCCACCAGTAGCTCTCCTTTCAAGATCCGGTCGACACACGACCAGCATTTGAAAGGCACCCAGATCTAAGTCGACACACGACCTAGCTTGGAAGTCCTCCTGGAGCTCTTCAATACTCAAAAATGGGGGGGGCAGCAGGGTCAAATGGCTCCCTAATCCTAATTGGACCGTAGCTACGATCCAATCCCTTCCAAGGATCAGTATACGAAGAACTCTGGGGCAAAATTTTCCTATACCTCTTAAGCATAAGCAAAAAGTTGGAACGAGGGGTTTGTCGGCGAAGGAACTTCCTTCTCCGAATGGTTTTCAAGCTCCCTTTGGGCTTAAACCGAGTCCTCAATGAGAAAACGTTTCTCATAATATTTCTATCTCCTATCCTCTCACCTCACAAGCCCTAGTACAAACATGAACTAGGCTCTGATACCAATGAAAAGGATTGAAAATCCAACTAAGTGTTCTATTATTTACAAATCATTATATAGGCACTAATGGCCCAAAATACATAACCAACCCATGAAATCATGGATTTGATTCAATACGCTTAACCAAAAGCTACAAAGGTGCAAAGGAGAATGCACGTAAACTTCTAAGTTAAGATTGCTAACTAGAAGATCCATTTTAGCTAACTTGAAGTACACACTTCCTACTTTGAGTTCACACTTGCTAACTAACACTCTAAAAGACAACTAGAAGACAACTAGTGCCCACAAGTGCATGTGAGAAGGAGACTCACTTACAATATGAATTTGCTAGAAATAAACTATGCAAACCTAAGCTAGGAACTACTAGAGGGGTCATATGAAAGATCTAACATCAATCCTCATCACAAACAAGCCCAAGAAAAGATGAAAATGCTAGCCACATAGCCTGCAGTTTCTCTAGAGTAGAATGAGGCAAGGGAATAGGCCAAGGAACACCTTTGTTATCCATCAATGACTAAGAAAAAAAGAGTGGAAGCTACTCGATTGTATCGAAATAAGTATGAGTGGGTTGTAGAAGAAAAAAAATTGGATGTTTCCATATATAACATTGTGGAAGAAATGAATAAGATACCGATGAAAGTGAGCTTATACGATGCACTACAATTACCTGAATAAGTTGACTTGCTACAAGATTCTCTCAAGATTGAAAAAGAGTAAAATAAAAGTCACTCTCAAACAGTGTTGGCTTAGACACTCCCAACTTCTACCACTAGAAATAATAGGCCACCTCTATTCTATTTGTCACTCAGTATGAAGGGGTGGATTGTGCACAGCTGTATGATTGATTTCGGAGCTACAACTATTATCATGCCAAAAGAAGTATGTGAAGTAATGGGAATGGAGTACATAAGTATCCTAGAAGTATTGTAGCTAGATGGGACTCCAGTCAATATGGTGGGAGTAATCAAGTATATCCCCATAATTCTACATAGTATACCACAAATCACTATCATCCAAGAAGTAGTGGTGGTTGACTTGGATCCTTACTTTAGCATGTGTCTCTCAAGGGAATTCATAGTGAATATGGGAGGATACCTTTCGTTGGACTATTCAAAATTAGATATTCCATTTAAAGAAAAGAGAATTCACATTTATAATGAAAATCCATCCACTTTTCATATTGAGAAGTTGGAGAAAGAAGAAAAATTTCCAGGCGCAGTCAACATGATGACTGAATAATTAGAAGAAGTTGACTTAATGGAATAAGTGCTTGGTGAACTTCACCTTGAGGATGAATTCTCACTTATGGATTTTAATGCAATGGTCAAAACTGACATTGGTTATTATACGATAACCAAGCTTGAGCAGATTGAAGAGAAGAATCTTGAGTCCTTAGACCCCATTGAATATCAATTGTATAAGTTGTAATTTGATGGCACCAGGTGTAAAAATGGTGTAGGGGTTGGTCTTGTTCTTGTCTCTCCTACTGGGTTACAAAAGATATAATCATATTTACTAACATGGAGTTGCACAAATAATACAACTAAATATGAAGCATTCTGTCTTGGCTTAAAAAAGGCTAAAAATTTGGGAATTAAACAACTACAAATTTTTGGTAACTCTGAGCTTATTATCAATCATACAACAAAAAAATGTGTATCCAAACAACACTACTTGAAATATTATCACAATAGAGTTTGGTATTTGTTCGATTCATTTAAAGTTTTGAATATTTAGGCAATTTCGTAGGATCAAACCAAGCATACTGATACTCTAAATTATCTTGGTGCAAATTACTCTCCTATGGAGTAGGTAGTTAGAAAACCCAAGACTTTTAGGGTAATATATAGACCCTCAATCCCTGATAAGAACCTCTATTTGCAAGTGTTCGACAATGATGAGAAAATAGTTAATTTTTTGATCAAGGAAGCTGCAAGTGCGGATGATAGAGTACTTGTCAAAGAGGATATGAAAGGAATGATTCATTTGAAGAATAACCATATTCCCAAGGGACCAATTTCATTGGAGAGCTTATTCAATAAAAATTATAGGGCTGATAATCATACGATTAAGGTATATTCCAAGGTATATAAGGACTTACAGCTAGATCCTAAAAATATCATCAAAATTGAAACTAATTGCACGTTGGAAGAATTAGAAGATATCAATAACATTTGTTACAATTTTTCTGAAATTGTTGCATGGAGCTATCAGTATTTGAAGGAATATGACAAGAATGTGATCCAGCACACCATTGAGCTGCAGGAGGGGGTTAAATATTTTTGGTATAAACAATAGTCCATCAATACTAAGATCGAAGTGCTCATGAAGGCAGTTAAAGATGCTAGAAGCAAAGATAATATATCCTATTAATATCTCAACATGGATTGCAAACCTGGTACCGGTATGGAAAAAGAATGGAGATATTCAATTGTGCATTGATTTTCAAAACTTGAACCAGGTATCCTTGAAATATCATTACCCTATGCCAAAAATTGATCAAATCCTTTATATAGTTGCCAAAGTGCAAATATTTTCATTGCTAGATGGTTTCTTTGGTTACAACTAGATCTGGTTGAAGGATGAAGATCAACATAAAATGACATTCACTAGCAAGTGGGGTACATTTACCTATCAAAGGATGTTGTTAGATATCTCAAATGTTGGTTCTGCCTTTCAAAGGGTCATGGACATCACTTTTAGTGAGTTATTAAATAGAATTATTGTAATCTATCTTGATGACATGATTATATTTTCACATCATAGATAATACCACGTTTCTCACTTGAGATAGGTGTTTGAAAAATACCATGAGTTCGATATTTCTAATAATCCAAAAAAGTCTATATTTACTATCAAAGAAGAAAAATTGTTGGGTCATGTGATCTCACAACAGGGACTAGCAATTGATCCTGCAAGGGCTGAGGTGCTCCTAAAGTTACCACTACTAGCTAACAAAAATGACTTGTAATCTTTCTTTGGGTAGATAAATTTCATCTAAAAACTCATCACTGACTTTGCCCAGGTAGTGAAACCCATGACTGAGCTACTGAAAAAGAATACAGATTTTAAATGGACTGAGGCAAGAAGATGAGATTTTCAATTAAGGAAAGAATTACCCAAACTCCAATATTGATTAATATTTATTATTCAAAAGAGTTTATTCTCTATGCAATGGGTGAGAAAGAGAGTTATATTGTAGTTTTGACATAGAATCAAGAATATGGATATGAAAATCCCATTACCTTTCTTATCCAAGTCATTGCGCCTCACCATAAGAAGTATAATATTATTGAAAAACAAGTGTATGTGGTGATTAAATCCTTGAATACATTCTTGCACTTCATATCACAGAGCAAAATGATCATTTATGTTATACACCTTCATGTCCAAAACTTCATCCTCCAAGGAGAACTAGGCGACAAAAGAGCGAGCTAGGTCTCAAAAATTCAATAGTATGATGTGGATATTTGACCAACAAAGCTAGTTTGTGGACGAGATCTCTGTCTATAATTGGCTAGGAGTGTAGCATCAGAATCATTAGTTTTAATACAAATTGAACTACAAGTGATCATGATTGGATAAAGCACTTGGTTGATTTCTTTGCCACTGGCAAATGTCCACCACACCTTGATACTCCATAGTGTCGGAGGTTCATATTGTAAGTTCTCAAATATGTTATGTTGCCTAATGGGATATTCCATAAGAATATTGATGGAGTTCTCCTCATATGTGTAAAGTATTCATAGAAGGAGAAGACATTGGAAGAATTTCATTCTGGTCTCTCTGGTGGCCATTATGCAAGAAGGCCCATGTCTTTGAAAATCATTCGAGCCGATTAATTTTTGTCTAATTTGTTCATCGATGCTCATAAAGTAAGTCAAAATTATGATAGCTATCAATGGTATGTTAGCAGAACCAAGAAAGGAGCACTGCCCCTGCACCCAATTCAAGTGGAGGCACCCTTTCAATAGTGGGGCCTTGATTTCATTGAAGTCATTGATCTACATTCCTCCATAGAACATAAATACATTTTAATAGTGACTTATTATTTCACTAGGTGGATATAGGCTATTCTGACCAAAAGGGCAGATCAAGCAACTGTCATCTCTTTCCTGGAAGGACTTGTTACCCATTTCAGTGTCCCATATTCTATTGTGACATATAATGGAACTCCATTTTTTGGGACCAATATTACCGAATTCACCACTAATTATGGGATTTATTTTATTATGTCATATAATTATTACCCGTAAGGGAATGGCTTGGTCGAATCTACAAATAAAAACTTGTTGCAGCTCTTAAAAAGGACACTGGGGAATAATAAAAGGAGTTGGCACTTGTTGTTGAACCAAGCTCTTTGGGTAGACTGCATATCCATGGAAAATTATATTAAAACTTTTCCATATTATTTGGTATATGGAAAAGAAACAATTATGCCTACCCACATGCAGTTTCCAGTTCTCCAAACATTATAGTTTTTTAAATATGAAGATGAGGAGTATGATCTGATGGGTGCGAAGTTAGCACAACTACTGCAGTTGGAGGAATATAGAGAAAAGGTGTATCAAGCATTATCTTATCACACAAAAGTAATTCAAAAGTGGTTTGGAAAGAAGAAAACCGAGCGCAGGTTTCAGGTGGGAGACTTAGTTCTTAAATGGAACGAGAACAAGGCCAAGCCAGGGAAACACCACAAATTTTATGTAATCTGGGAAGGCCCTTTTCAGATCTCTGAAGTAAATTAAACAAATGCATACCACCTTCATGATATGGAGGGTTGGTATATTCCTATTTCAGTGAATGACCTTCATTTGAAGGCTTATATTCAATGATTGGGTTTTAAGAGGTACCATCTTGTAAATATGTACGTATTCTCTTGTTAATATTTTATTACTTTATATGGTAAAAATAATAAATAAAAAAATGTTCTTGTTTTTTTAATTACTTTCGCTCCAAATTCCTTATGATGATGGAAGACTTCGGTAAAAAGAAACAAAATTATGGAGTTCCTAGCGGAGAATGCACCCTTGGAAAACAAGTTGTACATGATGAAAATAAAAATACTTTTACCCCTCTCGAAGAGTATGTTTGTGATTAAATGAAAAGGGTGCTTTCAGGTGTTTTCACCCAAGGGAGGAGTGCAAGGCCTTAGGCATCCCATTTGAAAGTGATCAAGCAAAGAAAATTAGGAGCGCTTGGTCAATTTGCTTTTAAAATATTTGAAAGTCATGTTTGCCCCAAAAGAGTGAAACAACTGTTCACCCCTAATTTGGGTGAACGCGTTGGTAAAAGTGTGTTGCTGGTTTAAAATATTATTACAAAGTAATTAAAGGCTTCTTCGCTTGGCATGGAGTGATGAGAATTCAATATGTAAAAAGCATAGTCACCTTAGTTTTTCTAGCAAAAGGGTTTCAAATATTAATGTGAGGCACCATTTTAAGACAGGAGATCTGAAAAAAGGGTAAAATCCCTAAAAAGTGGTTGTGTTTTTTCTAAGAAAGTAGGTTTTTCTAAATATGGACCAAAAAGCAAAATAAAAAATACTTTAAAATAAGTCCATTCACAGAAAGATTCGTACCAGGAAAGTCGTAGGTGTTTCAGAGCAAAAGGGGAAAAAAACCAAGGATGTTTTAATGACGTTTTGCCCTTGCTATTTTTCAAAGAACAATGATCTTTCAAGTAGATGAAGATATCGAGTGTCCACAAGGTGATTTCACTTAGAAAATAAAAATGAGTGTGCCTTGGAACACTTTTGCCTCATTGCTTTTTGGAAGTATGTGATTTCGAGAGTGCTCTTATAAAAAGATTTCACCTTTGAATGTGTGGAAAATATTGGGAAGTGCACATGTAAGTTGAGGAGTGTTCTGAGGGCATTTAATTCAAACGTGTACCTATATTTATGCAGAAGGAAGATTTTGTATTCCTAAGGAGCAAGAACATGCATAATTTATTTCTACGTGGCCTATTTATTTTTTTGAGTAAGCTTCGATTACTAGGGCACATTTTACAACAAAATTTTGTGACAAATGAGGGCACACTTTTCGAGGATGATTTGGTAGCAAATAAAATATGATACCGTTAAAATTTTGGAAATAGTTCTAAATGATTGAATCGATGCACATGTTCTTTCGAAATCACCCAAGGATAATTCAACATTTATTATGGTAGTTGGAAGAGCATTCTATATAAGGGACCAGGGAAAAGCCTCATAGTTTATTTTTTCAAATTTAAATTTTTGTTTTTCTTTAGAAGTATCATTGTAGACATTTTCAAAGAAATTTTATAGTACTCATTAGAATACAAATAATGGGAAAGTGAAGCAAAGAGACTATAGAGGCTGCAGAGCCTAAGAAGTCGAGGAAAAGAGGAGGATCAAAATCCAAAAAGACTCGGAGGAATGAGAATGTTGCTTTAGACCTATATGCCGACACAATGGCATAAATTGGTGACTATGTAATTACCCAAAAAGGCATGGAGAAATTGTGGTAAGATGTAGAATTTATGGTAAACCAGGGTTTGACATAAGGAAGCTTGTTGACAGTGTCATATTACTAGTAATTATTTTGGTACCTGTATTTGCCTGTACACCCTTGTCCAGAGCTGGTGCAGCTTATCGCATGATTCTATGATCCAGTCACAAGGATAGTGCAAAGGACAAATAGATAAATACTTTTTACTATCACCCCCAAAAAAGTATGAGAGACATTTTCTTGTGGGTTAAAGCCTCCTTATTATGTGATTACTAAGAAACTACATACTAATGAGCAGGCGGACAGGTACATCTCTACAATAACGATGCATCAGTTCATGGAGATGTAGTTGATTAAAGATCCACAACGTGGCATCTTCCAAAATTGCCGAAGCTACTCATAGAATTTAAGATTTTAGATATTTAGTCCACGTTGGTGTGGGTTGCTGGATTACTGATAGATTCCACTGTTCATAAGTGGCAAGCTGCCCTAGCACAATGTATTTTTTGGGCTCCGTTGGCTATGAGGCAAGGCACCAATCCGATTTTCTTCGATTGGATCAATTTTATTTCTCAAAGGTTGAATTCTCAGCTAGAGAAGTTGTAAACTAGGGAAGAGATGTCATTCAGACACACCCATTTTCTTGTATGGTATTTATTTTTCCACCTACAATAGCACTTCCCCTTCATCGCGATGAGGAAAAATGGATGAGAGGGATGAAATTCTGCCAGTGTATATGTGGACTTTTGCTTTGTCAAGCAGGGACTCATTTTACAATTTTAATAGTTTATTTTTGGGACCCATCATAGAATTACTTTGTGGTACATGTGAAAGAGTTCCACGAGAAATGAGATAAGCAGTAGTCAAAGGACAAAAGGGAGATATTTTTCTGCTTCCTCAAGGCGTGGTCATGAGAATTTTGGTTTCACATTAAAGCCTTTCCTGCTACCCTACTTCACTATCAAACATATTTTTGCTATGGATTTGGTGCACCAATTATATTATGTAAATTATGTCTATGGAGTAGGGCATGGTAATAAAATGACTTGCAATATACCATTTAAGTTTAGCAGTATAGAAGTGGGCCAGGTAGGGTAAAATTGGCTACTTACAATGACATTGTAGGACTTGGGACTGATAGAATTGTTGTAGCATTGGAGGTATGACCCATTGGGTAAGTTTTTAGAAATTATAAAGGCCACGTCGTTTCACTATTGTCCTTGTAACAACATCAAAAAATATGAAATAATTTTAATGGGCCTGACATGGATTGGAAAATTGAAGACATGATGGAACTTTCACCATGGCATAACTGCTACGAACAGGAGACTAAATATAATCTAGAAAATTATAAAAAACAAATTCCTCCATCCAAGTTTTTTAGTCAGGTAAAAGAAAGTCAACCCTTGTGGTCTAAGGATAAAATTACAAACTGGTGTATAATGCAGGTCCACCAAGGAAATACCAGGTCTCCTTATGGATTGAATATGGACGAGGTATTTTTACATACCTATGATGAGTTTGTTGAATCCTATCAACCCATTTATCTTACTAATATTTTGCCTTGAAGCTTCCAACATTCCGATAGCGGTGAAAGCAAGGACAAAGGAGAGCGCCTGTCAGTTGAAGAAGATATCTTGGAAGAGGAAGAATAACAATATGTTTCTAGGCAAATATCGTGGTGAATGAAGTAGAAAATTGAGGATATGCCTATGTTAGAGAAGTAGAATGTTCGAAATGTGCCCCCATTTCCCAAAGCTATGAAGAGACCAAGAACTGGTGCCACCTCCTCCTCTACTACTCAAGTTTTGGTGACTATAGTACCTATAGTCCTAGTTGTCTTGGAAACTCTTATTTCTTCTCTTCTAGTGATAGAGGCTCCAATGATGGTTATGGAGAGCTCTCAAGTGGGGGTTGTGGACATCGAAGAAAATGTAAATGTTGAGGAGAGAGCGAAATAGCAACAAGGGAAACAGGAAAAAGTTATTTTATAACTGCTCCCATCACTGTATCACATGGCGCCTGCACCCAAAGGTACGTCCTCTTTTTCTCATTCCTATTTTTTAGATCATGTAGTGACTACCGATTCACTTCCATCAGTTTTTTTCTCTATCTCCCCACCTTTCGGTATGCCCTCTATTTCCATTTTACTTCCCTCTTCTTCCCTTCCCAAAGTCATTACTACTCCTTTTCTCCCCCTTTCTTCGGTCTTTCTTTCTTTCAGTTTGTATTTTTCAAGACCAAATTCATTTTTGCACCCTTCCCCTTCCATCCCCACCACCACTTTTGGCAAGGATGTAAGTACATAGGCTCCTCATAAAGTGAGCATAACTATAGTCGAACCCAGTTCCTCTATCCATTCTATCATTTTAGTTCCTCCCCTCCTAGCCGTATCATCCACTTACTTTGAGCCTGATCGCTCAAAAGTTTTGATACCATTCACACCATTTTTGGAGCTACAAGTATTGCCTGACGTTCAGGTGGTATCAAAATAGCTTGACGTGGAGAAAATCAATCGAACACTTCTAATTTCATCATAGTGGTTAAAAATCAAGAGGTGAAAAGAAGCTATGGTTCCAGCTTGACTGCTTAAGAAGGTTACATTTGACCTAGTTACCATGGAAGCTCACACAACTAAAATTAATCCCTTGGTTCAGAAGCCACAAGGAGAAATATTGCTAAGTGATTATGTCTATGAAACTATAATAGAAGATCTCACTAGGATTGATCCTATGGATAAAATGGGCAACATACAGGTTGATATAATTTCGGTATACTTGCATGGCGAAGCATAAATATTCTGAGCAGAAAAATAAAATTATCAAACTCAAAAATACCTTGGCTAAAAGTAGAGCGCAAGAGGAGAGAATAACCATTGAAAATGAACACTTGTAATGACAGGTAGGAGTGCACTTGAAGGAAAGGGATGTAGCCAAGATATAAATGCATACACTCTGAACACATCTAAAGGCCATACAGAATCAACTATTAGAGAAGGTCATGCAAGCTATAGGTTTTTCCACAAAAAGCATCAAGGAAGCACGCCTTCACTCATCCCAAAACTGTGAAAAGTTGGCCACACAAGCAGTTCATGTGTTACATTATCTTTGGGTAACCCAAACATAGATTCATATGGGGGAGAAACTGATAGATACTACTGAGGAGATGTTGGATCTGTACATGGATATGGTTGTAAAAATTTAGGCCTTGGATAATTCCAACATACATATTCACCCCTTGAGAAAAATGGACCATGCTTGGTTTGCCGCAAAAGTCACACTGCATAGCTACTTCCAGAGGATGGACCTGGTGAGAGAAGGCCAGTGAATTATTAATGGAATTGAGTGAGAGCATACTATTTCCATGACCCATTTTGATGCTCTTGCCATTATGGGCTTCCCTAATTTTACAGATGAGTTGGGTAAACCTTTGTCGAAAGATCAATTGATAGTAGCTTGGAAGAAGTTTGTGGAGGATACCTCAAATATTGATGCATGGGAGGAGCCCATCATAGAATCATGGGTATTGCTTCTAATGCAAAATTTCACCTACATAGAGATTTCACTGTTCGAGCTAGCTTAACGAGCCAGACGCCTCAATCTGGAAGACATCCAAAATCTCCACTTTGTTTATGAATAATTGAGTAATCCTTGTTTATTCACTACTCATACTTGGGAGGATTTAGTCATGATTTATGAGGTAACTTCTAAAATCCTCAAAGAGTAGGAGGAAAGGGCAACAATAGAACACATAGCGGTAAAGAAAGCAACAAAAGAAGTAGAGTGGGCCAAAGTACTCAAAGTTATAGCTGAAGCTAAAGCCACTGATAAAGCAGAATAAGAGGCATGCAAAAAGACATCCACATCAAAATTACTGGAAAAATTAGCTAATCCTCAATAATGCCCAATGGATAAAGGCCTTGGATTGCTTGCATCCATGCGAGTTGGATACCTTGTGAGCCATCAAAAATATTGGTAGTTTTACACCTTGTCACATTGGGGTTTTGATATAATTTTGCAGAAGTTTTTTTATTGTAATATGGCAAAATATATTAATCTTATAATATATTATTTTGACCAAGTTGATATTTTGCAGTTATTTTGTTTTCTTTCCTTGTTTTTATACACCTTTTTGGCTTGGAAGTAATGGGTGTTTAAGGAAATAAATGCTGGAAAATAAATTGGATATTTTGGTTTGCATTGTCTATAAAATCGCTAAGGAAGGATGCATAAAATATTAAATTCTTGAAGTAAAAATTTCTCTAAGGAATGAAGGTGCATTCGCCCCAACCAAGGAGTGAAAGGCCTTGCGCAACCCTTGTTGAAGTGGAAGAAAAAAGAGAAAATGATAAATAGAAAGGTAACAATGGTGTCCGAAGATGAAGCTTGGGAGAATCATGTTTATCCCAAAGTTGGGGTGAAGGCCTCGTTCACCCCACTTTGGGGCTAACGTCCTTTAAAATAAAATAAAAAAAATACTCCCGCCCATCCTGAAGAAAATGTGTTCGGTGAAGGAGGTGCGTTCACCCCAAATTTGGTGTGAAAGCTCCATTTTCCCTAGCTTGGGGTGAACGTAGTTAGATACGTGAAGTTAAAAAGTCAACGTTAGGTTCACCCTGGTTGAAGGGTGAACACTTTGTTTGCCACTCCTAGGGGCGAACATCCCCCCTAAAAGCAAATTTGTGCAAACACACTACAAAGTTTGAAGTCGGGCAAATGTAATTGAGGACAAACAAACATAGAAAAGTCAATGTCGTGTTCTCCTCAAAGGGAAGGTGATGGCTTCTTTCACCCCTTTTGGGGACGAACGCGAATTTAAAAGAGAAATAACATAGTTGTTAAGGTTTTCCACCTGGGGTAAGAGGAATAATTGTTGCCATGGTCAGAGAAGGAATGTGATCCATTAAATTTATAAAGGTGTATTCTCCACTAATACATGCTCTGGAGAGAGTAAATTTGTATTTGCTTACTATCCAAATTGGAAAAATATACTATCAATGTCATAATGAGTTTTCTAAGGCACCCAGAGCAAGTCAATCGAAGGTATTTAATTATGGAAGCAAGATGTAACTCAAATTGTGGATCTCGATTAGGGAAGGCAACACTATCTAAAATACAAGATGATTTTGATGATTTCCAAAGTAGGAGCACATTTTCAAGATGGCAAATATCTCCAGTCAACAACCAAGCCTGATAATTTTCTATACACCAAATCCAGAAATACAATTTTTTTTAAGGAATTTTCTTAGAAGCCGTATCAATGTTTCAAGATGATGTATTTTCAATATTTCCAAGGAAGAATTTTCTCATATTGGTTTCGGATTTGTAAACATATTTTCCCCATGTGTATTTAATTAAAGAGGTGAAATCCTGTATAAATACTACCCTATGTTCATTGTAAAAAATAATGGAGGTTAGACATTCTTCCATAAAACTACTCAAGTTTTTTGCATTAATAGAAGATAAAAGGATTTTGAATTTGTAAGTGATCTTGTGTGTGTTTTCCATTTTTTTAATGCATTTTTGACTTGCACTCATGTTCATTATTTGCTATTTAGTTTAAATTTTGCATCTGAATTTGAACATTGTTGGTGAAGGAGTGAGTTTTGGAATGTAGTTTTAGAGGTTGTTTACGCAAGGTTATGAGTAAATTATGTTGCTTTATTTTATTACATGTTGTTCCCATGCTTGGGTGAATTTCCTGCTACTAGAATGTTCCCAATCCTACACCTTTGACCTGTGGCCCTATTTCCTATCTCTTTCTATTGTTTCCAATTTATTTTCGGCAACTCTAGTCTTAAACTCATGTAGGATTTAGTAATGGAGCCAGCCCTGTCTGGATATTGGCAGAAGGATATTCCTTTCCTTTGGCCTTTCAATGTTGGCCATGTCTAGGGTACACAAATGTAGTTTTTGTTAATTAGGCAGATATTTGACCAACAATTTCCTTGAAACTAGTACCTATCTAGCTTATATGGTCGTCGAACCATTTCACCTATGGTCATCTATTTGAATCAACCATTTATTTAATGTGCAATAATTCAAACCATATAATTTACTAAATTATTTAAATTATCCATAGAATAATCAAGAATTTGTGATGTTATAGTAATTAAACAAATAAATAGATACACTCCAATCAAGTCTTAACATGATCTAATTGAGGCTATATTCTTCACCTCTATAAATTAGATGTTTGATTAAAAACATGATGAATTCAACAAGGATCTAACATAATCTATCACTCCAAAGGCCCTCTAAGTGGCTTCTTCCTAGCTTATCTTTATTGCTTCTAGAATCCTCATGTTTCTTTTAAGGGCTAACTCTTTTCTAATATCTCGAGATTGTCTCTTTCTATAACTAGAAATCTCACAAGTATTTTGGTTTATGATCCATCAAGGTGCAGAGCATACTCCCTAAGCCTCCCATATTCTCTCCCCTCATCTCTTTCCAAGGAATTCTCAATTTATAAGAAATTTCCCCATTTATGATCCAAATGGTGGTCTTATTATTTTAATATTAAAATATGTTTTCATTTAAATAATACATTTCATGTGAAGGTAAAATTAAAAGAGTAGAAAAGGGTCTACAAAGAGGTGGTGGCCTAGTTTTATAGAGACAATTACCAACTAACACTATTATTAGGGAATAGGTTAGTTGGAAAATTATGACTAATAGTGACAAAGAAAAGAATCTCCACCTATTTACCATTAATAAAAATAGGCCATGTAGAAAATAAGGATAGATTTTCAAACAATAGAATAATTCATATTTTGTTTAAAAATTCTAGAATCCTTTTTAGTCCAATTAAAATTGGACAAGCTTGGTGAGTACCTAATTGCAACATAATTAGGTTATTTACACCCAATTTACTACATTGTAGTAAATTTTGGTAAAATATTATTTTCTATTTCATATTTCACCAAGGCTTTATTTATCTTCTTAATTAAACTAATATAATTAGCTTGTTTGAAAGATAATAAATCCTTCCCTAAATTTTCTAAAATTCCTTAGTTGGAAATTTTTTTTGTAGTATTCTTTAGGATCTATATCCCTTTTGTTGGTCTATAACTCATCCCACTAATTAACTAGTAGCCTTTTGGAAAGGGTCCATGAGAATGGGTCGTGACAGAATACCAAGAGACAAGAGTCATTTTTCTCTAAATATGTTATATACACATGAAGGTATTATCAAGAGTGTTGAAAAAAATTGAACCTCCCAATCTCTTAAAAGAAAACGCCTCGACTTATGACTGACCTTGTGATCAATGATAAAATAAAATTGTAACAAAAACATATATTAATGAAACACTACTCAAAGTGAAATTTCTCTCAGATCATTCCATTAAGTAAATTTGACATGAAATTTTTTCTTCCATATGATAATGGAAGAGAAAATGTAGTATAGATTTCGGATTCCACAATCAAAATACAATAAATAGAATGCTACAACTACCAAGGCTACCATAAAAATATTGATAAATTGGATCTTGAAGCTTAGCATTACACAGTTATTTTGAACGATATATGGAATATGTTCTCTTATGTTGTTGGATGAAAACCAAGTCATTATTTATGAACAACAATGATCTATTGCACCTCTTACTTGTACAAAAGCAAGAAAGAAAGAAAGAAATTATATTATGTTCAAGAGTGACCAAAGGAGATAAATAAAATTCAAAGACCACATCTAGTTAGAATATTTATGTACTAGGGAAAAAAGAACCCAGGGAACTCAAGAAGTGACTAAGAGATAAAATAGTAAACGATTATAAATATAACCACAACGGACAAACTCTATTTTTGTAAATAAATTACAAATACAATCAACCATATTAGGGGGATCCCCTCAAGGTAAAGCAACAATAAATGAAGGTCAATATTGGAGACTTAGGACATAAACAAGAATGTATTTATGCCTAGTGGAGAAATAGAAAGCACAGTTGTAAGAACACTAAATGAATGAAAATTTCTTATTTCAAGTGTAAAATTAGTTATGATTATATATGTAAAGAGAATATTTGTATTTCAAGTTCAATTCTTATTTACATTTATAGGTGAATGGACAACCTGAGCCCTCCATATAATGGAAATATGTTTAAACATTCCTACCTACCCCATCCATCAGAGATAAGGTGAGAGGGTATCCTAAGACTTCCGTTGGATACATAGATATCCATCTATGCAAATCAAGTACTGCCACTACAAACTAGGACTAAGAGTCAAACATGAAATATTAATTTTATAACTAACACTCACTCAACACAATAAACCTTCATTTCAATATATTACAATATGTATGTATTATTAGAATCTTAATCCTATGCCCTAGCAACACTTACATTCTCTCTCTAGTTTTTACCAAATCATCTTCTTGTATTTGACTAGCCAACCTCATGCTCAGGATACCTACTCGTCTCACTTCTAGCTTGGCTAATCATTATTTGTAAAGAATATCTGATTTAGACCAAGCAATGAAAGAGCCCATAACATCCTTCATTGTGGCCATCTCATCTTTCCTTATAAACAAGATTGTTTCCTCTTTATGGATGACACTCACATTGACTTTCCAATAACCTTCACAAAAATGTTGACCATGTACAAGGTCTTTAGGGTTAATACAAATCATTATAACTTCATCCACTATGTTATCCTTATGGATTTTATTCAAGTAGTATTCCCTTCTCTCAGTTTGAGTGATCAGTATCATTATCAATCCCTTTATGGAAAATCAACAGCCTAGATAAATTCACTACATGACATACAACACAAATTAAGTCAACCATTTTATATTTGAAATAATAGTCGTGCTATTGATGACTCTAGCCTAGATGATATTAAGGAGTTATTTGTTCCTTGATCACCACCACCAATGTTGTGTCTAATTGTATAGGTAGTATGTAGTGATGATACCTATTGAATTAAATGCAAGGGACCATTACAACTTTAGGAGTGCAATATATAAATATTTCAAATATGAAATCATGAAAAAACTGACACACCTCTATCTATGAAATTCATGTCAAAATATCTTCAATTTTTTTATCTTTCTTTGTAAACTTCTCTTCCAACTTTTTTTCATTATCTACAAGCTTCTATTTCAAATTTTGTTCTTTGTTGGAAATATGAACAAGTTTTATTTTCATTGATGTCAAGAAGATGATGACCAATTTTATTGTCATCCAAGTATTCATGTTCGAGTTTTGTTGGCAAGGTTGATGTTCAAGTTTCATTAATATTCTCCAGTGGTTTTTACAAAAAGGTAAAGAAGCGAGTTTAATATTATAAAACTTTATATTATAATATTTAAGGATATGGGTTGGGTTTATGAAAAATAAATGCCAAGGAGTTATTACATTTTAAATCTCCTAAAAAAACCCATATGACAGATTTGTGGATTAAGGGTTTAATTATTTAATTATAAATATTTTAACCCTAAAGGTTAAAATTTAAAATTAAATAATAATATTATTCAAGGAACCTAAGTTAAAATATATAATTCAAATTTAAAAAAAAATGAATTCCAAATAACCCTCCGACATTGTGAAGCACATTGAAAACATTATAAATAATCCAAAGTTTTTTTTAGAAGGCATCAATGCAATAATTCGTGATCCAAAGGAAAAATCATGCATTGTGGTGATAGAAAGGGAAGAAGGAAATTCATGCGATTTAAGCCCTTTGTAGGGTAAGATAAATTGTAAATGCATATGGCACGTGTCTAGTGTATCCAAAGTGATAGTTAATATATTTGGCAACTGAGGAAGAGTTAAGGTGTTTTCGTGGCAAAAGGTTGGAGTTTCGAATTCCCACGAGGATATTTTGAGGAAGGCCTATTTTTTTCGAGTGTCGGATCTTGCAAAAATTATTTAGTGAGGAGCCTATGCCTTTAGACTCATGTGGGCATGTGGCCCAATGGCTGCTAGAGTACATCAGTAGTAGTGAGGTCATGGGTTCGAGGCACTGCAAAATTATAAGCCATTCATTTTTGCACATGGGCCAAAGGAACTAAGGTAAGCATTAATTTTTGGTTTAATTAATTTTTGCACCAAGGTTTGGGGCGCGTGTTAGGTCACGTGAATAATAGAGTGCTTTGGAAAGTAGAGAGTTATAAGGTGTTTAGAGTTTATATTAATTTTTGGGTATTTAAAATTAATTAAGGTTGGAAGGATAAGGATATTAAGGTTTTAATTTCCAAATATTATTTTGAAATTATAAAGGAAATTTTCTTCTATTGATTGATTTAAAGTTATTAAAGAAGATTGATGTGTGTGCTGAAAAGTAATTGAACAAGGTTGAATATAATAAGGTGTATTTAAGTTTTGTTACTTTATGTAAGGGTGAATTTATTTTGAGGAAATTATTTGAGTAATAATATTTGAGCGAATGTATTTTCTATCTAACGTTTGAGATTGTCAAAGAGGTTTATTATAATTGAGACATATTTTAAGGTTTTTCTCCATCAAGAAAAAGGTATGGGCACATCTTCCTTGTGAGTGAAATATTGTTGGATTGGATGTTGTGAATGCTAAGTTGGAGTGAAAAGGATTGTTTGATAAGCATTGTTGGAAATATTTGAGTAAGCTTTCATGTGCTTGAACTAGGGTTTGTGAAAGATCATGAGTATCATTGTTATGTGAATTTAGAATCATCTTGAGTCAAGATTGAGTTCCATAGTATGAGTTGTTGAAAGTATTGTGAAACACTTGTTTAGGGTTTGTAAGCAAGTTGTGCTTCACTGAGTGATTGGTTGTGTGAATTTTGTTGAGCATAATTTATTGAAAGCATTGAGCGATAGTTCAAGTTCTATGAAAAAAATTGTTCTTTATTCTTAATTGATTTGAAGAGAGTTTGAAAGTGTTTGAGTGTTGTGTGAGAGTTAAACACATTGAGTCTCTAACCATTATCCATATATTTCTATGCTTAAACAAGAGAGTTTGAAAGTGATTGAGCATTATTGTGAGAGTGAAACATATTGAGTCTCTAACCATTCTCTATATATTTCAATGAGATTAAAATAAGATTATGTGTGAAACTTGTTTGTGTGATTGAAGAGGTTTTTTGTGATAGATTGAGTTGAGTTGAGAAAGCTTTTGTGAAAGCTTAAGGATATATTTAAGTAAGATTTTGTGGAAGCTTACAATGTATATTTGAGGTAAGTCTTGGTGAAGACTTGTTGAGCATATTAAGAAAGTTCTAGTGAGTACTTGTTGAGTATATTTGAGGTAAGTCTTGGTGAAGACTTGTTGAGAAAATTGAGCAAGTTCTAGTGAGGAGTTGTTGAGTAGATTTGAGGTAATTATTTGTGAAGACTTGCTAAGAATATTGAGCAAGTTCTAGTGAGGACTTGTTGAGAAGATTTGAGGTAAGTCTTGGTAAATACTTAAGAGTAGTTTGAGCATTTTTTAAAGAGGACTTGTGGAAATATTTGAGGCAAGTCTTTAAGAAGACTTGTGAGCAAAGTTGATTGATTTATTTGTTGAAACCTTTAGTTAAGGTTTGGGGTAGATCTAACAGATTTTATTTGTGATTGGATAAAGATTTGTGTTAAGGCTTGAAGACATATTTGAGGATATAGTTTGGTGCAGATTTAAGGACATGTTTATGCTAGTCCAGAGACAAATATTGAGCAGATTTATGCTAGACCAAAGGACTATGTTTAATGTAGATTTGAGACAGATATTGAGTAGATTTGTACTAGATCGAAGGACTATGTTTAGTACAGATTTGAAATAGATATTGAGTAGATTTGTGCTAGATTGAAGGACTATATTTAGTGTATATTTGAGACAAATATTGAGGATATTTGTTCTAGACCAAAGGACTATTTTTAGTACAGATTTGACAGAACTAAGATCAATATTTGGATGTGACAGAGCATAAGAAAATAGTCTCTAGTGGATAGAGATCCATTAGCTAAGGTAGTGAGGATAGAGGTCTTATAAGTGAGTACAAGAGTCTTCAGTGGAGAGAGATACATAAGCTAGTGCGATGGAGGCAGTATTCTTCTAGAGGATCACCAACCAGATAAGAGGAGAAGGAGTTATCCTATGGATAGAGATCTACGAACCAACTATGGATATTAGTGTCTCCTATGGGTTGGTGTCCACAAACTAGATTAAGGTATTGGTGTCTCCTTTGGACAAAGGTCCATAAATATTGTAATAGGGAAAGGATTCCTAAGATATTTGTTGAGAAAATTTTAGTAAAATTTTCTCCGATGATGTAGCCCACATTGGGTGAACCATGTTAAATTGATATCTCTATTGTGTGTGGTGATTTGTGCATTGCTTTGATTACCGTTGTTGATATTACCATTGATAATATTGGATAATATTGTTTGGGAAAGAAAAGTAAAAGTTTATATTATACTTTTCACCCCCCCTCTTAGTATAAGCTTATTTCTTCAATTGGTATCAGATCAGGTTTCTTTGGAAGAGTTTAAAATATTAAAGGAAAAGCTTTTAAGAACATAGATAGATTCTCAAAATGGATCTTCAGGAAATTTGGTATCATTGTTTGATGTGAATATTTATGTACTTTTGAGTATGAGAATTAAGATTCACCTAATGGCACATAGAAATTTAATATGGGAAGCAGTTGAGAATGTATACATACTGCCAACTACTCCTCCTACATATAAATATGGTCAGATCCTACATCTGAATAATTCAAAGGCAATGAACAAAATTTTAAAGGGTTTGCATGAAATAAAGTTTATAAAGGTTATGCATTGTAAATCAACAACGAAAATTTGGGATAAGTTGAAAGGTATATATGAGGGAGACAAAAAGGTCAAAAGGGTAAAGTTGTAAAATTACAAGATAAAATTTGAAGACCTAAATATGAAGGATGAGTAAAACATTATTGCATATCTACTTCGTGTGGATGAGGTTGTTAACTCCATGCAAGGACTTGGGCTCAAAGTTGAAGAAAGAGATATTTGTGATAATATTTTAAGATCACTCCCAAAAAGGTATAGTGAAAATATTTCAGCTATAGAAGAGTCAAAATATATTAAACTTTTGACAAGGGATGAGTTACATGGAATTCTCACAGCTTTTGAGATGAGAATAAAAGAGGAACCTATTCCCCAGAAGGAAGAAACCTTCAAAGTTACAAAAAATACAAAGGGTAAGAAGTTATATTCAAGCAATGATTCATCTAGTGATGAAGAAGAAAATTATGGCAGAAGGAACAAGGACTCAAGAAAGTATAAAGGTACAAAATCAGTTACATGTTTCAATTGTATTAAATATGGTCACTATGCAAATTATTCTCCAAAAGATAGGAATAGTAGTGAAGATGAGAAACATGATCATAAGAACAGTGAAACAAGAAAATACGGGTATCAAAAGAAAAGTAGGGATAGACAAGGCAATAAAGGAAAGAAATTATTCCAAATGCATAAGAAGAGTTTCTATGCAGAAAATTCAGGTAAGAGTTCAAGTGATAGTAATGAAAGTTCCTCAAATAATGATGAAGATGAAATTATATTTCTAGTCGAAGAAAAATAAGTGGTTAGAAATAGGTCACCAATAATTCTCAAGTATTTTAGATATGGTAAATTTGGTCATCTTAAAGATATTTGTACAAGGAATGGATTCGGTTTTAGTGAAGATGAGTATGAATATGCTAGTGAAGGTACAGTAGAAGAAAGTATTTTTATGACAATAAGAGAAAAATAAGGTACTTCTAGTGAAGACAAATAAGAAAGGAATGAATGTGATCCCAAAGGTAAACAAATAGAGGAATAATAAGAGAAAGGATAAGTTGATCTTGAGGGTGAGCTTATTTCTACCCTTGATGCATTAAGAAAGGTAAGAAAACAAAACTCAAAAATCAAGCTTCAATTTCAATAATGTGATGAAGAGAAATGGAAGATTATAGAATATATAACCAACTCAATAGCCAAGACAAGGAAATTTAAAGAAAGGTTAGAGGCTAAGGTTTTGGAATGTGAAAGGTTAGAGCATGAGGTAGCTTCACTAAGGAAGGAAGTAAAAGAGTCTAAGTACAAGTTACATAGATTTGGGAGAAGCTCAAAGAACTTGTCTATGATTATCAAGGTACAAATATCTTCATCAAACAAAATAGGACTTGGTTTAGAACAAGTTCAAAAGGAAGAAGGAGAAGAGTCAATCTCAAGATCCTAAGAAGAAGCTTCATAAGAAGAGAGTGTAAGATAAAGTGAATATTTTGAGGAAGAGTTGGACAGTAGAAAGTTCAATATGAGAAGGAACAATGCACAAATGAGGAATAGATGGAACAGGAAATAACACTGGGTAAAAAAGACTAAAAGACCAATGGGGTCAAGGCAAAATAGTTTTAGTGGACGATGCTTCTCATGTCACAAGTTTGGGCACAAGGCTACACAGTGTAGGACACATGGAAGACAGGAATATAGAAATTTCAAAAACATACATATTTTTCAAGGATATTGCTACTCTTGCAAGGTTCATGACAGGAATGAATATGGCTTCAACAGGATAAACTCCTATATATTTGCACCACCAAGGAACTACCAAATTAAATGTTATAAGTGTAATAATGATGGGAATACAACAATATGGTGTAGAGTAGAACTTCCAAAGACAAGAAGGAATAGGAACAATATGAGGAATTAGAAGGATCAATTAAAGAAGAAGGTAGAAAAAGGAAAAGATCAGTGTATGCTAGGAGTAGAGATATTCCTACCCCAAAATTAACCACCTCAATAGGAGGTGGGGGAGGGGCTAAGCTAAGAGTATTATTCTTAGTCCCAAGCCCCAAAGGTGACCCTTTTTCCATAGATGTCAAATGAGGAGAGATTTGAGTTAGGGGGAGAGCATTCAGTCAAGAGGAGAAGTTTCTCAGGGGGAGCAGAAAAGAAAGAGGTAAAGGAAATGGTAAAAGGAAAAAGGGTTGTCATCAATGACAAAGGGGGAGATTATTGGAAATATGAGAAATTTTTGTTGTCATTGTTGTCAAGTAGATGATGACCAAGTTTATTGTCATCCAAGTATTCATGTCCAATTTTTTTTGGCAATGTTGATGTTCAAGTTTCATTAATATTCTCTGGTGGTTTTTCCAAAAAGTCAAAGAAGTAGTTTTAGTAGTATAATACTTAATATTATAATATTTAAGGATACAAGTTGGGTTTATGAAAAATAAATGCCAAAGAGTTGTTGCATTTTAAATCTTCTAAAAAAATCCATATGACAAATTCAATTTTAAATATTTTAACCCTAAAGGTTAAAATTTAAAATTAAATAATAATATCATTCAAGGCACCTAAGTTAAAATATATAATTCAAATTTTAAAAAAATTGAATTCCAAATAACCCGTTGATGTTGTGAAGCACATTGAAAACATTATAAATAAGCCAAAGTTTTTTTTTTAGAAGGCATCCATGCAATAATTTGTGAATCCAAAGGAAAAATCGTGCATTGTGGTGATAGAAAGGGAAGAAGGAAATTTGTGTGATTTAAACCCTTTGGAGGGCAAGATAAAGTGTAAATGCATGAGGTGCGTGTCTAGTGTATCCAAAGTTCTAGTTAGCACAGTTGGAAACTAAGGCAGATTTAAGGCATTTTCATGGTAAAAGGTTGGGGTTTCGAATCCCCACGAGGACATTTTGAGGAAGGTTTATTTCATTTTTTGAGTGTTGGGTCTTGCAGAGATTGTTTAGTGAGGAGCCTACACCTTTAGACTCATTTGTACGTGTGGCCCAATGGCTACTAGAGTGTAGTGACAGTAGCAAGGTCGCGGGTTAGAGGCACTACCAAGGTGCGTGCCATTCATTTTTGCACGTGGGCCAAAGGAACTAAGGTAAGTATTAATTTTTGGTTTAATTAATTTTTATGCCAAGGTTTGGGGAGCACATTAGGCCACATGAATAATAGAGTGATTTGGAAAGTAGGGAGTTATAAGGTTTTTAGAGTTTATATTAATTTTTGAGCATTTAAAATTAATTAAGGTTGGAGTGATAATGATATTAAGGTTTTAATTTCTAAATATTACTTTAAAATTATAAAGAAACTTTTCTTCTATTGATTGATTTGGAGTTATTAAAGAAGATTGATGTTTGTGTGCTGAAAAGTAATTGAACAAGGTTGGAGATAATAAGGTGTATTTGAGTTTTTTTGTATGTAAGGGTGAATTTATTTTGATGAAATTATTTGAGTAAGAATGTTTGAGTGAAGTTATTTTCTATCTAATGTTTGAGATTGTCAAAGAGGTTGATTGTGATTGAGACATGTTTTAAGGTTATTTTTCCATCAAGAAAAATGTATGGGCACATCTTCCTTGTGAGTGAAATATTGTTGGATTGGATGTTGTGAATGATAAGTTGGAGTGAAAAGGATTATTTGATAAGCATTGTTGAAAATATTTGAGTAATATTTCATGTGCTTGAACTAGGGTTTGTCAAATATCATGAGTATCATTGTTATGTGAATTTGGAATCATCTTGAGTCAAGGTTGAGTTCCATAGTGTGATTTGTTGAAAGCATTGTGAAACACTTGTTTAGGGTTTGTAAGCAATTTTTATTTCATTGAATGATTGGTTGTGTGAAGTTGGTTGAGCATAATTTATTGAAAGCATTGAGTGATAGTTCATGTTCTGTGAAACAAATTGTTCTTTATTATTAATTTATTTGAAGAGAGTTTGGAAGTGTTTGAGTGTTGTGTGACAGTGAAATATATTGAGTCTCTAACCATTCTCTATATGTTTTTGTGAGATTAAAACAAGATTTTGTGTGAAACTTGTTTGTGTTATTGAAGAGGTTTTCTATGATAGATTGAGTTGAGTTGATAAAGCTTTTTTGAAAGCTTAAGGACATATTTGAGTAAGCTTCTGTGGAAGATTACAATGTAGATTTGAGGTAAGTCTTGGTGAAGACTTGTTGAGTAGATTGAGCAAGTTCTAGTGAGGACTTTTTGAGTAGATTTAAGGTAAGTCTTGGTGAAGACTTGTTGAGCAGATTGAGCAAGTTATAGTGAGGACTTGTTGAGAATATTTAAGGTAAGTCTTGGTGAAGACTTGTTGAGCATATTGAGCAAGTTCTAGTGAGGACTTGTTGATCTGATTTGAGATAAGTCTTGGTAAAGACTTAAGAGCAGTTTGAGCAAATTATAGAGAGGACTTATGGATAAATTTGAGGTAATTTTGAGAAGACTTGTGATCAGAGTTGATTGATTGATTTGTTCAAACCTTAAGTTAAGTTTTGGGGCATATATAGCAGATTTGATTTGTGATTGGAGCAATCTTTGTGTTAAGGCTTGAGGATAGATTTGAGGACATATTTGTGTCAGACCATAGACATATATTGAGAATATTTGTGCTAGACTGGAGGACTGTGTTTAGTATATATTTAAGATAGATATTGAGCAAATTTGTACTAGATTGAAGGACTATGTTTAATGTATATTTGAGACAGATATTGAGCATATTTTTGCTAGAACGAAGGACTATATTTAGTGTAAATTTAATACAGAGATTGATGAGATTTGTGCTAGACCAAAGGACTGTATTTAGTGTAGATTTGATATAGTTGAAATCAAGCTTTAGAGGTGAGAGAGCATAGGATAGTACTCTCCAATGGATAGAGATCCATTAGCCAATATAGTGAGAACAAAGGTCTTATGAGTAAGGATAGGAGTATTCAGTGGAGAGAGATACATAAGCCATAATAGTGGAGGTAATAGTCTTTTAGAGGATCACAAACTAGAGCAGAGGAGAAAGAGTTCTACTATGGATAGATATCCATGAACTATCTAAAGAGATTAGTGTCTCCTGTGGGTTGGTGCCCACAAATCAGATTAGGGGATTGGTGTCTCCTTTGGATAGAGTTCCATAAAATTTATAATAGGGAAAGTATTACCAAGAGATTTGTTGAAAAAAATTTAGTGAAATATTTTCTCTGTGGACGTAACCCACATTGGGTGAACCATGTTAAATTGGTGTCTCTATTGTGTTTGGTGATTTGTGTAATGCTTTGATTACTGCTCTTGATATTTCCATTAATAATATTGGATAATATTTTTTGGAAAAGAAAAGTAAAATTTGGTATTATACTATTCACCCCCCTCTCAGTATAAGCTTGTGTTCTTCACTCTTTCTCTACCATATGCTCTTGCATCTGGTGCAAATTCTATATGTAACCCTCACCAACAAAAAGAGCATTTTGTGATACTCCTTTACCGATACCCTAAATTTTACTTGGTCTTTCAGGTACTAAAACCTTGGCGAGGGCATCATACTTAATACATTTATTTACCAAGCTCACAGTTGACAATTCATCATCCAATTTTTCTAGCAATATCACATGCATAGTTAACCGATAACATGTTAAAACAATCAATATAAAAATGGTTTGAAGTTAAACGCATTTCTATTTCCAAGGGAATGTCACTTACAATTTTCTCCACAACTTATAAAAAAATAGGAGCCCCATCCTTCTTTGTATGAGCTTTCATCCACATAGTTGCCCTTGGTAGTGGAGTTTCTACATTTTTGTTAGCTCTTCCTTTAAAATATATATAGTTGGAGAGACATTGTGATAATTCATATGACAAAAAAATATAGCTACGTTTTCACATATAATGAATGAGTATGAAAGGAATACCATTTCATGCTCTAGTCGAGCATATCCTCTTCAACTACAAGTGTGCATGATGGATTGGTAAGATTTGTTTTGTTATACCTTTGCCTCACTACCTACAATCCAACAAAGAAAAGAATATATAAATTCATTAGGGAGATCAAGGTCGATAATATTCACATGAACATAACAATGATATGAACTACAATAGCAGATAGGTTGGTACTTAACTTAAATTCAATACTAATACTACCATTCACAAAGGCTTCGCAATATTTTTTTGATACACAAGGTCGGGGATTAAAATTTCTATCTTCATCATTATCATACTTATCATAGTATTTTTTTACAAGTCGATGCTTATGTTCATGATATTGCTTGTCCATGGTCACAAAGATCCATTTCTTCATTGCTATCAAAATGATATATTTTTGCTGCATCAAACCAGTATCTTATTAGATGCAACATTTATATAAGTATTCAAAAATGGACACTATGAACTCCATTGGCTAGAAATTTACCGTAATTAGTGTCCATAACTAGTTTTTAAATTCCATTGGGACTACTCTCCTGTATGTATGGGTGATAGGGAAAATATCCCTCACAATCACCCCCAATTTATATGTAAACTTAATAGAATTTTTTTCTACGAGCTATCTATTTATATTGCAAATGATCTTCATCTTATCTATGTTGCTTGAATCTGCTACACATCTTGTTGGACCTTTCTTTCTATGATATTAAATGTTTAAAGTGTGTGATGACTTGGTATCAACACCTATAATACAAACACCATGTAAACATAATTATTCCATATAGTATGACAACAACAAGTAACCCAACATCATGAATAAATTTCTTGTACGATCTATGTACCTTCTTCATTAGCCAAAGTATTGTTAGCGTTATTTCGAGTATTCTCGCCATCAAATTCATTTATGTTTTGGGTCGCCTACTTATATTTCTCATTCATGGAACTTCATAGCTGGTATCTTCCACTAGTTGCTATAATACACCATAGTCAATAACAAAACCATGATCAATTATAATATGCCTAGGTCAACCACTATTGAACAACACTATAAAATTTCAAGTACTTACTAGCATGTTAGGCGCCTGTCACTAACTCTTGATTTATTGTGATAGCCTCAACTACCTGTGGTGTATTTCTTGATATTTTTTGGTACATATTACCACTTTTAATAAATAAATAAATAAATATAAACACATAAAAAACTAAAAACTTACTATAATGTAACTTGAAACTTACATATAAGTTGTAATCTTACTATAGTGTTAAGGTCCTTCAAATTTCTTTAAAATGTCTAAGGTTCAAACCCCACTTAGTATGAGGGTACTAGGACACCTCATAAAAACCTTTATAAACTCATTTCAAAAAACTTGAAATGCATGTATCAAATAGCATTAGCTCAAACAGTTCAATTCCTCAACTCTCAAGGAGACCCAAGGTCAAATATTGCCAAGCAATACATGAATAATAGTAACCAAGTTGTTGTAATATCACTATGTGGTGATGATGTAATACAAGTGGGGTTTACTTTATGTAGACACCAAAACAGCACCAATCCGATTATGTGACTGCAAACACTGATCGCTTTGACAAACACAGCCCCCAGGGCAGCCCTCAGAGGTCAAACAGTGGTCCTAACCACTTTCATAGCAATTTTGTAAGGTCAAGAGGCAATTTGGTACATTTAGACACTTTGCTCAGTATTCGTCTCACCCAGGGACGAATTCAAAATGGAATCCGTCTCACCCAGAGACGAATTCTGAATTCGTCTCTGGTAGGGACGAATTCTGAGTTTAACGGGCAAAAAGAAGAATGGCGCCAAGTGGCAGCCCAGGACAGTCAGTTGATGACTCCTGCCTCGCACGCGTGTGTGGGTGGACAGATAGGCCGTTAGAGGACTGTCACAAGGGCAGCTATGAAAGCCCAAGTCATGGAGGACTCCCCTCCCTCATGGGAAGACTTGACTGCCACATGGCACCTATGACCAACACATGGCGCTTATGCTTCCCTCTCAAAAGAGACCCCATGGGTCTATAAAAGGTGGGACTTTTCTCACCCAAAAGGACAGATTGGAGGCGATTTCAAGCAACGAAGTGTTGTCCGATTGATTACCCACTTGCATCCTTTTGATTCACCTTCTCACATCCACTAATCTCTTTCGCAAGGGAGGTTATTGGGTGGCTTTTGGAAGCGTGGATCCAACCCAAATCCAACATTTGACCACCTTACACCACCAATTTGTAGACATCCCAATCCTAAGAGGTTTTGGGCCCATCCCTAGTGGATTGGCTCCAAAATCAAGTGCCAACGGTGGGAGGCCCACTTGGGCACCCCGCATTTTCCAAGTTTTGTTTTAAAAGCATTCTAGATTATTGTTTCAGGTTGCATCTCATGTTATTCTGTTTGGTTAACTCATAGCTTCAATTTCATAACATTTTGATCAGATTTTATCATGCCTTTTGTCGCTTTGTTGTCCTACTAACTTGCAGGTGGCGACATCGAATTCTCGAGGATAGAGGCCAAATTGGGAGAATCCGACCATCTGGGTCATCCCAAAATGGCCCCAATTACATAACCCCTCTGTTTGCAGGTGTTTTGGAGGTCTCGGGAGTCGACATTGGAGCAGTATCACTTCGGCTTTTCCAACACAGTAGAATTCGTCCCACCCGGGGACGAATAGCAGTCGAATTCGTCCTGCCCAGGGACGAATTCCAGGTGAAGGTAGATTGGCCGACTGTTTCAATGGCAGTGGCCCTCCGGTGATGTCTTCTTGTCCTCTGTCGGGTTTTCGGGTCATTTGGACTCATTTTGTCTATCGTTTTAGACAAATATTTACATGCATCTTTTGGCGATTTTAGAGAACAAACACTTACTATTTGCAACAGGTGCTACTGACATCTTTGTTGTTTCTTTGTTCGTAGGAGGAGCAACAGAGGTTAAGGACTCATCAACATCAGCGACGGCATCATCTTGGCCCGCCCATTTCAAGTGTGGGCACGCGGAAAGAGGAACCTTAAGTCTCGATTGTAATCAAATTCTTTTAACGCTCCTAGCCCCTGAAAAGGGAGGAGGCGTATTTGTAACAGAGATCAAGAGAATTTAATGAAAGGGCTGTGTTTTCTCCATTTTGCTTGTATCTCATTTCAATGCGTCTCTTTCATTTCATGCATTCTACATTTCTAGGACTTAAGCGTATTTGATTTTGAATGCATCGCAATTAGTGTTTCCTTTGCCCGAAATCTCGTGCTTTCAGTGGCGATCACGGTGGGACCCCTGTTCCTCGGTTTTTAAAATCATAGAAACTGATTAAATTTTTGTGTTTTGTGCTTGACAGGTACATTTTTTTGTTGCAGATCGTTATTCGTCTCTCGACCGTGACGAATTCTTTACTGTAATTCGTCTGACCCTGAGACGAATTCAAATTCGTCTCTGGCAGGGACGAATTCTGTTCTGAAATTCGTCTCACAGAGGGACGAATTCCTGCCTGTGGATTTTTAGAGCAGAAATTTAGAAGCAACCGGTCCAGGCAGAGAAGAGGTAGGGATTTTTATAATCTCTGTTAAATTTTTCTGTTTCTGTTCCTCGTTCCTTTGATTGTTTTCATTTTATCCTGCATGCTTAGGGAAAGTCATTTATGCTTGTTTCATTTTCGCTAAATAAAATGAATCCCACACACTTCACGCAATAACTTTAAACCAAGGAGCCGGTCGTAAGACCCCAGCCCTTGAGCAAGACCAACGGTGGGTTCATCACCACCTTGGCTTAGCTTTGCATCCATTTCCCCGATTGTCACTGTTGTTAGGCGTAAATCCTGACGAAAGCTGACCGAGTGTCGCCGAGGTGATTCCCATGCACGCGAGGATAAGTCTTCTATGGTAGGTGTCATTAACAGGACAATCCCCCTTTCGTACCGCCTACGTACCATGTACCATCTCGCTCTCACGTACCTATAGTCTCCCTCTCGTAAGGGCGGGTATATAGAGAGGTTGGTATATCGGCTTGGTTGGTATATTGAAGGGGCGACCATTTTGGGAGTTATATGAGCCTTCATTATGCATTTAAACGTTCTTCAAAAACATTCAAAAACAAAACAAAACATCAAAATGCACTAAACCAGTCTAGGACACACCATTAAATCTTTAAAAGAGATAATCACTATTTGTGTATGTGTGTGTTCATTTCTGCTTAGTGTAACAAAAAAAAAAATCATCATAAACAAAAGATAAAAATCTACGTATTTTGTCATTTTCTCCAAAAGCTCCAAGGATTCCCGTAATCGCTTGGTCACTCCAAAATGCCCCAAAGGTGTCCATGAACCCTTTGGTCAACCCAAAATCACCCCAAATGTGCCCATAAGTGATGCGGGAGCATCCAACAAAATTTAGGAAATTTTACTTTTTTTTTCCTAAATTTTAGTGCATCTTGTCGGGGCCATAACTTCTCAACCGTAGCTCCGATTGACTTGAAATTTTACAGGGAGTTAGTTGGGATAATTTTAAACAAATACGATTCCCTAGAATCCTATTTGCCCAAAAAAGTCAGTTTTCGGGGCCAAATTCCATCATCTAGTGCCCCGAAATTAGGTTCTAAAATTGCGTGCCCAATTTTTTACACTTTTTGAGCTGTTCGGATGTCAATATCTCCTAATGTATTTAGAGCTAGGACTTGAAACTTCATTTTTGTCTTATCTACCATAAGAGGGATGCACACGCCAATTTTGGGCCCCATCCGACTCATTTTAATTTTTAGGGTTTTCTAGAGAGACATCGTCATGGTGCTCACCCGCAGCCAAGCCCAATCACGGGCGGAGGCTATGGGGAATGTCCAAGGAGGCACGAGTCATCTCCATTACAATCCCAAGGATTTGGTCATACCACCTTGGTGACCTAACACACAAGGCAGACCCCTCCACACCTTAACGGATAGGGACTATAGGGGCACCCCTTCTAAGAGCACTTTTGTTCAGCATAGCACGCAACACACACCCTTCCATGAGGGGTACATTCATAGGAGAGCTCCCTTAGATGTTCGCTATGAGCGGTCACCACGCGATGAAGCGATAGAGAGGCACACCGTCCATTTGGAGGGACAACGTGGATATGGCGTCCCTTCTTTACCTCCCATCAAGACGAAAGACAAAATCCAGAGAGGGGGCTCTTCACACAGGGCGAGCTCACTCCGCCCGCCCCTTTCACACCCATGAAAGGGAGTACGAGGAAGATCATCGCATTCCTCGAGGACAACAAACAACGTGGGAACCTTGCGTTTTCGCCCTTGCTGGATATCATGATCATACATCGAGGCCAGAGCCTCGAGTAAATGTCGCCTACCTCGACAGAGGGAAGCGACCCATTGAAATTTTAGATCATCAAGATCGAGGCAAACACATAGGAGAAACATTCAAACCTCCTGAGAAAAATAGGGTAGACCAAATTGACCCGATAGTCGCCAGACATGCCACCCGTCAAGCCCAAATCACGCGGCTTAAACAAAGTCATCAGGAGATAGAGTATCGACACCGCTTGGATAGAGAGCGCATGCAACGCGAATCGGATGAGTTACGCTATGAACTACCTAAGAGGGGGCCAACCCCTCGCACCCAAAGAGCCAAACAATATGAGAGGCATAATCCGTTGGTGCAGGACAGGTCTCCACGACCTCGTCAAGCTTTGCCTCCGAGACCTTATAGACCCGAGAGGGAGGCCACTCCCCGAAACAATGATGGGTACCTTCAGCAAGGACTCAATCAGGGTCATAGGTCTCGCCCAGAGACTCCTCAAGAATTTTATGAGGAGTACGAACCAGAAATAGAATGGGCCGAAACACCCCATCAAGGCGGGAGGGCTGCCAATCGACCACCCCTCCATAGGCCTCCAGTCTTCCATAACGCACAACGGGAGCAAACAAAAGAGGAGGAGATAAAATCTTCAGATGCATACAAAGCGCTATTAGAGCGTTTGGAGTCTATGGAGACAAAAACTTTTGGGCATCAAAAGCCCACGTTACGTCAACTCCGCAGTCATCCAGTGCATCCCTCAGTGCCAACACCTCTTTACCCCGAACACTTCAAGTTGCCTCAATTGGCAATCTTTAAAGGTGAAGAGGACGCACAAGAACATGTCACAAGGTTCCTAAGTCAATGCTTCGGCATCCAAGATAATGACGCATTGTTGCTTAGGACATTCATAACCACATTCGTAGGCCCCGCCTCGGATTGGTTCACACAATTACCCAAACACAACGCATAAGCAACCTAGATCAATTAGTAGATGCGTTTCTTGAACGCTTTGCCTTCAACACAAGGAAGAAGGCATCACCGAGTGATCTGGCTAGCCTCAAGCAATTTGAGGAAGAAACAATGGCAGCATACGGGAATCGATGGAGAGCTTTGCTTTCTAAGTTACCTTACCGTCCCCCTATGTCTGATCTCACACAGATGTTCGCAAAAAGTTGCTTGAAATCGATCTCTGGGCTATTGCAGCTGCAGCAATACGCCAGCTTAGAAGAAGCTTTGGCACAAGCCAGAGTTATAGAAGAGATCAAAATAGGCGAAGGCGCAATCGCCAAGCCTAAAAAGAAAGAGTGGAATAAAACCACTAAAACCGGGACAACGCAATCACAACACGCTGCGGTTAACCAAGTTGCGATAAATGTTCCCGCGCCTGTGCAAGAAATGCAGCCCCAAAAGGCTAATTACCAGGCAGTGCCTCCTGGTTATGAAAGAGATAATAGAAGGCAGGAGCAGAATCAGCAGCGTCGCCCTAGGCGACAATTCACCCCTTACACGGAGTCCAGGGACTCCCTATTTGACCGCTTGTCAACGGAAAATTTAGTCACTCCGCCGGAAATCCAAACTATAGACCCTAACGCTCCTAAGCCTAGGGGATACAGAGAGGAATTGTATTGTAGATTCCATAGGCGCAGAGGACACGACTTGAATGGATGCTGGAAATTCAAAGAATTAATCCAAGATTTGATCGACAATAGAACATTGGCCGTGGACAACCCCATAGCGCCAAATAATCAACAAATGGGGGTATTCAAGGACCCTTTGCCTGCCCACGAGGCACAGACAAAACCTCTCCAAATTAACGAGGTGCGACAGAATCTTCCCATGCAAGGATTTGTGGGAATGATTAGCATAGTGACAAGGAACAAAAAGTACCCAGCAGTTGCCCCCGAGGTAGCTACGAGGGAAGTTCCGACAACATCGCAGCCTCAACAACGCCCAACGCAGTTGCCTCCGCCTAGACCCGAGGTCACGATACGGACCAAACTCACGTAGAGTTTGCGGACCACATCGGCTAGGCTGTCCATTTACGAGCTTATTCAACAATCAAGCACCCCATAGGGAAGCTCTTATGGACATTTTAAAAGCCATCGAATTACAGCCTCACGAAGCAAATTCTTTCAACAACTTCGTGGGACATGTGAAACGATGTACGGAGCCGGTCATCACCTTCGGAGAAGATGAAGTCAAAACAATATCGAATGACATGGCAGATCCACCCCTGCACGTTATCGCGCGGGTCAACGGGATCCCGTACAAGAGAGTGTTGGTAGATACTGGCTCGTCCAATAACATCATTACCACTGCAGCCTTAAAACATTTGAAGCTTCCAGCCTCTCACATCACAGCCTCCACGTACACACTGCGAGCTTTCAACGATGCAATATGCTCGACAGTCGGCACAGTTGTTCTGCTTGTCCAGGTAGGACAAAAGACAATACCTACATTGTGCCATGTGTTGGAAGGCGAGATGGCTTATAATATACTGCTAGGGCGGCCTTGGATCAGGGACATGAAGTGTGTCCCTTCGATCGCTCACCAGTGCTTAAAGTATGCTTTTGAAGGAGAAATACATGTAGTCCCAATGGACTTAGAGCCCTTCAAGTATTGCAATGCGGTACAATTCATGCCTCAATCGACCCTCCCTTCAACGCATTTGGATTTCTAGTTAAATCCATCTAAACAGGGTCCAATACCGTAGGCACCACTGGTGACCAAATCAACAAAATCCCAGCCAGGTGAGCCTTCATCATCTGCTCCTTCATTATCAAAGCCACTTGCCATGGCCAAACAGAAGGACAAGGGAAAATAGATCATGGAAGAGGCTCAGCCCTTAGAAGAAGGGTTGCCCACAATTTCAACGGTATCAACAGAAGAAACACCTCACATAGCAGAAGCAGAGACTCCTAAAATGTCAAACATGGAATGGACTCAGGAAGGACTCCCGTTTCCTCCCACCCAATCATCAACAATCACCGTCGAAATGGCCAGTACGGGCCTGGGGGAGTATTTAGTGCAAAATGTTGTGGCAACCCCCGTATTGGAGTCCACACATGACATGGGAAGACCTCGCCTTCCCATAGGGACAGTTGTTCCTCTAGGCTACCCACCAAACCAGATAAATTTTGTGTATGGGGGCCTTGATCATGGTCTTGAACCATGCAAACAAAAGGAAGCAGACGAAGAGCCTTTTGTTGAAAACATCAACTATCTGTCAAACCCGGAATTTGCCCTAAAATATCTCGGCCAATGCAATTGGCATGGATACGGGCTAGGCAGATATGAGCAAGGGATGCGGGTCCTTTGCCAACCAAGATATCAGATGCCATATGATAAGTCAGGAGTAGGGTTCAACCACCCCCTACCCTTAGACATCTTGGTCGAAAATATGCAAGGCCTAGAAATAGGCAACAAGGGGGGATTGGCACCAGATCTTTATGCCAACCCGAATACAGAATATACATTGGGAGATTACCTCCCATGGTCAACAAACACCCTTGGCAACAGTAGTAATCCCTCTCCTTTGCTAGAGAGAGGCGAGAGTTCGGAGATTAATCCTCAAAGAGAACATCAACGGCTTCCAGACATCTTTTTGAAGCTATTCCCCTTAGAGGTTCCAGTTGAACCAACACAGTGTCAAGAGAATCAGGTCCCTCCACCAAGAGTGGAACAACCACAATGGGACCAGATTAACTTGCTGGAACAAGGAGAGCCCTCAACGTCGCAAGCAACAGTTGTCGAAGAGAATGAACATTTTTGGGTCTCCGAAAGTGATTCAAAAGATGAGACTGAGATGGACTATCTCAGACATGCGCGACGGCATCACCGCCCTTTAACTCATGAAGATCTAATGGGACAGATGGGCATACTACTAGGGCATGAATGGTGGGTAGACCTTGCAAGGTGGGACCAAGTATTGGATCCATGGCTCCAAATCCACGATGAGCACCGTCCACCCCGAGATCCCATCATGACATCAGTACCAAGGGAAGACCCCATCTTCCTATCAACACATAGGGCCGATCCGTTCATGCCCATCCCTACAGAGCCAGATCCAGAGCGCAAAGACCATCAAGCTGGGGGTACCTCTATCCCTTGAAGTACCATAATCCAAACCAAAAGCTCCAAGGATTATCGCAATCACTTGGTCACCCCAAAAGCTCCAAGGATTATCGCAATCGCTTGGTCACCCCAAAAGCTCCAAGGATTATCGCAATCACTTGGTCACCCCAAAAGCTCCAAGGATTATCGCAATCACTTGGTCACCCAAAAAGCTCCAAGGATTATCGCAATCACTTGGTCACCCAAAAAGCTCCAAGGATTATCGCAATCACTTGGTCACCCCAAAAGCTCCAAGGATTATCGCAATCACTTGGTCACCCCAAAAAGCGCAAAAGGAAGAAAAACCCAAGGATTATCGCAATCACTTGGTCACCAAAAAGCTCCAAGGATTATCGCAATCACTTGGTCACCCCAAAAGCTCCAAGGATTCATCACTTGGTCACAAAAAAGCTCCAAGGATTATCGCAATCACTTGGTCACCCCAAAAGCTCCAAGGATTATCGCAATCACTTGGTCACCCCAAAAGCTCCAAGGATTATCGCAATCACTTGGTCACCCCAAAAGCTCCAAGGATTATCGCAATCACTTGGTCACCCCAAAAGCTCCAAGGATTATCACAATCACTTGGTCACCCCAAAAGCTCCAAGGATTATCGCAATCACTTGGTCACCCAAAAGCTCCAAGGATTATCGCAATCACTTGGTCACCCCAAAAAAGCTCCAAGGATTATCGCAATCACTTGGTCACCCCAAAAGCTCCAAGGATTATCGCAATCACTTGGTCACCCCAAAAAGCTCCAAGGATTATCGCAATCACTTGGTCACCCAAAAAGCTCCAAGGATTATCGCAATCACTTGGTCAACCCAAAAAGCTCCAAGGATTATCGCAATCACTTGGTCAACCCCAAAAGCTCCAAGGATTATCGCAATCACTTGGTCAAACCCCAAAAAGCTCCAAGGATTATCGCAATCACTTGGTCACCCCAAAAGCTCCAAGGATTATCGCAATCACTTGGTCACCCAAAAAGCTCCAAGGATTATCGCAATCACTTGGTCAAACCCCAAAAGCTCCAAGGATTATCGCAATCACTTGGTCACCCAAAAAGCTCCAAGGATTATCGCAATCACTTGGTCACCCCAAAAAGCTCCAAGGATTATCGCAATCACTTGGTCACCCCAAAAGCTCCAAGGATTATCGTAATCACTTGGTCACCCAAAAGCTCCAAGGATTATCGCAATCACTTGGTCACCCAAAGCTCCAAGGAATCGCAATCGCTGGTCACCCCAAAAATGCCCCAAAGGATTCAAGAAATCCCTTGGTCACCATCAAGAAAATTCAAAAACAACAAAAATTTGCATCTCATTTCTAGGCATACTCAAATTCATCAATAGAGAGCTCTTCTCGCACTTCATCTTCATATTCACAAAAATCAATCCATCAAAAATACAAAAATATGTAGCTGCATCAAGCATTGCATCCATACATTGCATATTTGTGGTCGTACAGGTCAAAGGCACCATAGGTTGTAATTGCTCTGCTAGTCCACCTTGTTCCACACTGTTTCATTCTACAAAACAACAAAAACACCATGCATTGCTTTTACCACACTAGAGTCGATGGTCTTTTAATGTATCAAGAAGTTTTCGTGATTCAGTCATCATTTTGCTCTTTAGCCATGTAATGTATCAAGTCAAACATATTTTACGAAGGTAGAGTTACACTTGAAATACACCTTGTTACGTAACATCCCAACACAAATTAAAACACATAAAACAATTCCTAAGTTGTGTGAACGAAAGATGAAACCTGCACAGTAATCCAGGTCACCAAAAGTGAAACAGGTTATCTTGCTCATCCCCCCGTGCGAATGACCCCAAGAATGCCGAGAGTTGGCAAAAGGACAAGCATCCTCCCTACCCAATTCCCTAAGAATCCCTAGTTCTCAATAGTTGCAAAACATCAAAAATTTGCAAAACGTCAAAAACAAATATTTGACATCATACAAAGGCACACATCAAACGGCACAAACGATAGTGATTTTCATCACTCCATATCCCCAATCCCTTGCTCAAAAGAAAAACAAATCAAAATAAACAATGATCTTATCACTACAAACGAGCAAGTATCCCAATACAATTGAAGAAAAGAAGGGAGTTGAACTTGAATCCCTGGAACTCTCAAGCATTCTAAAAGGTCATGAGGCAAGCCTCAGTACCGGTTTGGTTGATAGCCTATCGATAACTGGCGGTAAACCTCTCGCATGACGATATATCTGTCACATTAACTTGCGTACAGATCAATGTTTGCATGTGGATGAGCTAGCTTATGGCATCCTGGATAACATCGCAGATTAATCTAACTCGAATACAACAAAGGAGTTAGTGGAGCTAATTAGGTGATCCTCAAGACAGGTTCGGTTGAAAGCCCATCTGCACCGGCGGTATCCTGATAAATACCACATAAATGAACTCAATTGCACACACAGGGATGTGAAATAGCTTGGTCAAAAACAAGTCCGATTCATACCTTGTTCAAAAGTCTTGTAAGATAAAGTACAATCATGGCTAGTGAGTTAAAACCGTCTGAGTCTCAGAAAACCTTAGCTACATTTCTAAACCAACTGCGCTACTTTTCATCTTTGCAATACCATCAAAAAATACAAAAAAAGAGAAAAACCACATGTATACATACAAAGTCATGCATCACAACAATCACCTAAAAACAAAATAAAAGAGTTCTAAACAGTCTATGGTGCCATAGCCAAACATCACAAATCCCATTCATCCATCTCATCTCCGCATATCACATATAAATCAAAAACATTTGCATTCATCATAGCATATGCATCCATCAAAATAAATCAACATGCATACATCCATATTCATCAACCATCATGCATAAGATCAAAGAAAATCAAAACAACAAAAACAACAAAATAAATGCAACACAAAAACAAAAAGCAATAAACATTGCCAGACACAAGTGCTCTTGCACTTAACCTCTTGGCATAGAAAAATTGATGTCGGGGTTTACATTGTCACTATCCTACTCTCTAAGAAGGCTACCATAGCCGGACCGCTCCACGGGAAGACGGATTTTCGACAATTTCACCCCCAAATGGCGTCACAAATGGGTCAAAGCCCACACAAAAACAACAAAAAAATGCAACACAACAACCAACAATAAACATTGCCAGACACAAGTGCTCTTGCACTTAACCTCTTGGCATAGCAAAATTGATGTCGGGGTTTACATTGTCACTATCCTACTCCCTAAGAAGGCTACCATAGCCGGACCGCTCCACGGGAGGACGGATTTTCGACAATTTAATCCCCAAATGGTGTCACACAAAAAAAAAATCAAAACAACAAAAAAATGCAACACAAAAACACAACAATAAGCATTGCTGGACACAAGTGCTCTTGCACTTAACCTCTAGGCAAAGAAATTCGATGTCGGGGTTCAAATTGTCACTCTCTTACTTCCCCAAGAAGGCTACCATAGCCGGACCGCTCCACGGGAAGATGGGTTTTTGATGATTTCACCCCATTATGGCATCACCAAAAGGGTTAACACCCACCAAAAACAGGTCCAAATGTTGGAAAAATTGCACATTCTTAAACGGTAAAACATCTAAAGGCACCCTTGCACAAGTCATCTTGGGTCAAGCGACTCGTCGTTTTTCTCATGAAGGTCATTCCCTCATCGATTCGTCGCTTGAGGGGGTAGTCACACTTAGTCACCAATCAACAATCACACACCCAATTAAGGAAAACGACATGCATTCAAAGAATCATTGACAAAGACAATCACGCTCCTGCTTGGGGCAAGAAACAAGCAACAATCGAATCAATCAAACACTTGGCATTTCGTGAATCATGAACACAAGGTTCCCCTGAGGATAAAAGGTTGCGCCCTTTGCCTAATCATGACTGATCAATGTCCAAGCTCAAGTCACACCTCACCAAAATAGGTTAACACTTGAAATCAAACTCCTTAGCTCGTCTGAAGCAAGGATTCAAGAATGCATGCCCTTTCCATGCTTGGGGCATCAAAAGTTGGTTAGGTTACCAAGAAACCCTAATCATTAGTGCTTTGGTTATCTATTTTTGCTCGGCGCTGCGCTATGCACAACGCATCCCAAAAAGGGGCATCCGTAGACACCAAAAAAAGCACCAATCCGATTATGTGACTGCAAACACTGATCGCTTTGACAAACACAGCCCCCAGGGCAGCCCTCAGAGGTCAAACAGTGGTCCTAACCACTTTCATAGCAATTTTGTAAGGTCAAGAGGCAATTTGGTACATTTAGACACTTTGCTCAGTATTCGTCTCACCCAGGGACGAATTCAAAATGGAATCCGTCTCACCCAGGGATGAATTCTGAATTCGTCTCTCGTAGGGACGAATTCTGAGTTTAACGGGCAAAAAGAAGAATGGTGCCAAGTGGCAGCCCGAGACAGTCGCTTGATGACTCTCGCCTCGCACGCGTGTGTGGGTGGACAGATAGGCCGTTAGAGGACCTGTCACAAGGGCAGCTTATGAAAGCCCAAGTCATGGAGGACTCCCCTCCCTCATGGGAAGACTTGACTGCCACATGGCACCTATGACCAACACATGGCGCTTATGCTTCCCTCTCAAAAGAGACCCCATGGGTCTATAAAAGGTGGGACTTTTCTCACCCAAAAGGAGAGATTGGAGGCGATTTCAAGCAACGAAGTGTTGTCCGATTGATTACCCACTTGCATCCTTTTGATTCACCTTCTCACATCCACTAATCTCTTTCGCAAGGGAGGTTATTGGGTGGCTTTTGGAAGCGTGGATCCAACCCAAATCCAACATTTGACCACCTTACACCACCAATTTGCAGACATCCCAATCCTAAGAGGTTTTGGACCCATCCCTAGTGGATTGGCTCCGAAATCAAGTGCCAACGGTGGGAGGCCCACTTGGGCACCCCCGCATTTTCCAAGTTTTGTTTTAAAAGCATTCTAGATTATTGTTTCAGGTTGCATCTCATGTTATTCTATTTGGTTAACTCATAGCTTCAATTTCATAACATTTTGATCAGATTTTATCATGCCTTTTGTCGCTTTGTTGTCCTACTAACTTGCAGGTGGCGATATCGAATTCCCGAGGATAGAGGCCAAATTGGGAGAATCCGACCATCTGGGTCGTCCCAAAATGGCCCCAATTACATAACCCCTCTGTTTGCAGGTGTTTTGGAGGTCTCGAGATTCGACATTGGAGCAGCATCACTTCGGCTTTTCCAACACAGTAGAATTCGTCCCACCCAGGGACGAATAGTAGTCAGAATTCGTCCTGCCCAGGGACGAATTCCAGTTGAAGGCAGATTGGCCGACTGTTTCAATGGCAGTGGCCCTCTGGTGATGTCTTCTGTCCTCTATCGAGTTTTCAGGTCATTTAGAGTCATTTTGTCTATCAATTTGGCTAAATGTTTACATGCATCTTTTGGCGATTTTAGAGAACAAACACTTACTATTTGCAACAGGTGCTACTGACATCTTTGTTGTTTCTTTGTTCGCAGGAGGAGCAGCAGAGGTTAAGGACTCATCAACATCAGCGGCGGCATCATCTTGGCCCGCCCATTTCAAGTGTGGGCACGCGGAAAGAGGAACCTTAAGTCTCGATTGTAATCAAATTCTTTTAACGCTCCTAGCCCCTGAAAAGGGAGGAGGCGTATTTGTAACAGAGATCAAGAGAATTTAATGAAAGGGCTGTGTTTTCTCCATTTTCTTGTATCTCATTTCAATGCGTCTCTTTCATTTCATGCATTCTACATTTCTAGGACTTAAGCGTATTTGATTTTGAATGCATCGCAATTAGTGTTTCCTTCGCCCGAAATCTCGTGCTTTCACTTTAATATCATTTAACTAATTTTAAAATTAAAAAAAGTTGTAATGTAGTTGAAAATGTTTAGTTTATGTCTCACTTAGTTAACTCAAACTTGTTCCCAAAGCATTCCACCTTTACTAAAACTGACCAATAAACCAACATTTCTAATCAAATTTTAAATTTTGGTGTTAAAATTCAATAAAATTTGAAATACACAAATTAGATTCATCAAATATTGTTATAGAGGGTACATTAGTACGAATGCAAAATTACATGGTAGTAACTAGCTCCAAGCCTTTCTTCAGAGAAGGAATTTGATGCCATCCTTCAATTCCAAAATAGTTCAATGCACTCACATTCCACAAGAATTATTATAAATAAATGCATCATTTTCTAATAGCTACCACTACACAATCATTTCCATAACAATGAAGCAAAATTACAAAGAAAAATAATAAAAATAAAGTATTAAATTAGTACTAATAAGAATTTAAATTCATTCAAAATAAACAATGTAAATCCCTTAATATTGAACATACCTTTTGAATTCATCATCAGTGTGTGTTAAAAAGAGTCATTAAAAATCCAAAAACAGAGTCAGTAGAAAAATTTAGAAATAGAATCAAACCAAAAATAATAGCCCAAAATCTAGGTATTTGTCAAATGAACATTAGATGAATGGTCTAAAAACAACAAAAATATCTAAAAAAAATTGGATGGAAAAAAATATGAAACATTATAGGTCATGAAAATAATTCAAAACTATCAGGTTAACTCAGTTCAATCAAAATAATGGAATGAGGGATCTGTTGAATTTGAGTTTAAATGAGACAAGATTCAGACACTCAAATACCAGTTAAAACTAAAACATAACTATACCTAGAGGAGGTAGAAAGAAAAAGGAGAGAATTTAAATACCAAATTCTAATAAAAAAAGTAGAAGAAGCTACTACAAAACAAAAGGAAGAACCCTTAGCTAAATAAAAATTAGAAGATTCAGTTGAAATAAAATAATTGGTTTTAGAACAAAAGAAAGGTCCATGGTTAAATTTATCTCCATTAGCATTAGTTTTTGTTACATCAATGCTTTCAACTACCAAAAGTTTTAGAGCACCACAATTGAAGATTGCTTCTTCGTCAAAAACATACACAGTCCAACATGCACACATGGACATAGACATAGATGAAACACCTTTAGGGTCATATGTGTCAATATTTGGATAAAAAAACTAGTAGATCTCAATATATCTATGATAACTTTATTGTGAAAAACATGATTAATATAGAAAAACAAAAATCTAAAAAATGGTTAATTGCAATTCCATTAAATATTTATGTTCCAAAAATCAAAAAAATATATGTCAAAAACAATCATAAAGGTCACCATAATTAATGGGATAGATAATTTACCTATATTTGGTGAATAAAAAATATAGAATGTATTGAACTTAACATCAATTTCAGGATACCACTATATTCATTTTGGTAGAATCAAGAAAAAATAATTCCTACTTCCAAATAAGGAATTAATGTCCATACATTATTGTCACTTCTAGATATCGGACATACCATACTAAAAGATGTTATAGTTACACAAGGTTTGATAAGGTTAGACAAAGGTCCTTAGTTTAGAATAAGTTTTCAAAATTTCATGATGTCTATCTTTTATGAAACAAAAATGATAGGTGGGCTACTACGTGAAATTTGTTAATTAGTACAAAAGGGTCAATGCTAGCACCAAGAGAAACTCAAATTATTTTAGGGTTTGAGTTTTATTATGAGTTTAAAAATACTACAATTCCAATAGTTGTCAGAGAATTAGAAGACCTAGAAAATAATAATGCATCAGTAAAATTTAGTAAAGAAAATTTAGAAGGTTTTGAACCTATGTATTAGAAAAGAGATGACATTCTCGTACCTACTATATATAGTTAAATAAAGTGCTAAGAAATTCAATAAATTCTTTAAATAAATATTTGTAAAAAGTATGGAATTATCAAGATGATGTAATAGAAATATCCTACATAATTTTTTCTTCTATTAACTAATAAAAGGATATAACACAACCTATATAATTTTTGTTTATTGAAGTGCAAATTTTAATTTTTCAAATACAGTAGAAAGAGAACGATATTTTTTTATTTTGATAGTCAATATAAGTAACCTAAATGTTACCATAATTTGTATATGCAATCAAATATCAAACTAATATTTAACAACAACAAAAGCACTAAATAAGAGTTACAATAATATAAATATTATCATGAATATAGAAGCATTGCTACAAAGCAACACTATTGTCTAAGGAGTAAATTTTGTAAAGAAAATAAGTAACAATAGTCCTTGATATTCAAGAAGATTTTTTATTATAATTTGTATAGAATATACAAAGAAAATAATTATAAATACAATAAAAAAAATATCTATAATGCAATGTGATAAGAATGTATTTTCCAATTTCCTTGGATACAAACAATAAAAGATAAAATACAAGAATACGTAAATGATCCTAAGGGTAATTTAAAATAAAGGTTCATCTGTACTTGATTATGTTTGAAGGTGATTTTGATGGTTGACAATATACATGAAAACATGATACATGTTTTTAAACCTTTCCTCATTTTGTGAATCTATAAATAAACCAAAAAGTAGTTATATTTGTTTAAGGGCTTGCCTCAATTAGGCCCCTAGTTCACTCAAGTTGTATAAAACCATTCAAAAATTGGAAAGGTTTAGAAGCCATACCTAATCCCTATGCTTGTTTGTTGATGATGAGAATGTTGATATTGAGTGATGTTGATGCTAGAAGTGTTAAAGTTATTTATAATGTTGAGTAGATAGGGATAGCTTATTTTTATATTTAGTGCAATATATTATCAAATTAAACATGCAATAATAAATCTAGGTATTATGCTATATTATTGATTAAATTTTATGTAATAACAGATGACTAAGAATGAAACTACTCATTTTTAAAGATATGCAATTTTATCAAATGTATATAATAGAAAATGACAAATTAACTTGACATAAATCAATTATATCCAAAAATATATACTTTTATGAAAAATATTTAACTAAATTAAGATATTATGCTAATGTAATGATTAAATAGTGTCTATAGAAAATGATAAGGATGCATAGAGTTGTGATTTCTTCTATTTGAAGAGATGAGTTTTGAAATTGTTTTGACAAAAGTGATGAGGTCAAATGGCGCTAAAAAAATTGAGGTCATGGTAATATAATAACCACTCATGGTTGGCACTATTGTCTATTGAAGGTAAATCCAAATACTATGAATCCTTACCTAAGCATACATATTGTATCTTATGCTTGAACCTCCAATCTATAAACTTGTGTTAAAACATCAAGAAAATTGATATACTAATGCATGTAATATAAATAAATAATAAGCAACTTTCATTTTTGCTAAAGTGAGATGACTAAAGGAAATATTTAATTTTATTTAAAGGAGCAAGATTCAAATAAATGATAACTAAATAAATCCACTAGTTACAAAGATATCTAACTACTATTAAACTATAAGTAAATTTGAATATATAAAGGTTATTGTAAATCCAAGATATCTAAATAGATGATCCTCTATAAGATCCTACAACACTTCATTAAAATAGATGAAACAATCATGAAAATAATAACAAGCCAATATTATTAACAATACTAAAGCTAATACAAATTAAGAAAATACAAAGAATGTTTAACAGAGCTCTCATATGTATCCATAGATTTGTGATAAATCCTTGGATGCTCTTGGAGTTTTCCTTTATTAATTTAAACACTCTTAAATGAAATGCACACAAAAATTATGGTAAATGGTTGTAGGGAGTTCTAGAGTCATAGGTTTCCATGCTTGAAAGTTGTTGCTATTTTTCCAAAGGGTGAATTGACTTATATTTTCAAACAGTAATTAGAATATCAAAATTTAATTTCAAATAAATGAATTAATTATTCATAGTGTCAATATTTTCCCATAGATTTAAAATTAGATGGCTTTATTGCTAGATAATTTTTAAAAATACTGAATTTTGCTTTGTTGTTAAATTAGGAACATGACCTAGAGAGGATGGGATTTATTTGTTTAGTAAACAATAAGTTTCAAAGTGATTCTTGCATTGTAGATATTATAAAAATTTACTAAATCAAAGCCACCCACTAAGGAGCGATGCAAATTATTCTTGGATGAGTTTAATGCAAGCATGCATTAATAGTTGACTATCTAATTTTATTTTTTTCCTTTTTGAACTAAAATATTACTCCAACAAAAGCACTATGGTACTTGTCTAAAAGTAGTTCTAGTATTACATAGGTACTTGAGTGGCAGGTTGAAGAGTTGGTATGGTGCTAGCTAAAGAATTTTGTTTTTTGGACATTAGCATTACCCAGATTATAATTGATTAATGTTATTGCTAATGCAAGTATTCTACTAGCATGAATTAATTACAATTATAGATAATCTTATAAGGAAACACAATTCTATTGAATGAACATAAATGACAATATTTTGATTAATATACTTAATATTTTACACTGTATCACATACCACTTTGAAGGGGAAACCTCTATTATAAGCAATATTAATACAATATAATTATTTAGGATGCCTTAACCTCTATTATAATATAATATATAAATACAATTCAACTTACCCTAATACTAAAAGATTAACCAAAAATGTATTAATTCATAATAACTATGGGAACAATATAACCCTATAACTAATAATCTAGTGTCACCTGTACATTCAAAAGGGGTTCCCACTCATAACTAAGGAAACTATTATAAAAAAAAAAAACTAAAAAGGGTTATTACCTGAGTTCCTAGCACTACCTACCTTAAAAAATAATCTTTGCCCTCAAAGATGAAGATGATGTATAAAAAGTACCTACTTATAAATTCTTAAGCAAGTATATTTTTCAAAAGATATTGTAGTAATTATCTTTAAGTAATCTATGCAAATATACATAATAGACAATGTAAAGGTACATCAACTAACATAGAAGATATTTGCAAGCTAGTGAATGTATTTTTTAATTGGAGACCAGATTTGTCAATGTAGGAGCATTCCCATTCATGTGATGCAATACCAAATAATTATCTAAGGTAACAATACAAAGTAAGACAATGCAAAATAAATATTTGTGCACATAAAAAATGCACAAATACACAACAAGAAATAAATCAATGCATGAATCTTATTATATTCTCTAACAAGGATATAATACAATGGGAGATAATAACCATGGTGGAATATTGATCTCAAGAATACATTGGTTGAATGCTTATAGTCCAAAAATGTGGAAGAGGTGGAATTCAAATGTCATACCCATCCAACCACCAATATATGATGATTGAAATATATCCTTTGCTAACAACTCTAAAAAAATATGTACATATAATGTGATTATTCATCTTTATTATTTTACATCAAAATATAGCACAATAACAATATAATCAATTTAAAACCATCATAACAAAACATCTTGTCTAATTTTCACATCCCAATTCAATATGAAAACTTACGGTCTAGTCCTCTTTGTTGCAGGATGCTTTCATCCTCTTTGCTACAAGATGCTTTCATCCTCTTTGATGCAATGAAATCCTACGGTCCATTCCTCTTTGTTGTAATATGCTTTCATCCTCTTTGTTGTAGGATGATTTCTTGGACTTTGATTATTATGTCAATTTTTGGCAAAATGCTTATATTCATGACAGTTTCTCAAAATGCTTATATTATAAAGAAATAATGGCTAGTCAACCCCCAAAATAAAAAAACCTTTTCCAACCATCATGGCTAGACAAACCCCAAAATATTTTGAAAGTGATGTTGAAACACTTGTCCAATCGACATGGCCAGTCAAACCCTAAAATAAATGAAAGTTTATGGGAATCCCTAAATTGGTAAAATTTTATGGGAGTGATGGCTAGAACCTGAAATTTTTCCCTACTAATCTAAAGGACACAATATTTTATAGGTTCACGGGACTAGGAGGTAATAGTATACATACCTAGGAGGAAATGAAAATAATTTTTTTGAAGAAATACTAGCACTATTACAAGTCATGCAACACAAGGAATAAGATCATATAAAATCCCAAAAAGGTGAAGCACTAAAGGACTACATGGAAAGATTAAAATATAGGTTGTAGATGTTGAAACAATGTAATTTCAACAAAATTTCATCAAAATTGGTCTTCCTAAGAGTAATTGGGTAGGATTACATGGAAGCGCTTAATCTTATGGGAGATGGAGAGGAATTGGAGAATATTACATGTAAGCACAAAGCCTATAGAGTGAAAAACATACCTTTTACAATATTCTCATGAAAAAATATGAGGGATGACTTCTGGGAAACCCTGGAAACTTGATTGGTGTTGCTTCACCCATGCGAAAAAGCTTTACCATTTTAATTTAAAGCCCTAGATTGAGCTTTAAAATAATAAAAAAGAGGGTTCTACTTTTCCTATGGTCTCTCCATATGTTGTGTTGTGCACCACTCTAAATAAGTATTGACTGTTCACTATCAATCCCTAGATTAAGCTTTGAAATAGAAAGGAGAGAAAAATTATGAGGGTTAACTTTTGGGAAGCCCTTGAAACTCGACTAGCACTGCTCCACCTAGTGAAAAAGCTTTGTCATTTTAATTTAAATCCCCAACTTTAGATTTGAAATAAGAAAAATGAGAGCTCTACTTTTCCCATGGTCTCTTCATCTGTTGTGTTGCGTGCTACTCTAAATAAGTGTGAAATGCTCATCTCTAGGCTTTGCCATGGTCTTTAATTATTTTTCATACTAATACCCGAAGAGGGTATTTATAAACCACCGTCTTAGGGTTACCTAAACCACTCTCTTATCCCTAAGAGGGAAGTTTAAAATCACCTTATTAGGTCACATGAATATGATGGCTTAATGAAGAGGGTAGTTATAAACTACCCTCTTGGGGTTGCCTAAACCACCCTATTATCCCTAAGAGGATGGTTTAAAACCACCCTATTCGGTCACCCTAAGATGATGGTTTAATACCATCATATTAGGATGACCTAAAAGGGCAGTTATCTTAAGAGGACAGTTTTAAACCACCCTCTTAAAATCTGTTAAGGTGGTTTTTTACCATCGTAAAAAACCACCTTATTTTAGTCGTTGTTAAATACCTCTTTTGGTGTAGTGTATCCAAAACATTAGGGAGAGATAAGGAAGTTTACAAGGGCTATTTATGACTACACATAAATTATTTCTTTTAGAATCTCAACTACTTAAAGGTACTAATTCCACCTCATGGAAAAATATAGTGATATGAACAATGATAGTAGAAAATCTTTAGGATATAGTTTGAAGGGCAAAGAGTAAACCTAATTAATATGATAGGGAAATTAAAAACTAAGAATAATATGAAGCAAAAGTTCTCATTATCATAAATTTTACAATTACAGATGATATATAGCCATATATTAGTTTATAATTGACTTCCACATAATCCTAAAATACTTTATCAAAAATATTTGAAGGAAATAATAAAACCACTATATTAAGTCTCTAGAGTCAATTGCATTCTCTAAAGGTTTACAGTGGTGAGATTATAGAATTGTTTCTAAGAAAAGTGGCAAATATAAAAGAAAATTTATAAACCTTAGGAGAGAAGGTAGAAGATAAATTTCTAGTTCAAGTAATTTTAAGAGCATGACCTGAATGTTACAAGCACTTACATATTTACAAATTTTAAGTAAATATATATCATTTGATAAGATGGTCAATATACTTCAAGAGTATGAAGTGGAGAATTCAATCAAAGACGAAATGACTAACAATGCTTTATTCGCAAAAGATAATCCACAGTGAAATGTGGCTTCATTCTCAAGGAACAAAACAAAATGGAGTGATATATATTGTCAAGTTTGTAAGAAAATAGGTCGTAGTACAAGTTAATTTATATTTAATCCAAGGAATATATAAGCTTGTAACATTCAGGTAAGAAGTCTTCACTCATGGGATTCTCAAATAAAAGATGTGTATTTGATGATATGCAATAGACTTTTAGACCCATTTCTAGCCAATTGTATTTTTTTGCATTATTTTAAAGTCTCTAAGCTACCCAAGTATGATGGTTTAGGTGATCATGTAAGTCATATAAAACTATTCATGCTTGCATGTATAAGTATATTATATGATGAATTACCATTATTAAAAATATTCCCACAAATTCTTGTTGGGTGCATTGGAATGGTATTTCCAACTACCTCATAATTCTCTTAGGAGCTTTAAAGAACTAGGTGATAAATTTTTGTAATAATTCATTATTGACATAGAAAAAACCACTACCTCCCTGATCTATATTAGTTAAAGCAAGGTAAGGATGAAACTTTATCAAGCTACTCAAAAAGGTGGAGGTCATTAGTATAAAAATTATATTATAAGCTTTATCAATGTTGTTAAACAAAATCTTAATAAGCATCTATTTTATCCCTTGGAAACATCCATAATACTTTTTTTGAACACACCATTCAAGTGGCCAAACAAGTGGGATAAACCCTAATTAGAAAGGCATAATTAAAACCTAATAAGGAGGAGGTTAAGTCCTCTTCTAATGAAAAGGAACAATATAGGAATAAATATGTTGTAGGAGACAAGGTCACTAACTCTAGGTGAAGCAACAAATATGGAAGTACTATAGGAACCCTTTAAAAACTTATTTTAAACAAATAAGAAATACCTAGGAGATAGTATGCTAAGTTAGACCTATCTCCATCCATTATCATAGAACAACTTGAAGATGTATATATATATATATATATATATGAATATTGTTTTACTTGAGTTATTAAAACCTTCTATTTTTCAAACTTTTGAATAAGTAATTATTTCCTCAAGAGAATAGTCCAACTAATATAACTCGTGATGTAGGGACCTTTGCTATCAATCATGTGATCATTGAATTTTACAAGGAATATGTCCCACCTCCATATATGCTTGGGGAATATCCACTTCATGTTACCTATGAAACTAGTGGTAGTTTTATCAAAAGAGTGCTTATTAATAATAGATCTTCCACTAATGTGTGCAGCCTCAAATTTCTCAATAGGATTAGATTAAATAAGTAAGACTTAAAAATTGTAATGACATTATCAAAGCATATAATAATGAATAATAAGGGGTTGCATTTACATTCATTGTTCCTATAAAGGTAGGGCCTCACATATTCAATACCTTAGTTCATGTTTTAGGTTGTGACTTAAATATAATATTTTCTTATAGCCTTTCCATAGAAAATATCTTTGAATTTTATCAATTCTTGGTGCAATACTTGTTGGCAGTCTTGAAAGTGACACGATATAAATAGGAATGGATTGCAATGTAGTCTTTATGATTTGTAGCCTTCCTACCATGGTTAAGAACATACCTTTCTAGCCTGCAAAGCGATATTTCATTCTATCCAAAAAATAGATCCTCCAAAGCTCCTTTTTATTTCCTTTATCGGACAAAGGAATACCCAAGTAGGTTGATGGAAAATTTTCAATTTTAAACCCTAAAATATTCACAATAATTTGTTGTAAATCTAGGTAAGTATTAATGAAAAATCCTAGATTTTGTAGTATTTATCAAATTTCTAGTAGATTTCTCATAGCATGATAATATTGATTTAAACTCCATGGCCTTGCTCATTGAGGGATGGATTAAATTAAAAGTATCATCAATAAATTGGATATGAAATCTAAAGGGACCATTTTTTGCAACTTGAATACAATTAATTTTTCCTTCTATTTTTACCTTTGAATAGGCTCTCCTTAATACTTCTATCAAAATAATAAATAGATAAGGAGAAAGTGGATCACCTTGATGAATTCCACAAGATGACTTGAAGAAACAAATATGGGCTTAAAATATTACAAAAATTAAATTCTTTATTATAATTTAAACCTTAATTGTTAACCAATTGAAACCAAGAATTATAAAGCCGAAAGTTTGTATGTCCTAATTACTATTCCAAAATGATTCTTAATATTTTATTCAAAATTTTATCCCAATAAAAATTAATATATTATACAATTTTACATATCTTAAAACTTACTAACTCTAAATATAATAAAAACCAATTAATAATTTTTATAATCCTTTTATTAAGATAAAAATATGTACTAAAAATAATAATATAAGTTGATGATATTTTAGAAGGAAAAATAAATTCTATATTTTATTTATTCTATAATATCAAAATAAATCTAAATAATTTTAAGAAAAATAAAATAAATGTTATATATTATTCATTTCTTATATTTTATCAGACATTATTGTGTTTTAAATATGAGCTTCTATATAAGCAATTTAATTCTATGGTGATGGTGCTAGTTATTCATCATTGATTCCTCATCATTGTTGATAAGACAACCTCCTGAAACACTTAAAATATTTTCTTTAGATATTCTCTCTCGATTGTAATGGTGTTGCTTTCCTCCAATATGAAACTTGTATGATTAAACATTTTGACTCACTTTTTCATCTACAATACTTTCATTGATGGATTTAATGCTTAATGCCTGCAATATAAAAGTCATGCATGGTAACAGACATGAATAATATCATGATTTAAAAATGAATCTACAATTTTAGGTATGAGCATTGATGATTTATCGTAAGGTATCTAGAATAGGAGTTAGAGAATAAAATTTGACGGAAGGTATTGGGAGAGCATTGCAACAACACACATGTAACAATATTATTAGCGTTGCAACACTTGTAGCACCATTATTAGGATTGTAACACCTATAGCAACATGGAATACCTACTAAAGTGTAAATGATATCAATGCTCCAATGCCTTAATTAGTAGATAATTAAATAACTTTTCATATATGTTTTGTAATATTTGTTTTGATGTAATGCTTGTTTTTTTTTAAAGGTAAGAAATAAGATTATTTTTAATGTGTTATTTTGTATGGAAATTTTGTTGTAAGTTTTCTACATGAATGTATGAATGGATGTTGGAAATTGTGTCTCATCCCTTTGAAGAGCAATATAGAATATAATAAATAAGAAAAAAAATTTGCAGCAACAACTATTATTTTCGTGTTCTTCTATTTAATACCTCTTTTTCAAAGTTAATTAACCCCTATAAATCCAAAAATTGGTATTAGACTGAGGTTTTTTGTGAGAAGAAGGAATATAAGCCTACAATAGAGCCAGTGAAACCTGTAGTTAGAAAGAAGAGTAACAAAAACAACAATAGCCAACATATTTCTTAGTAGATTCCATTGTTCAAAGGGGAGAACTATGATTTGTATTTATTTCACAAGACTTGTGGAATTTGGTAGAGATAGATTACATAAAATTTGCAAATGCACAAGAACTTGCTACTTGGTCTCAAGCACAACAAGATCAGTTAAAGGAAAATAGAAAAAAATGACTCAAAGTCACCTTTCTTTATTCAACATGCATTGCATAAGTTAGGTTTTTTGAGAATTAATGCAACAAAAAAATCAAAAGAGGTGTGGGATCTACTTCAAAATGCATATCAAGGGATAAAAAAGGTAAAATCTATCGAATTTTAGAAACAAAAGAGATTTTACAAATATTTTTATGAAAAATTTTGAATCTATGTAAGATTTTTTCACTCGAGTGATGGGATTAGTGAATCAAATTACATTTTGTGGAGATAATTTGTTAGATCAAAAAATTATAGAAAAAATATTGAGAAACCTTACTACATATTTTGATCCCATTGTGATTGCTATTGAAGAAGCAAAGGATCTAACCTTTTTGTTAGTTAATGAGCTTATGAGATCTCTTCAAACTCATAAGAAGAGGATGAATAGATCCATTGAAAAATCTGTTGAACAAGCTTTTCAAATGCAACTTGATATTTCAATGGATAAGAAAAGAGAATCATCTTATGAAGGAACAAAAAATTGTAGAGGAAGAGGATGTGCGAATAGAGGAAGAGGATGTAGCATTGGACAAGGAAGAGACAACTACAATGGCAATAGAGGAAGAGAAAACTACAATGGCAACAAAGGAAGAGGTAATTGCAGCAATAATAGAGGAAGAGGAAACTATAACAACAATAAAGATAGAGACAATAGCCACTACAAAAGAGGTAATCAAAATTCTGATAAATCACAAGTTCCATGTTATTATTTCCAAAAATTTGGTCATTATGAATGTGATTGTTGGAAAAAGCATAAGCAACAAGATAAGTTTTTTAAGAAAAAGAGAAAAATAGTTTATTTTTTGCTTGTGATATTACAAATGAAATTTCTGATGAAGTGTAACTTCTAGATAGCGGTTGCAACAATCACATGATAGAAAACAAAAACATATTTGTAAATATGGATGAGTCTTTAGAATCTCAAGTTTAGCTTGGATATGACAAGGAAGTTCAAGTCAAAGGCAAAGGTATCATTGCAATTAAAACAGAACAAGTTGAGATAATTTTCATTCATGATGTTTTATATGTGCCTGGATTGGCTCATTATCTGTTGAGTATAGGGTAGCTTATTGAAAAAGGATATTAAGTTATTTTTTAAAATAATAAACGTGTTATATATGAAAAAAATGGTAGAAATCAAATTGTAGAAAAATTTAGTATGCTACAAAATAAAATTTTCCCTCGTAGACTTGCATATAGAGAAGCTCAAGCTTTGGAAGTAGTATTGAATGATTACTATTGGTTATGGTATATGACGTATGGACAGTTGAATTTTCAAGGGTTAAAACTACTATGCCAAAAGGAGATGGTTAGAGGATTACCATTCATTGATCAGGATGATCAAGTTTGTGAAAGTTGCATTTTTGGTAAACAACATGAAGATTCTTTTCCAAAAGGAGAAGCATAGAGGGCAAAGAAATCACTTGAATTAGTACATGTTAATATATGTAGTCCAATGCAAACCTTTTCACTCAAAAAATATAGATGTTTTATCATTTTTTTTTATGACTATAGTAGAAGAATTTGGGTATATTTCATCAAAGAAAGTTCAAAATATTTTTCTATTTTTTAGAAATTTAAAGATAATGCAGAAAAGCAAAGTGGTTGTTTTTTTAAGAATATACATATAGATAGAGGGGGGAATCTACATCTAATGAATTTCAATATTTTTGCAAAAATTATGGTATTCAAAGACAATTGACTACAAGCTACACTCCTTAGCAAAATGGAGTAGCTAAATGTAAGAATTGTACAATTGCGGAGTTGGTAAGAAGCATGCTAAAGGCCAAGGATCTTCCAAATATTTTTTGGTGAAAGTTGTAGCCACATCTATTTACCTAATTAATAGATGTCTAACAAAAGTATAAAAAATATGACTTCTTATAAGGTATGGAATGGAAGGAAGCCTAGTGTGGCTCATCTTAAGGTATTTGGTTGCATTGCTTATGTTCATATTGGTAAAGAAATAAACATGATGATAAAGGTGAAAAATGTATTTTACTGTCTATAGCAAGGAGACAAAAGGTTATAGGTTGTATAATCCAATGAAAGAAAGCTTGATAGTTAATCATGATGTAATTTTTATTGAAAATGATGCATGGAATTAGAAATAAAATGTGCAATAAGAAAAATAGTAATTGTAAATATAGAACAAGATGCTTCATCTTATTCTACTAGCCCAAGCAGCATCTCAAGTTCTACTCCCACTTCTTCAAGGTCAACATCTCCTTCATGTAGTCCTTCAAGTTAGAGTCCTCCTCCAAGGAAGGTAAATACTCTTCGAAGAAATCTATGACAGAACTAGCAGTCCATTTATGAATTTTGCTTTATTATCTCATATTAAAGTAGAACCTAGATGGTTTGAAGATGCAGTGAAACATAAAATTTGGTGTAAATCCATGGATGAGGATATTAATTCCATAAAAAGGAATTAAACATGGGATTTAGTAGATCCTCCACCAAAAAGGATGTGATTGGTCTAAAGTGGATCTACAAAATAAAATGTAAAACAAATGGATTTTTTGAGAGATACGAAGCAAGATTGGTAGTTGAAGGCTTCTCATAACAACTAGGTATAGATTACAATGAGACCTATGCTCCTATTGCAAGGTTAGAAACCATCAAAATGGTTTTGACATTGACAACACAATTTAAGTGGTCAATATATCAATTTGATGTTAAATCAACATTTTTAAATGGTGTATTGGATATAGTATTTGTTGAACAACCACCCAGTTATAAATTTGTAGGAAAGGAACAAAATATTTACAAGTTGAAAAAGGCTCGTTATGGGCTTAAGCAAGCACGAAGAGCTTGGTATAGCAAAGTAGATGGGTATATTAAGAAAAATGGTTTCAATAGGAGCGAAAATGAACCTACACTCTATATAAAATATAGAGGTATGGATGAATTTATTATTGCTTGCTTGTATGTTGATGATTTTATTTACACTAACAATAGCATAATTTGAATTTGAGATGATAGATCTGAATTTGATGCATTACTTTCTTGGCTTAGAAGTAAGAAAGTTGAATGATGATATTTTTATCTCACAAGAAAAGTATGTTATTGATTTGCTTGAGAAGTTTAGAATAAAAAATTGCAAACCACTAAACACACCTTTGAATATGAACAAGAATCTAGTCAAGAATGATGGTAGTAAAAGGGTATATGCTACACAATACAAAAGCTTAGTTGGTAACCTTATGCATCATACTACCACAAGACCTAACATCATGAATGTTGTAAGTTTAATTTTAAGATTTATGCAAGATCCAAGTGAGATTTATTTTTGTACAGCAAAAAGGATACTGGGGTACATTCATGGTACAAGGAATTTTGGTATTTTGTATACATCAACTGATAATTTTGGACTGATTGGGTATATAGATACTGATTGGGTAGGATCTCTTGATGATCGAAATAACTTCTGAAAATCTATTCATCTTGGGACCAAATGTTATTTCTTTGTCCTCCAAGAAGTAGACAATAGTTGCACTATCAACAATAGAAGCAAAATATCGTGTAGCAACAATAGTTTTATGTCAAGCAATATGGTTGAAGAGGATTTTGGCAGATTTGAGGTATGCACAAAATATGAAAACAATCATTCATTGTGATAACAATTCTACAATTGCCATAGCAAAAAATCCAATCTCCAACAATTTGACTAAGCATATTGATATTAAATACCACTTTATTAGAAATCTTGTGGCAGAAGGTCGGATTGAATTGAAGTTTTGTAGAACTAATAACCAACTTGTTGATGTGTTCATAAAGTCTTATCAATAGGAAATTTTATTAGGATGAGAAATATGTTAGGTATTACCACATAAAACATTAAGGGGGAGAATGATGGAGTTAATGTTTAATGCCTGCAATGTAATGGGCATGCATGGCAACAGGAATGAATGTCAAGATGTAAAATTGGACCCGTAATTTTAGGTATGAGCATTGATGATTTATTGTAGGGTATCTAAAATAAGCATTAGAGAATAATATTTGATGGCATGCATTGGGAGAATGTTGCAACAATGCACTTGTAGCAGCATTATTAGGGTTGTAGCACCTATAGCAACATTATTATGGTTGCAACACTTGTAACAACATGGAATTACAATAAGGGTGTAAATGATATCAATGCTCCAATGCCTTAATTAATAGATAATTAAATAAATCTGCATATATTTGTTTTGTAATAGTTTTTCATGTAATGTTTGTTTTCTTTTTAAAGGTGAGAAACTAGACTGCTTTTAATGTGTTATTTTGTGTAGAAATTTTGCTCCAAGTTTTATGCAGAGTGTATGAATGGATGTTGAAAATTATATCTCATCCCTTTGGAGAACAATATAGAAGATCATAAATAAAAAATTTGTTTTGCAGTGCCAGTTGGTATTTTCATGTTCTTCTATTTAATATCTCTTTGACATATAGCGGGTCAAACTGACCCTCAAGAAAATAAAAGCCATAGAGTTTTGAAAATTTTACAATGTAATTGTTGCGGTAGAATCTCAATCACAAATGAAAGTGTAGATATATATTTTTAAAATGTCACGAGAGTTTAGGTGGTTAGGTGGATTGGTAAATTCTAGCGTTCTACCAAAAAGAGATTTAGGTCGGGCATGTCTGTTTGTAAAGGTAGTAGTTTAGCCTAAATCCACTAAATGTGAGCCAACTCTACGTGATACCAATCCTGAGGTCCCTCTAACTTGAGTTAATACAACAAGATGGAATAAGGGTTATAGAAAACAGCCCCAAAATTTGAACCTACTTGGTTGTAAAAAAAGATTGTGGAAAAAAATTGTAAATATAATTGATTCCCCTATATTAAAAAAATTAATGTTATACATTTATATAAAATGTGAGATTAGAGGATATTGTTTTAAGGTGGACACCAACATTCTTGATTTGTTCACCCGTTTTCTATCTCATTCATTATTGTGTCGACGTTTTGTTGAACAGCGTGTTCAGTCCTTTGTAACACGTACGAGGAATCTGTCAGAGAAAGTAATGTGTAACCGGGAAGGGAATATGTAAGGAGTGGGAAAATAATTTTTAAGATTATTTTTTTTATTGAGTAAATACTTCTTTTATATATATATCCGTTGTGGGGATTTAACCCGGGTCACATTGGCGTTTTGACGGATATAATTTTTAAAACTGTTAACACACAATAATAAAAGTTTTGGGTTTAGATTTTTTTTAGATGGTTTAAAGTTCAAACCCTAGTATGGATGAGTGTGTGAAAGGATGGATATGTATTTATAAAAAAGTTACATTTAAAAAATATAAATTAAAATTTGTAAATTAAAAAAAAAAATTATTATCCATATTATAATTTTATATATTGATATATTTCATATTAATTGGTGATCATGAAAAAATAAAAAAAGTACTTATAAAAATAGGATGACAATTGAAAATAAAAAATCATACAGAAATAAAAATATATTTTTTTAAATTAAATAACTTAAAAAGTTATTACAAGTGTAGTAATCTTTTCATTAGATAGATGGAATGTGTAACCTATGTATAATTAAAATGGATGGCATGGATTTTATTATTATGATTTTAATAGTGCAGCAGATTAATGAATAAAATTCTATATAATGCAGCACAATTGTGTCTATTTCTTTCCAAGATTATAAACAACTTTCAATTTCAATTGAATTGTTTTTTTCCTGTTAATTATTGGTTTTTTTTTTTTCCTTTGATGCTCTGTTTTAGGTGCTCTGTTTTGCATACAACAAACAATAATACAAGCATGGAAAATTCGCAAGCACCTAACCCTACATACAGAATCCAGGATTAACATTCCCTGTTGTAACTTTCCAGCTATCATGTATTCTTGATCGTAAGTCATTGCATATGTGCATTGAGCTATAATCCCATATTTTTCATTGCAGATGGTGAAGCGAGGACACAGTGCTGTGATAACAGGAGCCAACAAGGGCTGTGATTACTAAATTTTATGGAATATATTATAGATAATAAGTTTAATATTTTTTATTTTATTTATGAACAACAAATTTAATTGAATATACTATAACTACTTGTCTCCACCGGAGAATATGTCCCTCTTTACGAAAATACGATGGCCATAATCTTTCGTAACAAAATGAGTTTGCAATACGAAAAGTGGATGTAAGCAAACCATATAAATCTTTCCTAATAAAATGAGTTTGCAATACATGAGTGACCTGCTTGGCCGCCTTATTTCGAATTTCTTCCACCCACTATGTCGGCAAAGTTAATATAGTGGCGGACAACCATTCGATTTATATACCGACAATCTGAATATAGTGGCAGACAACCACTTAACCATACATAGAATACTAGTTACGGATAAAGAAATTAGGCCCCAGGCAGCAGACAACCATTCGATTTATATATCGACAATCTGAAAATAGTGGCGTTAGTGGATTGGTAAGTTGGGGCGCTTATCGAGAGGAGACCTAAGGTTCAAATCTCACGGGCTTGCCCATGCAGACAGTAGCCCAGATCCGATTCCTCTGAGTGGTGCACCAGATTGATGACGACGGTGCAACCCCTGTGTGTCCGGCGGTCTCGGTGGAAGTCCTGAGAGCCTTCCTAGATAGTTTGAACCCTACCAGCTGCTATGCTGGTAGTTACTAAAAATCGTGATTGTAACGATTGCTTCTATATATATATATATATAAAAAAAAAAAAAATAGTGGCAGACTCAACTGGTAAGACATTTTCTTGTAGTAAGACTTGACCGTGGAAGTAATGGTAAAGTTAAAATTATTTTTAATCTATAAGACTATTTTTAATGTTTACTATTTCAGGTATGAGACTTATTTTTATGAAGAATTTTGATGAATGGCACATGTTTCTCCAAACACCCGTTAATATCGATATTGTTTTATCTGTTCAAGAGATTACTGCAAAGAAACTTACAGCCAACCTAATTTAATACAATGGATAATTGTGAAGCACTATTTCAGAAGTGCAATATTTATTTTAAAAATATCTGTACGTCAAAGATGCTAATACCAAAGATGTCGGTGGCAAGTCATTTCATATCACCGTCATCCTATTGACGACGTCAATTCACAAACACGATCCAGTGCAACATGACTGGCTGTGTGGGATGGCGTGACGTGACTACTGTTTCAGAAAATCCAATATTTATTTTAAAATATCTGTACGTCAAAGGTGCTAATATCTAAGATGCAAGTGTGAAGTCATTTCATATTATTTAAAAATATTTGTAGTCAAAGATGCTAATACCAAAGAGGTAGGTGGCAAGTCATTTCATATCACGTGAATTCACAAACATTTTAAACCAAAATTCTTGGTTAGCGTTATACATTTATGAGTAACGGTTAAAATTACAAATATAAAACAGAAAAACATATTATAAAATTTTAAAAGATTCCGTATAGCGTTGGTAACATATTTTCAAGAGTTAACCCTATACATTTATGAGTAACGGTTAAAATTACAAATATAAAAAAACAACATATTTTATGTGTAAACTTCTCTCCCTATAAAATTTTAAAAGATTCCCTATAGCGTTGGTAACATATATGTAAACTTCTTTCCCTATAAAATTTTAAAAGATTCCTTATAGCGTTGGTAACATATTTTCAAGAGTTGACCCTATACATTTATGAGTAACCGTTATAATTATAAATATAAAATAGAAAAACATATTTTATATGTAAACTTCTTTCCCTATAAAATTTTGAAAGAGTTATCAAATTTTAAGGATATATTCTAAGTTTGACATGTGAAAGTTAATTTTATAAAATTTAACGATAGTTTAGAATTTTTAAATTCTATTCCTCATTTTAAGACATCGATTCTCCTGCCGATTAAATTGAAAAAAAACTCTTAAAACAAATGAATTTAAACTTTTCTTTAAAAAAATTTAAAATATATATATATATATATATAATATTTTTCTTATATATATATATAATATTTTTCTTTCTTATATTCTTTATAAAATATATTTGTAATTGTAACGGTTACTCATATGACATAAATGTATGCTGTCAACTCTATTTGAAAGTTGTAAAATACCCGAGACTGTAGAAGCATGTCTGCTTACTCTGCCCCACGTGAATGACATAATAAAATATTGAAAATATTTTAAACATGGAATCAAAATATTTATTTTATAAGTACTTTCTTTTAAGGTGGTACATAATCTTTCAAATTAATATTGCTTTTAGTCCATGCCAACCTATCGAGAACATGTCAAATCTTGCAAATCAAATTTCTGTCCAGCTGAACATTATTTTTTCTTATCAAATAAGGATTTTGGAATCTTACCTCGAAGAAGTCCCAAAATTCTATAAATTGGGTACCTCCCTCGAAGAAAAACAAGAGAAATGATTTCTTAATAGCAAAGCTCTAACAAATTTCTTAGAGATCAAACAACATTATTTATAGGTTTTAGAACTGTTTGGATTCTTTTTTAAGTACCTTTTCACCTTCAAGCATCTTATGCCATTGCATGCACACCTCACACAAGCTTCTCCTAGGTAAAAAAAAAAAAGAAAGACTATTTGATTTCCTTCGTTTTGGGAAAGAATCTTTACATTTTCTTTGTTTTTTTTTTTTGTTACTCATCTCCTCCATGTCAATCTCAAATTGCATTGATGAATTAATTTTTTTTTTATTCAAATTGTCAAATACCTTTAATTTAGTCTATTGCAAGAATTATAGGTGATTCTTAGGCACATATCTTTTGTCAGCATATCTAACCAGGCTCTAATTGTAGCCCAGCCTCACAACAAGACAAACCAGGTTTACATGTCTTAGAAAAAGTTTCTTTAGAGGTCAAACAACATTGTTTATAGGTTTTGGTGCCTTTTTTATTCTTTCTTAAGTACTTTTTTGCCTTCAAGCATCTTAGGCCATTGCATGTACACCTTACACAAGCTTCTTCTAGGGATGAAAAAGGGGAGAATATTTGATTTTTTGTGTTTTCTTTATTATTTATCTCCTCATGTAAATCTCAAATTGCATCAATCAATTATTTTGTTTTGCTTTAACTTGTCAAATAGATTCAAATTAGTTTGTTGTAGGATTTATAGTTTATACTTAGGCACATACCCTTTTCTAGCATATCCAACAAGACTTTGATTGTAGCTTAGCATCCCAACAAGAGAAAGCAACATCCTAACCAGACAAAGCAGGTTTACAAGTCTCAGAACAAGTTTATAGGGCATGAACCTGCTCTCTTTGCTGATCTATGATCTTAGTTCTTTTCCTTTCCTACATTATTAATATTCATATTATAAGAGTTTCTACTGTAATATTTAAAATCAACTCATAGGTTATAAAATTTACAAGTTGCAAACTTGTCAAACTACAAATTTTCCCTATGGATTACGAACTCATTCTACTCACTCTTTTGAAAACTTTTAATACCAAAACTAACCATAGTCAAGCCTAGGGAGATCCTAGCATCTTTATAACTCATTTGATATGGCTTTTTGTATTAGTTAGTTATCTATTTTATGCAATTATCTCCTTCCATAGATCAATTTTTTTTTTTGTATCCCTCACTTACATAAATCTTAATTACTTACTTGAGCAAGCTCAAGTGCACAATTTGCCTTACATAAGGGAAGCTCTCCCCAATTTTTTGGTTAATAAGAGCTAGGTGTTTCATGGAGGGAGGGAGAATTCTAGATGTAGATAATGTCAAAATTTTATAAATATCTCGTGTTGGACTCTTGTCATGATATTTTATAATTACATGGTATCAAGGTATCACTTGGTTCTAGATATACTCTTTGGGATTTCCTAATAATATTTTATAATTACAAAGTATTGTAAAAATATCACATGACTCTAGAGATTTCCTTTTGAACTTACATAATACTACAAAATTTATATTATACCTTTATATTACTATATAAATTTTGCATGATACACTCAATTATTTAAAGAATATGCCCAAAATACATTGACATTGACATAAAAACATTTTACCACAACATTGGCACTTTTAATATTAAATTTTATTATTTACTTTCATTATATACTATGACCTATCCCTATCATTGTATTTCAATTGTACAAACAATTTTTTTGTAATTTCACTAGTCCTTAAAGGTTTGTCATTCTTACAAATAGGATGTTGCACCACAATTATATGAAACTTGTTATTATTTTATTGAATAAGCTGTGTGTGGCTTCTATTTGGGGCCACTCTATTCGAATATATTCCATTATTTGGTAGTTATTACAAGTTCCATGTAATTTGGACCAAGTGTCACTAGAGGAAGACCAAGAATCATTCTGTAAAACATATATAATAGACTGTATCTCCATTCTTCATTGTACAATTCTATTCATATAATATGAACATGATATGTTCATGTAACTCTTCTATTCTCTCTTCTCCTTCTTAGTCATTATGTTTCTTGAGTAGATAGAATAGTGCAAAAACTATCATTGGTATTAAAGCAAGGTTCGAGGGGCCTAAAAAATATCGTAAGAAAAAGCAACTCTTGCAAGAAGAATTTGGGACAATTATCGCCATTTGATAACAAGTCCAAAAAGAAATTGGGTTTTTACAATAGTAGACTGAAGGGCTAATGCAGAAGCATCCAGCGACATCTGATGCAGAGGCATCCAGTTGCGGGAAAGCCACTTCAGAAGAGTCGGCTAAGGAAGAAAAAGGCGAAGAAAGCCTGAGGGCAGAAACTGTCGCGATATCGCGACAAGAATTGTGTCGTGATATCGTGACACAAGTGGCGGAGGAAGGCCTGAGGGCAGAAACTGTCGCGATATCGCGACAGAAATTGTGTCGTGATATCGCGACACAAGTGGCACGGAAGACTTGGCAGATGGAGGGTCACGAAATCGTGACATCGGGATTTCGCGATGTCGCGAAATCGTGACCCAGACGGGAAGCAGAAGGAGCAGAGGATGGGGTGTCATGAAATTGTGACATGTCGTGATTTCGTGACGTGTCACGAAATCACGACACCAACAAAGGAGAGCAGAAGGAAGTGGAGGAATGTCACGATTTCGTGACATGTCACGAAATCGCAACACAAAAGCGAAGCCAGAGTAGAGCAGTGGGAGTTGTCGCAATTTCGTGACATGTCACGAAATCGTGACCGTCACGAAATCGCGACGAAGAAGGGCAGGCGAGAGGAGGTCGTTGGAAATGTCGCGATTACGTGACATGTCACGAAATCGTGACTTGAAATCAGGAAAGGCAACGGTGGAGGTAAAGGCCGCGATATCGTGACCCGAAGGCAAAGAAGGCAGCGATGCAGAGAATACGTCGCGATATCGTGACATGTCGTGATATCGTGACTTGAAGGCAAGAAGGGCTGAGACGAAGAGAATTGTCGCGATAGCGTGACATGTCGCGATATCGCGACCTGAAGGTGAGAACGATGAGAGGATGAGGAAACGTCATGATATCGTGACATGTCGCGATATCACGACATGTCCCGATATCACGACCAAAAGAAGAAAGGAGCATAGGGAAGTTGAAACGTCGTGATATCGTGACATGTTGTGATATCGTGACATGTCACGATATCGCGATGGGAAGAGAAGAAGATGAAGAAGAAGGAAGAGATGGCAGGAAACCGCGGCAAGCGGTATTTTCAGGGACCATTCCAGAATGACATGTGGCACAAGGTGCAGTAAAGGCGGACAAGAACCAAGAAGCACGAGAAACGAAAAGGATGGGCGCACAAAGTTTTCTGATGGAATCGACGGTGACAGGGACCGTGCGGAGTGGGGTCTTAAATCGGGTTGGTGTCCCGATTTTTGTGTTGATGTTTCAGAGGGTCGGGGCCTCTATAAAAACCTAGTCTTTGTAATAAATCGGGTTGGTGCCCCGGTTTTTGTGATGGATGTTTTCAGAGGGTCGGGGCCTCTATAAAAAAACCCAGTTTAATGTGTTAGAGGTGGGGGGGTGGTGGATCGGAGAACGCATGCAAAGTGTGGGTGAGAGAAGAACCAAGCCGAGCGCTGGTTAATGTAAAGCCTATGAGCTATTTATGTATGCATTTTTCAAATTAATGCAGAGATTTTCTGGAATTGCGTGAGTGTGACTGTGTGTGTCTTTCCCGTCCCCCATCAAGGGCATTAAAGGAAAGTTAAATCCATACTACTATAGTTTTAGGTAGCAAGTTAGAGGAGTTACAAGGTTATGAATTAGTGAGCTAGAGAGTTATATTGGATAGTAAAGGAAAGTTGCACGTTTATCTAGTGAAAGATAGCAATAAGGTGAATATAATCACCTTGCTATTCTTCGTCTATAGAGTTCATTAAGGTAAGAAAATTTGGTGCAACAAGGTTCATTAGTTGAACTTTAATTATTTGGTTTGTTATCAGGTTCTATTAGGCATCTTATTAGGGTTTAAAATTTGAAAAGAGAATGTTGCATATTAATATCTTCAAGGGATTTTAGAAGGTAGTTTCTTATAAGTATTAAACTTACACATAAAAATAGGAGTTAGATATATTTTTAAATAAATAAAATATCATATTCCTATTATCTAGTTAAAGTAAAGAAGACATTACTCTTAAGAGAAATTTGTAAATATTATAGTGCATTTAAGAGTTATTATTAGTACATATTACAAGTTACTTTGAAGGAGAAATAAGGTAAAATTACTATTGCACTATTCTAGTTATTTTCATTAAGAGTTTATCAAGAAGGGAGTTTTAATGCACAAAATAGACTGGTAAGAGTAAAGTGTCTAGAGACACTATTGAGCACATGAGACCTGCAATATTCTATGGTAAGGAGAATCCATCAAAAGAGTAATAGAACCTTCAAATATTGAAGAAGAGAACCAATTTATCAAAGAAGTAGAAATATTCAAAAGAGACCATAGAAGTCTCAAGTCTTTGATAGATTTATTTACATCATTACACGTTCTTCTATGTAGTAAATCAAGGGCAAAAACTAGAGTGTCTAAAGACACTATTATATCAATTCTACTACAATATATCAAGGGTTGAATCATCAAATTGAAGGAGCAATATAAAGGAGACATCATAGCCCATATTTCAATCATCGAAGGGGAAGTTTATAAAGACTAAACAAAGAGCTCTTGCAAGTAAGAGGTAGATACATTTAAGGGCTCAATATCCTTCCATTAGAGGTGTCAAAAGATACCCAAATTAGCATGAATGCAACTAGATTTAACACTTACAGAGTGCACAAGGAATAAACCTACATCCATTCAAGAAATCTACATAAGATAACAACATTACAAGGAGTTCAAGTAAGAAGGAAGATAGCACAAAGACTACTTAATATACGTGGCCAAAATAAAAGTGCAAGGAGAGGATTACCATCATAGGTTACCCAAGCATACATAGGAAGAGCTTGGATGAATCATCCACATTGAAGCCAACTACCATCCAACATAGCAAACGTTATCGTTGTCAAGAAGGAGCCACCATTGAAGAAGAATAAGCACCTTACGTTGAAGATCAAGAACAAGTTTGATGCACACTAGAAAAGGCTTGATACAACTTGCAATAGAATTGAAAGGGCATAAAATATATTTTAGTAGCTTGAGAACATGTAAAAGAGCACCTACATTTACCATAAAGGAGTAAGGCATTTTGTACCACTTGGCACACAAGAAAGAAGAGGCAACAACTATTCTAATTCTTGTAAGAGACATCAATGAGTGCTTAAGAGGAGTAACACCAATATCACAATGTCTATGAAGGAAGTGCCCAAGATAAAAATAATGCTTATCATAGAAACATTGAAGGTGTATTCATTATTACACACCATTCAAGGAGGAATTAAGTATTGGAGGCACCTAAAATAATGCTCATCAAGATTATAACCACCACTTACCACCTAAGCAACGTATGTACCAAATGGTTGAATTATCAAGAAGGGATACATCATAGTTTTGTAACAGGTGGAGTGCATCCAAACTTAAAACTATTTAATAACATAAGTGGAGAAGAACACATTAGAAATGATAGAAAGGAAGAGCTCAGATTTAGCATATATAAGTCCGCGTTGAGAGAATTCAAGGTATGCAATCAAGGGTTGAAATAAGGAGTCGAAGGTTCATTAAAGAGGACATCCATTAACCAACAAGCTTGCTATCATAAGCCATAGAGATACAATGCCCGCCTTGGAGATAGAAATCAAAGCAAAGCATTACAAAGGTATAGTTTCAACTTAGATTAATATTTGCTTTCATTAAGGAGTGATAAGGAGTAGTATATAAGGTTGAAATTATTATCATTTACATTGAAGATAGAAGCAAAATCAACCTTAGTAAACTTGAAAGCAAATTAAAAGGAGTTTATATCCTTAAATAGTATTTCAAAATATATTAGTTGAAATACAAGAATATTAATATTTTGAATTAATATCATAAGAGATATAAGGGTTTCTACTTGGTAGACCAAAATATTATTATTTTAAATATCATCAATTTTTACAAATCCAAATTAGAGAGATATAAGGAGTTCTACATCAAACTTTAATTTTTTTGGAATTTAGAAAATTGAACCATTGAAAATTTAATGATAGAGAAGAAAATTTATTGTTTGCTTGAAATATTTGAAATTTATTGCTTATACTTATCTCATAGAGACATTATAGATACAAAAGAAATCCAACCATAGAGAAATTCATCAAATTGAAAAATGCATAAGTTCAATAAGAGAAATAAGGTGAAATAGAAGTTGAATATTATCATTCCCAAATATTACAAAATCAACTAAAAGGGTGAACTATTAGTTGCTAATCACTTTATCAAGAATTTAGCATACTCTACACTAAGGTGTCATAAGCCATGGATTATTGGTATATAGATTCAAGGGTAAGCAAACATATGATTGGAAACATACATTGGTTTAATTCTCTACAAAATATAAATAAGAAACCAATTGCTATAGCAGATAGTAAAACTTATGAAATGAAGGGGATCAAAAAAATTCTAGTAGATCTGATAAATGGAAAAGGGATAATAAAAATGTATTATATATCCCAGGATTGACTACTAATCTTCTTTCAATTTATCACCTCATGGATCAAAACATGATTGTACAGTTCAAATTTTTCAATGAAATAGAACAATGTCTCATTATTAATCAAGGGAAAAATATAACACTAGGGTCCCATAAAAGTGGTCTATTTGTTCTAGAAATTACTACACACTCAAATTTTTTAGTTAAATCTTCAAATCTATGACACAAGCATATAGGACATACTAGTCAATCCTTCATGAATGAATTACTCAATTATAAAATGGTTGAAGGAATACCAAATTTATCTCTAGAATCTACTATTTGTACAAAATGCGTAGAAAAAAAAACATAGAATTCCTTTTGAACTTCGTCAACACAGGACCCAACAACCATTAGAGATAATATATACATATTTATGTGGGTCAATGAATATCACTAGTATTATAGGACATAAGTATTTTTAATTATTTATCAATGATCACACCAAGAAAATGTGGGTGTACTTCATGAATTTTAACTTAGAAGTGAAAGCACGAGATTCCGGGCAAAGGAAACACTAATTGCAATATAACCAAAACCAAATGCGCTTAAGTCCTAGAAACGTAAAGTGCATGAAATGGAAAAGAAACGCATTGGAAGAGACACAAGCAAATGGAGAAAACACAGCCCTTTCATTAATATCCCTTGATCTCTCTTACAATGACGTCTCCTCCCTTTTCGGGGGCTAGGAGCGTTAAAAGAATTCGATTACAATCACTCAATGTTCCTCTTTCCGCGTGCCCACGATTGCAATGGGCGGGCCAAGATGATGCCGCCGCTGATGTCGATGAGTTCTTCACCTCCGCTGCTTCTCCTGCGAACAAAGAAACAACCAAGATGTCAGTAGCACTTGCCGCAAGTGAAAAGTGTTCGTTCTTCTAAAATCATCAAAAGATGCATGCAAACATTTATCTAAAACAAGAAACAAAATGATTCTAAACAGCCCTAAAACTTGCCGGAAGACAGAAAATGTTACCAACAGGCCATTGCCACCGAGACAATCGGCCAATCTGCTTTCAACCGGAAATCGTCCCCGGGTAGGACGATTTTCGATCGTAAATCGTCCCCGGGTGGGACGATTTCTTCCGTGTTGGGGAAGCCGAACCGACACGCTCCAATGTCGACTCCCGAGGTCTCCAAAACACCAGCAGACAGAGGGGTTATGTAATTGGGGCCATTTTGGGACGACCCGGATGGTCGGATTCTCCCAATTTGGCCTCTACCCTCGGGAATTTGATATCGCCTCCCGCAAGTTAGTGAAACTACAAAACGACACAAAACATACTAGAATCCGATCAAAGGTTACGAAATTGCAGCTATGAATTCACCAAACATGAAACACAATATGCAGCATGAGAAAATAAACTAGAATGCTTCTGAAATAAAACTTAAGAAAAGTGCGGGGATGCCCAAGTGGGCCTCCCACCGTTGGCACTTGATTCCAGCGCCAATCCACTAGGGATGGGCCCAAAACCTCTTAGGATTGGGGGGTCGGCGAATTGGTTGATTCAGGTGTCCATGTGTTGGATTTAGGTCCGATTCAAGCTTCCAAAAGCCACCCAACAACCTCCCTTGCAAAAGAGATTGGTGGATGTGGGAAGGTGAACCAAAAGGGATGCAAGTGGGTCTTCAACTCGGCAACACTTCGTTGCTTGAAAACTCCTTCAACCTGTATATCTTGGGTGAGAAAAGTCCCACCTTTTATAGACCCATGGGGTCTCTTTTGGGAGGGAAGCACAAATGCCATGTGTTGGTCATAGGCGCCATGTGGCAGTCTTGTCTTCCCAAGAGGGAGGGGAGTCCTCCATTGACTTGGGCTTTCATAATTGCCCTTGTGACAGTCCTCAAACGGCCTATTTGTCCACTCACACACGCGTGCGAGGCAGGAGTCATCAACTGACCGTTCTGGGCTGCCACTTGGCCTCATTTGTCTTTTTGCCCGTTAAACTTGGAAATCGTCCTCATCGGAGACGATTTCAGAAATCGTCCCCGGGTGAGACGATTTCAAGTTAGCAATCGTCCCCGGGTGAGACGATTACTAGGCAAAGTGTCTAAGTGTGCCAAATTGCTTCTTGACCTCACAAAATTGCTATGAAAGTGGTTAAGACCACCGCTTGACCTCTCGAGGGCTGCCCCTGGGGCTGTGTTTGTCAAAGCGATCGTTGTTTGCAATCACATAATCGGATTGGTGCTGTTTTGGTGTCTACGGATGCCCCTTTTTGGGAAGCGCCACGGGTGACGCAGATGTCGAGCAAAAATAGATAACCAAAGCACTAATGATTAGGGTTTCTTGGTAACCTAACCAACTTTTGATGCCCCAAGTATGGAAAGGGCATGCATTCTTGAATCCTTGCTTTCGACGAGCTAAGGAATTTGATTTCAAGTATTAACCTGTTTTGGTGAGGTGTGACTTGAACTTAGACATTGATCAGCCATGAACAGGCAAAGGGCGTTTTTATCCTCAGTGGGGAACCTTGTGTTCATGATTCACGAAATGCCAAGTGTTTGATTGATTTGATTGTTGCTTGTTTACCGCCCCAAGCAGGAGCGTGATTGTCTTTGTCAATGATTCTTTGAATGCATGTCGTTTTCCTTAATTGGGTGTGTGATTGTTGGTTGGTGACTAAGTGTGACTACCCCCTCAAGCGACGAATCGATGAGGGAATGACCTTCGTGAGAGAAGCGACGAGTCGCTTGACCCAAGATGACTTGTGCAAGGGTGCCTTTAGAGGGTTTACCGTTAAGCGTGTGCAATTTTTCCAACATTTGGACCTATTTTTGGTGGGTGTTAACCCTTTTGGTGATGCCGTAATGAGGTGAAATCATCGAAAATCTAACTTCCCGTGGAGCGGTCCGGCTATTGTAGCCTTCTTGGGGAAGTAGGAGAGCGATAATTTGGACCTCGACATCGATTTTCTTTGCCCAAGAGTTTAAGTGGCAAGAGCACTTGTGTCCGGCAATGTTTATTTTTATTTTTTGTTTTTTTTGTTGATGTTTTTGTTGAATTTTTTTATTGTTTTGTGTGACGCATGTGGGGATAAAATTGTTGTAATCTTCTTCCCGTGGAGCGGTCCGGCTATGGTAGCCTTCTTGGGGAGTGAGATAGCGACAATATATGACCCCAACGTCTATTTTGATTGCCTTGGATTGCGAGTGTAACAACATTCTATTAGGCAACTTTATTTGTTGTTTTTAGTGCATTTTTGTTGATTTTTTGATGTTTTGACTTTTTGGCCGGAAATCGTCCCTGGGTGGGACGATTTCCATTGAGAAATCGTCCTGGGTGGGACGAGCGCTGACTCGAGCGCTCGTCCCAGCCAAGGACGATTTCCAGTTGGTAGGCTTATTTAAGGCCCAAAACTTGGATTTGGGCTCATTTGTGTCATTTTTTTTCTTGCGATTTGGGAGCTCTGGGAGGAGGAGGTAATTCTGCGAAGCGAAGCGCTGCCGGAATTCTCTCTGTCATCATGAGTGCACAAACTGGTTCGAGCGGCGGAGCGGAGGCGAAACCCGTAAGTGCATTTTTTTTTTTTTTTTGTAATTATCAGTTAAGGTTAGGAACCCTAAATCTGAAAAATTAGTTTTGAATTTTTGTGTGTTATTTTGGTGGTTAGGAGCCGGTACCGTGTACCCGCCGCATTCGCCGAGGCACGGTCGGCGCCGACCGATGTTGGATCGGGCAAGTGGCTTGATGCCCTTGGGCTCAAGCAGTGGCTCGACCGGAGCCCGTGGTCCCGGATCAGGCCTATCCGACGGCCCTGATCAAAGTTTGGGATCCGCGGACCAACACTTTCCATCTTCCGACAGGGGAGATGACCGTGACACCGGAGGACGTTTATCGGTTGCTTCGGATTCCGATAGATGGACCGCCCATTAGGACATCGCCGCGTGATCAGCGGACCGTCGCACCGACGAGATGTTTTGGGCATGCGGAGCGGCTGGGTGTAACGAACCCAATGGAGACAACCGAGGTGGACTGTCAGGCTAGCGAGATTTTTGTTAGCTGGTGGCAGGAGAGGGGGGTGTTAGGAGTGAGGCACGCATTCTTGATGGGCCTCATTTCTAACATGCTTCTACCTGATTCGTCAGGCGCGAGGTTCCCGTGGAACCCGCCGGAGTTGGTATGGCAGTTGGTAGAGTGCCCGATAGAGGCACCGCTGATTTATGGATGGGGACAGACATTGTTGGCACAGCTCTACGGGGAGTCGTACGGCGTCCGCTGTCGGCAGCGGAAGGGGGTGAGTTGCAGTTATCTTCTTCAGTGTCGGGTTGGCAAAGCACATAGCAATGGAGAGGCCGACCGGGTTACCGTGGATGACTCGGGCGGTGATGGATGACGAGGAGATTGGCTATGCAGCTTTGTGGCGGCGGTCTACGGAGCAGGGGCAGAGTCGGCGATGGGCAGGTGCTGTACAACACTATACTGATGCCTTCTCTCTGCTCACTCTAGGGGAGGTGGTTTGGCATCCTTATCGGGACTGTCCAGTCTGGCCGGAGGCTGGAGAGTGGCTCCGACGGGTACGCAGGGAGCGGTGGTTGACTGGGCGGCACGGGACGGAGCATGAGTTCTTTCCGTACCGTCGGGTTACACGATAGTTTGGGGTGCGCCAGGGGTTGCCTGGTGAGCCCGTGGTCTATCGACATCGGGGAGATGAGAGGGATCTGGAGCCACCGGTCACCGCGCCATTGGGCGAGGAGTCGGATGCGGTGATTGAGGTCCCGGATGTGGATGACATCGGGACTACCACTGAGTATGACTCGTGGTGGGTACTGCGGCGCTGGAGAGGAGAGGGGCCACTGGGAGGCACGGAGGCGGCAAGTGGAGGATGCTGAGGCAAGCAGGGGGTGATTGGGGGGGTCCGTTGGATGATGCAGACATGGTGGATGTGGGAGATGAGGATGTGGACTTGGGTGTTCCGGAGCAGCCGGACATGCAGGATGTGGAGGAGCAGTGGGAGCCTGAGCAGGCTACTGTCCCTGCGAGTCCTATGCGTCCGGAAGATACAGAGGAGGTGGGGTCGGATGTAGGCATTGAGATTGCGCGACTGACAGAGCTACTGTGGATGCGGGATCTGGAGTTTGGGGATGCGAGGTGGGAGAGGGATCTTCTACGGGCTCAGTTGGCAGAGCGGGATAGAGTTTTGGCGTAGCGCGATGATGCATTGTCTATTTATCATCGATGAGAGGCAGAGTGGTGTCTGTACCGGATAGACTTGGAGAGGGAGGTCATCCGCCTTGGTGGGCGGCTACCTGAGCCTTCGGTCGGTGGATCTTCACGATGGACAAGGGATAGTCTGACTGAGCAGTCAACATCATCTCGTCGCAGGCGGTTAGATGAGGGGGGTGGTAGCAGGCATGATGCGGGGGCTAGTAGTAGCCGCCCTGCAGGGTCCCGTAGGACCCACACCATGGGGGTAGTTCCCGTCGCACCGATCCTGCGTGATCATGGTGGTGGACGCCTTAGGTTGGGTTTTTGGATATGATTGCGGGGTCTGAGGACCGGTTTTGTAGCCTACGGGCATCTTTTTGACGATATATATATATATATATATATACCGATTTTATTGTGGTTTTGTACATGTGATGATGTGATTTTTGTTATGCATGTTTATTCATTTTGATGAATGCAGATGTTATGATGAATGCAAATGTTTTAGATGTCTATGTGATATGCGAAGTGAAATGGATGAATGATATTTGTGGTGATTGCATTGTAGGCTGTTTAAGAAGCTCTTTATTTACATGGTTTTTCTATTTTTGTATTTTCTTATGGTATCATAAGGATGATAAGTAGCGCAGATGGTTTTGGAATGAATGTAAGGTTTTCTGAGATTCAGTCAGTTTTAACTCACCATCCATGACTGTACTTTATCTTACAAGACTTTTTGACCAAGGTATGAATCGGACTTGTTTTTGACCCAGTTATTTTTCACATCCCTGTGTGTGCAATTGAGTTCATTTAGTGGTATTTGTTAGGATACCGCCAGTGCCAGATGGGCTTTCAACCGAACCTGTACTGAGGATCACCTAATTAGCTCCACGAATTCCTTTGTTGTATGTACTAAGATTAATCTACGATGTAATCCAGGATGCCATAAGCTAGCTCATCCACATGCAAACATTGATCTGTACGCAAGTTAATGTGACAGATATATCGTCATGCGGGAGGTTTACTTCTGTTACCGATAGGCTATCAACCAAATTGGTACTAAAGCTTGCCTTATGACCTATAGAATGCCGAGAGTTCCAGGGATTCAAGGTTAACTTCCTTCTTTTCTTCAATTGTATTGGGATACTTGCTCATTGTAGTGATGAGATCACTATTTATTTTGATTTGTTTTTCTTTCGAGCAAGGGATTGGGGTCATGGAGTGACGAAAATCACCGTTGTTTGTGCCTTTTGATGTGTGCACTGTAGTTTGTCAAATTTGGAGTTTTGACATTTTGCAACTTTTTTGTGTTTTGCAACTATTGAGAACTTTAGGGATTCTTAGGGAATTGGGTAGGGAGGATGCTTGTCCTTTTGCCAACTCTCAGCATTCTAGGGGTCATTCGCACAGGGGGATGAGCAAGATAACCGTTTCGCTTGTGGTGACCTAGATTATTTTGCAGGTTTCGTCTCGTTCACACAATTTGGGAATTTTTAGTGTTTTGATTTGTGTTGGGATGTTACGTAACATGGTGTATTTCAAGTATGACTCTACCTTCGTAAAATCTGATCGACTTGATACTCTACATGGCTAAAGAGGAAAATGATGACCGAATCACTGAAACTCTTGGTACATTCCTAGACCACTGACTGTAGTGTGGTAAAAGTTATGCATGGTGTTTTTGTTGTTTTTGTAACATGAGACAATGCGGAACAAGATGGACTATCATAGCTATTGCAGCCTATGGTATTTGACCCGTATGACTACAAATATGCAATGTATGGATGCAATGCTTAATGCAACTATGTATTTTTGTAATTTTGATGGATTGTTTTTGGTGAAGTTGAAGATGAGGTGCGAGAATATGAATTTTATGATGAATTTGAGTATGCCTAGAATTGAGATGCAAATATTTGTTGTTTTTGATGATTTTTGTTGTTTTTTTTTTTTTTTTTTTTTTTTTTTGACCAAGCGATTGCGATAATCGTTGGAGCTTTTTGGGTTTGACCAAGTGATTGCGATAATCCTTGGAGCTTTTGGGGTGACCAAGTGATTGCGATAATCCTTGGAGCTTTTTTGGGTGACCAAGAGATTGCGATAATCCTTGGAGCTTTTTGGATTGACCAAGAGATTGCGATAATCCTTGGAGCTTTTTGGATTGACCAAGAGATTGCGATAATCCTTGGAGCTTTTTGGATTGACCAAGAGATTGCGATAATCCTTGAGCTTTTTTGGTGACCAAGAGATTGCGATAATCCTTGAGCTTTTTGGGTGACCAAGAGATTGCGATAATCCTTGGAGCTTTTTGGATTGACCAAGAGATTGCGATAATCCTTGAGCTTTTTGGTGACCAATAGATTGCGATAATCCTTGAGCTTTTTGGTGACCAAGAGATTGCGATAATCCTTGAGCTTTTTGGTGACCAAGAGATTGCGATAATCCTTGAGCTTTTTGGTGACCAAGAGATTGCGATAATCCTTGAGCTTTTTGGTGACCAAGAGATTGCGATAATCCTTGGAGCTTTTTGGGTGACCAAGAGATTGCGATAATCCTTGGAGCATTTTTTTTTTTTTGGATATGGCTTTCTTAGATATGAAATGGTCGCAAATGACCGATATTCAAGGGTTCTGTTTCCTTGATACCGTCAAGAGAAGCTAGCTCGTACGTCCCGGGTCCTATTTTGCTATCAATGACATAAGGACCTAACCAATTTGCCATGAATTTGTCCCTCATATGGGACGGCAAATTAGAGTTTTGTTGGTTTTCCTTCGAAACCAAATCACCAACCCGAAAGTCTCTTAGGTGAACTTTCATGTTGTAAGCTTTCTTAAGCCGCTCTTGATAGATACGTAAGTGCTCGAGAGCATTAACGCGTCGTTCGTCAAGCAACGTAAGTTGGTCCAATCGGGCTTGCCGCATAGTGTTATCATCGATGAACTCCTGCATTGATATGCGTAGGGAAGGAATTTCCAACTCGAGAGGCATTACTGCCTCTCGAGCCATACACTAGTGAAAACGGAGTTGCCCCAGTGGGCGTCCGAATGCTAGTGCGATAAGCCCAAAGGGCAAGTGGGATTTGTATGTGCCAATCCTTATGACTGTCTACGACGGTATTTTTAAGGATGGCGACTAGCATTTTGTTTGACGCCTCTGCTTGCCCATTTGCTTGCGGATAATAGGGTGTTGAAAAGTTGTGCTGAATTTTGTACTTTGTGGTTAAAGCACGCACGTCTTTGTTCTTGAATGATGGCCCATTATCCGAGATTATTTTGGATGGAATACCAAAACGACATATGATGTGATGCAAGATGAACTCCGCAATACGGGGTCCTTTCGTTGAGGTTAACGGAATTGCTTCCACCCATTTGGTAAAATATTCTGTGGTCATTATGATAAACGTGTGACGGCCTGACGATGCAGGGGAGATCTTTCCGATTAGATCGAGGCCCCACTACGAAAATGGCCAAGCAGACTGGACTGTCTGTAGGGCCTAGGAAGGTGCGTGCATTAAATTGGCATGATGTTGACATTTCACGCACCTCTTGACATACGCGCAGCAATCTCGCTCTAAAGATGGCCAATAATAGCCCATGCGAAGAATGCGCTTTGCAATGGCCATACCACTGAAGTGGCCGCCACATGTACCGTCATGCGCTTGGGCGATTGCCCAAGTGGACTCTTGTCGGTCCAAGCAACGAAGAAGAATTCCGTCGTAGTCGCGATGATACAAAATGTCTCCTATCAAGACATATTTTGCCGCTTTCTGTTTGAATGTTCGTTTTGCGGCGTGCGTCAATCCAAAGGGTAGATTACCTAACTTGAGGTAGTCTCTTATGGGTAAATACCAGTCCCGTTGATCGGATACCTCGATAGTATGAACAGCCAATCCCTTTTGGAGTTCTTCCCTAACAAATGCTGATTGGGATAGAACTTGTAAGAATAGCGTTGTGTTGCTATTAATGGGAGTGGGGGAAAACAAAGACCCCTAGCTGGCCCGTTTCAAACAGTCTCAGATTCGAAAGAACTTATCCGAAGATGGTTCGATCTGGATCATGTGGACTCCTAGCGTGAAGTCTGAGCTTGCGCGCTCCATCGCGGGTTGCGATAAGGTTTTGACCTGAATGGTTGTTATATCACCGGAAAGGTCTTGCGGGATTAGTGACCCCAAGGAGGCCATTGTATCCGCAAAACGGTTTGATGATCGAGGGAGTGCCTCGATGTCATACCACTCAAGTTTTGCCAAGAATTTGTCCACAAGGGCTTTATAGGCCTTCAGGACTAGGCATTTGCATTGATATACCCCTTTGACTTGATTGATGATTAACAACGAATCGCCAAAGATGTTCAATCTTTTGATGTTCATGGCGATTGCTGTTTGAAGACCTAGGAGCAAGGCTTCATATTCTGCATTGTTGTTGGTGCACTGGAAGTTTAATTTAAATGACAGGGGCATTGGAGCGCCATGCGGTGTGAAGAATACAATTCCTGCGCCACCCCTTGCTTGCATTTAGAACCATCGAAAAATAAGGTTATGTCGGCCTGAGACTCAAGCTCATCGGAATCTGGCGATTCTGAGACATGGAAGACCCCATCATCGGGTAGTTCTATGACCAGAGGCTGATCGTCTTCAAGAGGAGCCTCTGCTAGTTGATCGGCTATGACTTGTCCTTTTATAGATTTTTGCCCAATAAACTCAATGTCAAATTCCATCAACAACATGATCCATTTCGCCGTGCGACTACTATGATAAGTACGACTCATCATGTATCGCAATGGATTCTCCTTAGACACAACATACGTAGTGTTGCTCAGCATGTAGTGGCGTAGCCTCTTGGTAGCAAACACCACTGCCAACGTAGTTTCTCAACGTATGCATAGTTAAGTTCGTAATCGACCATGGTGCGGCCAAGATAGTAATTAGCTTGTTCTTTGTGAAGTTCATTCTTCCGGGCTAGCATGGCTCCATGCCACCTCAGCAGGCCGAGATGTATAAGTAGAACGGCACTCCGGTCTAGGTGGTGCCAATACCGGCGGCGAAGCCAAGTATTGTTTGATTTCGTCAAAGGTCGATCGGCACTCGTCATCCCAATGAAATGTGACCCCCTTGTGCAATAATTTGTTCATTGGTCGGCATTTGTCGATAATTGCGCTATGAAGCGTTTAATCGACGTGACCTTTCCTTGCAGACTTCGAGCCGCTTGATAGTGGTTGGGGAGCCATTTCAAGGATTGCCTTGACTTTGTTTGGGTCCACTTCGATGCCTCGTTTTGAGACTATAAAACCCAAGAGTTTTCCGGATGTGACGCCGAACACGCACTTCTTGGGATTCAACTCGACCTTATGCTCTATGAGGCGATCGAGAATCTTGTTTAAGTCACCGAGATGATCTGAGCGCAAGAGAGACTTGGCTAACAAATCATCCATGTAATCTTCCAAAGTTTTGTGCATGTAATCGTGGAAGATATAAGTCATAGCACGTTGGTATGTAGCGCCAACATTTTTAAGGCCAAAAGGCATGACCTTATAGCAAAATGTCCCCCAAGGCGTTGTGAATGCCGTTTTGAGTTGGTCTTCAGGATTGGATACGAATTTGATTGTATCCCGAGAAACCGTCCATTAGGGAGAGCATTTCGTGACCCGTCGTAGCGTCTACCAATGCGTCGATGCTTGGCAAGGGAAAATCATCCTTAGGACTCGCTTTGTTTAGGTCTCGAAAGTCGGTGCATATGCGAATCCTCCCGTCGGGCTTCTTGACGGGAACCATGTTGGACAACCATGGCGGATAATCCACGCAGATGACAAATTGTGCATCCAACAACTTTTGCAATTCGTCTTTGACCATCAAGGCCACCGTTGGGTGCATCTTTCTTAGTTTTTTCTTTACGTGCTTGATTGTCGGATCAAGCGTTAAATTGTGCATGACTAGTCATGGGTCTAGTCCTGGCATATCCTTGTACGACCATGCAAAAACCTCCTTCTTTTCTTTAAGAAGGGCAATGTAATCGGCTTGCTCTTCGGGGGAAAGGCTTACCCCCAGCTTGAGAATCCATGGATTCATTGGATCTGTGCCGATGTCTACGTCAGTCGTCTCCTCGACTGACATGTGGGATCCGTCCTCCAACTGATGTGGAGTTGGGATTAAATGGATATCATCAGCTGAGTTAAGATCTACGTTTGGAACCTCGGGTCCCTCTTCAGCTTGAAAATATCCCGAGTTGTCCTTGGGGTAAAATGAAGCATTTCACCGAAAGGCCAGGACTCGATGGTGACAATGGTGAATTGACGCGATCCCGGTCGATGGCATCCATGTCTAGATGCAATGACCGTGATGGATCGGTCGGATTGCGGATGGGTGCGGTCAAATCAATGGAGATCATGTGGATGGAATGAATTTGGTCTCCAGAACCGTGGGTGTGATAACTTGTTTCTTCTAGATGCTCCCTATACTCTGGATCTGGCTCTACGGGAACAGGCACGAATGGATCCTCCCTAGGTGCAAATTTTGTGAAAAGGAGGGCGGGGTCTTCCCTCAGCACTACTGTCATGATGGGATCTCGAGGTGGACGATGCTCATCTTGAATTTGGAGCCATGGATCCAACACTTGGTCCCACCTCGCTGGGTCTACATGCCATTCATGCCCCAAGAAGATGCCCATCTCGTCCCATTAGATCTTCATGAGTTAGAGCGCGGTGATGTCGTCGCGCATGTCTGAGATAGTCCATTTTAGTTTCATCTTCTGAATCGCTTTCATAGATCCAAAATTGTTCATCCTCTTCAGCATCTGTTGCTTGCGACGTTGAGGACTCTTCTTGTTCCAATGAATTAATCTGGTCCCATTGCGATTGTTCCACTCTTGGTGGAGGGACCTGATTCTCTTGGTACTGTATTGTTTCATCTGGAACCTCTAAGGGGAACAACTTCAGAAAGATGTCCGACAGCCATTGATGTTCTCTTTGAGGATTACTATCCGAACTTTCACCTCTCTCTAGCAAAGGAGAGGGATTATTGTTGTTTCTAGGGGTGTTTGTTGACCATGGGAGGTAATCTCCCAATGTGTATTCTCGTATTTGGATTGGCATACGGGTCTTGTGCCAATCCCCCTTGTTGCCTATTTCTAGGCCTTGCATATTTTCAACCAAGATGTCTAATGGCAGGGGATGGTTGAACCCTACCCCCGACTTGTCATATGGCATCTCGATATCTTGGTTGGCAAAGGATCCGCATCCCTTGCTCATATCTGCCTAGCTCGTATCCATGCCAATTGCATTGGCCTAGATATTTTAGGGCAAATTCTAGGTTTGAGAGATAATTGATGTTTTCAACAAAAGGTTCTTCGTCTGTTTCCTTTTGTTGGCATGGTTCAAGACCGTGATCAAGGCCCCCATACACAAAATTTGTCTGGTTCGGTGGGTAGCCTAGAGGAACAATTGTCCCTATGGGAAGGCGAGGTCTTCCCATGTCCTGTACTGACTCCAATGTGGGGGTTGCCACAATGTTTTGCACTAAGTACTCCCCAAGCCCGTACTGGCCATTTCAAAAGTGATTGTTGATGATTGGGTGGGAGGAAACGGTAGTCCTTCCTGAGTCCATTCCATGTTTGGTTGTTCAGGAGTCTTGGTTTCTGTTGTGTTGGGTGTTTCCTCTGTTGATATCGTTGAGATTGTGGGCAACCTTTCTTCTAGAGGCTTAACCTCTTCCATGATTTGTTTTCCCTTGTCCTTCGTTGGGCCATGATAGGTGGCGTTGATGATGAAGGAGCAGGTGATGAAGTCTCACCTGGCTGGGATTTTGTCTTGTTGGCCACCAGTGGTGCTTGCGGTATTGGACCCTGTTTAGATGGATTTAATTGGAAATCCAAATGCGTTGAAGGGAGGGTCGATTGAGGTATGAATTGTACCGCATTGCAATACTTGAAGGGCTCTAAGTCCATTGGGACTACATGTATTTCCCCTTCATAAGCATACTTTAAGCACTCGTGGGCGATCGAAGGGACACACTTCATGTCCCCGATCCAAGGCCGCCCTAGCAAGTATATTATAAGCCATTTCACCTTCCAAGACATGGCACAGTTGTAGGTATTGACTTTTGTCCTACCCGGATCGGAGTAACGACCGTGCCGACCGTCGAGCATATTGCATCATTAAAAGCTCGCAGTGTGTACGTGGAGGCCGTGATGTGAGAGGCTGGCAGCTTCAAATGCTTTAAGGCTAGAGTGGTTATGATGTTACCGGACGAGCCAAGATCTATCAGCACTCTCTTGTACGGAATCTCGTTGACCCGCGCGATAACGTGCAGGGGTGGATCTCGCCATGTCATTTGATATCATTTTGACCTCATCTTCTCCGAATGTGATGACCGGCTTCGTACATTGTTTCACATGTCCCACGAAGGCGTTGAAAGAATTTGCCTCGTGGGGTTGTAATTCAATGGCTTTTAAAATGTCCATAAGAGCTTCTCTATGGGGAGCCGATTGTTGAATAAGCTCGTAGATGGACAGCCTAGCCGACGTGGTCCGCAAACTCTGCGTGAGTTTGGTTCGTATCGTGACCTCGTGTCTAGGCGGAGGTAACCGCGTTGGGCGTTGTTGAGGATGCGATGTTGCCGGAACTTCCCTCGTAGCTACCTCAGGGGGCAGCTGTCGGGTACCTTCTGTTCCTTGTTACTATGCTAATCATTCCCACAAATCCCTGTGTGGGAAGATCTTGTCGCACCTCGTTAATCCGGAGTGGTTTTGTCTCGTGCCTCGTGGGCTCGGCAAGGGGTCCTTGAATACCCCCATTTGTTGGTTGTTTGGTGCGATGGGGTTGTCCACAACCAATGTTCTCTTGTCGATCAAATCCTGGACTAGGTCTTTGAATTTCTAGCACCCATTCAAGTCATGTCCTCTCGCGCCTATGGAATCTACAATACAATTCCTCTCTCTACCCCCTAGGCTTGGGAATGTTAGGGTCTATAATTTGGATTTCCGCAGAGTGACTAAATTTGCCGCCGACAAGCGGTCAAATAAGGAGTCCCTAGACTCCGCATATGGGGTGAAATTTTGCCTAGGGCGACGCGGGTAATTCTCGCTCCTGTCTTCTATTATCTCTTTCATAAGCGGGAGGCACCCGCTCGGTAGTTAGCCTTTTGAGGCTGCGTTTCTTGCATAGGCGCTGGGACATTTATCGCAACTTGGTTGACCGCAGCGTGTTGTGGTTGCGTTGTCCCAGCTTTAGTGGTTTTATTCCACTCTTTCTTCTTAGGCTTGGCAATTGCGCCTTCGCCTATCTTAATCTCTTCTATGACTCGGCTTGCGCCAAAGCTTCTTCTAAGTCTGTCGTATTGTCGCAAGCAACAATAGACCGGAGATTGATTTTAAGCAACTTTTTGCAAACATCTGCATGAGATCGACATAGGAGGACGGTAGGGTAACCTAGAAAGCAAAGCTCTCCATCGATTCCCGTACGCTGCCATTGTTTCCTCTTCAAATTGCTTGAGGCTCGCTAAATCACTTAGTGATGCCTTCTTCCTTGTGTTGAAGGCAAAGCGTTCAAGAAACGCGTCTACTAATTGATCTAAATTGCTTATGCTGTGTTTGGGCAGTTGTGTGAACCAATCCGAGGTAGGGCCTCGCGAATGTGGTTATGAATGTTCTAAGCAACAATGCGTCATTATCTTGGATGCCGAAGCATTGGCTTAGAAATCGTGTAACGTGTTCTTGTGCGTCCTCTTCACCTTTAAAAACTGCCAATTGAGGCAACTTGAAGTGTTCGGGGTAAAGAGGTGTAGGCACCGAGGGATGCACCGGATTACCGCGGAGTAGACGTAATGTGGGTTTTTGATGCCCAAGCAGCTTTTGTCTCCATGGACTCCAAACGCTCCAATAGCGCTTGGTATGCATCGGAAGATTTTATTTCTTCCTCTCTTGTTCGCTCTTGTTGCAAGTTACGGTAAACCGGAGGCCTATGGAGGGGTGGCCGAATGGCATCCCTCCCCGCCTTGATGGGGAGTTTCAACATATTCCTCTTCTCGGTTCATACTCCTCGTAAAATTCTTGAGGAGTCTCTCGGGCGAAACCTATGACCCCGATCAAGCTCTTGCCGAAGGTACCCATCATTGTTTCGGGGAGTTGCCTCCCTCTCGAATCTATGAGGTCTTGGAGGCAGAGCTTGACGAGGTCGTGGAGACCTCGTCCCGCACCAACGGATTACGCCTCTCATACTGTTCAGCTTCTTTGGATGCGAGGGGTTGGCCCCCTCTCGTGTATTTCATAGCGTAACTCATCCGCTTCGCGTTGCATGCGTTCTCTATCCAAGCGGTGCTCGGTACTCTATTTCCTGATAACTTGGTTTAAGCCGCATGGTTTGGGCTTGACGGGTGGTATATCTGGCGACAGCTGGGTCAATTTGGTCTACCCTATTTTGCTCAAGAGGTTCGAATGTTTCTCCTATGTGTTTACCTCGAGTTTGCTGATCTAAGGTTTCAATGGGTCGCTTCCCTCCGTCGAGGTAAGCGGTATGTGCTCGAGGTTCTGGCCTCAAGGGGTGATCATGATATCCCGCCGGTGCGGAAATGCAAGGTTCCCGCGTTGTTTGTTGCCCTCGAGGAATGCGATGGCTTTCCTCGTACTCCCTTTCACGGGTGTGAAGGGGGTGGGCGGAGTTAGGTCGCCCTATGTAAGGAGCCCCGCGCTCCGGATTTGGTCTCTCTCGTTCGATGATAGGTAAAGAAGGGACGCCATATCCACGTTGCCCCTCCAAATGGACGGTGTGCCTCGTCTAGCGCTTCATCGCGCGGTGGCCACTCATGCCTAACTTCAAGAGGTGATTCTCTATTTATGTCAAGGTCTACATGTAAGGCATCTTCCTGAAAGGGGCCGCTTTGAATAGGCATACCCCACCGAGGATTCTGAATTGGATTCTTTTGTAGGTTAGACCTATAAGGCGGTATGACCAAATCCTCGGGATCGAAGCGAAGGCGACTTGTGCCTGCTTCTTGTGTACCTTCCGGAGCTTCTGCCCTTGATTGGGCTTGACTGTGGGTGTACACCATTGCGGTGCTTCTATGCTATCTAAATAAGTTTTTATCTCGTTTATGATTTTTTTTTGTCTACACTAAGCAGAATTAAGCACACACATTCACAAAACCGTGATTATCTCTTTTAAGGATTATTGGTGTGCCCTAAACTGGTTTAGTGCATTTTGGTGTTTTGTTTTGTTTTTGTAGGTTTTGAAGATCGTTTAAATGCATTATGACGGCTCATATAACTCCCAAAATGGTAGCCCCTTCAATATACCAACCAGGCCGATATACCAACCTCTCTATATACCCGCCCTTACGAGAGGGAGACTATAGGTACGTGAGAGCAGAAGGTACATGGTACGTAGGCGGTACGGAAGGGGGATTGTCCTGTTAATGGCACCTACCATAGAAAACTTATCCTCGCGCGCATGGGAATCACCCCAACGACACTCGGCCTGTCTTCGTCGGATTTACGCCTAACAACAGCTGACAATCGGGAAATGGATGCAAATCAAGCCAAGGTGGTGATGAAATCCACCAATGGTCTTGATAAAGGGCTGGGGTCTTACGACCAGCTCCTTGGTTTAAAATTGTTACGTGGAGTGTGTGAGGTTCATTTTATTTAGCGAAAATGAAACAAGCATGAATGATTTTCCCTAAGTATGCAGGATAAAATGAAAACAATCAAAGAAACAGAAACAGAAACAGAAAATTTAACAGAGATGATAAAATCCCTACCTCTTCTCTCGCTCGCTCCAGCTTGCCTCTGAATTTCTTGCTCCGAAAATCGCAGACGTAAAATCGTCCCCGGTGAGACGATTTACGTAACGTAAATCGTCCCTGGCAGAGACGATTTTAAAATCGTCTCAGGGTGAGACGATTTCAGTAAAGTAATCGTAATAGTCAGAGACGATTAACAGTCTGCAAAAAAAATGTACCCGTAAAACACAAAACACAAAAACCCGATTAGTTTTCCGTGATCTTAAAAATAGGGAACAGGTCCCACCGTGATCGCCACCGAAAGCACGAGATTCCGGGCAAAGGAAACACTAATTGCAATATAACCAAAACCAAATGCGCTTAAGTCCTAGAAACGTAAAGTGCATGAAATGGAAAAGAAACGCATTGGAAGAGACACAAGCAAATGGAGAAAACACAGCCCTTTCATTAATATCCCTTGATCTCTCTTACAATGACGTCTCCTCCCTTTTCGGGGGCTAGGAGCGTTAAAATAATTCGATTACAATCACTCAATGTTCCTCTTTCCGCGTGCCCATGATTGCAATGGGTGGGCCAAGATGATGCCGCCGTTGATGTCGATGAGTTCTTAACCTCTACCGCTTCTCCTACGAACAAAGAAACAACCAAGATGTCAGCAGCACTCGCTGCAAGTGAAAAATGTTTGTTCTTCTAAAATCATCAAAAGATGCATGCAAACATTCATCTAAAACAATGAACAAAATGATTCTAAACAGCCTGAAAACTTGCCGAAGACATAAAATGTTACCAACAGGCCATTGCCACTGAGACAATCGGCCAATCTACTTTCAACCGGAAATCGTCCCTGGGTAGGACGATTTTTGACTGTAAATCGTCCCTGGGTGGGACGATTTCTTCTGTGTTGGGGAAGCCGAACTGACACGCTCCAATGTCGACTCCCGAGGTCTCCAAAACACCCGCAGACAGAGGGGTTATGTAATTGGGGCCATTTTGGGACGACCCAGATGGTCGGATTCTCCCAATTTGGCCTCTACCCTCGGGAATTTGATATCGCCTCCTGCAAGTTAGTGAAACTACAAAACGACACAAAACATACTAGAATCCGATCAAAGGTTACGAAATTGCAGCTATGAATTCACCAAACAGAAAACACAATATGCAGCATGAGAAAATAAACTAGAATGCTTCTGAAATAAAACTTAAGAAAAGTGCGGGGATGCCCAAGTGGGCCTCCCACCGTTGGCACTTGATTCCAGTGCCAATCCACTAGGGATGGGCCCAAAACCTCTTAGGATTGGGGGGGTCGGCGAATTGGTTGATTCAGGTGTCCATGTGTTGGATTTAGGTCCGATTCAAGCTTCCAAAAGCCACCCAACAACCTCCCTTGCAAAAGAGATTGGTGGATGTGGGAAGGTGAACCAAAAGGGATGCAAGTGGGTCTTCAACTCGGAAGGACTTCGTTGCTTGAAAACTCCTTCAACCTGTATATTTTGGGTGAGAAAAGTCCCACCTTTTATAGACCCAAGGGGTCTCGTTTGGGAGGGAAGCACAAAAGCCATGTGTTGGTCATAGGCGCCATGTGGCAGCCTTGTCTTCCCATGAGGGAGGGGAGTCCTCCATTGACTTGGGCTTTCATAATCGCCCTTGTGACAGTCCTCAAACGGCCTATTTGTCCACTCACACACGCGTGCGAGGCAGGAGTCATCAACTGACTGTTCGGGCTGCCACTTGGCCTCATTTGTCTTTTTGCCCGTTAAACTTGGAAATCGTCCCTACTGGAGACGATTTCAGAAATCGTCCCCGGGTGAGACGATTTCAAGTTAGCAATCGTCCCCGGGTGAGACGATTACTAGGCAAAGTGTCTAAGTGTGCCAAATTGCTTCTTGACCTCACAAAATTGCTATGAAAGTGGTTAAGACCACTGTTTGACCTCTGAGGGCTGCCCTGGGGGCTGTGTTTGTCAAAGCGATCAGTGTTTGCAGTCACATAATCGGATTGGTGCTGTTTTGGTGTCTACAAGAAGCATTTAGTTGTTTTAAAAAATTCAAACTTCAAGTAAAAATAAATTAGGAAAGACTATAAAAGCACTTCATTCGGATAGTGGAGGTGAATTTGTATCTAAATAATTTGATTCTTTTTTAGAATAAAATGGAATTAAAATACAACTCACTACAATATATTCACCACAACATAAAAAAATTACAGAAAGAAGAAATAGATCAATAATGGAAATAGTGAGATGTATGTTAAAATAAGCTCATCTTGATCATAAATATTGGGTAGAAGCAATACAAACAATAGTATACATACAAAATAAATTACCAAAAATAATACTCAAACATGTTACACTAAAAGAAGCATGGATAGGAGAAAAACTAAATATAGAAAAACTAAGGATTTTTGGATGCAAAGCTTACATGCAAATTTCAAAACAAAAAAAAGACAAAATTAGATGACAAAACTATGGTAGCAATATTTGTTAGCTATGACAACGAATCTATAGGATATAAAATACTAGATGTACATACAAAGAAAGTTTACATAAGTAGATATGTAATCTTTGATGAAAAAGTTAAAATTGACATAGATAAACCTAGTAATGATACACAATTTTTTCTAAACTACTCAGAGGAAGATATAAAACGTGAAGAATCAGAATCATAATCTTGAATAAGAAACATAATACTCAAAAATATTTATAGTTCCTCATAAGAAAGAGCCAATATGGCTCAAAGACACTCTTAGGGAAGCAAACCTAGAAAAATATAAGATCTTACCACTACTAGACCTCAAACTCGTAGTCAAAGTAGGTTAAATAGAGGATTAATAGGCAATACAATAGAACCAATATCAACACTTCAAGCACTAAATCACTCACATTGGAAGGTAGCTATGAAATCTGAATATGCATCACTTCAAAAGAATAAAATATGGGATCTAGTGGAATTAGCTCTAGGATAGAAATTAATGGATTGTAAATGGATTTACAAGATCAAGTATAAAGTAGATGAAACACTTGATAAGTACACAACTTGGTTAATAGCCAAAGGATATAATAATAATGAAAAAATTGACTATGAAGAAACATTTACACCAACAACTAGAATGACTACTATCAGGACAGTTAGTGCACTAACAACTCATCAAGGTTGGAAGCTTCATCAAATGGATGTAAAAAATATCTTTCTTAATGGTGACATAGAAGATAAAGTATGTATGTCACAACCAAAAGGGTATGTTATTAAAGGATAAGAAAATAAGGTGTGCAAATTAAACAAATCCTTATATGGTCTAAAGCAAGCTCCTAGAGCATGGAATATAAAGATCAACAATCACTTATTACAACATAGCTTCAAAAGAAGTACATCTGATCCCAATATGTATACAAAGAAAATTGGAAATAATATATTGATTCTCATAGTGTATGTTGATGATATAGTGATTACTAGAAGTTTTGGAAAACTAATAAGTGATTTAAAAATGGATCTTGAAAAATCATTTGAAATGATAGGTTTAGGTTTAATGAATTATTGTCTTGGTTTAGAGATTCATCAAAGTGAATAAAATATTATTATCACTCAATCCAAATATGTAGAAGTCTTACTTGAAAAATATAAAATGAATTATTATAAGCCAAAATATATACCAATGGAACAAGGAATTCAATTATCCAAAAATGATAAAACTCCTTTAATTTCAACAACTATGTATCACCAATTAATTGGAAGTCTTCTATATTTAACAAATAGTCGACCTGACTTAGTCTTTGATATAAATTATCTCTCATGCTTCATGCAAGAACCAAGAGAATCTCATTGGAAATCTACAAAAAGAATATTGTAATATATCAAGAAGACTATTGATTATGGACTAACTTATATAAAGAATGTTAAATATTTTTATCTACAAGGTTACTCAATTTGAGATTATGATGGCTCTATTGATGATAGAAATTCTACTTCAGGGCATGTGTTCTATCTTGGATCAAGACATATATCTTGGCATAGTAAGAAACAACATACAATGAGACAATCATCTACTGAAGTAGAATATCGAACATCAAGAGATACAACCTATGAAGCATTATGGTTACAATATATATTATTAGACATGGGCATCAAACAAACTCCAACCTTGATATTTTGTGACAATCAAGGAGTACTCAATTTGATAAAAAATATAATTGTACATGAAAGAACTAAATATATTGAAGCACAATACCACTTCATTAGAGATCATTTTCAGAACCATCATATCATCCTGAAGCATATTACTACAAAAGAATAGTTGGCATATATTTTTACAAAATCTATTTGGAAAACCAAGTTTTAAACATTCAAAGATCGTCTATGCAACTCAAGGGAATTTCATACCAAATAATGTAATACAACGGGTGTTGGAATATATTCCATTATATGGTAGTTATGCCAATTGTCATGTAAGTTGAACCAAGTGTCACTAGAGAAAGACCAATAGTCATTTCATAAAATCTATATAATGGACTCTAGCTCCATTCTTCATTGTACAATTCTATTCATATAATATGAACATGATATGTTCATGTAAATTTTCTATCCTCTCTTCTTAGTCATTATCTTTCTTAAGTAGATAGAATAGTGCAAAAAGTATCACACTCCCATTACAAAAACAAAATATTACATTGCTCTCATTACATTTTTAACAATTTAATTAAAACATACCCATATTTGCCTTTATATCAAAGATATTCTTCATCTTCATAAAAATACTAAGTTTCCATAATCAACTCTTTTTTTTTAAGGAACTAACAACAAGAACAACCCTTACATGACGAAGAAATCCAACAAATAGAAGGAGAAAAACTTAACAATCATCCATCAAAGAGGAAATTAGTTTGATTAATTTTCTTCTATAGTAAAGGTTCTTCCTCCTTTAGAGTGGGAAGATCTAATAATGCATTTTTATACTTAAATATCCTGAGGTAATATCTAGTTGTAACACATTTTTTAAGATGTTCATTTTTAGATAATTGACTATCATTGATTGTTTCATAATTAGCTTCAAAAATACCTTTTGAGGTGCTAGTATTTTTCATGGAACCATTTGGATGATATTTAGTAACCATCTAGTTTTTATCAATGATCTTATTCAAAATCTCCTTTTGGGGTTGAGTATTTTGTTTCTCGTATGATTCTTGCTAGACAATTGGTGCATTTGGAGGATGATCTTCTTTATTTTGAACTAGGATGCTTCACATGTAGGGTATTATCCTCCACCAAGAAGGAATTAGAGCATGCTTGGATGACTAATAATCCCTTCTTTAGGTGGCCATATTGCTCACAACCATAACATCTTAGGGAGAAGCTATTATATTCAGTATTTTGGATCCATTCCCTTTTGCTTGAGGATATAGTAATGGATTGAGTTCTAGGAACTGAAATACCCATACAAACAACCAATCTTGCTTTACTAATATTAATTTTACTAGACAAACTTTCCTCTATTTAGGCATCTATATACTAGAATGCACCAATGAAATTACTGATTTTGGTGAATATATTCTCTTTTGAAAACTCCATAGGGAGAGCATAAATATTCACCCAGATTGGAAAGCCATTAAGTTCTTCTATAAAGGGGTTAAAATAAGAGTTGAAGGTCTTATATAGACACCCATTTATCCAAAAATCTATTATATCTATAATCCATTATCCTATCTATATCCTCTAAATAAAAAAAGGAAACAAAGTCACTTGGAATTTTGTACTAGTCCACCAATCTTTAATGTATCCTTTGAGCTCCTCTAAGCCTGGTATTTTTCCCTTGAGTTTGTAGATAATTGTTTGGGCTTCATGATCAATCAGATCTAACCCAAATTCATCCTTTGAAATCTTGATAGAGGGCAGAGGTTCATCAGGAAAATCCATTCATGAACCCAAATATCCCTTAGATATATTTATTTTGACAAAAGAGGATGTTAACGTACAACCCCCTTCATTCAATGCTTAACTGCACCTAGGTTTTACATCCCTTTTACAAAGACTATAGCCAAATGTGTGGCTTTGTTCCATTGCTTGACTACACCTAGGGTTTACACATGAAACTTATTATTATTGCATCACAAGCTATCCAATATTATATTGTATATATCCATATGATGCTATAGATGCAAATAATATGATAAAATTTAATGGTGGCATTATAAATATATTTAAAATGAAGTTTTTTATTTTTATCTTTTAGTTTATTAAAGAATTATTCAAGATAAAATATTTAATTTGTATAAATAAAATATTTAAAAAATAAAAATAAATTATTACAAAAACTAAACTCGTTATTATAATTTATATCTTAATTATTAACCAATTAAAATAAAAATTTGGAAAACCAAAAATTTCAATTTGTAAGTCCTAATTACTATTTCCTAAATAATTTCTAATATTTTATTCAAAAAATTATATCGCTAAAAAATAATATATTATACTAATTTATATCTTAAAATTTTAGAAAGATACCATCTGAACCTAGGGATTTATCTTTATCAAAAGAGAAGAGAGCTAAATGAGTTTCTTCCGGTGAGGAGGGACGTTTTTTGTAGGATTGCCCAAACTGTCAAAATTGTTTCGGTCATATCTCACTCATCCAGACTCATATTGAGCTGAAATTATGAGGGTAGATGCCTAAAAAACTCTAGAATGTATCCACCCATTTTCAAATAATTTGGAGCAACACAGATGCTAGCGCATCCCTATGTGTAAATGATATATTTTTGGCAAGCGGTTGTGCAAGGGTTTCATCTGAGTTGAGTGCAAGTAGCTGTAGAGGTTGGTTTTTGTAGACACCAAAACAGCACCAATCCGATTATGTGACTGCAAACACTGATCGCTTTGACAAACACAGCCCCCAGGGCAGCCCTCAGAGGTCAAACAGTGGTCCTAACCACTTTCATAGCAATTTTGTAAGGTCGGGAAGCAATTTGGCACATTTAGACACTTTGCTCAGTATTCGTCTCACCCAGGGACGAATACTAACTGGAATTCGTCTCACCCAGGGATGAATTCTGAAATCGTCTCACCCAGGGACGAATTCCAAGTTTAACGGGCAAAAAGAAGAATGGTGCCAAGTGGCAGCCCAGGACAGTCAGTTGATGACTCCTGCCTCGCACACGTGTGTGGGTGGATAGATAGGCCATTAGAGGACTAGTCACAAGGGCAGTTATGAGAGCCCAAGTCAATGGAGGACTCCCCTCCCTCATGGGAAGACATGACTGCCACATGGCACCTATGACCAACACATGGCATTTGTGCTTCCCTCTCAAAAGAGACCCCATGGGTCTATAAAAGGTGGGACTTTTCTCACCCAAAAAGGACAAAGTTGAAGGAGATTTCAAGCAACGAAGTGCTGCCGAGTTGAAGACCCACTTGCATCCCTTTTGGTTCACCTTCTCGCATCCACCAATCTCTCTTGCAAGGGAGGTTGTTGGGTGGCTTTTGGAAGCTTGAACCTGACCCAAATCCAACACATGGACACCTGAACCAACCAATTCGCCGACCCCTCAATCCTAAGAGGTTTTGGGCCCATCCCTAGTGGATTGGCGCCGGAATCAAGTGCCAACGGTGGGAGGCCCACTTGGGCACCCCCGCACTTTCTAAGTTTTAGAGCATTCTAGATTACTTTTTTAGGTTGCATTTTGTGTTATCATGTTTGGTTAACTCATAGCAGCAAGTTCATAACTTTTGATCAGATTCTAGTATGTTTTGTGTCGCTTTGTTGTTTCACTAACTTGCAGGTGGCGAGATCAAATTCCCGAGGGTAGAGGCCAAATTGGGAGAATCCGACCATCTGGGTCGTCCCAAAATGGCCCCAATTACATAACCCCTTTGTTTGCTGTGCATTTTGCAGGTCTCGAGAATCGACATTGGAGCAGAGACAGGTCGGCTTCTTCAACACAGAAGAATTCGTCCCACCCAGGGACGAATTGCGATCAAAATTCGTCCTGCCCAAGGACGAATTCCAGTTGAAGGCAGATTGGCCAGCTGTCTCAGTGGCAATGGCCTTCTGGTAACTTTTTCTGTCTTCTGTCAAGATTTCAAGCCATTTGGACTCACTGTATTTACCGTTTCAGGCAAATGTTTACATGCATATTTCGTTAATTTTAGAGAACGAACACTTTCCATTTGCGACAGGTGCTACTGACATCTTGGTTGTTTCTTTGTTCGTAGGAGAAGCAACAGAGGTGAAGAACTCATCGACATCAGCGGCGGCATCATCTTGGCCCGTCCATTTCAATCGTGGGCACGCGAAAAGAGGAACATTAAGTGATTGTAATCAAATTCTTTTAGCGCTCCTAGCCCCTGAAAAGGGAGGAGGCGTCATTGTAACAGAGATCAAGAAATTTTAATGAAAGGGCTGTGTTTTCTCCATTCGCTTGTATCTCGTTTTAATGCGTCTCTTTCGTTTCATGCATTTTACATTTCTAGGACTTAAGCGCATTTGATTTTGGTTGCATCGCAATTAGTGTTTCCTTCGCCCGAAATCTCGTGCTTTCAAGTGGCGATCACGGTGGGACCCTGTTCCCTGGTTTTTAAAATCACAGAAAACCGATTAAAGTTTTGTGTTTTGTGCTTGATAAGTACATTTTTTGCTGCAGACCGCTATTCGTCTCTCGGTCGTGGCGAATTGCTTTACTCGAAATTCGTCTGACCCTGAGACGAATTCAAATTCGTCTCTGGGAGGGACGAATTCTGTTCTGTAATTCGTCTCACCGAGGGACGAATTTCTGTCTGCAACTTTTCAGAGCAGAAATTCAGAAGCAACTGGAGCAGGCAGAGAAGAGGTAGGGATTTTTATAATCTCTGTTAAAATTTCTGTTTCTGTTTCTGTTTCTTTGACTGTTTTCATTTTATCCTGCATTGCATAGGAAAAGTCATTTATGCTTGTTTCATTTTCGTTAAATAAAATGAATCCCACACACTTCACGCAATAATTTTAAACCAAGGAGCCGGTCATAAGACCCCGACCCTTGAGCAAGACCAACGGTGGGTTCATCACCACCTTGGCTTAGCTTTGCATCCATTTTCCCGATTGTCAACCGTTGTTAGGCGTAAATCCCGACGAAAGCCGACCGAGTGTCGCCGGGGTGATTCCCATGCGCGCGAGGATAAGTTTTCTATGGTAGGTGCCATTAACAGGACAATCCCCCTTTCGTACCGCCTACGTACCACGTACCTTCTCCTCTCACGTACCTATAGTCTCCCTCTCGTAAGGGCGGGTATATAGAGAGGTTGGTATATCGGCCTGGTTGGTATATTGAAGGGGCGACCATTTTGGGAGTTATATGAGCCTTCATTATGCATTTAAACGTTCTTCAAAACCTACAAAAACAAAACAAAACATCAAAATGCACTAAACCAGTTTAGGGCACACCGATAATCCTTAAAAGAGATAATCACGGTTTGCGCATGTGTGTGTTTATTTCTGCTTAGTGTAGACAAAAAAAAAATCATCATAAACGAGATAAAAAATCTACTTAGATAGTATAGAAGCAACGCAATGGTGTACACCCGTAGCCAAGCCCAATCAAGGGCAGAAGCTCCGGAAGGTACACAAGAAGCGTGCACAAATCGCCTTCGCTTCAGTCTCGAGGATTTGGTCATACCGCCTTATCGGTCTAACCTACAAAAGAATCCAATTCAGAATCCTCGGTGGGGTATGCCTATTCAAAGCAGCCCCTTTCGAGAGGACGCCTTACATGTAGACCTTGAGGTAAACAGAGAATCGCCCTCTCAAGTTAGACATGAGTGGCCACGGCGCGACGAAGCGCTAGACAGGCAAACCATCCATTTGGAGGGACAACGTGGATATGGTATCCCTTCTTTACCTCACATCATAACAGAGAGACAAAATCTAGAGCGTAGGGTTATTTACACAAAATGACCTAACTCCGCCTGCCCCCTTCACACCTATGAGAGGGAGCGCGAGGAAGATCATCGCATTCCTCAAAGACAAGAACATACAATGGGAACCTTGCGCTTTCGCACCAACTGGACATCATGATCACCCCTTGAGGCCATAACCTCGAGTACAGGCCGCCTACCTCGACAGAGGGAAGCGACCCCTTGAAGTTGTAGATCATCAAAATCAAGGCAAACACATAGGAGGAACATTCGAACCTCCTGAGCAAAATAGGGTAGACCAAATTGACCCGATAGTCGCCCAACATGCCACCCGTCAAGCCCAAATCATGCGGCTTAAACAAAGTCATCGGGAGATAGAGTATCAACACCACTTGGATAGAGAGCGCATGCAACGCGAAGCGGATGAGCTACGCTATAAACTACCTGAGAGGGAGCCAACCCCTCGCATTCAAAGAGCCGAACAATATGTGAGACATAATCCGTTGGTGCAGGACAGGTCTCCACGACCTCGTCAAGCTTTGCCTCCAAGACCTCATGGATTCGAGAGGGAGGCAACTCCCCGAAACAATGATGGGTACCTTCAACGAGGGCTTGATCAGGGTCATAGGTTTCGCCCAGAGACTCCTCAAGAATTTTACGAGGAGTATGAACCAGAAGAGGAATATGTTGAAAGTCCCCATCAAGGCAGGAGGGATGCCATTCGGCCACCCCTCCATAGGCCTCCAGTTTATCATAACTTACAACGAGAGAGAACAAGAGAGGAAGAAATAAAATCTTTCGATGCATACCAAGCGCTATTGGAGCGTTTGGAGTCTGTGGAAACAAAAGTTGCTGGGCATCAAAAACCCACATTACGTCAACTCCGCAGGAATCCGGTGCATCCCTCGGTGCCTACACCTCTTTACCCCGAGCACTTCAAGTTGCCTCAATTGGCAGTTTTTAAAGGTGAAGAGGACGCACAAGAACACGTTACAAGATTTTTAAGCCAATGCTTCGAGCATCCAAGATAATGACGCATTGTTGCTTAGAACATTCATAACCACATTCGTAGGCCCCGCCTCGGATTGGTTCACACAACTACCCAAACACAAAGATAAGCAACTTAGATCAATTAGTAGATGCGTTTCTTGAACGCTTTGCCTTCAACACAAGGAAGAAGGCATCACCGAGTGATCCGGCGAGCCTCAAACAATTTGAGGAGGAAACAATGGCAAGCATATGGGAATCAATGGAGAGCTTTGCTTTCTAAGTTACCCTACCGTCCTCCTATGTCCGATCTCACGCAGATGTTCGCAAAAAGTTGCTTAAAATCAATCTCTGGTCTATTTTTGCTGCGGCAATACGATAGCTTAGAAGAAGCTTTGGCGCAAGCCGGAGTCATAGAAGAGATTAAAATAGGTGAAGGCGCAATCGCTAAGCCTAAAAAGAAAGAGTGGAATAAAACCACTAAAATCGGGACAACGCAACCACAACACGCTGTAGTCAACCAAGTTGCGATAAATGTTCCCGCGCCTGTGCAAGAAATGCAGCCCCAAAAGGCTAATTACTGTGCAAAGGCCTCCCGCTTATGAAAGAGATAATAGAAGACAAGAGCAAAATTACCCGCGTCGCCCTAGACGACATTTCACCCCATATGTGAAGTCTAGGGATTCCTTATTTGACCGCTTGTCGGCGGCAAATTTAGTCACTCGCCATAAATTCAAACTATAGACCCTAACATTCCCAAGCCTAGGGGGTACAGAGAAGAATTGTATTGTAGATTCCATAGGCGCAGAGGACATGACTTGAATGGGTGCTGGAAATTCAAAGAACTAGTCCAGGATTTGATCGACAACAGAACATTGGTCGTGGACAACCCCATCGCGCCAAACAACCAACAAATGGGGGTATTCAAGGACCCCTTGCCTGCCCACGAGGCACAGACAAAACCACTCCAGATTAACGAGGTGCGACAAGATCTTCCCACGCAGGGATTTGTGGGAATGATTAGCATAGTAACAAGGAACAGAAGGTACCCAGCAGTTGCCCCCGAGGTAGCTACGAGGGAAGTTCCGACAACATCGCAGCCTCAACAACGCCCAACGCAGTTGCCTCCGCCTAGACCCGAGGTCACAATACGAACCAAACTCACGCAGAGTTTGCAGACCACATCGGCTAGGCTGTCCATTTACGAGCTTATTCAACAGTCAACACCCCATAGGGAAGCTCTTATGGACATTTTAAAAGCCATTGAATTACAGCCCCACGAAGCAAATTCTTTCAACAACTTCGTAGGACATGTGAAACGATGTACAGAGCCGGTCATCACATTCGAGAGAAGATGAGGTCAAAACGATATCGAATGACATGGCAGATCCACCCCCGCACGTTATCGCGCGGGTCAACGGGATTCCGTACAAGAGAGTGCCGATAGATACCGGCTCGTCCAAGGAACATCATTACCACCGTAGCCTTAAAACATTTGAAGTCGCCAACCTCTCACATCACAGACCTCCACGTACACACCTGCGAGCTTTCAACGATGCAATATGCTCGACAATCGACACAGCTTGTTCTGCCTATCCAGGTAGGACAAAAGATAATAACTACACCGTGCCATGTGCTGGAAGGCGAAATGGCTTATAATATACTGCTAGGGCGGCCTTGGATTAGGGACATGAAGTGTGTCCCTTCGATCGCCCACCAATGCTTAAAGTATGCTTATGAGGGAGAAATACATGTAGTCCCAATGGACTTAGAGCCCTTCAAGTATTGCAATGCGGTACAATTCATGCCTCAATCGACCCTCCCTTCAACGCATTTGGATTTTCAATTAAATCCATCTAAACAGGGTCCGATACCGCAGGCACCACTGGTGGCCAACAAGGCAAAATCCCAGCCAGTTGAGACCTCATCACCTCGCTCCTTCATCATCAACGCCACCTATCATGGCCCAACAGAAGGACAAGGGAAAACAGATCGTGGAAGAGGTTAAACCCTTGGAAGAAAGGTTGCCCACAATCTCAACGGTATCAACGGAGAAAACACCCAAGGACAACATAAACTAAGACTCCCGAAACACCAAACATGGAATGGAGTCAAGAAGGACTACCATTTCCTCCCACCCAATCATCAACAATCACCGTTGAAATGGCCAAGCACGGGCTTGGGGGAATATTTGGTACAAAATGTTGTGGCGACGCCAGCATTGGAGTCAGGACAAGACATGGGAAGACCTCGCCTTCCCATAGGGACAATTGTTCCTCTAGGCTACCCTCCAAACCAGACAAATTTCGTGTATGGGGGCCTTGATCATGGTCTTGAACCATGCCAACAAAAGGAAGCAGACGAAGAGCCTTTTGTTGAAAACATCAACTATCCTGTCAAACCTAGATTTTGCCCTAAAATATCTCGGCCAATGCAATTGGCATGGATACGAGCTAGGCAGATATGAGCAAGGGATGCGGATCCTTTGCCAACCAAGATATCAGATGCCATATGACAAGTCAGGGGTAGGGTTCAACCATCCCCTGCCATTAGACATCTTGGTTGAAAATATGCAAGGCCTAGAAATAGGCAACAAGGGGGGATTGGCATTAGACCCTTATGCCAATCCAAATACAGAATACACATTGGGAGACTACCTCCCATGGTCAACAAACACCCCTAGAAACAGTAGTAATCCCTCTCCTTTGCTAGAGAGAGGCGAAAGTTCGGACAGTGGTCCTCAAAGAGAAAACCAACGACTGCTGGACATCTTTCTGAAGCTGTTCCCCTTAGAGATTCCAGATGAAACAACACAAGATCAAGAGAATCAGGTCCCTCCACCAAGAGTGGAACAACCACAATGGGACCAGATTAACTTACTGGAACAAGGAGGATCCTCAACGCCGCAAGCAACAGTTGCTCGAAGAGGATGAACATTTTTGGGTCTTCGAAAGTGATTCAGAAGATGAGACTGAAATGGACTATCTCATACATGCGCGATGACATCACCATGCTTTAACCCATGAAGATCTAATGGGATAGATGGGCATACTGTTAGGGCATGAATGGTGGGTAGACCCCGCAAGGTGGGGACCAAGTATTGGATCCATGGCTCCAAATTCAAGATGAGCATCGTCCACCTCGAGATCCCATCATGACACCAATGCCGAGAAAAGACCCTGCCATCCTTTTCGCAAATAGGGACAAATTCGCACCTAGGGAAGATCCATTCGTGCCCGTTCCCGTAGAGCCGGATCCAGAGTATAGGGAGCATCTAAAAGAATCGAGCTATCACACCCGCGGTTCTGGAGACCAAATTCATTCCATCCACATGATCTCCATTGATTTGACCGCACCCATCCGCAATCCGGCCGATCCAACATGGTCATTGCATCTAGACATAGATGCCATCGATTGGGATCGCGTCAATTCACCTTTATCACCATCAGAGTACCGGCCTTTCGGTGAAATGCCTCATTTGACCCCAAGGACAACTCAAGAAATTTTTCAAGCTGAAGAGGGACCCGAGGTTCCAAACGTAGATTTAAACTCAGCCAATGATATCCATTTGATCCCGACTCCACATCGCCTGGAGGAAGGATCCCACATGTCAGTCGAAGAAACGACTAACGTAGACATCGGCTTAGACCCAACGAATCCACAAATTATCAAGCTAGGGGTAAGTCTTTCCCCCAAAGAGCAAGCCGATTACATCGCCCTTCTCAAAGCGAAGAAGGAAGTTTTTGCATGGTCATACAGAGACATGCCGGGACTAGACCCGTAGCTAGTCACGCATAATTTAACGCTTGATCCGACAATCAAGCCTGTAAAGCAAAAACTACGCAAGATGCACCCAACAGTGGCCTTGATGGTCAAAGATGAATTACAAAAGCCGTTGGACACACAATTTGTCATCTGCGTGGATTATCCGCCATGGCTGTCCAACATGGTTCCCGTCAAGAAGCCCGACGGGAGGATTCGCATATGCACCGATTTTTGAGACCTAAACAAAGCGAGTCCTAAGGATGATTTTCCCTTGCCGAGCATCGACGCGCTAGTAGACGCTACAGCAGGTCATGAAATGCTATCCCTAATGGATGGCTTCTCAGGATACAACCAAATTCGTATCAATCCCGAGGACCAACTAAAAAGGCGTTCACAACGCCTTGGGGGACATTTTGTTATAAGGTCATGCCTTTTGGCCTTAAAAATGCTGGCGCTACCTACCAACGTGCCATGACATATATCTTCCACGATTACATGCACAAAACTTTGGAAGATTACATGGATGATTTGTTAGCCAAGTCTCTCTTGCGTTCAAATCACATCAATGACTTAAGCAAGATTCTCGATCGCCTCATAGAGCATAAGGTCAGACTGAATCCCAAGAAGTGCGTTTTTGGCGTCACATCTGGAAAACTCTTGGGTTTTATAGTCTCAAAGCGAGGCATCGAAGTGGACCCAAAGAAAGTCAAGGCAATCCTTGAAATGGCTCCCCCAACCACTATCAAGCAACTCGAAGTCTGCAAGGAAAGGTCACGTCGATTAAACGCTTCATAGCGCAATTATCTGACAAATGCCGACCCATGAACAAATTATTGCACAAGGGGGTCACATTTCATTGGGATGACGAGTGCCAGTCATCCTTTGACGAAATCAAACAATACTTGGCTTCGCCGCGTATTGGCACCACCTAGACCAGGAGTGCCATTCTACTTATACATCTCAGCTATTGAGGTGGCACCGGGCGCCATGCTAGCCCAAAAGAATGAACTTCACAAAGAATAGGCTACTTACTATCTTAGCCGCACCCTGGTCAGTTACGAACTTAACTATGCATACGTTGAGAAACTCCGCTGGCAGGTGGTGTTTGCTACCAAAAAGCTACGCCACTACATGCCGAGCAACACTACGTATGTTGTGTCTAAGGAGAATCCATTGCGATACATGATGAGTCGTACTTATCATAGTAGTCGCACGGCGAAATGGATCATGTTGTTGACGGAATTTGACATTGAGTTCATTGGGCAAAAATCTATCAAAGGACAAGTCATAGCCGATCAACTAGCAGAGGCTCCTCTTGAAGACGATCAGCCTCCGGTCATAGAACTACCCGATGATGGGGTCTTCCATGTCTCGGAATCGCCGTATTCTCGATGAGCCCGAGTCACAGGCCGACATAACCCCTGTTCTTCGATGGTTCTAAATGCGAGCAAGGTGGTGGCACAGAATTGTATTCTTCACACCGCAGGGCGCTCCAATGCCCCCCGTCATTTAAATTAAACTTCCAAAGGCACCAACAATAATGCAGAATATGAAGCCTTGCTCCTAGGTCTTCAAACAACAATCGCCATGAACATCAAACGATTGAATATCTTTGGTGATTCGCCGTTAATAGTCAATCAAGTCAAAGGGGTATATCAATGCAAATGCCCAGCCTCAAGGCCTATAAAGCCCTCCTGGAAAAATTCCAGGCAAAACTTGAGTGGTATGACATCGAGGCACTCCCTCGATCATCGAATCATTTTGCGGACACAATGGCCTCCTTGGGGTCACTAATCCCGCAAGACCTTTCCGGTGATATGACAACTATTCAAGTCAAAACCTTATCGCAATCCGCGATAGAGCATGCAAGCTCAGACTTGACGCCAGGAATCCACATGATCCAGATTGAACCATCCTCGGATAAGTTCTTTCGAATCCGAGATCGTCTGAAACGTGCCAACTGGGGGTCCTTGTTCTCCCCCACTCCCATTAATAGCAACACAACGCTATTCTTACAAGTTCTATCCCATTCAACATTTGTTAGGGAAGAACTTCGAAAGGGATTGGCTGTTCATACTGTCGAGGTTTCTGATCAACAGGATCGGTATTTACCCATAAGAGACTACCTCAAGTTAGGTAATCTTCCCTTTGGATTGACGCACGCCGCAAAACGAACATTCAAGTAGAAAGCGGCTAAGTATGTCTTGATAGGAGACATTTTGTATCGTCGCAGCTATGACGGAATTCTTCTTCGTTGTTTGGACCAGCAAGAGTCCACTTGGGCAGTCGCCCAAGCGCACGACGGTACATGTGGTGGTCACTTTAGTGGTATGGCCATCGCAAAGCGCATTCTTCGCATGGGCTATTATTGGCCATCTTTAGAGCGAGATTGTTGCGAATATGTCAAGAAGTGCGTGAAGTGTCAACATCATGCCAATTTGATGCACGTACCTTCCCAGGCCCTACAGATATCCATCCGCTTGGCCATTTTCGTAGTGGGGCCTCGATCTAATCGGAAAGATCTCCCCGCATCGTCAGTGCCGTCACACGTTTATCATAACGGCCACATAGTATTTTACCAAATGGGTGGAAGCAATTCCGTTAACCTCAACGAAAGGACCCCGCATTGTGGAGTTCATCTTGCATAACATCATATGTCGTTTTGGTATTCCATCCAAAATAATATCGGATAATGGGCCATCATTCAAGAACAAAGACGTGCGTGCTTTGACCACAAAGTACAAAATTCAGCACAGCTTTTCAACGCCCTATTATCCGCAAGCAAACGGGCAAGCAGAGGCATCAAACAAAACACTAGTCGCCATCCTTAAAAAGACAGTCACAGATAGTCATAAGGATTGGCACATACAAATCCCACTTGCCCTTTGGGCTTATCGCACTAGCATTCGGACGCCCACCGGGGCAACTCCGTTTTTGCTCGTGTATGGCTCAGAGGCAGTAATGCCTCTCGAGTTGGAAATTCCTTCCCTCCGCATATCAATGCAGGAGTTCATCGATGATAACACTGCGCGGCAGGCCCGGTTAGACCAACTTACGTTGCTTGACGAACGACGCGTTAATGCTCTCGAGCACTTACGTATCTATCAAGAGCGGCTTAAGAAAGCATACAACATGAAAGTTCACCTAAGAGACTTTCGGGTTGGTGATTTGGTTCTGAAGGAAAACCAACAAAACTCTAATTTGCCGTCCCACATGAGGGACAAATTCATGGCAAATTGGTTAGGTCCATATGTCATTGATAGCATAATAGGACCCGGGACATACCGGCTAGCTTCTCTTGATGGTATCAAGGAAACAGAACCCTTGAATATCAGTCATTTGCGACCATTCCACATCTAAGAAAGCCATATCCTCAAAAAGCTCCAAGGATTATCACAATCACTTGGTCAATCCAAAAGCTCCAAGGATTATCACAATCACTTGGTCAATCCAAAAGCTCCAAGGATTATCGCAATCACTTGGTCAATCCAAAAGCTCCAAGGATTATCACAATCACTTGGTCAATCCAAAAGCTCCAAGGATTATCGCAATCACTTGGTCAAACAAAAACTCCAAGGATTATCGCAATCACTTGGTCACCACAAAAAGCTCCAAGGATTATCACAATCACTTGGTCAATCCAAAAGCTCCAAGGATTATCGCAATCACTTGGTCACCACAAAAAGCTCCAAGGATTATCACAATCACTTGGTCAATCCAAAAGCTCCAAGGATTATCGCAATCACTTGGTCAAAACAAAAAGCTCCAAGGATTATCGCAATCACTTGGTCACCACAAAAAGCTCCAAGGATTATCACAATCACTTGGTCAATCCAAAAGCTCCAAGGATTATCGCAATCACTTGGTCAAAACAAAAAGCTCCAAGGATTATCGCAATCACTTGGGTCAAAACCCAAAAAGCTCCAAGGATTATCGCAATCACTTGGTCAACACCAAAAGCTCCAAGGATTATCGCAATCACTTGGTCAAACCTAAAAAGCTCCAACGATTATCGCAATCGCTTGGTCAAATTCATCAATAGAGAGTTCCTCTAGCACCGCATATTCACATTCACAAAATCAATCCATCAAAATACAAAAATATGTAGCCGCATTAAGCATTGCATCCATACATTGCATATTTGTGGTTGTATAGGTCAAAGGCACCATAGGCTACAATTGCTCTGCTAGTCCATCTTGTTCCGCATAGTTCCATTTTACAAAAACAACAAAAACACCATGCATAACTTTTACCACACTACAATCAGTGGTCTGTAAATGTACCAAGAGTTTCATGATTCAATCATCATTTTCCTCTTTAACCATGTAATGTATCAAATCGAATAGATTTTACGAAGGTAGAGTCATACTTGAAATACACCTTGTTACGTAACATCCCAACACAAATTAAAACACATAAAAATTCCCAAGTTGTGTGAACGAAAGATGAAACCTGCAAAGTAATCTAGGTCACCACAAGCGAAACGGTTATCTTGCTCATCCCCCCGTGCGAATGACCCCAAGAATGCCGAGAGTTGGCAAAAGGACAAGCATCCTCCCTACCCAATTCCCTAAGAATCCCTAAAGTTCTCAATAGTTGCAAAACACCAAAAATTTGCAAAATGTCAAAACTCCAAAATTTGACAACCTACAGTGCACACATCAAAAGGCAAAAACAACAAGTGATTTTCATCACTCCATATCCCCAATCCCTTGCTCAAAAGAAAAACAAATCAAAATAAAAAGTGATCTCATCACTACAAATGAGCAAGTATCCCAATACAATTGAAGAAAAGAAGGGAGTTGACCTTGAATCCCTGGAACTCTCAACATTCTATAGGTCATAAGGCAAGCTTCAGCACCAATTTGGTTGATAGCCTATCGGTAACAGAAGTAAACCTCCCGCATGACGATATATCTGTCACATTAACTTGCGTACAGATCAATGTTTGCATGTGGATGAGCTAGCTTATGGCATCCTGGATTACACCGCAGATTAATCTTAGTAAATACAACAAAGGAATTCGTGGAGCTAATTAGGTGATCCTCAGTACAAGTTCGGTTGAAAGCCCATTCGGCACTCGGCGGTATCCTAACAAATACCACTAAATGAACTCAATTGCACACACAGGGATGTGAAATAACTCGGTCAAAAACAAGTCCGATTCATACCTTGTCCAAAAGTCTTGTAAGATAAAGTACAAACATGGCTAGTGAGTTAAAACTGTCCGAGTCTCGTAAAACCTTAGCTACATTTCTAAACCAATCGCGCTATTTTTCATCCTTACAATACCATCAAAAAATACAAAAAAGAAAAACCACATGTATACATACAAAGTCATGCATCACAACAATCGCCTAAAAACAAAATAACAGAGTTCTACAATATCCTTGGTGCCATAGCCAAACATCACAAACCCCATTCATCCATTTCATATCTCCATATCACATATAAATCAAAACCATTTGCATTCATCATAGCATATGCATCCATCAAAATAAATCAACATGCATACATCCATATTCATCAACCATCATGCACAAGATCAAAGAAAATCAAAACAACAAAAACAACAAATAAATGCAACACAAAAACAAAAGCAATAAACATTGCCAAACACAAGTGCTCTTGCACTTAACCTCTTGGCATAGAAAACTGATGTCATGGTCTACATTGTCGCTATCCTACTCCCTAAGAAGGCTACCATAGCCGGACCGCTCCATGGGAAGACGGATTTTCGACAATTTCATCCCCAAACGACGTCACAAAAGGGTCAAAGCCCACTCAAAAACAACAAGAAAATCAAAACAACACAAAAAGCAATAAACATTGCTAGACACAAGTGCTCTTGCACTTAAACTCTTGGCATAGCAAATCGACATCGGGGTCACAAATTATCACTATCCTACTCCCTAAGAAGGCTACCATAGCCGGACCGCTCCACGGGAGACGGATTTTCGAAAATTTAATCCCCAAATGGTGTCACAAAAAAAACAACAAAAACAACAAAACATGCAACATAAAAACAAAGCAATAAGCATTGCCGGACACAAGTGCTCTCGCACTTAACCTCTTGGCATAGAAAATCGATGTCGGGGTTCAAATTGTCACTCTCCTACTTCCCCAAGAAGGCTATCATAGCCGGACCGCTCCACGGGAAGATGGGTTTTCGACGATTTCACCCCATTATGGCATCACAAAAAGGGTTAACACCCACCAAAAATAGGTCCAAATGTTGGAAAAATTGCACATGCTTAACGATAAACCCTCTAAAGGCACCCTTGCACAAGTCATCTTGGGTCAAGCGACTCGTCGCTTTTCTCACGAAGGTCATTCCCTCATCGATTCGTCGCTTGAGGGGGTAGTCACACTTAGTCACCAATCAACAATCACACACCCAATTAAGGAAAACGACATGCATTCAAAGAATCATTGACAAAGACAATCACGCTCCCGCTTGGGGCAAGTAAACAAGCAACAATCAAATCAATCAAACACTTGGCATTTCGTGAATCATGAACACAAGGTTCCCCCGTGGATAAAACGCCCTTCGCCTATTCATGACTGATCAATTGTCTAAGTTCAAGTCACACCTCACCAAAACAGGTTAACACTTGAAATCAAACTCCTTAGCTCGTCAGAAGCAAGGATTCAAGAATGCATGCCCTTTCCATGCTTGGGGCATCAAAAGTTGGTTAGGTTACCAAGAAACCCTAATCATTAGTGCTTTGGTTATCTATTTTTGCTCGACGCTGCGCCATGCACAACGCATCCCAAAAAGGGGCATCTCGTAGACACCAAAACAACACCAATCCGATTATGTGACTGCAAACACTGATCGCTTTGACAAACACAGCCCCCAGTGGCAGCCCTCAGAGGTCAAACAATGGTCCTAACCACTTTCATAGCAATTTTGTAAGGTCAGGAAGCAATTTGGCACATTTAGACACTTTGCTCAGTATTCGCCTCACCCAGGGACGAATACTAACTGGAATTCGTCTCACCCAGGGACGAATTCTGAAATCGTCTCACCCAGGGACGAATTCCAAGTTTAACGGGCAAAAAGAAGAATGGTGCCAAGTGGCAGCCCAAGACAGTCAGTTGATGACTCTTGCCTCGCACACGTGTGTGGGTGGATAGATAGGCCGTTAGAGGACCGTCACAAGGGCAGTTATGAGAGCCCAAGTCAATGGAGGACTCCCCTCCCTCATGGGAAGACATGACTGCCACATGGCACCTATGACCAACACATGGCATTTGTGCTTCCCTCTCAAAAGAGACCCCATGGGTCTATAAAAGGTGGGACTTTTCTCACCCAAAAGAGACAGGTTGAAGGAGATTTCAAGCAACGAAGTGCTGCCGAGTTGAAGACCCACTTGCATCCCTTTTGGTTCACCTTCTCGCATCCACCAATCTCTCTTGCAAGGGAGGTTGTTGGGTGGCTTTTGGAAGCTTGAACCTGACCCAAATCCAACACATGGACACCTGAACCAACCAATTCGCCGACCCCCCAATCCTAAGAGGTTTTGGGCCCATCCCTAGTGGATTGGCGCCGGAATCAAGTGCCAACGGTGGGAGGCCCACTTGGGCACCCCCGCACTTTCTAAGTTTTAGAGCATTCTAGATTACTTTTTCAAGTTGCATTTTGTGTTATCATGTTTGGTTAACTCATAGCTGCAAGTTCATAACTTTTGATCAGATTCTAGTATGTTTTGTGTCGCTTTGTTGTTTCACTAACTTGCAGGTGGCGAGATCAAATTCCCGAGGGTAGAGGCCAAATTGGGAGAATCCGACCATCTGGGTCGTCCCAAAATGGCCCCAATTACATAACCCCTTTGTTTGCAGGCGTTTTGCAGGTCTCGAGAATCGACATTGGAGCAGACAACAGGTCGGCTTCTTCAACACAGAAGAATTCATCCCACCCAGGGACGAATTGCGCTCGAATTCGTCCCGCCAGTGGACGAATTCCAGTTGAAGGCAGATTGGCCACTGTCTCAATGGCAATGGCCTTCCGGTAACTTTTTCTCGTCTTCTCGTCAAGATTTCAAGCCATTTGGACTCACCGTATTTACCGTTTCGTGCAAATGTTTACATGCATATTTCGTTAATTTTAGAGAACAAACACTTTCCATTTGCGGCGAGGTGCTACTGACATCTTGGTTATTTATTTGTTCGCAGGAGAAGAAGCAGAGGTGAAGAACTCATCGACATCAGCGGCGGCATCATCTTGGCCCGTCCATTTCAATCGTGGGCACGCGGAAAGAGGAACATTAAGTGATTGTAATCAAATTCTTTTAGCGCTCCTAGCCCCTGAAAAGGGAGGAGGCGTCATTGTAATAGAGATCAAGAAATTTTAATGAAAGGGCTGTGTTTTCTCCATTCGCTTGTATCTCGTTTTAATGCGTCTCTTTCGTTTCATGCATTTTACATTTCTAGGACTTAAGCGCATTTGATTTTGGATGCATCGCAATTAGTGTTTCCTTCGCCCGAAATCTCGTGCTTTCAGTTTTTAGGGCCTTCGGGCCCTAGCGACCAATATTTTTGTGGTTTATGCTCAATATTTTAGTAGGATATGTTGCAGGGGATCCAATATGGGTTAGAAATTTATCTTTCAATAGATCATGTTGTGAACTTGAGTGACAACGGCTTCCAATTTGCTGCACAAAAGAAAAGTGAAAACCATACCTTTCCACGATGTCTAGGGCAAGGATTAAAGAGATCACGAAACAAGTTTCAAGTAGTTGATCAAAAAAATGGCTCAGATCTCAAGTGAATCTGGTGCTAAGGTGCACCCACAAAATAATTCTACTGTGAAAACCCCTATCAAGGGTAAGAATTTCGAAGACTCAGCCCCAAAAATAAATTTTAGGGATGCCCTCCATGGTGGACAGCCTCAGCCCAATGCTAATATTAATCTTAGGGCTTCCCATAAACCTCTAAGAATGCCTAAGATTGATCCCAGGAAAATGGAGTCAGGATGTCTTAAAGCAACTGATGGAACTCCTATTGTTAAGCTTGATATGGGTAACATTCAGACTGGCATTGAAGATTTGGAAAAAAGAGGACTAATTTTTCGGTTCGTGGGTTTTCGTCCGAGCCTATCTGCTTTCAAAGTCTGGGCTGCAAAAATCTAGAAAACCAAAGGTGAGTTACAAATCTCTATTTATCCAAATGGTTATTTTCTTGTTTTATTTGCTAATAATGAAGATAGAGAGAAAAATTTTCAAGGGGGTCCCTGGTTTTTTGGAAGGGCGGGGCTTTTCATGAAGCCCTGGCATACTAAATTTAAAGCCGAAGAAGAGATGCCTTCTATAGCTCCCGTGTGGGTTAGACTCTTTGGCCTCCCTATTGAATTTTGGAATCCTACTATTTTTTCTTCAATTGGAAACTCTTTAGGAACTTTTATGATGACTGCTGATTGTACTCAAAATTTTGAACATATTATTTATGCTCGAATTTGTGTTTTAATGGATTTTGACAAACCCCTACCTAAAAATATCACTTTACAATTTGGGGAAGACACTTGGGAGCAAGTAGTGGACTATGAGAACATTCCTTTTCATTGTAGAATTTGCCATGAATATGGTCATTTGGCTAGTGCTTGCCCAAATAAAATTCCTGATCAAAAGAAAGAAGATATAAACTCAACAGGTTTCCAAATGCCTAAGAAGAAGAACACTCAAAAAAAACAATTATGAAGGATCAATCAAAGTCATCTGCTAATATGTTTGAAATCCTTTCCACAAATGATGTCCCAAGTGAGGAAGAGGAAATAATGGAAACAAAAATCTTAGAAACACAATTTAAATATGAAGGGAAGAACTCAGAGACAAACCAACAAATCAAAGGTTTTCAATAGAAAAAAAAGGGAGAAAATTTACACAAGAAAAATAATCTTTTAAATGTCAAAACTTCAAATAATACAGGTCCCAATATAGACTCTGTTGAACCCTCTAGTAAAATTTTGGTTGTGTACGAGCATTCTTCAAGGTTAGAAGCCATCTCAGATTCAATTGGAGTAAGTCAAGAAAAAGGGAAAAAAAACTGAAGATGGATTCTAATCAAAAAGTAGGTCGCAAGACCAATCAATATCATATGGTAAAAGAAGGTGAAAAGCTTGTAGAGGAAGGTAATATTAATGCCCTTCCCAAATTTTTTAGCCCAGGTATTAATGAAGATCATCACTTGGAATATTAGAGGACTCAAAGGGAGTCTTTCAAAACAAAATGAAATTAGAAGAATGATTCAGATAAATCATCCACATCTTGTTTTCCTTCAAGAAACGAAGATGTCAATGGAGGATATGGACTCAATTGCCGGTAAAATTTGGCCAGTTGGAAAAGTGGTTTCCCTCAGTTCCCGGGGGACTTTTGGTGGCATTGCTTGTCTTTGGGACCCAAAAGAGGTAGTTATTCACCATATGGTTGGCAGTTGGGGTCTGTTGGCTATAGCTATTCAAAGTAGACATTCCAACCAAATTATGCTCTGCATTACTATTTATGCTTCGACTGCTTTGGAAGAAAAAAGAAGATAGTGGAAGGATATAACTCATATTATCTCTCATTTTCCTGAAGCTTGGATCTTGATCGGAGGAGATTTCAATACCATCCTCTCTCTGGATGAGAAAATGGGGGAAATAGAAATTTGGATAAAAGCACCGACCTCATGAGCGAATATATTGCAAACCTCCATCTTGTGGACATCCAACCAGATAATGGCCTTATGACTTGGTCTAACAGAAGGCAAGGCTTAGCTTGTATAATGGAGAGATTGGATAGGTTTTTGCTCTCTAAAAATTTCTTAATCCATGGTCACATTCCTAAAGTGAAGACTCTTAACAATGCTGGTTCGGATCACTGGCCAATCATGGTGGAAATGTGGAAAACCAATGTGAGTTTCTCTCCTTTTCATTTTCAATTAATGTGGCTCAGAGACAGTTCCTTTAGACCTCATGTGCAACAATGGTGGAAGGAAGGTAAGCCTAGGCATGGGACTAAGATGTTCTATTTTTCCAAAATACTGCAATACATTAAATCTAAAATCAAGACTTGGAACTGGAAGGAGTTTGGGGATGTTCATAAAAAAACATGAAGTTATTGCTCAACTTGAAAATTTGAATAAGAAAATCCATTTAGATGGCCTCACAGAGAATAGAAGTGCAGATGAAATTAAACTCACAACTCAGTTAGAGGAATGGAAAAAAGAGAAGAACTCTTATGGAAGCAAAAATCTAGAATTCAATGGCTCAAAGAAGGAGATCGAAACACAAATTTCTTCCACAAATCTCTTCTAGCTCGAAGATCTCACAACTTTATTTCTTCCCTGAAATCAGATTCTGGAGATGTTGTCTATACTTGGGATGGCATGAACTCTATTGTTGTCGATTACTTTTCCAATATTTTTTCTGCTACTCCTCTTGACTCAACTTCTCAACAAAATGTTCTTCAAGCAATCCCTTCTCTTATCACTTCTGAGGAGAACTCTATTTTGATTGCTCCTGTTACTATCAATGAGCTTCAACAGGTAGTTTTTAAAATGCAAAAAGGGAAAACCCCAAGTCCTGATGGTTTTCCCATTGAGTTCTACCAAGAGTTCTGGGATATCCTTCATGCTGATTTATTAGAGGTGGTGGAAGAAGCCGGGAAAGCCAAAGAAATTTTGAAGGTTATCAATAAAACTTATATTACTCTTGTTCCAAAAGCTCAAGAGGTTGATCATATCTCAACTTTTAGACCTATTGCTTTATGTAATGTTCTTCTCAAAATCATTACTAAAATCATGGTTGAAAGGTTGAAGCCTCTTTTGCATAAGATTATTTCCCCTGAGCAAGGGGGTTATGTGAAAGGGCGTCAAATAGTAGATGAGATAGTTCTTGCTCAGGAAGCCATCCATTCCATGGATATGCAAAAATCTCCTTCCATGTTCATTCGGTTAGACTTATCCAAAGCTTATGATAGAGTGGATTGGCACTTCCTTATCAAAGTTTTGAGGCAATTTGGTTTCTCTAAGGATTGGATGGATTGGATTATGGGATGTATCTCTTTAGTTTCCTACTTAGTTCTTATCAATGGTAGGCCTTCTCAGTCGTTCCCTGCTTCCAGAGGTATTAGGCAAGGTGACCCGCTATCCCCTTATTTATTCATCATTCTTGTTGAATGCTTGGGTAGGACTATAACCAAAAAGAGGGAAAACAAAACCCTTGAGGGAGTTACCATTGCTCATGGAGCTAGACCTATCTCTCATCTTCAATTTGTGGATGACTCTACTCTTTTAGGTAAAGCTACAGTTAAGGAAGCTTCTAATATTAAGCAAATCATTAGCTATTTTTCTAAGGCTACTGGGCAGTTGATCAATGAAGACAAATCTAAAGTTATTTTCTTTCACTGCTCTGCTAGACAGGAATCCATGGTCTTGGATAAATTAAGATATAAGAAGACCTCCCTTCCGATCACTTATTTAGGTATTCCCATCAATATTCAAAGGCAGAAAAATAAATATTGGAATTGGTTGTTGGACAAAGTCAAGAAGAAAATTGGAAAGTGGACCAACAGGTGGCTTTCTTCTGGGGGTAGAATCACCTTGGTAAAATCAGTCCTTCAAGCTATTCCTATTTATGTATCTTCCATGTTGAATATCCCAAAGGTTGTTCTTCGAGAACTAGATCAAATCAGTCATCGATTCCTTTGGAGTGGTACTAAGGAGAAAAGAAAATGGGCCTTGGTGAAATGGGACACTTTATGTCTTCCTAAGAATGAAGGGGGGTTAGGATTCTGATCTTCTATTAATAACAACAAAGCTTTAGCTGCTAAATTATATTGGAGGATGTTGCATAACCCCAATGCTCTTTGGGCCAATAATCTTCGTGCTAAATATGTTGAGAACAAAAGTCCTGAAGACCTTGTTCGCTATCAACTTCCCACCAAAGGTTCTCCCATTTTAGTAGTTCTTAAGACTGGTGAGGATTTGATAAAGAAAAATTTATTTTGGATCATTCATAATGGTCAACAGGCAAATTTTTGGATAGATTCTTGGGATGGTCACAAGCCTTTGATAACTCATTTTCCGATTGGAGGCCTTGGATGGAGGAGCTTCACCGAGCTAACTGGATAAAGGTGGCTAATTATTGTCGGTACCATACTGGTAATTCAAAGGTTGGTAGATATTGGATCCCTATTGAGGATTGGCCTATTCAAATCCTAGAAAGGCAAAGACAAGATATCCAAGGCATCCTTCATATGAGATCTCTCTCTTGGTCCCATGAAAAATATTGTTTTGGATGGAACAACACTACTAAGGGTGAGTATTCAGTTGCTCAAGGTTATTTGACCTTATGCCATAATAATCCCAACCAATATTCTGACATATTTTCTCAGTTGTGGGCTCAAAAGCTCTGGCCTAAGGTGAGGTTCTTTACTTGGCTTTTATTGCATCGTAGGGTGCTTACTGGTGAGCAACTTATGAAGCATGGTTTTCATGGCCCTTTTAGATGTGAAATGTGTGAAGAGAATGTAGAAACTCTCAGCCATATTTTTATTGAGTGTACTTTAGCCTCTGAGCTATGGAGGAGAATGGCCACTTTACTTGGCTTACAGTGGTCCAATTTTTTTACTTTTGAACAACTTTGGAGGGATTGGCCTAAACAAGAGGGTGTTGATCATTTTATTAGGCAGTTAGTTTGGATGGGTTCTACCATTCTTCTTTGGAATATCTGGAATGAAAGGAACAAACATATTTTTAATCAAGATAGGAAGGATATTCACTATATTTGGCAAAAGACCATAGCCAACTTAGTTGAATCAGTCCATCAACTCCTTAATCACCCCCAAAACTCCCACCAAATATGGGATCAAGTGATGCAAATATTGAAGATTAAATCTTCTAAGGGCAACCAACTTAAAGGGAATGTGAGTATTTGTAAGATGGATAGGACAAGAAATTGGCAACCTCCTCCTAAGGATTTTGGAAAAGTCAATACTGATGGAGCCTCTAGAGGGAACCCTGGAAAAGCCAGTGCGGGAGGAATTGGTAGACTTTCGAGATGGCTCCCTGGTTTTTACTTTTGCTGAGAATTTGGGTATTCTTTCCAATAACCTTGCTGAGGGGTATGGTATCCTCAGAGGCCTTCAAGAGGCTACTAAGGTTGGATGGGAAAAGGTGTTAGTTGAGTCTGACTCTCAACTCATGATTAATATTTTGAAGACTCCTTCTAAGAATCATAAGGTTGATTGGAGAATAAAAAGAATTATTGAGAAGATTCAATTAATCCAGATGGGATTTTTGAAAGTTGATTACAATCATGTGGTTAGAGATCAAAACAAGAGTGTTGATGCTTTAGCTAATTGGGCTTTGGACAAAGGTGATCTTACTTGTTATGGCCACCCTCCTAGATGGTGGGCTTCACAAATTAGGGAAGCTCTTCTTTCTATCATTTCTTTGGATGGCTCCAGTTTTGAAGGTACCTAGTTTCTTCTTGCTTTATTTTTGCTTCTCTTTGGTTCATTCAGGTTATTTTAGTTCCCTAGCTCAAACTATTCTTTCTTTTGTTTCCTCTGTTGATTCTTGCCTTAAAAGTCTTCTGGTCTAGAAAGGTCATTGTTATGTTCAATTTTTTTTTCTTTTTTTTGTTTAGTTTTTTAAGGTGTGTGTGTTCTTTTGTTTTGTTTTGTTTTTGTGTTCTTTGTGTTGTTTTTTGTTGTTCTTGTGATTTTGTTGTGTTGTGTTTTTTTATATTTTTTGTTATTGTTCTTCTGTTTTTGTCGTTCTTGTTCTTGTGTTTCTGTTTGTTTGAGTTAATTCATGTTTTTATGTGTGAGTGTTTTCTATGTTTTTTGTTTTTGTTTATTGTCTATTGTTGGTTGTTTTTTATTTTTATTTTTATTTTTAATTTTTTAGGTTTTGGTTGTGTTTATTTTTCATGTTTTTTTTGTTATGTCTTTGTAGTGTTATGTTGTTTTTGTCTTGTTTGTGTTTTGTTATGTTGTTCTTGTGTTTTTTCTATGTGGTTCATGTTGTGGTTTTTTTTATCTTATTGTGTGTGTGTTTGGTTGTGCTTTTCTTTTTGACACACTCAAGGAGCATGTTTTTTATTTTATTTTATTATTTTTATTGTTATTTATTTATTTTTTTAAATTATTTTTGTGTGTTTGTTTGCTCCTTGAGTATGTCAAAGGTGGTAGGCCAGGTCCAAGTCCTGGGCATTTTTGGTGGAATGGATACCCCTGCCTCCTTGGGTCTTACCCGAAAGTGGCATCCCTTCTGGGATGTTTTCCACAAATAAAAAAAATTAAAAAATTAAATTAAATTTAAATTTTATGTATTCTAAATAATTAAAAAAAATGGATGTTATATATTATTCATTTCTTATATTTTATTGAACATTACTATGTTTTAAATGAGAAATTCTATATAAGCAATTTAATTTTATAGTGATGACCCTAGGCATTCCTCATTAGTACGTAGCCAACACTTAAATATTTGCCTTAGATATCCCTTTCTCGGTTGTAATGGTGATGCTTTCCTCTTGCAATATGAAACGTATATGATTAAACATTTTTTTAGGTAGGTAAAATTGCTTAAGTGCGGGGTTTAAATGGGCCCCAAACCCATGTACATAAACTGGTAGCTAAAACAATAGAATAAGATGACACAGGCCTACACATTGGCTGGTTGCAACTTGAATGAAAAGGACCAAACAATAGTAGAGAAGGTTGAGTGGACGCCTAACATCATAAACACAAAAATATAGCCCAAGTAATACCCACACAAGGGTTGCTTAAGAGAAGTAACTACCTGTAAACCTTGTAAAGGAGCTATAACAAAAACCCACACAAGGGATGCTCGCAAAAGATAAAAAAAACTATAATAGATACCTGAATAAGAAGAAACATAGTATTCAAAAAGACCCACATAGGGGCAATAAAGAACTTATAAATAGTAATGGGAAACCCTGAAACTTAGGTTCCCAGTTATGACGATCTCTTTGCACTGCTCGCCCATTCACCGAAATTTCTATCACCTCAACCATAAGCTTAACAGTAACTCTAAAATGGAGGTTACGCATAACAACATAACCATTATTCCATGAATTGACAAAGGCGTTAGTGATATCTTGCTCAACCCCTTTGAAATTATTGAGGAAAGGAATGATACCATGAGCTTCCAGAAAGGTCTAAGACAGGGGATCAAGTTGAAGGCTAGATGGCTCAAGCAGGGCCATGTTGGTAAGACTGAGGAAAAGGAAGACCAAAAAAACTAGACATTATGATTCTTACTACCTAGGACACATAATAGCGGATAAAACTAGACGGTAATGGATTGACACAGACCAAGGTTATAAATATAAGAAATTTTTGACAAAATAAATGACCTTTCTGAAAGCTGAGTTGGAGTGACTAGCGAACCACTTAGTAATTCTTCATAGGGAATAGACATTGGAAAATACATACATGGCACAAGATAGACTACACAAAGGATAGGGTTAGGATAAGATTATGAGTATGAATTGATAGAAAAATGATTCTCAAAATTTGTAAGATGTAAAAAAATAATCTCGAGACTTGACATATATTGACCTTGTTTGACAACATCCAATTACACTACCTATACCTACTAAGGGACTTGACATGCTTGGAGAAGACCACCATGAGATAAACCCACTGATAGGACCTACCTTGGGACATAGCATACTTAATGAAAAGGAAATGGGAGAACAAACCACCAGTTTTTATAGCAAGACTGAAAGTCACACTAATAAGAAAACTTCCACCATAAGAATTGGAACCAAAGAAATAAATCATGCTAAAAAAAGTTAGAATCATCATTGGACAAACTAATCCACCAAAATCTCTGACCACATCTTTCAGATCATATCATTATTAGTAGCATTTAAAACTTCATGGGAAAATATTTATTTCCAAATGGACAGTGATTTATGGATAACTCTCCAATTTGCAAGAATATATGCAGGTTTCTTAGCTTCGCAGTACACATGATTGATAAAGATATCATTAAAATTTTGGAATAGCTTCTTAACTTCCTGAACAATGGTTCTGACATTTTAAGAGAACACCCTTTTATTTTTTAGAGCATTTATAATATTCAAAGAATCTCTCTTAATAAAAGGTTACCTTTATAATACTTGAGAACATCTAGCCCTCTCCACAGTGCACAATATTCATAAAAATGATTAGTTTGACACCCTAGATACTTAGCATAAGTGATAATAACTTGACCATTGTCATCTCTAACAAGACCACCTATACCTGCATACCCTAGATTTCCTTTGGAGGCACCATAAAAGTTAAGTTTCAACCACTCACTTGGAGGAGGAATCCAATGGGTACTCACTCTAGGATGTGGGGCTAGAAAACTAGAACTGGATTTGTAGGGAATTTTTAAGGAAGAGAACAAAAGAAACTCCAATCTAGAATCAAGAGGTTTGGGACAAGGGAAGAGCTAGAAATTTTTGATAGCATATGCAATAGCTTTATTTGCAATAGAGATGGTATCCTTAGAGGAGGAAGAAAAACCCCTACTATTTCTTTCTAGCCATACTTGCCATAAGATATGATGAAGGGTCACTTTCCATAAAGAAGATAATATGAGGTTTTTGAAAGGAGCTAGCCATTGGATGAAAAGGTGACTCAACGAATTAGGAGGAATCCATGAGATATGAAAAGTGGACATAAGGTGATCCAAAGCTATCTTGGAGAAAGAGCACTTCAGAAAGAGGTTATTGACAGATTCCCAAGTATTCATGCACAAATAACATCTATTAGGGACAATCATGCCTAATTTCATAATATTATCAATCGTTAGAATCTTATTTTGGATGGCCAACTAGATGAAATGAGCAAATTTTAAAATGATATATTTAATCCACACTCGATCATAAGGTATTTGAACCACTTGATAATTAATAGTCACACCATGAGCAAGCGTGAACAGCCCAAAATCAGTCTCTTTCCAAAAAGGAGAGTTAGAGGAATTACTAGTGGGGATGACTGTTGCATTTAGGATAGTTTTGAGAACTGCTAAAGCATCAGATATTTGGCCATTAGTATTTATAAAATAAAAAAATTTCCAATTCTTAGAATTAGAAAAAACATCAATGAAATCTTCAACCTTGCTACCAATTAAAGTGTCCAAGAAAAGTTGTAAAATAACAATTTTATTGTTCTCTAAAAGCAGTTGATTAGAGATCCACTTATCAGTCTAGAAGTTAATTTTACTCTATGTTCCTAATTTCCATATTATCCCATTTCAAATTAGATATCTGGTTTGGATAATTTATTTCCATAAAGTGGAGCCCTCTCTGGGTATATCATCATCTATGAAACAACGATTTTGAAGATATTTTTTGTTTACAATTGAGACCCATTCAAGGTTGTTGTTGGTGAAAACCTTCCATGCTTGCTTGGCTAACAAGGCTTTGTTCATATTACAAACTCTTCGGAGCCCCAAGCCCCACTAACTTTTGGGGGAGCACACCTTGTCCCAATTGACTGATGAAATCTTTTCCTATACTCAACACCTGTCCACATAAATCTTTTCTAGATTTGATCAATTTTTATGTAGACAACAATAGGAAATTTGAATATGGACATGAAATAAATAGGAATACTTTGGAGATAAGCCATTTCCATGGTGGATTTGGATGCTTTAGAGACGTGGATCTCTTTTCAACCTACAAGTTTTTTGTTAATACTCTCAAAAACGTTACTCCACATGGATTCCTTTGGAGCATTGGTAAAAAATATGTGTAATCTTAGTTTGTCTCTCTTGGGGAGTGTTAATGAAGAATATTTTTCTTTTAATATAATTTATTTTTTGCCCTGGAGCCTCCTCATAGGTATCAAGAATACTCTTAATGTATTTTTCTTCCCACACAGAAGCATGAGTAGCAATGATGGCATCATCAACGAACTAATGGTGAGACAAGACATTTAAATTAGATGTAGCCTTAATGCCTAAAATTATGTCATTGGAGCAAGCATTTTTGAGTGCTCTACCCAAGGATTTAGTAAGAATGCTAAAAGTATGGAGGATAGAAGATCTCCCTGTCTAAGTCCCTTGTTACTAGGGAAAACCCTACTGTAGATCCATTGACCAGGACTGAAAACTAGGGATTAGACATGCAGTTATGAACTAGATCAATCCACTCCATATGAAACCTAAATTTGAGAAAGACAATAATAAAAAAACTCTCTGTTAACTCTATCAAAAGCCTTATTCATATCAATTTTAAAAAACATGGTAACTTTTTTGTTATGACTGGTAGAATGAAGGGCTTCATGCAACGTGATAACACCATAAGTAATATTTCTTCCTTTGATAGAGATACCTTGACAAGGGTCTCTGATCTAAAGAAGTATCTCTTTGAGTCTTGTAGGTATGGTTTTAGTAAGATTTTTGTATAGGATATTGCAAAGACTAATGGGTCTGAAATCTTACATAGATTTACATACAGGCTCTTTGGGAACCAAGGTAATGAATGTGGAGTTGATAATTCTGGGTATGGATTTATTTTTCTGAATTTCAATGATGGTATTGTATATGTCAAGCCCAATGATGTACCAAAAATTCTGATAGAACTAGGGGGAACACCCATTACGGTCTAGGGTTTTATTAGGGTGCATTGAGAAAACAACCTCTTTTATTTCATCAGGGATGAGGGGTTTGATAAGAGCTAAATTCATATCTGAAGTAACCAGACTAGGTATATAATGGAGCAATTTTCTACCATCCTTAGCAGAATTTTGGGGGTTGGCTCCCAAAATGCCTTCAAAGAAAGTTGAAGCTTCATTTAGAATCTCAAAAATATCCTTGATGATGGATCCATCACTTATGGTTAATTCTTTAATTTTATTCAAACTTTGATGCCTTAGGGTAGTGGCATAAAAGAATTTTGTGCTTGAGTCCCTCTCATTGAGCTAAAGGGCCCTTGATTTTTACCTCTAGAAAGTCTCCTCTTTAGCCACCACATTGTGGTAGTCTGTAATAACCAGTCTCTCCTCATTTCTAAGTTGTTCATTGAGCTGCCCATTCTGAATTTGGAGTTCATAAATTTATAGTTTTAGAAAAATATTTACCTTATTTTCAAAGATCTTACCAAAAACTTCTTTGTTCCAAACTCAGATATTTTCTTTGATACACTTAAGCTTTTGGGAAAACCTGAAAATAAATGACCTATGATAGTCAAATTACCACCAATCAATAATTTGCATCTGCATATCTGGGTGTTGTGTCTACATAGATTCAAATCTAAATGGGATTTTGAAATAAGGGTCTTTCTCAGCTTCAAACAATAAATGTTAATGATTAGATCCAACTATACGAAGACAGAAAAGAGTGCCATCACCCATCACCAGTATAGCTTCTTGAGACAAGAAAACCCTATCAAGTTTTACTTGAATTTGTTGATCCCCAATTCTCCTACTGCTCCAGGTGTATTTTACCCCTTTAGTCTGAACATCCATAAACTCACATTCAGTGACAAAATTATAAAAATCCTTAATGCTCTTGGTGTGCATCAGGTTCCTTCCCTGCTTATCATAAGGAAAAAAGGAGAGTTGAAGTCTCCAACAATAATCCATGGAAGGTTTATGAAAGCACTTCTCATTTGACTCAAAGTATCCCATAGAACCCTATGACTGATATGATCATTAGGGGCATAGACATTGGTAAAAACCCAAGAGAAATTACTGCTTTTATAGAAAAACATCGTATTGAGAATATTATCAGAAGAGGAAATGATTGTCTTCTACTTGCTTGAGTCACAAATATAGAGAAGAGGAAAGTTTTTGGCCTCCCTTAGTTTGCTGCAAGGGAGGTTTGGGTCTTTTTGATTCATAATTCTCCTGACCGAGAAGATCTTGGAATAAGTTTTTTTGGGTACCATTTGCAATATCATTTTGTATTTTATTTTTATTATGATCATTGATAGAGGGTATTCTCTTTTTTTTATTTTCACTACCAATATCAATAGAAGTTGTCTCGATACTTCTAGTGTTAATGGGGCTGAAATCATATTTGTCTTCTTTCTCCATTTTTTCTGAGATGGGACTGCCAATTTTTGTATGCCCCTCGAGGGTGGGTGGTGGTTTTGAAAAAATATTGGATGACCCAAATCTGGTCAAGTACTAGGGTTCCTCTTGATCAAAAACTAGAATTTAAGTTGGATTTGGGGTAATGTCATCCTCACTAGGTTTAGACCCGTGAATAAGAGTTCCTTTTAAAACATCAAAATAATTTTGGAAGGAAAAAATGGAACTCACCTTTGGATGATCATCCTTCGAATATTCCATTTCAATCTCCTTTCCTTTGAAATATTATGAAATTTGTCCCTTCTTTTGATAGTGGTTAATTTTTTGCTTGCCCTGTAGCGGTTTGCCTTACTGCTACTTAATTTGCAATCTGCTTCAATAGGTATTGGGGAGTTTCATATCCTTTGAGTTTCTTAGCAATGGGTATTGGATTTTGAGATGGCCTTGAGCCTTACGTTCAATGCAAAATGCAGGCTTGTTCTCATATTCTATGGACTAGCATCTACGATAGGATCCGTAAGCCAAATTTATTCAAGTAGGAAGTTGTGAATCCATATTGGCATTGATAAAAGCTCTAGCATGAACGATGTGAGTGCGTGCTTGGGTCACCATGTCGATTGCAACCAGTTCACCTATATATTTGCTAATACCCTGTAAGATGTATTCATGCCAAAACTAGGCAAGCAGATCTTGCAATTGAACCCAAATTTATGTAAAATTTATGCTCTACATCTTAAGGTTGAAATATTCACCCCATTTTCGTAGAAAGAGACTCTTCCAATTGAAGAACCAAGGACCCCCAATAAGAATTTGGGATACATCTTCTTCATTTTTGAGACAAATGAGGAAAAAATACTTTGAAAGGGCAACCAGCTCCATATTGCCTAGGGTTTTCAATTTGGTATAGGCCCACCACCAAATAGATTCTATATCTAACAGTCCTATAACAAATTATCCCACCAGATTATGGGATTCAACAGAAATGTAGTCTACCATTAGGTTTTTAGGTATTACCAGATATTCACTCACTCGGAGTAAGATGGTTCCACTACCCGAGGGAGGTTTCACAAACCCTTTCAATTTCTCAGTATAATACTATAAAGAGGACTTGATGTCTTTAGTGAGGGACCCATTAAGCATGTGTTCCTTATCGATAGGATCCTTACCCCCAATGGTCTCTGCGTTATCAAAACCATCAAAATCCTTCTGTGTTGGAAAAAATTATATCACTCTTGACTGTTGTGGGAATTCCATCCTGATTCACCTTATTCACTTTCTTGCATCCAATCGTTGTCATAGTCATAGTTACAGTCATAGTCACAGATGCCATTTCTACCCTGATTCACTCTGGAACTACTTGCACTTAATCCAAATGAAACCCTTGCACAATCACTTACCAAAAATATCATTCATACATAAGGATGCACTAGGATCTGTGTTGATCCAAATGATCTAAAAATTGGTGGATATATTCTAGGGTTTGTCAGACATCAACCCTGAAAAGTTTAGGTCAAACCGAGTCCGGATGAATGAAATATACCCAAAACAAGTTCTGTAGTTTGGGCAGTCCTGCGAAAAATGTCCCTCACAATTTTTCTCTTAGGAAGCTATGAGATTATTCAACCTTTATGATTAAATATTTTTTCTCACTTTTTCATCTCCAGTAATTTGATACTCATATAGTGGGTCATAGCTCATATGATAAAGTGATCCTCAAGAAAATAAAAGCCATAGAGTTTTGAAACTTCTACAATATAATAAACCATATCGTTTTGAAACTTCTACAACATAGCATTGAAATAGTTTTGTATATGGTTGTATCTTTACCAATTGATTATTCATCCATTTTTATTTGGGTGCGGGTAGATCAAGATCACTCATCCATTCATATATGCTGGATTATCTAACTTATGCTTAGTTGGATTTAGATTTTATGAATTTTATCATTATGATTTTTAAAGTGTAGTAGATCAATGAATAATTCTTTGAATTGCACAACAATTGTATCTTTTCCTCTCTTATTTAGTGAGCAAATTTTATTTGGAACATAATTTTTCTCTTAATTGTTGTTATCTTTGGCTTGGTACTATTTTTTAGGTGCTTTATTTTGTAAGCCCTATTCTTAACAGTTTATATTAGAGCCATGGTAAAGCTCATAGTTGGTATTGAATATAGGAGTCCCAAGCATTAGCAAAGTGGCTTAGGGAGGATATTGGAGCAATGAGTGGAGGTAATCCTACATTAAAATTGGAGGATGGTTCAAGGAGGATCCAAAAGATCATAGGTAGAGCAACCTCAATAGATAGAGGTATTGCATTCAAATCTTAGTTGGTTTATACCTTTAATAGGTATAAGAGCCAAAGTAATCAAATTGAAGAAGACAAGTAGAAGAAGCAGAAGCTATGCTAAATGAGAAAGAGTAGCAACAAAAGTATCCCTAAAGAAGAAAATAGGAATGACAAGAATCATTGGATGAAGGTTATATGTGGTAGAAGTAAGGTCCTACATATGAGAGAAGAAAGATGAAGGTTTGATACAGAAACAACAAAGTGAACCTTGTAAGCAGTGATCTACTTTATTACACATGGCAGCTGCAATGATTGGTTATCCATGTAGTCTTGTAGTATGAAAATGTTAACATAAAGACACTTATGGTCGAGTCATGGGATCAAACCCATGTTAAGGAAGAAAAGAAAGTCATTAGTAGAATGTTCAAAATATGTAAATGTTGAAGAAGAAAATAAAGTCATCAGTGGGATATGTAAATGTGAATGCAAGGTAGGTGTATATGCAATAATAAGTTAAAGATAATTATTTTTAAGAAATTGAAAATTAGAACACCGAGGATATTAGAAAAAATAATGATTAATATGGAAAAGCACATACAAAAAGTTTGCAAAAATAAGAAATACAATTCTAAAAATAAAATAACAATTGAAAAATAGAAAAATCTATACGTAATAATTATATATCTCTACCAATTGATCATCCTTGAATAAATATACATTTATTTAGGTGAACCATAGGTTAAATTGGATTGTATAAATTTTATTATTATAAAAATATACATCCATCTATACTGGGTGGGTCATATAACCCATGTGTAATTGAATTAGATGGTATGGCTTTTATTACTATGGTTGGTTCTCAGTGTAGTAAATCAATTAATAAAATTCACTTGGGTGGATATACATCTGTTTAGGTGGACCAGTTACATTAAATTGCATAAATTTTATTATTATGGAGATATACATCCATCTATACTGGGTGGGCCATATAACCCATGTTAATTAAATTGGATTGTATGGCTTTTATTACTATGGTTGGTTCTCACACTCTAGTTGATCAATTAATAAAATTCACTTGGGTGGATATACATCTGTTTAGGTGAACCATAAGTTAAATTGGATTGTATAATTTTTTTTTTCGCCTTTTGTTTTCATGATGCTCTGTTTTAGGTGCACACAGGCCCTGTTTTCAACAGAATCTCCAATAGCTCTATAGTTTATCAGAGCTCGTATATGAGGCATACAACAAACAACAATACAAGCATGGAAAATTCGCAAGCACCTAACCCTAAGTATTGAAGCCAGGCTTAACATTCCCTCTTGTAACTTTCGGGCTATCATGTATTCTTGATCATAAGTCTTTGCATATGTGCATTGAGATATAATCCCATATTTTTCATTGCAGATGGTGGAGCGAGGACACAGTGGCTGTGGTCACAGGATCCAACAAGGGCATAGGGTATGGAATTGTTCGTCAGTTGGCAGCCAAGGGAATCCGTGTAATCTTAACTGCCCCAGAAGAGCAAACAGGTATGGCCGCTACGAAGGCCCTCAACGAAGCCGGATTTCATAACGTTGTGTTCCATCAAATGGACGTGCAGGATTCCACCAGCATCAATGAATTTGCCAAGTGGATCAAGGGCTGTTATGGAAAGCTTGACATTCTGGTATTCTATTACGCCGTTTTACGATTATGAAGAGAGTTTGATATCAACATTTTGATCTAACCTTTAAAAATACAGGTTAACAATGCGGGAATATCAGGCCTTACAGTGGATCACGACATTGTGAAGGTTAACAAGGCAAATCCGACGCAGTTATTTGTGAGTCCTCTATAAAATTTCATAATTAAGTACTCAATTTCAGATGACATGTTAATGAATTTTGGTTTTGTTTTTGGAAGACGAATCCTGAAAATACGGTGGAAGGCATTTCTGAAAACTTTGAAATGGCAAAGATGTGTATGGACATTAACTATTATGGCACCGAAAGATCTGTGGAGGCGTTTCTTCCTCTTTTGAAGCTTTCTGGTGTTGCTGGAGGCCGAATTGTGAACGTGTCCTCTCGTGCCGGTGTCCTTGAGGTAATCGATACGCAATAAAGCAACCCTGAGGAAACCAACGTACAATATAGTTTTCTTTCTTTAATTAAATTTATTTGTGATTTGTACAGTTTATTCCAAGCGAGAGTTTGAGGCAACAATTGAGCGATCTCGAGAGTTTAACAAAGGATAAAATAGATGCATTCGTCCAAAGTTTTCTTAAGGATTTTGAGCAAGGGTTATTAAAGAGCAATGGATGGCCTGTGACGTATTCGGCCTATTTCGTTTCCAAGGCGGCTGTGAATGCTTACACAAGGGTTGTTGCACGCCAAAACCCTGACATGTATGTGAACTGCGTGCATCCGGGATTCGTGAGGACGGATTTAAATTTGGATGTAGGAAAACTTTCAATTGATGAAGGGGCGGAGGGTCCTGTGATGGTTGCGCTTCTGCCTCCTGGTTCCAATACAGGTCAATATTACAATGAAAAAGAAATAGGCAGCTTTGAAATCCTGGATAAGCGGGACGGAGCCTGAGCTGCAAATATTAGTTCTTTTAATGATCTCAAAATTTAAGAGAACATGTACGCTTAGTTTAATCTCTAATTTAGATGTTTGGTTTGCCAAGATGAATTGGAATTGTTGTTAAATAACGCCAGATAAATCATAATGAGATTCTATAACGCAACGCGTCCATTTATTGACCGCTTTGGTCCTGGTTCTGGATAAGGCCATTGAGATTGTAACCACAGACGTCGTTTTTGTACGGCAACCTTTTATGATGGTGTTATGTATGGCTCTGGTGTTATGGTGTTATGCATTACTCTTGTGTCATGTATGTACATGGAACATAAGATTAAAAGAAGTACATATTATAAGGATTTGAGTCATTTGAAGTGCTTATAGGGAATATCAATTATTTTTAGATTATATATATATATATATAATTTTTTTTGGTTAGGTTATTGTGAGAAACCTTTATGACCGATGCAGGGTTGAGCAGTCTCCTTCCAACCATGACCCCTCTTAAAGGTGAGAGGTGTACTTATCAACAGAGAATTTAACACAAAGCCATCACACCCACCTCCTCACAAAGCTATAATTAATATTTTTTAATTTTAAAATTATTTAATTGTAATGTGATTTAGAAAACAAAGATTTTAGGTTAGAAAAGAGTCTATTCATATAAAGGTTTTTTATGTTTAGATTTTTAGTAATTTTTTTTATTGGTTGGTGGAAGGGGTGTTTTGAAAGGAACCTCAACCTTTTACGAGATCATTTGCATAAAGAAAACCGGGCTACACAAGAGGCACCAAGGCAGGAAGGCCCTAACAAGCAACGAAAAAAAAAAAAGAGATTCTCGCTTAAGCAAGGGAATCCGTTCAAATCAAACTTTGTCGTCGAGGATGAGGGGTGGGAATTTTGAAAACCATGGAATTACGATCATTGGAGAAGGAGGAAACCTAAGGAAAAAGTAAAGTGTTCTTCAAAATGGGATAATATGATTTCCTGTGTACTTTCTATTTGAATGCTTCGATAGGATGAAGTATGATATGTTGCAATCGTGTTTGTTTCATTCATAGTTTACACATAAATAAGATTACAAAGTAAACTTGAGTTCGAGGAGCCATCTATGATCTCGAGGATTGGACATTTTCTTTTTGGTGACCAAGGATTCTACCGCTTTGGCTTTTTAAAGTTCATTTTTGCTACTGTGGATAGCAGTAGCGGTCAGTGAACCAAACCAAGAGCCGAGTTTGATGAGTTGCGAGAGAGAATTCTTCACTAGCAAATGAAGGGAGCTTGACTTCCCATGTAATTTTAACCAGTTAGATCTCTTGGAATTTGGTCGATTTCCTTGAAATAAATTATGCCGAAGATATGTGAATTAATGGAAGCTTGTAACCAAAGTTTGTGTATCACTTTTTTTGTCAACTCCAATACATTGTAACGTATTAAGCATGTTATCATGATGCATATGGAAAAGTTATTTTATTTTGACAGAGTTCTTTACATCCTTTGATTTACCTCTTGATGGAAACTTGTTTAGGAATAAATTAAAGAATGTGTTGCTTAATTAACTATGAGATTTATCCCACGTAGGGAAGTTTTTGCACATGTGTTTAACTTAAATAAAATTGAATGTTTAGTAAATAGTTGTGAGTGTGTCCAATATGTGAAGGAGTTTGCTTTCATGCTTGCCCTCTTTGGGCATGCGAGCGTTTATCTGAACGAACATCTAGTTTATATATGTGATTGTCACATGTTGCTTTGAATGCTGGCGATAAGCCTTTGTGGTAGTTGAGTAATTCAGGTTGTGCATCCAAAATTAATATGGTGTGTGTCTAAAAGGGAGAACACCTTGAGTTTTTCGAGAAGAGCATAGGTTATCCCTAAAAGTTGAGTGCTCGAATGGCTGCGTAGAGCTCAAATGACTAAACCACGCCAGATCAAATGATTTACGTAATGCTAGACTATATATATCTATATTTTAACCACATATATGAACTATGAGGACATCTTGGATAAAGGGAAATAATCTCGAGTCTTTAGAGAGACCGGGATCTTGAAGAAGATTGTGAATTAAGACTACTGTTCCATTTTGGCTAAATAGGGATGGACGGATGTTGCCGAGTAGACCAAGCCCTTGACTAAAGAAGGGATACTCTACCAATGTGTGCATAGTGTAACTTCATAAGATTGAATTATGAAGTAGCAGGGATTTGCACAAACCTTCTTGATGGATAGATAAGAAAGCCTCCTATACTAAGAGAGTTGTGTAGTGAGAGGAGCTAGATTTTTTCTTTTCAAAATATGGAAAAATAAAACTCCTCCATTAAAGACTTAGCTAGAGATCTAGTCCTACTAGTGGTACCCTTTTAGAGGAAAGAAATGGGAGAGTGGTAGTTCGTATGTAATTATAAATAAATTTTGAACGTAGCTAAAGGAACCAACCATCCTTATGTAGAATAGATGTGGATGAGGGTTCGATGGTTAGTAGGATTTAATGAGGGTCTATAAAAGGTTAATGACTCAAAGCCATTGGAAAAAAACCCAAGAGTGTTATTTTGGGTAGTTACAGTTGTTCTTAACCATATAAAGGTATGGTAGGAATGCTCTATTATCCCTCTATTAGAGTAGTCATGTCACAACAACATCCAAAAATTCTTCTGACCATCCTCCCTAGCCTCACTTTGTCCTTTACTCAAGAAAAGCATCTTCATTATCTATAAGACCACCAATAATTATTCAAAATAATGAAAAAAGTACTTACAATATTTTCCAACAACTTGAAAAGTATGCCTATTGAAATTTCACCCCTAGAACTCCTTAAGACCTCTACAATGCACCAAGAGATATTATTTAAAATCTTGAGTGAATAAGTTATCCTTGAAGATGTAAATCGTGATGATACTACCAATGTTGTAGATATTCCACCAACATTAGTATTGGGATAACTCCCTCTATATATATCTAGTTATATGAGCAACATACTTATTAAGCACATTCTTGTAGATAATGATTTAGCCTTAAATATCTACAGTTTGAAATTATTTTAAATGTCCCATATCTATACTCAACCCTTGAGTATCTAATGTGCATTTTGTCTAAATATCCTATCCTATAGGTGTCTAACCCAAAAATCATAATTTTTAATTAAGAATGATTTAAAAAGATTGTAATTTAGAAATAATAGAGTATAACAAATTAGAGATCATATATATAATATAAATAACAAAATGATTTTATTGCTCATAAAATAGATTTTAATGATAGTAATCTCTAATAATAGATACGAGGCTATAACATTGTATCTATTACTCGTAATTTTACAATAATGGATGCAAGGTCATGCATAGTGGCTATTTTCTTAAAATTGGCTAAAATTAGGATTTTCAAAATTTGGAATTGGCTAATATTTGGGACCCTTGACCAAGGTCCATTAGCCAAAAAATTTTGGGTGCAATTTTTATTTTTGGTCGATTCACCCCAATTTTATAATAATTTGACCATTTTAAGTTTAAAATTTCAACATTACCCCTAATAATAGTGAACCTTCTACATGTGTTTCGAAACTATTCACTTGGATTTTGAAACCGATTCACCAATTTTTTATAAATATATTTTGGGGCTGACCCCTTACGCATAACCCTAGATGGGTGCATCTCTCTTTATGCAATATTTTTGTTGTATTGTAAATCCACCATACAGAGTATGGAAGTTATACACATGAAAACGTGATGGTTCACCTTCCATGAGTTAGTATGTCACCCATATGAAAATTTGGTTATTCACCTTCCACGAGTTACACAATTTATAGTATATGAAATACACATATATATGACCTACTCGTTTATGTTTTGTCTTCTATTGATATGTCAACATCGCTAGAGATGCATTTTGGCTAGAAAATCTAAAGATAGAGAACTACTAGTTTTAGTAAATATTTTATTTTACATTTTTTAGAGCCTCTAAAGCAATTTTTTTATGAAATTGTTAGAAACCCTATTTGATATAGGGTTTCTCTCTAAAATTGTTGCTCACCCTCTAAGCTTTCTAGTATTTCTTGAATGGATCAAAATGAGGTCTTGGGCACAAATTTTTACCCTTGATAGTTTGGTTATGATAAAAAATAGATTTTGGGCATAAATCCATTCCCCAAAATAACTAAATACCTATGTCATTTATCACCTAGAAAAAAATAGTCTCCATTACATCAACTTTTGATATTAGGTGTGGGAATTTATTCTTTATTTAACTTTATGTAAGTCATTTCCCTTGCTAATAAAATTATCCTACCTTGACCACTATGTATATTTTATTTTATTCTAGTGGTCTTAGTCTATTTATCAACTATTTGAACCTCCTCCATTGGTACTAAACTATTTGGATTGAGTTCTTCAATATTTAACTATTATACTACTCTAATATGGTCCAATAGAGGTTGATAATAGGACTTGAGAAGTTTATAATTGAAGATTATATGCAAACCAACATAAGATATAAGATTCAATTCAAAGGCATTCACTCCAACATTCATGGTTATAGTGTATGGTGCATAGTGAGGATATCTAACCTTTCTATGTGTAGATACCAAAATCTAGCCACCTGTCATCCATCAATGGCTTCCTGCCACATTTACCAATTGTTTATATATATTTGTTTAATATATATTTAAATATTAATATTTTACATATTATATATATTTAATATATATATATATATATATTTATATGAATTAATCTCATCCATCCATAATGATTTAATCCTAGCCATTCATTTGCCTTAATCCATGCCACATACCCAGATTTAATCTCCACCCTCTGTCATGTTTTAATCTTGACCACACAAATTGTGTCGTTGAAACCCTAACATACCCTAGGAGAGATTATAAAAAGGAGCCATTTTGATGACTCAACCCCTAACAAAAACTTTCCTAAGCCTTAAGTTTTTTGAAGTTTGAGTTCTATCACTTATTGTCACCTTCGCATCCATCGTCGTCCACCTCACCCGAAAATTTACTTTTACAAATTCTATTTCATTCTCCAAAAATTCCGTTCAAGTTCCACGAGCACCTTTGGGCACATCTTGCCATTATCGAGCACCTCTGTGTACCTCATGCCATTACCGAGCACCTATGGATGCTTCCCTACCATCACCGAGTGCCTCTGGGTACCTCCTGCCATCATCGAGTGCCCATGAGCATTCACAACCCTAGTTTTGTAGTCTAGTGATCCCTCGGGTATCACTAGGGTATCTGTGCACCAAATTCCGTAGCAAGGACAAAGAACATAGAACAAAAAAGTAGTGTGACAAGGTAATCTATTTATTGCAAGTAATTTTATTCTTTAGATCTGTTTATAGCTTCATTTATGCAACTAGGGTTAGTAGTTTTCTTATTGAGGGCCTCACATAGTGGAGCCCTCACAAATATTATTGACCTTCTATTGTTGTTTGTTATTTGCAGGTTTAGGGATAAATTTTATTGGAAGCTGCTGAAGCACTTGAGATCAAGTCGAGTATGAAGACTCCACCCTTATTTTTTAGTTAGGGTTTCAGAGAATCCTAGCATATTGAAATTGTTGTATTGAATAATAAAGCATTGTAAAACGTTTATCCGGGATACACTTTGTTGTGATATTAGAGATCCACATAGAAATAAGAAGAAAATTTTATTTTTGTGCAACCATATTTGTTTATTCTGCTTTATTCATTCATTTATTTGTTGCTTTTTATCTTTTATCTTGCAGGTTTTTTAGAAAAAATGGGTCGCATGAATTTTGTAGAACAAGTTTATGAGGAGTTGCAGAAGTTGTAGAAGGTGTGTAGATGCCTTGTGGTACTCGTGGGACATTCATGAAGTGCCTAGGTACATTTTAGAGATATCGGGACCTTGAAGAAGGTTGTGAATTAAGACTGCTATTCCATTTTGGCTAAATAAGGATGGACGGATGCTGCCGAGTAGACCAAGCCCTTGACTAAAGAAGGGATACTCTACCAATGTGTGCATAGTGTAACTTAATAATATTGAATTATGAAGTAGCAGGGATTTGCACAAACCTTCTTTATGGATAGATAAGGAAGCCTTCTACACTAAGAGAGTTGTGTAGTGACAGGAGCTAGATTTTTTCTTTTCGAAATATGGAAAAAGAAAAAACCTACATTAAATACATAGGTAGAGATCCAGTCTTCCTAGTGGTACCCTTTTAGAGGAAAGAAATGGGAGAGTGGTAGTTCGTATGTAATTATAAAGAAATATTGAATGTAGCTAAAGGAACCAACCACCATTATGTATATTAGATGTGGATGAGGGTTGGATGGTTAGTGAGTTTTTATGAGGGTCTATAAAGGGTTAATGACTCAAAACCATTGGAAAAAAACCCGAGACTGTTATTTTGGGTAGTTACATTTGTTCTTCCCCATATAAAGGCATGGTAGGAATGCTCTATTATCCCTCTATTGGAGCAGTCATGTCACAACAACATAAAAAAATTCTTCTGACCATCCTCCCTAGCCTCCCTTTGTCCTTTACTCAAGACAAGCATCTTCATTGTCTATAATACCACCAATAACTATTTAGAATAATGATAAAAGTACTTACAATATTTTCCAACAACTTGAAAAGTATGTCTATTGAAATTTCACCCTTAGAACTCCTTAAGACCTCTACAATGCTCCAAGAGATATTGTTTAAAATATTGAGTGAATAAGTTATCCTTGAAGATGTAAATCGTGATGATCCTACCAATGTTGTAGATATTCCACCAACATTAGTATTGGGATAACTCTCTCTATATATATCTAGTTATATTAGCAACATACTTATTAAGCACATTCTTGTAGATAATTATTTAGCCTTAAATATCTACAGTTCGAAATTCATTACTTTAAATGTCCCATCTCTATACTCAACCCTTGAGTATCTAATGTGCATTTTGTCTAAATATCCTATCCTATAGGTGTCTAACCCAAAAAACATAATTTTTAATTAAGAATGATTTAAAAAGATTGTAATTTAGAAATAATAGAGTATAACAAATTAGAAATCATATATATAATATAAATAACAAAATGATTTTATTGCTCATAAAATATATTTTAATGATAGTAATCTCTAAGAATAGATACGAGGCTATAACATTGTATCTATTACTCATCGTTTTACAATAATGGATGCAAGGTCATGCATAGTGGATATTTTCATAAAATTAGCTAAAATTAGGATTTTTAAAATTTGGAATTGGCTAATATTTGGGACCCTTGACCAAGGTCCATTAGCCAAAAATTTTTGGGTGCAAATTTTATTTTTGGTCGATTCACCCCAATTTTATAATAATTTGACCATTTTAAGTTTAAAATTTCAACATTACCCCTAATAATAGTGAACCTTCTACATGTGTTTCGAAACTATTCACTTGGATTTTGAAACCGATTCACCAATTTTTAAAAATATATTTTGGGGCTGACCCCTTATGCATAACCCTGGATGGGTGCATCTCTCTTTATACAATATTTTTGTTGTATTGGAAATCCACCATACAGAGTATGGAAGTTATACACATGAAAACGTGATGGTTCACCTTCCATGAGTTAGTATGTCACCCATATGAAAATTTGGTTATTCACCTTCCATGAGTTACAAAATTTATAGTATATGAAATATACATATATATGACCTACTCGTTTATGTTTTGTCTTCTATTGATATGTCAACATGGCTAGAGATGCATTTTGGCTAGAAAATCTAAAGATAGAGAACTACTAGTTTTAGTAAATATTTTATTTTACATTTTTTAGAGCCTCTAAAGCAAAATTTTCATGAAATTGTTAGCAACCCTATTTTATATAGGGTTGCTCTCTAAAATTATTGCTCACCCTCTAAGCTTTCTAGTATTTCTTGAATGGATCAAAATGAGGTCTTGGGCACAAATTTTTACCCTTGATAGTTTGATTATTATAAAAAATAGATTTTGGGCACAAATCCATTCCCCAAAAGAACTAAATACCTAGGTCATTCATCACCTAGAAAATAATAGTCCCCATTATAGCAAATTTTGATATTAGGTATGGGAATTTGTTCTTTATTTAACTTTATGTAAGTCATTTCCCTTGCTAATCAAATTATTCTATCTTGACCACTATGTACATTTGATTTTCTTCTAGTGGTCTTAGTCTATTTATCAACTATTTGAACCTCCTCCATTGGTACTAAACTGTTTGGATTGAGTTCTTCAATATTTAACTATTATACTACTCTAATATGGTCCAATAGAGGTTGATAATAGGACTTGAGAAGTTCATAATTGAAGATTATATGCAAACCAACATAAGATAGAAGATTCAAATCAAAGGCATCCACTCCAACATTCATGGTTATATTGTATGGTGCATAGTGAGGATATCTAACCTTTCTATGTGTAGACACAAAAATATAGCCACTTGTCATCCATCCATACCTTCCCGCCACATTTACCAATTGTTTATATATTTATATATATATTTTTAATATATATTTAAATATTAATATTTTATATATTATATATATTTAATATATATATTTATATGAATTAATACAGCCATCCATAATGATTTAATCTTAGCCACTCATTTGCCTTAATCCATGCCACATACCCATATTTAATCTCCACCCTCTATCATGTTTTAATCTTGACCACACAAATTGTGTCGTTGAAACCCTAACATACCCTAGGAGAGATTATAAAGAGGAGTCATTTTGATGACTCAACCCCTAACAAAAACTTTCCTAAGCCTTAGGTTTTCTGAATTCTGAGTTCTATCACTTATTTTTGCCTCCGCATCCATCATCATCCACCTCACCCGAAGATCTACTTTTGCAAATTCTACTTCATTCTCCAAAAAGCCCCTTCGAGTTCCACGAGTGCCTTTAGGCACATATTGCCATTATTGAGAACCTTTGTGTACCTCATGCCATTACTGAGCACCTATGGATGCTTCCCTACCATCATCGAGTGCCTCTGGGTACCTCCTGCCATAACTGAGTGCCCATGAGCATTCATAGCCCTAGTTTTGTAGTCTAGTGATCCCTCGGGTATCACTAGGGTATCTGTGCACCAAATTCTATAGCAACGACAAAGAACAGAGAACAACGAATTAGTGTGACAAGGTAATTTATTTATTGCAAGTAATTTTATTCTTTAGATCTGTTTATCGCTTCATTTATGCAACTAGGGTTAGTATTTTTCTTATTGAGGGCCTCACATAGTGGAGCCCTCACAAATATTATTTACCTTCTATTGTTGTTTTTTATTTGCCGATTTAGGGATAAATTTTATTGGAAGATGCTGAAGCACTTGAGATCAAGTCGAGTATGAAGACTCCACCCTTATTTGTTAGTTAGGGTTTCAGAGAATCCTAGCATATTGAAATTGTTGTATTGAATAATAAAGCATTGTAAAACGTTTATCCGGGATACACTTGGTTGTGATATTAGAGATCCACATAGAAATAAGAAGAAAATTTTATTTTTGTGCAACCATATTTGTTTATTCTGCTTTATTCATTCATTTATTTGTTGCTTTTTATCTTTTATCTTGCAGGTTTTTTAGAAAAAATGGGTCGCATGAATTTTGTAGAACAAGTTTATGAGGAGTTGCAGAAGTTGTAGAAGGTGTGTAGATGCCTTGTGATACTCGTGGGACATTCATGAAGTGCCTAGGTACATTTTAGAGATATCGGGACCTTGAAGAAGGTTGTGAATTAAGACTACTATTCCATTTTGGCTAAATAAGGATGGCCAGATGCTGCCGAGTAGACCAAGCCCTTGACTAAATAAGGGATACTCTACCAATGTGTGCATAGTGTAACTTAATAATATTGACTTATGAAGTAGCAGGGATTTGCACAAACCTTCTTTATGGATAGATAAGGAAGCCTTCTACACTAAGAGAGTTGTGTAGTGACAGGAGCTAGATTTTTTCTTTTCGAAATATGGAAAAAGAAAAAACCTACATTAAATACATAGGTAGAGATCCAGTCTTCCTAGTGGTACCCTTTTAGAGGAAAGAAATGGGAGAGTGGTAGTTCGTATGTAATTATAAAGAAATATTGAATGTAGCTAAAGGAACCAACCACCATTATGTATATTAGATGTGGATGAGGGTTGGATGGTTAGTGAGTTTTTATGAGGGTCTATAAAGGGTTAATGACTCAAAACCATTGGAAAAAAACCCGAGACTGTTATTTTGGGTAGTTACATTTGTTCTTCCCCATATAAAGGCATGGTAGGAATGCTCTATTATCCCTCTATTGGAGCAGTCATGTCACAACAACATAAAAAAATTCTTCTGACCATCCTCCCTAGCCTCCCTTTGTCCTTTACTCAAGACAAGCATCTTCATTGTCTATAATACCACCAATAACTATTTAGAATAATGATAAAAGTACTTACAATATTTTCCAACAACTTGAAAAGTATGTCTATTGAAATTTCACCCTTAGAACTCCTTAAGACCTCTACAATGCTCCAAGAGATATTGTTTAAAATATTGAGTGAATAAGTTATCCTTGAAGATGTAAATCGTGATGATCCTACCAATGTTGTAGATATTCCACCAACATTAGTATTGGGATAACTCTCTCTATATATATCTAGTTATATTAGCAACATACTTATTAAGCACATTCTTGTAGATAATTATTTAGCCTTAAATATCTACAGTTCGAAATTCATTACTTTAAATGTCCCATCTCTATACTCAACCCTTGAGTATCTAATGTGCATTTTGTCTAAATATCCTATCCTATAGGTGTCTAACCCAAAAAACATAATTTTTAATTAAGAATGATTTAAAAAGATTGTAATTTAGAAATAATAGAGTATAACAAATTAGAAATCATATATATAATATAAATAACAAAATGATTTTATTGCTCATAAAATATATTTTAATGATAGTAATCTCTAAGAATAGATACGAGGCTATAACATTGTATCTATTACTCATCGTTTTACAATAATGGATGCAAGGTCATGCATAGTGGATATTTTCATAAAATTAGCTAAAATTAGGATTTTTAAAATTTGGAATTGGCTAATATTTGGGACCCTTGACCAAAGGTCCGTTAGCCAAAAATTTCTGGGTGCAAATTTTATTTTTGGTCGATTCACCCCAATTTTATAATAATTTGACCATTTTAAGTTTAAAATTTCAACATTACCCCTAATAATAGTGAACCTTCTACATGTGTTTCGAAACTATTCACTTGGATTTTGAAACCGATTCACCAATTTTTTATAAATATATTTTGGGGCTGACCCCTTATGCATAACCCTGGATGGGTGCATCTCTCTTTATACAATATTTTTGTTGTATTGGAAATCCACCATACAGAGTATGGAAGTTATACACATGAAAACGTGATGGTTCACCTTCCATGAGTTAGTATGTCACCCATATGAAAATTTGGTTATTCACCTTCCATGAGTTACAAAATTTATAGTATATGAAATATACATATATATGACCTACTCGTTTATGTTTTGTCTTCTATTGATATGTCAACATGGCTAGAGATGCATTTTGGCTAGAAAATCTAAAGATAGAGAACTACTAGTTTTAGTAAATATTTTATTTTACATTTTTTAGAGCCTCTAAAGCAAATTTTTCATGAAATTGTTAGCAACCCTATTTGATATAGGGTTGCTCTCTAAAATTGTTGCTCACCCTCTAAGCTTTCTAGTATTTCTTGAATGGATCAAAATGAGGTCTTGGGCACAAATTTTTACCCTTGATAGTTTGATTATTATAAAAAATAGATTTTGGGCATAAATCCATTCCCCAAAAGAACTAAATACCTAGGTCATTCATCACCTAGAAAATAATAGTCCCCATTACATCAAATTTTGATATGAGGTATGGGAATTTGTTCTTTATTTAACTTTATGTAAGTCATTTCCCTTGCTAATCAAATTATTCTATCTTGACCACTATGTACATTTGATTTTCTTCTAGTGGTCTTAGTCTATTTATCAACTATTTGAACCTCCTCCATTGGTACTAAACTGTTTGGATTGAGTTCTTCAATATTTAACTATTATACTACTCTAATATGGTCCAATAGAGGTTGATAATAGGACTTGAGAAGTTCATAATTGAAGATTATATGCAAACCAACATAAGATAGAAGATTCAAATCAAAGGCATCCACTCCAACATTCATGGTTATAGTGTATGGTGCATAGTGAGGATATCTAACCTTTCTATGTGTAGACACAAAAATATAGCCACTTGTCATCCATCCATACCTTCCCGCCACATTTACCAATTGTTTATATATTTATATATATTTGTTTAATATATATTTAAATATTAATATTTTATATATTATATATATTTAATATATATATATATTTATATGAATTAATACAGCCATCCATAATGATTTAATCTTAGCCACTCATTTGCCTTAATCCATGCCACATACCCATATTTAATCTCCACCCTCTATCATGTTTTAATCTTGACCACACAAATTGTGTCGTTGAAACCCTAACATACCCTAGGAGAGATTATAAAGAGGAGTCATTTTGATGACTCAACCCCTAACAAAAACTTTCCTAAGCCTTAGGTTTTCTGAATTCTGAGTTCTATCACTTATTTTCGCCTCCGCATCCATCATCATCCACCTCACCCGAAGATCTACTTTTGCAAATTCTACTTCATTCTCCAAAAATCCCCTTCTAGTTCCACGAGTGCCTTTAGGCACATATTGCCATTATTGAGAACCTTTGTGTACCTCATGCCATTACTGAGCACCTATGGATGCTTCCCTACCATCACCGAGTGCCTCTGGGTACCTCCTGCCATAACTGAGTGCCCATGAGCATTCACAGCCCTAGATTTGTAGTCTAGTGATCCCTCGGGTATCACTAGGGTATCTGTGCACCAAATTCTATAGCAAGGACAAAGAACAGAGAACAACGAATTAGTGTGACAAGGTAATTTATTTATTGCAAGTATTTTTATTCTTTAGATCTGTTTATAGCTTCATTTATGCAACTAGGGTTAGTAGTTTTCTTATTGAGGGCCTCACATAGTGGAGCCCTCACAAATATTATTGAACTTCTATTGTTGTTTGTTATTTGTAGGTTTAGGGATATATTTTATTGGAAGCTACTGAAGCACTTGTGATCAAGTCGAGTATGGAGACTCCACCCTTATTTGTTAGCTAGGGTTTCAAATAACCCTATAATATTGAACTTGTTATATTGAATAATAAAGCATTATAAAATGTTTATCCGGGATACACTTGGTTGTGATATTAGAGATCCACCTAGAAATAAGAGTAAAAGTTTATTTTTGTTCAACCATATTTGTTTGTTTTGATTTATTCATTCATTTATTTGTTTCTTTTTATCTTTTATCTTGTAGGTTTTTTATAAAAATGGGTTGCATGAATTTCGTAGAACAAGTTGCTGAGGAGTTGCAGAAGTTGCAGAAGGTGTGTAGATACCTTGTGGTGCTCATGGGAAATTCATGAAGTGCCTAGATGTATTTTATAGGTGCCCAGGTGTGTTCATAGAGAAGAGGAACAATACACAGGCTTACCTATGAGTCTACATTAAAACCTTAAATTCTCTATTTACATATTTTTATGTTTCTACAGTATTACAGCTAAAAAGAACCTCATTAAAAATCTATAAAAAACAAATATATTAATATGCATTTTAGGCATTAGAATAATTTTGCATTCATATTCAATTATAAATCACACATTTCCATTTAAAGGTTTCATTGTTTTCTAGTGTGCTACAAATTACAACCCTACATTTCTGTTTTCATGTGAATGATTAATTGCATAAAATAGTTTGCATTCTAGGGTTAGGGATTTCTCCTTTTACTAGTCTAAGTAGAAAAAATATTAGAATAACTAAAAGTACCCTTGCATTTGGTGATTCAAGGTGGAAGAGTAGATGAACCCTCCTCTATTTAGAGAGTGGTCTTAAGTGGTGTACTCTACTTCTATTGGGAAAATTAATATTTCTTATGTTGGCTTCTAATTTAGACTAGTGAAATCATTTATTTTTGACATTGAATGTACAACTTAATAAGTAGAAAATATTAAAAGGAGTCACACACACTGCACGTTTCATTTTTAACAGTAATGGTTGGATTTCATCACCAACCATTTTTTGAGATCTAGTGATGGTGGGTTTCATCTCCATCCACCAATATCTGCACCTAGACACCATAGGTTACCCCCGAGCAAACTTGTTGGATTTCATCACTAGTAAGAATCTCGTTGTCCATCCTAGCCATAGTGTTCATCCATTTTAATTAAAATTAGTACATTGAAACACACAAAACCACAAAAAAAAGAAACATTAACACGAGATAATCAAAGAACAAGGTAAAAAATATTTTGTTGCATAAACATAGGATTGGACTTACTATTTTATTTTGTGAGTTTTTCATTTTGCATTTCATTTTCAGCACATTTTATATTTGGTTCATTAGTTTATGGTATTAACAATAAATCAAGCTAAAAAATTGAATCAAATATCCACTAACTAAACCACTTAAGCAATGGAGTGTTCATCATCACCTTCCACCACCACTTCCATGATTAATCCCCCTAGTGTGATATAGATAATATATTCAAATTTATCTATAGGTCCCTCACACACTGTGTTCCACATAATTTCATATGGCCATGCCCCAAATAGAATCATCCTCACCAACCATTGACCATCACATCACCTACATAGACATGGAACAAGTGGAAGATCTTATGAAATCCACTAACTATATCTTAGAGTCATTCCTCAACTCACCTAGACAAGATACCTCTTTACAATAGGAATTTATCTCTTCCCCACCTTCAAGACTTATCCAAGTGTACAATAATACTCTTTTTGAGGTATCTACTACACCTTCCCAACATTTTTCCATGCCCCAATCATCATGTGCTCAAAGCACATCCATCCCATCCTCATATACCTAATTATATGCTAACCTCTTGTATGAAGCACATGTTAATGTTGCTTCACAAGTACCCACCTATATATGATCTAGTGTCTCCCATCAAGTTGCAATTACCATTGCAACTTACCCCCCACATACCTCATCAATACCATACACATACACTCCATCAACCATTGATAGGGAAGTACATGAGACATGGGAACATCTCAACAAATTTCTTAAGCAATGGTAGAATGCTCAACAACAAGTTCAGGTGAAACATAAGCCTCAACATGTTTTCACTCAGTCCATCTTCATTAGTCAAAGTCCATCTTGGGTACCACAATATTCTGTGGTTTCCATCCCAACATCACCAACAACCCATACCCATTCTATTCCCATTGGCCAACCTATCTAAAACCCCCATACATCATGTCCATATCTTCATTCACAATCATTTCTTCATCAACCACATCATCATAAATATAAATCCACTCTACCAAGTCATCATCACCTCATCATACCTCAACATATTTCTACCTTTTCATCACAAAATCATCAAGTGATTCAGGTTTTCCATATTCTAGGAGGGGACCCTCGAATACAAACCATGCAACAACATATTGATAGTTTAATATAACATACTCTTGGTGTGATCAACCAGAAGCCTACCCTACATCAGCTAATCAATCAACCAGTTCATCGTTCGGTACCATCAACACCCTATATGGTAAATTTTACAATATCGAAGTTTTATCAATTTAAAGGGATGAAGAATCCTAAAGAGCATGTGAGATCATTTGTTCATTACTGTTTTAGAATTCAAAGAAATGATGCTCTAATGTTTAGGACCTTTCCTTAAACATTAGGGAGAGATGTTGTCCAATGGTATAACCATTTTCCCAACCATAGTATTTATATTTTTGAGCAATTGGTTGACCAATTTCTTGAAATATTCTCCCTCAACATAAGAAAGAAAGTCTCATTATTCGATGTATATGATCTAAAATAATACGATGATGAGTCTGTATTTGAATTTGGTAATTTTTGGAGGATCATTATCACCAAATTTCCATTTACCCTACTAATGGAAGAGCTGACTCGATTATTCTCTAAGAGTTGCTTAAAATCCATCTCTTGGTAATTACAATTACAACAATATAGATCATTTAACGAATCTCTTGTTCAGGCTAGCATAATTAGGGGGATAAAACTATAAGGAGTGCTTAAGCCTAAAAATAAATAATGGCAAAACAAGGTCCAATATAAAGGAAATTATTTTTGCCAATCAAAATCCAATATGGCCAATTCTAATCAAGTAAATCAAGTTGTCATGAGCTAGTTAGTAATGGCTCAATAAAAACCTATGCAACAACAATCGTGATAAATTGAATATCATGTGGTTCCTTCAACTACTCAATCAAGTCAAAACTTAGTGCTAGATATGGACAACTGACCACGTCGACAATCTATTCAACAACCCCGTCAATATACCCCATTGGCTGAATCTTATACCTCCATTTTCCACATGTTATATGACATAAATCAACTTCCTTTGCTTGAAATAAGACCTGCTGATCTCGTTAAATGTGGTAAACACTATAGAGAGCATTTTTTGTATCCTTATCATAGAAAGAATGAGCATGACATCAATAACTACCATCAATTCATAGATATACTGCAAGACCTTATTGACTTCGGAGCTATAAAACTTGATAGTCCTCTAGCTCAACAAAATAAAAATCTTAGGATTTTTCAAACACCACTTCCTCATCATGAGGAAGCACAATCAACAATAGGAGGTTCAAATACCAAGACTCCTAATAAGGTTAATCATGTTCAACAGTACCAAGGTTTTGTGGGTGCTATTCATGTAGTAACCCAAGGTCAACAAAAATGCTCCAATAAACAAAATATTCAACAACAGTATAGTAAAATGCCCATAGAAGAGTGTGTCTCAACCTACCACATTCAATCCCATACAATTTTTTGGCAATCCATCCCATACAATCCATATTCCAACCCATCCATCTCAACCCATTCATCATTCTAATCGCCCATCTAGGCAAATCATCTCATTGAGTATTTGGTTAACCATAAGCTTAAAAATATCTTTAGCAAAATTGTCCATATATGAGCTAATTCAAAAATCTCCTCCATATCGTGAAGCATTAATGGAAAATCTAAAATACATTTAACTTCAATCTCAGGATGCTAATACTTTTAACAATTTTATGAGGAATATTCAAACATGTATGTATCCTTCCATCACTTTCTATGATTTTTAAATCAAACCAATATCATCAAAATCAGTGGATCCTCCATTATACATCATGGATCAAATTAATAGGAAGCCTTACACCGGATCCTCCATAAACATCATTACCACAAGAACATGCTAATTTAACTTATATGCCATTACAAATATTGTAGCCTATTCAAATCCTTTGGCCCTTTTCACAATGGGGTCTAGATCTAATTGGAAAATTTGTACCTCCTTCCTTAGGACATCATACATTTATCATCACAGCCACTGAATACTTCACAAAGTAGGTTGAGACAATTCCTCTAAGTCTAACCAATATGATAGGACCTAGAATTATGGAGTTTATCCTTCACCATATCATTTGTCATTTTGGTATCCCCTTGAAAATAATTTTAGACAATGGTAAGTCTTTCAAGAACAAGGATGTTCAAGCACTTTGTGAGAAATATAATATCCAACATAGTTTCTTGACTCCTTATTACCCACAAGCAAATGGATAAGCTGAGGCTACCAATAAGACCTTAATTTCTATTCTCAAGAAACTTGTTAAAGAAAATCATAAATATTGACATACACAAATTCCCTTGGTATTATGGGCTTATCGAAAAAGCATCTACATGCCTACTGGGGCAACATAATTTTTATTGGTCTATTGAACCGAAGCAATCATGCCTCTTGATCTTGAGATCCCCTCCTTGCGAATTTCATTGCAAGAATTCATAGATGATGATATTTCTAGACAAGCACGTCTTGACCAACTCACACTTCTTGATGAAAGGCAAGTCAATGCTTTAGAGAATTTACAAGTATATCAAGACCATATAAATCGTGTTTACAATACCAATGTTTATCTACATGAATTCCAAGTAGGAGATCTTGTTCTTAAAGAGAATCAACAAAACACCAATGCTTTACTGTATTTTTGTGATAAATTTATGGCCAATTGGTTAGGTCCATATATTCTTACTCAGAAAGCGGGTAAAGGTACTTATAGGCTTTCCAATCTAGAGGGAGGTGAAGAGCCCGAACCACTTAATGTTATACACTTGAGAGCAATATATGCATAATGTGATTTATATATATGTGTATATACATGGCTATTACATAAAAATAATATTACATTTCATTTCACACATTGTATTATATAAATTGCATTACACACATTTCATTGGCAAACATTTAATTTTCAAAACTCACATTCTATTCATTGCAATCGCACCAGCATTTCCACACATTTCATAATTCATATTAGGGATCATTTAGTTAGTTCAAGATATTAATTGGTTAAATAAAATCATGTTGCCTTAATCAGGGGTACCTTCAAACATCATCCATTTCATTACATTATTCTATAAAATCAAATTGTCATTTGCAAAGTGATATGTCCATAATTCCTAGGTGTTTTCATTCACTCATCCACTCCTAGTGTTTTAAGCAAACTCCAAATACATGTCAAGTTTTCTTTAGGACCAAGACACAATTTTTACTGAATAAATCTTGAGTTCTGGGAATTGACTCCAAAACATTCTTAAACCAAATATAATTTTACATCTTAAAAACATCATGTCTCAAAGAGAGCTAACACCATACTTGGGTTGAACCTTGAAGTGAAAAGGGTACTCCTTGCTTGTCCCATTATGCAACATAGTCCATAAAAATAGTGGTTTTCATCACTATCACAATTTCTTCCAAATACAAAAGACAGAGTAGTAGGGATAGGGTACAATTATCATCACACTTAGGTTGAGAATCCGATTCCCCAAAGCTTTGAATATTTCATCATACACAACAGATCCTCAAGTTGTCAGGATAGTACTACATTTCCAGTCATATGGTTAGGTAGTCATCCCCAAAGCCTAAATATCAAAATATTGGACTACGGAGTTAGTCTCCACCGAAGCTATAGACACTTGAATGGTAGTCGAGTATGCTCATACATGGTGACACATCTCTTTTAAAGAGACCTCTAACCACACATATGAACAAGCCAGCTTCTTGGTCTCATCCATAATAGGTTTTACCAAATTTACTCAAGATGAGTTAATGAACTCACTTACATACACATTGGTTCTTGATTGCCTTGAGTCATTACCATGCTCTTGATTTGGTAAATGAATTCATTGCACACACATTTGGTCTTAGAGAAATTAGGTAGTATTTAGTGAGTTTTTTTATACCACTAGTATGTCCGAGTCTCTGCAAAATAGTTAGTTTTCCATATCAACATCCATATCTTCTTCCATGTCAACATCCATGTCATTTCATGAGTCTTTTTCACCCCACATACCACCAAGTTTGATGTCCCTGATTAAATAACAATGCTAAACATGGCCAATCAAAATATAAACTATGAATGACCATTAAAACATTTGAATTCATACACATTATCATATGCATTAATCATCCATATGCACATGCATCCACACAAAAGCATAACACAAAAGTAAAATCCATATATATATATACACATATATATATATATATATATACATATATATATATATATATATATATATCACATGTACAATGAGTGGCCAAAGGCTACATACAATGGAGCACCAAGGCTCATATACAAAAAGTGCATCTAACCACTAAGCTAACACCTATGAGAGGACCCTTGTGACCCTGAAGTAGCCCTATACCTAGAGCTATGCCTAGAATCACTAGGTATAGCAGAACTAAATATGGATGAGGAGGGTGATTCTGGAAACCCAATATATACTCCATCAACCGATCCTCCAATACCTGAATATATCTATCCCGATATTGAAAGTGATGTACATCATGCCTTTGATGATGATACCCCTCTAACAACACTACTTGGAGTCTCATGATACTATCCTTACCTCCACCTACTACTGGTTGTGCATATATCTCCATTCACAATCAAGCTATCTCTATATATCGATCCACCTCCCTATCCCATAGTCGAGCTATCTATGTATCTCGATTCACTATCATAGCATCTCACTTCACCATCAACTACTCTAGTCTCACTCGATAATCCTCACTCTGACTAGGAGTCCCATCTAATATATCCTTCCTATCCTACATATTCCATCCATATCTCCCAAGATCGATAATCTGCTCTGTTATATCACCTCAATATCCTCTAAACTCTGGAGAATGCTCTACAATCCTCCTAGTCTACCTCCTTCAAATACTAGCTCAAAGATATCTCCAACACTTAGGAGCCTCATCATCATCCTCAGCCTCATCTCCATAACCATCCCCATCCACTTTTAGACTCAGTAGCCATGATGGTTGAGTCACGAACCATGCATCATACTCCTTTGTAGTCCCTACATCATCCACATTGGGGAGATCCATCTCCTCATAATCCTCAAGTGTGGCCCTCCATGCCTCAACACAAGGGAGACCCATCTCATCTTGATGATTCTTGTAGAGTGTGAGTACATTAGGAACCACCTACCTCAATCCAAACTACCATAGAACTCGTGAGAACTTGATTAGCTCCACTTTCTTCATGTGTTGTGCAACTATCCATCTAGCCTGCCGCACCCACCATAGATGCTCTCCATCACCTATCCACATGGAACCTCACCATGATCTCTATATCACCTAAGTCATTGCTAGTATAGCCCACAAATCCTTATACCACTGACTCATTCAAACTGGATGACTCGACTATACCTCTTCTACCATGGGATACCTCATAACATAGGGCTACTCCTTATCCCACCCCTTAGTTGGCAAACCCACAGGATGAGCCACACTGAAGTGCTCCTAATCCCAACATTGTAGTAGCAAATTGTAATCTAGTACCTGACACTTCTACCTCCTCACATCATATAGCTCCTAGTACAACTATGCTAATAAAGTAGGAGCCCATGCATACACTAATGGTGTAGTGATCATATCACACATCAGTTTGATAAGGTTCCATGGGAACCGATAGCCAGTAATGTTCAGGGCCACTATGTTGGCCAACATGAACATCACCAAAGTGGGAAGGGTGTCCAAATTCTTATCCACATACATGGACAAGTAAGTAATCCCTCCACTAGTCACCTCCACATCCTACCATCCATACCCAAACATGTGGTTCAACTCATACTTCTTGTCATGTCAAACCTTGACACACAAACCCTCCATTGGTAACTTGAGGATGATGTATACATACTCAAGTTCCACACTTACCTCTCTAGTAGGGAGATGAAACATCCTGCTATTTGGATCCCATATCTCTACCAAGGCAGAGAGATACCCCTCATCCGCCCTCACCACATCTATCTTGGATGTCCTAACCAACCCAACAACCTCCAACCAATCCTACTCATCCTCCTGTAGTGCCTTCCTCACCCCAGTAATGAAAGGTGAGAAACAATATAAAGCATTCAAAATATTTAGTTGCAACACAACACAAAGCATTAATGTCACATACATTACATTTTCTAAAAAAAATTGAACAACGAAAACAAAATAAAGTCACAGGCACTTACCTTGGCAAATCATACACCTATTCCTGCATCCACTCCTTCCATCGCTATAGCTTCCATAGCTCACCAACCACTCACTTCACTCTACTCACCCCACTCCACTTCCTCAGATGCAACTTCCAAAATTTACGGATGCACAAATGAACTTGATTTCCCCTCTGTAGGCTATTTATAGTTGTTTTAGGTGCACTAAAATTCCCATGGATGTTTTTTGGTGCATTGAGGTGCCTCCCTACATTTAGGGAAGCACTAAAATCTGGCGGGCATCTGCACATGCAATAAGCGCCTATCAACGTTTGGTGTCAATTTTAACAAAAAGAACAAATTGATCCAAAAAGGTAGCTTACCTCCACCAAATCATTCCAAATTACATCCATAGATCAATTGCATTATAACTTCATATTTTGTGAAAACCAAAATTGATTTGGATTCATAATTTTTGCTTGTGACCAAAAGTCACAAAATGACATTACAAGTTACAAAAAACTCTAAAACATTCTAAATTTTCATAAAAATGACTATTTTCATCATTTGCATCCTCAATTCCATCATTGCTCTCATTAAAACATCATCTTACAATAATTGCATTCATACATTTTTCAAGTTCAAAAAAATTCAAGTGAATCTCGTATCTAGTGGTCTATTCTATATCCTTCACAATTACAATGACTTACGTCCATTAATTCGGTAATATGGGTAAACCACCATAAGGAAACTTGGCCATATTCATCATCTAATATCTCATTTTTTGAACACAAAATCAAATTTGGTACTTCACCTTTAGAGTGAAACTATGCCAAGACCAATTTGCTCTCCAGTTGTCATTGATGGCCTAGTTCGTGGGGCTTGAAACATGGACAAAATTATAACTCATCATTTATTTTCAGGACAGTCATCATGATGACTAGCCTTAGATAGGGTGATTGGTTTCGATCATAGAAATTATATGACAGTCACTAGCTGGCCCTCCGAATTTGACTATTTTTCTTGTATTTTCATCATATTGCATATCAATGACATTGGAAAGCACATTCTTCAACAACATGGAATCACCCCAAAATTGGGGTAACCACATTTGAATTTTATTTTCACACAATGGGATACATCTTACATGATCATGGCATCTAGACTTTGATGAGCAAGGTGCAACCAAAGTATTGTCATTGTTGTCAACACAGTCAGGTTGATCAGTTGATGCAATGGACAGGAGTTCATTGATGAGCAAGGTGTAGCCAGAGTATTGTCAGTGTTGTCAACACAGAAAAAGGATTGGTTGATGCAATAGACAGGAGTGCAGATGTCATTAGATAGATCGGTTGATGAAGTGAACAAGAAGTTTAGAAGCTCTCAGATGTAGTGGACAGGAAGTTCAAAGGTTATTCAGAGCATGTACAATGATTCTCCAAGAAGAAAGAAGTGGCCCAGATTTAGAAAATCAAAGAAAAAGACAAGTAAGAAAACTGTCGCGATATCGCGACATGTTTTCTGTCGCGATTTCGTGACATCTTGGAGGAGAGAGAAAATGCTATCAAAATTGTCGCGATTTCTTGACATATCGAAGGAGAGAGAAAATTTTGGCAAAACTATCGTGATTTCACGACATGTTGGAAGAAAAGAAGCCAAGTAGAAAAACTGTCGTGATTTCGCGACATATTGGAAGCAAAAGAGGCAAGTAAGAAAATTGTCACGATTTCGCGACATGTTTGGAGAAGAAGCGCTTGTAAGGAAAATTGTCGCGATTTCACGACATGTTCAGGGAGAAGAAGCTTGCAAAGAAAAGTGTCATGATTTCATGTCAATTTGCAAGAGAAAGCGCCAAGGATGAAAAGTGTCACGATTTCGCGACAGGTTCGAAGAGAAAACGCCAAGGATGAAAACTGTCACGATTTCGTGACAGGTTCCAAGAGGAAGCGCTAAGGAGAAAAAGTGTCACGATTTCGCGAAAGGTTCCAAGAGGAAGCGCCAAGGAGAAAAACTGTCACAATTTCGTGACAAGTTCCAAGAGGAAGCGCTAAGGAGAAAAAGTGTCACGATTTTGCAACAAGTTGCTAGAGGAAGACTCCGAAGGATGAAGTGTCGTGATTTCACAACAGAAGCAAAACGAAAGAGCATGGAAGCAGAAGCGTCACGATTTCACAAAAAATTCAAGGAGGAAGAGCTCAAAGGCGAAAGCGTCATGATTTCGTGACATGTTTCGTTTTCGCAGGCCAAAGACAGAAAAGGCTTAAGGCAACAAAAGTGTCACAATTTTGCGACATGTTTCGTTTTCGCGGGCCAAAGACAGAAAAGGCTTAAGGTAAGAGAAGTGTCACGATTTCGTGACATGTTCCATTTTCGCAGGCCAAAGACAGAAAAGGCATAAGGCAAGAGAAGTGTCACAATTTCACGGCATGTTCCATTTTCGTGGGCGAAATGCAGAGAAAGTGCAAGGAACCAAAAGATGTCGCGATTTCGTGACATGTCAGGTTTTCGTTGGTGCATGCAGAAAAGAAGCTCAAGGCAACGAATGCGTCACGATTTCATGACATGTTCCGATTTCGCTGGTGCATGCAGAAAAGAAGCTCAAGGCAGTGAATGCGTCGTGATTTTGTGACATGTTCCAGTTTCGCTAGTGCATGCGAAGAAGAGCTCAAGGCAGCGAATGCGTCGCGATTTCGTGACATGTCAAGTTTTCGCTGGTGCATGCCGAGAAGAGTGCAAGGAAGCGAAAGATGTTGCAATTTCGTGACATGTCATGTTTTCGCGGTTGCATGCTGAGAAGAGTGGAAGGAAGCAAAGAATGTCATGATTTCGTGACATGTCATGTTTTCACGGTAGCATGCCGAGAAGAGGACAAGGAGGCGAAGAATGTCACGATTTTGCGACATGTCATGTTTTCATGGTTGCATGCCGAGAAGAGGACAAGGAGGTAGAGAATGTCACGATATCGCGACATGTCATGTTTTCGTGGTCAACTGTCAAGAAAAAGTCAAAGGGGCAAAAATGTCGCGATATCGCGACATGTCATAGTTTCACGGGTAAAAGTCGAGAAGCATACACAGTGACAGTTGCAGGGGGAAGTTGCAGAGGAAAATCATGCAGAAAAATATGTAAGAGTTAACTGGAGTCAGCATTGCAATAACAGGGGCAGTTACAGAATAAGTTAATGCAGCAAAAACAAGAACTGTTATAGATGGAGGTACAGTAAGATCAAGTAGCTATAATAATAAATGTAAAAAAAAGAATATGACGGTTACAAAAAAGCTACAGAGTGACAGGCTGACAGGATTTACAGAGTTACAGGCAGACAATATCTGAAGCCAACAGATAGAAAATATTATTATAAGATAAGTGTGATAGTGGGTGCAAATTACAAAGTGATAGGCAGACATAACTATAGTGGTGGACAGAATCTGACAGACACCAGCAATTAACAAATAGAATATATTAGTATAAAATGAATGCGGTAGTGAGTCCGCAGTGCGGTGACAGGCTTGAGGTCGAGAAAGTGCCTGATGATAAGTACACAGTGTGTCAAAAAGAACGCGACAGCATGAGTACAGTAGTGGGTCTGCAGTGCATCAGATTGAACGCAGCTAAGATAGCATGGCAAAAAGGAGGGAAAAGAAGATTCATTTAAAAAGAGCCATTTTGAAAGAGCCGTTTGAGTGAGCCAGTATAAAGGACTGTAAAAGTGTAGTAAGTGAGGTAACTACAACCTGGTTTTATTTTTGAAAACTGAAAGAGAGGTTGAGTAAGAGTGTTGTAAGAAGCACATAAAGAGTGTTGTAAGAAGCACAGAAAGAGGCCTGTAAAAAGTCTGTAAGAGTGTGGTAGGCAAAACCGCAACAGACCTGAAAAACCTTGTTTTGTCTATGCAAATTAAAAGAGAGGTTTTGTAAGCAATAGAACATATTGAGTCTCTATCAATTCTCCTTATGCTTCTATGTGATTGATTAGAATAAAACATATTGAGTCTCTAACAATTCTCCTTATGCTTCTATGAGAGTGATTTGAGTTGATATAGACCAGTGAGGGTCTTATAATAGAGAAGGCATTTTTATGTCAAACATTAATACTAAAAGATAGAAGTCCAAGTTGGTGCTTGGAATCAGGGGTTGGTGCTCCTTCCAGTTGGTGCTGGAAAATCAGGGGTTGGTGCTCCTTCCAGTGGGTGCTGGAAAACTGATTGTGAAGTTGGTGCTTTACAAAGGCTGGATTTGGATGGGTGTCCAAGCAGTCTAATTTTTGAGGAGTAGCCAAAACTGGTGAACCTCGTTAAATCTTGTGTTATGTGTTGCTATCTTGTTAAAATTGCTGCATCTGGTTTTAAGCATTCATTAGTTCAACATTAAATGATGAAGATTTAAGTTTTTAATTAGCTACACTGATTAACCCTCCCCTATCAGTGCCATTGTAAGACTAACAATTGGTATCAGATCCAAGTTCCCAATTTTGGCTAAATCAGTCAGGGTTGATCTTGGATTAGTACACAATGTCTAAAAAGAATAGATCCTCCTTCAAAAAGGCATCCCAGTCAGTTTCAATTTATGTAGAAGAGAAAACTGAACCAGAAAAGGTAGAAGAAGTGAATCCTAAAGTTTGTGATGAAAATCTTGAGATTGAAGTAGATCTAGAAGGTGAGTTGATCTCTGCACTTGAAGAGTTGAGTATACAAAGGAAAAATAACAAAATACTATCCAAAAAGTTGGAAGAATACGAGGATGAGATTGAAAATCTCTTCTTACAATTTCAAGAGGCCAAGAAAATAGAAGAAGCCTTAAAGAAACAACTGGATGATAAAGTCGATGTATGCAGCAAAAGTGAAGAGGAATATAACAAAGTTATTATTGATTTAAAGGTGCAAGTAGAACAATGCAAAAGGATTGAAGATATTCTCAGGTCTCAAATCGATGAGAAAGAGACTGTTTGATGCCAACAAGAAGAAGAGATTGTTTCATTGAAGAAACAACTATAAGATGCCAATACAAATATCAAATTTGAGAATAGCACAGAGTTGCTAGAAAAATTGATAAGCCAACAAAGAAGTTCCACGGATAAGCGTGGTCCTGGATATGAAGCTAAACAACCTTCATCCTCTAATTATGCAAAGAAGAAGAAGTTCACAGTTAAATAATCGAAGCAAGAAAAGGTGGAAGAAGAACAACCTTCATCTTCCAAATGTGCAGAAAAGAAGAAGCTCACTGCTGAAGGATCAAAGCAAGAACAGTTTGATGCTGAAACTTCAAAAGAAAGAAAACATCAAAGGAGATATACAACAAAACAACCTCAACAAAAGAGATTAAATCATGCAAAAGAAAACAATAAAGCTAGACACGAAAGGAGTACTGACAATGATGGATTCATCAAAGTCACACATCAAAGAAGAAGAAGACCGATGGCACCTACTACAGCATGGGAAAGACTGTTACCTAGGTACAATCGTTCCTTTTTTGGTTATTGTTTTAAATGCAATGCTTATGGTCAAAATTTCAAATTGCAGTTTTAATGTAGGACAAAGGAATTTCACTAGTAGAAATGTCTTTTCACCTTTGATAGATTATGCAGTAGAATGTTATAAATGTCATAACTTTGGACATATTGCAAGAAATTGTCGTAGCTCTTTTGTAGGAAATAAATATCAAGGAAGAAAATCTCAATCAAATGGATTGAGACAAAACAGAAAATTTCTCAAAAAATAGGCACAAGCTAATGGAAGGAAAAAGTCAAAACAAGTGACCAAGACTGCTAGCAAACCAGAGTGGAAAGCAAAAGAGTGGGCCAAGTTCAATGAAGTCTGGAGAAAGACAGAAGAAAAGGGATCGTGTCTCCTTGGACTGAAGGAGACTACTCCTCAGTTGCACTAAGCATCTCCAGGTAGCACATCCTCAGGGGGAGCAATTTTAAAGTCTATTTTAATGCTCCTATGTATTTGTTTAATTATCTGAGGATGAAAGGAAAGTAGTCGGGGAGTTGTCATATAGTTGTCAAAATGTGGTCCAGTTCTTGTAGATGTTTGTGGAGATAGTATCAAACTGATGTGCCTCGATGAGAACAACATGGTGAACAGCTAGGTTTTTGATGCAGCAGCTGATAGGCATTATCTGGGATAGAACATGCAGCATAGGTCGACGTATCGTGGAAGCATAAGCTGGCAGATACTAGTTTTGAAGCCTATAACATTTCTAATCTACAGATAAAACAGAATCCATGTTCTGAAAGGGAAGGCGTGCATTTCTTAATCAAAAATACGACACATCATTTGGCATAAGAGAACTTTAGTGCCCAGGTGGTGAAGCGTTTAGGAGTACAAGATGCCTATGCACCTAAGAAAGTCTTGCATTATTTTAGGAATGCGAGATATTGCCTAAGGAAGCAAAATACTGAGAGTTGATGACTGCGCGCAGATTAAGGTTCCAATGCTAGAGGTAACGGTCCAGAAGTATGATTTGAGTAAGGTGTAAAAGGGTATATTGTGTGTATGCTTTAAATTTGTTTGGTAGTTGAGTTCTAAGGATTGGATTCATAAGGTGTTTTATGGAATAAATACTTGTGTGGTTAATTTTTTTCTAACCCTAACTTGATGGCAAAGTTGAGGGTGGTGTTGGTAAAAGGTTGAAGAACTATTCTCTTCTTCCTCAAACAAAGAGGAAGCATTTTGCACTAGGGTTTATGTTAGTAAGTCTTGCTACTTGCATTGAGATGGTGAAACCCTTAGTTGGCTGTTTTGATATTGATGGTTGAGTTGCTTTCATAGAGGTTGTTTTGATCAAGTTAATGCTTTACTTGATACATGTTTTTGGGCTTACTTCATTGCGATTGATTTGAGCAAGTTATTCGTTGCATTGGTGATTTATGTTGGTGGTTGTTTTGTTCAAATACCTTTGGAAAGAAAAGGAAGTCTACTAGTTTCCTTTTCATGTAGTGATTGGTTGAATGCTTCAAGGTTAATCTTGATTTGAATGATGTTGGTTAAACCTTGTCTATAAGCATTGTTGTTAAAGCCCTAGTTGGTTGAGAAAATATAGTGGTTGTGGAAAGAACATGAGTATCATTGTTATATGAGTTATTGCATGGGTGGATTGAGGTTGTCTGATGGATTCTCTCTGTAGAGAAAGACAAATAGCCGTCAGTAGGTTCAAGCTTGTTGAGAATATCCAAGATGTATATGCAGATGCTGCTTGCATTATAGAACAAAAAGTTGGATTTACACATGATCAGTGTATGCTTTCACTAACAGTGGACAAGTTTGAGATTGCAGAGCAATAAAGGGTTGAGGCTCAGAAGACAGTGTGAAATGCAGTAGAATTGACTAGCGATCGGAACCAAATTTTCAGGGGGAGCATTTATGCATCTGTTTATCATATTTCTCATGTTTTTGCTTTTGCTAACTATAATAATTTTTGTCTGAGAATGTTGTGCATGGACTCAGGGGGAGTTTTGCAGTCGCCCTTTGGTATTATTGTCAAAGGGGGAGAAGAGTTATAGGTAATTGCACTCAATTACGTGTGTTGCCAACAATTCCAAAGGGGGAGATTTATGAGCAAGGTGCAACCAAAGTATTGTCATTGTTGTCAACACAGTCAGGTTGATCAGTTGATGCAATGGACAGGAGTTCATTGATGAGCAAGGTGTAGCCAGAGTATTGTCAGTGTTGTCAACACAGAAAAAGGATCGGTTGATGCAATAGACAAGAGTGTAGAGGTCATTAGATAGATCGGTTTATGAAGTGAACAAGAATTTCAGAAGCTCTCAAATGCAGTGGACAGGAATTTTAGAGGTTATTCAGAGCATGTACAATGATTCTCTAAGAAGAAAGAAGTGGCCCAGATTCAGAAAATCAAATAAAAATACAAGTAAGAAAACTATCGCGATATCGCGACATGTTTTCTGTCGTGATTTCGTGACATCTCGGAGGAGAGAGAAAATGCTATCAAAATTGTCACAATTTCGTGACATATTGAAGCAGAGAGAAAATACTGGCAAAATTGTTACGTGTGTTGCCAACAATTCCAAAGGGGGAGATTGATGAGCAAGGTCCAACCAAAGTATTGTCATTGTTGTCAACACAGTCAGGTTGATCAGTTTATGCAATGGATAGGAGTTCATTGATGAGCAAGGTGCAGCCAGAGTATTGTCAGTGTTGTCAACACAGACAAAGGATCGGTTGATGCAATAGACAAGAGTGCAGAGGTCATTAGATAGATCGGTTGATGAAGTGAACAAGAAGTTCAGAAGCTCTCAGATGTAGTGGAAAGGAAGTTCAGAGGTTATTCAGAGCATGTACAATGATTCTCCAAGAAGAAATAAGTGGCCCAGATTCAAAAAATCAAAGAAAAAGACAAGTAAGAAAACTGTCGCGATACCGCGACATGTTTTCTGTCACGATTTCACGACATCTCGAAGGAGAGAAAAAATGCTATCAAAATTGTCGTGATTTCACGACATATTGAAGGAGAGAGAAAATGCTTGCAAAACTATTACGTGTGTTGCCAAAAATTCCAAAGGGGGAGATTGATGAGCAAGGTGCAACCAAAGTATTGTCATTGTTGTCAACACATTCAGGTTGATCAGTTGATGCAATGGACAGGAGTTCATTGATGAGCAAGGTGCGACAGTATTGTCGGTGTTGTCAACAGGACAAAGGATCGGTTGATGCAATAGATAGGAGTGAAGAGGTCATTAGATAGATCGGTTGATGAAGTGAATAAGAAGTTCAGAAGCTCTCAGATGTAGTGGACAGGAAGTTCAGAGGTTATTCAGAGCATGTACAATGATTCTCCAAGAAGAAAGAAGTGGCCCAGATTCAAAAAACAAAAAAAAAAAGACAAGTAAGAAAACTGTTGCGATATCACGACATGTTTTTTGTCACGATTTCACGACATCTCGAAGGAGAGAGAAAATGTTGTCAAAATTGTCATGATTTCGTGACATATCGGAGGAGAGAGAAAATGCTGGCAAAACTATCGTGATTTCACGACATGTTGGAAGAAAAGAAGCCAAGTAGAAAAACTGTCACAATTTCACGACATGTTGGAAGAAAAAGAGGCAAGTAAGAAAACTGTCACGATTTCGTGACATGTTTGGAGAAGAAGCGCTTGCAAGGAAAACTGTCACGATTTCGTGACATGTTCACGGAGAAGAAGCTTACAAAGAAAAGTGTCACGATTTCGCGTCAATTTGCAAGAGAAAGCGCCAAGGATGAAAAGTGTCACGATTTCGTGACAGGTTCGAAGAGAAAGCACCAAGGATGAAAAGTGTCACGATTTCGCAACAGGTTCCAAGAGGAAGCGCTAAGGAGAAAAAGTGTCGCGATTTCGTGACAGGTTCCAAGAGGAAGCACTAAGGAGAAAAAGTGTCACGATTTCGCGACAAGTTCCAAGAGGAAGCGCTAAGGAGAAAAAGTGTCATGATTTCACGACAAGTTGCTAGAGGAAGACTCCGAAGGATGAAGTGTCGTGATTTTGTGACAGAAGCAAAACGAAGGAGCATGGAAGTAGAAGCGTCGCGATTTCACGACAAATTCAAGGAGGAAGAGCTCAAAGGTGAAAGCGTCGTGATTTTGTGACATGTTTCATTTTCGTGGGCCAAAGAGAGAAAAGGCTTAAGGCAGTGAAAGTGTCATAATTTCGTGACATGTTCCGTTTTAATGGGCCAAAGACAGAAAAGGCTTAAGGCAAGAGAAGTGTCACGATTTCGTGACATGTTTCATTTTCACGGGCCAAAGACAGAAAAGGCATAAGGCAAGAGAAGTGTCGTGATTTCATGACATGTTCCGTTTTCGCGGGCGAAAGGCAGAGAAAGTGCAAGGAACCGAAAGATGTCACGATTTCGTGACATGTCAGGTTTTCGCTGGTGCATGCGAAAAAGAAGCTCAAGGCAGTGAATGCGTCGTGATTTTGTGACATGTTCCAATTTCATTGGTGCATGCGAAAAAGAAGCTCAAGGCAGCGAATGCGTCACAATTTCGCGACATTTTTGATTTCGTTGGTGCATGCGAAGAAGAGCTCAAGGCAGCGAATGCATCACGATTTCGTGACATGTCAGGTTTTCGCGGGTGCATGCCGAGAAGAGTGCAAGGAAGCGAAAGATGTCACGATTTCGTGACATGTCATGTTTTCGCGGTTGCATGCCGAGAAGAGTGGAAGGAAGTGAAGAATGTCATGATTTCATGACATGTCATGTTTTTGCGGTTGCATGCCGAGAAGAGGACAAGGAGGCGGAGAATGTCATGATTTCGTGACATGTCATGTTTTTGCGGTTGCATGCCGAGAAGAGGACAAGGAGGCGGAGAATGTCGCGATATCACGACATGTCATGTTTTCACGGTCAACTGTCAAGAAAAATTCAAAGGGGCAGAAATGTCGTGATATCACATGTCATAGTTTCATGGGTAAAAGCCGAGAAGCATACACAGTGACAGTTGTAGGGGGAAGTTGCAGAGGAAAATCATGCAGCCAAATATGTAAGAGTTAACTGGAGTCAGCACTGCAATAACAGGGTCAGTTATAGAATAAGTTAATGCAGCAAAAATAAGAACTATTACAGGTGGAGGTACAGTAAGATCAAGTAGCTATAATAATAAATGTAAAAAAAAGAATACGGTGGTTACAAAAAAGCTACAGAGTGACAGGCTGACAGGATTTACAGAGTTACAAGCAGACAAGATCTGAAGCCAACAGATAGAAAATATTATTATAATATAAGTGCGATAGTGGGTGCAAATTACAAAGTGACAGGCAGACAGAACTACAGTGGCGGACAGAATCTGACAGACACCAAGAATTAACAAATAGAATATATTATTATAAAATGAATGCGGTAGTGAGTCCGTAGTGCGGTGACAGGCTTGAGGCCGAGAAAGCGCGTGATGATAAGTACATAGTGTGTCAGAAAGAACGCGGCAGCATGAGTACAATAGTGGGTCTGCAGTGCATCGGATTGAACGTAGCTGAGATAGCATGGCAAAAAGGAGGGAAAAGAAGAGCCGTTTAAAAAGAGCCATTTTGAAAGAGCCATTTGAGTGAGCCAGTATAAAGGATTGTAAAAGTGCAGTAAGTGGGGTAACTACAACCTTTTTTTATTTTTGAAAAACTGAAAGAGAGGTTGAGTAAGAGTGCTGTAAGAAGCATAGAAAGAGGGCTGTAAAAAGGTCGTAAGAGTGCGGTAGGCAAAACCGCAACAGAGCTGAAAAACCTTGTTTTGTTTATGCAAATTAAAAGAGAGGTTTTGTAAGCAATATAACATATTGAGTCTAACAATTCTCCTTATGTTTCTATGTGATTGATTAGAATAGAACATATTGAGTCTCTAACAATTCTCCTTATGCTTCTATGAGATTGAGAGTTAAGCAATAGAACATATTGAGTCTCTAACAATTCTCCTTATGCTTCTATGAGAGTGATTTGAGTTGATATAGACCAGTGAGGGTCTTATAACAGAGAAGGCATTTTTATGTCAAACATTAATACTGAAAGATAGAAGTCCAAGTTGGTGCTTGGAATCAGGGGTTGGTGCTCCTTCCAGTTGGTGCTGGAAAATCAGGGGTTGGTGCTCCTTCTAGTGGGTGCTGGAAAACTGATTGTGAAGTTGGTGCTTTGCAAAGGCTGGATTTGGATGGGTGTCCAAGCAGTCTAATTTTTGAGGAGTAGCCAAAACTGGTGAACCTCGTTAAATCTTGTGTTATGTGTTGCTATCTTGTTAAACTTGCTGCATCTGGTTTTAAGCATTCATTAGTTCAGCATTAAATGATGAAGATTTAAGTTTTTAATTAGCTGCACTGATTCACCCCCCCTCTCAGTGCCATTGTAAGACTAACAATTGGTATCAGATCCAAGTTCCCAGTTTTGGCTAAATCAATCAGGGTTGATCTTGGATTAGTACACAATGGCTAAAAAGAACAGATCCTCCTTCAAAAAGGCATCCCGATCGGTTTCGGTTTACGTAGAAGAGAAAAATGAACCAGAAAAGGTAGAAGAAGTGAATCCTAAAGTTTGTGATGAAAATATTGAGATTGAAGTAGATCTAGAAGGTGAGTTGATCTCTGCACTTGAAGAGTTGAGTATACAAAGGAAAAAGAACAAAAGACTATCCAAAAAGTTGGAAGAATATGAGGATGAGATTGAAAATCTCTTCTTACAATTTCAAGAGGCCAAGAAAATAGAAGAAGCCTTAAAGACACAACTGGATGATAAAGTCGATGTATGCAGCAAAAGTGAAGAGGAATCTAACAAAGTTATTGTTGATTTAAAGCTGCAAGTAGAACAGTGCAAAAGGATTGAAGATATTCTCAGGTCTCAAATCGATGAGAAAGAGACTATTTGCTGCCAACAAGAAGAAGAGATTGTTTCATTGAAGAAACAACTAGAAGAGGCCAATACAAATCTCAAATTTGAGAATAGCATAGAGTTGCTAGAAAAATTGATAATCCAACAAAGAAGTTCCACGGATAAGCGTGGTCCTGGATATGAAGCTGAACAACCTTCATCCTCCAATTATGCAGAGAAGAAGAAGTTCACAGTTAAAGAATCGAAGCAAGAAAAGGTGGAAGCAGAACAACCTTCATCTTCCAAATGTGTAGAAAAGAAGAAGCTCACTACTAAAGGATCAAAGCAAGAACAGTTTGATGCTGAAACTTCAAAAGAAAGAAAACATCAAAGGAGATATACAGCAAAACAGCCTCAACAAAAGAGATCAAATCATGCAAAAGAAAACAATAAAGCTAGACACGAAAGGAGTACTGACAATGATGGATTCATCAAAGTCACACATCAAAGAAGAAGAAGACCGATGGCACCTACTACAACATGGGAAAGACCGTTACCCAGGTACAATCGTTCCTTTTCTGGTTATTGTTTTAAATGCAATGCTTATGGTCATAAAATTTCAAATTGCAGTTATAATGTAGGACAAAGGAATTTCACTAGTAGAAATGTCTTTTCACCTTTGATAGATTATGCAGTAGAATGTTATAACTGTCATAACTTTGGAAATATTGCAAGAAATTGTCGTAGCTCTTTTGTAGGAAATAAATATCAGGGAAGAAAATCTCAATCAAATGGATTGAGACAAAACAAAAAATTTCTCGAAAAATAGGCACAAGCTAATGGAAGGGAAAAGTCAAAACAAGTGACCAAGACTGCTAGCAAACCAGAGTGGAAAGCAAAAGAGTGGGCCAAGTTCAAGGAAGTCTGGAGAAAGACAGAAGAAAAGGGATCGTGTCTCCTTGGACTGAAGGAGACTACTCCTCAGTTGCACTAAGCAACTCCAGGTAGCACATCCTCAGGGGGAGCAATTTTAAAGTCTATTTTAATGCTCCTATGTATTTGTTTAATTATCTGAGGATGAAAGGAAAGTAGTCGGGGAGTTGTCGTATAGTTGTCAAAATGTGGTCCAGTTCTTGTAGATGTTTGTGGAGATAGTATCAAACTAATGTGCCTCAGTAGAACAACATGGTGAACAGCTAGGTTTTTGATGCAGTAGCTGATAGGCATTATCTGGGATAGAACATGCAGCACAGGTCGACGTATCATGGAAGCATAAGCTGGCAGATACTGGTTTTGAAGCCTGTAACATTTCCAATCTACAGATAAAAAAGAATCTATGTTTTGAGTGGGAAGGCATGCGTTTCTTAATCAAAAATACGACACATCATTTGGCATAAGAGAACTTTAGCACCCAGGTGGTGAAGCGTCTAGGAGGACAAGATGCCTATGCACCTAAGAAAGTCTTGCATTATTTGAGGAATGCGAGATATTGCCTGAGGAAGCAGAATACTGAGAGTTGATGACTGCGTGCAGATTAAGGTTCCAACGCTAGAGGTAACGGTCCAGAAGTATGAGTTGAGTAAGGTGTAAAAGGGTATATTGTGTGTATGCTTTAAATTTGTTTGGTAGTTGACTTCTAAGGATTGGAGTCATAAGGTGTTTTATGGAATAAATACTTGTGTGGTTAATTTTTTTTCTAACCCTAACTTGATGGCAAAGTTGAGGGTGGTGTTGGTAACAGGTTGAAGAACTATTCTCTTCTTCCTCAAACAAAGAGGAAGCATTTTACACTAGGGTTTATGTTAGTAAGTCTTGCTACTTGCATTGAGATGGTGAAACCCTTAGTTGGCTGTTTTGAGATTGATGGTTGAGTTGCTTTCATAGAGGTTGTTTTGATCAAGTTAATGCTTTACTTGATACATGTTTTTGGGCTTACTTCATTGCGATTGATTTGAGCAAGTTATTCGTTGCATTGGTGATTTATGTTGGTGGTTGTTTTGTTCAAATACCTTTGGAAATAAAAGGAAGTCTACTAGTTTCCTTTTCATGTAGTGATTGGTTGAATGCTTCAAGGTTAATCTTGAGTTGAATGATGTTGGTTAAACCTTGTCTATAAGCATTGTTGTTAAAGCCCTAGTTGGTTGAGAAAAGATAGTGGTTGTGGAAAGAACATGAGTATCATTGTTATATGAGTTATTGCATGGGTGGATTGAGGTTGTCTACTGGATTCTCTCTACAGAGAAAGACAAACAGCCGTCAGTAGGTTCAAGCTTGTTGAGAATATCCAGGATGTATATGCAGATGTTGCTTGCATTATAGAACAAAAAGTTGGATTTACACACGATCAGTGTATGCTTTCACTAACAGTGGACAAGTTTGAGATTGTAGAGCAATAGAGGGTTGAGGCTCAGAAGACAGTGTGAAATGCAGTAGAATTGACTAGCGATCGAAACCAAATTCTCAAGGGGAGCATTTATGCATCTGTTTATCATATTGCTCATGTTTTTGCTTTTGCTAACTGTAATAATTTTTGTCTGAGAATGTTGTGCATGGACTCAGGGGGAGTTTTGCAGCCACCCTTTGGTATTATTGTCAAAGGGGGAGAAGAGTTACAGGTAATTGCACTCAATTACGTGTGTTGCCAACAATTCCAAAGGGGGAGATTGATGAGCAAGGTGCAACCAAAGTATTGTCATTGTTGTCAACACAATCAGGTTGATCAGTTGATGCAATGGACAGGAGTTCATTGATGAGCAAGGTGCAGCCAGAGTATTGTCAGTGTTGTCAACACAGACAAAGGATCGGTTGATGCAATAGACAGGAGTGCAGAGGTCATTAGATAGATCGGTTGATGAAGTGAACAAGAAGTTCAGAAGCTCTCAGATGCAGTGGATAGGAAGTTCATAGGTTATTCAGAGCATGTACAATGATTCTCCAAGAAGAAAGAAGTGGCCCAGATTCAAAAAATCAAAGAAAAAGACAAGTAAGAAAACTGTCGCGATATCGCGACATGTTTTGTATCATGATTTCGCGACATCTCGAAGGAGAGAGAAAATGCTATCAAAATTGTCACAATTTTGCGACATATTGGAGGAGAGAGAAAATGCTGGCAAAACTGTTACGTGTGTTGCCAACAATTCCAAAGGGGGAGATTGATGAGCAAGGTGCAACCAAAGTATTGTCATTGTTGTCAACACAGTCAGGTTGATCAGTTGATGCAATGGACAGAGTTCATTGATGAGCAAGGTGCAGCCAGAGTATTGTCAGTGTTGTCAACACAGACAAAGGATCGGTTGATGAAATAGATAGGAGTGTAGAGGTCATTAGATAGATCGGTTTATGAAGTGAACAAGAAGTTCATAAACTCTCAAATGTAGTGGACAAGAAGTTCACAGGTTATTCAGAGCATGTACAATGATTCTCCAAGAAGAAAGAAGTGGCCTAGATTCATAAAATCAAAGAAAAAGACAAGTAAGAAAACTTTCGCGATATCGCGACATGTTTTTTGTTGTGATTTCGTGACATCTTGAAGGAGAGAGAAAATGCTATCAAAATTGTCAAGATTTTGCAACATATCGGAGGAGAGAGAAAATGCTGGCAAAACTATCGTGATTTCATGACATGTTGGAAGAAAAGAAGCCAAGTAGAAAAACTATTGCGATTTCGTGACATGTTGGAAGCAAAAGAGGCAAGTAAGAAAACTATCACGATTTCGCGACATGTTTGGAGAAGAAGCGCTTGCAAGGAAAACTATCGCGATTTCACGACATGTTCAGGGAGAAGAAGCTTGCAAAGAAAAGTGTCACGATTTTGTGTCAATTTGCAAGAGAAAGCACCAAGGATGAAAAGTGTCACGATTTCACGATAGGTTCGAAGAGAAAGCGCCAAGGATGAAAAGTGTCACGATTTCGTGACAGGTTCCAAGAGGAAGCGCTAAGGAGAAAAAGTGTTGCGATTTCACGACAGGTTCCAAGAGGAAGCGCTAAGGAGAAAAAGTGTCATGATTTCGTGACAAGTTCCAAAAGGAAGCGCTAAGGAGAAAAAGTGTCGCGATTTCGTGACAAGTTGCTAGAGGAAGACTCCAAAGGATGAAGTGTCACGATTTCGTGATAGAAGCAAAACGAAAGAGCATGGAAGCAGAAGCATCACGATTTCACGACAAATTCAAGGAGGAAGAGCTCAAAGGTGAAAGCGTCACGATTTCGTGACATGTTCCATTTTTGCGGGCCAAAGACAGAAAAGGCTTAAGGCAGCGAAAGTGTCACGATTTCACGACATGTTTCATTTTCGTAGGCCAAAGACAGAAAAGGCTTAAGGCAAGAGAAGTGTCACGATTTCGTGACATGTTCCATTTTCACGGGCCAAAGACAGAAAAGGCATAAGGCAAGAGAAGTGTCACGATTTCGCGGCATGTTCTGTTTTCACGGGCAAAAGGCAAAGAAAGTGCAAGGAACCGAAAGATGTTGCGATTTTGTGACATGTTAGGTTTTCGCTGGTGCATGCGGAAAAGAAGCTCAAGGTAGCGAATGCGTCGTGATTTCATGACATGTTTCAATTTCGCTGGTGCATGCGGAAAAGAAGCTCAAAGCAGTGAATGCGTCACGATTTTGTGACATGTTTCGATTTTGCTGGTGCATGCGAAGAAGAGCTCAAGGCAGCGAATGCGTCGCGATTTCATGACATGTCAGGTTTTCGCTGGTGCATGCCGAGAAGAGTGCAATGAAGCGAAAGATGTCGCGATTTCGTGACATGTCATGTTTTCGCGGTTGCATGCCGAGAAGAGTGGAAGGAAGCAAAGAATGTCATGATTTTGTGACATGTCATGTTTTCACGGTTGCATGCCGAGAAGAGGACAAGGAGGCAGATAATGTCACGATTTCGTGACATGTCATGTTTTCACGGTTGCATTCCGAGAAGAGGACAAGGAGGCGGAGAATGTCACGATATCGCGACATGTCATGTTTTCACGATCAACTGTCAAGAAAAAGTCAAAGGGGTTGAAATGTTGCGATATCGCGACATGTCATAGTTTCACGGGTAAAATCCGAGAAGCATACACAGTGACAGTTGCAGAGGAAAATCATGTAGCCAAATATGTAAGAGTTAACTGGAGTCAGCACTGCAATAACAAGGGCAGTTACAGAATAAGTTAATGCAGCAAAAACAAGAACTGTTACAGGTGGAGGTACAGTAAGATCAAGTAGCTATAATAATAAATGTAAAAAAAAGAATACGATGGTTACAGAAAAGCTACAGAGTGACAGGCTGACAGGATTTACAGAGTTACAGGCAGACAAGATCTGAAGTCAACAGATAGAAAATATTATTATAATATAAGTGCGATAGTGGGTGCAAATTACAAAGTGACAGGCAGACAGAACTACAGTGGCGGACAGAATCTGACAGACACTAGGAATTAACAAATAGAATATATTATTATAAAATGAATGTGGTAGTGAGTCCGTAGTGCGGTGACAGGCTCGAGGCCAAGAAAGCACGTGATGATAAGTACACAGTGTTTCAGAAAGAACACGACAACATGAGTACAGTAGTGGGTCTGTAGTGCATTGGATTGAACGCAGCTGAGATAGCATGGCAAAAAGGAGGGAAAAGAAGAGTCGTTTAAAAAGAGTCATTTTGAAAGAACTGTTTGAGTGAGCCAGTATGAAGGACTGTAAAAGTGCAGTAAGTGAGGTAACTGCAACCTGGTTTTATTTTTGAAAATTGAAAGAGAGGTTGAGTAAGAGTTCTGTAAGAAGCACAGAAAGAGTGCTTGAAGAAGCACATAAAGAGGGTTGTAAAAAGGCCATAAGAGTGCAGTAGGCAAAACCGTAATAGAGCTGAAAAACCTTGTTTTGTCTATGCAAATTAAAAGAGAGGTTTTGTAAGCAATAGAACATATTGAGTCTCTAAAAATTATCCTTATGCTTCTATGTGATTGATTAGAATAGAACATATTGAATCTCTAACAATTCTCCTTATGCTTCTATGAGATTGAGAGTTAAGTAATAGAACATATTGAGTCTCTAACAATTCTCCTTATGCTTCTATGAGAGTGATTTGAGTTGATATAGACCAGTGAGGGTCTTATAACAGAGAAGGCATTTTTATGTCAAACATTAATACTGAAAGATAGAAGTCCAAGTTGGTGCTTAGAATCAGGGGTTGGTGCTCCTTCCAGTTGGTGCTAGAAAATCAGGGGTTGGTGCTCCTTCTAGTGGGTTCTGGAAAACTGATTGTGAAGTTGGTGCTTTGCAAAGGCTGGATTTGGATGGGTGTCCAAGCAGTCTAATTTTTGAGGAGTAGCCAAAACTGGTGAACCTCGTTAAATCTTGTGTTATGTGTTGCTATCTTGTTAAACTTACTGCATCTGGTTTTAAGCATTCATTAGTTTAACATTAAATGATGAAGATTTAAGTTTTTAATTAGCTGCACTGATTCACCCCCCCCTCTCAGTGCCATTTTAAGACTAACAGACTTGGAAAAAATTCCTTTTCTCTGTTAGGGAAAAACATAATCAATCACTTGCATATTTCAACAACCCCCTTTCCACCGTTGGGGCAAAAAGGACATCACGTTTACATCATTAATATCATTCAAAATTCACACAATCATATGCACAAATATTTCAATTGGCTCATGAGATGCATCCTTCACTCATTCACCAATTGAGGGGGTAAGCTACACAATCAAACTTCTTTTATCTCCAAGTTCTTCTTTGCATTCAAACAAGAGAAAGTTGATTCTGCATCAGGCCAAACCAAGTGTCTTGTATTTTTACATCATATTGTGTTTCATGCAACATGGTAAAGGGGCATCTATAGACACCAAAATATAACCACTTATCATCCATACATAGCTTCGCACCACATTTACCCATTATTTATATATATTTATTTAATATATATTTAAATAATAATATTATATATATATATATATATATATATATATATATATATATATTTATGAATTAATCCCATCCATCCATCATGATTTAATCCTAGCCACTCATCCGCCTTAATCCATGCCACATGTCCAGATTTAATCTCCACCCTCCATCACATTTTAATCTTAAACACACAAATTGTGTCATTGAAACTCTAACGTGCCCTATGAGAGATTATAAAGAGGAGTAATTTTGATGACTTAACCTCTAACAAAAACTTTTCTAAGTCTCAGGTATTCTAAATTATGAGTTCTATCGCTCGTCGTCACCTCCATATCCATCATCATCCACCTCATATGAATAAGATATGCTTCTAAATATTCTGCTTTAGTCCCTAGAACACCCCTCCGAGTTCCTCGAGCACCTTTGGGTGCCTCCTACCATTATCGAGTGCATTTGGGCACCTCCTACCATTATCGAGTGCCTCTAGGTACTTCCCTACCATCACCGAGCACCTTTGGGCTCCTCTTTCCATCACCGAGCACCCGTAGGCATTCACAACCCTAGTTCTGTAGTCTAGCGATCCCTTGCATATCACTAGGGCATTTGTACACCAAATTCTATAGCAATGACGAAGAATAAATATTATCAAATTAGTGTGACAAGGAAATTTATTTATTGTAAGTATTTTTATTCTTTAGATATGCTTATAGCTTCATTTATGCAACTAGGGTTAGTAGTTTTCTTATTGAGGGCCTCACATAGTGGAGCCCTCATAGATATTATTGACCTTCTATTTTTGTTTACTGCTTGTCGGTTTAGGGATCAAGTTCATTGGAAATTGCTGAAGCACTTGAGTGGTCCAACCTACGGATATCTAAATCCCACTCACCTTACTATTGAGATCAATTTAAGCGTGAAGACACCACCCTTATTTGTTATCTAGGGTTTCGAAGAACCCTAGCATATTGAAATTATTGTATTGGATAATAAAGTATTGTAAAATCCTTATCTGGGGTACACTTGGTTGTAATATCAAAGATCCAAACAATAATAAATAATAAAATTTTATTTTTGTGCAATCATCTGTGTTTATTCGGCTTTATTCATTCTAAGTACATTTTCTAGTGTTGTTCGATTTCGCATCTACACTATGGACCCTTCAAGTTTGTTTTTCTAAATATGTAACAATACCTTATCTCAAACCTTTTATTGATCTGGGAGCTAATGATGGTTATGGCATAGCTTGCTATTAGTCTTTTTCATGATTTCATGGACCTATTCTTGGATATGTTGAAGTTAATTCCATAAACTATGTTGTCTTTTCTACTCATTTCTTCCATGAAGTGAGTAATCCATGGGTTTTATAGGGAATGCTGCATAAGTGGGTGCTAATGGTTAGAACCCAAAATAAACAAAAAATATATATTTTTTGGTATAGGTATATAGAGCTTGATTATGCTTGTGTTGAATAAAGGGTAGATTGGCATCCCATGTGCATAGATGCTTGTAATTGTACATTTAAAGAAGTACAATTAGTTGATTCATAAAATTTTTTGACCTTCAATTTGATGATGGAAGGATAGGAACATGATCAAATTGGTGTTCATCATGCTCTATGGGATCAACTAGAAAATGATCAAAAGGTACTTACCCTGTCAGTATTGATGGAATTTGAAAATCCAAAGTTGATCCACACATGACTAAAATATGTCCTAGTTGTGTCCTAAGATAAAATTAATCTCTTACAAGGAGTCATGATAGGCATTTTTAGAAATATTCAAATACTATAAAATTATAATCATTACCATGCTTAATTATGAGAAAATCTAAGAAAAAAACCATGGATATGAATTAAAAAGGATTGGATGTTAGCGAGAAAGGTGTATACACTCTCTAATTCTTGTTGGATAGTTTGGAAATAGCAAATGGATACATGACTTCATGTACCTATCAACATTATTTCTCATTGTAGGGCAATATATATGTAATTTTGAAGAACTACACATGTTTATTACACCCTAAAGTGGCCTACTATTTTACTAAAGTGTGCTTTCCAAATCATATTTGAGTACTAAATAGTCGGTACACCAATATATTCCATGTGAGAGAATATACTATCATACAAATGAAAGTAAAAACGATGCTTACCTACATGCATATCTTGGTATGTATCCACAAAATAAAAAAACTACTTATATAAGATGCACATATTAGAAGTATCATACCCATAGAATCAAGAATTGTGGTGAGTGCTATGGTTGTGTTTGATGATATGGAATTGTTATAAATATGTGGTCCACTTTTGATGTCTTTCATTCCTTAGCTTACTCTACATCTGAATGAACTCCAAAGTTCAATTATATATATGATGATGGTTTCCTTTCCCTAGACATAGTGCTTCTATTGTTTACATGCTTTGACAATGTCATATATTTTTTTGTCATATAAAGGGTATTTTTGAACCACTTCATTATATGTTTTACTATGGTAAGAAACTAGATGCCTATATTATATAAAGTATTGATCCTAATGTATACTATGATGCATCAATAATTACCTCAAAATATTGATCCAAATCAAGTAGGGTAAGTATAGAATTAGATATATATAGTTGATCCTTCAATCTCATTTTTTCTATTTTTGTTGTGTATCTCCCCAATAGGAATTGGATTTGGAATCTCAATTGGTGACTCATTGTATTAGACAAGCAATATGTAAGAATACAAATACAAATATTTGATAGAAATTGGAAAGAAATATGAAATACAAAGCTCTATCAAAATCTCTAGGGTAAGACAATATCTAATCATCTTATTCTTAGGATGTACATAGTCTGATTTGTCAACAGTGTACCCTAGGTATTGAGTATTTTTTATGCCAAATGAATACTTATTTAAATTAGCATATATCTTATGTGTTTAAAGAGTTTGAAGTTCCTATTTAATATAATGCACATGATTCTCTCATGTCTTACTTTATATGGGTATTTAATCTAGGTAGACTACCATAATGAGTTGGTGTAGGTATGCAATATGTCATCCATCATCCCCATGAATGGAGTAGGTGCATTTGTCCAGCCTAAAGGTATTACCAAGCACTCAAATAAGCACTCCTTGTATTTGAATGTAGTATTTCATACATTAGTAAGCTCTATAGGTATTTTGTGATATATAGTTTTGAAAATAATTTTGGTGAACAATTTTGCACCAGAGAGTGGGTCCAATAATGCATCTATTTGAGAGAGTGGATGGTGGATCTTCATAATGATTTTATTCAAATACTTATAGCCATCACAAATTTAATACATTTCATCTTTATTTTGATCCAGGATAATTAAAATTCCACATAGTGAAGCACTTGGTCTGATGTGTACCTTTTGAATGAATTATTTGATCTAACTTCTAATTTTATTATTTTTGATATTCATCTATAATAAAAAGGTGCATTAAAAAATGGATAACTAGGAAATAAATCAATCGAATAATTTACCTCAAAAATAAGTGAAACCCTAGTTGATGACTTGAATAAGTCATCATTTTACACTATAACCTAGACCTCCTAATTATATCGTGTGAGCCTACAATCAATGTAGCAATAAGCCTCCTATTTTATGGATTAAACATCAAGAAAATAAATTTTCTTATTTTGAATATCCTCTTATTGTATTTTTTATCACTTATTATAAAAATAGAGATAGGATGAAGTACCTCTATATTCCCAAAGCATTGAATTCCAAGGGTGGAAATGACACTTTAGGGAATATATTTACACACACCATGCATCTTACACACAAGTGTTTGGCCTAAAATAACATCATAGACATACAAGGGAACAAAATTGCACCCAAAATATCTTTGAAGGGTTTGTTTGTATAGGATAGGGGATATTGTTTTTTTTTTTTATAATTTGAAAAAACTTGTATTAAAACAAAGATCATTTAAAATTTGTGATGAGACTTCTCCTAGACTTATACAAAGAGAACACATATTTACAACAGTAAAAGAATATTTGCATTGGAACCAGATCTGTTAAACCATATTTCTATAATGGTTGTTCACCTATTTACAACTGTAAAAGAAGATCTACATTGGAGCACAAATATCCTAAACCATATTTTTGGAATGGTTGTAGAAATTAGCTAAACGCTAGATTTGCTCACCAACATGCCTAATCATCTCATCCTCAATAGCCATTTTATTGTGCCATTGAACCCCTACCTCCTTCTTAGTGCCCATCTTATCCAGGAAGTATACCACTTTATTTATATCTCTACTCACATAAGCTGGAATCACATCATCTAATTCCCTTCACAATTACTTAATTTGAGTGACAAGAATCCTCAACCTCCATGTATTCAAAGAAAATTTCCTCATGCAATCTAGAGCTCCAACCATTATTTTAGAATCTGATTCTAGGATTATCCTCTTATAACCTTGTTTTACTACCCAAATAGAAGTAAATTTGATAGTTACAACATGATTATGACAAACCACTCCAATTCTAGCTCTACTCAGATTGCATTTTGTAGTTCCATCAGTATTAATTTTAATCCAACCTTTTGGGGGTGGTTTCCAACTAGCTCTATCCTACCCCTCTTGCACTTCAACTTCCTTCTTCATTGTCCCTATAACAACCTGATTTTCCTCTTTAGCATACATTGCCATAGTTTCTATGACTTTGCTCTAAATGACCTACCAAAATCCATCTAAAGATGAAAAGGTTTCTCTAAAAATTCTACCATTTCTCTCCAACCACACTTACCACCAAATGAAGTTTAATCCAAGCTCTCAACCAATACAAATAGATTTATATTTAAATCTACCCCTCTTCCATATTTACCAAATACTAATTTGATTCAAATCACCATTAACTCAAATTTTATAATATAAAAACCATCTCTCCCAGATCTGATGCGTGAATGGGAACTCAAACATCAAGTGATCATCTATTTCCTCACTCTTGTAGCATAAAATACATTGATATGGACCAATGATTCCCCTAGATCTAATATTATCAAAATTAATAATTCCATCATGCATGAACTACCGAGCAAATTTTTTTACTTTTGACCAACTCTTGGACTGCCAAATCTTTCTCCAATCCTCAACCTGATATGCATGAGAAGGAGGCTCTAGAAGGATCTTATCATATCCATCCTTCAATATGTAGACACCAAGGCTCCAATACCCCAAAGATAATTCATCCTCCTCATATCTACCTATGAGAAATATTTATTCCAAGATTTTAGTCACGATGGGTGTCAAATCTAGAGGGATTGAAATTGGCCACTCATCCACCTTCTTAATCTGCTTAAACTTATAATCCCCCAGTTGACTAGTGTTGAAATAAACTTAAATTTGGACCAAATCCATGGTTTCCATGGATGATTTTATTGGTTACAGTTCAGGGAATTCAACAATGATAGGTGGGTATTGATCCCATGAATTTGTCCAAAATCGTGCCTTCTTTTCTCTCCCCACTTTCCAAAATAATCCATCTTTCACTACCTGATATCCTAAATTAAGAGACTGCCACACTAAATATCCATTACCATCCAAAGGTAAATGACCCACCTAATTTGGGTTTACCTATCCCAAATATTTACTAGTTAAAATTCTACTGAATAAAGAAGTTGGTTGGGAAATCCACCTCGAGTAAATATTTCCAACCAAAGCTTTATTATTTAACTTTGATTTTCTCAGTCCCAAATCTCCTTTTACCTTGGGTTGGCTTACTTTATCCCAATCTACTAAGGCCCATTTCCTCTTTCATTTTACTCCTTCCCGTAAAAATTTTCTAGCCATCTTGTCCAACTCTTTCCATATGGTATGTGGGGTAGCAAGGATAGAAAATTTATAAATTGGCATGGCTTGAATGATTGACTATAAAAAAGTTAATCTACACCCATAGCTTAACCATTTTTGATACCAATGATTAATTATTTCCTTGATACAGTCCAAAAAATTCCTCCAGATATCTATTTTTAGTCTTTTAAAATGCAAAGGGGCCCCTAATTATACCACTGGGAGAGAAGTTCTTGTGAATCCCAAGATATCTAAAATTCTATCCTAAAGCCTTTGATAAATATTGAAAAATACCACTTTGGATTTTTTATCATTGATGACTTGGTTTGTAGCCTAAGGTAGATATTAAGTGTATCTCTAATCATTCTTGCTTCCCTGAAGTCAGCCACTCCCACAAACTCTGTATCATCCACAAACTATACGTGAGTCAAAGCTTCCTCATCCACCTTGATACCTGTTAGCAAACCTTGTTATCTTCTCCTCAAGATGTGTCTACCCAAGCCTTCATTCGATATGAAAAAAATATAAGGGGAAAAGGATCTCCTTGATGAAGGCCTCGAGTAGCTCCAAATGGTTGTGAGGGAATACTCTTGATTAAATCTAAGTATGTCAGAGTAGAATCATAGCTCATGACCCATTCTATCCAATCCTAAGAGAAACCAAATGCTGCCATCATCTTTGACAAGAAGCTCCACTCCACCCTATCATAATCATTTTGACATATCCAAATTTGTGAACATTCCTCTATTACCAAATGCTTGCATTGAATGGATTACCTCTTGAGCTAGAATCACACCATCCAATATCTGCCTACCCCATACAAAACCCCTTTCTCCAAGGAGATAATGCTATGTAGAAGAGGTTCTAGCTACTTAGCCATTACCTTTGTGATTATTTTATATATGACATTGCATAAGGCAATAGGTCTATAATCTGAAATATGCACCCCTCCTCTCACTTTGGAATTAAGGAAATGAAATATGCTTTAAGAATTATTTTAGTACCATTGGACTCCTCTATAATATCCATTACATCCTCCTCCAATTTTTCCCATATGCACCTGAACCTTAATTGGAAAGCCATCTGAACCTGGTGTTTTTCTGATGCTCATTCCAAAGACTACATTCTTCAGTTCCTCTCTATCAATGGGTTTAAGTAGGGTATGATTTTTTCTTTAAAGATAATAGAGGGTATGACATCAATAACTTCTTTTTGAGCCTCTTCATCTTGCACCATACTTTCCTTAAATAGTTTATAAAAATAATCCATTGAATGGAAATGCATACCTAGAATTGTATCAAAGGAGTATCCATTCTCATATTGAAGAGCTTCCATGTTGTTTGTTTGTCTCCTAGCACAGGCATCCCAATGGAAAAATTTAGTATTTTTATCACCTTCTAATAACCAAGTGGTTCTTGCTATCTATTTCTAGTAGGTCTCCTCTTGGTTGTCAATTTCCTCAACTGCTTTATGCAATTCATCACCCTCTTCTTTGATCTGCTTCGTAATTGTTCCTTCCCTAAAGTGTTTTTGAACCTCATCCCATCTGGCTACCAATGGAGCTCTTTGGACCTGGAAGTCTATCTTGTTAGATCACCTCCATTATTTCAGTTGATATTTGACATAATGAAATTTTTTGTGGAATATAAACATTGTTGTCCCATATGTTGGGCGGCCTTATTCCCACCACTATAGAATTTTATTTCAAATTTCCTCTTTTTGTAACCAAAAGTTTTCAAATTTAAATGGTTTGTGATGTTGCACTGTCTCTATCCCCCCTTCCAACAAAATAGGAAAGTGATATAAAACTGGACCCTCCAAAATTTGATATTTTATATTCCATTTTATAAATTCCTCCTATAAAATAAAAAATAAATCTAACTTCACCTTGCTTCTATGTGGCTCCCTCCTCTTATTAGTCCAAGTATAGTTGGTTCCAAGGCATTTAATATCTACCAAGTGTAATGTTTGGACTTGGGTAATCATAATTCGATCCCCTAGGTCCAAAATTGGGGTTCCCCCTTCTTGATCTCTAGAGGATAATTTAGCATTAAAATCCCTAGCAATAATCCAATCTAACTCTTCTCTTGAGACTCTCATGTTATGCACAAATTTCCATTGATGCATTTGACCATCTAGGTTTTGAGCCCCATAAAAATTTGTGATTAAAACATGTTTAGTTGTGATATTGTTTCTAAAATGTGATGTGAGGACACCCCTAAAAGATATATGTTCTATTGTTGTCCATTCAAGATATTTCCAAAAAGTAACTATCCCCCCTGAGGTCCCTTGGGCAACCACTTCCATATGACCAACAACCCTCCAAAGTCTATTTACTATTTTACACATAAGATCCAATGATATTTTTATCTCTTGGATAAGTAAAAAAGCTATTTTACATTTTTCCAAGAGTCTTAAAATAGAAAATTTATGGGTTCTACTATTTAAACCCCTAACATTCCATGATTGTATAATCATCGGTTACCTTGAGAGTAGTAAGAATCTATTGGTCTCACCGATACTCCAGTGATCAGTTTATCTCCTTGAACTCCTATCAATTTCTTATTTGATTTTTTACCCACTCCTTGAGAGCTACTATTTTTTATCTCTTTTCCACCTAATTTATACCTAGATTTTGCCTTTCTCTGTTCTTTTCTGCTATGCCCATGTTGATGCAGGATCATCCAATGGTGTAAGAGTGATCTTGCATCATCCAATTGTATTTGTTTTATTTTATTCTAAAGTTTTATTATTTGTTTATATGATGGATAAATAGACCCAATGATGAAAGAATCATCCCAATATCCTGAGCGTATTGGGAGATATGTAAATTTTAAGGTCTTCTACCCTACCAAAACTAGTGAAAATCTTGCTACTAAAACTTGAAGGTCAATTTTGAAGGTCTTAGAGGCCTCGTAGAGGGATGAAAAATGATACTAATATCCATTTGGACATTATTGGGCTGCAAACCCCTTTGAGAGCTTTCCAAAAATATGCACCAATAATCATTTTGAGCAATGAGCGAGAGTTATGCCCTCAATAATTTTGCCCTTGAAATTCAAATTTCAAATGCATTGTTCTAGGTGGGAAAAGGGGAAATAGGGTATTTGAGGGGGAATTTCAAAATTGTAAAACATTGGTCTCTGTAAGCTCCATTCTCCTTAGAAAAAAATACAAGAAAACTTTGGTATTTCTCTATTTCTATAGATTGTATGTGTTCTGGTAATGTAATTCTACTTCAAGCCAGAGCGAGAGTTCTTGAGTGTGTAGACAAATCACCGAACATGAAGCAGTTTGCACCAGGACTTGTGGTTAGGGTTTGTATGAAAAATGAGTAGAATATCTCCACAAAGAAATCATGGTGGTGGAAGAAATTTTGTGGTGCCAAAAGAAGATTTTAGAGCTTTGCAGAGGTAAGTTCAAGCTCTACAAGAGGAGTTGCATAGAGGGTTTGAGCTAAGAAGAGAAGATGGGAGTGAAGATGAAGCTGAAGAAGATGAGGCCCAATTCAAGGAAGAAAGAGAGGTAGTTGATCCTGTGCAAGACATATTGTATAAGGCCATATCCTATATTGGGAAGAGATCAAAATTTGATGTTTCTATGTATTCTGGAAATCTTAACCCAAAAGAGTTGATAAACTGGATCAATGATATGGAGGAATACTTTGAGTATGAGGAGGTTGAAGATCCTGAGAGGGTAAATTTTTCTAAGACCAAACTGAAGGGTCATGCTAGTATTTTGTGGAAGAGAGTACAATTGGACATAAATAAAAGAGGGAAGGAAAGGATAACAAGGTGTGAGCGGATGCTGGAGAAGTTGAATAGGTAGTTCATTCTAGCTTATTACGAGTTGTATCTACTTAAGAAATGTAGGGTTTAAGGCATTCAAGAAATTATTTCAAAGAATACACAAAGGATTTCTATAATATTTTAATCACAATAGGCCATTCTAAGCCCAACAAGGATAAGGTAGCCCATTATATAAATGTGTTGAGAGAAAGTATTAAAGAGGAGCCGAGTCTGGTTAAGATGCCAACAATAGAAGATGCTTATCAATTTGCCTTGAAGGTAGAAGAGAATTTGAATACGATATTTGAAAGAAAACAAAGAGGAATATGTCATGGTGGAAGAACTGGTGGGAGAAAAAATGCAAGGCAGAATGAGGACCAAAAGAATAATGGAGAAACAAGCAATAGTTAGGACCAGAAGGGAGAAAATGCTTACCACCCTCGTAAGAAAAATAATGACTACCAAATAGGAATAGGAAGGTTTGGACGAGGGTCTAGAAGAGGAGGATTTCATGGAACCTATTTCTAATGTGGGGAAGAAGGACATCGAGCATATGAGTGCCCACAACACAAAGGGGGAATAAATAAGAGGCATGAAGGTAATACCTGAGCTACTATTATAGATGAAGGTGCAAAATTTGAGCACTCTAAATAAGTAGAAAGAGAAGAAATTTTGGTCAAAAGGAGAGCCTTGCTGAATGAGAAGAAATATCTAGATCATAGGAAGAGTCTATTCCACACAAGGTGTAAATATGTAGGTAAGGTGTGTAATGTTATCATTGATAATGGTAGCACTGATAACCTATTTTCATAAGGGATGGTTGTCAAGTTATATTTAGAGAGAAGGAGGCACCTGCATTCATATCAGATTGCATGGTTTTAGAAGGATCATATGGTTTTGGTAAGTGAGCAATATTTTGTAAAGTTTTATATTGGGAATTACCATGATGAGGTATTGTGTGACATCCTACCTATGGACACTTGCCATTTGATATTGGAAATGGCATGGTATTTTGATCAATGTGCAATACATGATGGGTATGCCAAAACTTACTTCTTGATAAAATATGGAGTGCGCCACAAGCTAAAGCTCCTGAAGGAGGTGGATGAAAAGGTATGTAGCAATTCCAAAATATATTTAGTTGATGGTAGAAAGTTTTTGGATGGTCTGAAGCATGAGCGTATGTGCTATACATTAATTCCTAGATTTAAGAAAGAAAAATGCATAGATATACCAACATAAGTCTCAGGTATATTGGAAGAATTCCCAAACATTGTATCAGATAATGTACTTGAGTAATTTGCCACCAGTGAGGAAGATCATTCATGACATAGATTTGGTACTGAGATCTAGTTTACCCAATAAGGTAGCCCATAGAATGACTCCTGTAGAAAGTGAGGATCTAAATAGACAAGTCCAAGAGCTACTAAAAAATGGATTGATTCGAGAGAGCTTGAGTCCATGTACAATACCTGTAGCACTAGCACCAAAGAAATATGGGGAGTGGAGAATGTTTATAGATTCCCGAGCTATTAACAAGATCACCATCAAATACATGTTTCTATTGCCAAGGATGGATGATATTATGGACTGTTTGTGTGGATCCAAGTACTTCGCAAATATTGAATTGAAGAGTGGGTGTCATCAGATTTATATCAGAGAAGGAGATGAGTGGAAGACAACCTTCAAGACCAGAGAGGGTTTTTATGAGTTGTTGGTCATGCCATTTGGGTTAACCAAATCACCAAGCACATTCAAACTGCTTATGAATGAGGTATTAAATATTTTTTTAGGAAAATTTATCATTTTCTATTTGGATGATATTTTAATTTTTAGTAAGTGTTTGTAGGAGCACCTGCTAGATATTTGATAAATTTTTGAGAACCTGAGGGAGGAGCAGTCACTGATTAATTTGAAGAAGTGCAGTTTTATGAAGAAGAAGTTGGTGTATATGGGATTTGTCATCTCAACTAAAGGTCTAAAAATGGACCCAAAAAATGTGAGGGCTATCATTGAATGACCTACCCCAAGGAGCATTACAAAGGTAAGATCATTCCATGGTCTAGCTAGTTTTTACAAAAAAATCATTAGGAATTTTAGTAGTATTTGTGCACCCCTAATGGAGACAATGAGAGGGAATAAGAACGAGTTTAAGTGGACTTCAGGAGAAGATAATATTTTTGATATATTGAAGAAGAAGGTCACAGAGAAACATGTTTTGGCACTTCCAGATTTCAATAAAATATTTTAGGTAGATTATGATGCTAGTGGTAGTGCCATAGGAGCTGTATTGAGTCAAGAAGGTAATCCTATTGCCTATTTTAGTGAGAAGCTTAATGATGCTAGAAAGAAGTATTCTTTCTATGATTACAATTTTTATGATATAGTTCAAGCTTTGAAGAAATGAAGACACTATTTGTTGCCAAAAGAGTTTGTTTTATATATTGATCATCAGGCCTTGCAATATATTAATAGCCAAAGGAAGCTAAATCAGAGGCACTTGAAATGGGTTGAGTTTTTATATATTATACCTTTGTGTTGAGGCATAGTAGTGGGAAGTCAAACAGAGTTGTAGAGGCCTTAAGTAGAAGGTCAAACTTATTGACAAAAATGAAGGTAGAGGTTATAGGGTTTGATGAACTTAAGAATTTATACCTTGAAGATCCAGATTTTGCATAGGCTTGTAGAGATTTCTTGGCACATGTTATTTGGAAATAACTAAATGTTTGGATTTTCTAATACAAGATGGAATTTTGTTCAGACGAAACCAATTGTGCACTCCAAGGAGTTTGATGAGAGAGAATGTGGTCAATGAGAAGAACAAAGGAGGGTTGGCTGGACACTTTGGTCGAGATAATACCATTACCCTCGTTAGTAAGAACTACTACTAGCCATAATTACAATAAGATGTGAATAAATTTGTATAAAGTTGTAGAGTATGCCAAAGGTTCAAGGGTGTGAGGCTAAACACCATATTGTATCAGCCATTACCTGTACCAGAGAAACCATGGGAATATATTAGCATGGATTTTGTTCTTGGCCTACCAAGGACACAGAGGGAGAATGACTCCATATTTGTGGTGGTTTAAAGATTTTCAAAGATGGCACATTTCATTCCTTTCCAGAACTAATAATGTAGTTCATGTTGCAGGGTTTTTTTTCAAATAAGTGGTACGAATACATGGTCTACCAAAGAGTATCATTTCAGATAGGGATGCCAAATTTATTGGGTATTTCTAAAAAACCTTATGGAAGAAGTTGAAGATGAATTTGAAATTCAATTATGCATACCACTCACAAACTTATGGACAAATAGAGGTGGTGAATAGGAGCTTGGGTAACCTGTTGAGATGCTTGGTAGGAAATAAGCCCAAGGGATGGGATCTGGTTTTACCATAGGCAGAATTTACTTACAACAATTATATCAATAGAAGTACTAATAAATTCCCATTCTATATTGTTTATGGGAGTAGCCCAAGGAATGCTTCTAAGTTGAGAAATATGGATAGAGGAGAAAATAGTAGTGCTGAGGTTGAGGACTTTGTAGAGCACCTGAAGAATTTGCATTAGGAGGTAAATAAACATATTAATAAGATGAAAAATTAGTACAAGAAAAAGGTAGACCTGAAGTGACAGTTTAAGGAATTACAAGTGGGAGATAAAGCCATGGTTAACTTGAGAAAAGAAATATTTCCTACTAAAACTTATAACAAGCTAAAAATGAAGAAGTTTGGACCATGCAGGATCATAAAGAAATATGACTCAGGAAATGCATATGAAGTAGAACTACCAAGTGGACTTAGCATATCACCTGTGTTCAAAATTTTTTATTTGGAAAAATATCATGAAGGGGACAATGATGATGGACCAGTAACAAAAATTTGGAATATTCTAGCATCTACTTCATATAAGGAAGAGATAGAAGAAATCATAGATACCCGTGTAGGCAAAAGCAAAAGAAAATATAGTATGAATAATACCTAGTTAAGTGGAATGGTAGGCCTATTGAATATTCATCTTGGTTGTCGAAGACTGAGGTTGACCGCCTTGGTTTTACTCCAACAATAGAGAAGTGAAGGTCACTTCTCAATTTACCATGGGTGTCTGATGTAGGAGCATCCAATGGTGTAAGAGTGATATTACGTCATCCAAAATTTGCATTTGTTTTATTTTGTTCTAAATTTTGGTTAGTTGTTTAGAGGATGGAGAAATAGACCCAATTATGAAAGAATCATCCCAATATCCTAAGCGGTTTAGGAGATATGTAAATTTTAAGATCTTATACCCTACCAAAACTAATGAAAATCCTGCTACTAAAACTTGAAGGTCAATGCTGAAGGCCTTAGAGGCCTCGTAGAGGGCTGAAAATGGTGGTAAATGATCCAATAGAGGTTGATAATAGGACTTGAGAAGTTCATAATTGAATATTATATGCAACCCAACATAAGATAGAAGATAGGTCCGAGTTGTAGACCAATTAATTCATCTAAACCCCATAAGGGGGCAGAGGTCCAAGGTTAAAATCTCGGGCCTCGTTGGACTGAACGCTTGTCCCTTTCCTGGTGCTTTCAGTGGTGTAAAATATTTAAAATTATTGTGGCATGGCGGTTATAGGGGCGGACTGCGCGAAGATCTGTGTGGTGGCTTCTGGGGCAGACAACGTAGAATACTGTGGTGGCCATAAAAGTTGGACAGCCTACCCGGATTCGTGGTGGCTATCGATTCCACCATGTTTAAAAAAAAAAAACATAAGATAGAAGATTCAATTCAAAGGTATTCACTCCAATATTCATGGTTATAGTGTATGGTGCATAGTGAGGATATCTAGCCTTTCTATGTGTAGAGACCAAAATATAGCAACTTGTCATCCATCCATAACTTCCCGCAACATTTACCCATTGTTTATATATATATTTATAAATATTAGTTTAATATATATTTAAATATTAATATCTTATATATTATATATATGTTTTTAATATATATATATATTTAGATGAATTAATCCCAACCATCCATCATTATTTTATCTTATCCACTCATCTGCCTTAATCCATGCCACAAAGTGAGATTTAATCTTCACCCTCCATCACATTTTAATCTTGACCACACAAATTGTGTTGTTGAAACCCTAACATGCCCTAGGAGATATTATAAAGAGGACTCATTTTGATGACTCAACCCCTAAAAAAAAATTCCTAAGCCATAGGTTTTTTGAAGTTTGAGATCTATTGCTCATTGTCATCTCCGCATCCATCGTTGTCCACCTCACCCAAAAATGTACTTTTGTAAATTCTATTTCATTCTCCAAAAATTCCATTCAAGTTCCACGAGCGCCTTTGGGCACATCTTGCCATTATCGACCACTTTTGTGTACCTCATGCCATTACCGAGAACCTATGGATGCTTCCCTACCATCATCAAGTGCCTCTTGGTACCTCCTACCATCACCGAGTGCCCATGAGCATTCACAACCCTAGTTTTGTAGTCTAGCGATCCCTCGGGTGTCACTAGGACATATATGCACCAAATTCTGTAGCAACAATGAAGAACAGAGAACAAAAAATTAGTGTGAAAAGGTAATCTATTTATTACAAGTATTTTTATTCTTTAGATATGTTTATAGCTTCATTTATGCAACTAGGGTTAGTAGTTTTCTTATTGAGGGCCTCACATAGTGGAGCCCTCACATATATTATTGACCTTCTATTGTTGTTTTTTATTTGCAGGTTTAGGGATCAAGTTCATTGGAAGTTGCTAAAGCACATGATATCAAGTCAATCATGAAGACTCCACCCTTATTTGTTAGCTAGGATTTCGAAGAACCCTAGCATATTAAAATTATTGTATTGGATAATAAAGTATTGTAAAACCCTTATCTGGGATACACTTGGTTGTAATATTAGAGATCCACCTAGAAATAAGAATAAAAGTTTATTTTTGTGAAATCAAATTTGTTTATTCTGCTTTATTCATTCATTTATTTGCTACTTTTTGTCTTCTATATTGCAGGTATTTTATAAAAACGGGTCGCATGAATTTTATAGAACAAGTTTTTGAGGAGTTGTAGAAGTTGCAGAAGTTGTGCATATGCCTTGTGGTGCTCGTGGGACATTCATGAAGTGCCTAGATGCGTTTCACAGGTGCCTAGGTGTGTTTCACAAATAAGATGAACAATACGTAGGCTTACTTATAAGTCTACATTAAAACCTTAACTTCTCTATTTACGTATTTTTATATTTCTATAGTATTATAGCTAAAAAGAACCTCATTAACAATTTGTAAAAAACAAACATATTAATATGTATTTTTATGGATTAGAATAATTTTACATTCACATTCAATCATAAATCACACATTTCCATTTAAACGTGTCATTATTTCATGTGTGCTAAAAATTACAACCATGCATTTATGTTTTCATGTGAATGATTAATTGCATAAAATAGTTTGTATTCTAGGGTTAGGGATTTCTCCTTCTACTGGTCTAAGTAGAAACAACATTAGAATAACTAAAATTACCCCTGCATTTGGTGATTCAATACAAAAGAGTAGACGAAACCTCCTCTATTTAGAGAGCGGTATTAAGCGGTGTACTCTACTTCTTTTGGGAAAATTAATATTTCTTGTGTTGGCTTCTAATTTAGACTAGTAAAATAATTTATTTCTGACATTGAATGTACAAATTAATAAACTGAAAACATTAAAAGGAATCACACACACTGCACATTTCATTTTTAATAGTAATGGTTGGATTTCATCACCATCCATTGCTTGATATCTGGTCACAGTGGGTTTATCTCCATCCACCAATCTCTGCCCCTATACACCATAGGTTACCCCCGAGCAAACTTGATGGATTTCATCACTAGTAAGAATATCATTGTCCATCCTAGCCATAGTGTTCACCTATTTAATTCATATTAGTACATTGAAACACACAAAACCATAAAAAAAAGAAACATTAATATGATATAATCAAAGAACCAGGTAAGACACATTTTGTTGCATAAACGTAGGATTGGATTGCATGTTTGATTTTATGAGGTTTTCATTCTGCATTTCATTTTTAGCACATTTTATATTTGGTTCATTAGTTTATGGTATTAACAAGAAATCAAGCTAAAAACAATGAATCAAATATCCACTAACCAAACCACTTTAGCAATGGAGTGTTCATCATCACCTTCCACCACCACTTCCGTGATTAATCCCCCTAGTGTGATATAGACAATACATTCAATTTTTTTTGTAGGTCCCTCACACACTATATCATCCACATCATTTCATATGGCCATACCCCAAACATAATCATCCTCACCAACCATTGACCATCACATCACCCACATAGACATGGCACAAGTGGAAGCTCTCATGAAATCCACTAACTATTTCTTAGAGTAATTTCCCAAATCACCTAGATATGATACCTATTTACAACAGGAATTTATCTCTTCCCAACCTTCAAGCCTTATCCAGGTGTACAATAATCCTATTTTTGAGGCATTTGCTACAACTTCCCAATAATCATGTTCTCAAAGCATGTCCATCCCATCCTCATATACCTCATTCTATGCTAACCCCTTATATGAAGCACATATTAATGCTACTTCACAAGTGCCCACCTCCATACCATCTAGTGTCTCCAATCAAGTTGCAATTACCATTACAACTTACCCCCCACCTACCTCATAAATCCCATCCACATACACTCCATAAAAAATTTATAGGGAAATACATGAGATATGGAAACATATTAACAAATTACTTAAGAAGTGGTAGAACACTCAAAAATAGGTTCAGGTGAACCTTAAGCCTCAACCTGTTTTCACTCAGTCCATATTCATTAGCCAAATTCCATATTGGGTACCACAATCTTCTATGATTTCCATTCCAACATCACCCACAACCCATACCCATTCTATTCCCATTGGCCAACCTATCTAAATCTCCCATAAATTATCTCCATATCTTCATCCACAATCATTCCTTCATCAACCACATCATCATCAATATCAATCCACTCTACCAAGTCATCATTACCTCATTACACCTCAACATATTTCCACCTCGTCATCACAAAATCATCAAGTGATTCAGGGTTTCCATATTCTTTGGGAGGACCCTCGAATCTAGGCCATGCAACAATGAATTGAAAGTTTGATATAACATACTCTTGGCATGATCAACCAGAATCCTACCCTACGTCATCTAATCAATCAACCAATTCATTCTTCAGTACCATCACCACCATATCTAACAGATTTAAAAATACCAAAGTTTGATTAATTTTAAAGGGACAGAGAATCCTAAAGAGCACATGAGCTCATTTGTTCATTATTGTTTTAGAATTCAAAGCAATGATGCTCTAATGCTTAGGAAATTCCCTCAAACATTAGGGGGAGATGTTGTAGAATGGTATAACCATTTGCCCAACCATATTATTTATACTTTTGAGCAATTGGTTGATCAATTTCTTGAAATATTCTCCCTCAACATAAGAAACAAAGTCTCATTATTCGATGTCTATGATCTAAAATAATACAATGATGATTCTATATTTGAATTTGATAATAATTGGAGGGTCGTTATTACCAAATTTCCATTTGCCCTACCAATGGAAGAGCTGACCCGATTGTTATCTAAGAGTTGCTTAAAACCCATCTCTTGGAAATTACAATTGTAACAACATAGTTCATTTGACAAAGCTCTTGTCCAGGCTAGCACAATTGAGGGGATAAAAATCCAAGGAGTACTTAAGCATAAAAATAAATAATGGAAAAACAAGGGCCAATATAAAGGAAATTATTCTAGCCAATTAAAATCCAATTTGGCCAATTCTAATCAGGTAAATCAAGTGGTCATGAATCAGTCAGTAATGGCTCAATAACAACCTATGGAATAACAACCACAACAAATTAAATATCAAGTGGTTCTTTAAACTACTCAATCAAATCAAAACATAGTACCAGCTATGGACAACTGACCACATCGATAATATGTTCAACAACCCCATCAATATACCCCATTGGCTGAATCTTATACCTCCATTTCCCATAGGTAATATGACATAAACCAAATTCGCTTACTTGAAGTCAGACCTAATGATCTCACTAAATGTGGTAAACACTATAGGGAGCATTTATTTTATCCTTATCATATAAAAAATGAGCATGACATAAATAACTGCCATCAATTCAAAGATAGAGTGCAATACCTTATTGAGTTAGGATCTATAAAACTTGATAGTCCTCTATCTCAACAAAATAAAAATCTTAGGATTTTTAAAACAACACTTCCTCATCATGAAGAAGCACAATCAACAACAGGAGGGTCAAATACCAAGACTCCTCCCATTCAAGTTAATCATGTTCAACAGTAACAAGGTTTTATGGGTGATATTCATGTAGTCTAGTCAACCGCCCATACCTCCAACAACAACACTCCAATAAAAAAAATGCTCAAAAAAAGTCTAGTCAATCGCCCATACCTCCACAAGCAACAGGCAAGTGTCTCTCAACCTACCACATCATAATATCTCATCCAATATTTTTCCAATCCCTCTCATCTAATCCATATTCCATCCCATCCATCTCAACCCATTCATCATTCTAATCATCCATCAAGGCCAATCATCTCATTGAGTAGCTGGTTAACCACAAGCTTAAAAATAGCTTTAGCCAAACTGTCCATATATGAGCTAATTCAAAAATCTCCTCCATATCGTGAAGCATTAATAAACATTCTAAAATCCATTGAACTTAAATCTCAAGATGGTAATGCTTTTAATAATTTTGTGGGAATATTCAAATATGTATGGAGCCTTCCATCACTTTCTATGATTTTGAAATCAAACCACTATCATTAAAATTAGTTGACCCTCCATTACACATCATTGCTCAAATTGATAGGAATCCTTACACAAAATCCTCCATAAACATCATCAACACATCTGCTCTTAAAAATCTCAAGCTTCCACCATATCACATCACAAAATCCTTATTCATCTTGAAAGCATTTAACGATGTTCTTTGTTCCACAGTTGTCATTATTGTTTTGACCATCAAAGTGGGGTCAAAACATTACATACTATGTTCCACATCTTGGAAGGGTCCATGGCATATAATGTACTCCTTGGATGACCTTGGATGAGGGAAATGAGATGTGTCCCCTCTATATTACATCAATTCTTGAAATATGTACATGAAGGACAAGTACATTGTATACCAACAAATGTTGAACCATTTAACAATTGTAATTTTATCTCAAATATTTATCCAATCCTAAACCTGAACTAGAACCACACCATCCAATATCTTCCTACCCTCTACAAAACCACCTTTCTCAAAGGATATAATGCTATGTAGAAGAGGTTTTAACCACTCAACCATTACCTTTGTGATTATTTTATATATGACATTGCATAAGGCAATAGGTCTATAATCTGAAATATGCACCCCTCCTCCCATTTTGGAATTAAGGCAATAAAATATGTTTTAAGCATTCTTTTAGTACCATTGGAATCCTCTTTAACAACCATTACATCCTCCTCCAAGTTGTCCTAGAAGTCCTGAAAAAACTCAATTGGAAAACCATATGGACCTGGTGTTTTTTTGGTGCTCATTTCAAAGACTACATTCTTCTGTTCCTCTCTATCAATGGGTTTAAGTAGGGCCTAATTTTCTTCTTCAAAGATAACATAGGGTGTGATAGCAATAACTTCTTTTTGAGCCTCTTCATCTTGCATCATAATTTCCTTAAATAGTTTAGAAACAATAATCCATTGAATGGAAATGCATACCTGGAATTGTATCAAAGGAGTGTATGTTCTCATCTTGAAGAGCTTCCATGTTGTTCATCTATCTCCTAGCACAAACAACCCAATGAAACCAATTTGGTATATTTATCACTTTCTAATAACCAAGTGGTTCTTGCTCTCTATTTCTAGTCGATCTCCTCTTGTTTGTCAATATCCTAAACCGATTTATGCAATGCATCATCCTCTTATTTGATTTGCTTTGTAATTGTTCCTTCCCTAAAGTGTTTTTGAACCTCATCCCATCTGGCCACCAATAGAGCTCTTTGGACCTAGAAGCCGGTCTTGTTATCTTACCTCCATTGTTTCAGTTGATCTTAGACATAATGAAGCTATTTTTGGAATATAAACATTGTTGTGCCATATGTTGGGTGACCTTCTTCCCACCACTGTGGAATTTTATTTTGAAGTTCCTCTTTTTGTAACCAAAAGTTTTCAAATTTAAATGGTTTATGATGTTGCACTTTCTTGATCCCCCCTTCCAAAAAAATGGGAAAGTGATCTAAAACTGGACCCTCCTAAATCTAAAAAATTATATTCCATTTTACAAATGCCTCCTCTAAAATCAAAAAATGATCTAACTTCACCTTGCTGCTATGTGGCTCCCTCCTCTTATTAGTCCAAGTATAGTTGGTTCCAAGGCATTTAATATCCACCAAGTGTAATGCTTGGGCTTGGGTAATCATAAGTCGATACCTTGGGTCCAAAATTGAGGTTCCCTCTTATTTATATCTAGAGGATGTTTTAGCATTAAAACGCCCAACAATAATCCAGTCTAACTCTTCTCTTGAGACTCTCATGTTATGCACAACTTTCCATTGATGCATCTAACTGTCTAGATTTTGAGCTCCATAAAAAATTATGAATAAAACATGTTTAGTTTTGATATTGTTCCTAAAATATGATGTGAGGATACCCCTCAAAGCTATATGTTCTATTGTTGTCCATTCAAGAGAGTTCCAAAAAGTAACTATCCCCCTTGAGGCCCCTTGGGCAACCACTTCCATATGACCAACACCCCTCCAAAGTATATTTACTATTTTACACATAAGATCCAATGACATTTTTGTCTCCTAGATAAGCAAAAAATCTATTTTAAATTTTTCTAAGAGTCTTCGAATAGCATATTGATGGGTTCTACTGTTTAAACCCCTTACATTCCATGATTGTATAATCATTGGTTACCTTGAGAGCAGTAAAATTATATTGGCCTCACCTATCCTCTAGTGATCAGTTTGTCTCCTTGAACTACTATCAATTCATTATTTGATTTTCTACCCACTCCTTGAGAACTACTATTTTTTATCTCTTTTCCACCTAAGTTATACCTAGAGTTGTCCTTTCTCTATTCTTTTCTGCTATGCCCATGATGATGTAGGAACATCCAGTGGTGTAATAGTGATCTTGGATCATCCAAAATTTGTATTTGTTTTATTTTGTTCTAAATTTTGGTTAGTTTTTTAGAGGATGGAGAAATAGACCCAACGACAAAATAAGCATCCCAATATCCTGAGTAGTTTGGGAGATATATAAATTTTAAGGTCTTCTACCCTACCAAAACTAGTGAAAATCCTGCTACTAAAACTTGAAGGTCAATTTTGAAGGCCTTAGAGGCCTCATAGAGGAATGAAAAATGATACTAATTTCCATTTGGACATTTATAGGCTGCAAACCCCTTAGAGAGATTTCCAAAAATATGCACCACTAGTAATTTCGAGAAACGAACGAGGAGTTATGCCCTTGAGAAGTTTGCCCCTAAAATTCAAATTTCAAATGCATTTTTCTAGGTTGGGAAAAGGGAAAATAGGTTATTTGATGGGAATTTCAAAACTGTAAAGCATTGTTCTCTATAAGCTCCATTATCCTTAGAAAATAATATAAGAAAACTTTGTCATTTCTTTGTTTTTGTAGATTGTATGTGTTTTTTTAATGCAATTCTACTTCAAGTGGTATCAGAGTGGGATTTTTTGAGTGTGTAGATAGATCATCGAACGTGATGTAGTTTGCACTAGGAATTTTGGTTATAATTTGTGAGAAACATGAGTAGAATGCCTCCACAAAGAAACCATTGTGGTGGAATAAATGTTGTGGTTCCAAAAGAAGATTTTAGAGCTTTACAGAGGCAAGTTCAAGCTCTGTAAGAGGAGCTATGTAGAGGGTTTGAGCTAAGAATAGAATAAGGGATTGAATATGAAGCTAAATAAGATGAGACCCAATTCAATAAAGAAGAAAATTGAGATGATCTTGTCTAAGACATATTGTATAAGGTCATATCCAATATTGGAAAGAGACCACAATTTGATATTTCTACATATTCTAGAAATATTAACCAATAAGAGTTGATCGACTTGATCAATGATATGGAGGAATAATTTGAGTATTATGAGGTTGAAGATCCTGAGAGGATTAGATTTTCTAAGACCAAACTAAAGTGTCATGCTGGTATTTTGTGGAAGCAAATACATTTGGATAGAAACAGAAGAGGGAAGGAAAGGATAACAAGGTGGGAACGAATGGTAGAGAATTTGAAGAGGTGATTCATTTCAGCTGATTATGATTTGGATCTACTAAAAAATGTAGGGTTTGAGGTAGTCAAGCAAGTCTATCAAAGAATACACAGAGGAGTTCTATAAGATTTTAATAAGAATAGGCCATTTTGAGATCGACAAGGAGAAGGTAGCCCATTATATAAATAGGTTGATAGAAAGGATTCAAGAGGAGCTAAGTTTGGTCAATATGACCACCATAGAATATGCTTACCAGTTTGCCTCAAATTTAGAAGAGAAGAGAAATAGGAGATTTGAAAGAAAACAAAGAGGAAGATGTCATGGTGGAAGAACTGGTGGGAGAACAAATGCAAGGTAGAATGAGGACCAAAATAAGAATGGAGAAACAACTAATAGTTAGGAGCAGAAGGGGGAGAATGCTTACCACCCCTATAAGCAGAATAATAGCTACCAAAGAGGAAGAGGAAGTTCTGGACAAGGGTCTGGAAGACGAGGATTTCATAGAACCTATTTCCAGTATAGGGAAGAATGACATTGAGCATACAAGTGCCCAGAACACCAAGGGGGAATGAATAAGAGGCCTGAAGGTAATACCTAAGATATTGTTGTAGATGAAGGTGCATAATATTAGAACTCTGAAGAAGCAAAAAGAGGATAAATTCTAGTCACAATGAGAGAATTTTTAAATTAGGAGAAAAATCTAGATCAAAGGAAGAGTTTATTTTGCACAAGGTGTAAATGTGTAAGGTGTGTAATGTTATCATTGATAATGGTATAATTGATAACCTAGTTTTAGAAGGGATGGTTGCCAAGTTATAGTTAGATAGAAGGAGGCATCTGCATCCATATCGTATTGCATGGTTGTAGAAGGACCATATGGCTTTGGTTAGTGAGCAATATTTGGTAAAGTTCCATATTGGAAATTACCATGATGAGGTCCTGTGTGACATCCTACCTATGGATGCTTGTCATTTAATATTGGGAAGGCCATGGTAGTTTTATCGACATGCAATACATGTTGGGTATGCCAAGTTTTACTCCCTGAAAAAATATGGAGTGCATCAAAAGTTGAAATCCCATAAGGAGGTGGACGAAAAGGTATGTAACAGTGCCAAAATATGTTTATTTGATGGTAGAATTTTTTTGTATGGTCTAAAGCATGAGCATATGTGCTATACATTAATTCCTAGAGTTAAGGAATAACAATGTGTATATATCCCAATATAAGTCTCAGGTCTATTGGAAGAATTCCTAGACATTGTATTAGATAATGTACCTGACGGTTTACCACCAGTGAGGAAGATCAGTCACCACATAGATTTGGTATGGGGAGCTAGTTTACCCAATAAGGTAGCCCATAGAATAACTCCTATAGAAAGTGAGGAGCTAAATAGACAATTCCAAGAGCTACCTAAACATAGAATAATTCAATAGATCTCAAGTCCATGTACAGTACCTGTAGTACTAGCACCAAGGAAAGAAGGGGAGTGGAGAATGTGTACAGATTGTTGAGCTATTAACAAGATAACCATAAAATATAGGTTTCCATTGCCAAGGATGGATGCTATGGACTATTTGAGTGGAGCCAAACACTTCACAAATAATAACCTGAAGAGTGGGTATCATTAGATTCATATCAGAGAAGGAGATGAGTGGAAGACAACCTTCAATACCAGAGAGGATTTGTACGAGTGGTTGGTCATGCCATTTGGGCTAAATAATGCACTAAGAACATTCATACGGCTTATGAATAAGGTATTGAAGTATTTTTTAGGAAAATTTATCATTATATATTTGGATGATATTTTAATTTTTAGTAAGACTTTGGAGGAGCACCTACTGCATATTCGACAAGTTTTTGATAAGCTGAGGAAGGAGCAGTTTCTAATTAACTTGAAGAAGTGCAGTTTTGTGAAGAAGTTGGTGTATATGGGATTTATCATCTTAGTTGAAGGTCTAAAAATAGACCCAAAAAAGGTGAGGGCTATCATTGAATGGCCTACCCCAAGGAGCATTACAGAGGTAAGATCATTCCATGGTCTAGCCAGTTTTTACAAAAAAATTATTAGGAATTTTAGTAGTATTTGTGCACCCCTAACGGAGATAATGAGAGGGGATAATAAGGAGTTTAAGTGGACTTCAAGAGTAGATAATATTTTTGATATGTTGAAGAATAAGTTCACAAAGCAACCTGTTTTGGTGCTTCCATATTTCAATAAGGTATTTCAGGTAGATTGTGATGCTAGTGGTAGTGCCATAGGAGCTGTATTGAGTCAAGAAGGTAAGCCTGTTGCATATTTTAGTTAGAAGCTTAGTGATGATAGAAATAAGTATTCTATCTATGATTAAAAATTTTATACTATAGTTTAGGATTTGAAGAAATGGAGACACTATTTGTTGCCAAAAGTGTTTGTTTTATATATCGATCATCAGGCCTTGTAGTATATTAATAGCCAAAGGAAGTTAAATCAGAGACACTTGAAATGGATTGAGTTTTTATAGAGTATACCTTTGTATTGAAGCATAGGAGTGGGAATTCAAATAGAGTTGTAGATGCCTTAAGTAGAAGGTAGAACTTATTTATAGAAATTAAGGTAGAGGTTATAGGGTTTGATGAACTTAAGAGTTTATGCCCTGAAGAACCAAATTTTGTAGAGGCTTGGAGATATTTCTTGGCACCTGTTACTTGAAAATAACTAAATGGTTGGATTTTCTAATCCAATATGGAATATTGTTCAGAGGAAAACAATTGTGCATTCCAAGGAGTTCGATGAGAGAGAATCTGGTCAAGGATAATCACAATGGAGGGCCAGATGGACACTTTGGTCAAGATAAGACCATTATCCTCAATAGTGAGAACTACTATTGGAAAAATTTACAACAATATATGAAGATATTTGTATAAATTTGTAGAGTATTCCAGAAGGCAAAGGGTGTGAGGCAGAACATCAGATTGTATCATCCATTATATGTACCAGAGAAACCATGGGAAGACATTAGCATGGATTTTTTTCTTGGCCTACCAAGGACACAGAGGGGGAATGAATCCATATTTTTGGTGGTTGATAGGTTTTCAAATATGGCACATTTCATTCCCTACCAAAAAACTAATGATGCAATTCATGTTGCAGGTTTGTTTTTCAAAGAAGTGGTACAACTACATGGTCTACAAAAGAGTATCCTTTTATATAGAGATACCAAATTTATTGGGTATTTCTGGAGGACCTTATGGAAGAAGTTGAATATGAATTTGAAATTCAATTTTAAATACCGCTCACACAATGATGGAAAAATAGAGGTGGTGAATAGGAGCTTGGGCAACCTTATGAGATGCTTTGTAGGAGATAAGCCCAAGAGATGGGATCTGGTTTTACCATAGGTAGAATTTTCTTACAATTATGAAAATAGGAGTTCTAATAAATCCCCATTCTATATTGTATATTGGAGTAGCCCAAGGAATGCTTCTGAGTTGAGAAATATGGACAGAGGGGAAAAGAGTAGTGTTGAAGCTAAGGACTTTGTAGAGCACCTGAAGAATTTGCATGAGGAGGTAAAGAAAAATATTAATAAGATGAACACTTAGTACAAGAGAAAGGTAGAGCAAAAGTGGTACTTTAAGGAATTCCAGGTGGGATATGAAGTCATGGTTCACCTAATAAAAAAATATTTCTTGCTAAAACTTATAACAAGCTAAAAATCAAGAAGTTTAGACCATGCAAGATCATAAAGAAATAGGACTTAGGAAATACATATGAAGTAGATTTTCCAAGTGGAATTAGCATATCACCTGTGTTCAACATTTTATATTTGATAGAATATCATGAATGGGACAATGATGATGGACCAGTAATATAAATTTGAAATATTCTAGCATCTACTCTAGAGAAGGAAGAGATAGAAGAAATACTGGATACCCGAGTAGGCAAAAGTGCAAGAAACAGGTAGTATGAAGAATACCTAGTTAAGTGGAAGAGTAGGCCTATTGAAAATTCATCTTGGTTTTCGAAGACCAAGGTTTATTGCCTTGGTTTTCCTACAACAACAGATAAGTGAAGGTTACTTCTCAATTTAACCTAGGAGTCTGATGTAGGAGCATCTAGTGGTGTAAGAGCGATCTTGCATCATCCAAAAATTGTATTTGTCTTATTTTGTTATAAATTTTGCTTAGTTGTTTAGAGTATGAATAAATAGACCCAACAGTGAAAGAATCATCCCAATATCCTGAGCGGTTTTGGAGATATGTAAATTTCAAGGTCTTCTACCCTACCAAAACTAATGAAAATCCTGCTACTAAAACTTAAAGGTCAATTTTGAAGGCCTTAGAGGCCTCGTAGAGGGCTGAAAATGGTGGTAAAATGGTCCAATAGAGGTTGATAATAGGACTTGAGAAGTTCATAATTGAATATTATATGCAAACCAACATAAGATAGAAGATTCAATTCAAAGGTATTCACTCCAACATTCATGGTGATAGTGTATGGTACATGGTGAGTATATCTAACCTTTCTATGTGTAGACACCAAAATATAGCCACTTGTCATCCATCCATAGTTTCCCTCCATATTTACCCATTGTTTATATATATTTATATATATTTGTTTAATATATTTAAATATTAATATTATATATATATATATATATGAATTAATCCCAGCCATACATTATGATTTAATCTTAGCCACTCATCTACCTTAATCCATGCCATATACCTAGATTTAATCTCCACCCTCCATCATGTTTTAATCTTGAACACACAAATTGTGTTGTTGAAACCCTAAAGTGCCCTAGGAGAGATTATAAACATGAGTCATTTTGATGACTCAACCCCTAATAAAAAATTTCCTAAGCATTAGTTTTTTTTATGTTTGAGATCTATCACTCTTCACCTCCGCATCCATTGCCGTCCACCTCGCCTGAAGATATGCTTTTATAGATTCTGCTTCAGTTCCTAGAACGCCCCTTCAAGTTCCATGAGTGCCTTTGGGCACCTCTTGCCATTACTGAGCACATCTAGGTATCTCTTGCCATTACTAATCACCTATGGATGCTTCTCTACCATCACTGAGTGCCTTTGGGTACCTTCTACCATCACCAAGTTCCCATGAGCATTCACAACCCTAGTTTTGTAGTCTAGCAATCCATTAGGTGTCACTAGGGAATCTGTGCACCAAATTCTACAACAACAATGAAGAGCAGAGAACAACGAATTAGTGTGACAAGGTAATCTATTTGTTACAAATATTTTTATTCTTTATATCTGTTTATAGCTTCATTTATGCAACTAAGGTTAGTAGTTTTCTTATTGAGGGCCTCACATAGTGGAGCTCTCACAGATATTATTGATATTATATTGTTGTTTGTTATTTGCAGGTTTAGGGATTAAGTTCATTGGAAGTTGTTGAAGCACTTGATATCAAGTCAAGCATGAAGACTCCACCCTTATTTGTTAGCTAGGGTTTTATAGAACCCTAGCATATTGAAATTGTTGTATTGGATAATAAACCCTTATATGAGATACACTGGGTTGTAATATTAGATATCCACCTGGAAATAAGAATAAAGGTTTACTTTTGTGCAATCATATTTGTTTATTCTACTTTATTCATTCATTTATTATCTACTTTTTGTCTTTTATCTTGCAGGTTTTTTAGAAAAATGGGTTGCATGAATTTCATAGAATAATTTTCTGAGGAGTTGCAGAAGTAGGAGAAGGTGTGTAGATGCCTTGTGGTGCTCATGGTATATTCATGAAGTGCCTAGGTGCATTTCACAGGTACCTAGGTGTGTTTCACAGAGAAGAGGAACAATACATAGGCTTACTTATAAGTCTACATTAAAACCTTAACTTCTCTATTTACGTACTTTTATGTTTCTACAGTATTACAACTAAAAAGAACCTCATTAACAATCTATAAAAAACAAACATATTAATATGCATTTTTAGGCATTAGAATAATTTTACATTCATATTCAATCATAAATCACACATTTCCATTTAAAGGTTTCATTTTTTCTGGTGTGCTACAAATTACAACCCTGCATTTTTGTTTTCATGTGAATGATTAATTGCATAAAATAGTTTGCATTCTAGGGTTAGGTATTTCTCCTTCTGCTGGTATAAGTAGGAACAATATTAGAATAAATTAAAGTGCCCCTGCATTTGGTGATTCAATGCAAAATATTATACGAACCCTCCTCTATTTAGAGAGCAGTCTTAAGCAGTGTACTCTACTTATTTTTGGAAAATTAATATTTCTTGTGTTGGCTTCTAATTTAGACTAGTGAAATCATTTATTTCTGACATTGAATGTACAAATTAATAAACTATAAACATTAAAAGAAATCACATGCACTGCACATTTAATTTTTAACAATAATGATTGGATTTCATCACCAACCATTGCTTGAGATTTGGTCATGGTGGGCTTCATCTCCATCCACCAATCTATGCCCCTAGACACCATAGGTTACCCCCAAGAAAACTTGATGGATTTAATCACTAGTAAGAATATCGTTGTCCATACTAGCCATAGTGTTCACCTATTTTAATTCATATTAGTACATTGAAACACACAAAACCATAAAAAAATGAAACATTAAAACGATATAATCAAAGAACTAGGTAAGACACATTTTGTTGCATAAACATAGGATTGAATTACCAATTTGATTTTATGAGGTTTTCATTTTGCATTTCATTTTCAGCATATTTTATATTTGGTTCATTAGTTTATGGTATTAACAAGAGATCAAGCTAAAATAATGAATCAAATATCCACTAACCAAACCACTTTAGCAATGGAGTGTTTATCATCACCTTCCACCACCACTTTTATGATTAATCCCACTAGTCCAATATAGAAAATACATTTAAATTTGTCTGCAGGTCACTCACACATTGTGTCATCCACATAATTTCATATGGCCATACCCGAATAGAATCATCCTCACCAACCATTGATCATCATATCACCCACATAGACATGGCACAAGTGGAAGCTCTTATGAAATCCACTAACTATATCTTAGAGTCATTCCTCAACTCACCTAGAAATGATACCTCTTTACAATAGGAATTTATCTCTTCCCAACATTCAAGCCTTATCCAGGTGTACAATAATCCTCTTTTTGAGGTATCTGCTACACCTTCCCAACATTTTTCCATGCCCCAATCATCATGCGCTCAAAGCACATCCATCCCATCCTCATATACCTCATTCTATGCTAACCCCTTGTATTAAGAACATGTTAATGATGCTTCAAAAGTGCCCATATCCATACCATCTAGTGTCTCCCATCAAGTTGCAATTACCATTGCAACTTACCCCCCATCTACCTCATAAATCCCATACACATACACTCCATAAACAATTTATAGGGAAATACATGAGACATGGGAAAATCTCAACAAATTGCTTTAGTAGTGGTAGAATGATCAACAATAGGTTCAGGTGAACCCTAAGCCTCAACTTGTTTTCACTCATTCCATATTCATTAGACAAAGTCGATCTTGGGTACCACAATATTCTATGGTTTCTATTCCAACATCGCCAATAGCCCATACCCATTCTATTCCCATTGGCAAATCTATCTAAAGCCCCCATACATCATCTCCATATCTTCATTTAAAATCATCCTTCATCAACCACATCATCATCAATATCAATCCACTCTACCAAGTCATCATCACCTCATCACACCTCAACATATTTCCACCCCGCCATCACAAAATCATCAAGTGATTCAAGATTTCCATATTCTTAGGGAGGACACTCGAATCTAGGCCATGCAACAACAAATTGATAGTTTGATGTAGCATTTTATTGGAATTATCAACCAGAATCCTACCCTACGTTAGCTAATCAATCAAATAATTCATCCTTCGATACCATCACTACCATATCTGGTAGATTTTACAATAATGAAGTTTGATAAATTTAAAGGGACGAATAATCCTAAAGAGCACGTGAGCTCATTTGTTCATTCTTGTTTTAGAATTCAAAGCAATGATGCTCTAATGCTTAGGAACTTCCCTCAAATATTAGGGGGAGATGTTGTAGAATGGTATAACCATTTGAACAACCATAGTATTTATACTTTTGAGCAATTGGTTGACCAATTTCTTGAAAGATTCTCCCTCAATATAAGAAAGAAAGTCTCATTATTCGATGTATATGATCTAAAACAATACGATGATGATTCTATATTTGAATTTGATAATCATTGGAGGGTTATTATTACCAAATTGCCATTTTCCCTACCAATGGAAGAGCTGACCTGATTTTTCTCTAAGAGTTGCTTAAAACCCATCTCTTGGTAATTACAATTGCAACAATATAGGTCATTTGACGAAGCTCTTGTCTAGGCTAGCACAATTGAAGGGATAAAATTCCAAGGAGTACTTAATCCTATAAATAAATAATGGAAAAACAAGGGCCAATATAAAGGAAATTATTCTGGCCAATTAAAATCCAATTTGGCTAATTCTAATCAAGTAAATTAAGTGGTCATGAACCAGTCAGTAATGGCTCAATAACAACCTATGCAAAAACAACCGCAACAAATTGAATATCATGCAGTTACCTCAACTACTCAATCAACTCAAAACATAGTTCTAGCTATGCAAAACTGACCACATCAAAAATTTGTTCACCAAACCCATCAATATACCCCATTGGATGAATCTTATGCCTCCATTTTCCACAGGTTATATGACACAAATAAACTTCCCTTTCTTGAAGTTAGACTTGATGATCTCACTAAATATGGTAAACACTATAGGGAGCATTGTTTTTTCCTTATCATAGAAAGAATGAGCATGACATCAATAAATACCATCAATTCAAAGATAGAGTGCAAGACCTTATTGAGTTAGGAGTTATAAAACTTGATAGTCCTCTAGCTCAACAAAATCAAAATCTTAGGATTTAAAAAAACACTTCCTCATGATGAAGAAGCACAATCAACAACAGGAGGGTCAAATACCAAGACTCCTCCCAATCAAGTTAATCATGTTCAATAGTAACAAGGTTTTGTGGATGCTATTCATGTAGTAACCTGAGGTCAACAACAATGCTCTAATCAACAAAATGCTCAATAAAAGTCTAGTCAATTGCCCATACCTCCACAAGCAAGTTTGTCTCAACCTACCACATCATCATCTCCCATAAAATTTTTTGCCAATCCCTCTCATCCAATCCATATTCCATCCCATCCATCTCAACCCATTCATCATTCTAATCGTCCATCTAGGCAAATCATCTCATTGAGTAGTTGGTTAACCATAAGCTTAAAAATAGCTTCAGAAAAACTGTCCATATATGAGCTAATTCAAAAATCTCCTCCATATCCTGAAGCATTAATGGACATTCTAAATATATTTAACTTCAATCTCAATACGCTAATGCTTTTAACAATTTTGTGGGGAATATTCAAACATGTATGGAGCCTTCCATAAATTTCTATGATTTTGAAATCAAACCAATATCATTGAAATCAGTTGACCCTCCATTACACATCATGGCTCAAATTGATAGGAAGACTTACACTGACTCCTCATAAACATCATCAACACATCCTCTCTTAAATATCTCAAGCTTCCACAAGATCACATCACCAAATCCTTATTCATCTTGAAAGCATTTAATGATGCTCTTTGTTCTAAAGTTGGCACTATTGTTTTTCCCATCGAAGTGGGGTTCAAAATATTGCATACTATGTTCCACATATTGGAAGGTTCCATGGCGTATAATGTATTCCTTTGATGACCTTGGATGAGGGAAATGAGATGTGTCCCCTCTATATTACATAACTGCTTGAAATACGTACATGAAGGACAAGTACATTGCATACCAACGAATGTTGAATCATTTAAATATTGTAATTTTATCTCAAATATTTCTCCAATCCTCAACCTAAACTAGAACCACACCATACAAGATCTGCCTACCCTCTAAAAACCCCTTGCTTCGAGGAGATAATGCTATGTAGAAGAGGTTTTAGCCACTCAACCATTACATTTATGATTATTTTATATATGACATTACATAAGGCAATATGTCTATAATATGAAATATGCACCCCTCCTTCCCTTTTGGAATTAAGGCAATGAAATATGCTTTAAGCATTCTTTTAGTACCTTTGGACTCCTCTATAATAGCCATTACATCCTCCTCCAAGTTGTCCCATAAGGCATAAAAAAACCAATTGGAAATCCATATAGACCTAGTGTGTTTTCGGTGCTCATTCCAAAGACTACATTCTTTAGTTCCTCTCTATCAATGGATTTAAGTAGGGCCTGATTTTATTCTTCAAAGATAACAAACGGTATGACAAAAATAACTTATTTTTGAGCCTCTTCATATTGCACCATAATTTCCTTAAATAGTTTAGAAAATTAATCCATTGAATGGAAATGCATACCTATAATTGTATCAAAGGAGTTTCTGTTCTCATCTTGAAGAGATTCCATGTTGTTTGTTTTTCTCCTAGCATAAGCAGCCCAATGGAAAATTTTGATATTTTTATCACCTTCTAATAACCAAGTGGTTCTTGCTCTTTGTTTCCAGTAGGTCTTATCTTGGTTGTCAATGTCCTCAACCACTTTATGCAATGGATCATCCTCTTCTTGTAGTTTCTCTGTAATTGTTCCTTCCCTAAAGTATTTTTGAAGCTCATCCCATCTGGCCACCAATGGAGCTCTTTGTACTTGGAAGTTTGTCTTGTTAGCTTGCCTCCATTGTTTCAATTGATATTTGATATAATTAAGTTTTTTGTGGAATATAAACATTGGTGTCCCATATGTTGTACGACCTTCTTCCCACCATTGTGGAATTTTCTTTCGAAGTTACTCTTTTTATAACCAAAATTTTTCAAATTTAAATGGTTTGTGATGTTGCACTGTATCGATCCCTCTTCCAAAAAAATGAGAAAGGGATTTGAAACTAGACACTCCAAAATCTAAAATTTTATATTCCATTTTACAAATGCCTCCTCTGAAATAAAAAAATGATCTAACTTCACCTTGCTTCTATGTGGCTCCCTCCTCTTATTAGTCCAAGTATAGTTGGTTCCAGGGCATTTAATATCCACCAAGTGTAATTCCTGGACTTGGGTAATCATAAGTCGATCCCCTGGGTCCAAAATTGGAGTTACCCCTTATTGATCTCTAGAGGATAATTTAGCATTAAAATCCCTAGAAATAATCCAGTCTAACTCTTCTCTTGAGACTCTCATATTATGCACAACTTTCCATTGATGGATTTGACCATCTAGGTTTTGAGCCTTATAAAAATTTATGATTAAAATATGTTTAGTTATGATATTGTTCCTAAAATGTAATGTGAGGATACCCCTCCAAGCTATATGTTCTATTGTTGTCCATTCAAGAGAGTTCCAAAAAGTAACTATCCCCCTTGAGGCCCCTTGGGCAACCACTTCCATATGACTAGCACCCCTCCAAATTCTATTTACTATTTTACACATAAGATCCAATGACATTTTTGTCTCCTGGATAAGAAAAAAATCTATTTTAAATTTTTATAAGAGTCTTCGAATAGCAGATTGATGGGTTCTATTGTTTAAATCCCTAACGTTCTATGATTTTATAATCATTGGTTACCTTGAGAGTAATAAAAATCTATTGGTCTCACCGATCCTCCAGTGATTAGTTTATCTCCTTGAACTGGTATCAATTCCTTATTTGATTTTCTACCCACTCCTTGAGAGCTGCTATTTTTTTAATCTCTTTTCTACCTAATTTATACCTATATTTGGTCTTTCTCTGTTATTTTCTGCTATGCCCATGATGATGCAGGAGCATCCAGTGGTGTAAGAGTGATCTTGCATCATCCAAAATTTGTATTTGTTTTATTTTATTCTAAAGTTTGGTTAGTTGTTTATAATATGGATAAATATACCCAATGGTAAAATAATCATCCCAATATATTGAGCAGTTTAGGAGATATGTAAATTTTAAGGTCTTTTACCTTGCCAAAACTAGTGAAAATCCTGCTACTAAAAATTGAAGTTCAATTTTGAAGACCTTAGAGGCCTCGTAGAGGAATTAAAAATGGTACTAATAATCATTTGGACATTATCGGGCTACAAACCCCTTCGAGAGATTTCCAAAAACATACACCAATAGTCATTTCGAGCAACGAGTGAGAAGTTATACCCTCGAGAAGTTTACCTCCAAAATTCAAATTTTAAATGCATTGTTCTAGGTGGGAAAAGGGAAAATATGGTATTTTAGGGGGAATTTCAAAATTGTAAAGCATTGGTATCTATAAGCTCCATTCTCCTCAAAAAATAATATTAGAAAACTTTGGTATTTCTCTATTTATTTAGATTGTATGTGTTTTGTTAATGCAATTCTACTTCAAGTGGTATCAGAGTAGGAGTTCCTAAGTGTGTAGATAGATCATCGAACATGAGGTAGTTTGCACTAGGACTTGTGGTTGGGGTTTGTGAGAAACATGAGCAGAATGCCTCCATAAAGAAACCATGGTGGTGGAATAAATATTGTTGTTCCAAAAGAAGATTTTAGAGCTTTGCATAGGTAAGTTCAAGCTCTGTAAGAGGATCTATGTAGAGGGTTTGATCTAAGAAGAGAAGATGGTATTGAAGATGAAGCTGAAGAAGATAAGACCTAATTCAAGGAAGAAGAAGAGGCAGTTGAACCTGTGCAAGCCATATTGTATAAGGCCATATCTCAAATTGGGAAGAGACTGAAGTTTGATGTTTCTATGTATTCTAAAAATTTTAACCCATAAGAGTTGATCAACTAGATTAATGATATGGAGGAATACTTTGAGTATGAAAAGGTTGAAGATCTTGAGAGGGTTAGATTTGCTAAGACCAAATTGAAGGGTCATGCTAGTATTTTGTGGAAGGGAGTAAACTTGGACAAAAATAGAAGAGGTAAGGAAAGGATAATAATTTTGGAGTGACTGGTGGAGAAGTTGAAGAGGCAGTTCATTCTAGCTGATTACAAGTTGGATCTGCTAAAAAAAATGTAGGGTTTTGGGAATTCAAGCAAGTCTATCAAAGAATACATAGAGGATTTCTATAATATTTTAATCAAAATAGGTCATTCTGATACCAATGAGGAGAAGGTAGCCCATTATATAAATGGGTTGATAGCAAGTATTCAAGAGGAGCTGAGTCTAGTTATGATGAGCACCATAGAAGATTCTTACCAATTTTCCTCGAAGGTAGAAGATAAGATAAATAGGATATTTGAAAGAAAATAAAGAGGAATATGTCATGGTGGAATAATTGGTGGGAGAACAAATGCAGGGTGGAATGAGGACCAAAATAAGAATAGATAAACAAACAACAGTCAAGACCAGAAGGGGGAGAATGCTTATCGCCCTCGTGAGCAAAATAACAACTACCAAAGAGGAAGAGAAAGGTCTAGACAAGGTTCTAGAAGAGGAGGATTTCGTGGAACCTTTTTCCAATGTGGGAAAGAAGGACATCGAGCATACAAGTGCCTACAACACCAAGCAAGAATGAATAAGAGGGCTGAAGGTAATGCCGGAGCTGTTATTGTAGATGAAGGTGAAAAATTTGAGCACTCTGAAGAAGAAAAAAGAGAAGAAATTTTGGTCACAAGGAGAGCCTTTTTGAATGACGAGAAAGATCCAGATCAGAGTAAGAGTCTATTCTGCACAAGGTGTAAATGTGCAGGTAAGATATGTAAAGTTATCATTGATAATGGTAGCATTGATAACCTAGTTTTAGCAGGGATGGTTTCCAAGTTACATTTAGATAGAAATAGGCACATGCATCCATATCATATTGCATGGTTGCAGAAGGACCATAGGGCTTTGGTTAGTGAGTAATGTTTCATAAAGTTCCATATTAGGAATTACAATGATGAGGTCCTGTGTGACATCCTGCCTATGTATGCTTACCATTTGCTATTGGAAAGGCCATGGTAGTTTGATCGATGTGTAATACATGATGGGTATTCCAACACTTACTCCCTAAAAAAATATGGAATGTGCCACAAGCTGAAGCTCCTGAAGGAGGTGGACGAAAAGGTATGTAGAAGTGCCAAATTTATTTAGTTGATGGTAGAAATATTTTGGATGATCTGAAGTATGAGCATATGTGCTATATGTTAATCCCTAGGGTTAAGGAATAATAATGCATAGATATCCCAACATAAGTCTCAAGTCTGTTGGAAGAATTCCCATACATTATATCAGATAATGTACCTAAGGATTTACCACTAGTGAGGAAGATCAGTCACCACATAGATTTGGTATCGGGAGCTAGTTTACCCAATAAGACAACCCATAGAATGACTCGTATAGAAATTGAGAAGCTAAACAAATAAGTCAAAGAGCTACTAAAAAATAGATTGATTCGAGAGAGCTTGAGTCCATGTGCAGTACCTGCAGTACTAGCACCAAAGAAATATGGGGAGTGGAGAAAGTGTACAGATTCCTAAGCTATTAACAAGATTACCATAAAATACAGGTTTCCATTTTCAAGGATGGATGACATTATGGAATGTTTGAGTTGAGCCAAGTACTTCACAAATATTGACCTAAAGAGTGGTTATCATCAGATTCGTATCAAAGAAGGAGATGAGTGGAAGACAACCTTCAAGACCAAAGAGGGTTTGTACGAGTGGTTGGTCATACCATTTGGGCTAACCAATTCACCAAGCACATTCATATGGCTTACGAATGAGGTATTGAAGGAGTTTTTAGGAAATTTTTTCATTGTCTATTTAGATAACATTTTAATTTTTAGTAAGACTTTGGAGGAGCACTTGCTGCATATTCGATGAGTTTTTGAGAAGTTGAGGGAGGAGCAGTTGTTGATTAATTTGAAGAAGTGTAATCTTGTGAAGAATAAGTTGGTGTATCTAGAATTTGTCATCTCATATGAAGGTCTAAAAATAGACCCACAAAATGTGAGGGCTATCATTGAATAGCCTAACCCAAGGAGAATCACAAAGGTAAGATCATTCCATGGTCTACCCATTTTTAAAAAAAACTTCATTAGGAATTTTAGTAGTATTTGTGCACCCTTAATGTAGAAATTGAGAGGGGATAAGGAGTTTAAGTGGACTTCAATAGCAGATAAGAGTTTTGATATATTGAAGAAGAAGGTCACAGAGCAACCTGTTGTGGCACTTCCAGATTTCAATAAGGTATTTTAGGTAGATTATGATGCTAGTGTTAGTGTCATAGGAGTTGTATTGAGCTAAGAAGGTAAGCTTGTTACCTATTTTAGTGAGAAGCTTAATGATGCTAGAAAGAAGTATTCTATCTATGATTAGGATTTTTATGCTATAGTTTAGGCTTTGAAGAAATGGAGATACTATTTTTGGCCAAAATAGTTTGTTTTATATACTGATAATTAGGCCTTGTAGTATATTAATAGCCAAAGGAAGATAAATCAGAGGCACTTGAAATGGGTTGGGTTTTTGCATAGTATACCTTTGTGTTGAAGCATAGGAGTGGGAATTCAAATAGAGTTGCAAATACCTTAAGTATAAGGCAAAACTTGTTGATATAAATGAAGGTAGAGGTTATAGGGTTTGATGAACTTAAGAGTTTATACCCAAAAGATCCAAATTTTGCATACTCTTGGAGAGATTTCTTGGCACATATTACTTTGGAAAGAACTAAATGCTTCAATTTTCTAATCCAATATGGAATGTTGTTCAGAGGAAACCAATTGTGCATTCCAAGGATTTCGATGAGAGAGAATCTGGTCAAGGAGAAGCATAGTGGAGGGTTGGTTGGACACTTTAGTTGAGATAAGACCATTGCCCTCATTAGTAAGAACTACTATTTTCCATAGTTACAGCAATATGTGAAGATATTTGTATAAAGTTGCATAGTATGCTAGAGGGCCAATAGTGTGAGGCAAAACATCGAATTGTATCAACCATTACATGTACCAGATAAACCATGGGAAGACATTAGCATGGATTTTTTTCTTGGCCTACCAAGGACACAGAGGGGGAATGACTCCATATTTGTGGTGGTTGATAGGTTTTCAAATATGACACATTTTATTCCCTTCCAAAAAACTAATGATGCAGTTCATGTTGCAAGGTTATTTTTCAAATAAGTGGTATGACAACATGGTCTACCAAAGAGAATCGTTTCAGATAGAGATACCAAATTTATTGGGTATTTCTGGAGGACCTTATGGAATAAGTTGAAGATGAATTTGAAATTTATTTTTGCATACCACTCACATACTCATGGACAAACAACGTTTTGGACATTTTGAGTCCTTAAAGTTAAATTTGTCATTGATGTCAAGAAATGAGGTCATCATTAATGTCAAGGAATTTGTCAAGAAATAAGTTATCAAAGTTGCCATTGGTATTCGAAAGAAGCTTCTAATAAAGTCAAAGGTCAAAAGTAAAAATGCAAAGTTTAAAGGCAAAGGGCTTCATAATATTTTTAAATATTATGTGGAAGCATAAGTTAAATGGTTTTCATAAAAACCCAAGAAAGTTTATTTGAAAAGCTAAAGGGAGATTTAATATTTATTTGATAAATTATTTAAATTCAAAATTAATTTTAATGTTATAAATAAACATTATTTATACCAAGGTGCAAAGTGAAATATGGTTTAAATAAAACCATAGGGTTTAAAGAATTAATTTATAAAATTTAAATTCAAAAGAATTTATATATTGTATAAATTAATAAATCTCCAAAGGTAATTCGAGCATCGACATCCAAAAATTTTTGAGGGTAAATATATCGTTGACATCATGCATGGAGGAATAAATTTGGCATATAAGCTATGCCTTAAAGGAATTTAAAATTATCATTTTTCTCAATAATCGAAGCGTGCAATAGTGTTTTGAATTCATAAGGAAGAAAGAGCAGCGAACATTTTTTTTTAAGCAACAATGAATAACGTTAAGGGGAATTGCACCAAAAGATCAAGTGCCAATGAGGAAATTGGCCTAGTGGCAAAGAGGGCAGTGTTAGGCACAAGGAGGTCTATGTTTGACACTCGACAGCAACATTTTCTTTTGTTGTAGTTGCATTGGTGTTGAGTGCCAAGGAAGTCGCACATTTTGCGCAAGGTGAGCGGGGAAGGTTTTGAGCACGTGGTGCTTGTTTATCCCCAAGAAAGTGCCTAGATTGCACGACATTGGGAGTTGTGTCTAGGGTGTCAGTTGAGGCCGCACTATGTGTTCGATTCCCATCAAACGCAAGGTAATTAATTTTGAAGTTTAATTTTTGTGTGTTGCCTAAAGTGTGGATTTAAAAGGGTGCATGAAAGGTTTATTAGTTGGAAATAATTTTTGATTAGTTGGAGGAATAAGGTGTTAAGTTTTATTTTAATAAACATTTTTGACATATTGATTTATTAAAATATTAAAAGGATAAAGTGAGCTTCTTGTCTTAGGTTATTTTTAAAAAGAATGGTGCATTGAATATTAGTGGGATATTATAAGGTGTAAGTGGTAATTTAATTTTTGTAAATGTTGATGAATTTTTTATTAAATATGGAGTGATAAGGTGTATGTATGTTTTAATGTTTGCATTGTAATTTGAGGAAATTAATCACCTTATAATTTCTTTGAGCTTTGCAAGAAGTGTTTGATATTTCGGCAGATTTAGAATATTCATTCACCATCAAGAAAAAGGTACAAGCACATTTTCCAATGTTTAATTTGATTGGTTGGTTTTCTAGGAAATAAGCTTGGAGTGAAAAGGAATTTATTAGGGTTTCCTTTTGAGTGTGTTTTAGTTAATGCATCAAGGTTTTATGGAATAAAGATTTGTTATTAGAACTTTGTTTAATAAGCATTGTTGTTGAAGCCATTGGTTGTGTGAAGAACTTGAGTTAGAGTTTTGAAAAGAAAATGAGTATCACTGTTATGTGAAGATTGTTTTATAAGCATTGTTGTTGAAGTGGGTTGTCATGCAAAGAACTTGAACTAGGGTTTGAAAAGAACATGAGTATCATTGTTATGTGAGATTAATTGTTGAGCATTGTTGGAAAAATTTTGAGTTGGTTGTTATATGCTTGGACTAGGGTTCATGAGAAAAGGGTGTTTCATTAAGTGATTGGTTGAGTAGAGTTGGTTGAGCCTAGTCAAGTGGATGTGTGAAGTGATTGTTCAAGTTACATAAAACAAACTATTCTATATTTTGAATTGAGTTGAGAAAGTGATTTAGCATTGAGTTGAAGCATATTGAGTCTCTAACAATTCTCCTTAAGTTTTTAAGAAAGTGATTGAAAGTATTTGAGCAGATTTGAGGCAAGTCTTTAAGAAGACTTGTGGATAGTTTTGGGTAAGCTTTTGTGGAAGCTTACAATATAGATTGGACAAGTTCTATGTGGACTTATTGAGCAGATTGGACAAGTTCTGTGTGGACTTGTTGAGCATATTGGACAAGTTCTATGTGGACTTGTTGAGCAGATTTGAACAAGTTCTGTGTGGACTTGTTGAGCAGATTTGAGAAAGTTTTGTGTGGACTTGTTGAATATATTTGAACAATTTATGATTGGACTTGTTGAGAAAATTTGGGCAAGTTCTATGTGGGCATATTTGATCAAGGTTTGTATGGACTTGTTGAGCATATTTGAGCAAGTTCTGTGTGGAATTGTTGGGCAGATTTGAGCATGTTCTATGTGGAATTTTTGAGCATATTTAAGCAAGTTTTGTGTGGACTTGTTGAGTAGATTTGAGCAAGTTCTGTGTGGACTTGTTGAGCAGATTTGAGCAATTTTTGCGTGGACTTGTTGAATAGATTTGTGCTATACCGAAGGACTATGTTTAGTGAAGATTTGAGATAGAGCTTTGGAGGTGATAGAGCAAATATGATAGTAATCTCCAGTGGATAGAGATCCATCAGCTAGGGCAATGAGGACAGGTCTTATGAGTGGTGATAAGAGTATTCAATGGAGCAATATCCATAAGCAAGTGTAGTGGAGGCAGTAGTCTTCTATTGGATCACTAGTCACAGCAGAGGAGAAGGAGTTCTCATATGGATAGAGATCCATGAACTTGATTCAAGGGATCAACATCTCATTTGGACAAAGTTCCATAAACATTGTAATAGGGAAAGGATTCCCAAGAGATTGATTGAGAAAATTTTAGTGAAATATTTTCTCCGTGGAGTAGCCCACATTGGGTGAACCACGTAAATTGTGGTGTCTCTATTATTTGTGATTATTTTTGCATTGATTTGGTTATTTTTTTTTATATTGCTATATTTACATTGTATAATATTGATTGGAAAGAAAAGTAAAAAGTGGTCTTATACTGTTCACCCCCCCTCTCAGTATAAGCTTGTGTTCTTCACAAAGGTGATGAATAGGAGCTTGGGTAACCTGCTAAGATGCTTGGTAGGAGTAAGCCCAAAGGATAGGATCTGGTTTTACCATAGAATGAATTTTCTTACAACAATTATGTTAATAGGAGTACTAATAAATACCCATTACATATTATATATGGGAGCTACCCAAGGAATTCTTCTAAGTTGAGAAATATGGACAAAGGGGAAAGAGTAGTGTTGAGGCTGAGGACTTTGTAGAGCACCTGAAGAATTTGCATGAGGAGGTAAAGAAACATATTAATAAGATGAATATTCAATACAATACAAAGGCATAATAGAAGAAACGGTTTAAGGGATTCTAGGTGAGAGATGAATTCATGGTTCACCTGAGAAAATAAATATTTCCTGCTAAAGATTTTACAAGCTAAAAATGAAGAAGTTTGGACCATGCAGGATCATAAAGAAATAGGACTCAGGAAATGCATATGAAGTAGAACTGCCAAGTGGAATTAGCATATCACCTGTGTTCACAATTTATGATTTGATATAATATCATGAAGGGGACAATGATGATGGACCAATAACAAAATTTGTGATATTCCAACATCTAGTTCAAAGAAGGAAGAGATAGAAGAAATCTTGGATACCCGTGTAGTCAAAATCACAAGATATAAGAAGTATGAAGAATACTTGGTTCAGTGGAAGTGTAGGCCTATTGAAGATTTATCTTGGTTGTCGAAGATCGAGTTTGACCACCTTGTTTTTATTCCAACAACAAATAAGTGAAGGTCACTTCTCAATTTACCCTGGGTGTCTAATGCAGGAGCATCTAGTGGTGTAAGAGTGATATTGTATCATCCAAAATTTATATTTATTTTATTTTATTCTAAAGTTTAGTTAGTTGTTTAGAGGATGGATAAATAGACCCAACGGTGAAATAATCATCCTAATATCCTGAGCGGTTTGGGAGATATGTAAATTTTAAGGTCTTCTACCCTACCAAAACTAGTGAAAATCCTACTACTAAAACTTGAAGGTCAATTTTGAAGGCCTTAAAGGCCTCGTAGAGGGATCAATAATGGTGATAATCTCCTCTAGGAAATTATTTGGTTTCAAACACCTTTGAGATCTTTTCGAAAACATGCACCAATAGTTGTTTTGATCAACAAGCAAGGAGTTATGCCCTCAAGAAATTTACCCCTGAAATTCAAATTTCAAATGCATTGTTCTAGTCGGTAAAAGGGAAAATAGGGTATTTAAAAGGGAATTTCGAAATTGTAAAGCATTGGTCTCTGTAAAATCCATTCTCCTTAGAAAATAATACAAGAAAACTTTGGCATTTCTTTGTTTTTGTAGATTGTATGTGTTTTGTTAATGTAATTCTAATTTACATTATGACATCCTTAATTATTGGTTGCTCTTGGTTATGCACTATCAATGCCCGTGCACTCTGATTGCGGTAACTCGCTGCACTCAATTAACTTCTCTATGATGGGAGGAGGTGAAATAGGGGCTTGAACATGGCTTTTATTGTTTTCATTAGTCCCATACACTCCTTCCATGATTTTTTCTTCTTCTTGGTCCATTATTGTCTTAAAGATATCATACCTATTAGAGGGCTTGAGTTGGGTTTGCCCTTTACCATATTTTTTCTTTTGCCTTCTCCTTATTTTGGGTTGTTCAAAACCATCTCCCTGTGCTTTTTTTTCCTAAGAAATATTGGTTGTTTCTTTGTTGATTGTTGACTTACCCTCCTTAGGAATATTTGACATTCCCAAAGGAGCCTCCATTTTTATGTTCATATTATTTGGGCAATATCGGTCCAAATGCCCATATTTGTGGCAAACTCTATATCTAAATGACAATGCCTCATAATCCAGTTGTTGAATCTAAGATAGTCCTGCAAGTTCGAGTTCCACCTATACCAAAAAAGGCTAGCTAAGATTCATTTCCACACACAATATTGCATAAACAGTTGTATTTCCTTCCATTGTGTCTTTGGAAACACACAAATGTCTTCCAAGGGAATTGTTGATAATTTCCAATGCTTGCTCACTTTAAAACTCCATTGGAAGTTCATACAAATGGATCCAAACTGGGACAACAGTGGCTTCAATTTGAGGATCAAATCCCACTCTCCAAGGTTGAACAAATAATCCTACCAGACCATGATTTTGCTTTTCTGATTCAAAAGCCCTATTTCTATTGGTAAGTGAAAAAACTAACAATAAAATATTCGTTGCTAATAAACCACAAATAATACTCATTAAGAGGCTCCCATTTTTTTGGATCCAGGAATGCAAAAATTTAGGGTAGGGTGAATACCCATGAATCTACAGATCAAATCATGATTGGCTCTATATAAAACTATTTCTTTGACCATCCTTTACTTAGTGAAAATATTTGGCTTTGATTATGACTATGGCAAGCATCCATTAACTCGTTGAGATGTAGATCTATTTCCAGTAGCTGTAAAGAGCATTTTTAATGGAGTTTTTTATGCTTCTTCATTCTCAGATGGAGATTTATCCTTTAACAAATCTACAAAAGAACTATGGCTCTCTAAAATAGGATCTGTAGGTGTCCCCATTGGGCCCTCCTGGGGTAGCAATATTTTCTTAAAGTCCACAGTAAACATAAATAGGATAGGGGATATTGTTTTTTTTTTTTTTTAATTTACATGGTGGAATCGGTAGCCGCCATGAATCCGGGTAGGTTGTCCAACTTTTATGGCCACCACAGTATTCTGCACTGTCTGCATTAGAAGCCGCCACATAGATCTTCGTGCAGTCTGCCCCTATAACTACCATGCCATAATCATTTTAAACCTTTTACGCCGCTGAAAGCACCAGGAAAGGGACAAGCGTTCAGTCCGACGAGGCCCGAGATTTGAACCTTGGACCTCCGCCCCCTATGGGGTTTGGATGAACCAATTGGTCTACACCTCGGACCTGGATAGGGGATATTGTTGAGTGATACAAATATCTCTAATTTATTGTAACAATCAAACAATATGGTTATGGTTGTGGTGTGACAAATAGATTCAAATCCATTATAATATAAACAAAAAATAGATTATTTTAACTTACACTATCAAAAATGAAATATAATAGATTACACTTTAACCCATGTTTAGGAGTGAAAGAATCTTTCTTGCTCTTGTGACTCTTCTTGTAACCCCTTTGGTGTATAAGTGTGGTGGCAATGGTCACATGATTCAATTTTTACTATTTATTTCCTTCTATTCTAAACTTTTGGATGTGGAAAAGATGTTGTAGTGGATGTAAATGATTTTGAATCAATAAATAATAACTAAATTACTTGATGCTCCTCCATCAAATGTTAGCTTCTCTTGTGATAATCACACATTTTTCCATTATTATTCTTTGAGGGATTCTTTTCTTAGGAGACTTTTTCTACTTCTAATTATAATTTTGGCCACTAAACCTCTTTATATTTGGTATTTTTAGTGTAATGTTTCTATTTATTTAGTTGGTATCTTGTTATTTTCTCTTCCTCCCTTTCTATTATCTTTTCTATGTTTCTACTCTAATTTTACAACAAGTTTGTATGCCTCTCTCAACGACATGGATTCAAAGAGATCCATGTCATCTAAATGTATCATTTTTTTCCACTAGAGTACTTGAGAATTTGATACCTATTAGTACCTTGAATAATTAGGTTTTTTTTGACATAGAATGTGAAGTGTTAGTATAATTTTATATAGATTGATCTTTACATTGATGCAATTGTTGTCATTGCATGTATCGATCATCATAGTCTCTCATGGGATACTATTATTTATTGACATCCTATATCAAAAAATCATGTGTGAACACTAATTCTTCATCTTCATTCTAATCCTTGAACCTATTATAATATACATCATGTAAATTTTGAATAGATAATGAAGCTTTCAAAGGTGCAAAAGTAATCTTCTCATTGTTGGTAAATTTATTTAAAGAGAAACATGAAAATATCTAATCCAACCTATTTTCTATGGCATAACCATTAATGTTTCCTTCAAATAAAGGAAAAATCAAAATTATGTATGCCTTGAAAGTTGTGGGAGCACTAAATTATCCTATGGCATTAAGAAGTCATATCCAAAAGGTTGTATAATTTGTAATAGGGTGCAGTTGAATAATTTGAGCAAATTGATCTGTCATATCATTCCTCTATTTCATGAAGAATTTTCTCAACATATCCTTAAAAGCATCAACTATATTGGAGTCATCTATTCTAATTCATCTCTAAGATTATTTATAATGACATAAGTAGTCTGATGGATTTAACATATTATACCAAAATATTTAATATCCTAATCTTGCATTTATGGATATACACTCCAAAGACACTCCTATGATACCACTAATCCAAAATGCATGATTGTGAGTTAAGGAATATTAAAAAGAGTGCAATTTAGAAATAACACAAAATAACAAATTAGAACATAAATATATAAGAAAAATAATAGTATTATTTTACTACTAAAAAAATGGAGTACAATACAAGCAATCTCTAAGAAGTGATGAAATGATATAACATTGCATATATTGCTCATTATTCTATTCTGAAGGGTGCATCTCATTTAATATGATATTTTTGGTGTGTTGGAATTCAACCTTATTGAATGTGTAAGGACACTCATATGGAAATGTGGTTGTTCATCTTCCATAAAGTAGGAGGTCACCTATATGAAAATATGGTGATTTATCTTCCATGAGTTACAAAGTCTATATTAAATATAAATTATATACACATGAATTGTCGTTATATTTTTTATATTATACTAATGTGTCAACATGGTTATGTATTTCATCTACAAAAATCTAAAAATAAAATAATAGTAATTTTTTAGTAGATAGTTTATCTTGCATTTTAGAGTGTCTTGGAAGCATTTTTCTATGCAATAGTTGCCAACCTTGTATTTTATAGAGTTGTGTACTAAAACTTTATTTCTCATTCTATACTTTTCAATACTTATTATGATGGAAATTATGCTAGATTCAATACTCAATATTGAGTATAATGTTTAAATCATTCTTAATGTATACTAGGATACATCACACACATTCAATTCATGAATCTTCAATTGAACACACACACTATATTCACATGGATGGCAAAATTACAATACCTTACAATATAAAATAATGTATTGCAATTCACATTATATTTCTTCCTCACATGTTATCCTTATTAATAGCCTTTACAATGAGTCTCTTGACATTTGAACTTTAGCTAACTCTTCATCTCCTCAATATCACACGAGATATGAATCTTCATATTTCTCATAGAAAATTTGTATTTATTGACTCTTTAATAATGATAAGCATCTAATGATTACTAAATGATAAATATTTAGAAGACACCTAGACACTAAATATTTACAAAGTATTCACAATGTACTTGTAAGGTACCCATATTACATTATTTGATATATTGTCAATCTCTAATTTTGGTTTTGTCTTTTAAAGTTTGGTTCAGGCATTGACTTTGGATATTGCCTTATTTATTTTCATTTTTTTATTCTAGCTTAGGCCTTATTCCTCACTATGAATTTGGTAGATCAAGTAAAATTATTGTTGTAATATTTGTGCAAATATAGCTATGAAAGAATTCAAATTTGTTTTGACTAAGTTCCTTTGTAAAAATATCTACAAGTTGATATTCAATAGGCATATATTTAAGTTGAACATGATGATCTTGAACATGATCCTAAATAAAGTTAAATTGTGCTTCAATATGCTTACTTCTTTAATGAAATACTAGATTTTTAATTATTTTAAAAACTCCGTGATTATCATAATTTAATACTATAGGATTTATATTTATCCTCATATTTGATAAATTTTACTATAACCATAGTGCCTCACATTTAGAATCTCTTATAACACGATATTCTACTTTTGTGGAGGAAAATGCCACTAAATATGTTTTACTATGCCATGAAATAGGTCCTAATCCAAGATGAAATACATAGTCTGATGTTGATTTTTTGTCGTCTACTAATCTAGCATAGTCCAAGTTAGAAAATCCTTGTAAATAGAATATATATATATATATATATATATATATATATATATATATATAATTAATATTCTAGAACATATTTTGTAGTGTTATGTTAGGATCCTCCATACTAACATTATTAGTTAGTATTATTAATCATTTAGTTATTATATTATTACTTTAATTATATTTTAATTATTATTGAAAAGTCATGATTGAAAATTCATGATTGAAGAGTCATGTTTGAAAAGTCATGATTGAAGAGTCATGAGTGAAAATTCATGATTGAAGAGGCATGAGGGAAAAGTCTATATATGAGATGAGAGGAAGCCATATGAAACCATCCATGAATAATAAGAATAAGAATCATAGATTCCAAGGAGGGAGCCCCCTATAGTGGCAAAGCGATTACAAGGGAGCCCCATTTAAGTGGTCTGTGATTACATTTTATATTAAATTATTTAACAAATTTACACAAGAAAATCAGGGTTCTTGCATTTGGTATTAGAGCCAATATATCAAATTGCCAACGGAGGAATATATCATGATACAAACCTAATTTTTTTGCTTAATCTCACCCACCTACGTCAAATCACTTCAGTGCATGCATGTAAAATTCAATTCCAAGATATCACCAATCACATCATAGGGTTGGATGAATCAATTCTCATAAACGGTTTCATCAATTTATTAAAAGAAGAAACTAGAGTGGCAGTCATGATGTACACTCCTCGTAGCCTAAAAGAAGCCATTGGATTAGCCTTATTAGCTGAAGATAAATTCAATGTTTAACGTCGACATAGGGAGCAACCTATTGATAAATCATCATTCCTTCCCACTATCCCAAAAACTAAACCCTTGCTAGTTAAGTACCTTAGCTTGCAAGAAATGGAGGAGCGATGAGCAAAAGACCTATGTTGTACTTGTGATGAGCAATTTGGGCCTCATCATCATTGTGCTACACCAACATTGTATTTATTAAATTTAGATGATCCTTTTCCCTCCATAGGGGCCAAATATGAGGTAGATGTACAATTGTTGAATGTAGTTTATTCCTATCATTCCACAGAGGGAGAAGGTGAGGTAGATGTGCAAGACATGAGCAAAGCACCTGATCACAATAATGAAGGTAAAGATATCAATGTACAAGAAGTGACCAATGAAGGCCAGTCATACACTCTAAAAAGACTACACACAAGTTCTTCACAAATAGTGAGTTCTCACCACATGGTAAAACCTATGTGAACACTAGGTAGAAATATGACTACACACTCAATTTTTGTTAACCCTCTTAGGGAACAACAAGAAGATGCAAAAGTGTTACCATCACCTTTGATGCATCAGTCTAAAGTGTTTTAGGAACCCAAGGGTTGCCCTACCATTGTCATCATGATTCTCCTAAGGAATATTCTACTATTTTTCCTATCAACCCCCCACTAACACTTTGACCTTCAAGATATCCTTGCCTCCGAAAAAGTGACATTAAAATAGTACAAGAACTTGCAAAAATTTTACTTGGAAAACAAAGGACAAAGCTCCTCACTTTGAGCTTTGAGGACAAAGATATTTTTAAGGAGGGTGGCATGTTAGGATCCTCCATTCTAACATTATTAGTTAGTAATATTAATCATTTAGTTATTATATTATTACTTTAATTATATTTAATTATTATTGAAAAGTCATGATTGAAAATTCATGATTGAAGAGTCATGATTGAAAAGTCATGATTGAAGAGTCATGAGTGAAAAGTCATGATTGAAGAGGCATGAGGGAAAAGTATATATATATGAGATGAGAGGAAGCCATATGAAACCATCCATGAATAATAAGAATAAGAATCATAGATTCCAAGGAGGGAGCCCCCTATAGTGGCAAAGCGATTACAAGGGAGCCCCCTTTAAGTGGTCTGTGATTACATTTTCTATTAAATTATTTAACAAATTTACACAAGAACATCAGGGTTATTGCATGTTGTTGACATTATATCATATTCTTTTTAGAGTTTTCTAGTGAGTTTATTTAAGATCTTACATAAATATGCATATATATTCCATAACAAAGACAATATCTGGTATGGTATTTGATAAGTATAAAATGATTCCAATCAGTTGATGATACAAGGTAATAGATACTTGAGTTGAATTATAATATCTTTATAATCATTGCGCTTACTCCATGGATGTCTATTTAGGTTTATAGTCTATCATTTTTTATTTTTCAAGTAATAGTTTTTATATTTATCTTGAGTAATTGTGATATGATTCTTATTTTTACAAAATTCTAAACCAAGATAATAGTGCAAAAGTCCTAAGTATATAATTTCAAATACCTTTATCAAATCATTTTTTACACTATCTATAAAATTTCCTAAACTTTTTGTGATTACTAGATCATTAACATATACTACCAAAACAACTATATCAAATCTAACTTTCATGACATAATGATTTAAAATAGAGGAATTTATTTTAAAACCATGTCATAGAATATAGTCATTGATTTTGATATACCATGCTCTGGGGTTTTGTTTCAAACCATATATTGAGGTAATCAAAATTCTGATAAATCACATGTTTAATGTTATTATTACCAAAAGTTTAGTCATTATGAATGTGATTTTTGGAAAAAGCATAAGCAACAAGCTATTTTTTTGAAGAAAAAAATAGAAATAGTTTATTTTTAGTTTATGATATTACAAAAATAATTTGTTGATGAAGTGTGGCTTCTAGATAAGGGTTTCAACAATCACATGATAGGGAATACAAATATCTTTCTAAATATGGATGAGTATTTCAAATATCAAGTTCGGATTGTAGATGACAAGGAAGTTCAAGTCAAAGATAAAGGTACCATTATAGTTATAACAAAATAATGTGAGATAATATTCATTCATGATGTTTTATATGTTCCTATATTAGCTCATAATTTGTTGAGTATAGGGTAGCTTATTTAAAAAATATATTCAATTATTTTTAAAAATAATGAATGTGTTATATATGACAAAAATGATAGCTATAAAATTGTAGCAAAATTTAGTATTCTACAAAACAAAATTTTCTCTATTAGACTTGCATATAGAGAAGCTCAAGCTATGAAAGCAAACCTGAATGATGAATCTTGGTTATGGCATATGAGTTATGGACATTTGAATTTTCAAGGGCTAAAACTACTATGTCAAAAGGAGATAGTGAGAGGATTACCATTCATTGATCGCGATGATCACGTTTGTGAAGGTTGCATTTTTTGTAAACAACATCGAGATTAATTTATAGCATGAGAAGCATGGAGGGAAAATAAACCACTTGAATTAGTACATGTTGATATATATGGTCCAATGCAAACCTTGTCACTCAATAAAAATAAGTACTTTATCATTTTTGTTTATGACTATAGTAGAAGAATCTGGGTATATTTTATCAAAGAAAAGTCAAAAAAAAATTATTTATTTTTTAGCAATTTAAAGCTAATGTAGAAAAGTAAAGTGGTTATTTTTTGAAGACTCTACATATAGATAGAGGGGGAGAATTTACATCTAATGAATTTTAATATTTTTACAAAAAGTATGGTATTCAAAGATAATTTACTGTAAGCTATACTTCTCAACAAAATGGCATAGCTGAATGTAAGAATCATATAATTGTGGAGATGGCAAGAAGCATGCTAAAAGCTAAGGATATTTCAAATATTTGTTGTTCTAAAGCTATAGCCACATCTATTTACTTGCTTAATAGATGTCCAACAAAAAGTGTAAAAAATATGACTCCTTATGAGGTATGGAGTGGAAGGAAGCCTAGTGTGGATCATATTAAGGTATTTGGTTGCAATGCTTATGCTCACATTGCTAAATAAAAAAGAAAAAATGTTGATGATAAAAGTGAAAAATGCATTTTTATTGGTTATAGTGAGGAGAAAAAAGGTTATATGCTATATAATCCAGTGATAGAAAGCTTGATAGTTAGTCATGATGTATTTTTTATTGAAAATGATGCATGGAAATGGAAAGAAAATGTGCAGCAAGAAAGACCAAGAATTTTAGATATAGAAAAAGATGCTTCGTCTTATTCTACTAGCCCAAGCATTAGCTCAAGTTCTACTTCCACTTATTGAAGGTCAACATCTCCTTCATATAGTCCTCCTTTAAGTTCCAGTCCTCCTCCAAGGAAGGTAAAAACTATTGAAGAAATATATGAAATAACTAGCAGCCCATTTATGAATTTTACTTTATTCTATCATATTCAGGTAGAACCTAAATGTTTCAAGGATGCAATAAAACATGAAGTTTGGTGTAAATCCATGGATGAGGATATGGATGCCATAAATATGAATGAAACATGGGAGTTAGTAGATCCTCCACTGAAAAAGGATGTGATTGGACTAAAGTGGATCTACAAATTAAAATATAAAGCATATGGATCCATTGAGAGACACAAAACAAGATTGGTAGTAAAGGCTTCTCACAATAGCTAGATATAGATTACAATAAGACCTATGATCATATTGCAAGGTTAGAAACCGTGAGAACTATTTTGGTATTAGCAACACAATTTAAGTGGCTAGTATATCAATTTTATGTAAAATCAACCTCTTTAAATGGTGTATTGGATGTAGTATTTGTTGAACAACCACCCGATTATGAAGTTGTAGGAAAGGGAAAAAATATTTACAAGTTGATAAACTTATTTTTTCTTACTTTTATGTTTATGATTTGATTTACACTGGCAATAACATAGCGCTAATTAAAGAATTCAAGAATACCATGAATAATGAATTTGAGATGACAGACATGGATTTGATGCACTACTTCCCTGTCTTAGAAGTAATATAGTTGAATGATGGAATTTCTATGTCACAAGGAAATTATGTTATTGATTTGCTTGAGAAGTTTTGAATAAAAATTGCAAACCACTAAACACACCTTTGAATGTAAGTGAGATGCTAGTCATGAATAATGTTAGTAGAAGGGTAGATGCTACATTATACAAAAACTTAGTTGATAGTATTATGTATCTTACTACCACAAGACCTAACATAATGTATGATATAAGTTTTATTTCAATATTTATGTAAGATCCAAGCGATATTCATTTATGTACAACAAAAAAAATACTTAGGTATGTTCATGGTACAAGCAATTTTGATATTTTGTACACATAAATTGATAATTTTGGACTAGTTGGATATACATATAGTGACTTCTAGAAATGTATTCATCTTAGGATCAGGTGTGATTTCTTTATCCTTAAAGAAGCAAACAAAAGTTACACTATCAACAACAGAAGCAAAATATATTACAACTCTCTTTATGTCAAGCAATATGCATTAACTATTATGGTACAAAAAGAGTTGTGGAGATGCTTCTTCCTCTTTTGAAGCTTACTGGTGTTGTTGGAGGATAAATTGTAAATGTGTCCTCTTGTGTCAGTGTCCTTGAGGTAATCGAAAGACAATAAAGTAAACCCGAGGAATCTAACATACAATATGTTTTTCTTTTCTTTAATTAAATTTATTTATGATTTGTACAATTTATTCCAAGGGAGAGTTTGAGGCAACAATTGAGTGATCTCAAGATTTTGACAGAGGATAAAATAGATGCATTCATCCACAGTTTTCTTAAGGATTTTGAGAAAGGGTTACCTAAAAGTAACGGATGATCTCTGAGGTATTCCATTTATACAAGTGGTAATATATTTAACCATATCTAAAGCAATAGTTATGGAGAAAGGAATTAGGCCCCAAGCAGTAGATATTTTCTTGTAGTAAGAAATGGCTGTGGAAGAGTTGGAATTGTAAAGGTAATGGTAAAATTAAAATTATTTTTATTGTTTAATATGTCATGTATAAGACCTATTTTTATAAAGAATATTGATGAATGACATAGGTTTCTCCCAACACCCATTCAACATTCTTATCCAATGAACAGTTGGCTTTTGTTTTATTTGGGTCTACCATCACCCTCCCTAGTGGGATTTGTGGTATGGAAAAACAATGTATTAATTGATGATGATTTAATACTTAGTTTTATGCAATTGAACAAACTAGGTGATTCTAGTTTAATATTTTGAAAGAACATGATACTTTTGATATATTATTAATATGCATAATCATGTACACTCGTGGGTGGAAGAGGTAGAATTATCCACAAAAAACAAGATATACAAGATAGGGGAAGTGATGATTATGACAACTCAAGGGTAACATGGATAGATATCTTCATATAGATATGGTTTATCAGTTAGGGATAATCATCAATAACCAACAACCTAGAGCCTTAGTTGATATCCTGTTAGCTATCATACATTTTCTAGTTGAGACGGGTGATTGTATTGATGTAAAGACTCCCTATTTCTTCAAATGCATATGATCAATTGTATTTTACTTCATCACTTGTTGCATTAATGGTTACCTTTGAAATCTCCTTGTTTTTCTTAAACCTATCAAAATGATAGCATGATGTTAGTATTCGATAAGAAAACGTTTTATTCTATGTTCTATGTATATACATAAATACATACATACATACATACATACATACATACATACATACATACATATATATATATATATATACGTATATATAGTAAGTCATTATTTTAAATGATAATAGAATTTTTATTTATAAATAATAAATATTTTAAAATATAATAGAAGTTCATTTGAAAATAATAGATGATTTATTTTAAATGAAAATAGAATTTCATTTGAAAATATAATAGAAACTTTATTATTTTAAATAATAAATATTTTAATGTAAAGGATAATAGAATTTCATTAATATTAAATAAAATATGTTTTATTCTAAGTGATACTTTAATTTCATTTGAATAAAAATAGAAGTTTTTATTTAATTAATATAAAAAAGGAAAATATATTCCATAAGATCTAATGAGAGGACGTGCGAGCTCATCCATTGGAGTGCAGAGATATCCTATAAAACAAAGGAGGAGGACATCATTTATGGTCAAATTTGAAAAGAGCAAAGAATAATTAAAAAAAATAAAAACATCCTATCCTACCGCCAAAAGGAGGTGGGAGAGTAATGAGAGGTGTATAGGAAGCTATGGGGAATTGGACAAAGGAAGGGTGAGCATGGAATTATCTGGCCATCCTTATTGAAAGGGTGGATAGAAAATATAGAGGTAGGGGGTGGAAAGTTAGCAAAAAAAAAGGTAGCAAGTAGTGAAATGGAGAGGAGAGACAACAATGAATGTCTTGAAACTAGTCGGGTGTGAGAGCTCAAATAGCTTGGTGAAGTTTAGAGAGATGTAAAAATGGTGTGAGCCACCATGCGAAGGAAATACTAAAGGGAAAAAAAATCCATATAAAGGTTTTATGTTGGTTTAACAAATTATTTTTCCCCTTTTTTTTACCTTGGTATATGGAAATAATGCTTGTTGATGGTGTTAATGTTGTTGGATGTACTTTTTTTGTGAAGATTATTGTGTTGTCTTTTTGTTCTTTCAACTTAGCTTGTAACTATGTTGGGGTGCATTTTAAAGTTTGAAACTCCCTTCTAGGCCAACCTGTAGGTAAGTGTATTTGCATTGTTTTTACCTTGGAGGTGGCATCTCTAAAGTGATTGAAGTGGATATCACTTCAATAGTGTTGGGGTCTAGTGAAACCAAGTTGTAATACCTCTATAGCTGGCAATGTTGCTTGCGTTGTGCCTTACGTCAGCTATACTTTACTTTGGATGTGTCTCAATCATTGTATGCATTTAGGTATTCTATTCTACTTGTGGTCGATTGTGTAACTCCTTAATAGAAGTCATATTTGTCTAGGATACCCTTTCTTAAGTGTGGTGATGTTGGGTTCATTCACTTCATCTTTTTGGATGAAGACCCGAATGTTTTACTCCATTAAACCCCACATCATGGTGATACTAACTATTGTTACCACCTCCTTGATGATGAATGCCCTGTACTGAGTGTGGTAGTGTTTGTATGGCTATAGAAAACCATTGTCGATATAACCGTATGGGTCATGCATTGTCAAGTGTAAATTGTACTCTTTGCCTATTTATTGAGGTTGGGTTTCACTTTCAGAATCCTTCTATATTATAATAGGTTTCCTTAATATTATTAAGGATATGAGTGTTGTTACCTTTGTGTTAACATTAGTTTGATTAAAAAATTAAAGGATGGACACTTTGATTATTTTAATTAAAAAATACTACTTTAGTTAAATGATTAGAGATGGATATTTTGATTATTTTGATTAAAGATAAATTAGTTTAATTAAATTATTAGAGAATGGACACATTGATTATTTAAATAAAAGAGAAACTAGTTTAATTAAATGATTAGAGGATGGATGCTTTGATTATTTAAATTAAATATAAATTAGTTTAATTAAATGATTAGAGGATGGAAACTTTGATTATTATTTTTTTATTGATAAAGGGGTTTTGAAAGGATCCCGTAACCTTTTACAAAATGGGGACTATATGATGAAGCATACCTTGGAAAAACAACAAAACCATTAGTCCACTAAGGTTTGTTACAAAAATACACCAAAATGAGATAATGAAGCCCTCATAGGAATAAACAAAGGAGACCCAAAATCGGTATTGAGGACACCCATGTAGGGGCAAACCGAGGAAAAGGAAAAGATGTAAAAATAGAAGAAAGAGAAAAACCTAGAACATCACAGGCAAACTAGATGTGAGGCTGGCCAGGATCATGACCACCTCGATCAACACCCTCTAGATTATTGAATTACTCCAAAATATCATATTGGTCCTTATACTCGTCTAGTAGAGCCTATGCCTAAGAGAGGAGAGAGGATATCATCCTGGTCTCTCTCTTAAGATCCTTCATGATATTGTAGAGGTCCTAGAGATCATCCCATTCAAAGATATTAGACCAATAGGAAACCCTAGAAGCCAGAAAGGGAGGCTGGGTCAAGGTCCCTTCTAGAGGATGACTCTTTTGGGACTGAAAGGAATGAGATGTATATTGATAAAAAAATGATACAATATATAGGTAAGGGGTCTATATGAAAATATGACAAGTTTCAAGGAAACATGTCATAACATGCAAAATACAAAGTACACATTAATTCTAACATCCCCCTTAATGTGTAATTTTCTAAAAAAGAACCCTATCATCCTCCTTTATTACATGATTTGGTCTAGGCTCGTGCTCTTTGTGCTTGGCTCTACTATGAAAAATAACTCTAGATAATTGGTGTATATATAGGTTTGTTACCTCAATATTAACCACTTCCTCAGGTTTATTGCCTCTGTAGGTCAACCTCTTACTTATATTTGTTGCCTCTATAAGTCACTACTAACTATGTTCACCATGAATATCATATCCCCCCTCATGGTGAATCTAATCTAGAAGGTGTCGAGCTCCACCAAACTTTGGATATAACAAAAATACACCTTAATACAAAAGAATTAGAGCCATATAAGAGTATCGGTATATACCTAAAATGCACTCAAAAAATATAGTAAAATGAGCCATAGAATCCAAATGTAGAAGAGAAATAGAAAGAAGAGAATAGAATCTTCTGAAGTGTCTTCATCTATAGTATTCAGAGGTTGATCTAGAAAAGTCCTTAGATAGAGTCTAGGGTGTCAATATTATGTAGTCCCTAGAGTAGGTGTGCTTATGGTGACCTCCTCACATGGCAAATACTTAGCTCTGATACCAAATGTTAGGAATAAAAGGAATGAGATGTATATTGATAAAAAAATGATACAATATATAGGTAGGAGGTCTATATGAAAATATGACAAGTGTCAAGGACACATGTCATAATATGCAAAAGATAAAGTATGTAGGCAACAAATCCACCTCCTAGAAGAAGAGAAAGTGACAAAAGGGATTTGCTCAATTTTGATAGTTTGTACAAGTTTTGCAAATCATACAGGTAGGAGTAAACCATACAACTAGGAGGTCAAACCATACAAGGTGAATACAAACCATACAAGGTGCACTGAAATGCAATGAAAAGCATGGGAAACATAATTTTAGGTTGAAATGATACATAAATTTGATAATTAAGGTGTTAGACTTAGTAAAATCCTTAATTAATGCATTTCGTTATGCATGGGTAGTTGTAAAATAGCTAATTACCTTAAAAACCACTTTGGAATGGCCTGGGCAACATTATATAAGGCCCCATTTTCAATTTTATAGGTCTAGATATTTGTTGGTTGTAATCTGACTAAGTTATGCTATTATGTTCTGAGTTCTAGCTATAATTTTTGTATATCAGCCATGTTGTAAGTTAAATCAAGACATAATAATATACAAATGAGTACAATTATATTTTTCTAGGTTGTGTATGATTATGGCATGGATGAATGACAATTGATGGCTTAATTTTCTAGTGAATATTTTGGCTAGTATATGTCTTGTTGTGATAGAATGGATTGATCCAATACTGGTGAAGCTTTGTATAATAATCTATGATTATGGAAGCATGATTGAGGATGTGGTGAACCCTGCTATACAATTTTTGGATGTATCCCTTAGAATTGCATCTCTCTCAAACCCCGGTGATAAGTTTTACATGTTATAGGAAAAGGATTAATTATCATATTAAACCCTTACAAAACCTATCTGAGATATATTGACCCATTAGAATATATAATTTGGAACTTGGATGTACTTTTTTTTTGTATAGATCGTACATCAGAATTTGTACAAATCGTACAAAGACAACTCATCCAATTTAGCAATTTAGACGATTGAGGATAACTTACCCAATTTGGCAGTTTTGGGGAAATCGACTTATTAATTACAAAACTGTGTACGATAGCCTGCAAAATTGGATATAAAGGATTGGTTAAGTTTAGAATCATTCAATCCATGTTAATGTATTATTTTGGATCATACAATGTGTCAAATTAACTTTCGTACAAGTTGTTCATTAGGCATAAAATGGTATTTTTAGGGACTGTATGGTTGTACGACTTGGTAGATAAGTTAGAGATAGTACATTGATCATTATAATCCATAGAAATACCTCCCTAATAGGAATAATATACCCCTATACTACATTTGGCACCGTTGCCTTATCGAATCTAGAATTTTTGTTAAAACGGGTCCAATTGACAAAGAAAGAAATAGACATCAATGTACAAAGGTGCAGGATATGGGAAGTATGAGAGAAATTTCTAGTAAGAAGGATCATGAGGATTTGTCAAATATAGAATGCAAGCAACTCAAACCATAGTACAAATGAACAAAAAATAGAGCAAGTTTTGACATCTGAAGGAGACTTTGAGGCATTTTTGATAGAGATAGAAGATGAGAAAATAAAATCACCTAGCATAGATGAAAGAGTTGATAGAGAGGCAGTATAAGAGGATGAATAGTGGATGGTGACACCTTAGAAACTGATGGAAGGATTGCAAGGGAGTGCATAGGATGGGATTCAGGAACTAGAGCAACAAGGTGTGAGGTCTCAGGAGGAAATACCAAGACCATCTCCCTCACATTAGCGAAGGAGGTCATAGATTGAAGACACATGAGAGTTTGGTCAATGGATGGTGGTATAGAACAAGATACCTCAAATAGAAACTTTTAATGATGATGGTAGTAAGACACCCCCAAGGAGGAATCATATAAAGATTCCACGGGATACCTCAAGTGATAGTGGTAATTCTAGGAAGATGGCTAACAAGGTAGCCACACAAATATGTCCAAAATTTTTAGATGAGGGTAAGTAAGACCCCACATGACATCAAAATCTGTATAACCATTTTGAGAGTAAATGGTGTAGACAGACCAAATGACTAGGTAACTTTATTTCCTTCTACTTTTAGAGGATTGGAAATTGATTGGTATTTAAAGAGAGAAAATACCATAGATATTTAGACTTGGAATCAGATAAAGTAGAAGTTCATTGAATAATTTTGACCTTTGAAGGATGATGGAGATATTGTTACTAAACTTTGCATAACAAAGAAAAAATATGATGAAGATGTGAAATCATACAACCGTAGACTAAAGCAATTAGTTGATAATATGCAGATGCCTCTCCTAGATGTTTTGATAAAGCGGTGTTTTTTTGATGGATTACTACCAAAATATAAGAAAAATATGAAAGTAGTACCATCAAAAATGTATGAATAAGCTTTAAAGCATGCAAAGAATTTTGAAAATGAATTGAAATAGATGTATACAAGAATTTTATCTTACCCCAAGTCAAATGATTTGGACAATGGAGAATATGACACTATATAGAGGACAGTATCATCATTTCATCAAGAATTTGACAAGATAATGAAATAACAAAGGAGAAAATCTGACAGGAATGACATTTGGTGCTTGAAATGCAATATGGAAGGTCATACAAATGTGAAGCGTCCATGTAATAATTATTGCTACATATATAATATGATGGGACATGAGGTAATACTATGCCCATATAATGCAAGAGTACATCCACAGGTACTGTCAATCCAAGAGCAGGAAGAGAAATCGAAGGCCCAAGGGAGTGGGAAACAAGAAACAAGTGGTAGTTATATAAATAGTAGGTGAGGTGAAAGGATGAACTAGGGTAATCGGCAAGGAGGCCCGGGCCATTTGAAGTATAACTCAGAAGGAAGGTCGATCATACAATATCACAATTTCTAGGAATGGGGGATTTTTGTGAAAAATTATCCTTCATATCAGAGGCAAGAAACACCTCAAGCAAGTACTAAATATATGTGTAGATGGTGTGGTCTAGGGAATCACAAATAAGAGAATTTCCCAAAGCAGGCAAGTTCAAGTAACCTATAAAATATCAATTATTTAGACATTGAGGTTCCTCAAGTTAAGGAGGAAACCCAAGAAGTTTTAGCCATGATAAGGAATAAATCTAAAAAGGATAAGTACCCAGATCTAGAAAAGAAAAAGCAGTGTTGGCAAGTAGCAAAGAAAATACTACAGGATGAAGCACAAAAAGCTAAACAAGTGAAGTTAGCTGAAGGAAAGGAACTGGAAAATCCATCAGAAGAAAAGGTGATTATGCGAAGTCTAGTAGCACAGGTTTTGGACACCAGAGTAGAGATTAAAGTGTCAAACCTATTGGAAGATATTCCAACATTACAAAAAGCAATGGTGGTAGAAATATAATTACATAAGGTGATGGAAGTGTAGAGCCAACCAATTTAGGAAAAGGAAAGGAAATATCAATTGATGGATCCAACTATATTGATGATTTATGTAGGAAAGAAACCTGTATTAGTTCATATGGAGATTCTAGAGCACAAATTGACACAAGTTATTATGGATGGAGGATCCAGTGTCGATGTGATACCTGAAAAAACCTGGCTAGAATTAGGTACTCCATCCCTATGGGCACCAAGCTTCTAATTATATGGTGCTTACTAGTATGGTATCAAGACAAATGGAGTCTTGATAGCACAAAAAGTGGTGATAGCTGACCAAGAGTTTGTATTGGATTTTAAGGTGATTACAATGCAAAATCCTGCATATGACTCTCTTGGGGTGAGGATGGCTACGAGTAGCCAAAGTTAATAACAACTAGAGAAATAATCAGATCACTTTCAATAAGGGACAACATAAATATATGATTAATCTAGCTAATAAATAAGTGAGTGAGGATGTAGCTACAATGGATGAATCAAAAATTCCTTAGGATATGAAGGGTATGAACCTAATGGAAAAGGAATGTTGTACTTAGATGAATGTAGTGAAGAAAAAGCTATATGTGATAGTGGACTACTTCAATGGAAAATGGAGTACAAAATTTTTCAGCCCAACTGCCTCTGTATTAAGTTAGAGGAGATCAAGAAAAAAAAATATGAACCAAAAGTCAGTCAATAACCCAAGGAGGTAGAAGAGAAATGGGCATTTCCAAAAAAAATTGTAGAGTATATAGTAGGATATGTGGAGATTGATACACAACCAAAACACCCAAATAATATGGAGAAAGTAGCGAGTGAGCCAAATAATATCAAATATGAAGGACCTCGGATAGTGGACATCAATCTAGGAATAGAGGAGGAACCTAGGATGATTCACTACGGTGATGATTGGAACCCTATACTAAAAGTGGTGGCTTTTAAGATATTCTTGGAATATAAGGATATCTTTGCATGGAAATATAAGGATATAAAGGGAGTACCACAAAATTTACGTGTCCACAATATTACACTAATTACTGGAGCTCAATCCATAAGGAGGAGGTCATATAGAATAAATCCAAAGTATGTAACATTAGTAAATGCAAAGATAGAAATATGCTGGAGGTAGGAATCATATTTAGGGTGACAACCAGTGAATGGGCATCACCCATAGTGATCACCTTGAAGAAGAAATTGGACAATATCAGAATATGTGTAGACTTTAGGAGTCTGAACGCAGTAACTATCAAGGACCCCTTCCCTATTCCTTTCACATATTCTATCATAGAAGAAGTCGGAGGACACAATATCTATTCATTATTGTATGGGTTTTCTGGGTACAATCAAATTAATATAGCCAAGGAGGATAATAAGAAGACCATATTTATCATGGAGAATGGAATATACACACAAAATAAAATGCCATTCAAACTTTGTAATGCCCCAACTACATTTCAGCACATCATACTGTATATATTTGATTAGTTGGCAACATGGAACTTTAAAGCATTTTGGATGATTGGTCCATTTATGGAAAGATCAAGGAACATATTCCTGCCCTTATTAAATGTATAAGTAGGTGCATAAATGCACAAATATAATTGAACCCTGGGAAATGCTACCTGATGGTACCATATGGGAAATTTTTAGGACACATAGTGTGCAGTGAAGGATTAAAAATAGATCTCAATACGATCTGTGTGATATTGCACATGGAAGAACCATATGATGTGAGTTCACTTAAAAAATTCTTGGGATAAATGGGATATTATCGAAGGTTTATCAAGAATTACACAAATGTGTCCTACACATTGGACTCGTTGGGAAGAAGAACATTCCTTTCAGATGGATGAAGGAGCACCAAGGAGCCTTTGATAAGCTGAAGGCTAAGCTTGTGAGTAGTCTGATTCTGGTGTTCCCAAATTGGGATAAGGAGTTCCATGTCCATATTGATGTCTCAAATTTTGTAATTGGATGTGATTTAGCATAATAAGGGTATTTTAGTCTAGATCAACCTATTTTCTTTGCTAGTCACCTATTGTCAAGGCCAAAGAGAAATTATAGTACAATAGAAAGAGAAGCCCTAGGAATGGTATATGCAGTTCAAAAGTTTAGGCATTACCTATTGGTAAATCCCTTTGCATTCTACATTGATCACCAAGCTCTATTGTACTTGATAAATAATTTAGTGATACAGGGATGGGTCAGTAGGTGGCTTGTCACCTTACAAGAGTTCATATTTTGAGTAGTAATAAGACTTGGTAAGAAGCATGTCATTGTAGATTAGTTGTCTTGGATACGATCAAGAGAGCCTGTAGGAATAGGAGTTCCAGATGAATTCTTGGATACACAATTATTAATAATCAATATTGTTCCATCATGGTTCAAATTTATTGGCCAGTACCTATCCATAGGTGAGTTACCACAAGAAATGATGGCAACCGAGAAAAATTAAGTGATCATGAAGTTAGTACCCTTCCAGTTGATAGTAGGATTATTGTATATGATGGGAAGCGATGGTATCCTACAAAGGTGTGTGATGGAAGAAGAAGTCAAATAAAAATTGAAAGAAGCTCATGAAGGCTTAGCAGGAGGGCACATGGGACTAGATGCAACAACTAGAAAAATATTACTAGCTAGACTATGATGGCCCACACTGTATACTTATGTGAAAGAGTATGTGAAAGCATGTGATACTTGTCAAAGGGTAGGAAAGCTTGTAAATAAGGACTTTATTCCCTTTCATCCACCGTAACCCCAAGAATTATTCAAGTGATAGGAATTAGAATTTTTTGGACCATTGAAAATATCTTGACAAAGGAAGTGTAGATACATCGTAGTCGTAACAGAATACTTAACAAAATGGGTTGAAGCAAGAGCATTACCTGACAACTCGGTAAAAAGTATAGCAATATTTTTGTATGAGTAGGTAATCAAAATTTTTAGTATTCTACTACATATAACAAGTGGCTGAGGGGGATACTTTATCAATAAAATTATCAAAATTTTGATGATGGAGTTTAGGATTTTACACTCATTGTCTAGTTTGTATTATCCCAGAGCCAAAGGATAGACAAAAGCAACAAATAAAGTCATGGTATCTACTCTGTATAAAACATGTGGAATAGAGGAATCAATTTGGGAGGAAAGGCTACCATATATTTTTTGGGCATATAGAACAACTTTTAAACCTACAACAGAACATACACCTTTCCAATTAATCTATGGACAGGAAGCAGTAGTTCTACTTGAATTCTTGATACTAAGTTTGAGAGTTGCGGTAGAGCATCATTTGGGTGATCAAAAAAGTTTGGAAGAGTGACTGATAACATTGGTCAAATTAGATCAAAAATATTCATGGCACAATGGATGATTGAGGTAGCCCAGAAAAGATGAAAGGCATGACATGAAAAACATTTGAGGAAGTTAGAACTTAGTTCGGGTGACTTGGTTCTAAAGTTTAATGAAAAGTAAGAAATCAAGCTCGGTAAGTTGAAGATGTTATGGTTTGGTCCCTATAAAGTAGTTGAATTAATGAATAATGGAGCAGTCAAGTTACAAAACTTGAATTGGATAGAAATGCCCGACACTGTAAATGGATCAAAGTTGAAGCCTTACAAGGTACAATGCTTATTCATTTCTTCAAAAGATATTGAACAAAAAAGATGAGCAAAAGTTAAATAGAGATCTCAGAGTGATCCAGGTCCATCATAGGAGGATCCTAACATAGTACTCGCACAGTTATTTGTATAAGGGGAGGAGACACGATCAACCATAGAAAACAAGAGTTGGCACCTCGATTGAGAGAAAGAAAAATATTGCGAGTACATGTTAGATTTGTGGATGAGACCAAGCGAGTAGAGGAAGAAGATGAATATTGGATTACTTAAAATGAAAGAGGATATCAGGAGATTATTGTTACCTAGGAATAGGGGAAGTACCCCAGTAAGCCGAAATATGATGTATCCTCAAGTAGAACGGAGGGAACTAGACCCAACAAGTGGAAGGATGAAGAAGGATACGATTAATAGTACAATATGAGGATAGAGTGGACACCTTTGAAATGGAAGTTTTAGAGGTTGATAGGAATGAGATCATCGATCAAGAATTATCTAGAATTACTCCATTGGCTTAGATAGGGCTATTAGAATAGATAATGTGATTACAAACATAGCAACTTCAAGAAGAATATCAAACATTACGAGGTCCTAATGCAAGGTTGAGAGAATAAATTATACATGAATTGGATAGTATAATACGAAGGTTGGATGAGTAAAGAAAAAATAGTCCACAAGAGCTAGAAGGAGAACCTAAGGATGATGAGGAGATAACTCCAAGGAGAAGTATAAGAAATGATGGAGCAAGTACAAGTTTGTAAGTACCACCAAGTGATCCATAAATGACGAATGAAGATGCAAAAATGTTGTGGTGAGACATTGAGGAAGCAACCACATAACTTGAATCACATGGTAATGTATGAATGGATTTGAGTGAATCCTGCAATGAAGGAATACCTTGTTTAGTAATAGAACTTAATATAGAAAGCAGTGATGAGGATGATTACCCAGAGAACTCCCAAAATCCTCAAGATAATCATGATCCCACAGCATGTACAACAACACAATAGTAACTAGGGAGACCACAAGGACATCAAACCAACCTTGATCAACAAGCATACATAATAGCCTATACACAATTGAGAAGACAAAGGAGAGAAGTATGAAGATTGGAGAGATTGATGAATTTGCCATCAGATTGGGTGGAACAGAGAGAAGAGAATCAGAATAACTCAAGTTTTGAGATGAATTTTTTTGACACATATAGAGAGGTCTTGACAACCTCATCTCCACAAAGAATATTTGAGGAGAGAATATGGAGATATCGCATAACATGTGTAGATCATAGAATCAGATAACTATAATAATTATGACCAAGTGCAAGAAGAAGTCAAATTCCACTAGCCAACATTGAGTTGGTAGAGATAACTCCTGATAATCGAGCAATGGGAGAAATGAATAGAGAAGGACCCCTAATGCTTTAGCTAGGAATGGGAGGAGGTATTCGACTACGAATTGAGAAAATATAAGGTGATGTTATAATCAGAGGATGAAGAGGATGAGAAAGGTTTTGAACCGCTACTCCTAAATGGCCAAGAGATACACCTTTAGCTTATATGAACTGGATAAGGAATCTACAAGGGTTACCATGGATGAGAGGAATATTACCTAGCCTTGCAAGGTAGTATCCATTAGGATGACCACCACTAATCTGATGAGGACCTCAAAGAGTGGTAGGTGGTAGAGGATTACTTCAAGAAAGGGAGGAATAACCATTGGTGCAAAGAAACCCGATGTTAAGAGGAATAGGATGGGGAAGACACTTGCATGGGATAGGCCTTACTGGTAGAGGAAGAGTGCATTTTGTAGATGAAAGAAACCTAGGAAAATTAAGGATCTGATCACCTAGTCTGGAGCCAGAATTGATTCGAGGGGATATGTAGAGAAGTAACTCGAATGATAGTAGAGTAGTAAGGACACTGCTACCAAGAGACCAATCACCTGTACGACAAGGAGAAAGGATACCAGGTGAAGGTACTCCAGCGTGCAATTATACAATTCCAAATTGTACACATGTTAGGGGAAGGCCTAGAAATTCAATAACATCACAAGTGGAGAGAAATCGACCTAGGGAGAAAGTACCGACAGGCAACACAACCACTCAAAATGTCACAGTTGAACCTCCAAGAGAAGAATACAATGGGATTATACATGTGAATGTCACTGTATTATTCCCACAATGGTAAGTGTAAATAGACTAGGAATGAAAAAAAGAAAAATAAAAACTAAAAAATAAAAAATAAATAAAATAAAATAAAATGCCTTAATTGTGAAAATCCCTTGAGATGCAATTAGGAAGGAAGTAGTTTGAAAACCAGAAATGGTGATATCTTCAAGAGAAAATAGAAAAAAAAATTCTCTAAGTGATAGATTGTACAAATCAAAGATGAAAAAGCACAAGTACTAGATCATACAAAGCCAATTTTTTTTGAAGTCAAAAAGCATAAAAGAGAGATCGTACAAGGTAAATTGGAAAAAGTGCATTTGAAATCATATAAGGGAACATGTTGTATGATTTAGGTAGTACATGTACAATTTCAGGTGCAATGTACAATTTTCAAGTGTCGCATTAAATGTCGCATGTGCGGATCGATGAGTTGTCAGAAAACAATGGAAAAAAATTAAAATTGCATGAAAAAACCATGAGTTGTTAATAATCCAAGCAATGAAGATGAAATTACATGTAAAACAATGCAATTTCAAATTTGGAGTGGTTAGGGTTTGGAAATAGTTTAAATAGAAGGCTCACCTTGCAAAATTTTAAACTGTACAAAAGGATAATTCAAAATTTTAGGAGGACGAAGGTGAAAAACATGCAACTGAATGGAGAGGTCTACATGGGAGAACTTTTCAAATTCATGACCCATTTTTAAATTCACACCAAGGAGAACTTTTCACATTCATAAAAATCAAACTGAAGGGAGAAAAAACAATGGTGGACTCCATCAAAAATGAGACTTCAAGTTTAGCCAAAAAGAAATATGGTTAGCAATAGAAGGCATCCGAGCAAAAACTGGGTGGTAGAGATATGTATCTTAGGGTTCGAAGAAGTGACAACTTGGAGCCGAAGTGGATAAATTGCAAAGGAAATGAAGTACAAACCCTAAATCCAACAAAAATGGCCAAAAGTGTATGGGCCTGTATAATTTCAAGCTACAGTTGTATGATTTGAGGGAGATGGAGCAGTTTTAAGATCGGACAGTGATAGTTTGAATGATTGTATGATCCGAAAGGGGTTCTCCTAAGATAACCATATAGGAGTAAGAAGAAGAGCAAATTGTACAATTTGTGACATATTGTATGATTTGTAGCAGTTTGTATGATTTTAAACACACTTCCAATTACAAAATTGATGATGTTTTATGAGCAATACAACCGGATGTATGGCGAGAAAATGATCTCAAAAAAAGAGTTTGGATACCGGTTGAGAAGGATTACAACCAATAGGGTGGAATGATCACCATGAAATCTACATGAGAGAGAGTTATGACCATAGTAGTACCAAGGGCAACAGTCTCAGTCCTACAATTGGTGTGGTACTCATCCTTAGAGAAGAGGAGGATACATGTCATGGAGATGTCAGAGGTACTGGAGGGCTAACATAAGAAGAAAATCATCAAGATATTGAGAGGAGATAATGGCACAAGAAAGGGTATCGAGAATGAAATTGAGGAGTGAGGTGCATATTCAAGATTAGTATGAGGATCTGAGTAGTGGACCTGAATAAGGTCAGGTGGATATAACAAATATTTTATTCATACAACATGGAGGAGAAACATGCAGGTGATGGTGGAATGATGAACGAAATAAGAACCATCCTTGGAGGAAACAGTTTAAGGCTGGTGAAGCTATAATAGAGCAAATTCCACCACACCAGAAAAACTTCTTCTACAACTATCTATTGCAGATGGTCTAGGCGTATAATCCTATGAATAGAACTACCTTTGTTAATGTGGACAAGAAGTCGATGAGAATAGAAGTTACAGCGAATGCATTCAGGAAGACATTCATATTTCCAGCATATAGCACAAAGATAGTTAAGAATTTGGTTGATCTGATTGAGTCATATTGCATCAAAACTTCATTAACTGATGTGAAGTCATCGACAGCTACACAGATCTCAAGTGCAAGGACCCAAGGAATTAAACAAAGCTAGCTAAAAGGATATGATTTGCCATGTGCTATGACTATAGTAATGGCTTTATTTTAAAGGGATACACAAGCTATGGAGATGCCAATATGGATGGATTAGTATGTAGAAGGTATCACCAAGTAAATCAAGTATGATTAGGGTACCTATCTGGAAAGAAAAATGCATGAAGTACTGACAAAGAGATCAAATTTTTGAAATGAATTTCCATGCCATTGGAATATTATTGAATGTTGTTATAGATTTGGGAGTCCGCTTTCCAGGTTTGATAAAGCCTAGAAATGTGAATGCAGGACAACCAACCATTTTGATGTGGGCTAAGTTAGTACCTATTAAGAAGGAGACTCTAGAGAATTCTCGAACAAGGAAGGACCAATAGGCCATAGAGGTACTAGAAGATACTCCTTCAGATGATGAGGATGTACATCCTCAGAGGAAAAGTCCATGGATATTATAACCTAAAATAGAACAAAAATCAATACAACAATGGAAGCAGGAGCAACCATAAATTTAGGAAAGGGATGAAAATGTGGAGAGACAAGTAAGCCCAATTTGAATAAGAACGATATGACAATGAGAAAGAATGGAAAATAATCCCATTACAATAAAATAAGATGAACCTGCATAGAAGGATCAATGGGAGGAAGAACAGTTAGATTCAGAGAAGACAGATCTCAATGATTGGAGTTGGGAAGAAGCAGAGAAGATAAGAATGATATGACAATGAGAAAGAATGGCAAAGAATCCCATTACAATAAAATAAGATGAACCTGCATAGAAGGATCAATGGGAGGAAGAACAGTTAGATTTAGAGAAGACAGATCTCAATGATTGGAGTTGGGAAGAAGCAGAGAAGATGGTGGTATCTCCATAAATTTTCAAATGTAATGAATTTGAAATCTTGGACACTTCAAAGATTACGGAGGGAACTGCTCCAATGTAAATAGAAGGCCCACCTTGCAAAATTTTAAACTGTACAAAAGGAGAATTCAAAATTTTAGGAGGACGAAGGTGAAAAGCATGCAACTGAATGGAGAGGTCTACATGGGAGAACTTTTCAAATTCATGACCCATTTTCAAATTCACACCAAGGAGAACTTTTCACATTCAAAAAAATCAAACTGAAGGGAGAAAAAACAAGGGTGGACTCCATCAAAAAGGAGACTTTAAGTTTAGCCAAAAATAAATATGGTTAGCAATAGAAGGCATCCGGGCAAAAACTAGGTGGTAGAGAAATACATCTTAGGGTTTGAAGAAGTGACAACTTGGAGCCGAAGTGGAGAAATTACAAAGAAAAGGAAGTACAAACCCTAAATCAAACAAAAATGGCCAAAAGTGTAAGGAAGAAGATGGAGGAAAGGAAAGAGCAGTTTGTACGAACAAATTTGACAGCCATAAAATTTTATTTTGGGGATAAATTGCACCAAGGGTGAAAGAATTGAGAAATTACTCTTGAAAATCATTGAAAAGGTAGATCGGGGCATTTCAACAACTGGGTAGAAGAGAAATCATAGAAGGAAAGTACAAAACATGATTTTTTGGTGGATAAGGGTTTGAAAAGATGTACTATATGATTTGGTGGCAGGGTGTATGGTCTTAGGAAAAAGTAGGTGCAGTTCGGGCAACTTTTTGGGTTGTTTTCAGCCATTTTCAAGCATATCATATGAAATTGTATGAATTCAACAAAGAGGAGCAATTGGGGAGGAATATTGTATGAATTAGTATGGGCCTGTACAATTTCAATCTACAGTTGTATGATTTGAGGGAGATGGAGTTGTTTTAATATCAAATAGTGATAGTTTGAATGATTGTACGATCTAGAAGGGGTTCTCTTAAGATAATCATATAGGAGTGAGAAGAAGAGCAGATTGTAGAATTTGCAACATATTGTATGATTTGTAGCAGTTTGTATGATTTTAAACACATTTCCAATTATAAAATTGATGATGTTTTATTAGCAATACAACCGGATGTATGGCGAGAAAATGATCTCAACAAAAGAGTTTGGATACCGATTGAGAAGGATTACAACCAATAGGGTGGAATGATCACCAGGACATCTACATGAGAGAGAGTCACGATCACAACATTACCAAGGGAAACAGTATCAGTCCTACAATTGGTGTGGTACTCATCCTTAGAGAAGAGGAGGATACAGGTCATGGAGAGGTCAGAGGTACTGGAGGGCTAACATAAGAATAAAATCATCAAGATATTGAGAGGAAATAATTGCACAAGAAAGGGTCTCGAGAAGGAAATTGAGGAGTGAGGTGCATTCCAGATTAGGATGAGGATCTGAGTAGTGGACCTGAATAAGGTCAGGTGGATATAACAAATATTTCATTCATACAACATGGAGGAGAAACATGCAGGTGATGGTGGAATTATGAACGAAATAAGAACCATCCTTTGAGGAAACGATTTAAGGCTGGTGTAGCTATAATAGAGCAAGTTCCACCACACCAGAAAAACTTCTTCTACAACTATCTATTGTAGATGGTCCAGGCATATAATCCTATGAATAGAACTACCTTTGTTAATGTGGATAAGAGGTCGGTGAGAATAGAAGTTACAACGAATTTATTCAGGAAGACATTCAGATTTCCAGCATACAACACAAAGATAGTTAAGAATTTGGTTGATCTGATTGAGTCATATCGCATCAACACTTTATTAACTGATGTGAAGTCATTGACAATTACAAAGATCGCAAGTGCAAGGACTCGAGTAATTAAACAAAGCTAGCTAAAATGAGATGATTGGCCATGTGCTATGACTATAGTAATGGCTTTATTTTCAAGGGATTAACAAGATATGGAGATGCCAATATGGATGGATTAGTATGTAGAAGGTATCACCAAAGGAATCAAGTATGATTAGGGTACCTATCTGGAAAGAAAAATGCATGAAGTACTGACGAAGAGATCAAATTTTTGAAATGAATTTCCATGCCATTGGAATATTATTGAATGTTGTTATAGAGTTGGGAGTCCACTTTCCAGGTTTGATAAAGCCTAGAAATGTGAATGCAGGACAACCAACCATTTTGATGTGGGCTAAGTTAGTAACTATTAAGAAGGAGACTCTAGAGAATTCTCAAAAAAGGAAGGACCAATAGGCCATAGAGGTACTAGAAGATACTCCTTTAGATGATGAGGATGTACATCCTCAGAGGAAAAGTCTAAGGAGATTATAACCTAAAATAGAACAAAAAGCAATACAACAACGGAAGCAGGAGCAACCATCAATTTAGGAAAGGGATGAAAATGTGGAGAGACAAGTAAGCCCAATTTGAATAAGAATGAGATGACAATGAGAAATAATGGCAAAGAATACCGTTACAAAAAAATAAGATGAACCTGCACAGAAGGATCAGCAGGAGGAAGAACATTTAGATTTAGAGAAGATAGATCTCGATGATTGGAGTTGGTAAGAAGCAGAGAAGATGGTGGTATCTCCACAAATTTTCCAATGTAATAAATTTGAAATCTTGGACACTTCAATTTTTTTGAAGGATATAGATATGGGTTAGATAGCACAATAAGTGGCAGCCACCAATCAAGAGGAAAGGGAGAAAACTAAAGTGAGAGTTGAAACCTCAAAGGAAGAGTCTAGGAAAAATAAGAAGCCCCTTTTCAAATTTGTGATGGGGTAATTTCAAAGAAAAATAACCCAAGTGATACGCAAGAGGAGGAAAAATCATCACAAGAATAGGAAGCTATTATTGAGAAAGTCACATCAATGGAGATAAAACAGAATCAGGAGGAAGAACAGGTGACTAAAGAGCAATAGGTGGGCTCCATTGAACAAAAATAAGCCCAAGAATAGATAGAGCATCAACAATCTCAGCAGGAGATTATGAATATAGAAGATAATGAGGAAGAGAATATTTTAGAAAAAAATCTGCCTTAGGAAAATATAGACGCAGAGAGAGCACTTCGAGAGCTTGGTGAAAGCTCTACCCACCACATGGAGGAAGAAGAAGAAAGAAATCCTACAAAAGAGGAATGTCATATAATGAGAACAAGTTACCTTTTGAAGGTATTGCAGTTTTGCAAGATCAAAATTAAAGACGAGATGAAAGGAGTAGAAGAAGATGTGGAACATTTCTTCTCACAGATAGACGATGACATAGCCAGTGCCAAATTATAGTTTTGTATTAGATGTGTGGGAGAATTGAAGCTATGGGAGGAATAAGTTTTTCTTGAATTGGAGAAAATAATAGAATGGGTGAGTAACGAGGAGTGTACAAGGAGAATCATAGACATTCATGTACAACACCCATGGAAGTTACCTAGGGAAGAGGTAATCATAATGTTGGGAAGAGACAACTTTCCAAAAGGAGTGATATCCAACTACAGGAAACATCTGAGGTTATACTTGGATAGAACCAATCACACGACTTGTCCAATAAACATAGAAGAACTGGAGCACAAGAGGGTCACTACAGATTTAGCTATCACTATGAGGAAGTTGAAATTTGACACACATTGGATAGAGTGGTTGAGCATCATATTAGAGTAGATTTATCAGCTCAAGGAAGATCAAAAGGAGAATACAGAAGCAACTCATATGGAAATGATTGCAATAGAAGGAGAATTGCAAAAGTGTAAGGCTACAAAAAAGGAGAAAATAAAGAAACTAGAGGAATATCTGACAAGCATAAAGGCTGAGTCTAAAGCTATACTTAATTTAATTTAGGAAGAGAAGCAAAATATCTCACAGATAGCAGAAGATAGGATTAAGGAGTTGAAGGTAAAACTCAAGGAAAGGGAGGAACATATGACAACATAGTTGGCTAAGAAAAATGAGCAAGTGGTGACACAGGCCAAGAAAATAGAAAAAATTCAAGAGGAAAATAAAATATACAATGAGTTGGTCCTGGAGAAATAAGCATAGTTGAAGTCTAGGGAATATACTATTCGTGCCTTGGAGGCTGATATCAATCACCACCTGGAGACCATTTATAATAATAATGAAGAGATCCAAGTGGAAAATTGAATAGAAGCTCTCTTGCATGAGAGGTTGAAGAGGAGTCCACTGATCGAGAAAAGAAAATGATGGAATTCCTGAATATTGCTGAAGAGAAGGCTAATTTCCATGGGGTAAAAGCAGTGGAAATGAGAATCTATACAACCAAGTTGAAGAATAAATGTGAAATTATTAAAACCAAAGTGATTGAATTGCAAGAGTTAGTTGCATACTGTGAGGCACAACTAAAGAAGAAAGGTTAGTCACTGAGGACACCGACCAAAGTAAAGGGGAGGGCACATGTAGGCAGAAAATCCACCTTCCAAAAGAAGACAAAGTGACAAAATGGATTTGCTCAATATTGAAAATTTTGATAGTTTGTACAAGTTTTGCAAATCATACAGTTAGGAGTAAACCATACAACTAGGAAGGCAAACCGTACAAGGCGAAGACAAACCGTACAAAGCGCACTGAAATGCATGGGAAATGTAATTTCAGGTTGAAATGGCACATAGATTTGATAATTAAGGCACTAGACTTAGTAAAAGCCTTAATTAATGCATTTCGTTATGCATGGATAGTTGTAAAATAAGTAATTGCCTCAATAACCACTTTGGAACAGCTTTGGCAATGTTATATAAGGTCCCATTTTCAATTTTTTAGGTTTGGATATTTTCTAGTTGTAATCTAACTAAGTTATGCTCTTATGTTATGATTTCTATCTATAATTGTTGTAGATCAGACATGTTGTAAGTGAAATCAATACAAAATAATGTATAAATAACTACAGTTATGTTTTTCCAGGTTGTGTATGATTCAGGCATGGATTAATGATAATTGATGGCTTAATGATGTTGCATGCATTTTTATGGTGAATGTTTTGGCTAGTTTATGTATTGTTGTGATAGAATGGATTGATCTAGCACTGGTAAAGATTTTTATAATGATATATGATAATTTAAACATGATTTAGGATGTGGTGAACCCTACTGTACGATTTCTAGATGTAGCCCTTGGAATTGCATCTCTCTCAAACATTGATGATAAGTTTTGCATGTTATAGGAAAATGATTAATTATCATATTAAAATCTTCCAAAACCTATATGATAGAGATTGGCCCATTAGAATATCCAATTTTTCACTTGGATGTAATTTAATTTCATACATATCGTACATTAGAGTTCGTATAAATTGTACAAAGACAACTTACCTAATTTGGCAATTCAGATGATTAAGGATAACTTACCCGATTTGGCAGTTTTGGAGAAATCGACTTATTAATTACAAAACTGTGTACGGCAGCCTTCAAAACCATATATGAAGGATTTTTTAAGTTTATAATCATATAAGCCATGTCATTGTATGATTTTTGATTATACGATGTGTCAAATTGACTTCCATACAAGTTCATTGGGCATAAAATGGTAGTTTTAGGGATTGTATGGTTATATGACTTGGTAGATAAGTTAGATATAGTACATTGATAATTCTAATCCCTAGAAATTACCTTCCCATCAGGAATATTGCACCCCTATGCTACAAAGTACACACTAATTCTAACAAACTCTTCTTGGGCACATTCTTTGGTTTTACCTAAAACGATAGAGAATCATCAAAAATATTATTATAAAAAAATAGGGGACTTACATTTTCCACTGCTAGATTTAATCCTAGTAGAGAAATGAGTTTCAAATTTTTGAGTTCCTAGTATTTTATCCATATTCACATCGAACTTCATGGCATGGTTGGTTTTGGAGGACAATAAAGTATCACTACTAGCTCTGTCAACACCATTCATAGGTCCCACCATAGAGACCACAACTCCCACAACATAATGGCTTTTCCCATCCAAAAATAATTTATACATGACCAAGTTAAGACCTTGGTGTAGGGGGAAGGAGGAGACACCTCTCTTAACATTCAGGATTGACCACTCAAAAATTGGAACAGGTATTCTGGAATGTTGATGGATGTCTCCCCCTATAGGTTGTTGAGAAACACCAGGTGGAACCTCCTCATAATAACATCAGGGCTATCGAACATAATATACTTAAGCACCATCATAATAACAATGTCCCATAGTTTGTCGAGTGTATCTCTTAGGATGCCACCTTTATCTTTACCTAAAGTTTCACCTTTGTCCCTGAAGAGGTCCAGTTCTTCCTAAAGGGAATGCTTCTCCCTATTGATAATCTCACCATCATTAGGGAGCCAAATTATTTTATCTAGGAGGTCAATGGTCACTATGAATCTCAAACCATGGGTAACTACATCACCCATCCCAAGAGCAAAAAAATTCTAGAGAAAGGTTAAGGTCATGGTCTTTAAAAAACTGCAAAAAATGGAAAAGGCCATGGTCCCTAAAAATATCCTCAACAAGGAGGGATAGGAGGAGCATAGAGGGTTCAACTTACACCATAGGTGAAAGGATCAACATGAAGAGAGAAACTAGGGAGGAACTTAGGAACTCAGATGTAATAAAGGGAAAAGAAAAAAAAGTGAAAGGTTGGTGGACGAAGGATATGAAGGTAATGTAGCTTTCTAGAAACCATCTACAGTGGCAGTGGCACAAAGCACTCACAAACCTCACAAAAAAATCATGGAAGAATGTGGTACTCAGGATTGAATCACTTGGTATGGGCATATTGAAAAGGGCATGGAATCTCCAATAAGAAGATCAAACTATATTTTGAGGAGTACAAATCGAGGGAGGATGCACTCTCTAGGAGATGACATTAGATTTGGAGGCACCTCCAGTTAACAAAGGAAAGAAAAGTATCCAACGGTAATGACGAGGATCCAAAACACAGTTACTTGAGGCAAAATGGTGGTGATTTCCAAAATTTTTGGTACATCTAACAACATCCCTGGGGATAAATATGTTGGGATGATTTCCACCATGGATAATGATGAATATAATCCAATCACTGATAGCCATATGTAACTTCATATGAAGATGGTGTGTCATATTTGAATGCCAAGAAAAATGATTCTCCACGTATAGATGAAAATTGAAAGCAAGATGTCCAATTGGAGGATCATGTTGGCATGTAGTTTGTCAGAGGTGAATCTGCTATCATAAAAAAAATGAAAATCTGAACTAGATGCTTTGAAGGTAGTTACATGTTCTCCTTGAAACTTAAGCTTTAGAAACCCTACCAAAAGTGACATCGACTAAAAAATCCATAACCCCATCCATGATAAGCTCATTGAAATAATACACTTGGATGATGAGACTTCCATCCATGATGTGTATAAAACTACAAATAATCTCTCAAACATAAAAGTCTTGAAATTCACTCCTCTTGGGATAGAGAGGACCCACAAAATTGGAGGAGAAGAAGAACCAACCAATCAGAGAGTCCTTCCAAAAGGCTCGATTCATCAAAGGGACCTTACATGGAAGGGTTATTTAGAATATTGACATCAGTGAGGGGAAGACCATTTAACCAAAGATCGATTTGTCTTCAGAGAAGGAGGAGGGAGATTATAGAAGGGAAGCCTAAGTGAAGAGGCCATTCAAGATTGAGTGTTGGATTCAGGTTCACCATCTCCTTGAGCAACTAAAATATTGTTTGTGAGTGCTTGAAATATTATGGTGAGAACATAATGATAATTATGACTAAAATCATTGAAAGCATGAGAATTACGCTCATGCCAGATATTCCAAAGGAAGTGGAGAGGATAGAAGGACCAAAAGGTTTTGAGGTAAAAATATTTGAAAGCACTTATCCATTGAAGATAAATCACTGAGGAGAGAAGGAGGAGTCCAAGTGATGCCCATGGTACATAAAAGGGTAGACATGATGGATTGGGAGAAATGGCAGCTTAAGAAAATATGTTGGGTGGAATCACAATATTAGTTACACAAGTAGTAGCAGTTGGGGATGGGGATACCATGATGTTGGATATTTGGAATGGTGAGAATTTTATCTTGGATGACAAGCCAAAAGAAAAAAATCACTTTTGGGGTGAGGATTTTTCTAGATAATATTTGAAGGAAACTAAGGAAGGGAAGGGCTTTCGATGAGGGTGTAAGTAGACTGTGAAAATATCATTGGTGTTAGGGACCTAGATGATATGATATTCATATGGGTTACTAAGAATAACATAAAGGTGTAATAAATTAGATAGAATAATAGAATATCACCTTTGCTCGCTAGATAAGCCCTCATCAAGAATAGATTTTTAGGATTTTCTATTAGGATGAAAAAAATGATAGACCTTAGTTCCAAATAGGGAATCAGTGACAGGTTTCAGATAGATGAGGTCCGCACAATACTAAAGAGGATTTTTACCCAGCCAGAGATCCTCCCAGAAACTAATTTTTTTATCATCTCCTAATTTCCAATGAATACCTTTCTTGATAATCTCCTTAGTTTTAAGGATGAAGTTCCACACTATTGAGCCTAAGAGAGGAGTAGGATCATCTAGGAAGTTATTTTAGTACCATAAATATTTTTCTTTCATAATATAAAGTCATAGGGATTTCTCATTCTTAAGAACTCGTCATCCTTGTTTAGCAATGAGTGTTAGATTCATATTTCGGACCTTCCTGAGCCCAATGCCACCATGCTCTTTTCTGGAACAGACTTGGTCCCAAGGTACTAAATGAAAATATTACATCAGCATGGATACATACTAGAGGAAATTTATTTGGATTTGCTTAATTTTATTATAAAAAATTGTAGAGATCTAAAATATGGAGAGGAAGAACACTGGGATACTTTGAATAATAGCCTTGACTAGTGTAGTCTTGCTTGCATGGTTGAGGAGGATCCCTTTTCAACTAGCTAGTTTTGTTTGGATTATTTCAATGATAATGTTCCATAGAGATATTTTAATGGGACCTTCGAATAGAAAAAATCCTAGATAGGTAGCTGTGATCTCAGCAATGGTACATCCAAGAATGTTAGCAATACAGATTTGACACCTAATGGGAGTGTTAATGAAGTAAATATTGCTATTGGAGAAATTCATTTTTTTTCTAGCAACTGACTCAAAGGAGAGTATGATATATTTGATGACATCGACTTAAGGAACTAAAGCAATGGTAGCAAGAATTGTGGCATACGCAAATTGCTGGTGAGAGATAGGCTAGATGGAAGAAGCAGGTTTGATGCCAAAAATATCTCGTTTGGAATAAAAAGATTTAAAAGTTCTTTCTAAGGATTCAACAATGATGATGCAAAGTAACAGAGATAAGGGATCTCCCTATCTTAATCCTTTGAAAATTTGGAAGTATCCTACAAGAGACCCGTTTAAAAGGACAGAGAAATTGGTAGTGTATATGTATTCTTTGATAAGAGTTATCCAGGAAGTATGGAACCCAAACTAGGAGAGGATAGAAAAAAGAAAACTCCATGACACTCGGTCAAAGGTCTTGTTCATGTCTATCTTGAGAGGAGGTTAAACTTACCACTTTTGGCTATAGAATGGATAATTTCATGTATCATGATGACGATGTCAGTGATAAGCCTTTCCTGAATAGAGCTTCATTGATTAGGGTCAATGATTAAGAGGAGGATTGGTTTGAGTCTATTGGCCAGATATTTTGAGATAATTTTGTAAAATATATTACACAGGATGATCAGTTGGAAGTCATAAAGGGTATGAGCATTATTATTTATGGGGATGAGGGCTAGGAAGGTAGATTTGATATCTGTAGGGATACTACATTGGCTTTGTATTTTTTGGATGGCTGAGACAACATCAAGACTGAAAATATCCCAAAAAGTTTGGAAGAAGATAGGGGGAAAGCCATAAATACTAGGGTCTTTCCCACCTTGCATTAAGAAAATAGCAACACAAATTTCTTCAGATGAGAAAGGTTTAAGTAGCATCTCATTGAGTTCTAAAGTTACTAACCTTAAGATATTTTACAAGAGGGTCTTAGACGTTTGTTGATCACAATTACGACTATGTCCAACAAAATATTCAAAGAAGCTAACTGCTTCATTCCTAATATCAAAGATATATTTTGTGACTATCCCATATTATTTGATGATTTATTTGATTCTATTGCTTCCCCTGTGTCTCATGGTGGTGGCATGAAAACATTTTGTATTTGAATCCCTCTCTTTCGACCATTGACATGGGATTTTTGTTTCCATAAAAATTCTTCATTTTCGAGGATATTATGGTACTTTTATAGGAGGATATTTTTAGTGTCACGAAGATTAGAATCAAGGTCCCCTTGTTGAGCTGAAAACTCAATGCTAGAAATTTGTGACTGGATTTGTTGTTTTTTATAGAAATTATTGTTAAATATTTCTCTATTCCACCTTTTGAGATATATTTTTATGAACTAGAGCTTGTTACTGACTTGAGAGGCCATAGGTCCATAAAATTTGTGATACCACTAGGTGGAAATAAGTGACTTGAGGTCTAGGTCCTGAAGCCACATTACTTCAAACCTAAAAGAAGATTTGAAAGGAGAAACTTGATAAGTGCAATCCATGAGGATGAGGTTGTGATATGATCCAATCCTAGGAAATGAGTGGAGAACAACATCACCAAACCTTGGAATGGCACTAGTGGACATCAAAAGTCTATCGATCCAAATCTATATGAGTTGATACCCTTGTCTACGATTGGTCCAAGTGAATTTGGTACCTCTCAGATCAACATCTATGAGTTCATTATCATCTATGAAAGCTGAAAACTACTCATAGGAATATACTATAATTTGGAATCCTCTTTTTTTGTTAGTAGGGAACATAGGAGATTTGAAGTCTCAAACCAACATTCAAGCCTCTATAGATAAAACCTCTAGAAGTTGATTGAGAGTGCTCTAGAGGTAGGATCTCCAAGAAGGGGATTTTGGTGCATAGATGTTGGAAAACACCCAATGGTTGCTATTAATTTTTCTAAAAAAATAAGACATTCATGTAGTTCTCATATCTAGATAGGAGAGTCCCATAAAATTATTTGGGTTCCCACATGCATAGCAGACCACCTAAAGCACCATTGGATGGGATTGCAAAGAGCACATAGTCCTTCCATATGTATTTGGTTATGCAAGTAGCATTCTAGATGTCCATTTTGGTTTCTTGTAATAAGAAAATGGTGGGTCTAAGATATTTCCTCATGGACTTGACCAAGCATTGCTTATTTTGACCATTGAGGCCTCTCACATTCCATGAGAGGATCTTCATTTGTTACTTTTGGAGGATGTTCACTTCCCTCTTCCAAGTGAAGGGGAAAATTTGGATCTATTGTCAACAATGGCCTCATAGGGTCTGGAAGAAGCATGAAGGGTGAGCTAGGTGCCATTAGAAATCCCTTTCAAAATTTCTTTTTTTTGAGGTCCTGAGCTAAAGGGCAACCCCATTTCTTGCCAAAGCCAACATCAACATGAAGCATTTTTTGGGTTCAGGTGAATAGAGGGGAAAGGACTATTTGGAAGAGGGTTGCCTATAGGAGAGCCAAGAAGGCTCTTGGGGGATGGAGGGGGGGCTTGAGGGATTAGCAAAAGCAACCATGATGGGGTCATATTTTAAAAGAGAAAAAAATGGTTTAAAGTAGGGATAGGAGGGCATACCCTAAGATAATAATAAATATTTGTGCACTCTATGGGATGAGCAGGGGAGCCCTTAGTGATATCTTTAGGATCCTTATGTTCTCCTTGAGCTTAAATGGGTAGTGAGACATCTTGAGAATGACTTGAGACCAAAGCTAAATATGGGTTTAGGACTACAGTTGAAGAGTTGGGTCACCACTGAGAAATATAATGTTGACAAGGACTATCATTAGGAGAGCTCAAAGGTGCCTTAGAAACTTTAGGGTATTGCGAATGAAGTTGGCTTTGTTTGGAGCACACACTATAGAACATGGGCTTATTTTTATATTCAATAGTTTGAGAAATGGTGCTAACCTTCGAGATGATATTGATTGAAGTAGGGAGGGAAGATTCAAGTTTTTTGTTGGACCATGCAGATCTTGAATTTCATTGTAAGATTGAAAGCAATCAAATATTCAATTTTCAACACGATTCATTTGAGGATATCCTCATGCCAGAATGGGATAGGTAGGTTGGGGAGACATACCCATATGGGAGAAAATTTATGTTTTGTGTGGCTGGATTGAAATCGATGCTTCATTTTTGTAGGTAAAGTCCATATATCCAAAAAATAAAGGTTTGCATTTGAGAATTTAACTATCATCACTAGAATGATAAAAAAACTCTGGGGAGATGAACCAACTCTACAAATCCTAAGGGGTGCTAAATAGAAAGAGCCCATCTGTGAATTGATTCCATGTCAAGGTGAGCCTCCAAAAATTTATCGACTAGAGAGTAAGATTTCCAATCAATGATAGAGGATATGATCTCAGCTGGGATTATTAGGGATCCATCAGAAGGATGCAAGTCAGCCCTAGGTTTAGGAGAACTAAGTTTTTTTAGAGAGGTGTTTTCACCATATCCACAAATGAAACAACCTTTTTAGGAATTCTTCCTTGTGACCCTTCCTTTATCACTGCCAGCATTGAAGGAGACCCAATCACTTTAGATATTGTTGAAGAATCTCTTCCAATATCTACTAGGGTATTGAACACCAAAAAAATTTCTTCATGACCTATCGATCTGATTAGCACCATCGGGCCCAAACTTTTGGAGGTTTTGAAGGGTTGGTAGGTCTATATTTGGTTTGCATGATGAAGTCCACCATTGAACCTCGATAAAAATATCCATATTCCACCAGTGTGGCAGGTTCTGTGTCATCGTATCCACAAAAAGCTGTTATATTTTCCACCAAAGCATCATTATTTTTCACCAATACATCTATGCCTCCGACAATTCTAGTTGGAAAAAGAGGTTTTGTCGTGTTGTATCCATAATTTTCACCTTTTCTTGTGCAATATTCACCTATTTTGTCACCTTTGCCTGGGTTCGTTGCTACTATTGTCTCCATCCTCTCGAGAGATGATATTACAAAAACTTTGATTATTTTAATTAAAGAGAATTTAGTTTAATTAAATGATTAGAAGATGGATACTTTGGTTATTTTAACTAATGAAATAGTTTACTTTATGAACTACACTAAGGAGGTTTTGATTTACAAAGTAAAGGAGAAATGGTTTATTTTATAGACTAAGGGTATGGTTGATTTATGAAATAAAAGAAAAATAGTTTATTTTATAGATTAAGGGTATGGGACCTTAATTTATGAAATAAAATAAAAATGGTTTATTTTATAGATTAAGAGTATGTGACCTTGATTTATGAAATAAAAAAATGGTTTATTTTATAAATTAAAGGAATGGAACTTTTATTTATGAAATAAAGGAATTTTTTTTATTTTATATATTAAGGGTATGGGACCTTGATTTATGAAATAAAGGAAGAAATGACTTATTTTATGGATTAAGTAATGATACTTGATTTATGAAAATAAAAGAACCTAGTTTATTTTATGATTAAAGGTATGGGACTTTAATTTATTGAATAAATGTTGAAATGAATTTACTAAAGTATAACCTATGATTTTGTTGTATTGGTTGAAAGACTTTTTAGGGACAATGAGAGATGAAAATAGAGATTTTTATGATATCAACTATGCAATAGATGGTTAGATACTTTGATTGCATTTGTATAGTTGCAATTTGGTAAAGAAAATAGTAAATGCATTTAGAAGCATGTCTATCATTGTACCATGAGTTGCCCTAATCCCCTACTATCCTCAAATGATTGAAGGAAAGATATGGAGGACCAAATATGGTAGTTGGGTCATATACATTGGTTTGACTTACTTTTGCAATAATTTACTTATGCTCAAATAGATTATAATTTTAAGGAGACATCCCTAAACTAATATGATGTATTACTTTATTTTTTTAGAAGTATGGGAGTTTTACCATACCTGGATATATGTAATAACTTTATGAAAAAAAGGTAAATGTATATTTGATTTATGATTATGTGCTACCTATGCTTTGTTATTTAGTTTTCTCTTCCATTTAATGCTTACTTTTATTTAAATGTATTTTCCCTTTCTAAGTACCCTTGTATGCTTTATATATATGTTCTTTGATTAAATAGAGTGAATTATTCTTGTTTTCTTTGCTAAACACAAAAGTGACCTAAGAAATTGAGATCTTAGGGTGAACCTAGAAAGTGACCTAAGAAATTGAGATATTAGGGTGAATGTAGGAAGACCTAAGGGATTAAGACCCCTTAGGGAGAATGATAACTAAGTAAACTAAAATATTACATCTGAGTTAAGATAGCTCATCATGGAGATGAGATGGATAGCTTAACTCACAATACATGTAACATACCTACACAGGTGAATTTGTGTAAGGTATGGTGATGGGAGTATACCTTCGAATGACTAAAGGTGAGAAGTTTATCTCATCAAGAATGATGACATAAATAAGCTTATTTTTGGTAACACATAATATGCCTACACAAATAAACCCATGGGAGGGTATTTGGTGAGATGTAACTCTTTGGAAAAGTTGAGAAATTTAGTGATATTAAAAAAGTAGAATAACAAAAGGTTGGTTAGGGTTTTATGAATCCCTCTCCATATTAAAAAAAATAGAAAAAAATTATTTTCTTTTTTGTGTTTATTATTGTAGTTAAATTTTGGGTCATTACATTTGGTATTAGAGCTCTAGGTATAAGGGTATAGAGCTTATTATGTGCTAAGGGATTTGGATGTATTTCAATGAAGGCTTGCTTAAGATTTAATCTAAAGTTGAGAAGACTTAGAATCTCATGCTTACTAGAACCTAATAATAAATAATCCTAAGGGTGAATGGAATGTTATGATACCTTACTTATGGTAAGTGTAGACTTTGGTATTGAAGTTACATCATAAATTTGAAATGCCACATTAATTCTATTATTGATGCTTTTAGCAAGAGAAATATCTATTATCGCTTGGATTAGTAGTATAGTTCAAAGTGAAGCTATAACCTAATATTTTTCTTGGTTGTAACCAGGTTAAAATGCCACCTAAGGCAAGAAAATAGAGGCCTACAACTTCAAATATATAGAATCAACAAAATAATGTCAAGGAAGGGATCTAGGATGAGGATCCAAGAAATTCCAACAAATAGGGAAAACCTCACTACTACGGTTGCTACCATGCATAATCAAATGAGACAAATGTTGGAAACTATTATGAATTAGAATTCGAAATCTAGAGGCTTAAAGGTTAGCCAATTCAATGACTAAAGAATAGTTGCAAGCTAGAGCCCTTTTAGCAAAGGAAACAACTAGGGATCTAAAAAATACTTGTATCTCCAAGTTTGGTGGAGAAGATGAAAGGGATGTAGCTGAATCTTGACTCAGATAATTAGAAGTTTATTTTATAGTTAAAGGCTATTCTCCAGGAACCCAAATAATTTGGGCCACAATATACTTAGAAGAGACTGCTCTAGATTGGTGGGAAAACTACTATGAGAAGACTAAAATTGAACCTATTGACATTCCATGGAAATAATTTATAGTTATATTCAATAAAAGGTTCCATACAAAGCATTTGTATGCACTAAAATTTGAAGAATTTTCCAAGCTATGACAAAGGACTAAAACAGTGGAGATATACTATAAGAAGTTGGTCCAGTTACTTAAGTATGTACCTACCTATGATGAGAATGTGAGGGTTCACAAGTTTGTTGGCAGGTTGGAATCTAGAGTAAGACATGATGTAAACATGCATGAGCCTAAATATCTAGAAAAGGTGTATGAATTAGTGAAGAAATTAGAGACCCACATGCAATTTAACTATGTTACCCTATCTAAGCAAGATAAACAAGCATTGAGGAAGAGGAGTAGTCAAGGATTCTTGAAATTGGAAGAGGACCAGGATAAAAAGACCATGAACCATTAGAAGTTTGAGAAGATAAATAATGGGAAACAAGGAAGGTTCAAGAAGAAATTCCAAAAGAAAACAAACAATAATCCCAACAACGTAAAGCCTCAACCTCAAAAACCACAAACTTCAACTCTAGCAAGTAAGATGGAGGAGCAGAAACTAGAAAAGCAACAAGGACCCAAGGATGGGTGTTATCATTGTAGAGGACCTCATTATGCTAATAAATATCCGCATCAACTAGAGCCAAGTGCATCAAGTGTCAAAGGAAAGGAACCTATGCACTAGATCTATGCTTCAATGAAAAATCAAAAGCTAGATGGGCAAGTTACCCCATTTCTTGTGAAAGGTAATATTTTTAATAAGCAAGTAAATATTTAAATTGATAATGGGACCACAAATAGCTTTATTTCTTCTATTTTAGCAAGGGATATATTAAAAATACCAAGATATTTGGACCATCATTGGAAGGTCGAGTATGGTTTGAGGTAAACCTACTTAGTAAACCATTGTTCTCCAATGGAAGAGATTATGTTAGCTTGTGGTACCATCGAAGGTTGTTTGTATGTAGCTCCACTTCATGACTTTGATGTGATCCTAGGGATGGATTGGTTATGCTTGTGAAGCCTTGATAAATTTCAAGATAGATGGATTGATTATTCAGAGAAAGGCAAGGAAATACTAAGAATTCATAGCAAGTAGGTGGTATTCAAACCCCAGATGTTTTCGGCTATGTAGTTAAAGAAAACCCTCAAGAAGGAAGAGATAGTCTATATTGTAAAAATTAATAAATTTGGATAGTATCAGAACAAAGGTGCTAGAGAAACACCCAATTTTGCATGATTTTAAGGATGTATTTCTTGAGTATTTACTTGGACTCCCTCCTATGTGGGAATTTTATTTTACCATTGATCTTATGTCAAGAGAGAAACCAATTTATAGATCTCCATATAGAATGAATCCTATCGATATGCAAGAAATAAAGGTACAACTACAAGGGTTATTAGAAAAGGGGTTGATAAAACTAAATGTGTCACCTTGAGATGAATTGGTTTTATTTGTGAAAAAGAAGAATGATTCTTTAAGATTATGTATTTATTATAGGATGTTGAACAAGGCTACAATCAAGAACTAATACCCATTACCTAGAATCAAAATTTTGTTTGATCAACTGAGAGATGTCACCATATTCATCAATATTGACCTAATATCAGGGTACCATCAATTAAGAATATTGAGGAGGACACTCTCAAAATAACATTCAAGACTAGGTATGAGCACTATGAGTTCACAGTACTACCATTAGGACTAACTAACACCCCAAATGCATTCATAAATTTAATAAACAATGTATTTAGGAGGTATCTGGATCAGTTTAAACTCGTATTCCAAGATGATATCTTAATATACTTTTGAGATAAGGAAGAACACGACATACATCTCAAGATATTGTTATATTTGTTAAGGGAAAACCAACTCTATGGAAATCTGGTGAAAATCGATTTCTATGGATCAAAGATAGGATATCTTGGGCACATTATATCAGTAGAATGAATTGCCATAGATCCAAAGAATATTGAAGCCATTCTAAATTGGCCACCCTCTAATAATGTGACTGAAGTGTAAAGCTTCATGGAGTTAACAAGATACTATATATATTATATAAAAGATTACTCCAATATTGCAGTGGCAATAACTAATCTTCAGAAAAATGGATAGGAATTCAAGTGGTTGAAAAAGTGTGAAGTTGCATTTGCATTGCTTAAACCTAAACTCACTATCAAACCTATACTAAAAATTCTTGACCATCAAGGGGACTTTTTAGTATGCACAAACACATCACTAGAAGGGTTGGGAGAAATACTCTCTCAAGAAGAGTTAGTATTATAATACACTTCAAGGAATCTCAAGAAGCATGAAATTAATTATGCTACACAATATTTAGAACTAGCTGCAGTGGTACATGCTCAAAATACCTAGTGCCACTAATTGGTGGGATGTCCATTTGAATTGAAAACTGACCATCAAATTTTGAGGTATATGTTCACCCCACCTATACTTAATGCGAGATAGAGAAGATGGATCGATTTTCACACTGAGTATGAATTTAAAATTGAGTACATAAAGGAAAATGCAATAAGGTTATTGATGCGTAGAGTAGAATGAAACACATAAAAATCATTAACTAGAATTCACATAAATATGATGGATCAAGTGAGACATGAGCAATCTTGGGATGAGTATTACCAGGAAATTCGAGCTAGAATGGGTAGAGACCCTGAGGGTAATAAGAAATTTGGCATGAAAGATGACCTTTTGTGATACAAATATAGGATCATCATACAAAAAATGGGTTATTTAAGGAATCCAATAATGCAATAAGCCCATAGATCCCCTTATTCTACTCACCTTGGAGGGACCAAAATGAGGGAAAACATGAAAAGAACCTTCTTATAGGTAGGAATGAAGAAGGATATCACTGATTATGTTTCTAAGTACCTCGAATGTTAAAAATTTAAGGTAGAATGTAAACATCCTACAGGACAATTGTATACACATGATGTAACTACATAGAAATTATAGGTTATATCTATGGATTTTATAGTAGGGTTACCCAAGACTAGGTATCAACATGATGTAACCCTTGTAATAGTTGAAAAATTGACTAAGGTAGCACATTTCATACCAAGTAACATCAAGGATGATGCTCAATTGGTGGCTAACAGATTTACCAAAGAGGTGTTTCGATTGCTATGATTTTCTAAAATAATTGTTTCAAATAGGGATTCTATATTTACTTCTGAATTCTGGAAAACCCTTCATCGTGCAGTGGGCACAAAACTAAACATGAGTTCAACATACCACCTTGAGATATAAGGTAAAATTTAATGGGTAAACCATGTACTATAGGACATGCTTCATATGTACTACATGGATCAGAAGTCTCATTGGGAAGACTACCTACATCTTGTAGAGTTCACCTATAATAATGGGCATCACTTCTCTCTAGGAATGACTGATTTTGATACCTTGTATGGGTGGAAGTGTAGAACACCATTATATAGGGATAACCTAGAATATTGAGTTGTGATTGATCCAAATATAGCCAGAGAGATGGAGGATTAGCTAAATGTAATCAGTCCAAGACTTAAAGAGGCTATTGATAGGTAAAAAATTACCTTGATCTAAGGAGAACTCCTAGAGATTATTCAGTTGGATCTAAAGTGTTTTTAAGGGTTAAACTAATGAAGACTACTATAAAATCCATAAATTTGGACCCTTGATTTGTAGGATCCTTTGAGATCACTAAAAATATTAGTTCAGTTGCATATCAACTTGCTTTACCATCTAACCTGTCAAATATCCATGGCACATTCCATATATCCTTGCTTAGAAAATATGTTGTTGACCCTGAACATGTGTGGGATGTTTCTAAATTGCAGATGGTAAATTTAGAGGTTGTTAAAGTGATTTCGATAAATATTATTGAGTTCCATTCTATGTCTATGCAGAATCAAACTCTTGAACAATGTAAGTTCTAGTAGGATCAATTTTCTGAAAGAAATACCACTTGGGAGAAATAAGATATGAAAAAACATTTTCCCGTCTTTTTTGAAAATATATGATGTAATAATTATATTTTTATAAAAAACTAGAAACACTCGGGATGGTGTTTAGTCCTAGGGGGTATGATGTCATGACCCTCTCGTGTAGGATTTGTGGCATGGAAAAACATTGTATTAATTGAGGATATTTTAATAATTAGTTTTATACAATTGAACAAACTAGGTGATTCTAGTTTAATATTTTGAAATAACATGATATTGTTGACATATTGTTAATGTGTAGAATCCGGTACACTTGTGGGTGGAAGAGGTAGAATCATCAACAAAAAACAAGGTACCTAATATAGAGGAAGTGATGATTACGACAACTTGGGGGTAGCATGGATATATACCTTCATATAGACATGCATTATTAGTTAGAGATAATCATCAATAACCAGCCACCTAGAGCCTTATTTGATGGGTTGGCAACTATTGTAAATTCTTTGGTTGAGATGGGTGATTGGATTGATGGAAAGATTCCCTCTTTATTTAAAATGTATATGACTGGTTGTCTTTTACTTCATCACTTGTTGCATAAATGGTTTTAGAAAAATTGCATAAGTTGGTTGCCTTTAAAAAGCTCTTTATTTTGCTTAAACCTTTCAAAAGAATAACATGATGTTAGTATTCAATAAGAAAACCTTTTATTCTATATTTTATTTATATATAGTAAGTCATTATTTTAAATGATAATAGAATTTTCATATATAAATAATAAGTGTTTTTATTTTTAAAGATAATAGAAGTTCGTTTGAAAATAATAGATGATTTATTTTAAATGAAAATAGAATTTCATTTGAAAAAAAGAGTAGAAACATTATTATTTTAAATAAAAATGTTTTATAGTAAAGGATAATATAATTTCATTTATATTAAATAAAAGATGTTTTATTCTAAGTGATAATAGAATTTCATTTGAATAATAATAGAAGTTTTTATTTAATTAATTTAAAAAAAAATATATCTTCCATAATATCCTATGAGGGGACGTGCGATATAATCTATTGAAATGCAAAGATCTCTTGTTGACCAAAGGAGGGGGACCTCATTTATGGTCGACTTCAAAAAGAGCAAAGAAAAATTTTAAAAAAGAAAAAAATCCTATCCTACCACCATAAGGAGGTGGGGGGAGTAATGATATGCATATAGGAAGTTATGGGGGATTGGACAAGGGAAGGGTGAGCATGAAATGATCTGGACATTCTTCTTGAAATGGTGGGTATAAAATACAAAGGTAGGGAGTGCAAAGTTAGAAAAAAAAAGGGCGATAAGCAGTGGAAGAGAGAGGAGAGACACCAATGGATATATTGAAACTAGTGGGGCATGAGAGCTCGAATAGCTCGATAAATTTTGGAGAGACACAAAAACAATGTAAGACACTATGCAAAGGAAACACTTAAGGAAAACAGAATCCATATAAAGGTTTTAGGTTGGTTTAACAAATTATTGAATAACACAAGCTTATACTGAGAGGGGGGTGAACAGTATAAGATAAAACTTTTTATTTTTCTTTAGAAAATAGTATTATCCAATATTATCAATTGAAATAATGAAACAATGCACAAATAATCACACACATAAGAGACACAAATTTAACGTGGTTCACCCAATGTGGGCTACATCCACAGAGAAAATATTTCTTATAAATTTTCTCAAAAAATATCTTGGGAACCAATTCCCTATTACAATGTTTATGGGCACCAACCCAAAGGAGACACCAATCCCCTATGCTCATGTTTGTGGACCTCTATCCATAGGAGACACCAATACCTTTTCTCTGGTTCATGGACCTCTATCCACAAGAGACACCAATCCCATTTGCTATGGTTCGTGGACCTCTATCCATAGGAGAAACCAATACCCTTTACTCTGGTTCATAGACCTCTATCCACAGGAGACACCAATCCCTTTTTCTCTAGTTTGTAGACCTCTATCCATAGGAGACACCAATCCTCTTTGCTCTGGTTTGTGGACCTCTCTCCATAGGAGACACCAATCCCCTTTGCTCCTGTTCATGGACCTCTATACATAGGAGACACCAATCCCCTTTACTCTTGTTCATGGATCTCTATCCACAGGAGACACCAATTGCCTCCTACTCTAGTTTGTGGATCTCTATCCACATGAGACACCAATATCATCTACTCTGGTTTGCTTGAAATATTGCTCATAACTCAGCTCAAATTTTCTCTAAGCCTACGCACAAGGCTTTCTCAACCTGCTCACACAACCTTCTCAACTTGCTCATAAAACTTGCTCAATTATGCTCCAATCCTACTCAAAAGGCTTGCTCAAACTACTCACACAACCTACTCAACCTCCTCACACAACATGTTCAACTTGCTCACAAAACCTACTCAATTCTGCTCCAAGTCTACTCATAAGGCTTGCTCAAATCTACTCACAACTTTGCTCGAATTTGCTCACCAAAATATGCTCAAATCTTCCCAAATATTGCATACAAACAATGCTTATATATTTACCAAAAGTGCTTTCTTTGACTAAAGTAATTCAGAAATATTATACCCAGAATTATTTTATCTTCATGAACATACAAGAAATGATATGCACTAAAATAATGCTCAATATGTTCTTCACATCCACATGTCTCACATTTATTACATTTTAAAGGTATCTCTAGTCTAGCACTTGATTATTGGCCTGGTAACTGATGATTTCCACCTTTACTTCAAAAACAATCACCATGCATAAATTTATCCTTTTCATCTACTCTCAAAATCAATCATGAACATATGCACAATTTTACTCTCAAACCCTTGCACTTTTATTCTTAAATCCATTCAAAGCAATGCACAACTTTTCTCTTAACCCTTATAAAATTCATATTTTAAGTTCATACATCTAATAATCTCTTATATCTCCCACTTGACACAATCAACAAATCATAATCATATCATACATAAATATTTCATAACACTTTCATAGTTGTCCTCATAAAACACTTGTCTTTGGAATTTCTATTGCCACACATTGCTCAAAATATTATGTACTTATTGTCTTATTCTAACAAAAATAAATTTCATTCATAAAACTATAGTGCATTAATAAATTCACACTTTCTTTTATTTTATCCTTTTGAATAAAACCTTAAATCATAACATTTCATCAATAAAAATTTCATTCTCAGGTATAATAAAAAAGATACTTATCTCTTCAAATGATTTTTGTTGGCACTACAACTTGAACCCTGGTCTCTCATCCACAACTCTTATTGGCTAGCCATGAACCAACCAAGCTACACCACCGGATGGAAGGTGGTTCCACACCTTTTAACTTGATGACATGGACATTACTTTGTCTCCAAAATGTATCCCTGGTGCACTATGAATCCAAGATGTCTTTACACTATTTCCCCTTAATATCACACATATCCAACACTTTGTCTTCTCACGATGTTACTTGTTTTTTTGTCTTTAGGTTTTGGTTCTAATATCACACACAACTATTACTTGCACTGCCTTGGTTTCTTATGCAATTCACTGATTAGGATTTATGTATGCTGCATTCAAATCCTGCACTTTTGTGACCTGCTTTATCTTTCTACAATAATAAACACTTCCTCACAACATTAATAAACATTAATACAAATGAATAAACCAGCATGATACCTTTGTATTTATTACTGTGCAAGTCTCTTAAGCTTAGGTCAAATGTATCCAACAATTTTACTTCACAACATTAATGATTTTTCTTCATTGCTGCCACTATTTCCTTTAGATTGTGCACACTCCAACTATGTCATAGGCCTCTCTTTTTATTCCTCTTGGTAATACCAATATATGTAAGAAAAGTGATACCTTTTTCTCTTCTTTTATGGTAGCTACAAAAGGTTCTTATCTTGATTTCACTTCAATAAATCTTATGCCCAATGCACACTATAGCACACTTTTTGAAAGCACTCACTGTCCACAAATGAAGGCACACCTTTCACATATGAACACTGCTTCCACTCAGATGCAAAAAACACGCCTTCAAGTGCAAGCACTCAAGAAATCAACACACGCATGACACTCAACAAATGGATGCCTCACTGCACTCAAATAAAATGATGTCTCATTGCACTCAAATGAAAGGAAATCTCACTGCACTCAAATGAAAGGAAATCTCATTGGACTCAAATGAATGTAAATCTCATTACACTCAAACAAAAAAAAATCTCATTGCACTTAAACGAATATAAATCTCACTCTCCAATGAAGGTGCACACTGGAGCTCACTCTCTCTTTCGAATGAAGATAAAGTATGTGAACAAAAGGTCTTCTTATTTCTCCTAAGGCAATTGTGAAGGCGCTCACTAAAATCACTCCACAAATAAATTTAGCACCACACACACACACAAACACACACACACACACACACACACACACAAATATATATAATCAAAAATAAATTTTTGAATCGTAAACATAAGGTCGGCCTTTTAATTATTTTAAATATACTTAAATCCTTTTGATTTAAATATATCCCACATTTAAAAACTTACCTCAATATTTAAATATTTAATTTAAATATCAAAGTATACATCACTAATTGATATTTGAGATATATATCCCCATTTTATTTGTTCAAGCACCATAATATTATCCATTCATAATTTCATCCTTATCAGTGTTTTTTCCCTTGACAATAATTTTTTTTTGGTTGAATTAAGTTATATCCACAACATGCATATGAGGGGAAATTTTTTGAAAATGGGACCTCTATTCTTGAGAGTTTTACACAACCCACTTCCTCTCCAACTCCTCTATTCTTGAGAGTTTTACACAACCCACTTCCTCTCCAACTCCTCTCTTCTTGATATTTTTTTCCCTTGAAAATATTGATAACTTATAATTCCATTCTTGAATATATTCCTACTTTTGACATTAATGTATATTATTGCCTTTGACATCAATGACAACATAATATTTCTAACAATCTCTCCCTTTGTCATTAATGGTAACCTTGCACAAAAAACAACTTTCTTTTATTGTTGCTGGATTCTCAATCTGCTCCCCTGACAAGCTACTCCCCCTCACTAAATTCTCTCCCCATTTGACATCAATGGCAAAGATCTCCTTGGGGCTAAATATAAGACACTAAGTGCAGCCCCCTCACCACCTCCTTTTCTTGAGGTGATCAATTTTGGTATGGGAGTAAGACTAATATCAAATTACAATGCTCTTCTTATTTTTCAATATTATTTTTCCATACCTTTGTAGTCATACCCTTTTGAACATTTTGAGCATCATTTTTCTTGCTTATCTTTGGAAGTTCTAGAAATAATGTTCTACACCACTTTGCTCTATACCTAAAATTATTGTAATTTTAACACCTAATGTTGTAGTCCTTTAAAGGTGTAACTGAATTCTTGGTGAAACTATAATCATTATTACCATAAATCCTGCAATGTATATCTTTATTACCAAAATGATTATATGAGTAAAAATAACCTTGGAAGAAATATTCATCTTGTCTTAATCTCATGGTTCTTTCTTTGCTTTTCTTGTGATAGCTCCTGTTCCTTTTTGATTCTTTGTTTTCTTCCTCTTTGATACTATCACCTCTCAACACATCAGTTTAGGTATTAGGATTTTCTTCAAATACATTCTTTGATGCTTCTATTTATTTTGAGCTTGAATCCTCTTTGTTGTAATCAAAGTGACACTGAGGGGGGGCGTGAATCAGTGTGATCTTTAAAAATTCTAAAACATATAGTTTTAAATCCAACAACAGTTTAAACTGATAAAAGAAATATCAAAAATGCAGTAAGAAAGCATGACACACAACACAGTAATTTAACGAGGTTCACCAATGTGGCTACTCCTCAAAATGACTACTTGGACTACCATACAAATCCAGCCAATGCAAAGCTACAACTTTACAATATCTTTTACCAACACCAACTGGAAAGAGCACCAACCCCTTTGCTTTATCTGTTTCAGGAAAAATAGAGCACCGACTCCTAATTTACCAGCACCTACTGGAAAGAGGCACCAACCCCTTATGCCAAGCTACAACTTGGAAGACAATAATAAACATTACCAAATAAAACTTTCACCTCATTTCTCACAGTCTGCTATTTTTTTGCATTCTGCTGCTTCTGTGCAACACGATTCGTACTATCCAACCGCTTCTCTGTACTTCTTCGCACTCTCTGCTGCAATCAAAAGATCAATCACTTCTATAGTCTACGCATTATTACTTCAGACTTGAAACACACCCTCTGCACATCGCGCTCTTAATTCTCGAAGATTCAATATGCACTCTTCACTTCGTCATTAAAGATATATCGCTTCAGCCTTAGCTCAAATCGAAACTACTCACTCTCTGCGCACTGCAAATCTCGCATACACACCTTATCTTCGCACACATCACACTCCATCTTGAATTAGTCCCTCCTTTTATAGAAGAAATATTCAAAAACAATATTGAGACTGTAGTCGGCTTAAACCCTAAGGAGCGTCGGCTGTCAAACCCTTATGAATATTGGCTTCAAACCCTAGAGACTGTCGGCTTAAAACCCTAATGATTTTCAGCTTCAAACCCTTATGAATATCGACTTCAAACCCTAATGAATGTCGGCTTAAAACCCTAAAGATTGTCGGCTTCAAACCCTAGAATTTTTTAGCTGCTAAAACCTGGTGATTATCGGTTGCAAACCCTAAAGACGTCCGCTAAAAAACCCTAGAAAATGTCGGCTTCAAAACCCTAAAAATCATCGGCCTCGATTCAACTTTGTCGGCCTCAACCACTACTGCCACCTCTGTTACCTTTTTGTAACTGTTGCCACGAAACACAAACATGTCGCGATATCACGACGTATTTGTAGCCGTACGCCTTCATATCCTTGCTGTCGTGAAATCACGACCATTTTGGCCTTTGGTAGCTTTGCCATCGTTCTTGTCACGAAATCGTGACACTTCGAACTCTTGCTTACGTCATCCTCATTCTTGTCATGAAATCACGACGCTTTCAGCTTCCAGTGGCTTTTCTTTCACCCTGTCGCGAAATCGTGACACTTTCAGCTTTTTCTGACGTCATCCTCGATTTTATCGCGAAATCGTGACGCTTTCGGCTTCCAGCGGCTTTTATTTCACCCTGTCGTGAAATCGCGACACTTTCAATTTTGCTGACGTCATCCTCATCTTTGTCGTGAAATCGCGATGCTTTCGGCATCCGTACAATTCTTGCTTCATGTGGTAGCGAAATCGCTACACCTTCATGTTGTGCTTTTTCAACTTGTAGCGAAATCGCTACACCTTCTTGTTGTGCTTTTTCAACTCGTAGCGAAATAATCGCTACACCTTTGTTTTGTGCAATTTTGACCCGTAGCGAAATCACTACACCTTTGCTTTGTGCACTTTTGACTTGTAGCGAAATCACTACAGCTTTTCAACTCAACGTTTTCTCCTTGCTTCGGCCAATGAAATTTTGACATGTAGCGAAATTGCTACAACTTTTCACTTAACGCTTTTTCCTTGCTTCGGCCAGCGAAACAACAACATGTAGCGAAATCGCTACAGTTTCTTGACTTAGCTTCTTGGCCTCCAACATGTAGTGAAATCGTGACAGTTTGCCTTGTGCCTTCTCTTTCCTCCGACTTGTCATGAAATCATGACATTTTGCCTTGCGCCTTCTCTTTCCTCCGACTTGTCGTGAAATCATGACATTTTCGACTGTGCCTTCTCTCTCCTCCGACTTGTCGCGACATCGTGACATTTTCGGCTACGCCTTCTCTCTCCTCCGACTTGTCGTGAAATCATGACATTTTTAACTGTGCCTTCTCTCTCCTCTGACTTGTTGCGACATCGCGACATTTTTGGCTGCACCTTCTCTCTCCTCCGACTTGTCGCGAAATCGCGATAGAAAGCATGTCGCGATATCGCTATAGTTTTCTAACTTGTTTTTTTCTTCGAATTTTTTTTGTCTTTTGCATCTGAATGACTCCTGAACTATCTGTCCACTACATCATTAGATCTAGCTGCCTGTGTTGACAACAATGACAAACTTCTTGCACCTCCTTGCTCAACAATCTCCCCCTTTGGAATTGTTGGCAACACCTGTGTACATTCCTGTAACTCTTCTCCCCCTTTGTCAATAATACCAAAGGGCTGCTGCAGACTCCCCCTGAGTCCATCCTCACACTTCTCGGGCACAATTTGTTGCATCTAGCACAAATTTTGATCATGAGCAAAAGAATAGTCAAATACTCAAATGCTCCCCCTGAGAAAGTGATCCCTGTAGCTAGTCACTTCTTAGGAAGTGTGACTACTCCTAATTTGCTTCGAAGGTACTCAAATACTTCCTTGGGAAAATATTTTGTAAAAATATCCGCTACTTGTTCTGTAGTTGGGACATAGTCCAATTTAACTTCTCCTTCTGCAACTTTCTCTTTCAAGAAATGATACCTTATAGCAATGTGCTTTGTCCGTGAGTGCATTACTTGGATTCTTAGAGATGTTAATTGCACTGGTGTTATCACACTTTACCGATATTGGTTCACTAAAATTAATACCTAGATCTTTCAAGGTTTGTTTCATCCACAAGACTTGTGTGCAACATGTTGCTGCTGCAATATATTCTGCCTCAGCTGTAGATAAAGAAAATGACTCTTGCTTCTTACTGTGCCATGCAATCAATCTGTCCCCCAAATAGAATGCTCCTCCACTGGTACTCTTTCTGTCATCAACACATCCAGACCAATATGCGTCTGAATATGATATAAGAGTGAAATCTTAGCCTTTTGGATACCACAACCCATAATCCATGGTGCCTTTGAGATACCGAAAAATCCTTTTAACTGCTGTTACATGAGTCTCTTTGGGACTGGCCTGAAATCTGGCTACCATGCAAACCGCCCGTGAATATCGAGTCTAGTTGCTGTTAAATATAGTAAGATTCCTATCATTGATCTATACATGGTTTGATCTACAGGTGGAGATTTGTCTTCTTTACTCAAATTGCAGCCTGTTGTCATGGGAGTGCTGACTAGCTTATAGTCGTCCATAGTGAACCTTTTTAGCATTTCTTTCACATATTTGATTTGGGAAATGAATATGCCTTTCTAATTTTGATTAACTTGTAGCCCAATAAAGTAAGATAGTTCACCAATCATAGACATTTCAAATTCATTCTGCATCTTATTTGCTAGGTCTTTACAAGATTCATCTTTGTTGCTGCAAAATATGATATCATCTACATAGACAACTAAAACAATGAGATGCCCACCTTCTATTTTTACATACAGATCATCGTCCACTAAACCTTTCTTGAATCCTCGTTGAGAGAGATAGTTATCTAGCCTAGCATACCAAGCCCGTGGTGCTTGCTTTAATCCATACAATGCTTTCTTTAATTTGTAGACAAGGTTAGGATCCTCACTAATTTGAAATCCATCCGGTTGTTCAATATAGACCTCTTCTTCGAGTTTCCCATTTAAAAAGGCAGATTTTACATCCATCTGATACACCCTGAAGTTTTTTTGAACTGCTAAGGCCAAAAACATTCTAATTGCTTCTAATCTGGCCACTGGAGCAAAATTCTCTTCAAAATCAATGCCTTCGACCTGTGCATATCCTTTACAAACTAGTCTTGCTTTGTTCCTAATGACTTGTCCGTATTCATTTAATTTGTTTCGAAATATCCATTTTGTGTCGATTACATTCTTGTTTGTAGGTCTAGGAACTAATTCTCAAGTTTTGTTCTTTCCAATCTGATCTAACTCTTCATTTATTGCCTTCATCCAGCTGTCATCTTTGCTTGCTTCATCTATGTTTTTGGTCTCAATGCTGGATAAGAGAGAGTAATTACTTATTACTTTCTTTCTTGTCTGAATGCCAGCTGTGGGATCTCCAATTATTTGGTCTCTAGGATGATTTTTCTGCCAGCTACCCATTTTGAATTTTCTGTTTTCTTGCATCTCTGAGTCATATGATGAGTTATCTGCATCAATCGTAGACGTATTTTCTGTTCCCTGCACTTCATCTCCTACAATGACTTTTTCATAGATTGGGTAGTTTTCTTCAAAGTTAACTATTTTTTTTCTCCCTTCATCGAATTTAACATCTGCACTGTCCAAAATTTTCTTGAGTCTCTTATTGTAGCATTTGTAAGCTTTGCTATTTGGAGAATAGCCAACAAAAACACCTTCATCTGCTCTATCTTCAAACTTCCCAAGGTTGTCATCAGTTTTTCTGATGTAGCACTTACAACTAAATACTTTGAGATGTTTTGCTATTGCTTTTCTACCAAACCACAACTCATAAGGTGTTTTGCATTCATGAGTTCTTAACATGTATCTGTTTTGAATGTATACTGCTGTGTGAACTGCTTCTTTCCAGAATCTATTTGCTATTTTGTTTTCTGCCAGCATGGTGCGTGCCATTTCCTGTATAGTTCTGTTCTTTCTCTCTACTAAACCATTTTGCTAAGGAGTTCTGGCTGCTGAATATTGTCTCCTGATACCATATTTTTCACAGTATTCTATAAATTCATTCGAAATGAATTCTCCTCCTCTGTCTGATCGCAAGCATTTAATCCTTTTTCCTGTTTCATTTTCAACTAGCTGTTTGAAGGTTCTGAACATTTCAAAAGCTTCTATTTTATATTTTAGGAAGAATATCCATGTCATTCTGGAATAATCATCGATACACAGCATAAAGTATTTGTCGTCGTTTATGCTTTGAGTTCTCATGGGTCCACACAGGTCAGTATGAATAAGTTCTAAAGGCCTGCTAGTGTGGTACTCTTTTGTTTTGAATGACACTCTGGTTTGCTTTCCCTTCTGACATGGAGCACAAACACTGTTTGAAGGTTTCTTAATGGTTGGAATATCTCTCACTGCTTGTTTAGAGTTGATTTTCACCAAATTATCAAAACTTATATGTCCAAGCCTCTTATGCCACAACCAGTTCTCTTCTTCTTGTCCAATAAAACACGTACCTTCTGAAGTTTTTGAGAGTGTGTACAGATTACCAGACATCCTTGAACCAGTTGCTATCAATTTTCCACTTTTTATTTTTTTGACTTCATAACCCTGCTTCTTGAAGACTACTTCATGACCTTTATCACAGATTTGACTAACACTTAACAGGTTATGTTTCAAACCATCCACAAATAAAACTTCTTTTGACTTGATTTTCCCTTCACTAATTTTGATAGACCCTTTTCCTATAATTTTGGCTCCATCATTATTTCCAAAATTCACAGAGCCACCCTCATATTTCTGTAGTTTTTCAAATTTTTGTTTATCACCTATCATATGAGTTGAACACCCACTATCAAGGATCCACGGTACACATTTATTCTGAGCTCTAAAAGATGTATGCACTATTAAAGATTCCTGTTCTTTCCTGAGCTGTTCTTTTTGTTTCCATTCTGTTTTAACTGTGGTGTTGGGTTCTAGCTTGGATTTCCCATTTTCAGAATCTTGCACATATCCTTCAGAAGAAATTCTATTTTGTTTTTCCCTATATGGTTGAATTCTTCTTTTTTGAGATTGATTTGAAACAGAAATACTGCGACAGTTTCTAGCAATATGCCCAAAGTTGTGACAATTAAAACATTCTACTGCATAACTCATTAGAGGAGCAAAAACATTTCTACTAGTGAAACTTCTAGGACCTATATTGTACTTACAGTCCATAATTTTATGCCCATAACCATTACATTTAAAATAGAAACCATAGAAATAATGATTGAACCTGAAAGATGGTTTTTGCCAAGTTGTTGCAGGAGCCTTGGATCTTCTTTTCTTTTGATGTGTGACCTTGGTAAAACCATCATTGTCAGTTCCTATTTCAGGACTGGCATTACTGTTTTCTTTTTCCTGATTTGTTTTTCTTTCAATAGCCTGTTTCTTGTCTTTACTCTTTTCACATTCAATATTGCTTGCCTTTGGTCCATTTGATGATTCTCCTTCAGTAAATCCCAGACCGAATTTGATACCTGTGGGTCTTTGATCACTTAGGATTTTGTCTAGCTTCATCGAACTTTCATCACATTTTAAATGACAGCTAATTTTTTGATCCAGCTCTTGTATCTGTATTTGAAGACTAACATTTTCTTCTTCCAATTTGCAACAGTAATCTATCTTCATGGTTACCTGGTACTTCAAGATCCTCGAACATTTTCTTGTACTCTTCTATCCGTGTTTTTAGACTGACAATAATGTCATTTGCATCCTCAAGCTTCCTTAACAATTTTTTATTCTTTCTTTTCTCGATTTCCATTCCATAAGAGCAGAAACTAGCTCACCTTCTAAATCAACTTTAGCCTCACCTATTTCAATAGATACTTCAGTGTTCATTCCTTCTCTCTTTTGTGTGTTTTCTGCTTCTTCTGATTCTTCTACTTCAAACGCCATAAATAGAGCCTCACCTATTACTTCTTCAGAGTCTTCACTAGAACTGTCCTCTGAAGATTCTGCATTTCGGGAGATAAAGCTTTTCTTTTTGAAATTGCCTTTTTTGAAGTTTGTTTTCTTCCTCCATTCACTTATTTCTTGATGCTGAGTTTCTTCACCTTTGTTCTTGTCATGGAGAGGACATTTGATAGCAAAGTTTCCAATGCCTCCACAATTGAAACATTTAAAAGGTAGCTTTCCTTTGTATTTTCCTTTTCCTTTTCTCAACTTTTTAACAAAATTTGCTTCCATTTCATCTGAAGCATCCTCTTCTTCAGACTCTTGTTTTGTGCTTTTGCCTTTTAGGGCTTTGAAAGATGCTTCTCTGTCTGTGGGATTAGACCTTCCTATTCTCATTTCAAAAGCAATCAAAGAACCATGCATCTCATCCATACTAAAACTATTTAGATCTTTGGCTTCTTCTATGGCAGAGACTTTAGAATCAAATCTAGGAGGGAGCGATCTTAATACATTTTTCATGATAGCAACATCAGTTAATTCTTCATCGAGACCTATGATTGAATTTGTGATCCCATTGACTCTTTGATGCAGGAGCATCCGACGACATTAGAACAACCCCGCAAAAGTATTGAAGAGCAGGGGAGAAGTTTAAGTTCAGAAAGGCAGGCCTTATTTTCTCTAAGGCGAAAGTTGGAGGGGGGTCGCGAAATCGTGACATGTCGCGAAATCGTGACCCCAAAGGTGGCGACAGGGCGAATGCTAGTTTTGTCACGATATCGTGACGTCGCGATGTCACGATATCACGACATCTTGGAAAGCAAAGGCACAGAAGAGTTTTTCGTCATGATATCACGACGTCGCGATATCGCAACGTCGCGTGTCGCGACGTTGTTAAGGGCAGAGTTACGAAGGAGTTTTTCATCGTGATATTGCGATGTCGCGATATCATGACGTCGCGATATCACGATGTTGCGATATCACGGTGTGGTTGAAGGCAAATGGCTCGGAGGGGAATCGGTCGCGACGTCACGATATCATGACTTTATTTGCAAAGCGAAGCAGGGGAACAGTTGGGTCGCGATATCGTGACATGTCGCGATATCGCGGTATTGCGACAGATAAGGAGACTAGTCATAGTGAACACGCGGACGGCCAAACAGGGCCAAATTGGACACGTGGCTCCCACGTGTGTTAAGAGTGACGTAACATTTGGAGGTAAGGTTGAAATTGGCACATGGAAGCATACGTGTATCAAAGTAAAGATGAAGGCCATGTATCGGGAATTAAAATTGACAGTCGCGTGCATTAAAGGGGGAGAACCACCTTTTGGATGGATTTTTTGACAAAACAGCTGTTGAAGGGCATGGAAAATGTGGAGGAGACAACAGTGCAGAGTACGGTCTAAGCAAAGTGAGCGCTACAGGGTAAGGGAGGCCATCAATGCAAGCGTTTGGTGGATCGGGCAGTGGCCCATTAATGCTGGAAAATTTGAATTCTCGGGGGGAAAAGGAAAATTTAAATTTTGTTTTAGGTGGGAGGCATTAATTGCGTGAGAGGGTCGGGGCCTCTATAAAAACCCAGTGAAATGTATTAGTCGGGACGGTGGATCGGGAAATAGATGCAGAAGTGTAGTAGCAGAGAATCGAGCCGAGGGCCGATGATTGTAAGCCTGTGGGCTGTATGTATTATGCATTTTTCAGATTAATAGATGAAATATTGTGGAATTCGGGGGTGTGAGATTGTGTCTGTTTTTTGGTGCCCCGTCAGTGGTATCAGAGTGGAAGATCCTGAGTGCATAACAGACCGCCGGACGTGAGGCAGTTACGCCAGGATCTGTGGTAGGGTTTGAGAGAGGAGAGTAGAGATCCCCGAGCGTGTTAGCAGACCGCCGGACGTGAGGCAGCTACACCGGGATCAGTTAGAGCTTTGTGAGAAGAGCAAGATGCATTCCCGAAGAAGACGGGACAAGGAGGAAGATATGGTGTCGAAAGAGGAAGTCAAAGCATTGCAACGACAATTAAAAGCCTTGCAAAAGGAATGGCTCGCAATGAAATTGCGGGAGAAAGAAGAGCGGCAAAGAAGGCAGGAAGAGAGACGGAGAAAGAGAGAAGAAAAGATGAAGGAGGCTGTAGAGGAAGAATGCAGCAGTACCGGGACCTGCCCGGAAGAAGGCACATATTTTTCTGTGCAAGAAGAGGAAATACAGTAGGCTGCAGAAGAAGTTTACAACAGTGGAGAAATCTTTCCGGTTGAAGACAGAAGTGTGGACCCGAAGCTAAGGTTAGAGCAGACTGCAGAGGCAGAGATGAGTCTAGGAGTGTTGCAGGAGGCAGCAACCAGACCAAACAGAAGTGAAGATCACTTCTCCACGTACCCCGGGTGTCTGATGCAGGAGCATCCGGTGGCATTAGAACAACCCCGCAAAAGTATTGAAGAGCAAGGGAGAAGTTTAAGTTCAGAAAGGCAGGCCTTATTTTCTCTAAGGTGAAAGTTGGAGGGGGGTCGTGAAATAGCGACATGTCACGATTTCGCAACATGTCACGATTTCGCAACATGTCGCAAAATAGCGACATGTCATGATTTCACGACATGTCACGAAATCGTGACCCCAAAGGTGGCGACAGGGCGAATGCTGGTTTTGTCGCGATATCGCGACGTTGCGATATCGTGACATCTTGGAAAGCAGAGGCGCGAAAGAGTTTTTTGTCACAATATCGTGACGTTGTTGAGGGCAGAGTTACGAAGGAATTTTTGTCACGATATCGCGACGTCGCGATATCGCAACGTTGTGATATCGCGGCGTGGTTGAAGGCAAATGGCTGGGAGGGGAATTGGTCGCGACGTCACGACGTCGCAATATCATGACTTTATTTGCAAATCAAAGCAGGGGAACAGTTGGGTCACGATATCGTGACATGTCGCGATATCGCGACATGTCGCGGTATCGCGACGGATAAGGAGACTAGTCATAGTGAACACGCGGATGGCCAAACAGGGCCGAATTGGACATGTGGCTCCCATGTGTGTTAAGAGTGATGTAACATTTGGAGGTAAGGTTGAAATTGGCACGCGGAAGCATACGTGTATCAAAGTAAATATGAAGGCCACGTATCGGGAATTAAAATTGACAGCCGTGTGCATTAAAGGGGGAGAACCACCTTTTGGATGGATTTTTTGACAAAACAACTGTTGCAGGGCATGGACAGTATGGAGGAGACAGCAGTGCAGAGTACAGTCTGAGCAAAGCGGGCGGTGCAGGGTAAGGGAGGCCATCAATGCAAGCGTTTGGTGGATCGGGCAGTGGCCCATTAATGCCAAAAATTTTGAATTCCCGGGGGGGAAAAGGAAAATTTGAATTTTGTTTTAGGTGGGAGGCATTAATTGCATGAGAGGGTCGGGGCCTCTATAAAAACCCAGTGAAATGTATTAGTCGGGACGGTGGATCGGGAAATAGATGCAGAAGTGTAGTAGCGGAGAACCGAGCCGAGGGCCGGTGATTGTAAGCCTGCGGGCTGTATGTATTATGCATTTTCAGATTAATAGATGAAATATTGTGGAATTCGGGAGTGTGAGATTGTGTCTATTTTTCGGTGTCCCGTCACTCTTTGCATGAAGGTCTCTATGTTCTCATCATTGTCCATATTTAAAGATTCGTATTGAGCTCGATGTGCTTGAAGCTTGGCCTCCTTGATCCTATCATCTCATTCATGGATGTTCTCTATTTTATCCCATATATCTTTTGCTGATTCACAATTTATGACCTTGACTAGCTCACTGTCGACTAGTCCACACATGATGGCATTTTTTGCTTTTGAATCATATTCAAATGCCTTTTTACCAGCAGTGTTTGTTGGAGCGGTGGTAAGAGCTTTGTAACCATTAACTACTGCACCCCAGATGTCAAAACCTAAAGCACTGAGATATGTCTGCATTCTAATTTTCCAAAATGCATAGTTAGTCCCATCAAACAATGGTGCTTTGTTCGAGGAGAAACCTTCACCACTTGCCATTGCGTAACTTCCAAGATCACCTTAGCTGTTTAAGCCTGTTAAAGTACTTGGCTCTGATACCAATTGTTGTAATCACAGTGACACTGAGGGGGGGGGTGAATCAATGTGATCTTTAAAAATTCTAAAACATATAGTTTTAAATCCAGCAGCAGTTTAAACTGATAAAAAAAATATCAAAAATGCAGTAAGAAAGCATGAAACACAACATAGTAATTTAATGAGGTTCACCAATGTGGCTACTCCTCAAAATGACTGCTTGGACTACCATCCAAATCCAGCCAATGCAAAGCTACAACTTTACAATATCTTTTACCAACACCAACTGGAAGGAGCACCAACCCCTTTGCTTTATCTGTTTCAGGTAGAATGGAGCATCGACTCCTAATTTACCAGCACCTACTGGAAAGAGGCACCAACCCCTTGTGCCAAGATACAACTTGGAAGACAATAATAAAGATTACCGAATAAACTTTTCACCTCATTTCTCACATTCTGCTATTTTTCTGCATTTTGCTGCTTCTGCGCAACACGATTCGCACTATCCAACCGCTTCTCTGTACTTCTTCGCACTCTCTGCTACAATCAGAAGATTGATCACTTCTATAGTTTGTGCATTATTACTTTGGACTTGAAACACACCCTCTACACATCGCGCTCTTAATTCTCAAAGATTCGATATGCACTCTTCACTTCGTCACTAAAGATATATCACTTTAGCCTTAGCTCAAATCGAAACTACTCACTCTCTGCACACTGCAAATCTCGCATACACACCTTATCTTCACACACCTCACACTCCATCTTGAATTAGTCCCTCATTTTATAGAAGAAATCTTCAAAAACAATATTGAGACTGTATTCGACTTAAACCCTAAGGAGTGTCGACTGTCAAAACCTTATGAATATTGGCTTCAAACCCTAGAGAGTGTCGGCTTAAAACCCTAATTATTGTTGGCTTCAAACCCTTATGAATATTGGCTTCAAACCCTAATGAATTTCGGTTTAAAACCCTAAATATTGTCGGCTTCAAACCCTAGAATTTTTTGGCTGCTAAAACCTGGTGATTGTCGGTTGCAAACCCTAGAAAATGTCGGCTTCAAAACCCTAAAAATCATCAGCCTCGATTCAACTTTGTCGGCCTCAACCACTACTGCCACCTCTGTTACCTTTTTGTAACTGTTGCTACGAAACACAAACATGTCGCGATATCATGACGTATTTGTAGCCGTACGCCTTCATATCCTTGCTGTCGTGAAATCGTGACCATTTTGGCCTTTGGTAGCTTTGCCATCGTTCTTGTCATGAAATCGTGACACTTCGAACTCTTGCTTACGTCATCCTCATTCTTGTCACGAAATCGTGACGCTTTCGGCTTCCAGCGGCTTTTCTTTCACCCTATCGCGAAATCGTGACACTTTCAGTTTTGTTGACGTCATCCTCGATTTTGTCATGAAATCGCGACGCTTCCGGCTTCCAGCGGATTTTTTTTCACCCTGTCGCGAAATCGTGACACTTTCAATTTTGCTGACGTCATCATCATCTTTTTCGTGAAATCGTGATGCTTTCAGCATCCGTACAATTCTTGCTTCATGCGGTAGCGAAATCGCTACACCTTCGTGTTGTGCTTTTTCAACTTGTAGCGAAATCGCTACATCTTCTTGTTGTGCTTTTTCAACTCGTAGCAAAATCGCTACACATTTGTTTTGTGCAATTTTGACCCATAGCGAAATCGCTACACCTTTTCTTTGTGCACTTTTGACTTGTAGCGAAATCGCTACAGCTTTTCAACTCAACGTTTTCTCCTTGCTTCGGCCAGCGAAATTTTGACATGTAGCGAAATCGCTACAACTTTTCACTTAACGCTTTTTCCTTGCTTCGGCCAGCGAAAAAACAACATGTAGCGAAATCACTATAGTTTCTTGACTTAGCTTCTTGGCCTCCAACATGTCACGAAATCATGACAGTTTGCCTTGCGCCTTCTCTTTCCTCCGACTTGTCACGAAATCGCAACATTTTGCCTTGCGCCTTCTCTCTCCTCCGACTTGTCGCGACATCGCGACATTTTCGGCTACGCCTTCTCTCTCCTCCGACTTGTCGCGACATCGCGACATTTTCGGCTACGCCTTCTCTCTCCTTCGACTTGTCGCGAAATCGTGACATTTTTGACTGTGCATTATCTCTCCTCCGACTTGTCGTGACATCGTGACATTTTTGACTGCGCCTTCTCTCTCCTCCGACTTGTCGCGAAATCACGACAAAAAACATGTCGTGATATCGTGACAGTTTTCTAACTTGTCTTTTCTTCGAATTTTTTCTGTCTTCTGCATCTGAATGACTCCTGAACTGTCTGGCCACTGCATCATTAGATCTAGCTGCCTGTGTTGACAATAATGACAAACTTCTTGCACCTCCTTGCTCAACACTCTTCTTGTACCTCTTGACCTTCCTCATAACCAAGTCCAGTCTTCATATATGGAGATCTATTTATTTTGATAATATCATCCAAATATTTTGAGATTTTCCTAAACCGATATATCTTATTATTGAATTTCTCAAGTCCCTTCCTTAGAATGTCAGCTTCATGTTCTAGTCTTTCACATTCTAGTTCTTTTGCCTTTAACTATTCAACCATACCTTCTTCAAATTTCTTTGCCTCTTAAATCTTAATTTTTAAATTGGTGAGATCTTGTAGAATTTTTACCTTTTTTTTCTCATACTCTTGTACTTGATCCTTCAATTTTAAGTTCTTACTTTTCAACTCTTCAAGATCAAAATTCAAGTTCTTCTTCTATATCAACCATGACTTCTTCCTTTTATAAATATTTCTCTCTTTCTAGGTCTTTAATCATAAGAGCATCTTCTTTCTCTTCTTCTTGGTATTTGACAATAGGAGCATATTTATTCTCTTCTATGGAAAAAAATAGGATTTCTTCCTTTACACTATCAAAGAGGTTCTCATCATTGTCACTTGAAGCACTGCTTGCTTTTTTAACATAAAAAATCTTCTTGTGCCTTTTAAATATCTTCTTCTTATCCTTAAATTGACCATGCCTATTTTTATTTTCATAATAAAAATTTCTTTTCTTATTTTTATTGTAATCCTTTTCTTCTTCACTTCTACTACTTCCATTTTATCGATAATTAACTACATAGTGACTAATGTTACCGCAGCTAAAAAATTTCACAGCCTGCATATTTTTGTGATTTCTTGGACCCTTCTTATTTCTTCTTACAAAGTAACCCTCTTCTTAACTATATGATTTATCACTTGATTCTTGTTCTTTATTATTTTCCTTCTTTGAAGCTTTGAATGTTGCCTTTCTTTTTGATGTTTGTTCTTTTTCTATCCTCATATCATAGGCTACGAGAATTCCATGTAGCTCATCCATGCATAAAGTTTTGAGATCCTTCATCTCTTATATTGCTGAAACCTTTGCATCATACCTCATAGGGAGTGATCTCAATATTTTTTGAACAATAGTAGATTTATCAATATTTTCTCCAAGTCCACAAATAGTGTTGACAACCTCATCAACACAAAGTAGATACATAGCAATATATTCATCATATTTCATATTAAAGTATTCAAACCTCCTTTTGTGTTTGAAGTTTTACCATTTTGACCTTGTCGTCTCCTTCATATATTCTCTGTAACTTATACCATATTTCTTTTTCTGAAGTACATTGCATGACTTTCACAAACTGTAATTCACATAACGCACTTAAAATTACATTCATTGCATTATCTTCATATGGTTTCTTACCACTTGCATATGTAGAAGGAGTTGTAGATGGTGTGAATCCATTTTCAATGGATTGCCATGTATCATATCCATGTACCATCAAATAAGTCTTCATCCTCACACTCCAAAAAGCATAAGTAGTCTCAAAAAATAATGGAGCCTTATTTTATGAAATCCTTCCTTATGAGCCATGTATGTTTCAGTAAGATCTTCCTTCAAGCTGCTAGGCTTTCATGAAGGAATCTGCTCTGATACCAATTGAAGAACACAAGCTTATACTGATAGGTAGGGGGTGAACAGTATAATAATTTTTTTTTTAATTTTATTTCCAAAGTAGTATTATCCAATATTATCAATTGCAATAATGACACAATACACAAATCATCACACACATAAGAGACACATATTTAACATGGTTCACCCAATGTGGACTACATCCACTAAGAAAATATTTCTTATAATTTTTCTCAACAAATATCTTGGAAACCAATTCCCTATTACAATGTTTATGGGTATCAACCCAAAGGAGACACCAATCCCCTATGCTCAAGTTCATGGACCTCTATCCACAGAAGACACCAATCCTCTTTACTCTAGTTCATGGATGTCTATCCACAGGAGACACCAATCCCCTTTGCTCTAGTTCATGGACCTCTATCCATAAGAGACATGAATCCCCTTTGCTCTGGTTCATGGACCTATATCCAAAGGAGACACCAATCCCCTTTGCTCTGGTTCATGTACCTCTATCCATAGGAGATACCAATCCTCTATGATCTGGTTCATGGACCTCTATCCATAGGAGACACCAATCCTCGTTTATTTGGTTCATGGACCTCTATCCACAAGAGAAAAGAATCCTATTTTCTCTTATTTGTGGACCTCTATCCATAGGAGACACTAATCCTGTTTGCTCTGGTTTGTGGATCTCTATCCATATGAAACACCAATCTTCTCTTACCCTGGTTCATGTATCTCTATCCATAGGAGACACCAATATCGTCAACTTTGGTATTATCCAAAGCCTAATCACAACTCTGCTCAAATATACTCCAAGCCTACTCACAAGGCTTGCTCAACCTACTCACACAACCTACTTAACTTTCTCACAAAACCTTCTCAATTCTGCTCCAAGCCTACTCACAAGGATTTCTCAAACTACTCACACAACCTGCTCAACCTACTCAATTATACTCCAAGTCTACTCACAAGGCTTAACCAAATCTGCTCACAACTCTGCTCAAATCTGCTCACTAAAACCTACTCAAATATTCCCAAATCTTGCATACAAAAAATACTTATATCTTTTCCAAAAGTACTTTCTTTGACTAAAGTAATTCAGACATATTCTACCCAAAATTATTTTATCTTCATGAACATATAGAAAATTATATGCACTAAAAAAATTCTCAATATGTTCTTCACATTCACATGTCTCACATTTTTTACATTTTAAATATAGCTCTAGTCTGGCACTTGATTACTGACATGGTAATTGCTGATTTCTACCTTTACTTCAAAAACAATCACTGTGCACAAAGCTGTCCTTTTCATCTACTCTCAAAATAAATCATGAAAAAATGCATAGTTTTTCTCTCAAACCCTTGGAATTTTATTCTTTAATCCATTCAAATCAATGCACAAATTTTCTCTCAACCCTTACAAAATTCATATTTTAAGTTCATACATATAATAATGTCTTATATCTCCCACTTGACACAATCAATAAATCATAATCATATCATACAAAATTATTTCATAACACTTTCATAGCTACCCTCATAAAACACTTGTCTTTGCAATTCTATTGCCACACCTTGCTCAAAATATTATGCACTTATTATCTTATTGTAACAAAAATAAATTTCAACCATAAAAACTGTAGTGCATTAATAAATTCACACTTTCTTTTATTTTGTCCTTTTGAAAAAAACTTTCAATCATAAAATTCATTAATAAAAATGTCATTATTAGGTATTATAAAAAAAATACTTATCTCTTCAAATGATTTTCACTTGTGCTACATCTTGAACTCTGGTCTCTCACCCACAACTCTTATTTTCCGACCATGAACCATGTTAACTACACCACTAGATGGAATGTGGTTCCACACCTTTCAACTTGAAGACATGGACATTAATTTGTACTCCAAAACGTATCCCTGGTGCACTACAAATCCAAAATTTCTTTACATTATTTCTCCTTAATATCCTATATATTTGGTGCTTTGGCTTCTCACGCTACTACCTCTTTCATTATATTTAGGATTTGGTTCTAATATCACACACTGTTAGAATAATATTCCATTACTTGGGATATTTTCCTCATTTCCTACATTAGGTAGTTTTTAGTTACCACATGGTAAAATAAGGTAGTGTATTGCATTACACTACGTGGGGTTATTACATTTACTTTTCTATGTAATTATGTAATTACCATGAGATATTTTCCTCATGGTTAAACTAGGTAAGTACCTAAATATCCTATGTTAGATATTTAGGTTAGTGTTATGGTTAGAACTCTCTACCTAGGTTAGTGGTTAGCATCACGCAACTCCCTCCCTATTCTATTGTTAGAGGGTAGTTAGCGCTATATCCTCAGAACTGTTGGTTAGTCTATTATTTAAGCATAGACTAAACCTTAGCAATGGTTAATTAATCTATTGATTATTTTGTGAACTTACCTTCGGACCTACATTGGTATCATTCGCCAAGGAGGAGAATACGAGCTTTCGCTCATTCCCCATCGACGTGGACTCCCACGGAGCAGCTGAGGTGCTCGATGCAGGGAGTCCCTCACGGAGCAGCCGCAATGCTCCTACTCTGGCCCGCACGGTCGACGTCGACCAGGGCCCGCGTGTTGGCCCATCGACCTGGCCGATGTAGTCGACGCAGGCCAAGGGTCCGCGATCCCCTAGACCGGATGCGGTCGACGTCCCGAGGCCATCAATCCTCGGCTCCCGCACTGGCCCAGGGCCCGTAGAGCCACGTAGGCCAAGCAGGCCACGTGGCCCATTCACGGGAGAGCAGCGAGGGCAGGAGCGCCCTCCCCTCCCCATGGACACAGACCCAGACCTCGGGATCTGAGAGGGCAGGCGGCCCTCCAATCCCTGATCGACACGTGGCACTTTTCTATGCCTAACCTACACGCACCCCGAGGGACACGTGGATTGGACCCTGGCACGCACCCCGAGGTGCTGACTAGACTAGACCGAGATCGAACACGTGGTGGACAACCACTGGATGATGATCGATGTAGACTGGACCGAGACCGGACACATGGCGGATAGCCATTGGACGATGCACGACGCTGACCGGACATGACTCGACACGTGGCACATCGCCACAGGACCGACCCGGACTGACTGGCCTACCCCTGGCGCCACGTGGTGGCATCCAAAAGGGCAGGTGACTCTGGTCGATTTCCCGAAGGCAATCGACGTACAAGGGGAGGCCTCCACCTTAAAAACCACTCTGCATCCCACTACGGGATGCATGTGGGATAAAAGTCCAGCGACTTTTAAAAAAAACTCCCATCGTCTACAGAGTTTAAGAGGCACATCGTGTGCCTCAGTACCCATCGGGCTCTTTAGCCCGACCAGTTGATCGGGTCGAGCTAAGGCCCTAGGCGGGGAGTCCAGGGTTCGACTCTCGTCGGGTACAGAAGGCAATTTTTTGCCTTCGATGCCAAGGTACATTAATTTTTTTTTTATTTTTTTTGCATTAACATTAAAGTTTTTTTAGTATTATTTTTTTTAATAATTTAAACTTTAAAAAAATAATGTTTTATTTCATAAATCAATTTCTCTTTAATATTTAAGTTGATTTATTTAAAACATATATATTTTTTAGTTTTTTATTATTCATTAAAATGATTTATTAAACTTTTCTTAAATATTGCAAATTAAAATTAAAGAAATATTTTTTTTTTTGCAACTTTGAAATTTAAAGGTGCTAGTATTTTCTCACCAAATGGAGATATGAGACATAGCAAGAGCACATTTTTTGTTGCAAATTAGACAACTCTTCTCAAACCTTGTTAATTTAGCATACAAGAAAGGATCACACTTGATTTTTTTTTGCAAATTAGACAACAAGGTTCCTGAAATTTTTTGTAAGAATCAAAAGTTCAAAGAGTGCATTTGTTTTCTCCAAGGAGATATAATACATAAAATTGCACATCTATTTTTTTTCTGCAAAATTGAGAAGACCTTGTAACCTTGGGTCCATAAAAACTAAGTCGTGTGTCGACTAGTTCTGGAAGCCTTTCAAACGCGGGTCGTGTGTCGACTTGTCTTGAAAGGAGTGCTCTAAATTCTACATTTTGTAAACATTAAGGGGGGATAGAATTCAATTTTTTTTTTATTCTATAGTTTGCAAAATTGTAACGAAAAAGGGGGGATCTTTCAGAGTAAGAAAGGTGCATTCTCGATTTTACTCGACACCTTCTCTTAAAAATTGCTTGTACTAGGTGCATTTTCGGTTGCATCCGACACCTAGAGTGATACAAATTTGGGTTGCTCTCATGTTTTGATTATTGCACTAACACCCATGTTTTTTGTGTGCAATTAAAAATTCAAATACAACATTAAAAGAAGCATTTCACAAAACCCAAACTTCACTCAAAAACCATGCTAAACTTTGCATAGGTTAAATCAAGTCATTTTTTTTACTCCCCATCAAAAGGTCAAAAATCCAAATCACCTTGATTCACTCTCTTTGTTTGGCTTAATATCCTCAAATTTTTCATCCTTCTTCAAGGGTGTTAAAGCAGGTGCCATTAAATATCCTAGAGGGCAAAATCAAAAGTTTTAAACAAACCTACCCCTGTTTCATTTGCTCTATTTTGTTTGGCTTAAAAATCCTCCAAATTTTCATCCCTTGGTAAGGGTGTTAAGGCAGGTGCCATTAAATATCTTATAGAGGCAAATTGAAAACAACTTCCATATACTCTTTTGAGGGTATAGTGCAAGATATAACCATCTTAGTCCTATCAAATTTGAAACCTAAACCATGGCCATGATACACAAGTATCTCACTGAGAGCCAACTGCTCAAAGGTTCAAATTATTCAGCTTGGAAGACTAAGATGAAAGCTATCTTAACTGTAGAGGATTTATGGTCAATAGTGGATGGAAGTGTCACTAGACCTCAATCACCTGGAGCAGATCAAAGAGACTTTGATAAAAAGGATAAAAAACTATCCTTAATGATCTTGCTTGCTATTACTGATGATATCCAACCTCATATCAGTGAAGCTACGATTGGTAAGGCAGCATGGGATGCCTTAAATACCATCTATGAGGGAAAGAATCAATCAACGATTCTTAACCTTCAAACACAGCTTCATACTCTACATATGAAATCAGGAGAAACAGTAGAGCTATTCCTCTGCAGAGTCGTAGAATTGAAAACAAAACTGCAATCCTTAGGAGAGAAAGTGGAAGACCAAGTCTTGAACTCTATCATTTTGAGAGCTCTTCCTGACTCCTACCGAACGTTGATCACTTCACTACAAGTTTTTGGTAGGACAGTAACTTTTGTCGAGTTGGTAAACATGCTTCAAACAGAAGAAGCTAATCAACTCCAAAAAGATGAGGCATCCAACAATGCTCTTTTCTCAAAAAGACAAGGTGGTAAGAAAAAGTGGAATCAACAGAAAGGTTCTTCTTCTAATCAAGAAAAGGGTAAAGCCAAAGAGATTCCGAAGAAGAAGCAGTATTGTAAAATCTGTGACAAAGACACTCATCAAACCAAGAGATGTTGGTTTAAGAACAAGCCTCCCAAAGAGAAAGGTCAAAAGACAAACCAAGGCAATGTTGCAAATGAGATGTCTAATACAGATTCTGATTCTGGTTTAGAGAAAGCACACAGAGTGCTAATTGCTAGAACAATTTTGTAAAGGGAAAACAGATGTGTCCCTTGGGCAAAAGCACCATTTTCTCTCTCTCTTCTTTTAGGCTTCATAAATAGCATAAGTATTTTGTTTGAAGACCTTGCAATAAGGGGTGCTTGTACCTCTTTTAGGCTTCATAAATAGCAAATTCTAGGTGTTTGAAGTACTTGTAACAAGAGGAGCAATTTTTTGTGATGTAAAATTGTCTAGGAGGCAATATTTGTAAGATCCTTCACAACACTCTTGCATTGCACACTTTTTGCAATTGAAGGGGGATATCAATTTCTTTTCTTCACAATTTTTTGTAAAAAGGGAAGATGGCTTATAAGGGTGCATTTTCGGCTTCGACCGACACCTTAGTCACACTTCCTTTAGAAATTACTTACACTATGTTTTGCAACGAGAAGGGGGGAACTTATAAGGGTGCATTTTCGACAGTGACCGACACCTTAGCTACCTTATCTTTTGCAAATTCATATTGTAAATGAATGAACCTTGTATGAAGTGATCTATTCTACTACACCGAGCGATTGCAGTGGTTGGTTACCCATGCAATTCGGTTGGATGATGTGATTACCATAAGGACATTCGTTGGCATGAAGACAAAGTGAGGAATGACCCACTTTTTGCTTAGGAGCAGCCAGAGCACTGTGACAGAGCAAAGAACCAGCAGATCAACATCTTCTTCACTGTATTGGGGTAGTTATATACTTTACCCAAATATTGTTGTATAGAGGGATATGTATGTATTACCCAAATAATGTAATAAGGGGGGATGTTAGAATAATATTCCATTACTTGGGATATTTTCCCCATTTCCTACATTAGGTAGTTTTTAGTTACCACATGGTAAAATAAGGTAGTGTATTGCATTACACTACGTGGGGTTATTACATTTACTTTTCTATGTAATTATGTAATTACCATGAGATATTTTCCTCATGGTTAAACTAGGTAAGTACCTAAATATCCTATGTTAGATATTTAGGTTAGTGTTATGGTTAGAACTCTCTACCTAGGTTAGTGGTTAGCATCACGCAACTCCCTCCCTATTCTATTGTTAGAGGGTAGTTAGCGCTATATCCTCAGAACTGTTGGTTAGTCTATTATTTAAGCATAGACTAAACCTTAGCAATGGTTAATTAATCTATTGATTATTTTGTGAACTTACCTTCGGACCTACACACACAACTGTTGATGAGCACCAAAAATGCTCATTTTATATACATTTTTAAGGGGCATCATTATTGGTTTAATTAGCATTAGAGATGTATTTTTATATAACTTATGCATATAATTGATAGAAAATCCAATATTATGCTTGACTAGTATTTTTAGTGGAAATTGTGTATAAATGCATATTTTGCTACTAATCTGGTGTTTTCCAGTCTACATCCCACTTGGACCTGGCATACTTCTGCTTCAATGAGTCTAAGGTATATTGGAAAGTAACTTACTCTTTAGGTAGGTGCCTTACTGTAGGTTCCTTACTCTTCAGGAAAAAACCTTACTCTTTAGGCACATGCCCTACTCTTCAGGAAGGTGCCTTACTTTTCGGGTAGGTGCCTTACTATAGGTGCCTTACTATTCAGGCATGTGCCTTAGTATTAAGGCAAGCACCTTAATATTTAGGAAAATGCCTTACTATTTAGGTAGGTGCCTTACTATAGGTTTCTTACTCTTCAGGCATGCACCTTACTCTTTAGAAAGGTGCCTTACTCTTTAGGCAGACGCCTTACTCTTCAGGAAGACACCTTACTGTAGGTTCCTTACTATTCAGTAATACACCTTACTCTTTAGGTAGGAGCCTTAATATTTAGGCAGATGCCTTACTCTTCAGGTAGGTTATTTACTATTCAGACAGGTGCCTTACTCTTCAGGCAGACACCTTACTCTTTAGGTAGGCACCTTACTCTGACCAAGTCAATAGGAAAGTGCCTTGATGAAGAAGTAGGCACCTACTTATGGTGCCTTACTCCCACCTTGCTCCCATTGAGAAGATGCACCAAGCCAGCTTTGACCAATTGACCAATGGGCTAAGGAGGTTGTTGCATGTGAAGACAAAGGAGAAATATTTTAATCATGCATTATTATTAAAATAGAATAAAACACTTATTGTTAACTGATTGGCCGGTTGACCATGTAAAGCTCTTAAGACATTATTTTTAGGATGCATTAATTTGGAATTTTTTTGTTACGTACACCTAAGTATTTTTATATTTATCCTTTTGGTGAACGGACATACTTTAAAATAACAAAATAATACTTGTGTATGAACCAATTGTAACTAATCACGTTATGTGATTAAAATAGATTGATTTGTTATTGTAATGAGATCTGGCTGCACTTTATATAAATACATAGGCTAGATGAATGGGGAGAGAATCAATTACACATAAAGTTATTTCATTTCATTTTCTGTATATTTTATTAAGAGTGCAAATCCTCTTATTTGCTTAAAGAAATCTCCTTGTAATTACTCATGCGGACTATCTACGGAAGGTTGGGTCCACTCCATGTAGTAGTCCTCCCCTATTTTATTTATATTATTTATTTTCAGTAGATTATATTTACTGCTTTATTTCTTGCTTTATTTAATTTAGTTGTGTGTTTTACTTTCATGTATCTCAATTTCATGCACTTTTATTTTCAACACTTTAATTTTAGTTTGTAATTTATCTACTTAATTTTCTACACTTAGTTTTATTTTGTTTGAATAAAATCAAAATGCATAAAAATCCCCCACCAAATTGAATAAGGTATAGAAGGATTCATTCCCCCACACTATAGGCATATACTGTGTGTGACACTCATAAATTTATGGACTTATCGGATTGATAATTTATGGTAAAAGAAATAACTGTTTTCTAAAAATAATTTCTGCTCACCATTTTGGCACCGTTGTCGGGGAGTGTCAAAAATTTAGTGTTATAATTTATAGATCAGTTACATAGTCCATTTAAAATTACCTGTAGATCTTCTACCTGAGAAGTGTGAGTCCACCAAGGACCTTTTCACAAGGCCAAAATAGTTGCTGACACAATCATAGCCAAATATCATAGGCAACAATTTAAATTTACCAACTTACTAGGTAGATACGAGAATGAACCTGATGTACCATATTAAGTGTAGAAGTAGGAATAAATTGTGTTGTTAGGCAATGAAGGAATTCCATCACATTTCGAATGGTTTCAATAGATAAAAGAAATTGCACAACCCAGGTCTAATGTAGATGAAAATATTTAGGAATGTGTTTTTATACAGAAACCATTAAGACATTATGCCTCTAGAAGCTTAGTTTTTACAATAAAAAAAAAATTTAGGCTTGATGCTTTGCAACATATTGCAAAATTATTTTAATGTTGCAGGAAAAATGATAGAGTTGAATTTAAATAGAACATCTTGTTATGGAGTATGCTCTTCACTTGCACTTAAGGTGACCTGGTGAATCATAAACTAGCACGTATTTTTAAAATACTGGTATACCATGTTTTCTCCAAAATGCCAACCTATAGATAGTCATTTTTTGGCCTGCACATTTTACCATTACGTTGAAAGAGTTTGGTTGTGAGGCCATGAAGAAAAATACTCTTCTCATGCTACAACATATCATACTATTTGATAAATAAGAAGATGATTTTTGGAAGACTAGTTCAGATGTAGGTATGGGGGTACCCCACCTTCATCATTGCCACCAAAACACAATGAACGTCGTTTACAGTGTTCATGAAAAAAGAAAAAAATATCTTCTATTGAAAAGACTCCAAGTTAACGTGCAAATAAAAAATAGAGCTTTATTTTCTACTACTTGTTGGAAGAGAGTATCCTCTTTTCCTAGGACCATCTTGGTCTAGAAGGGGAATGAGAAATATCTAATATGTACCTAAATAAATCAGAGGAGGAGCCTAAAAGTAATCAGATGTCAATAATCTACAAGAAGGCCACATGGTTCCAAAGCATGATAAATCATATGAATGAAGCTCATAGTGGCCAAAAATAAACAACACACAATGAGAAAATAATGAGGAAAAAATATTAATCCCTATGACGCATCCAAAGAGTTAGCACTCTTAGAAATGTCAAAAGCCAAATTAAAATATTTTTATGTTGTTGATGAGAAGCTTGGTGTTTCAAAAGTTTTGGTTGTTGGATATCATAAATCCTCTAATAGTGGTAAATGGGACATAAAATTTTTGCATACCAGACTACGTATTTACCTAGGTGGACCCTTCAAAGATATAAATTTTGACCTACGTATCCTCCACTTTATAATGCACAGTGTCAATATTATAGTTTTTTACAACATCATTTCATTTTGTTAAAATATATGGGAAAATAAAATACAAGGAAGACAAAATATCATTATGGTGGAGGAGAACATCAACTTTACAAAGAGATGGTGAGAATATGAAATGATAGAGAATTTTGTTGTCACAGTGAAAAGAGTTCATTATTTCTCACAAATAGTTTGGTGGATAAGATGTTCCAATACTTAGCACATTCAGCCAAATTCCTAGGACGAATCATTGACAATCCTCTAGCTTGGCCACCTAATTTTAAAAGTAACCAGCTCCAATTGTTGTAGTTTGAATTTATGTTCTTTGATGGAGATGATGAAAAAAATTAGTTAGAATTTTATTATAATACCTTTAGTTTATATTTTTATATTTTACAGGACATCATGAAGTGCAATATAGAAAAATAAGGATATGTCAGTGAAGATTTTGTGAAGTGAGATTTATATGCAAAGTGACATCGACATGGGGGAGACCCATACCATACCAATAATTTTCAATAATATGCCTTGATCATCAGGAAGGCACCTTGGTAGAAGGCGTCTTACTCTTCAAGAAGGTGCTTTGGTCATAGGTGCCTTATTCTTCAAGAAGGCACCTTGGCAAAATGTGCCTTACTCTTCAGTAAGGCACATTGGTCAAAGGGTGCCTTACTCTTCAATAAGGCACCTGGGTCAAGGGCACCTTACTCTTCAGTAAGGTGCTTTGGTCAAGGGCACCTTACTCTTCAATAAGGCACCTTGGTAAAAGGTGTCTTACTCTTCAGTAAGGCACCTTAGTCAAGGGCACCTTGTTGTACATTAGTGGGGATGTTTCACTTATGTTGAAAAACAAATTACAAGGCTCCTTGATGCTATACAGTAGAGGCGCCTTGATAATTAGAAAAAAAATATCACATGGAACATTTCCTCCTTAGCATAAAATTTATTTTTACTTTGTAGGAAATTGTGAATCACATGCAAGCTGCAGGTATCATTAGAGACAGGTCCTAACAGGTACAAATGTCATGATTCCTATTTTTCTTGCTTGTGTGTGTTGCAGGTAAAGTGCTCACATGCAAGCTACAGGCATCCTTATATCCAAGGCCTAACAGGCATAGATTGTACTAAAATGTATTTTATTTTATCTCATTTTTTCTTTTACAGGTGAAATGGCGTGATTGTATGAAAAATAGGCATCTTGGGAGACAAGGCCTAAACTAGCTCAGCATCCATGAACCTACACATTTTTCTAGGAGGTAGAAACTTGACTATTTCCATTTGGAGGAGATAGTCCCCATCTAGGCATGGGCATGAGTGTTAACTTCCTATAAATGGAAGAGGTACCCACCTCTATGTTTGGACGTAGTAGATGCTGATGCAATACAAAAAAGAAAAACAATTGGAGGGTCTAATAAACTCTGCAATAATAGACACGTCAATAACTGCTCACTTTTCAACACCACCTTTGTGAGTACAGTATTAAAGGGTGCTCAACTAAAATTTTCCATTTTGGAAAAATAGGCTTATGCATTAATCAAAGCAATGGATAATTTTAAGTATATATTTGGGTCTAATAAGGTAATAGCTTGTATACCCTGCATTTCTATTAAATATATTTTTCACTCAACATGAACCCTTAGGAGTGCTGCAAGGTAGATGGCCAAATTACTGCAATATGATGTGGAGTTCAAGGTAGTGCAAATTATAAAAGGATAAGGACTCACAAAGTGCTTGGCAAACAAAGAGGGAGAAGATATGAATAACACTATTGCAATAGATGAGAAACAAGAAGCTAGAGCAATTGATAATTCTAATTGTAGATGGTATGATGACATAATCTTTTACCTCAAAAACTTATGATTTCCAAGAGATATATCCAAAAATAAAATAAGGTCTATCAAGCAATTGGCTCAAAGGTATTACATTCAGGAAGGTAGACTGTATTGGAGGCATCTAGATGGAGTGTTGCTTCTTTGTTTGTTTGAGAAAGAAGTCCCTCAAGTGCTGAAAGAATATCATTCTAGTTTTTGTGGAGGTCATTTTGCTCCAAAGGCCACTGCTCACAAAATCATGAGAGCTAGTTATTATTGGCCCTCCCTGTTTAAATATGTCTATCAATTTGTAAGAAGTTGTTATAACCATCAGATTTTTGTAGGGAAGAAGAATTTGGTAGCCATGCCCTTAAATCCAATGATTGTTGAAGCTTCTTTTTTCTTAATGGAGAATAAATATCATAGATGAGATTAACCCAAATTCTTCTAGAGGTCATAGGTGGATCATCGCAACAAAAACTATTTTACCAAGTGGGTAGAAGCAGCATCTCTTAAGAAATCTACTACAGGTGTGGTCATAAAATTTTTGAAGAGCAAATATTGACAAGATTTGGGATCCCTAAGAAGTTAGTTACAAACAATGGTAACTACTTCACTTATTTTGCAATAATTGGAATTTGTGCTAAGTACAACATAGATATTTCTCATTCTGCAAAATACTATACTCAAGGGAATGAATTAGCATAATCCTCAAACAATAATTTTATCACAAGAATCAGAAGAGCATTAGGAAAGAATAAGAGAAGTTGGAACAATGAATTGAAGTTTACTCTATGGGCTGATAGAATATCTATCAAAAGAAGCACATGAAAATATCCTTATGAGCTAGTTTATGATGAGAATGCTCTATTTCCTCCTTAGGTAGAAAGTGATGCTTTATATTTGCTTCTATAGGATCATTAAAATCCAAATATCTTGTAGAGAAGACTTGATCATATTATGAAGTTGCAGGAAGACAAAAATAATGCATTAATGAAGATAATTGAGTAGGCTCATAAAATATCACAATTGTTCAATAAGAAGGCCAGAGTTCAACTTCTTTAGGAAGGAGATATAGTGTTGTATAGGGATCCTAAGAATGACAAGCATGGGAAAAAATGGAAGTGGGAACCAAAATGGCTTGGTCCCTATCAAATCCTTCAAATGGTAGGCTAGCATACTTACAAATTGCAAACTCTAGATGACAAGGAATTTTCAATTCCTATCAATGGCCAACATTTGAAATTGTATCATTCTATGCAAAGGGCTTGAGAAACCACAAAAAAGAGAGTCGTGTTTAAGAATTTAGGTGATTAAGGAGTCCTTTCTAGGTGATTAAGCAGTATTTTAGGTGATTAAGGAGTTTTTGTAGGTGACTAAAGTCTTTTCCTATAGGTGATTAAGGATTTCTTGTAGGTGACTAAGGTGTTTTCTATAGGTGATTAGGTAAGTTTTATATTTTTGATCTATTGAATATTCTAAAGTTCTTAGGTGATTCATTGCCCGACAGTATTTTTCATCACCTGTCCGAGTCGGAGCCTGTGTTGGATCCTCAAAATCCAACTTGTTTTGCCTCCAATTTTTCAAAAAATTTGGTGTCTTATGAGTCTCTTGCATTTTTACCCTAGTTTGCCTCTGTCGAATAAATTTTTGGGTCCTTGGGTCCTTTCCAGGCCTATCCCACCTTTTGAAAGTGTGTTTGCAAACCTCTGTGTCGTCAAAGTCAAGTCATAATTTTTTATTGTCATTTTTAGACTCAAATAAATTTGATTCATCATTTTTTTTTTTGAAAAAATTGAAAAAACTTGTATTAAAACAAAGATCAATTACAAAAGGGAGTAAACACATCCCAACCGAGAGCAAAGAAGAAAGATTACAACAAGGCGCGAAAACGCGAAATGTCACAAAATCGCGACATGTCGCGATATCGCGACAACAACCCAACCGAGGCTGCGCTAGAGCAACAAGTCGCGAAATCGCGACAGCCAAACCCGAGGCACCTAAACACCAAAAGTGTCGCGAAATCGCGATGGCACAACCCCATGGCGCCCAATCACCAAAAGTGTCGCGAAATCACGACGAGATTTCCAAATGGCGCCTGTTCACCAGAATTGTCGCGATATCGCGACGAGTTTTCCCCTTGGCATAATCTTAAATATTTAATTATTATTTTTTTATTTTTAATAAAGTTCGATTATATACTTAATTACGTATTTAATTAAATTTGATTATTTTTAATTAAATTTATATAAATATTTATTTAAGTGTTTAATTAAATTTAAATATAATAATGTTATTTTATTTAATGTTTTATAATTATAATTGTAATTATCATATATATATTAAACAAAATAAATTAAAAAATAAAAAATAAAAAGTTCAATTTTTCGACCGATGGCCATTGCTCATCGATCGAAAGAAATGTCCTTCAGCCGATGAGAATGGCCATCAACCATTCCTATTAATCAAAGTAAGTTAAAAAATATATCCTTTGATCATTGTTCATCGGTCAAAGGAAATATCCTTTGATTAATGAGGATGGATGTCGACCATTTCTATTAATTTAAATAATAATAATAAAAAATTTGGTCGATTCTCAAAGGAATCGGTTGATCCCTTTATGCTATAAAAGGAATCGACCAATTTCCTTTAGGAATCGATTATATAGTATATTTTATAATATATTATATATTATATGAATAAATTAACACATGCACTTAAATAATTAAGTATAATAATAATATTATTATTGTTCATATTATTATTAATGATAATAATTTTATTATTGTTTTTTTAATTTTGAAATAAAAATTAAAAATTGGTTAAAGATAAAGCTTTATAAAATTAAAAAAAAAAAAACTAAAAATTGTGATGTACCTCATTTTTGCAGCCAAGTTGATTTCTTAAAACCGTTTTGGGTCCATTTTAACATGAAGTTATAACTTGAATGAAGACATCTTTGATTAGCGAAGATCACTACCATCCATGAATGAAAACCATTTAATGCAAGCAATATAGTGGATCAATTTTGAAGGCAGTTACAGTTTTTATGAGCCATCATCAGAGTAGTTGTAGTTTTGACAATTATGGGCCAATATCAGCTTTGAATGAGAACCAATCTACAGACTATATAAGATAATAACTACAACGATCATCAAGTTTTGTATGCAGTAATTTTGCAAGAGGTATACCAAAGTATCTTCTTTTTCAATTGTATTTTCTTTTGTGTGTCTTGTTTAGTCACCCTATTTTCTTCCCTATCACTATGTAGGTTTTGCTGAGGAGGTCTCTAGTTTGTTGAGATCATTTCCAATGTCTGAGACCGAAATCTAGGAGACCCTTTGTTACATCATTCAAACGAAGGGTTACAGTTCTCTGTTACATTATTTAAATAGAGGATTTATTTGTACTTTCTTAGTAAGATCTAGTTACACTGACCAGACTCCACTGTAATGATTTGTTGATCAATGTTATCTTGCTATTATGCGTATTTTTACTTATTGTGCCATTTATGTGTTACATTATTTGAATATATAAGTGGTATCTTCTCTCGCTGGCATGTTTAATCATCTCTGTTACATTATTTGAATGGATGTGATTGACTCAATTTTATCTCCTCCCCCTTCTTTCTTCATCATCCTTTAAGTCCGACTACAATTACCCAATGGATAAGGCACTAGTTTGCTGCTTGAAGCATTAGCTGGGAGTTACTCTAAAACTTGGTCATTTTTAATATTACAATTTTACTTTATTTTTGTTAATTTGGATGAGCATGAGCATATGCGAAGTATTATAGGCTCACCTCCAAGGTATCCTTACCTTACTTGGTCTGTCTAGAGTCTTTGTGATAATATTTTCCTGAGTTAAAGAGGTGGATCCACTAGAGTCCACAATGTTGTTTGTGAACCAATGATTTTCTTGTGGCGTAACATCCCCAAATATATAATAATGTTATTTTATTTGATGTTTTATAATTATAACTATAATTATCATATAGTGTATATATATTAAAAAAATAAGTTAAAAATCTAAAAGAATAAAAAATTTAATTTTTCGATCGATGGCGATCAAAGAAAATGTCCTTCAGCTGATGAGAATGGTCGTCAACCATTCATATTAATCAAAATAAGTTAAAAAAAATAAAATATAAGTTTTTATTTTCAGCCAATGACCATTGCTCATCGGCTGAAGGAAATGGTTGTTGGCCATTTCTATTAATTTGAATTAAAAAAATTAAAAAAAATGAAAAATTTCTACCGATTCTCAAAGGAATCAGTTGATTCCTTTATGCTATAAAGGGAATCGGTTGATTCCCTTTAGGGATCGACCAATTCCCTTTATACTGGATCGACCAATCCCTAAAGGGAATCGACCAATTCCCTTTATAGTATAAAGGGATTGGACTTTATAAAGGCCAAACCGGGCCATTTTCCATCATGGCCTGTGTGGGCCTTATATATATTTTAGTATAATATATATATATATAGGATGGTGAACCATATATATATATATATATATATATTATAGTATATGTTATATACATATATAGTATTATATATATATATGTTATGTTTTATATAGATATACAATATTATATATATATATTATATTATGTTTTATATTATATATTATATAGTATATTTTATCATATATTATATATTATATATTATATATTATATGAATAAATTAACACATTCACTTAATTATAGTATAATAATAATTTTATTATTGTTATTTTAATTTTTGAAATAAAAATTAAAAATTGGTTAAAGATAAAATCTTATAAAAATTTGAAAAAATAACTAACAATTGTGATGTACCTCATTTTTGAAATAGTTTCAGTAGTCAAGAATTGATTTCTTGAAATTGTTTTGGGCCCATTTTCAAAATGAATGGAGATGTTTTTGATTAGTGGAGACCACTACCAACCATGAATGAGAACCATTTAATGCAAGTAATATAGGAGATCAATTTCATAGGCAGTTATCATTTTTATGAGATATCACTAGAGCAGTTTTAGTTTTGATAATTATGGGCCATCATTAGCTTTGAATAAGAACCAATCTACAGGTTATATAAGAGAGCAATTGCAAAAATATCGATCATCATGTTTTGTGTGCAATAATTTCGTAAGAGGTATACTGGAGTGTCATCCTTGTCAGTTGTTTTTTATTTTGTGTATCTTGTTTAGTCACCTAGTTTTCTTCTCTATCACTGTGCAAGTTTTGCTGATGAGGTATTCCGTTTGTTGAGATCATTTCTAGTGACTAAGACCAAAATCTAGGAGGCCCTTTGTTACATCATTTGAACAAAGGGTTACAGTTCTCTATTACATTATTTGAATGAAGGATTTGTTTGTTCTTGCTTAGTAAGATCTGGTTACACTAATCAGACTCCACTATAATGATCTATTAATCAATGCTATCCTACTTGCTCCTTTTAGAAATATTATGCGTAGTTTTTCTTGTTGTCCCATTTATGTGTTACATTATTTAAATTTATAAGTGGAATATTCTCTCGCAGGCATGTTTAATCATCTCTATTACATTATTTGAATGGATGTGATTGACTCAGTTTATCTCCTCCCACTTCTTTCTTCATAATCCTTAAGTCTGGTTACAATTATCCAATGGATAAGGTATTGGTCTACTACTTGAAGCATTAGTTGGGAGTTACTCTAAAGCTTGATTATTTTTAATATTGCAGTTTTACTTTTTTTTTATTAATTTGGATGAGGATGAGCATATGAGAAGTATTATAAGCTCACCTCCAAGGTGTAATTACCTTACTTGGTCTGCCTAGAATATTTGTGATAATACTCTACTGAGTTAAAGAGGTGGATCCACCAGAGTCCATAGTGTTGTTTGTGAACCAGTGATATTCTTGTGGCATGACAACCCCAAATCACCACAACAGGGTGGAAGAGGTAGAATAATCCACCAAAAATGGGGTACATAAGAAAAGGGAAATGATTATTATAGAAACTTGGGGGTAACATGGATAGATACCTTCATATAGACATGCATTATTGGTTAGGGATAATCATCAATAACCATCCACCTAGAGCCTCATTTGATAGCATGGTAGCTATCGTAATCTCTTTGGTTGAGATAGGTGATTGGATTGATGGAAAGACTCCTTATTTGTTTAAAATGCATATGACTAGTTATATTTTACTTCATCACTTATTGCATAAATGGTATGAGAAAAAATGAATAAGTTGGTTGTCTTTGAAAGCACCTTGTTTTGCTTAAACCTATCAAAAGAATAGCATGATGTTAGTATTTAATAAGAAAACATTTTATTCTATGTTTTATGTATATATATACATATATATAGTAAGTCATTATTTTAAATGATAATAGAATTTCATTTATAAATAATAAGTTTTTTTAATTTTAAAAGATAATAAAACTTCTTTTGAAAATAATAAATAATGTATTTTAAATGAAAATATAATTTCACTTGAAAAACAATGGAATCTAATTTAAAATGAAAATAAAATTTCATTTAAAAAAAATAATAGAAACTTTATTATTTTAAATAATAAATGTTTTTTTGTAAAGGATAATATAATTTCATTTATATTAAATAAAAGATGTTTTATTCTAAGCGATAATGGATTTTTTCTTTATTGGTAAAGGGGTTTTGAAAGGATCCCATAACATTTTACAAAGAGAAGAAGGTTGGGAGAAGAGTTTCCAACCAAAAAATATCTGAAGAAACATACCTTCTGTGGGTTATTGAAGAAAATAGCTAAACTGATAAAATTTGAATCAGGGCCATCCCACCCAAAACCATATATAGGATGGAAAATTTGAATCAGGGCCATTCCACCCAAAACCATACAAAATATGGAAAATTTGAAACAGGGCCATCCTGCCCAAAACCATAAAAATGATGGAAAATTTGAAATAGGGCCATCTCGCCCAAAATTTAAAATTGAAATTTGAAAATGAAGCAGGAAAAAAAAAAAATTAAAATTTGAAAATCATTCCCATCCACGGGTGGCCAGGGATTCAGTTGTAGGATGAAGACTAGGAAGTATTTACAGGACTTAAACCAAGATGTTGACTGGGATGCAGTCCATGAAGCATCAACTGGCCAAGATGTCGATCAGGATGTAAACCAGGAAGCAGCGATAAGAAAGTGAACAGGATGTAGTAGTAGGATGCGGTCTAGAAAGTAGGTGGAACCCAGGGATGCCACAACACAAGCATGAAAAGTGGAACATCAATTCTGAAGATCTCCTTAGTATAGGAGATTCTCTTGCACACAGAGGTGAACTTTAAAGAATCCAAAAGACCCGAGGAAGTGAAGGCCCGTAAAACCTAAGCAAAGAGTAGATATGGGTAGCAAGATTCCAAGGATCCAAACTTGGAGGAGTCAGGATAGACAAAATCTATTGATAAAGCAAAGGTCCACTCACCAAATATTGAAGGATGCAATATGGTACCTTGAGCAACCAAAAAGGATCTAGAACCCTCCATCCCTGTAGATGAATAGCTTCAATTATTGAACCTAGGAAACCAATGGATCCACTCAATAGCATTAAAAAATGCAAGGCCACCCTCGAAGCCAAGAAGAAATATTCGAGATTACACCAAAAATATTAGGTCCATAAATAAGAAGCCCCTGAATAAGATCCTAAAAATGAAGCCCACCCATGAGAAGGGATCACCAATGAGAACCCACCAACGACCTCACCAGTCCACATGAATTGAATGGACTCTGGCCTTTGGCACCAAGGAGAACACCACCACTATTGGAACTGGAGAAAGATATATTTGCAGGCCATCGAATCTAGGAAACCCAACACAACCATGGGGTGAAAAGTAGCCAGGGGATAAATAACCAAAAAATTCCATGAATTCAAAGGTAGCCAAGGGAACACCCTTAGATAGCTGCAACAAAACACCATACCACTGTATGTGTTCTCAAAAATTCACCTCGGTGGGTTTGGGTCAGTAGATGGCCCTTTCCCGTCCTTGGAAAGCTAAAAAAACATCAACATATTGAACCCATAAGAAGTGTTGCACCATCCAACCAAGTCCTCCAAACTAACAATGACCCATGAAATACAACCAGAAGACCCCAAGAAAGCAAAAAACCTTGGATATGGACCACAATAGAGAACTAAGCATGACTAGCAATCAGATCCAGAGTGGAAGAACATGAGGCCTCCCTATAGAAAAGGAAAAGATATTCCATAATATCATATGAGGGAACGTGCAAGCTCATCTGTTGGAGTGCAAAGGTCACTTTTCGACCAAAGGATGAGGACCTAATTTATGTTCGACTTTAAAAATATCAAAGAATAATTTAAAAAATGATCAACATCCTACCCTACCACTTGAAGGAGGTGGGGGGAGTAATGAGAGGCAAATATGAAGTTATGGGGATTGGAAAAGGGAAGGGTGAATGTGGAATTATCTAGCCATACTTCTTGAAAGGGTGGGCAAAAACGATAGAGGTGAGGGAAGAAAAGTTAGGAAAAAAAAAAGGGTGGCAAGTAGTGAAAGGGAGAGGAGAGACAAAAATAGATGTATTGAAACCAGTCAAGTTTGGGAGCTCAAATAGCTCAATGAAGTTTGAAGATATGCAAAATTAGTGTGAGCCACCATGTGAAGAAAACATCGAAGGGAACAAAATCTATAATAAGGTTTCAGGTTGGTTTAACAAGTTGTTTTTTCCCTTTTTTACCTTGGTATATGGAAAGAATGCCTGTTGTTGGTGTTAATGTCATTGGACATCCTCTATTTATGAAGAGTATCATGTTGTATTTCTGTTCCTTCGACTTAGCTTGTAACTATGTTGGGATGCCTTTTAGATGTTGAAACTCCCTTCTAGACCAACCTATGGGTAAGCATATTTATGTTGTTTTTACCTTAGAAGTGGTGTCTCTAAATCGATTAAAGTGGATCAACACTTCTAGAGCACTGGTATCTAGTGAAACCAAGACATAACACCTCTACATATGGTAGTGTTGCTTGCATTGTACCTTACATTAGCTATGCTTTACTTTGGTTGTGTCTCACTTACTGTATGCATTGTGGTATTCTATTTTATCTATGGTCAGTTGTGTAACTCCTTAATAGAAGCCATGCTTGGCTAGGATGCCCTTTCTTAAGTATGGTGATGTTGGTTTCATTGCCTTCATCTTGTTGGATGAAGAACTGAATGTTTTGCTCCATTAAACCCCACATCATGATGAGACTAACTCTTGTTACTACCTCCATGTTGATTAACTCCCTCTATCGAGTGTGGTAGTGTTTGTATGGATGTGGAAAACCACTCTCGATACGACTGTGTAGGCCACACATCATTAAGTGTAAATTGTGCTCTTCGCCTGTTAACCGATGTCAGGTTTCACTTTCGAAACCCTTGTTGTTTGCTTGTAGGATTCCTTAATGTTATTAAGCATATGAGAACTGTTACCTTTGTGTTAATATTAGTTTTAATTAAATGATTACATGATGGACACATTGATTATTTTAATTAAAGAGAAATTAGTTTAATTAAATTATTAGAGGATGGACACTTTTATTATTTTAATTAAAGAGAAATTAGTTTAATTAAATGATTAGAGGATGGACACTTTGATTATTTTAAATAAAGATAAATTAGTTTAATAAAATTATTAGAGTATGGACACTTTGATTATTTTAAGTAAAGAGAAATTAGTTTAATTAAATGATTAGTGGATGGATGCTTTGATTATTTTTATTAAAGAGAAATTAGTTAAATTAAATGATTAGATGATGGACACTTTACTTATTTTAATTAAAGAGAAATTAGTTTAATTAAATTATTAGAGGATGGATACTCTGATTATTTTAACTAAAGGAATAATTTACTTTATGAAGTAAATTAAGGAGGCTTTGATTTATGAAGTAAAGGAAAAATGGTTTGTTTTATATATTAAGGGTATGAGAGCTTGATTTATGAAATAAAATAAAAATGGTTTATTTTATAGATTAAGGGTATAGGACCTTGATTTATGAACTAAAAAAAATGGTTTATTTTATAGATTAAATAAATGGGACTTTGATTTATGAAATAAAGAAAAAATATTTATTTTATAGATTAAGGGTATGGGACATTGATTTATGGAATAAAGGAAGAAATGACTTATTTTATGGATAAAGTAATAAGACTTGATTTATGAAAATAAAAAAAACTAGTTTATTTGATGATTAAAGATATGGGACTTTAATTTGTTGAATGAATGTTAAAATGAATTGATTAAAGTATAACCTATGATCTAGCTGTATTGGTTGAAATACTCTCTTGGGACAATCAGGTGAAAACAAAAATAGATGTATTTATGATATCAACTATGCAGTAGATGGTTAGATAATTTGATTGAATTTGTATATTTTCAATTTGGCAAATAAAATAGTAAATGCATTTAGAAGCATATATATCATTGTATCATTAGTTGTCTAATCCCCTACTATCCTCAAATTAGCGAAGGAAAGATATGGAGGACCAAATATGGCAGTTGGGTCATATACATTGGTTTGACTTACTTTTGTAATGATTTACTTATGCTCAAATAGATTAGAATTGTAGGGAGATATCCCTAAATGAATGTGATGTATTACTTTATTCTTTTTAGAAGTATGGGAGTTTTACCATACTTGGATATATGTAATAACTTGATGAACAAATGGGAATTATATCTTTAATTTATGATTATGAGCTTACTATACTTTGTTATTTAGTTTTCTCTTCCATGTAATGCTCATTTTTTATATAAATGTCTTTTCCCTTTTTAAGTACCCTTGTATGCTTTATAGTTATGTTATTTGATGAAATAGAGTGAATTATCCTTGTTATTTGCTAAACATAAAAGTGATCTAAGAAATTGAGATCTTAGGGTGAACGTAGGAATACCTAAAGGGATTAAGACCCCTTAGGAAGAATGATAACTAAGTAAACTAAAATATTATATTTGAGTTAAGATAGCTCATCGTGGAGACGATATGGATAGCTTAACTCGTAATATGCATAGCATACCTACATAGTAGAATTTGTATAAGGTATGGTGATGGGTGTATACATACGTGATGAGCTAAACTTATCATCTTTAGTCATTCAAAGGTATACACCCATCACCATACCTTATACAAATTCTACTATGTAGGTATGCTATGCATATTACGAGTTAAGCTATACATATCGTCTCCATGATGAGCTATCTTAACTCAAATATAATATTTTAGTTTACTTAGTTATCATTCTTCCTAAGGGATTAAGACCCCTTAGGAAGAATGATAACTAAGTAAACTAAAATATTATATTTGAGTTAAGATAGCTCATCGTGGAGACGATATGGATAGCTTAACTCGTAATATGCATAGCATACCTACATAGTAGAATTTGTATAAGGTATGGTGATGGGTGTATACCTTTGAATGACTAAAGATGATGAGTTTAGCTCATCACGTATGATGATATAGATAATATTATTTGCGATAACGCATAATACACCTACACAAACGGATCTATGGGAGGGTATTTGGTGAGATGTAATTCTTTGGGAAAGTTGAGAAACTTAGTGATCTTAAACCAGTAGAATACCTAAAGGTTGGTTAGGGGTTTATGAATCCATCTCCATAGTAATTTTTTTTTCTTTTCTATGTGCTTTTCTTGTAGTTAGATTTTGGGTCATTGTAGGGCCCATGTTTCCTATCAACAATGGTGCATGCATTCCATACACAAAAGCTAAATATTATTTTACAATAATTCAATATAAAGAAACTTACAATATAATTCAGTACAATGAATAATTTTGAAGCACATGACCATAGGTAGCATTATCTCCATGCTTGATGTTCCCTTGATATACTTTCTTAGTTTTTCCATTCTTGCAAACCGGTCTTAACATTTGTATAATAAAACATCTATGGCCATTTTCTAAATCATGTGGTTTTTTATATTTGCAAAATCATAATATCATTACAATGTAGAACAATATTTTTTGCAAAATGGATCCTTTAAGGCATGTTATTCACTTAATAAATGAAATTATTATACATAGGTTGTTTAGATGACTGGTTTACTAACAAATAGGAATTCGTAGTTCATATTTAAGCACGAGGGATAAGAATATTTTGATGAAACATTATAGATATATATATATTTTAATTTACTTGGTGGAATTGGTAGCTGCCACAAATTTAGGCAGACTGTCTCGCTTTTATGGGAAACATTATAGATATTGATATGAAGGTTTTTGTTTTCTTTTTTTTGATAGATTCAAATATAATTTTCTATATTAGAGAAAATTTGACCCATCAAGTTGTTGAATTTAATGAAGTAATTTTTTGAAAAATTAAAATAAATTAATGTTAATATATTAGAAATAAAATTCCAGTTTTTTTATAATTTTATGACATTAAAGTCTATATCCCACTTTAAATATTTATGAGCACATATATCATAACTTTATTAGGCTCAATGAATATGTATGTAGAAAACCCTAAATAAATTCTTTTTAATATTTCATTGCACCTTTAAATTTTTCAACTAGTGATACATGTGAATTTAAGGAATTCATAGAAACCAGATCCTTTAATCCTTGATGCTTTGTTTCTCTTCTTATTCCTATTGAAGTAGTTATGATGAATTATGGATTACTTCCTTAAACATAGACTTATTCTATGAAATTCAAACTAATGGAGGTAATACCCAATAGTTAAAGGGCATGTTGAGATCTTTAAAGATAAAAAACCAATGTGAATACTTTAAAAGGAAAAGAAATTGTATGAATACTTATATAGCATGACTACAAAAGTTTGAAGTTGAGTCCCTCAAGATAAGAGGTAAACTTTCAAATGACAATGGAGGTGTAGGTGGTTCTTGAACATATCTATTAAAGCATCCACTATGGTTGAAGATGTTATCATTTCTAATATCCTCTCCTCTTGGTACCTTAGTTTAAATTATTAATAATTGTTGGAATATATGTAATTTGATATTATTTGTTGATGTTTATGGTTTATGATGTAACAATTATTTAAGCATTTAGAGATTTGATGTAATTATTTTTCTGAAATTGTTATATAAATACTCCTTAATCAACCAATCTATTGAATCAATAAGTGATCAATGTAATTTATCATTTGGGTTACCATAGGAAGCCAAATATGTTGTTTAGTATATTTATTTATTACTCTATTTCTATTTTCTAAAATATTGTTATGGTAAATATTATGCTTCTATTTGTTTCTAGAAAGTATTAAAAAATATGCCAATTATAAGTACTATGACTTGTTGCATGCATTAATGCAAGCAATTTTTAATTGTTATACATGTGTAGTATGCAAATATCATACACCTATGCAATTATATGAAATCAAATTGAATAGCAAATCATGTAACCATCAAGATAAAGATAGAAAATAAAAAAATTGTGTCTTTATCATTAATATTGAATCATGTCCTTGAAAAGAAGTTTACAAATATCCCTCTGAGGGATGAATACCAATTTGATATAATTATACAATAAAGAAATATGGTATATGTAACACACATAATATTTGCACCCTCAAAATGATTTGGGGAAGAGTTTCTTGTGACCTTTGCTAGGTATGATGTAGATGTGAGAATATTTTATATTGATATATCCTATCAAGATCTAAAATCTGCACATAAGAACACTTAAAATATATTAGTAGCATTTTTATAACCTTCTATGATGAGGCCCTTACTCATGATAAAGAAACTGAAAGGAAATGCTGAAAATAGTAAAAGATGCATGATAAACAAAACTAAACTATGTTAGAAAGCAAATGAAATGATACTAATCCTACTGTAACTATAAAAAAATTAAAAAAAAATATCACCAAGAGGCCATTATGAGGTAAAGTGGTCTGGCTTGCTAAATGTCCTTGGGTAGGGTGGCGGCACCTACGGGTCATCTCCGGGTGAGACGACCATTGAACTGTGAAATAATTTCTATTTGACCAATACGAGAATTGTCAAATTTGATATGCCAAATTGATGTTCAAGGGTTGCACTCTTTGAAACATGGTTAAATTGTAAAAAATTGCACAAAATAAGGACGTTTGATGATGAAAGAGAATTGAATTTTGTCTCAAGCTTTGAGATACTCCATTGTTGAATTTGCAAGCTCCATGATTGAAATCTAGAAGTACTTCATTGTTTTTGAGAGGATAATATTTCTAGTAAAAAATCTGGCAGTACTTCATTGTCATCCAATTGCTCTCTTATTCATGAAGACAAGGTGTCTTCTTATAGATTTCTAAGGTAGGAATCTTGGCTTGTAGGATAATCCAAGAATAAAGAAACGGTTAGGATCTAGGAAGACCAAAATCCCATTCTAGAACCTTATTGCACTTGAAAATTGATACCTAGCTATCCTGTAACTAATTTTTCTTCATCTTGGGAACCTAGGTTTGTTACAGGAATGGCCATACTAGAGTAGGGTAGCCTCTAGAGGCCATCCCTGGGTAGGATGGTCCAGGCTTAAAAAGGTAGTTTACCCCCTATTTGAGTGGTGAAAACCATTTTAAGCCCTAAAGTTACCCAAGGTAAGTCATATGGCCTGAAAAGGTGCCCATATAGGTAGTATATTCAAAATGATGTGTTTTAGGTGTCTACAGATGCCCATTTTTGGGATGCATTATGTGAAAATATAGTGTGGAGAAAAAAATAATAACCTAAAGTCAAATTGAAGGTTGATAGATGTTCATTAATCTGATCAACATTAGATGCCCCAATCACAAAAAGAGCATGCATCTCTATATCATTACTTCTAACGAGTTAAAGAGCTTAATTCAAGTAAATTTTTTGATGAGCCATACTTGATCTTGGTACACTATTCCAGTGCAAGAATACCAAGATATATGTTTAGTTTAAATTTTTGCTTGTTATCTACCCCAGCAGGGGCATGATTATATTTGGCAATGATTCATGAATGAACACAATTTACATGATTAAGTGTTTGATTATCGATGTTTGATTATAAATTTTGTGATTGTATGACAACCCCCTCAAGCAATGAGTCGATGAGGAGATGGACGATGATGAAAGCGGTGAGTTACTTGACCAATATGAATTGCTTAGATTTTGTAGGTCTTGTATAGATGCGTAATAGAAGAAAATCCCATTATAACTAATTTTAACCATTAAGGATGATTGTTTTTAGTGAGTGACCTTATGGTAATTTACTCATCCTAACGAATTGTATGGATAACTAATCATTACAATCGCTAGGTTGATAGAGAACTAGATACGAGATTCACTCGAGCTTTATAGCTTGATATGACCAAAGGAGTGAGGTGCATTTGGAACCTTTTTGTAATTAATTTGACCAAAGGGATTAGGCACCTCTAGAGCCTTTTGAAATTTACCAAAGGAATTAGACATCTTTGGAGCCTTTTGGAATTTGACCAAAGGAATTAGATATATTTGGAGTCTTTTGAAATTGACCAAAGGAATTAGGCGTCTTTGGGGATTTTTGAAATTAACCAAAGGAATTGGACATCTTTGAAGCCTTTTTGGTTTGACCAAAGAAATTAGGCATATTTGGGGTCTTTTGGAATTTACCAAAGAAATTAGACTTATTTGGAGCCTTTTGGGATTGACAAATAAAATAGGCATATTTTAGGCCTTTTGAAATTAACCAAAGAAATTAGGTATATTTGGGGCCTTTTGGGATTGACCAAAGAAATTAGGCATCTTTGGGGTATTTTTGGATTGACCAAAGAAATTAGGAATCTTTGGGGCCTTTTGGAATTGACCAATGAAATTATACATCTTTGGGGTATTTTGAGCGAGGCAAAGGGTGCAACCTTTTAAACCTGGTATTTGATGTGTTTGGCTTGATTAAATGTGAGGCAAAGGGCACAATATTTTAAACCTTGTGATTGATGGGTTGATTAGTGATTGGATTGAATTAGACTTTTGATCGGGAAGGTGCTCTACCTTGATTTTCCCTATGCTACTTGATTATTTGATTACTCATTGGGAGAAGTATGATACTGATAATGAACCAAATGATGTTTGAAAATGTTTTCATAATTTGTAATTTTGTGATTTTGAACCACTAGATGCGGTTAAATTCCTAAATTGATGTTAATTATGCTTATAGAATACTTGTAACTGTTGTCATTTTGGGGCCATCCTAGGATAAGATGACTGCACTTTACAAATCCTAGAGCCATATCAGGGTAGGATGGTAGAACCGAAATGCCATTACCCAATCAAGGGCAGCCTGAAAATTAAAAAAATATAAAATCAAATTTTGTACATTTTTGACATCATATGCATAGTTGGTAGTGAGAGAAAAGGAGAGGTGAGGTTGAGCAGAGAGTTTTCTAACATAGAACACTATTGGAAATCCGACCTACCATCAATATGGATCAGTCAGAGGCATCTACAAGTAGAGGAGCCGGTGCTAGGAAGGTAGAAACCTCATTCCTCTCTGCTATTGATTTGAAATTTAAAATGAACTTCACTAAACTACTAGTAATGAACCTCACATTAGATGAGGTGATCTAGATTAGGCTAGTGTAGCTTTAAACCTAATTTTTTTTATGATTTTTTTTCTTATGAGCATTTTTGTGTATGTCTCTACGAGGTTTTCTTAGGTAGGGATGGCTCCCCTTTGGTAGTTTGGGCCTATCCTAGGGGAGGGTGGCCTCATTCAAAATACAATGATTATATTTTTGACCATTAGGACAACCATCCCAAGGAAGGATGACCTCACTTGTAGTCCGTCTTAGGCTGAGGTAGTTGCATTTTGAATGCAACATTTTATTTATTTATTTTTTTTTAAATTGTTGAATTTTTATGTTTGCTGGGATTCATATATTGATGGCTCAATAAAGAGTACCCACCTTGTTTGAGGAGTTATGGGGTCAGATCATAGATGAGTATTGGGTATGTTTTGATGTGATTGGACTCAAGAAGATCATTTGAATACCCACTGTGATGTCAGATCGGACCTATCTGATGGCCTTGGCTTATCATTGGGATAGCCAAATGAAAACTTTTCATATTTCTACTAGTAATATGACTATCACTTTGGAGGATGTCTACTGCATATTCTATGTTATGATTAAGGGATACCCCATCACCTCCACTCACCTTATGTAGTGGGAGAGAGTACTTCAGAGAGTGTTTGGAACTCAATAAGGGATTACACTACATCATATGGACCATGGTGGAATACTCATCAAAGCATGGTATGATGCCTGGGTGTTTACATAGAGACACACATTAGTGGTGTATGTCATCTCAAACATCCTACTATCAAATTATTTAGTAGTGAGGTTTGCATGAAACCTCCTTGATATGGTCTAGGATCTGATTGAGTGCGATACTCAGTAGCCAATCATCATGGTGTGTGGTGGTACTTATTGACACATTTAAATGATGAGTTGTATGAGATACAACATTAGAGTTGATAGGGATTGGGATGTAGTATACTCATTTAGACTTGGGGATGGGAGCACATTCGAGTAGATCAACCAGTAGGACTACTAGTTCCACAAAATGATATGGATTATGCTAACATTGGATATGTGGCTTGATGGATACGAGACCAAGAGAGAGGTCAAAGCTGGCCACAAACAAGTAGAATATCCCACTATGCAGAATCTCTAGTAGGATTATGGCCATATCATGTCGTTTGGAGGCCCTAATTGTATTTCCCTCCTTGGAAAGAGGCCACAATATACCTAGGATATATTATGTGTGAATAGTATCTTGTTGGACACCATAGCATTGAGCTAGAGTACTTTTAGTACTCTCGCATTAGATGATACTTTGGAATCTATTTGGATGTCTCAGAGGAGCCTATCATCTATCACTAATATGAATATGAGATATAGTTTGTGTGGCCTTGAGTAGAGGTACTAGGGTATGAGGAGGATCCTATGGTAGCTAAGATAATACTTGCCAATATAGGTACTAGCATAGAGTACAATACCTGGTGGGTGACTCAGTTATGGTAGGGAGGTGGTCCAATGGGTAGGTCTACTAAGGCAACAATGGAGGAGGGTGTAGTTGAGGTTAGGCGATGAGTGCATCATAAGATACAGGGGAAGTCATATCAGGCCATATAGGGGGTAGAGGAGCCACAAGATGAGGGTAATGAGGATGATGATGACCCTACAAATGAGGTGGATTAGTTGAGAGTGTAGATGCAGATCCTATAGGGGAAGTTGACAGAGCAGGAGACTACCCTAGCTATAGTATAGATCTAATGCAACAGTGGTTGGTATTTTTTCATGAGATTATTTTAGGAGAGATGGATCCTCAAGGCCCAGGTAGACATAGCCCAGGAAGGGATAGACAGGGTTAATGTTGAGAGGGACAAAGTTATAGTAGAGTGAGACACTCTATAGACCTAGATGGTGGTTTGTACAGTAGAGAGATATGCTAAGGAAGTAGAGTGAGATGCTCTATAGGTTTAGTTGGCCATTGTAACTAAATTTTAGGGATAGGTTGTAGTAGGTATGTAGGTTGTAGGGGATGTTGCAGTGTTGCAGGTTGAGGTAGCTAGACTGCAGGCCTTGTTAGACTAGTATGATGCTCAACGTCAGTCTTATAGCACTTGCATTATGTAATTGCGGGTTCGAGTAGCTCTTCTTGGTGGTGATTTATCTAAGAGATATTTTATAGGAGGATCTCATAAGAGCCGATGTAGTGAACCAAGGTAGTCATCAATGTGGCCTAGTCATAGGTCATCAAATAGGCTAGTGAGTTATACATTTGTATGTGAAATGAAATATGTGATATGTAGGAATTTTCCCATAATATTTTGCAAACTAAAAGGTGTGCATAAAATAGTCAATGATCATCTAAATATCATCGCTAATATTTATTCGGTATCTATCCTATTTTATGTGGACCCATTAATAAATAAAAGCTCATAAGAAAAACTATGAATTTTGATGAGATGATTTTGTTACATGAGGGTATTTTGAGGTTTTTTATAAGACTTAAACACCCTAGTTGATCTATCAAAAGTTGTATATTGTCTACACAAGACTCCTAAAATATACCCATATGTTAAGAACTAGATATTCAATATCCTTGTGTGTGAAAACTCAATGTATTAGATGAGGTATAATACTACCTCATTGCCAAGCGAGTTTCATGCAACCCATTGCTATAATTAGGATCACCTTATTGTCAGCCTAATCATGAGTTTGAACATAGTTAGACTAGACTACAAGGCAATACAAGTTGCCAAAAGCTAGCTCAACCATAATCTGATATTGGTATATATAAAAGAAGATTACTAATGTGAGAGATATATCACTGCGCACAAGGCTACTCCATTACCAATATAGTTTTATTCAACCCATTTTTGTAATGGAGATTTGCCCTATGGCTTTTGAATACTGAAGATTCTAGGGATTCAAGCTCATTACTCCCTTATTTTCTTTTGATTATTTGGGATACTTGCTCATATATCGTAGTGAAAACCATTTTTTTTTTTTTTGGGGGGGGGGAGAAATTTTCTTAGTGATGAAAATCACTCTTTTCTTGTGATTGTTTGAGGAATTTGCTCATTTTGTGGAAGAGCAAAGGGATTGCTTTGTTAGGGGGAGATTGTCCTTTTTCCAATTCTCAACATCCTAGACCATACACATAATAGGGGGATCAAGTTAGATCTTTCTATTAAGATGATAAGGACTACATTATAGTTGTCATCCTTCCTAATTCAACTTGGATTTTAATGTGTAAAATTGTGTTGGGATTTTGACATATACAAGGTACTATCAAAGCGAGACCTTACCTTCTAAAGCTAAGATAGCTTTCTAAAAAATATGTAAAGATAACTAGGGATGGTTGAATGATCAAAAAACCTAGTATACACCCTATAGCAACTCAATAGTTGTGTTGAAAACACAGTTACTCTCAAGGATAATGTGGATGATAATGATATGTGGGATGTAAGGGTTTTCCCTGCAAGATTTTATGAACTAAAAGGTGTGCTTAAAATAGCCAGTGGCCATATAAATATCATTGCTGATATTCATCCAGTATCTAACCTATATTCTGAGGACCTCTTAATAAGCAAAAGGCCATAAATAAAACTATGAATGATGATGATGGATAAGGCTGATTTGAGGTTCATGACTGGTACACAATCATGGTGTCATTACTAAGAATGTAAACATGACTTGTCCTAATGCAAGTGCAATGGATGATGATGCCTAATGAAATGCAACTAATCAATGCATACAATGAAATGCATGATAAAATAATGCAAATATTTTTATGTTTTGATGTTTTATATTATTTTTGTGATTTTATGCTTTTCGATTTGTTTGGCATTTTTGATAATTTTTGGCTTTTTTGAAATTTTGATTCTTATATGATTTTTTTTAGGGCAAGGTACAATACCTTAAGCACCCCTAGTATGTGTGGTGGTAGATGAAAGTAGGGAAGGTGTGATATCCTTAGAATCCCAATTTGTTTCATTGTTTGTGATGTGGATGGTGTGGAAGGTGTAACACCTTGAAGATACCTAGTGTGTATTTTATCCGATTCAATGTGATTGGATTGGCTAGGAGTAATAGAAACCAACCCCCCTATTGTGGCATAAAATTTTATAAAATTCCAATGTCCTGATGGAGTAATACAAGTGAATTATCTATGTGAATCTCCTTTCATTCTATCATATATTTGACCATATTCTTGAATGAGTAGCAATTGTGGATGTCATGCCCATTCAGGTGGTGACAGTTGTAGTAGAGGATTTCACTATTTGACCTAGGTTTAGGATTTCTCAATTTGATTTTAGATAATGTTATTGCATGTGCTTTGTATAGTTTTTGAAATAGGGCTGAAGTAGTCATAAAAAATATTACCCACCGACGAAGTAGCTTGTTAAGTTTATGAGGCTATGGTTGATTTTGGGGTTGCATATGGGATGATGTATCCTAAATTGTGGTAGGCTGAGGTGAATCAGGTGAACCGTCTATAGGTAAAACCTCCTTATCCATAAGGTCTTGGACCAAATTTCTAAATGCATAACAATTATTAATGTCATGGCCCTCTATATAATGATAAAGGCAAAAGTTATCCTCCCTATAACCCCTAGGCTTAGTCCTATTTGGGCCCAAAGGGCGTATGTTAGGTAGAGTAATTTCCTTTGTCTCTTACAATTTTTGAAAAACACTCAACATGGGTTTAGATAATATATTCCTATTACAAGGTTGGAGTTTTAAGAAATATGGATGGGCTTTATGTATTTCAATCACCTACTTTGGTTGCTCTTCTTAATTTGCTAGTGTAGGTAATGACTCATCAACCATGTGTACTTTTTGATCCTTGATAGTGAGGGGATTGCCTATTTGAAGTTGATTATTCTCAAGCATGTCTTGTACTATATTTTTGAATATGTAGCATGATTGAATGTCAGGATAATTTTATCGATGATAAAGTAATGGTTTTTACCTCACATTATCGAGTGAGGCTCGATGCCAAAGGTTCAGATAATGGCATGTAAATTCTAGGTAGACAACGTTGTCGATTTAGCATCTAATTTTTTAGGGGCCCATTTATGTTTATGGAGGAGGTGGTTTTGTTGTGGGTGTGATTTACTGTTGGAGCTCCATGCTTGTGAGATGATGCATGATTTGTTGTAAAGCATCATTTTGGTGACCCATTTGTTGGCTAGATGATCCACAATGTGTTTTAAGACTAATTATTGAATAGTTTTTGATGAAGTTGGATGGAAAATGCTAGGTTATGGAAGTGAATTAAGTGCAGGTACCAAAATATAGTTGAGTAGACATGAGTCAAAAGTACTTAACATCTAAGGATATGTGGATGCTTCATGATGATCGTGTCTAGTGAGTGTGTCCATATGCTCCTATTTTTGACTTAGATCATGCTCTTTTTCCACATGGAAGTGCTTAGTTATGATAGCTTGATTGCCACTATTTTGATGTAGTGGATACATCTGCTCTTCATTTTGTGAAGATGTTGGGTGAAATGAGGTATGTGTGACCAGTTTCGGTGGTGGTAGCACTTGTGATGTAGAAGGAATGTTAGATGGAGCTTCTAGTTGTGTTGATTAAATTAGGGAATATCAGTTCCTTTTCATAATAGTCATTGGCATTTGGATAAGTAATGGATGTATCATCAACTTGTCTAAGATGATTTTCTTTTCCCTCATGTTTAGAAAAATAATCAAGGATGGTATCGATGGGTGGAAACTTGACAATAGGTCGATCTAAATCCTTGATTGAATCGATGATTGGTATGAATTTAATATTTTATACTATGTATTCACCAAGTTTAGGGTTGGTGAAGTGATCTATGACCTACGATGTGGTAGATGTAGATGGTATGATATGATCTGATTCATTTGTAATAACAATGGTTTCTTCCTTTTTGGTAGGAGTAGGCATGTCCTCTAATGATATGTTGAAGATAACTATGGGGGTCTTTGTAATTGGTTTTTTTACTCTTCCTTACTCAGTGATATCGAGGTTGAAGGAGGAGTGGTAGGAGAAACTAATGGTAAAGGTGGTGGTGGAGATAGTTTCATGACTAACTACGGAGTTGAATATGAACTCTAGATAAGATTATTAGGTTTAGTGTCTAGGTGTGTGGATGGTAGGGTAGAATATTATGGATGATAAAACTTATTGTAATACTTGAAGGATGTTGGGTCGACATGAACAACATGGACCTTACCTTCATGTATGTATTTGAGGCATTGATACACTATGGATGGGATGCACTTCATATATCACATCCAAGGACTTTTAAGTAGTTTGTTATACTATATTTCACCTTCCACGATGTAGCACAATGTAGGTGTAGTATTTTGCCCAATGTGAATAGGGAGGAATATTGTACCAACTTTGGGACATACAACATTGTTAAACACTTGTAGGGTGAATGTGGATGTTGTAATGTGTGAAGGTGGAAGGTTGAGATGTTTAAGTGTAGTTGTGGTAATAATATTTATTATGGAGCCTATGTCAATCAAAAACCACTTATAGGGGATCCTTTCGATGCACACGATGATGTGCAAAGGAGGGTCAGGTATTTAATAAGCATGGGTTTGATCTCATGATTTTGAAAGGTTATAGCATGATATTTGTACATTTGTATATGTTCCATGAATTTGGTGAAAACATTTGGATCGTGGGGTTGTAACTTGATCAAAATCTAAATATTTAAGAGATTTTATTTATGTTTGGGATATTTTTGTATTAAATCACTCATGGTCATATTGGTTGATGGGGTACATGGACTTCGTATAGGTTTACTTTTTATCATGACCACTAGTTGAGTTGGTGGGATTTAGATGGGAGTATGAGGTGGCAAAAGCTAAGATATAGAAGAAATGTAGATTTCCCTACTAGACCCCTCGATAGACCAATCATGTTTGGTTGTGGCCCAGGATAAGTGTTGGATAACAAAATCATCTACTTGATCATGTGCATAACCCATTGGTGTTCCCCTGGTAGAGGTACCTTGGTGGTTTGATTCTCTATGTGAGGAGTTGATCTCATGAAAACTTATTAGGGCATCGTGTAGGAATGGGGAGATTCTCAAAATCATATCATGTTGTCTTGATTAAGCAAACACTAAAGGAAATAAATAAAGTATACAAAATGATTATCTCACTTAAAATTTTCTTTGCGAATCCTATATTGTTTGGTGTGTTTTGAATTTGTTGTTGCTATTGCTCTATTGTTCGAGTTTTTGATTTCGTTTATGATATTTCTTAGTTTAAGGGTTTTTACCTGTATGCTTTCACACACAAACTTGGTTATGAATTCCAAGCCGTGAAACCCACCAAAGTTTGGTTATGAATTCCAAACATGGTGAGGGAGCTCAGGTTCTACAAATCCTCACCTTATGAATGGTATTAAACTGGACTTGACCAAGAATAGAGTATGAAATCATAACATACAAGCCAATGGGGTGGAGATGAAATCGACCGTTATTAGTGTTGATCAACGGTTGGGTGTGAATTCCAACTTGTTGATGTTTAATATGGTGTGTGGTGTGTGTAGATTTGTTTTATCTTATGCAAAAATAAATGTAAGCATGGAGCATTCAATGTCTTTATGCTAATGCATAAAATGGCATTTAATTTTTTTATATTCCTAAGAAAAATGTTTTAGTTTTAGAAATCTAAAATTGCAAAACCCTAATATGATGTTAGCCTTTGTACAAGCATCAAGTACACAATCCACACATCAAATATATGGAGGTTGTCTTTGTGTAGTATGGTCTACATTAGAGACCGTCTTACATAGGGACAACAAAAAATAGGGACAACTTGACCTAGGGGCAACTAGAATAGAGGTCGCCTGACCCAAGGATGATCATAGATAGATTGTCTAAAAATTGAATTTATTCTATAATTTATCTACTTACAGAATGACTCATTGGTGAGGCCTTACTCTGATAAATATTCTTTTTCTCTAATTTTGTGATTCTGCTTTGGATCATCAGTAGGTAAAGTGGTGGGATATACTAGCCATATCAAGGTAGAACAGCTGTGACTACTTACCATTCCTACCAAGGAAGGTGGTACCTACAATTCAAGAATATTAAGAAAAACTACAATTAGCAACAAAATTTACAAAAAATTGCTAGATTACAATCATGATCGCCATTGTAGTATGTAAAAATTGTACACATATGCAATTATATGAAATCAAATTGAATAAAAATCATGTAACCATCAAGATAAATATAAGAAATAAAGAAATGGTGTGTTTCTCATTAATATTGACTCATGTCCTTGAAAATGAGGTTACAATGATATCCCTCTAAGGGATTAATACCAATTTGATACAATTTACAATCAAGAAATATGGTAGGTGTAGCAAACATAATTCTTACACCCTCAAAACTAATTTGGGGAGGATTTTCTCATTACCTCCACTAGGTATGATGTAGATGTGAGAATATTTTATACTAATAGCTCCTTTCAAGATATGAAATCTGCACACAAGAAGACTCAAAAGACATTAGTATCATTTGTAGAGAATTTTATGATGAGGCCCTTACTCATGATAAAGAAACTAAAAATAAATTCTGAAAATGGTAAAATATGCATAATAAACAAAACTAAACTATGTTAGAAAGCAATTGGAATGCTGCTAATCCTAATGTAACTAAAAAAGGTAAAATATATATTAGTGGGAGGTTTTTCTTAGGAAAAGAGGTCTATCCTATTGACAGTCCTTGGGTAGGGTGGTTGCACCTGTGGGTCATATCAAGGTGAGATGACTGCTGAACTAAAGAAGAATTCATTTTTGACCATTACAAAAACTGTTAAGATTGATCTACCAAATTTATTTTCAAGGTTTGTGATTTTTGAAGCACAATTAAATTACATAAATTGGCATGAAATAAGGACGTTTGATGATGAAAGAGAGTTGAATTTGGTCTCATGTTTTGAGATACTCCATTGTTGAATTTGCAAGATCCATGACTGAAATCCAATAGCACTTCATTGCTTATGAGAGGATAATCTCTCTAGTAAACAATCTTGTAGCACTTTTTTGTCATCCAATTTTTCTCTTATTCATTAAGACAAGGTGTCTTCTTATATATTTTCAAATTAGGTATCTTGGCTTGTAAGAGAAGCCAAGAATTAATAAATTATTAGGATCTAGGAAGACCAAACAACCATTCTAGAACCTTATCGCACTTGACAATTGATGCTTAGCTATCATGTAACTAATTTTCCTTTTGCTTGGGAGCCTAAGTTTGTTACAAGTACAACCATCCTATGGTAGGGCAACCGGAACTACTGGTTGTTATAGGGTAGGACGACCTCTAGAGGTTGTCCCTGGGTAGGACGGTCTAGGCTACAAAAGGCAAGTTGCCCCTGTTTGAGTGGTGAAAACCATTGTTAAGCCCTAAAGCTACCCAAGGTGGGTCATATGGCCTGAAAATGTGTCCATATAGGTAGTCTCCTCAAAATAACATGTTTTAGGTGTCTACAGATACCCCTTTTTGGGATGCATTGTGTGAAAACACAACATGAAGCAAAAATAGATAACCTAAAACCAAATTGAAGGTTGATTGATGTTTATTGATCTGATCAACATTAGATGCCCCAATCACAAAAAGAACATGCATATTTGAGTCATTGCTTTTGATGAAATTAAAAAGTGTAATTCAACTAAACCTTTCGACGAGGCATACTTGATCCCAGTACACTATTTCAGCGTACGAATTCCAAGATATTTGTTTACTTTAAACTTTTGATTAAGTGTTTGATTATTAATTATTGATTATTTTGTATAACATAAGATAAGTTAATTAAAAATTTTAATTATTTTATATAATATTAAATTAATCTACTTATTTTCAAGTCCATATTACATGTGCATTGTTGGTATTTTTAATATAAGAACTAATAAAGGGTAACAATTCAATTTGAAAACCATAAAATATATACAAAAATATAATTAATTAAAATAAGAAAGAGAACTCCATGCTCCGTTTAATTGAGGATTTTTACACATAATTGCTTATGGTGTAAAGGAGATAAATTTAATTAAGGATATTTATAGCTAGAATAAAGATAAATATCATATTTTTTTGCGTATATATTATTATAATAAAATATAAATATCAAAATTATAGTAATTTTTTAACAATTCAAATATATATTTATTGGAAAAGCTAACAATGTAAAACTTCTAATTATTATTTAGATAAATGCACATAATACACACAAGTTAAATGTACGATGGTATGAATAATGACTTATTTTTGAGGTAATATTTAAAATAAAATTTTAGTTGAGAAAGACTACATGAAAATTTACTTTGTAATATTTAAAATAAAATTTTGGTTGAGAAAGACTACATTAAAATTTACTTTGTAATATTCAAATAGAAATAATATCCCGTATCTCATAGGGGAAGATAGTAGAAAACTAGCTAAATATATTGAAAGGAAAATCTTCTAAGTTGCACCTCAAGAGTATTAAAAAACAAACATGTTAATTTAGATCCAAATTTTTTAATTTCTAAATAATTATATTTGAAGAAACATATATCTTAATCCTATTTTTTAGGAGAATGTTTATAAATTACATCAACAACCACCCTCAAGGGGTTTGAACACAAGACCACTTAAAAAACATATATCTTAATCCTATTTGAATCAAATACAAGTTAAAAAAAAAACACATCATATTTTGTTACAAGCTTGAAAAGTTTATTTTACATTGTAATTATTATGCAATAAAACTTTTATTTTATTTTTTTATTTTTTGCATATTCTAGAAGAGTTGGTAACTAGTTACATCATTCTTTAATTACATTGTTACATCATTAATCCATTAAAATATAAATCAAAATATGCACATCGACTGCACATAACATATGGAATGGTCATATAACATGTAATTAGCAATGTAATTAGCAACAAAGTAAATATATCTAGTAAAGGATTCCTTGAATTATTTTAAATAAAAATTTAATAATAAAATAACAAAATTATTTTTTTAATTTATATCCATTATATTTGTAGTATGTTAAATAAATATATCTAGTAAAGGATTCCTTGAATTGTTTTAAATAAAATTTTAATAATATACTAACAAAATTATTTTTTGAATTTAGATCCATTATCTTTGTAGTATGTTAAATAATTATAGTAAATTAAATACTCAAAGGTTGATAAATATATAGATTATAAAATCATTTACTATATTACATAATTTTTTTTTTTATCATTCTAAAACCTTCTATCTATTTACTATAAAATTATATAGTTATGTTTAAGATAAATTATTTCTTGTGGATGCTAAGTTGTCATGCCCAAATTCTTGTGTAAATAAAATTGAATACCAACTTGCCATTGGTAAATTTCTTTGGAGGATTTCTTGACTTAAGCATTATAAGTAGGCGATATGTTGGTCAAGAGTTTGCCCTAGGATAAAATGTATGTATGCGCCCTAGACCCGACCAACATTGAAATGCTGAAGGAAAGAAATGTTCTTCAGGCCAATATCTAGAGGAGGCTAGTTCCCTTGCTGCTCTAAAAATGGTATAAACATTAGGAAAATAAATTAACATAAAGGAAGGGAAATATGGTTGCAAGTCGAAGAGATAATGCAGGGATGAATTAACAACAAGCTTTAAAACCTAGTTTAAATTAACAACATTTAATAGAAGGACAAAACATAAATTGAACTTAGATCATATTATAAAGCATGAATTCCAATAGCATTCCAACATTCATTCCCATTGAAAAAGTAAATCCAGACTCATAATTTAATCCACCAATGACAATATAAACCTAATAGAAATGCAAAGCATAAATTATAAACATACATAAAATGATCAGGAACTCAGAGCCAAATAGTCCTTAAATCAAAGCAAATGTTTAAACTGCGGGTGTTTCACAAGAAAATATCCATCCTTATTTTTTACATCAAGTTTATTAGTATTTATAGAGGATTTCACCTCCAAAATTAAATGATCATTAAATAAAATGATGGTCAATCAAATATTGGTTGACAATAATTTTCTCATCGGTAGCATCAATGAACCAATCTGGTGGTGATACATTGGGAAGCAACGAGCAATTTCGGTAGATGGCATATCGAGACTTAACCAAAATCAGTAGATTTTTTTTTATCTTCATAGCGGTGCATTGAAAATGAGCATTCACCACAATGGATGGTGCCTCAAAATTAGGAAGATAAAACGAGAGTCAAGAGCGAAGCAGACATCATTTAATTTTGACAATCTTCTGTTTATCCATCGAATTTGATCTTCCTTGGCAGTAACTCCAAAAACATTAACTCCTTTGCCCCAAAAATTGAATTTTCCAGCCTTCAAATACCTTCTTGAAATAATATTCGCTCAAGACGCCATTGAAAATGACTTTCGCTTGAAGGAAATGACAAAAAATAATTTTGCCAAGACAAGGCCCGAAATGTGTTTTCGCCATGAATTTTTCTTAGAATGTGCTTTCACCATGAATTTCACCCAAAAATGGCTTTCGCCTAGAATTTCGTCCATTTTCACTCGAAAAGATCTTTCACTAGCGTTTTCACCTAAAAATGAATTTTATCAGTGTTTTCACATGAAAATGAATTTTGCCAGTGTTTTCTCCCGAAAATGAATTTCACCAACATTTTTGCCTAAAAATGAATTTTGCTAGGTAAAACTCATTGCACACTTAGGCAAAATCTTAAATTTATTTTTAATATGGTAAAAATGACAACACTTTTTGTGGCTCGTGCGGTATTTAGCTCGCTTGAATGCAATTGATCCCAGGGCATTTATCCATTGGGATCATTATCATTATAGTCGGTTGTAACATATTATCTGCTACTTGTACTAGTATCTTCTTACCCTTTGAGATTCTAACATGTAGTTTCATATATTGTGATAGCTTCGATCCAAGCATCAATACTAATCACCTGACGAGTCTCGAGTGTATCAACTATGTATCGAAAGGTATGAACCTACTCCAGGTCAATGTAGCTGGCCCTCTGGATGAGCTCCAACAAACCAAACTCGATGTGAGTAAAATTATTCATTAACGGTAGCACATGCTTTTTAGTGATGGGCTCTTCCTAGCCATCAATATATGAAGTGTCATATTTGAAAATATCCCATATTGCATCCAGTTATTTCTTCACCAAAATATTCCCCTAATCATTAGTGAAACTAGAGAAACTATTGCTTGCTACAATCTCAAAATAGACTAGTAAAATGTACCTCTCTTTCTCAAACATATCTAGCATATTTTGGGCTTCTTTGACCAGATCCAACCTAGAAAAATAAGTGCACCGTGTTATATTGGCATTTGCCCAAGCTTGGGCCATGTAGCTCATTGGGATGAAATTGAAATCCATTTTAGTCATCGTTTAGGTCTTCATCTCCATATCCAATTTTAGTTTGAGGTCCTCTTTTGAATACTCCACTACATGCAAGCCATGTGAAACAAACTACTACACCTGTTGAAGGAAAATGAGAGCCAATGTTGCTTTTAATGCCATTTTTGAACAATCAATAAGTATATGACTACGACCCTCATTGAATTTTTCCTTCGTGAGAGCTATCGATTGTGTCGCCTTGTCTGCAAACTAATCCTACAGACTCTGGATTTGGTCCTTCAATCCTTGGACTTTTTGCTCTACTTCTTGTCATGATGCTTGATTTTGTTTGGCCTTTTGCTTGTATCCCTTAATTTTACCTTGTAGACTTTTCACTTTCTACTGCCATCATTGAGATTCTGATTTTACACTATCTAGTTGGTTTTTTTTCTCAGCTAAAGTGTCTTCTAGTTTTGTTATCTTCACTTCATCTTGGAAGAAACGATCCTTGAAATTTTCATCATGCAAATATATTGAACTCATTTCCACCTGTATGTTACCCATTTTCTCAGTCGTATCAATTTTTGTGAGATCCTTAGTGAATAACTAATATGAATAATCATTCGACATAATTTCTCCTTGGAATTTTTGGACCTGATCGACCATATTCACAGTGTTCACCTCCATAGCCTTTGGATCAAAATTCACCTTCTTCACTGTATTAGCAGAGGCTTGAACGTCCTTCTGCTCATGACTTTTCAACCATCATGAGGAAATTTGTCATGCTTAGTTGATCTTCTCTACTGTGGGATGCTTTGGTAGAAGTTCCATTTCTAAATCCAATGGCTCCTATGATGCAAAAATTGGGGAAAATAGGAAGAGAGCCTGCTAAGGATTTATCTCAATAGGGGGAGAAAAAATAGAAGATGCTACAATTACACTTACCCTTTGAGGGTCTTGTATACTTATAGTGATAATGGGGTTGATAGGGGTGGAAGATGAAATAGAGGATAATGGAAGGAAAAATGGATTAGGGGTAGATGCAATTAAACTGAAATATAGAGGAATGGAAGGAATGAAAGAAATGGGAAGAGCATTGGTAACTTGCAACTGTGAAATGGTGAAGGGAGCAGAAGAGGTAGATATGAAAAATGGAAGCAAAGTATAAGTGGAAACTTGAGGATGAGAGGCAATGGTCACTAGATGCTTATTACTAAGAGAAGAAGAAAGAAATTGTGTACCTCCAAGCTTTGACACCATTTGAGCCAATGATGACAGCTGTTGCACTACTAGATCTTCCTCTTCCTCGTATTTTACTACCTATACTTCAAGATCCATCAAATTCACCATATGACTTGTCTATCTTCATTGAGTCGAAGAGGGTACCTCCCTAAAACCAGTATACCCATCTGTAAGTGAAGAAGGAGGGTTTGTTCTAGGAGTAAAAATTGCACCACTTTTGGGCTTATTTACAATTTTAAGGAAAAGTAGCTTTGTATCCGTGCTCCATTTTCTAAGTGAAATTTATTCTTAGGGTGGTAGGTGTTCTTCTATTTCTTTGGTAACTGGATCCTCTTCAATCAACGACTTTTATTCTCTTGTCATGACATATTAATTGTCAGGACTTTGAATACTTCAAGACACTAGGTCATCGAAAGAGATGGGCTGGTACTTCTCACAATGATCATCATAAATTAATAAAAATACTTCATCCATAGTAAATGGGTAAAATGACCCAAGTTTCCCTCGATGCACTCTCATGATCCACTAGTTAGCGATCTTCTCATCAAACCATTCAGACAATTTATTTTTCATTTGATTAAACAAATCCTTAGGAATAACTTGCTCTGGATAATTTACGGGATCATACTTGACATCCATTTTGTAGAAATCATGTCAAGGAGGGAGTGACATCATATTTTCAATATGCAACTCAAGGTCACATCCCTTAGGATTATTCCTTTACTACGAGATATCTTCTTTGGAGTAGTAATGAAAATTCTTAGCCTTGGTAAACTTCCAAAAAATGCCCAAAGGGTCTTATTGCCATCGTTGGGGAAGCTCAATTAACCTAAGGTCATATAGCATTTCAGAAATCAACTCGTTCTTCCCGTATTGGGTCACTTCAAAGGTGCCAAAGCGAAAGGGTATTTTTGTTGGGTTACTTCCAATGCAAATAGATATTTCATGGTAAAATACGATCAAAGAAAAGACTTTCCAAAGAAACCTAAATGATAACGATAACTCCTTACATCAATGAAAAATACGTCACCTTTCTATTTTCCAATGATATCCTCCTTCATCGCTTTCAGCACTCTATCACATGCACCATAAATGAGTTCAAGTGCAGGTCCCAAAAAAATCCAATTAAAATTATAGTAGGATTCCTTCTTTGAAATTTTTTGGGTCCATGAATAAATCAACAATATTCGACATGCTTCATCTATTTTATTCACTACTACAAATGCAAAATGATGATGCATATAATAAAATAAGTACCAAATCCAAAATAAAAATTCCTGAAGGAGATATTTTCCCCACTCTATACCTTCTCCAATTGAGCATGCATCCTTCGAGCAACAAAATCTACCCAATCATTTGTGTTCACCTTTATGGCAGTCGAGACATAAAACTCAACCTGTGAAATACATTGTGTAAGTGACACAACTTAAGTAATGTGGAGTATGTGGGTAGTTTTACAATCCATGCCAACATTGAATATAGGTCTAGGTTCTTAAAATATTTCAACAACTTCGGCAAAGCTGGTAGTTCTTCAAAGAGAGGTATTTTTAGCAATTGATTTTCCATGAACTGTCGCATGGGCACTATGGACTGATATATTTCCTCCTACTCTACAAGATTGACCTTCTTAAAAATTACATCAGAAGGCAATCTCACACCACAAGTGAAAGCTTCTTTGACATAGTTGGCTGAAATACTGAACAACCTATCTCCATTGGTGTTTCGAACGACTCTCGTAGAAGGGTCATAAAATTGATCAATCGCGCACACCAGATTTGGACATGCATACACCGGTGTACAAAGATACCAAGAAATATGATAATAAAACATATTGGTGCATGAAATTTTGATGGATACCTTCTAATGAGTAAATTCGACATCTTGCCACAACTTTTTAACACATTTGTTCATGATTTCACAATTGTTGATTTTCGTAAGGCGATCATAATAAGGTGCCAATTCTTCTTCTTCATCCTTTTATTTTTTGGCTTTTTACTGCTTCTTTCCTACGTCATCCTTATTTTTGGCCTTCTCTTTCTTAGCTTCTAGGGTCTTCCTTGTCATATTTGAACTTTTACCTTTAACTAGTAGCAGATAATTCTATACTTTCGAGCAACGACTCTACAAACAGGAGCTCTATAATTTTATTTTTTTATTCAACTAAAATGTACACCTTTTTATAGCTTTTTGACCATACCTACCAAATTTAATGCATGCTATGCACATAATTTGAGATGATTGTGCACTTAGGTTCTCAAGCATGTCACGCTCTCCCATGATTTTAATGGTTTCACCCATATATTTTTCGATCACCATGATAGGTTATTTTGTTTTTTCCTTTTTCAGAAATGCAATCTATCACAAATGACCAACCTTGAAAATCATGATCGCATTTATTTTCACCTTGACCGGTGTGATCAAAGTTTTTTTTGGATCAAAATCATGTTTTTGTTGATTTTGAGCATCGAAAATACTTTATGATCATTTTTTGTTGAAAATAGTCTTCCATGCATCTGAGAGTTTCGCTACCAAAAAAGTCAAGCATGTAGCAAACAAGCACTTTCATGAACTTGGGTGCTAAAAATACTCTTCAATGATGTGAAGATGAGTTTTGCTTCAAAAAACAAACAAGATATACATGGGCAAATTTTTTTTGGTGGTTCAGTTATTAAAAATAGGTGTAACTTAACTCCATGCATCAGAAAAGAAAAATCTTTTAAAACAGGCATGTATTTCGCTGATTTTAAGCACTGAAAATACCTTTTTATGTATTCGCTACCAAAAAAGTAGGGCATGTAGGCAAGAGAGCACTTTAGGGCAAAATTTCTAATTTGGACATGAAAACAATGCTTTCAGGAAAAATTCATGTCTTCGGCTCCAAAAATAGAAGGAAGGAGCATAGAGGATTGTCGCTAGTGAACATGATTTTCACTAGCAAAGACACTCTTGCCTAGAGAAAAAGAATTTTGCTCTCTTTTTTTTGTCCTTCTTTTCTAGTCAAACAAATTCAAACAAACTATATACATATTTACAACTTGGATGTTCCTACATTTCTTTTACTGATAATAGGACTTTAGATGAAGCCCATTGAATGGAATCGATAGAAAATGACCTTACATATCCTTCAAATAGAATAAATTAACTTGATTACTTCTCGTGATCTAGATGGGACCTTCTCATATTACCTCGAATTTGTGATGATTTCCTGGTTTGGCATTATTTTCATTCCATTTCAACACAAGATCACCAACACTAAAAGATTTTTCTGAAGTCTTCTTGTTGAACCAATTTTTAGTTACCTGAGCATGATTCATGAAAGCATTATACACTTTCTCTCTTTCCTCTTCTAACTGTAAGAGTTGATATAACCTTGCACTTATAGAATCAAACTCCCCTTCTTTACTGTCAAGTAAGTGCAAATATTGGAGTGTTGGTAACTCTATATGAATAGGCAGGACTACTTCCTTTTCAGATACCAAAGAGTACAAATATGTCTTAATGAATTTTTTGATTGAGATATGATCAACACACAAATCTTGATTCAAGAGCAAGTTCCAACATCGCTTATTATCTCCTAGAGTTCTTTTCAAATTCCTTAACATATTTTTATTTGTCGACTCAGTAAATATATTTCCCTATGGGTAGTAGTTGGACGAAGTATTCAAATATATTACATACTTGCTTGTAAATTCATTAATATTATCTCCAATAAATGGAGTCCCATTATCCATCACAATGGTATCTGGTACACCAAAGCATGTTATCAACCCCTTTGGGAAATATATGACAACTTCTTAATATGCTTTCTTAGTTGGCACTACTTCTACCCACCAGGTGAAATAGTCAATAGATATTAAGATATATTTATGCCCAGTAGATAAATTAGGTTCAATAACCCCAATAAAATCTAAGCCCCATTATTTAAATGGTGACTCTACTTGAATTGGGTGAAGCAGCAAGGAAGCATTTTTGCTTCGGCCAACATATCTCTGGCATTTGTCAAAACTTTGGCTAATATTGAAAGCATAAGAAAATAGAGTAGACCAATAATAACCCACCTTTATGATTTTTAGGACCATGGGTCTACGTGCATAATGTCCTCCTGATAATATATAATGGAATTCTTCTAGGATATTTTGTTTCTTTGACTCTTTGACACATCTTAGAAGCACTCCATCAAATTTCTTGTGGAATAATCCATTTGTCAACATGACACACCTACAATATTTTAGCCTAAAACTTCTTATTTGCAAAGCATTAAGATGAGAAGGACACTTTATTGTATTGAAGTATTCAACAAGGTATTCTATCCAATCTCGATTATTTAAAAACTGATTAGAAAGATTACTTTCTTGCACTAGACCTTCAAATTGGCATGCAATTGTTTCAGAAGCAACACTCCTCATAAGCTCTTGATATAGTGCTCAACCACAAACCAAATTGGTCAGCCTAATCTCGATATCGTATTATTGGATCTTGGAGATCCAACCAAATCTCTTATCTCCAAGTTCTCCCTGGATAATTAAACTTTAGACATCAGGATGTACAACATGAACAATTGTTTTTCTCTGTGAAATAAAATACCGAAACTTCTTTAGATATTTCATCACTCAATACACTTGCTTCTCAATGAAGTTATATTTTTATTCATGCAGTTGAATCACTTGACTCAAGAATGTAATAATACATTCATTTCCATATTCTCCCTTCTATGTAAGGATAGCCACATAACTTTCTTGCTCATCGACAACATAAATGATGAAATCCTTAGAATAATTAGGATTGATCAAGATAGGATCCTGAGCAATAATCTTCTTAATCTCTCTGAGTGCTTATTTTCTTTTCTTTTTCCATTTAATCTAAGTATTATTTTTAAAGATTTCAGTCATTGGCTTCACGACTTGACCAAAGTTTGCAATAAACTTCCTAATGAAGTTGATTTGGCCGAAGAAAGGTTGTAAATTTTTCTTGTTAGCAAGTAATGGGATCTTTAAGAGAGCTTCGACTCTAGTAGGGTAAACAACTAACCATTTATTAGAAATAACATGCCCCAAGAACTTTCTTTCTTTTACCACAAAGATGGACTTCTTCGAGTTCATGGATACCCCAAATTCTTAGTACTTCTCAAATACCTATCGTAAATGTAAACCATGTCCCTCCCATTTATGGAAGAAAACTATCATATCATTCAAATAAATGACAATGATTCAGTTCATTAAATCTTCGAAAGCTAGTTCCATAGCTCTCTGAAAGGTTTGTCCAATGTTCGAGAGGCTAAAAGGCATTCACTGATAAGAAAATATTCCCCACTTTGTGGTGAATGTCATTTTGTATTGGTCTTCATATTTGAACCAGATTTAATTATACCCAAAGAATATATCAAGTAGATAATATATTTGTGCTCCTACAACCATGTGGAGGATCTCATCTATTTGTGGCAAAGGATAATGGTCCTTTAGAGAGTCCTGATTAAGATTTCAAAAATCAATGCTTAAGCAAATATCTACGTTTTTCTTCTGCATAGGGATAAAATTTTCTACCTAAGAAGAGTGCTTGATAGGATAAATGATCTTTTATTTGAGCATCTTAAAGAGTTATACCATCATCAGGGTCTTGTTTTTGGGGTTGAACGACATCTAATTTTATCTAAAAGGTTTTCCTACTTCATGTAGTTCAATTTTATGTTGGATAAAATTCTTGTCGTACCCTTTGAGGTCCTGATAACTCTAGGCGACAATGTATGGAAATTCTTAGTATAGTTATTTTATTTGTTCAAGTTATTTATGTGTGCAGTTAGTTTCAATATTGATTGATTTTTTAGGTTCTAACTGCAACTCTTTGTAATCCTTTTCATCCACCTTGATATTATGCTTTATTTTTCTATCATTTTGATCAAAGTGACTTTTGATCGAAATCAATCCTTTCAGGCTATCATTAATTTTCAACTGAATCAATCCCTTAGGTTCTTCTTCATCAAAGGTTCTCCCTTCAATACTGCTAGTTTCATTTATTAGGAAGTTAACAATCTACTCATCATTATCGAACACTTGCAAATAAATATTCTTATCAAGCATTGAAGGCCTGTAAACAAGCTTCACAGTATTTAGTTTTTGCATCATGTGTTCAGCTGAGGAAAACCTAGAATCGATAGATGCCAAGAGATCAGAATGCTTATTTAATTTCCAAAAAATTTCTTCGACATTTAACACCTTGTAGGCTTCAAACAGATCCCAAAATTTATTGTGATATACCTTCAAATAGTGTTGTTTGGAGATACACGTGTTAGTTACTTGATTGATAATCAACTTTGAATCTCCAAAATATTGAAGTTGATTGATCCCAAGTTTATCTACTTTATTTAACCCTAAGCACAATGTTTCATACTCAACAATATTATTTGTACAACTCCATGTCAGTTGATATGAATATGTATTTTGTATTCCATAAGGAGTGATGAGGAAAATCCCTACTCTGGTACCATTTTTACATCTTGCACCATCAAAGAAGAGTTTCCACAACTGCTCTAAGACAGGATTTCCATCATTGGATACCTTCACTTCCACCTTTTTAGGATTGGTAATGGCATAGCAACCAATATCACTTTCAATTGTTGCATTGAAATTATTCATGGAGAATTCATATTCTGTGTGAATTTCTCCCAAAGATTCTTCCATTAAATCTAACTCTTCCATTTCTGTGACCATCAAGTTAGCAAAATCCATGTGCTTTTCTTCATCCTTGATCTTTTCTATATGAATTGTGAAGGGTTTATCATTGTAGATCTAAATTCTTTTCCATTTAAAAGAAATTTCCATATGGGAATAATCTAGAGAAAGATAGCCTCCCAGCCTGGAAGATAATTCTCTCAAGAGGAACATACTAAAGTATGGTTCCAAATAAACCATGACCACCTCCTAGATCACAGTGATTTGAGTCATTTTATGCAACATAATTGGGATATATTTAATTACACCCACTATTTTCATAGGAGTTCCATCCAACTACAAAACTCTCAGGTTGCTTTTGGTATATTCCATGCCCATGATATCGTAAACCTCTTTCTTCATGAAAGTCATCGTAGCACTAGAGTCAATCATGTGGATATGCATAATCCAACCCTCCATCTTGAGAGATAAATAAAATGGTGGTAGTATATCCTTTCTAGTAGCCAAAGTTGTAAGCATTTGAGCTAACATAGTCTGAGTATAATTTTTCTTTTTATATTTAACAAACTTTAGATATTCTTACAACAAATCAACCTATCCAGGCAACTGCAAAGCATCATAGAGACTAACCTTGGCACGAATTTTCTTTAATTCTTCAAAAATGTTGTACACGGGTGAGTTAGATTCTTTTCCTTCATCAACGGTCTCATAGTTGCTTTGATATTGCTACATGGTTTCCACCCTCTAATGCTTGGTCAAATATGGGTACTTAAGATGTTCTTTTGCATGTTCCTTCATCTCAAATTGTGTTTGTGAAGTTGACACCTTCTCTTGAGAGATTCTTTATTTTACTTGTGCAGGCAAGATACATTTTAAGATAACAGGTTCTTCCTAATTAGGTGTTGATTCAAGTGCCTTCACATTTGTTTATCTCTTTTTATTCTACACCTTTGGCTCAATAGGTATCTTCAGTGACTCCATATCAACTAGGTCCATTGTGATTGATATTTTTCTAGCTCTCATGAGAACTAAAACTTATTCTATGAAAGGGATCATAAAGCTATGATTGGCTTCTCTAATCATGTTGATATGACCATTGAAAGAGATGTCTGCCAATGTTTACACATATTTTATATGAACCATACAAGTTTCTTCACCATGCGGATCATTGCAGGTAGAACATAAATATGTTTTGTATGATGAGCCAAATTATTCATTCGTCAACACGGTTGTATTTCTTTCAAGAAAATTGTTGATTGAAATTGCTTGCTCTCTAATGATTGCTGAAGGTTGAAATATCCTCATCTAGATTTTCTTCAGGGTTGTGATCTCATTTGTTATCGTTCTTATTGTTTATTACATTGATTACATCTCTTGTAGTATCTTCATTTAAGGATCAAGAATTAAGGGTGTTGTAGGAGCTAGTAATGGTAGTGCTACTGGTAGAGACGATAATGTTGGAAATGGAACTAGAATATGAAATTGTGAAATGGAAGGGGTAGGAAATTATGAGACATAAACTATGGAGGTTTGAGAGGAACTAGGATTCCATGAAGGAACTGGATACATGGGGATATTGATAAATACTAATAAGATGCATTGGGATATAAATGTTGTGGGAGGTCAGGAAATATTTACATCATCATTTTTGGTGGGAGCTTACCAATAGCAATTAAATCAACTTCAACCTTTTGTGCTTGGGAGTACAAGACCAAAAATGTAACAACATTGGACTAATAGATGGTCATGCTATTGTCGAAATTAAAGACCCAAAAATAATAAAATGTAGCTTATTCAAAAGTTGGTCGGAGATCATCAGGGACTCTCTACCAAGTTCGATCGAACCTAACATTGAAGTCAACAATTTCCTCTTGTGGATACCTTTGAATATTAGTAAATTGGTGCAATAGAGAAAATGGATCTTCTTATCCATTGAAGCCTTTTATCATTAATTCAGCAAACTAGTCCCATGTGGTAATAGTGGAAGGTGGTAAGTATCGGTGCAAATAAAGAATCTTCTCTCTGAGAGAGCACGAGCAATATAACCATGATATATTCGTTTGTGATGTTACAAATAGTTTCCAAAATAAGCCATATATTGAATATACCTGTAAGCTATTTTTCCTGTACAATCATAAGTAGGCAAATCCTTTAATGTTGTTGTCAGGATCAAATTTTAAACTTGTAGATTCAAAGCTTCGGAATGATTCCATGCTGGAAAATGTCATGGTGGATTTTGAGCCATTTGGACCAAAGAATTTACTCAGGGAGGAAAGCTAGTGGTAGTTCTAGAGGGAATTGAAGGAATGAAAAACACACCAGCTACATGTGAATATGTTACAATTGATGGGATAGTTAGAGTGATCAATCTAGGATGTTCCCCCAAGACTTGGGTGTCAAGCTCAAAAAAATCAATAGGATTTTCTAAATTTTTGGAGGCTTCTAGGTAAAACAGAGTCACCATATATTCTAATCAAACAACAAAAGACAAACATCAAATATTAATATTTCTTAAGGTGGACATTTCGTGTCCCATCGAGCGTGTCAAATAATCTTGGTCAAGATTCTGCCCTAGGATAAAATATATGTATGCACCCTAGACCCAACCAACATTAAAAGGCTGAAGGAAAGAATTGTCCTTCAAGACAATATCCTGAGGGGGTTGGTTCCCTTGCTACTCTAAAAATCATATAAATATTAGGGAAACAAATTAATAGAAAGGAAGGGAAAGATGGTTGTCAGCTGAAGAGATAATGTGGGGATGAATTGACAACAAGCTTAATAACCCAATTTAAATTAACAACATTCAATAGAAGGACAAAACATAAACTAAACTTAGATCATATTATAAAGCATGATTTCTAATAGCATTCCAACATTCACTCCCATTGAAAAACTAAATCCAAACTCAAAATTTAATCCACCAATGATGATATAAATATAATAGAAATGTACAACAAAAAGTATAAACATACATAAAATGATGAGGAACTTAGAGCCAAATAATCCTTGAATCAAAATGTTTAAACTATGAGCGTTTCACAAGCAAATATTCAACCTTATTTTTTACATCAAGTTTCTTAGTATTTATGGAGGATTTCACCTCCAAAATTAAATGATCATTAAATAAAATTATGGCCAGTCAAATATTGGATGGCAGTAATTTTCTCCTCGATAGTAGTAACAAACCAATACAGTGGTACATTGGGAAACAAAAAGCAATTTTAGTAGATGGCACATTAGGACTTAGCCAAAATCAATGACAAAATTTTCATCTTCATAGCGGTGCATTGAAATCAAAAAGAGTACACTAGAGTCAAGAGCAAAGCGGACAACATTTCATTTTAATAATATTTTGGTTATCCGTCGAATCTGATCTTCATTAGTGATAAATCCAAAAAAATTAACTCCTTTGCCCCAAAAATTAAATTCGCCATCCTTGAAATTCCTTCCCAAAATAATATTCGCTTAAGACTCCATCGAAAATGACTTTCACTTGGAGGAAATGGTAAAAAGTAATTTTGCCAAGATGAGGCCCGAAATGTGTTTTTAGCATGAATTTCACCTAGAATGTGCTTTTGCCATGAATTTCACCTGAAAAAGGCTTTCACCATCAATTTCGCCTAAAAAGGGATTTCACCCAAAATTTTATCCATTTTCACTTAAAAAGAGCTTTTGCCAATGTTTTCGCCCAAAAATGAATTTCACCAACGTTTTTACCCGAAAATGAATTTTGCCAATATTTTTGCACAAAAATGAATTTTGTTGGGCAAAAATCATTGTAAACTTAGGCAAAATCCTAAATTTAATTTTAGTGTGGCAAAAATGCTAACAAGACCAAAAAATCTTACACCTTAAAACAATGTTCAAATATATTAAGTGAACATTAACATTTTGCTTATAGAATATAAGGCAATTAGATAAGAATGAAAGAATTTTATTTTATCAACCAACGGTGTAATTCCATGGTGAACCATAACATTTATCAAATGATATTAGTACAAAAACACTATAATTATTAAAATTTATTTTTTATCTCTCGCCTCACATGTTGCGGATATGTTGGATATGTTGTATATAAAAAGTTCCTCATTAAAAAAAATATATATTTTTTTAAAAATAAAAAAACTACTATATAATTAAATTTTATCTATTTATTGTTATTTTTATTTATTTAATTTAATAATATAATTTTCTTTTAATATCCCATATACCATATCAATTACTTGTCTCTACTTGTATCCGTCAGAGAATATGTCCCTGTCCCCTATTAACGAAATTATTCTGAAGGTGATAATACGATGGCAATAATACACCACAAAAGTGGATATAAGCAAATCATATAATATTTTGTAACCAAATGAGTTTGCAGTATATGGGTAACCCGCTTGGCTACCTTATTACAAATTTTATTTACCCACTTGGTACTTTATCTATCGTATATAGATAAAATTAATATAGTGGCAGACAACCATTTGATTTATATAGTCACAAAATTAATATAGAGGCAGAAAACCATTTGATTTATACAAGTGGTAAGAAACTTACTCGTACCTAGAATAGTATTTACAGAAAAAGTGTTGGTTTTCACAAAGAACCAATAAATAAAATAGAGCATAAAAAACAAAGTATAAAACAAGGCATTCTAATTGCTATTGGAATTAACAATTTTTATTTAATCTATTACATTTCATCCATTGCATTACCAAAATGATTACATTATTCAAGTATTTATAGGCTTGAAGTCTTAATAAAAAAGTTTTCGATAGAAACAACCAAAATCTTTCAATTTTTTTAAAATAATTTAAATTTTCGAAAATTCTAGAGATTGTTATAGCTACATTAAGTATTATTACTAACATTCTCCCCCTTAATGCTTAATGTAGTGATTTCTAATAACTATATTATTTTAACAAAATTTTATTTAAATAATTTTTTAGTAAATACATCCACTAACTAATTATAGCTATTAAAAACCCTCAATTCAATTTATCTGGATGTTACAATATTCCTAATAAAATGATATCTAATATCAATATTCTTAGTAAAACTATGAAAAATAGGACTTTTTGTAATAGAAATTACATATTTATTGTCACAATAGATAGTAGTTACCACATCTTGTTCACATTTCAAATCTGCCAAAATTCTCTATAGCCAAATTGTTTGACATGTTGTTGATGCTACAATATAATATGTTTCTACTAATGATAATGAAACAAATGTTTGTTTTTTTTTGACAACTAAGAAACTGCACCAAAACCTAATCTGAAAACATATCCAGAAGTGCTCTTTCTATCATCAATATAGCCTACCCAATCATTATATGTGTATCCAACCAGTTCAAATAATCAGTTGAATTATATAAAATACCAAAACTAATTGTTCCACACACACATTTGAGTATCCTCTTTACTGCACAAAATTAGACTTTAGTTGGATCTTGCATATATATTGAAGTTAAAATTACTACATGCATAATGTCAGGTGTGATGGTTGTAAGATACATGATACTACCAACCGATTTTCTGGATATTATAGCATCCACATTTTTACTTCCATCATATTTGACCAAATTTTTATTCTTATTAATAGGTGTATACATAGGTTTACAAATTTTCATTCTATATTTATCAATAAGGTCAGATGCATATTTTTATTGTAAAATAAATATACCATCATTCAACTATATTACTTTTATGCCAAGAAAATAGTGCATCATACCTAAATAATTCATTTCAAATTCATGCTTCATAGCATTTCTAAACTCTTGTATCAACACCTCACTATTGCTAGTATAAATCAAGTCATCAATGTATAAGCAAACAATAAGTAGGTCATGAGTACCTCTAAATTTGATATACAATGTGGGCTCACTTTCACTTCTACTGAAGCCATGTTTCAAAAAATATCCATCAATTCTACTATACCAAGCCCTAGGCACTAGTTTGAGGCCATACGAGAATTTCTTTAACATGTAAAATTTATGCTCTTGTCCTCCAACTTTGAAACCTAGTGGTTACTATGAAAATATCTATTTATTCAAGCAACATTTTAGAAATGTTGATTTAACATAAAATAGAAAAATTGACCATTTAAACTATTCTTCCAAAGCTAAAATAACTCTAACATTATCAAGTCTTGCAACAGGAGCATAAGTCTCATCATAATCTATACCTAGTTGTTGAGAGTATCCTTTAGATACCAATATAGCTTTGTGTATTTCAATTGATCCAACAACATTATATATATTTTTTGTAAGCACACTTTAATCCGATAAGCTTATTTTTTGGTGGAGGATCCACAAGATCCCATGTTCCATTTATTTCAAAAGAAGCAATCTCATATTTCATGTCTTCATGCCAAACTTCATCCTTCACTGCATCTTCAAAATTTATTTGTTGTACTTGAATATTAGTCAGTTAAGCATAATTCATTACTGAAATGAAACCATAGGATCTTTCAAAATAATTTAAGAGATTTTACCTTCCTTGATGGAGGACTTATAGGATGACTTGGGCTAGATGATGAATATGATGGAGTAGTTATAGAACTTGAGTTGTTGTTTGGCCTAATAGGATGAGGTTCCACTCTTAGGCTGTTGTTTAGTCTAGTAAATTGAGGCACCACTTCTAGTTATGTATCTGTAAATGCTAGATTTTCCTACTATACATTTCCATCCCATTGCCATGCTTCACTTCAAAAAAAATTGCATCATGACTAACAATCAAGTTCCCTGTCAAAGGATTATATAACCTCTATCCTTTTGTTTCCTCACTATAACCAATAAAAATATACTTTTGACTTCTATCATCAATATTTTGTCTCTTTTCTTCAAGTGCATAAGCATATGTAATACAACCAAATATTCTGAGATGTGCTACACTAGGATTTATTCCAACACCATGCTTCATGAGGAGTCATATTATTTATATATTTTGTTGGGCATCTATTCAAAAAATATATAGAAGTAGCTATAGCTTCATCCTAAAAATAATTTGGAAGACCATTTTATTTAAGCATACTTCTAGCCATCACCACAATTGTTTGATTCTTGTGTTCTACAACTCCATTTTGTTGTGGAGTATAGATTGCAGTCAACAGCCTGCAAATATCATGTTTTTTGCAAAAATCTCAAAATTCATTGAAGGTAAATTCTCCCTCTCTGTCTGTATGTAGGATATTTAAAAACGGTCATTCTACTTTTTCATGTTAGCTTTAAATTGTTGAAAAATAGAGAAAGCTTCTAATTTTTCTTAAATAAAATACACCCAATTCTACCAACTAAAATCATCAACAAAATTGATAAAATACTTATTTTGGGTCAGAAAAATTCTACATTGGACCACAAATATCTACATGTACTAGCTGAAGTGGCTATTTAGCTATCCAATCTCTCCCTACTGGAAAATAATATTGATGTTGTTTTCCAGGAATATAGCCTTCACAAATTTTATAATCATATTAAATCAATGAAATACCATTCACCATGTGCATCTGATATAACCATTTTAGCCCTCAAAAATTTAGATGCTTATATCTCATATTCCACAACCAAGATTTATCATCTAAAATAATCTTCAAGGCTTGATCTTGCACATATACCAATATCAAAGGAAATATTATATTAAGTAGCATACTAAATTTCTCTACAATCTGGTTGTTACCAACTTTATCATAGATGACATATTCATTATTCTCAAAAATAACAAAATACCCCTTCTGAATAAGTTGTCCAATTATTAATAAATTATAGGCTAACTCAGGCATATAGAGGACATCATGAATAAAAGTTTGTCCCTTATCTTGTTTTAATAAAAATGGTCCCTTTACCTTTGACTTCAACTTCATTTTCATCTCTAAATTTTAGTTGGAAATTAATATAATCATCTAATTTAACAAATATGCCACTATTTCCAATTATATTATTGCTACACCCACTATGTAGGAGACATACATCATCAAATATTTCTTTTTCTATATTACATGCCAAGAAAATAATTATTTTATGCTTCCTTCTCTTCAAAATTGTTATCATGTTCTTTCTTGATTCTTCTTTTTTGAACAACTAGAAGCATACCAAATATTTTATAGTAATAATACCGAGTTTGAGATTTATTAGAATTACTTCTTCCTCTATAATTTTTTCTACCTCTTCCACACTGGTTGCTGCCTCCATAAATGCTTGAGCCTATGCCACCATGTCTTCTTCTTATAAATTTTTCTCTATCTCTATTTGATGATGATCCTTTAGATTCTCTTTCTTTACCTTTGGAAATATTAAGTTTTGATTGAATTTTATTTTTAATTGGTATATTTGTAGTCCTATTCATGACTTAAAAGTGATTCCATAAGCTCACTGACCGATAGTTGTGATAAGTATTTTGATTCTTCAATAGCAATTATGACAACATCATATTTTGGAGGTAAACTTCTTAAATTTTTCTCTAAAATCTTATGATATATTATATTTTCTCCACGGGATCTATTTTGATTTACTAATCTCATAACATGATTGAATAAATCTTGTATAAACTCAAAGTCCTTCATAAATACATTTTTAAAATTCCTTCTAAGCTACTGAAGCCTTACAAATTTTACTTTATTTGTACCCTGATATGACACCTACAATAAATCATAGGATTCCTTCAAATTTGTGGTTGTAGCTATTCTAGAAAATATGGACACATCCATGGCTTGTTGAATAAAAATAGGGCTTTTGAATCCTTCTTTTTATTCTCTTTCAATTGATCCTTTTGTGTTTGTGTCCATGTACCTAGAGTTTGAGCATTTGTTGGTTCTCAATATACATTTTAAAATATATCCCATAAGTATTTTGACTTAAAAAGAGTCTTTCGTTTTATTCTACACAACTCATAATTATCCCCCTTGAATAGATGGATATGTGGTTGAGAAAGACTTAACTTGTTTTCACCCATATAAAAAAATTATTCTTTTACTATAAATATTGTGCTTGATATTCTAGGCCTCCCATAGAATAGATACACCCAATATTTGATCGATCGAGATCTAATAAACTCTAGGATCTGATAAAATCTAACTTATCCTCTAGAAAAATTATGAATCCTCTTAAAGCGTCATATACTCACCCATCTCTAATCCTTCCACTCTATTGATGGTATAAATAAGATGCTCACAAGTCTTGGTACTTGTTTCCCCTTGGCTCAAGAACTTTTAGCCATAGCTCTACAAATTTTTTAATCTCTATGAGAAAAATAAAATCATGACATATAGCAAAAGAAGATCTCATGCGTCTGCAAAGCCTAGCTCTAATACCAAATGTTGGTTTTAGAAAGAACCAATAAACAAACCAAAACATAAAAAATAGAGCACTACAATTTATAATATTTATCCAATCTATTACATTGCATCCACTACATTACAAAAATTATTATATTGTTCAAGTATTTATAGACTAGAAGCCTTAGTCAAGAAGTTTTCGATAGGAACATCTAGAATATTTCACTTTCTATAAACATTTGGAAACTTCTTGACACTTTGTAATATGAACTTTCTAGAACAATTCTAAACTATAGAAAATTCTAGAGACTGCTACAACTACATTAAGCATTAGTACTAGTAGAAATAAATTAGGCCTCAGGTAGCAAATATTTTCTTGTAGTAAGACATTATAGTGGAAGAGATGGAATTGTAAAGGTAATGGTAAAGTTAAAATTGTTTTTAATGTTTATGATGTCATGTATAATACTAATCTTATGAAGAATGTTGATGAATGATATAGGTTTATCCCAACAACCGTTCATCATTCTTTTCTAATGCATTGTTTTATTTTTTTATCTTTGGGCCCATGTTTCCAATCAATAATGGTGCATGCATTCCATACACAGAATCTTGATATTATTTTACAATAATTTTGTTCAAGATATTACTACAAAAAATTTTACAATGTAATTCAATACAATGTAATTGTGAAGCACCCAACTGCAAGTAGTATTATCTCCATGCTTAACATTCTCTTGCTCTACCTTCTTTATTTTTATCTTCTTGCAAACTGATATTTTTTATTTACTTTGACTAACTAATTTAATTTAAATTGGTATTTTATGTGGTGGATAGAGGACATCATAGCAGTGGTCACAAGAGTTGAAAAGAGTGTGGGGTATGCAATCATTTATTAATTGGTAAAAATAGAATACATTTTATTGTAATAGTTGAGATGAGTAGAGAGGTATGGCCGCTACCAACTCTCTAAATGGTACTAGATTCTATAGCATCATCTTCAATCAACTAGACATGAAATACATCAGTAATTTCCATGAATTTACAAATTGGATGAAAGAGAATATAGAAATGGATGAAGGCGAATTATAGAAAATTGGATATTTCAGTACTATTTAGTCCTTTTTGTACATGAAAATATAAATACATAATTTTTCTTACCCATCATGTTCTAGGACACTAAACAATTTTGGTAACATGTCTATGTCATTTTCAATCTTCAACATAAAATTTTAAAGTTTAAGATAAATTACAGCTCACAAAGATATTTATGGGCTACAAATTTCAATCTAACACAAAAGTTTTAAAATTTAAGCACTCCAAAAGTAAAATGATGAATTCACTACCAAGCATGAAGTTTGCAACCATGAACTTATTGCGACTATGAGCTTGTCAGTCAATCTTATCCTCATACCTTCAAAATAGAAACATTCCTAAACCAATGCTAGTCCCAACCACAATGACAAAATGCCAATTTGAATTGAACTCTGGTACCACATAATATTTCTAGCTAATCTTGCTTTTAGCCCATGCCAACCCATCGATAATAGACTAAATCTTGCAAATCAATGTTTTGTCTAGTTGGACATCACTATTTCTCACCAAACAACTTTCACGTAGATTTTTAAATCCTACCTCCAATAAGCCATAAAATTCTATAAATAGCACACCTTCCTCTCAAGGCAAACAAGTGATTTCATAATAGCAAAGTTCTAAAAAATTTATTTAGAGATTAAACAACATTGTTTATAGGTTTTGGAGCCTTTTGGATTGTTTTTTAATTACTTTTCACCTTCAATCATATTTGGCCATTTCATGCATCCCTCACACAAGCTTCTTCTAGGGATGAAAAATGAGAGAATGTGTTATTTATTTTATTTCTTTGTTACATCGTAAACCAACACTAGTCTCTAGATACAATGACAACATATCAATTTGAATTAAACTGTGGTGGTATATAATCTTTCTAATTAATATGATTTTTAGCCCATGCCAACCCATTGAGAATATGCCAAATTTTGCAAATCAACTTTTGATCTTGTTCGACATTGTTTTTTATCCCCAAACAACTTGCACATATATTTTGAAATATTACCTCCAAGAAGCTCCAAAATTCTATAAACTGGGTACCCCCCTTTGAAGGTAAATAAGTGTTTTCATAATAGGAAAGCTCTAAAAAATTTCTTTAGAGATCAAACAACATTGTTTATAGTTTTTAGATCCTTTAGGATTATTTTTTATGTACCTTTTTGCCTTCAAGCATCTTAGGCCATTGCATGCACACCTCACACAAGCTTCTTCTAGGGACAAAAAGGAGAGAATATTTGATTTTCTTTGTTTTGGGGAGAATATTTATATTTCCTTTTTTCTTTTTGTTACTCATCTCCTCCATGTAAATCTCAAATTGCATTAATTAGTTAATCTTTTTTGCTTTAATTCATCAAATTCCGTTGATTTATTCTGTTGCAATAATTATAGGTGATCCTTAGACACATACCATTTATAACTCCACAAAAATGAGCAAATCATCTAATTTTATGATAAAATAATCGATAGGTATATTTTTGAACTTTTACAAGTTTTAACCTTAAAAATTAATCCATGAAGGTATGTACATGCAAAATTATGAATATGTGATCAACGATTTAAAAAATAGGGAAAGGATACCAATTAATGGGCATCATCGTATATAACTGAAGAAATATGAAAGGGAAAATAAAATAATTAATCATCATGTAGGCACATCTAAAATATGACTTTGAATAGATTTCAATGTCTACTATTACATTTTTTAAAGATAAAAGCCCCATGGAAAACCTAGTTAGTAAAGGATTCATACGACCATAAATTGGTTACTTAGTCCAATAAATTAGTTATTCATTTGCTCTAGCATATCAAACTTGGATGCATATGGATTTGAACCTAGTACATACCAATCATTTTATAGGATACCTATTGATGTGAATAACCCACTCTTTGTAATATAGTTTGATGATATTAATGTAATAATTACCTTTAATACATAAAACACCCCTCTTGCAAGTGCTTCTTTAACCCAATCCCTGACTAGATCCAAATTTTAAAATACATCGAACATCCCTCTAGGTCTAACTTTAGCTCCTAATATAAGGTCATCTAAATTAAACCTAAATTTCACTCAACATGCTCAAGTGATGAAATGACAAATGAGGCCACAAGTGTTCTATAAAAAAATCTAGGTAATAAAATCACTTCCAACTAGTCAAGTGTAGTATAATATGCAAGGTCCACATCCTCAAAATCAATACATTTCACAATTAGATATGAATTATTCTCCTCTAAAATGTAATATGTAACTTCCTCCAAATCAATAGTGGGTTTACCAAAATTCAATTCTTTCATACGCTCCACATTATTATTATTCTTCATATCCTTTGTACAAAATGCATGGCTATACAATGTATCCCTGTCCACATCCTCAACAAAACAATCGAATAGCACCTACCAGAACAAAAAACCAACTTCTATATTACACTTACCAGTGGCCACTAATTTTGATGGCCTATTATCCAATTTTCCTAGTAGCTATGAAATTATTACCTACCTTCAATGAGAATAAGAACAATATAATATTGAGTAATCTTAGTAAACTAACAATACTCAAGTCAATGCACTTCCTCTAATAAAATAACATAATGATACATTTTCTAATCTACTATCTTAATGATAATACTACCTTACATTGTAAGAGATTACTATATAATTCACCTATAAGTTAGGCATCAATCATAGAACTATTTATTCATACATTTGGTAGCATAAAAAAATTACTCTATTTTATGTCAATTAAACACAATTAAAAAACACCCTCAAGAAAATATAAATTATTTTCATACTAATCCCACAATCCCATAAAATATTTGATCATATGAGGAACAAGCATTATTATATTATATGAAGGGTTTGGAATCTGATATACCTTAATGATGTGTAATGCTAAATATTAGACACTAGAAAAAACTTTCAAAGAAGTTGGTAGAGGAGAATATGTTCTCACTCAAATAGGGAAATTTCCCCCTACTCCACCAATGATCTATGTAGCCCAAATTACCTAGAATATGCATATACCTACTTTTACACCTACTATGTCTCCTATTCCTAATTCCTACTCAAATGTTACAATTAATGTTGTTATGTTTTCTACTCAAATGTTACAATTAATGTTGTTATGTTTTTGTATATCATTACTCACCTCACCTAGAGAACATCATGAACTATATCTGCACAATCATATCTTCTAGCTCTCCAAAATAATGAGTAGCAAAAATGATAATAACCATAACATTAGTAGGTCACAAACAAGGACCATTGAGTTGAAAGGATAGTTGATGAGGGTTTGATGAGAAAAAACTACTCTACTAGGGTTTGATGAAGAAAAATTGATCTACGGGAATGGCAGCAACTTCCAGAGGAGGTATGAAAAATTGGAGGAATGTCGTTATGGCATCGGGTTCGGCACAAAGAGTGCATGCTCGTGATATTTTTTAATCTAAAAATGACTGGAAGGAATAGGATTTTCCAGTGCATGTCGGGAACCACTTGTTAAATAACAATGGATGTTTGGAACGATGTGAAGCCAAGCTAGTTCTAGTGGTTCAACCAGACTCGGTGGTGGAAGATGTGGAGTATCTAACCAAAAATGCCCTTATTGGTAAATTTTTGGGCATTCGAATTTCTCTCCCCTTTGTGGAGGCTTGGGTCAAGAAGACTTGGAATCCTTAAGGCGATGTGGAGGTGATGTTGAATGCGAATAACTATTTTATGGTGGTTTTCTCTTGTATTGTATATCATAACAAATCATTTGAAGGGGGTCATTATTTCTATAACCAGGTGGGACTTTTTCTTAAACCCTGGCATGTGGGTTTCAACCCATCAGAGGAGCGATCGTCGCGGGTTCCAGTATGGGTGCGACTTCCATGGCTCCTGTTGGAATTCTAGAGAACTGATATCTTGCATAAGATTGCCCTTCTGCTTGGGAATCCGGTTGGAAACAATGGATAAAAAGGTAATATTTTTTGCTCGTATTTGTGTTGAAATTGACTTAAATAATCCTATTCCATATTCTATTGAAATACAATTTGGATCAACTACATGGGTTCAAAAATATAACTATGAAGCTCTTCCATTTCATTGCCAGATTTATCATGAATATGACCACCTACAAAGAAAATGCCCTAATTTTGTCTCGCTTGTGGCTTCAAATCCTAGGCCCTCTCGATCTAGAAAAAGTTTGGATAAAGGAAAAGCCCCGATAAAGGAAGGGGAACGAGATAAGGAAGGTTTTATTCCGGTAAAATCCCGAAACAGAGGATGAAGGGCAAACAAAGACCTTAAGGATAGCCAGCCAGATGATCTACTCAACCATTTTGAAATATTAGATAATCTTGATTAGTACATGGAGATACCTGAAATGTCACTACCTGATGCAAATATGACAAGGCCAAATCAGATGTCTCTTCTTGAAGGGGAACTTAAGGAATCAGATCTAGGGGGTTTAAATGAAGAGCAAAGGGCTTTGGATCTGAGTATAGGGGACATGGTTGGGTCTAGACCTATAAGGGAAAATATTTTAGAAAGTTGTACAAATTTAGTTATGCCCTCTCCTACTCAGGCACTGATGCAGTTATCCTTGGAGTACAAAACTCCTACGGTGTTGGGATTGCAACAAAAAATAATTAAAATAAGTTTTTTGGATAAGAATATGAAGGTGGGTCGAAAGAAGGACCAGGATAAAATTAAGTTAATGGGGGAGAATTTGGTGGAGTCAGGATTTGTGAGAACATTGGACTCCCATTTTTATAACCCCCAAAAATGATAATTCTCTCACGGAATGTAAGGGGGTTGAATAGCATCCCCAGACAAAAATCTATTCGTGATTTGGTTCCTATGCATTCTTCGGATGTGGTGTTTATTCAGGAGACTAAATTGGCTATTGATAGTATGTTCAATATTACTTCCAAGTTGTGGAGAAGGGGGTAATTCTAGTGTATTCGTGCATGTGGATATGCTGGTGGCGTCACTTGTTTATGAGATCCGGTTAAGATATCCCCTCTTACTTGGATTTCCAGTAGATGGTCTATTTCAATGGTCGGGTATGATAATGAATCTGGTGAAATCATCCTACTTGCAAATGTGTATGCTCCTATTTATTACAATGGTAAAGTGAATTTGTGGAAGCACATTTGCTTTGTAATAAGTTTGGTTCCCCTGTACCCATGGATTTTGGCTGGAGACTTCAACTCTATCACTTGTCTAGAGGAGAAATATGGTGGGGTGGACCGTCTCGAGCCTTTTTATTCTATCTTCAGTGCTCATATCCAGAACCTAAACTTGGTTAACATCAAGCCAGATAATGGTATCTTTACTTGGAATAATAGAAGGTGTGGGCAAGCTTCCATATCAGAGAGACTGGATAGGTTTTTGATATCCATTTATTGGATGGATAATAACAAAGGTGCTAGTTCTATGATTTTGGAGGGTAGGGGATCTGATCATTGGCCTATCAAACTCTCTGCTTTGGATTTAGGGCTAAAAAATAATCCCTCCTTTAAGTTTCAACTTATGTGGCTTCGTGATCCTAAGCTTCATGATTTCATGCAAGGCTGGTGGACCATTGGCAAACCTCCTCATGGCACCGCTATGTATTCCTTTATGAAGCGACTACAATTTGTAAAACATAAATTGAAGAGATGGAATAAACTAAATTTTAGGAATATTTCCTTGGCTAAGATAGCAAATATTAGGAAGATGGAAGAAGCTTCAAGGAATATTAGAGATAAAGGATTCACGAAGGAGCTTCTTGTTGGGGAATCTGAAGCTGTGAAAGATCTTGTTGAATGGGAACTGAGGGAAGAAATTTTTTGGAAATAAAAAGCTCGAGTAGATTGGCTTCAAGAAGGGAATAGGAACACAACATTCTTTTATAACTCAGTTAAGGCTTGCCGTAATGGTAACCTGATTACCTCTATTGTGAATTCTCAAGGTGACTTGCTCTCTTCTTTCAGGGATATTTCAGAAGAGACTAAGAGGTATTTTTCTTCTCTCTTCAAGGAGGACTCCCTATCATATGATGAGAATGAAAATATTATTCTAAAATATATTCTAGTGATTATTTCTAGAGAGATGAATGAGCACTTGATGGGTCCAATTTCCCTTGAGGAGTTGGAAAATGTTGTATTCAAGATGAAAAAAGGAAAATCCCTAGGTCCAGATGGATTCCCAATTGAGTTTTATCAGGAGTTTTGGGATTTAATAAAATTTGATCTTTTGGAGGTGGTCCATGATTCCAAAAATAATAAATAGATGCTAAGCGCCCTAAATTCTACCTTTGTGGTGCTTATACCCAAAAAAGAGGGAGAAAATTCCTTGGATATGTTCAGGCCTATTGCTCTCTACAATGTTGTGTATAAGATCATCACAAAAATTATTGCTGAGATGCTGAAGATATGGTTGAGCAAAATCATCTTTGAGGAGTAAGGAGGGTTTTTTGCTAGCCGAAAAATCTTGGATGGGGTTGTTATTGCTATAGAAGCTATTCACTCGATGGAAACTTCTAAGGAGAAAACTATGTTCATTAATTTGGACATGGCCAAAGCCTATGATCGGGTCAGATGGTCCTTTCTTCATAAAGTTCTTGTTGCTTTTGGATTTGAGGAGGAATGTACTAGATGGGTAATGAGCTGTGTTTCTTCTTCCTCATTATCTATTCTTGTTAATAATGAGCCATCAAAGTTTTTTAAGGCCTCAAGGGGATTGAGGCAAGGATATCCTTTATCTCCTTATTTGTTTATCATTATGGCGAAAGGGTTGGGAAGATTGCTCAAGTGTCAAGTCATGCAGGGTCTCATTCAGGGATGGAAGTGGGATAGTAGTTTGCTACCTCTTTACCACCTTCAATTTGTTGATGATACTGATTTTTTGGGAGTTGCCACTATCAGGGAAGCGATAATATTAGACAGTCTCTTGACATATATCTTGGTGCTTCTAGACAATTGATTAATGAGGACAAGTCTTCTATTTTCTTCTTCAATACCCCTCCTCTTATTCAATCCAGGATTGCTCACATTCTAAGATTCCAGGTTGGGACTCCCCCCTTCATTTATCTTGGTATTCCAATTTCATCTCACCCTCTACCTAGATCTTCTTGGAAGTCTATGCTTGATAAGTTTAGAAGGAAGGTGAATCACTGGCCTTTCAGATGGCTATCCACTGTAGGTAGAGTGTTGCTTTTAAAAAATTTTGTTCAAGATTTACCCATTTATAGATGTTTTGTACAAATAACTCCCTCTCACTTCATAAAGGACATGGATGCTTTGTCAAGACAGTTTTTATGGTCTGGAAAACTTGATCAATCTAAATGGAGTTTGGTTAGGTGGGATTCTATATGTAGGCCAGTGCAAGAGGGAGGCCTTGGGTTATGATAGATAGCTCTTTTTGGGTAGGATTTGGCTGTAAAACTTTATTGGATATGGTGTACCTCTCAAGATCAGATTTGGGCTAAAATATTATCTTGTAAATACTTGAGAGGTATTTCTGAGGCTGAAATCCCTAGAGTCAGCTTGGTTGGAAAAGTTTCAGTTATATAGGACACTCTAAAAAGAGGAGCTAATTTAATAAAGTAGGGTTTATTCTGGATTTTCAATTAGGGATCAAATGCTCTTTTTTTTGAGGATTCTTGGGATGGCCACCCTCCTATCTTGAATCAATATCCTATGTTACGTTCCCTAAGTATTTTTTTCTTGGAAGCAAGATGGTCTCATGTGGAGGACTTTAAAAAAATCCAGTCTTTTAGAAATATGGAGATGTACAGGTGGAAATATCCGCAATAATGGCCCTAGGGGGACTGGCCAATGATAGAGAGGTTCTTGCTCTTATTCCAATGGGGAGGCCTTGTTCTTCATTGAGGGGTAAATATATCTGGCTTGGAACCCTGATCCTAAGGGAACCTACTCGGTAGCCTATGGTTATCAGGTTCTTGATAAGCAAAAGTATGGGAGTCTTCCTGTCACTTAGTGGAAAAAGATGTGGAACAAATTTGCCTGGCCAAAATGTAACTTCTTTCTTTGGTTGGTAGCTCGTAATAAATGCCTCACTTGGGATAATGTGAGGAAGAGGGGATTTCAAGGTCCCTCTTTTTGTGTCCTTTGTAGTAAGAATGAGGATGACTCTTCTCATTTATTTTTCTAATGCTCCTTTTCCAAAGACATTTTGCACTATTGGTGGAGCGCCTGGAACCATCCATGTTTTCATGTGTTATCCCTGGTGGATTTTTGGAGTTGTCTGGACAGACCTTAGGCAAAGGCCCCCTTCCTTCGGGTGGCTTGGAATTTGGGCCCTTCTTGCATCATCTAGAAATTTTGGCTCGAATAGAACCGACGCATATTTTAGGGAAGTTATTTGGTTGTTCAACAGATCTGGCAAAGGATCCTGTATATGGTTCAGGAAACCATCCATAGAAAATGTGATGTGGACCCTCTTTTGGATTCTAGGAAAGAGAAGGTACAAAAAGCCCTTGGTCTCTTTTGGGATGGCATGATCTCTTCTCTCCCTAGTAGGGTTCCTCAGCTAAGCAAGAATGTTAGGAGAGATGGTAGGTGGAGGCCACCCCCTAGAGGAGTTTTAAAAATTAATACTGATGTATCGTCCAGGGCTAATCCTAGACATTCTGGCATTGGAAGTGTTGGGAGATATTTTACTGGTGGTATCCATTTTTTCTTTTCCATTTATAAAGGTGTTCACTCCAACAATTTTATGGAAGCTCTTGCAATTCTTGAGGCCTTGTGGAGGGAGTTTTCTCTTGGCTGGCATAGGATTATCTGCGAGTCTGACTCTCAAATTGTGGTTAATATTTTAAACAGTAAAAGGATGGAGAAATTTAATTAGCAGTTGGCCTCTGTAGCCGTTCATATTCTCAGAATGAGTGAAGAGTTCAAATTTATATCCTTTGTGCACATTCCAAGGGAATGGAATGTGGTTGCTAATTACCTAACCAAAAGGGCTTCTAAGCTGCTGGATCCTTGGAGTATTGATAATTGGGAGAGTCTCCCATCTGGGGACTCTCAACGCATTTGGGATTTGATCCACAAGGATATACAAACTTAATGTGGTTTATTATTGTTGTCTTTTTTAGCCAGTTTGGCTATTTATTTGAGTCCTAGTTGGGAGCTCAGTTGTACTATGTAATCCAGACTTTTTATCAATAAATTTTTACCCCTTTATTTAAAAAAATAACCATAACATTAGAAACCCTGGAAGACTTCATATCTTATAAGAGATTAGGTGACTCGACAAGGTGCTAACTAAGGAGCATGTCAAACCCATAATCATATGGTTAACGCCAATATAAAAGTAGAGCTATCATTATGTCTTCCTTTTAATGATAGGTATGATCCTATAGAATGTGTTGGATCCATTAGGTATTCTCATACCATTCAATAATCTATAATATTAGGCTTATTAGGCCATCATCATGAGCCAACTAGTCCCTATAGCTAATTAGTAGTGTATCAATCAGCCTAGAATCAATAATTAGTACATGCCCTATACAACCCCAATAACACCATCTTAGAAAATTTTAGCACTATCCAAATGGATTAAGAGTCATCATTTGAATACTATGATTTATGTGCTAATTGACAAGGTGTTGATAGTAGAGGCAAGACGAAAGCTTACAAAGAGAAACAAATTAGGAAATAAACTAAAATAATAAAGGTATGATAGTATTTACAAGAGGGAGACTATCATTGCATTTAACATATAAATATCCCATCATAAGACAACAATAAAAATGGGATAATAAAAACATAGAAAAGGATTGATGAATACACCTTAGAAAGAAAAGGAGACACAAACTAAAAAAAATTGGTGGATATATAAAGGAAAGGAACCTATAATGAAAAAAAGAGATGGATGAGTAATAGGTAAATATACTAATAGGGAAGGCAATAAGGAAAGTGTTCAACTTCAAAATAAGATAAAAAAAAATAGAAATACCCCTCTCACAAGTAAAGGATGCATGGCAACCACAAGGCAATATCAAAAGGTTAAAACATGAAGTGAGAGTGCCTCTATAAAATTAAAAATTAATATCATAGATAAAATGAAGAAGAAAACCTCTAATATCAATATTCTAGAAGTGTTTGCACTATTAGTACAATTGTTTCTAATCTAAGAGACTCTAAAAGAGCAACAAATTATACTTGGGGTAAGAATAAAAAACTCACTCTAGCCAATACAACTTATCAATAAAATTTGATGCTAGATAATATTATAGACATCCAAGTCAATGCATCCAATATTCTAAATGCACTACCCCAATTTTATGTGACACTGAAGATTGCAAATTACATAATTATAAGTTGCATAGTTGATTTAAGTGCACTTGTGATAATTATACCTAAATCCATTTATGAAGAAATAGATCTTACTTACACTAATATTGTTATATGTCAATCCAAATGGATAGCATAGGGTAAATTTAGTAAAGATACTTAAATAAATAGTCATGACTATAGCTATACATCCATATATTATAGCAATGTAGAAAGTGATAGTTATGGATCTACCTCCAACTTCTATGTGCCACTATCCCAAGACTAGACACTTAAGTTATTAGGAAATGGTTACCTAGAAATAAATTATAATCATATGAAAATACCTAATGAAGGGAAGGTAATTAGAATTTAAAGTCATTCACAATGTGATGAGAGTGTAGTAAACTAGAATGAGCTACAAAAATTCATAAAGGATGATGAATATCTTGAGGGTGATCAAGATCTAGAGGCTGACATGATAATTGGCATATTACAAGATGAAGAGGATCCCAAAGTTGAATATGAAGAGACAAAATTGAAAATCTATCTCATCACTGAAATACCTTTCAACCTTTTAGTCTTGACAATTTGAGAGTAAATTAAATCATCGATAATTTACTTTGAACGTGCTAGAACCAATAATGATAAAGGTGTTGGTGTTCAATTAATTGATCCACAGGGTATGGGACTCTATAATAGTTTGAGAAAATTTGAGAATATGGGAACTAAGGACCTAAGAATATATGGTAACTCTAAAATAATTATAAATAAAGTCAATTCCTAGTGTACTAGAATGAACAAGCACCTAAATTCATATAAGCAATAGGTATGAGACTTGCTAGAGTGTTTTGATATATAAAAAATTAAAGCAATATCTATATATTTGAAGGAAAAACAAGATGATTTGGTAGGAATGGAATTCTGATTCAACCCCACCAATGATATATGGGATAAGACTAAATAATTAGATGTAGTCTTTATGGTAAGACCCCAAGGTTTTACTATAAAATTATTAACAAATTATTGTAAATGTAATCGTAGGCCACTCAAAGGGGACTCCCTTGTAATCGCTTTGCCACTATAGGGGGTTCCCTCCTTAGAATCTATGCTTATTATTCTTCTTCTTCGATGATTTGATATGGATGGCCAACCTAATAATATATCTACCCTAAAGCTACGTTGGTGAAGAGACATGATAGTTCACGTATGAAGAGACGTGATGGTTCACATTATGAAGGGTTGTGATGGTTCACTTTATAAGTTAATAATATAATAATTAAATGATTAATAATACTAACTAATACTAACTAATAATGTTAGGATTGAGGATCCTAAAATGCCACCCTCCTTAAAAAGAGCTTTGTCCTCAAAGCTCAAAATGAGAAGCTTTGTCCTTTGTTTTCCAAGAAGGATTTGTGTAAGTTCTTGGACTCTTTTAATGGCATCCTTTCGTAGGTAAGGATATCGAGAAGGATGAAGCATTAGCGAGGGGTTGCCAAGAACAATAGCAGAATCTTACTTAGGTAAATCATGATGACGATGGGAGGGCAACCCTTGGGGTTCCTCAAATACTTTAGAATGATGCATCAAAAGTTATGGTAATGATTTCATATCCTTTTTTGGTTCCTTGGTAGAGCCAACGGAGGAGTGTGTAGTCACTCTGCGTTGGTTCCGAATAGGTTTAGTCATATGGCAAGAACTCACTATTGGTGAGGAAGATATGTGTAGGTCTTGTAGAGTGCATGTTTGGCTAGCATTGATCACTTTGGGTATGTCTACCTCATCCTTGCTTGTTACATCAATCACTTCTTGCACATCAACCTCATTGTATTCATTGCGGTGAGTATGTGCACTGGTAACTTTGGACACAAATACCTCATCTGCTTACTCTATGGATAGACATGGATCAACTTCCTTCAATAAATACAATGTTAGTGTAGCACATTTATGATGGGGTCCAAATTATTCATCATAATTATCACAGAGTCCTTTTGCTCATCGTTCCTTCATCTCCTCAAAGCTAAGATGTTTAATTCGTAAATTTCGGTTAGATTTAGGGGTTGTGTAAGTGCTTTGTGCCCTTCCATCATGCATAGGTTTGGGAGCGATGTAAGTGGTCGAAAATTTTTCCATAAGCGGTTTCCCTAATCGTTGTTGTGCATTGATTTTATCTTCAGCTAATTTTGCCAATCCATAGGTCTGCATCATTGTATAGGGATTGAACCTTGTCACCTCCATTCTAATTTCCTCTTTTAATCCCCTAATGAAGCCACTTATGAGAATTTATTCATCCAATATTGTGTTGTGTTTGGTGATATCCTCAAATCGAGTTTGATACTCACGTACAAAAGTGATTTGATGAAGATCTTTGAGAAATTCCCACATGACTAGGTCCCACATGGATCTGATACCAAATGGTAAGACCCCAAGGTATTACTATAAAATTATTAACAAATTAATGTAAATGTAATCGCAGGCCACTCAAAGGGGGCTCCCTTGTAATCGCTTTGCCACTATAGGGGGCTCCCTTAGAATCTATGCTTATTATTCTTCTTCTTCGATGATTTGATATGGATGGCCAACCTAATATATATATCTACCCTAAAGCTATGTTGGTGAAGAAACATGATGGTTCACGTATGAAGAGACGTGATGGTTTACGTTATGAAGGGTTGTGATGGTTCACTTTATAAGTTAATAATATAATAATTAAATGATTAATAATACTAACTAATACTAAATAATAATGTTAGGATTGAGGATCCTAACACTTTATGCCATCTATTATTTATAGCTTTAATTACCTATAGGTCTTGAATAATGATAAATAAACCATGGAGTCTCTAATTATGGTGTTTAAATATATGAATGAAAAATAATTACAAAGATAAAATCAAGGATGGAGATATATAGCCAAATATATATTAATTACCCAATGGTCTAATCACTCTATCACTACACCAAAAAAGGGATTTAATGGCAGTTATTAACCACACATAAAGATCTTAATCGATGGTTATCCAACCACCGTATATGAAGGCATCATAAAAATTCTATGACATATGATGGTAGCTAAAAACCACCTCAAAAATCTGCCCTCTTAGGGTCTAAGACGATGGTTCAATATAGTCATATTAGACCCTAAGAGGACTGATTTAACCGCCTTCTTAGATCTAATATGGTAGTTATGAAATTTCACCTTAGGTTATCCCCTAATATGGCAGTTTATAATCGTCCTCTTATACCTATGACAAAGGTTATAAAACGCCATCTTACGACCTCCCCTAAGAGGATGGTTTATAACCACCATCTTAGGCCTTCCCCTAAGAGGGTGGTTAACAACCACCATATTAGGTCCCTAGACGATGGTTTTAAACTACCCTCTTAGAGGAGACCCTAAGATAGAAGTTTATAATTATTGTCTTAGGTCTAAGAGGGTGGTTAAAACCACCCTCTTAGGGTCTAATATGATGGTTTATAACCGTCATATTAGTGCCTAATAGGAAATTTTAGAACCATCGTATTAGACCTAATAAGGTGGTTGAGAACCATCATTGTAGACCTAAGAGGGAGGTTTAAAACCATTGTATTAGGGCCTCACATAAAAAAAAATTTCACCTAAAATATGGATTATCAACCATTCACTTGATAGGTTCAGGACAAGTTTAAACTACATGTGAGGACCACTTTATTTGCCCAATGATTTAGAAATTTTACATGAAAAGGGAAAGATAACAATGCAACAGAGGCTTTATCTTGAATAGGCAATGAAGTTGGCCAAGTTGCTACTTAAAGTAATTTTGTAATTATTCTTGAATGGTTCAAAAATATTTGAGTTGAATACATAAATACTGAAGAGTGATATATATATATATATATATATATTTCAAAATAATAAAATAAAAATTATTTTGTAGATAAAAAATAAAATGTGTTTACCTTCAACCCTGAAGTTTATAAAAAATGCTTTGTAATATGGTCATGATTCTTGAAGCGCAGGTTGGACGTTTTTTTTCAAAATCATGTTATGTGAAATGAATGAAGTAATAGGTTTTCATAGATATATGAATTAATTAATAGAAATGTTGTTTTTTAGTTCAAAAGGGATGATGAAAGCATTTAAAAACTGATCAAAGTGTTTACAAAATATGCTTATTAAATACTATGAGATCTCTCAACAAAAAAATCAGAAATAATCAAGCATTTGTAAAACTAGTCAAAGCATATACCAAAATACATGATAATTATATGAAACAATTGAACAATATGAAAAGAGCAAAATACCAAATGTATAAAAAATAATGAAAGCATTTAAGAAATAAACAATAATGCTTCATGAATGATATGAAATATTTGAATAGAAAAATGAAAATATCAGAATATTCCATATAAATTCCTTTTGCATTCTTATCCATCAGAAGGCTAAGTTCCAAGAAACACAACCAAGTCTCATGTTGCAATAAGAAATATATTTTTTCTTAAAAACCATAAAATCAATAATAAAAGATTTTTTTTTTCAATGCTTGATTATTGCTATGAAATGTTTGAACATGAAATGAAAAGAGGAGTCCATATAAATTCCTTCTATAATAGTATGCAATGGAAGGTTTATTAATGGGAATGCAGATCTAGGCTCATATTACATCACAAAATTTATATCTGCTTCGAAACCATAAAAACTTTTTTCTTTTATTTTCTAGAAACCTTGTTTCTTGGAGTATCAATATATTCCTTGCTCAAGAAGAATATTTCTATAAACAGTTGGACTACATGTTGCACCATTCTCACTCCATATCAGGTTGTTTCCAAGCTACTTTAGGGTAACTCATTCCATCCTAGAAATGGGTAATAAAATATGTTTGAAACCATTCACTTGATAGGTTCACAGGATCAAAATTTTACCTGGAATAGTCATATCTGTTGTCAACCCCATAGATAAAATATTTGTACAAAGACCATTGGAAGGCTAAACTAAGTGTTTGCCAAACTATTTTAATTTGTATTTGAATCGTATTGTTATTGTTCAATATTTTGGTGTTGGTCAAGACCAGATTTTGAACATGTGTTTTCTCTTTATTATGTTTATTTTTACATTATGATAGCAATATATCATTTCCTTAAAAAAAAATTTCCCAACAAGTGTACAAGACTTTAGAAATATCATTTTACTAGATTCAAATGCATACATGATACCCTACCAATAACTAAATTTATTCATCGTCAATAGATAAATATATGTAGATAGAAAGTTAGAAACAAACCTTGCTTAAGAAACAAATTGCCAAAAAATTGTAGTCCAATAGTGTGAAAATTTATTAACAATAGAGATGTTTTCACAAGGATCTAATAAAAATACTTATTTCAAGTGCAAAATTAGTTATGATTGTATATGTAAATAAAAAATTCTCATTTCAAGTGCAATTATTATTTACAGATATAGGTGAATGGACAACTTGAGCCCTCCATATAATGAGTATATGTCTAAACATCCCTACCTACACCAACCATCAGAGATGAGATGAGAGGGTATCTTGAGAATTCTGTTAGGTACATAAATATCCATCTATGCAAATCAAGTATTTCTACTGACTAGGACTCAGAGTCAAACATGAAATATCAATTTCATAACTAACACACACTCAAAATAATAAATTTTCATTTCAAAACATTATAACATGCATGCATGATTAGACTTATGTCCTAGCATCACTTGCACTCTCTATTTTTTTACTACATTACCTTCTCATATCTAACTGGCTAATCTCATGCTCTAAATATCTGCTTTCCTCACTCCTAGCTTGGTTTCCCATTAAAGATCTACTAGCATTTTCTAAAAATAGAACAAAAATTATCTAATAACACTTGTTAATTATTTTCATTAATTATATCTACTTTTGAAGTATAATTATTAGGCTTCCAACCATGTACCCTCACATTCTTCATGAACATATTAAATGTTGTCATCATTTGTATTTTTATCTTCTGTAGTTTGTAGTCCAATGATATCTGTTGCTCCAGATAAACTGGCATATTTTACCTTGTATGGTTCAATATATTTTATCCTTCTTGGAGGTAATGTGAGAACCACATACCACATGGTATCAAGTGGATCATTTACATAAAATACTTGTCTAGCCTGTGATACTAGGATAAATAGATCATCTTGTAGTCTATCTTGATGAAGTAATTTTTTCATGTTGACCAGTGTGAAGCCCATTTCATCCTTTCTAAATCAATTCTTTGTATCAAGAATATTTATCCAATCACGTTTGAATAGGGGGTAGCAAAGCGGATAGTAATCCAACAAGATTATTTCCCTAATAACATCCTAATATGTGATTGTTTGAAGCATCAGGTTTGTATCTTTTACACTTGCTATGCATAAAGTAGTAGCATGAACACACACATCGCTATTTTGAGTTGTTCTTCGGTATTCTTTTTCTTTGATAGGAAACCTATAACCATTGATCAAATAGCCTAAATATTTAGTTTCAACTTTCCTTGGACCACATGCCAACCATTTTATTATGTTGGAGTCGTTATAATTATGTTGTATTTCATCTCCATGGAACTAAAACAAAGAAGAATAGTTTGAATATGATTGCAGAACATTATATTATTTTCAGTACATGACAATCAATATATATGTTGAAGATCATATTAAAAAGAGTAAATAATAACCTAATCTCGTAGCTAAATGATGAATGTTTGATTATGGATTTTTTGCAACATCCCTTCATCTCGCATTGCATCAGTGTTGTATTCCTTTATACTCTTTAGATCCTTCCTAATTTGATACAAAGTTTGTCAAGCTTAGTTGGATATAATTAATATTCTGCCATATATAACGACAAAAAAAAACATGTACTTACTCTACCCAAGGCTGACCTTCATCCATGTTAAAGAGAACGTATCTATGGGCTTGCCCATAAGAATTTTTATTCAATTCAAATTCTTTGCCACTGGATAAAGGCATCCCATTGACTATAGTTTCTTCATCCTTATCACTCCATTCCTCATTACGACTAAGGTGATCACTTATGGCTTTTGTACCTCTCATGTAGTCCGCACAAAATGAAATAGATTCCTCGACAAGATAATATTCGATAATACAACCTTCTGTTCTAGCTCGGTTCTTTACATATCCCTTAAAAATATTTATAATTCTAGGAAAGAAAACAAACAGTTTTTATTAGATGAGACACTACAAAAATTAGAAAATGGTGGTTTATGAAACTAATGAAATCATACAAATCTCTCGAAAGGGTACATCTATCGATATTGTACAGGTCCACATAGACGAACCTCCCACACCATGATAACAATTAGTTGCACCATGATATCATAAAATGAAGGGGGAAGTATTTTTCAAGCAAACATAAATTCTCCACAACCTATTTTGATAATTTCTCTATTTTTATGGGATCCACCACTTTAGCACATATATCCTTTTAAAACATGTACAACTGATAAATGGTTTGTCGCAGTGGCTTATCAAGCAAATTCAAAGTGCTATCAGAATAAGCTATTACATGAGAACATAGCAATCATGTGATTTTAGGCCCTGGATAGTAAGTTTTTTTCAAAGAAATATGTTTTCTAATATTCAAACTATATCCATCTGGTACTTTCATATTGTATAGTGTACGATAGAACCTTTCTTTCTCAACCATCGATAGATTGTAGGGTTCTGGTAAGATATATCTTGTTTCCATCTATTACTAGCCATAATGTGTTCCTGATACCCATATTTTTAAATCCTCATGGGAGCTTTTGCCATCCTATGAATTTTTGTCGATACCTAGTAGTGTTTCAAATAGGCTTTTGTAGATATTTTTCTCCACATGCGTCACATCAAAGTTGTGATGAACTAGAATATGTTCATAGATAGAAACCTCAAACAAAAATTACTTGACATTGAGAGATATAACAACAGATACAAAAAGAAAGTTTCATGTCATACCTCCCAATACAACATATTGAATAATATAGATTTCTTTTTCCATCCTGCTACAGGAACAAATACACTATCCTCATCCATGTTGTATTTCCTTTTATTTGAGTTAATATTTCCCCAATTTGGTAGGTTTCCCTATACTATTTTTAATATTTCCATACCATTTAAAGTTTTGGGTGGTTTATCGAGCTCTTTTTTACCATTGAAAGATGCCCTTTGATGAAAAAATAGATGATCTAGAAGAAGGAATCTCATGTGATCCATGTAAGTTATATTTCTACTGCAATTAAGATAATTTGCATAGTTGTTCTCCCTGTATATTGGAAATGCTACTTTTCTCTTTGTCATACATCCTGACAGGTTTCCATAAGCAGGAAAGTCATGGATAACCCACATCATTATTACTCTCTTATTTAACATAGTATTGGAAAATGCATCATATGTATATGTTCCTTTAGTCCATATTTCATTCAAGTCATCAACTAATGGTTGTAGATAAAAATCAATCTCATTGACTAGTTTCTTGGGGTCAGGTATTAACAAGATGAGCATTAAATATTTCCTCTTCATCCACATCCATGGTCGAAGATTGTAAGTGATCAACACAATGGGCCAACAACTGTAAGTAGTACTAAAGTCAACAAAATGGTTGAATCCAATGGTTTCCATTGCAAGTCATACACTACGTGGATTATTATTGAAAATTTTCCACTTAACATCTATATTTTTCCACGTCGGGGAGTCAACTAGATGTCACATAGTGCCATCTAAATTCCTATGCTATAAATTCCACCTCATATTCTCTATAACATTTTTAGAGCTACATGAAGAAAGCAACTCACTTTAGCCACATCTAATAACGTTGAAATAAAAAAATAAAACAAAGCCAATGATATAATAAAATCCATTAACTATACATTCTCTTCAACCTCGTTATAATAGGGAAATAACTCAACACCTTCAATGCATACCTTTTGTGAACAATGGTGAAATTTCCATTGAGATGCACCACATGTTGGGTAAGCTTAATTTTTTCATGCTTTCTAATATAAAATGTAGTCATTGATGCATGCATGTATCATTACATAATCTAATCCCAATGGCCTCATTATTTTCTTCATCGTATATGTGGACTTTGGAATTGTATTGTTGATTGGGAGCATATATTTTAGAAACTCTAGTAAGTCACCAAATATTTTGTTCGACCAACCATATTTTACTTTGATATTATACAATTTAGTAATCGTCAATAGTTTTGTGTACTTTGTACAGCTTTTGTAAAATGGCAATTTGGCATTTCGAGCAACCTATGATATTCATCAATAGCAATAGCTCCATATGGATAGATCTAATCAAAAGCAAAACTTTTATTCATTAATGGAGATAACATAGTTGATATACCTGGTTGCTCCTAGCCAAGCTTTGTCCATGATACTTGATGGACATAAAATATTGACCCAATTGACTTTGCTAGATTTTGTGCTTTGAGTCTTTAGGATGATCCAACTATTAAAAGTAAATACAATAATCCTATTGTCCAAGCACAAACTACACAAAATCAAAAGTGGTTTAGAGGAGAAATGAGAGACACCAAGGTTTCAAAGATTACTCTCTTCTGGAGCTATAATTGCTTAGTTTTCATTCAAAACCATGTATTTTATCCTAGATATCCAGTAGTATATCATATGCAATGATGCATAGGCTTCTTCTATTATGTATACTAGGGACTAAACTAATTGTGAAAGTTACATATTTAAAAACTCTATAGTGCATGGTTATATTTACTAGATTCCATCAATCCCACATGTTAAAGAGACATTGGACGTTCTAAATATTAGCGCAATAAATGAAATTACAGTATTTACAATCAAAGAAGATTATCCCCATTAGTTCATGGAAACTGGAAGCCTAAACTCTAGACCAGAAGAACTTTCTAAAGAAGACAAAAGACCAACTTACCAAGAAAGAAAAAAAAAATCAAATATTCTATGTCCAAATTCAAGGGAAAGTGTTTCTACTATGATATAAGGGTGCCACAATTATAATTTGTAATCTTAATGATTGATATAAAATATAGAAAATGAGAGAGAATTTCCTTGCTCTTCTCTTATTTTCTACAATTGGTATTAGAGACTTGACAAAGTTCATGGTAAAATTAGCCTTGTCATGCTATCTTATACAGGGATACAAGACAATCATAGAAATGACTTCCAAGGGTCCATGAAGTATTTTAATGTAGAGGTACAATATGGAATATTAATAGCAAGGCCAATATATACACTAAAGGCTATCAATAGACATCATTCATAACCATTTTGTAGGTTTCATGCAATAGAGACTTGTAAACTTGTTCAATTCACTAAATATGAAAAATTTCCAACCATTTAAAAATTTTCAAGTGCTTTCATTTGGTACCCAATTTCAAGAGTTTTTAGTCTAGTTCAAAGATACAAAGAGGTCTAATTAATCCCAAAACACCAATAGGTAGGGATACCCTCCAATAGAAAGGGGTATAATGAGAAACCAAAAAAATTAACTTTAAATAGGTGAGGTAGCACAACTAGCAGCTGGTAGGAAACTCCTTTGTACCAAGGAGATGACCAAATGATTTTATCACATCAAGAAAAGAAGAGAGACTAGTGGTAAGAAGAAAAACCGAATCCCTAAAACTTAAATTCTTATATGAAGGTTTCAAAATGTTTCCACATCATCTCAAACTTCTTAAAACATAAATTATTTAGCTACAAGAAGGAATTGTATTGAATCCATCGGAAGCCTTCCCAAAAAAGGATCTTTTATAGAATAAAATAGTCCATATAACTTAAAGTTATAGTAGAAAACAATATAAGAAATATTGCTCTTTTATATATAAAATTAACCCTAAACATTACCAACATGTTACTAACAAATGAACCCATAATTTTTTTTTATGATTCTCAGGTTGGTTGACCAACTAGTCAATTTGTTGTAAATAACATGAGAGAAGTGATTATTGAAATTTTACAACTTAGGAGTTTATAAAAGTAAAATAATGCATAAAGTGGACACTTTAGATCCAAGGTATAATTTTCCAGCCCTTCAAACCCTAATCAAACCCATTTTTCTAGCCATAAACTCTTGAACCAAAAAGATCTGGTTTAAAAAAAAAAAAAAAACTTTAGCATGCATCAGCTTAAAATTTTCCCCTTATACAAAATATTTGTCAAAAGAACTTTACCTCCTCCTAAAATAAAATTTGCCCCAAAAATATCTATCAACTAAGAGCAAAAAAGATTAACCTAGAGTATAAATGTAAAGAATATGGAAAACAATTATCTCAATTAGGAGTGTAAAAGATTATATTGGAAAGTAAGTACAAAGACTATAATAACCAATTATCTTGTAGATTACAGGAGATTAAAAATAAGTGCAAGGACTACGATGAACAAGTATCTCACTTGAAAGAAGAAAATATTAACCTGAGCCACAAGAACAAAGAAAGTAATGAACAATTATCTCATGTGAGGATAGAAAATATTGACTTAAATTATAATAATAAAGAACATCATGAACAAATATCCCAACTGAGAGTAGAAAAATTTAACTTGGACCTTAAATGCAAATAATACAAAAAATAATTATCTCAACTAGGACAAGTATAGGAAAAAGAATTATGTCAATTGAGAGCAAAAAATATTGCATTGAAGCACAAGTGTAAAAATCAAACCAACAATTATCTCAATAGGAAGCCACAAAAAAATTAAGTTGAAAATGACACGAAAGACTATGTTGAACAATTATCTAAATTGAAATTGCTAAAGAAAACTTGGAGCGCAAGTGCAATAAACTTACTATTGAAACTAATTCAGCAAAGGTGCGATAAACCCATGATAAGGGTTAAATAATTCCTTTTCCAATGACAAAGCCTTCTTGTACAAAGGCTTGAAGATACAAAAATCAAGATGGTAAAATTGTGAGAGAATATTTTGAAATTCATAAACAATGCTGAGAATGGAAGAAAACAGTATTAGATCTTGAAAAAACTCTGGCAATATTACAAGAAAGTGTTGACTCTAAAAAAAACAAAGGCATTCTCGATAAACCTTGACATATGCTTCACAATATAATAGTCACAAAGACTCTTTAGTCACACACAAAACAAAATCACTACACTATAACCTTAGACAACCCACACCAAAAGATACATTTTACCCTGATTGCGATAATTCAAGCCTATTTTTCCAACCATTCAAACCCTTGAACATAAAAAACTTAGTTTTAAACAAATTAAAAAAAACTTTACCATGCATCAACTTTAAAGTTTCCCCTTATACAAAATATTTGTCAAAAGAACTTTGTCTCCTCCTAAAATAAAATTGGCCCCAAAAATATCTATCAACTAAGAGCAGAAAAGATTAACCTAGAGCGTATATGTAAAAAATATGGCAAACATTTATCTCAATTAGGAGGTAAAAAATACTAAGTTGAAAAATGAAATGAAAGACTATGTTGAACAATTATCTAAATTGAAATTACTAAAGAATAACTTGGAATATAAGTGCAATGAACTTAGTACTGAAATTGAGTCAACAAAGGTGTGATAAAACCATGATAAGGGTTAAATAAATTCTCTTTCCAATGATAAAGCCCTTCTTGTACAAAGGCTTGAAGATACAAAAAACAAGATGGTAAAATTATCAGAGAATATTTGAAAATTCATCAATACCAAGAATGGGATAAGGTGGCATTAGATCTTGAAAAATCTTTGGCAATATTACAATAAAATGTTCTCTCTAAAAAAGAAAGGCATTCTCGATAAACCCTGGTACATGCTTCACACTGTAACGGTCACAAAAACTCTTCAGTTACAAACAAAACAAAAGCACTACACTGCAATCCTAGACAACCCAGACCAAAAGACATATTTTACCTTGATTTTGACAATGCAAGTCCATTTTTCTATCCATTCAAATCCTAATTGAACACTTGAACCAAAAGAATCATGTTTTAAACAAATTATAAAAAAAACATTTAGCATGCATCAACTTAAAAGTTCCCCCTAAATAAAATATCTGTCAAAATAACTGTCTCCTCCCAAAATAAAAATTTCCCCTAAAATTTTTGTCAACTAAGAGTAGAAAAGATTAACCTAGAGCATACATGTAAAGAATATGACAAATAATTATCTCAAGTAGGAGTGGAAAATATTATATTGGAAAGTAAGTGCAGAGACTATGATGATCAATTATCTTGCAGATTACAAGATATTAAAAATAAGTGCAAGGAATATGATGAACAAGTATATGACTTGAAAGAAAAAAATATTAACCTAAGCCACAAGTGCAAATAATGTAATGAACATTTATCTCAAGTGAGGATAGAAAATATTGACTTGAATCGGAATAATAAATAACATCATGAACAAATATCCCAACTCAAAGTAGAATAGATTAATGCAGACTTTAAATGCAAATAATATGACAAATAATTATCTCATCAAGGAAAAGTATTGGTAAAATAATTATGTCAATTGAGAGCAAAAAATACTGCACTGAAGCACTAGTATGAAAATCAAGGCCAATAATTATCTCAATTGGAAGTAGAAAATATTAAGTTGAAAAATAAAATGATAGACTATGTTGAACAATTATCTAATTTGAAATTGCTAAAGAATAACTTGGAACACAAGTGCAATGAACTTAGTATTGAAATTGAGTCAGTTTAGTCACAAAAAAACCGTGACAAGGGTTAAATAAATTCTCTTTCCAACGATAAATCCCTTCTTGTACAAAGACATCAAGATATAAAACTCAAGATGGTAAAATTGTCAGTGAATATTTTAAAAATTCATCAACACCGACAATAGGAGAAGGTGGCATTAGGTCTTGAAAAAGCTCTGGTAATATTTTTTTTGATTGGTAGAAAGGGTGTTGAAAGGTCCCTGAACCTTGTACAAGAGAGATTACAAGAAATCCATAACGACCGAGGTGGTCCAAGAAGAAAGTAATAGAGAGTTGGCAAACCTTCGCACTAGGGAAGGTGTCACGAAATCGCGACCAAAATGGTGATGTCGCGATATCGCGACATGTTGAAAGGTGTCGCGATATCGTGACAAGTTGCTAGGTTGGAGCCGGACGAGAAGAAGAGTCACGAAATCGTGACAAGAATGAAGACCGCAGCCAAAATGGAAAATGAGTCACAAAATCACGACGAAAGTGGAAGCCTGCTGCCAAGAAGAGAAAGTGTCGCGAAATCGCGACAAGAATGAAGACCACTGCCGAAGAGGAAAATTGTCGTGACATCGCGAAAAATTAGGAGACCGCTGCCAAGACGAAAAAGTGTTGTGAAATCGCGACAATCTGGAGGACTGTAGCCGAGGACAAAAAGTGCAACGAAATCGCGACAATCTGAAGATCCACAGCCTAGGAGGAAAAGTGTCACGAAATTGTGACAAGAAGGAAGACCGCCGTTGGAGAGAAAATATGTCACGATATCGCGACAAAAAAGGAAGACCGTCGTTGGAGAGAAAAAATGTCGCGATATCACAACAAAAATGAAGGCCGCCGTTGGAGGGAAAAAAGGTCGCGATATCGCGACAAAAATGGAAGACCGTCGTTGGAGAGAAAAAAGGTTGCGATATTGCGACAGAATGGGAGGCCGCCATTGGAGAGAGAAAAAGTGTCGCGATATCGCGACAAAAATGGAAGACCGCCGTTAGAGAGAAAAAAGGTCGCGATATCGCTACAGAAAGGAAGGTCGCCGTTGGAGAAAGAAAAGGTGTCGCGATATCGTAACAAAAATGGAAAACCGTCGATGGAGAGAAAAAAGGTCGTGATATCGCGACAGAATGGAAGACCGTCGTTGAAGAGAGAAAAAGTGTCGCGATATCGTGACAAAAATGGAAGACCGCCATTGGAGAGAAAAAAGGTCGCGATATCGCTACAGAATGGAAGGCCGCCGTTGGAGAGAGAAAAGGTGTCACGATATCGCGACAAAAATGGAAGACCGCCGTTGGAGAGAAAAAATGTCGCGATATCACGACAGAAAGGAAGATCGCCATTGGAGAGAGAAAAAATGTCGCGATATCGCGACAAAAAGGAAGACCGCCATTGGAGAGAGAAAAAGTGTCGCGATATCGCGACAAGAAGCAAGGGAGTGTCTGAAGGCCAGAAAGTGTCGTGATATCGCGGCAAGTTTGCAAAAAAGCACCCGGAGAGAAAAAAGGTCACGATATCGCGACAAAATGGAAGACCGCTATTGAAGATAGATAAAATTCTTGATAACATGGAAAGCTGAAATTTTGCAACCAACTGTGAAAAGTGATGCGAAAATGCTCCAAGATGCCAAGACACAACCACTGGGGGAAAACCCGAAGCCCAGAAACCCATTCACATTGTGCAAACATTGGAACTTGAAGAAGCGTCCCTTAGGCCGATTGGGAAGGAATCTCTCCAAACCTAAATGTCTGTTGCGTCAACTCCCTTGTTAGCAAGCCAGTCCGCAGCTATGTTTCCTTCCCGGTATTGATGTTGAATGATTGATTCTGGGTAAAGGCCAATTAGTGTCTTGCATTCTTCAAAGATGGAAACAAGGGCCCAGGGAGGCACAGAGGTTCCTTTGATCCAGTTGATGCAATGCAATGAGTCTCCTTCTATGATGAGTTTATTGATAGTCAAGCCTTCCAAGAGAATCAAGCTTTGGAGCAAGGCCCGAGCCTTGGCCATATTATTAGACTAAATTCCTAAGTTTTGAGCAAAGGCCAAAATTATTTCTCCTCTGTGATTTCTGATAATTCCACCTTCGCCAGCCGCTCTAGGGTTGCCTTTGGCCGTGCCATCGAATTTAAGATTGTGCCACCCAGAAGGAGGTAAGGCCCACTTGATTACAGACCTGTCGACAAAAGTACGAGGAGTTGCAAAAAAATTGAAAAGATTGAAATGATTTGTTAAATCCAATTAAAGGCCCAGAGGGGGGGGTTTGGACGATGAGACAAGAGAGGCATTCTCCGCAGCAAGGGCCAAGATTTTGGCAACAACAATCTTCTCATTTGTGGCAAGGTTTTTGAAAATTCTGGCATTTCTCTCAAGCCAAATCTGCCATAGAAAAATGTGAAGGCAAGCTTGCCACATGAATTTGAGTTGGCTACTCTTGAAAGGCCTGGGCCATTGTTGAAAAAGGAGGGGAATGGAATGAGGGAGGGCTACGAAGATGGAAAAAGTGTTGAAAACCTGGTTGAACACTGCAAGGGAGAAGGTACATTCCAGAAAAACATGTGCAGTAGATTCACAGGAATTTTTACACATGATGCACCAATTGGGGATGAGAAGCCCTCTGGTTATCAAATTGTCAGTGGTGAGGATTCTATTTTGGATGGCCAACCAACAAAAGAATTTGACCTTGGGAATGATCTTGGGAACCCAGACCAGATTAGATAAGTCACGGCCATCACTGGGAACTTCTTGGCTATAGTAGGCAGATTTAATAGTGAAATGCCCTAAATATTCAAGGTTCCAAACCATGGAGTCATCTTTGTGAGAGCTGGGGATTATGCAGCTCCTCAGTAAGTTTTGTAACCGCCTAAGCGCATCGGTGATATGTCTAGGCCCATTCAAATCTAGGTGTTTCCATTCGGGTCTTGTAATGCCTGGGTTAATGAAATGACACACATTATCTCCAAAGGTGGCTCGGTCACCGTCTTGAGCACATCAAGATGAGGATCTTGGCTGAGAGGTTTTTCACGGATCCACGGGTCATCCTAGAAACGAATGGTCAATCCATTTCCAAGACACCACCTTAAGCCTTCCATGATGATCTTCCTTGTTTTAGTGACACCATTCCAGAAATGAGATCCGCTAGGAAGGTTGTGCTCTCCAAGAAAGGGAACTTGATGAAGGTATTTAGCTTTGATGATGTCAATCCAGGTGGCTTTTTTGTTGATGGTAAGTCTCCAAGACTGCTTGGCAATGAGAGCCATGTTCATTCACTTGATGTCCCTGAAGCCGAGACCTCCATCCGTTTTCTTGGAACAAACCTTGTCCCAGGCAACGAGGGGAAATTTGTTCTTTTTTTCGTTTCCCGCCCAAAGGAATCTACGTTGAATTTGCTCAATTCTTTAGCATATGGAAGCAGGAGCTTTGAATATGGATAAGAAAAAAATAGGAATACTTTGCAAGCAAGCCTGGACCAGAGTGGCTTTGGCTGCCTAACTGAGCAATGAACTTTTCTAGCCTGCAAGCTTCTTGTTGAGACAATCTAGAATAGGGTTCCACATAGCCGAGACCGATTTGCCACGAAAAAGTGGTAATCCGAGATAAGTAGTTGGAAGGCTCCCAATGATACACCCAAGGATCTCAGCAATCCTATTTTTCCTGTGGATGGGAGTATTGAGGAAGTATAGCTTGCTTTTGCGGTAATTGAATTTTTGGCCAGCCGCCTCTTCATAAGAGTCAAGGATGCTCTTAATAATTTTTGCTTCGGGGACAGAAGCATGAGAGGAAAGAATAGTATCATCCACAAACTATTGATGGGAAATGGCATTGGTTGTTGAGGCTAGTTTTATCCCAGAGACGAGTCCACTAATGCAAGCGGCAGAAAGGGTCCTTCCAAGGGTTTCGGCCAAAATGATGAAGAGGAAAGGTGACAGAGGGTCCCCTTTGTGAATGCCTTTAAAACTTGGAAAAAAGCCAGTAGGTGAACCATTGATAAGAATAGAGAACCAAGCAGTAGAGATACATTCTTGAACCATCTGAACCCAATCTTTGTGAAACCCAAACTTCTCAAGGACCTCGAACAGGAATTTCCATGAAACCCGATCAAAATCCTTGTTCATGTCAAGCTTAAGGAACATGCTGGGTTTTTTGTTTTTAGATGCCGAATGAGCCAACTCATGGATGGTTATCACTCCATCAGTAATGAATCTGCATTTGACCGAGCTGCCTTGGCACTGGTCAATGATGGAGGGAAGGATGTCTTTCAGCCTGTTTGCCATAACTTTGGTGATAAGTTTGTAGATGACACTACAGAGACTTATAGGTCTGAAGTCAGAGAGGGAAGCACGATCATTAGACTTGGGAATTAAAACAATGAAGGTGGAATTGGATTCTCTCGACATCTTTTTGGATCTCTGGAAGAATTTAACCGCAACATCAGCATCAGGGCCCACAATATCCCAAAAGTGTTGAAAAAATCAAGGTGGAAAGCCATCGGGTCTAGGGATCTTGTCGGGTTCCATTGCAAACAGGGCATCTTTGATCTCCTCTTTAGTGTAGGATTGGAGCAATTTCTCATTATCATCGTTAGACACCATAATTGGAATGTTCTGAAGAAAAGAACTTGCTATGTAGGGGTGGCAGTCAACACTTGGACCTAAGATTTCCTGGAAGTGGTGCACAACTTCCTGTCTGATGGCATGGATATCAAAGACAATGGTACCATCAGCCTTGGTCAACTCAGAGATTTTATTTGAACCTCTGTGGTGCAAGGTGGAAGCGTGGAAAAACTTCGTGTTGGTGTCTCCTTCTTTGATCCAGAGGCTTCTGGATTTTTGCCTCCAGTAGGACTCTTCCTTAGCCAAAACACTGTGAAGGTTTGAAAGGAGGCATTTTTCTTCCATGAACATTTCAACCCTCTGATCCCCTCCCTGAATCAGATTTTCCACCCTTATGAGCTCATCCAGCAGAAGATTTTTTTCACTAAAGAGGTTGCCAAAAACCTCCCTGTTCCAGCATTTCAGCTTGAGTTTGACTGCTTTGAGTTTGAGGAAAATATTCGAGATAGGGTTTGGACAAAGGTTTTGCTGCCACCATTTTCGAATGCATCGACCTAAATCTGGATGAGTGATCCACATCTTCTCAAACCTGAAAGGGGTTTTAAAGGTTTTCTAGGGTCGAGAACAATCCATAATTATAGGGTTGTGATCAGATCCAATTTTTGGGTGACTATGAAGCCTGACATCACCAAAAATAGGAATGAGTTCTTTGGACAAGAGAAATATATCAAGCCGAATTTGGATGTGATGAATGCTTGCCCATCTGTTGCTCCATGTATAGTTGGATCCTTGGAGCGGTAAGTCCATAAGCTCGTTGAGGTGGACAAATTCGCTGAAATCTTCAATGCAGTGGCTAGTGATCGGATTGCCTCCTTGCTTGTCAAGCAGGTGAAGGGGAGTATTGAAGTTGCCACAGAGCATCCAAGGAAAGTCAGGAAAGTTATTGCGCATTGCGGTAATGTTATCCCACAACAATCTTCTGTTGACAGGACTGTTTGGTCCATAAACATTGGTGGCAATCCATTGAAGGTTGGTGACTTTATTAGTGAACAAAATGTTGATGGTTCTATCAGAGACTAAAAGAACTCTCCCCTCGATAGTTGATGGATCCCACAAGAAAAGGAGACCCCCGGATGCCCCTAAGGAGGGGCAAAAGGCGAAATTGCTATTTTCCCAGATTAGCTTGCAAACTTGATTGCTGCTATTCTCATCCAGTTTAGATTCTTGAAGAAACATGATATTTGGTTTTAGGTTTTTTCTCACCGACTTGACAGTCCTCTATTTGGTAGTTTCGTTGAGGCCTCTGACATTCCAGGAGACAAACTTCATCGATTTGACTTGGGATTTTCTTTGCGACATCTGCCTCTCCCTTGAGACGGAGTAAGTTTAGGTCTAACCTCATCCAAATCTTGATGGGTGGGTTATTCGGAAGTAGGGCCCAAGGAGGTAGGCACAGATCCATCAGCCGCTTCAATCTCAACTGCTTTGGCAAGCTTTCAACATTGGACAGTCTTCCCCTTCTCTGCTCTTTGTTGACATCAGCTTTGGGGGTGGGAATGGGAGATTTCAGAGGGCTGGATGACTAAATAATTATGGTGGTGTTGGTCCCAGGAATAGGCCTATGGGGGGATGGAGAACGGGGAGACTGGCACAGGGCAATAGACTCAGGGGAGAGGGTAAGATTCTAAGTCAGGGGAAGGGGTGGGAAGGGAAGAGGAAGGTGAGAGGGACCAGAATATGAGGGTGAGTTTGGGGAGGTCATTGTCGCCTTACCCTTGGACAAGGGAGACTGAATCACAGAGGGTGTGGATGAGATGTTTGGATCTATGGGAAGGTCATCGGAGATGTCCTCACTAGTTTGAAGATTATTTAAAGGAGCGAAATGATTGGAACGAGAAGGCAGAGCACTTACATTGTTAGGAGAATATTTTTTAGGGGGCCCTGCAGAACGGCCACAGCCCCTACCAGGAGCCTTTTTCTAAACGTTGGGGATCTGGGAATCCTTCTTCCTTCCTGAATCGCTAGGGATATCTTTTTTTTTGGAAGGGCATTGAGAAGCCAAGTGACCCTGAGTGTTGCACTCCAAACAAAAAGCGGTTTGTTCTCATACTCAACCCCTTGACGTCTTCTAAAGCTCTCGACGTTGATGCCAATGCAGGTCGGCAGATCCGAATCCAGATTAGCCATGACACAGACACGAGCATAAGTCATTCTGGATCTTGCTCTGGTACCAGGGTCGATGGCAACTAAATCTCCAATCGGTTGAGTAATGCCTTTGAGAGAATCATTATAGAAGAACTGTGGGGGAAGCCCATGGAGTTTGATCCAAATCAAAGCAATTTTGATAGACTGAGTTTCAGGGTCGAAATCTTCCCCCCATCTTCGTAGAAACAGGCTTCGACGACCGAAAAACCAGGGTCCACCAGTGAGAATGCGTTGGGTGTCGAGGGCATTGTTTAGCCTTATCATAAATAACCCCCTAGGAAAGGCCACGAGCTCAGACAGACACCATTTAGAAAGGGCCCATTCACGGATAGTTTCCATATCAGGTCAGGCACCGACAAATTTCCCAACCAGAGAGGGACTCTTGAAAGATTAGTGGCTCCATAGCCTCGCTTGGAAATGAAACTTCAGTGCCCAAAATAGAGAAGGGCAAAGGAGTTTGAAAAGAGAACGCTCCAGTCGAGGTCCTGACTTTATCCGCAAAGGACAAAGACCAAGGTCGCGTATTGGAAAGAGAGGAAGGTGAAACCCTACCATTAACAGAAGTTGGCTTCACCACACCGTTTGGGTCTTCACCATGACAAATACTGAGAGGGCCTACAGTAGGCCCAACACCAACTGTAGGGCCCGAGGACAAAGCTACCAGACTAGCACTATCCATCGACCCACCATTCCTACCATCGCCATCGCCATCATCCACAGACACACCTGGTCTCGCTCCCGCTACCGTTCCCGCTCTTGTTCCTGCTCCCATTTTTCAAATTTTGTGATACATGTAAGTGTAAATGTATCAAGAAAGTGTCGAATTTCAAAAAACAAGAAAGTTCTGGTAATATTACAAGAAAGTGTCGAATTTCAAAAAACAAAGGCATTGTTGATAAACCCCGATACATTCTTCGCACTGTAAATATCAAAAAATATCTTCAGTTATAAACAAAACTAAAGCACTACACTACAACGCTAAACAACCCAGACCAAAAAATATATTTTACCATGATTACAATTATTGAAGCCCATTTTTATAGCCATTCAAACCCTAATCAAACCCTTGAACTAGAAAAATCTTGTTTTAAACAAATTAAAAAAAAAACTCTAGCATGCATCAGCTTAAAAGTTTCCCATTATAAAAAATATCTATCAAAATAACTTTGCCTCCTTCCAAAATAAAATTGGCGCAAAAAATATCTATCAGTTATGAGCAGAAAATATTAACCTGGAGAATATATGTAAAGAATATGCCAAACAACTATCTCAATTAGGAGTGGAAAAGCTTATGTTGGAAAGTAAGTGCAAATACTATGATGACCAATTATCTTGTAGGATATTAAAAATAAATGCAAGGAATACGATGAACAAGCATCTAACTTGAAAGAATAAAATATTAACATAAGCCACAAGTGCAAAAAATGTAATATTGAAACTAAGTTAGCAAAGGTGCGACAAAGCCATTATAAGGGTTAAATAAATTCCCTTTTTAACGATAAATCCCTTATTCTACAAAGGCTTGAAGATACAAAAATCAAAATGGTAAAATTGTTAGAGAATGTTTTGAAAATTCATCAACAACGCTAAGAATAGGAGAAGGTGGTATTAGATCTTGAAAAAACTCTAGCAATATTAGAATATAGTGTTGACTCTCAAAAGAACAAGGGCATTCTCAATAAACCCTGATACATGCTTCACACTATAATGGTCACAAAACCTCGTCAGTTACAAATAAAACAAAAGCACTACATTGCAATGCTAGACAATCTAGACTAAAAGAAATATTTTACCCTAATTGCAATAATTCAAGCCCATTTTTCCATCCATTCAAACCCTAATCAAACCCTTGAACCAAAAAAATCTTGTTTTAAACAAATTTAAAAAAAAACTTTAGCATACATCATCTTAAAAGTTCCCCCTTATACAAAATATCTGTCAAAAGAACTTTACCTCATCCCAAAATAAAATTGCCACAAAAAATATCTACCAACTAAGAGCAAAAAATATTAAGTTAGAGCATTAATGTAAAGAATATGGTAAACAATTATCTCAATTATGAGTGGAAAATCTTATTTTGGAAATTAAGAAGAAAGACTATGATGACCAATTATATTGTATATTACAAGAGACTAAAAATAAGTACAAGGAATATGATGAACAAGTGCCTCAATTGAAAGGAAAAATATTAACTTGAGCCACAAAGAAAATAATGTAATGAATAATTATCTCAAGTGAGGATAGAAAATATTGACTTGGATCGTAATAATAAATAATTAACCATGACTGTGGCATAGGGTAAATTTAGTAAGGATAGTTAAATAACTACTCATGACTATAGCTAGACATCCATATATTATAGCAATGTAGAAAGTGATAGTTGTGGACTTACCTCCAACTTCTTTATGCCACTATCACAGGACTAGACACTATGCAATAAATTATACTCATATGTAAATACCTAAGGATGGGAAGGTAATTAGAATTTAAAGTTATCCACCATGGTACTACCTTCTATATAATCAATGTGATGAGAGTGTAGTAAACTAGAATGAGCCACAAAAATTCATAAAGGATGATGAATATATTGAGGGTGATCAAGATCTAGAGGTTGATATGATAATTTGTATATTACAATATGAAGAGGATTCCAAAGTTGAATATGAAAAGACTAAATTGATAATATATCTCATCACTGAAATACCTTCCAATATTTTAGTCTTGACAATTTGAGGGGTAATTAAGACAGATAATTTACTTTGAACGTGCTACAACCAATAATGAGAAATGTGTTGGTGTTCAACTCAATGATCCATAATGTATGGGACTCCATAATAGTTTGAGAAAATTTGAGAATATGGGAACTAAGTACCTAAGAATATGTGGTAAATCTAAACTAATTATAAATAAAATCAATTCCTAGTGTACTAGAATGAACAAGCACCTAAAGTCATATAAGAAATAGGTATGAGACTTGCTAGAAAGTTTTGATACATACAAAATTAAAGTAAAAAATATATATATATATATATATATATATATATATATATATATATATATATATATATATTTATATTTGAAGGAAAAATAAGATGCGTTGGTAGTTATGGCATCCCGATTCAATCCCACCAATGATATATGGGATAAGCCTAAAGAATTAGATGTAGTCTTTATGCCATCTATTCTTGGTAGCTTTGATTACCTATAGATCTTGAATAATGATAAATAAACCATGGAGTCTCTAATTACGATGTTTGAATATATGAATAAAACTAATTACAAAGATCAAATCAAGGATGGAGCCATATAGCTAAATTTAAATTAGTTACCCAAGGGTATAATAGCTCTATCACTATACCAAAAAAGGGCTTTAAGGGTAGTTATTAACCACCCTTAAAGACCTTTAATGATGGTTATCTAGCCACCATCTATGAGGGCATCATAAAACGTCTATGACATACAATGTCGGCTAAAAACCACCTCAAAAAGTTGCCCTCTTAGGGTCTAAGATGAAAGTTCAAAATCGTTATCTTAGACCCTAAGAGGGTGATTTTAACCACCTTATTAGACCTAAGATGGTAGTTATGAACCACCATATTAGGGTCTCCCATAAGATGGCGGTTTAGAACTTCCCTCTTAGACCTACGACAACGGTTATAAACCATCATCTTAGGGCCTCCCCTAAGAGGGCGGTTTTTAACCACCGTCTTAGGGCCTCCCCTAAGAGGGTGGTTAACAACCACCATCTTAGGATCCTAGATGACGGTTGTAAACTACCCTCTTAGGGGAGGCCCTAAGAGGGTGGTTTATAACCACCGTCTTAGGTCTAAGAGGGTGGTTAAAACCACCCTATTAGGGTCTAAGAGGGTGGTTAAAACCACCCTCTTAGGGTCTAAGATGATGGTTTATAACCGTCATCTTAGGGCCTAATAGGGCAGTTTAGAACCGTCATCTTAGACCTAAGAAGGTGGTTGAAAACCATCATATTAGACCTAAGAGGGTGGTTTTAAACCATTGTCTTAGGGCCTCACATAAAAAAAATCTCACCTAAAATTTGGATTATCAACCATTCACTTGATAGGTTCAGGCTGAGTTTAAACTACATGTGAGGACCACTTTGTCCACAAAATGATTTTGAAATTTTACATGAAAAGGGAAAGATAACAATGCAACTGAGGCTTTATCTTGAATGGGCAATGAAGTGGGCCAAGTGGCTACTTAATGCAATTTTGTAATTATTCTTGAATGGTTTAAAAATATTTGAGTTGAATATGTAAATATTGAAGAGCGATATATATATCAATGTCATTTACAAGTACCATCAATTCATTTCAAAATAATAAAATAAACATTATTTTGTAGATCAAAAATCAAATGTATTTGCCTTCAACCCTGAAGTTTATAAAAAACGCTTTGGAAGATGGTCATGATTCTTGAAGCGTAGGTTGGGCATTTTTTTTCAAAAATATGGTATGTGAAATGAATGAAGTAATAGGTTTTCATAGATATATGAATTAATGAATAGGAAGGTTGTTGGTTAGTTCAAAAGGGATGATGAAAGCATTTAAAAACTGATCAAAGTGTTTACAAAATATGCTTATTAAATACTATGAGATCTCTCAACAACAAAATCAGAAATAATCAAGCATTTGTAAAACTAGTCAAAGCATTTACCAAAATGCTTGAGAATTATATGAAACAATTGAACAATATGAAAAGAGAAGAAATACCAAATATGTATAAACACTAATGAAAGCATTTAAGAAAGAAAAAATAATGCTTCATGAATGATATGAAATATTTGAACAAAAAAATGAAAAGATCAGAAGAGTCCATATAAATTCCTTCTGCATTCTTATCCATCAGAAGGCTAAGTTCCAAGAAACACAACCAGGTCTCATGTTGCAATAAGAAATCTATTTTTGCTTAAAAACCATGAAATCTATAATCAAAGTTTTTTTTCAATGCTTGATTAATGCTATGAAATGTTTGAACATAAAATGAAAAGAGGAGTCCATATAAATTCCTTCTGCAATCTTATGCATTGGAAGGCTTATTTATGAGAATGTAGACCTAGGCTCATATTACATCATGAAATCTATATCTTCTTCGAAACCATGAAATATTTTTCTTTTCTTTTCTAGAAACCTTGTTTCTTGGGGCATCAGTGTGTTCCTTGCTCAAGAAGAATGTTTCTCTAAATAGTTGGACTACATGTTGCGCCATTCTCACTCCATCTCAGGTTGTTCCCAAGTTGCATCGGGGCAACTCACTCCATCCTAGAAATGGGTAATACAAAAAATGTTTGAAACCATTCACTTGATAGGTTCACAGGATCAAAATTTTGCCTTGAATAGTCATATCAGTTGTCAACCCCATAGATAAAATATTTGTACAAAGACCATTGGAAGGCTAAACTAAGTGTTTGCCAAACTATTTTAACTTCTATTTGAATCATATTGCTATTGTTCAAGCTTTAGGTGCTGGTCAAGACCAGATTTTGAACATAAAATTTTTTTCTTTTTAATTATGTTTATTTTTACATTATGATAGCAATATATCATTTCCTTAAAAATAATTTTCTCAACAAGTGTACAGGACTTTAGAAATATCATTTTACTAGCTTCAAATGCATACATGATACCCTACCAATATCTAAATTTATTCATCATCAGTAGACAAATATATGTAGATAGAAAGTTAGAAACAAACCTTGCTTAAGAAACAAATTGCCAAAAATTTGTAGTCCAATGGTCTACAAATTTAAGAACAATAGAGATGTATTCACAAGAATCTAATCAAAATTCTTATTTCAAGTGCAAAATTAGTTATGATTATATATGTAAATGGAAAATTCTTATTTCAAGTGCAATTCTTATTTACAGATATAGGTGAATGGACAACTTGAGCCCTCCATATAATGGGTAGATGTCTAAACATCCCTACCCACCCCAACCATTAGAGATGAGGTGAGAGGGTATCCTGAGACTTCTATCAGATACATAAATATCCATCTATGCAAATCAAGTATTGCTTCTAAGGACTAGGACTAAGAGTCAAACATGAAACATCAATTTCATAACTAACACACACTCAACACAATAAACCTTCATTTCAACACATTATAACATGCATGCATGATTAGACTTTTAATCCTATGCCCTAGCAGCACTTGTATTCTCTCTTTTTTTTTACTAAATTACCTTCTCATATCTGACTGGCCAACCTCATGCTCAGGATACCTACTCGCCTCACTCCTAGCTTGGTTGCCCATTAATTATCTACTAGCATTTTCTAAAAATAGAACAAAAAATTTCTAACAACACTCATTAATTATTTCCATTAATTATAACTACTTTTGAAGTATAATAATTAGGCTTCCAACCATGTACCCTCACATTCTTCACGAACATATTGAATGTTGTCATCATTTGCATTTTCATCTTGTGTAGTTTGAGGTCCAACAAAATTTATTTCTCTAGAGACACTGACATATTCTGCCTCATATGCTTCAATGTCTTTGATCCTTCTTGGAGGTGATGTGAGAACCACATACCAGCTGGTATCAAGTGGATCATTTACATAAAATACTTGTCTGGCCTACGATGCTAGGATAAATGGATCATCTTGTAGTCTATCTCGACCAAGTAATCTATTCATGTTGACCAGTGTGAAGCCCATTTCATCCTTTCTACATCCATTCCTCGTATCAAGAATATTTACCCAATCACATTTGAACAGGGGGTATCAAAACTGATAGTAATCCAACAAGATTATTTCCCTAATAACACCATAATATGTGACTATTTGAAGCACCAGGTTTGTGTCTTTTGTGCTTGCTCTGCACAAAGTAGTAGCATCAACACACACACCACTATTTTGAGTTGTTCTTTGGTCTTCTTTATCTTTGATATGAAATCTATAACCATTGATCAAATAGCTTGAATGTTTGGTTGTAACTTTCCTCGGACCATGTGCCAACCATTTTATTGTATTGGAGTCGAAATTATATTGTATTTCATCTCCATGGAACTGAAACAAAGAAGAATAGTTTAAAGATGATTGCAGAATATTATATGATGTTCAGTACATGACACTCAGTATATATGTCGAATATCATATTCAAGAGAGCAAACAATAACCTGATCTCGTAGCCAAGTGATGAATGTTTGATTATGGATTTTTTGCAACACCCCTTCATCTCTCACTACACGGGTGTTGGATTCCTTGATACTCTTCAGGTGCTTCCTGATTTGGCCCAAAGTTTGTCAAGCTTAGTTGGATCTAATTAATATTCTACCATATATAACAACAACAAAAAAACATCTACTTACACTACGCAAGGCTGAACTTCATCCATGTTAAAGAGAATACATCGATGGACTTGCTCGTAAGAAGTTTCATCCAAATCAAAGTCTTCGCCACTAGACAAAGGCCTCCCATCGATTATAGTTTCTTTATCCTCATCACTCCATACCTCATTGTGACCAAGGTGATCACCAATTGCTTTCGTACCTCTCATGTAGTCCGCACAAAATGAAACAGATTCCTCGACAAGATAATGTTTGACAATACAACCTTCGGGCCTAGCTCGGTTCTTTACATACCCCTTAAAAATATTCATAATTCTAAGAAAGGAAACAAACAATTTTGATTAGATGAGACACTACAAAAATTAGA